>OU426964.1:8750000-10000000 GCA_911387765.1 Pyrgus malvae
GGTGCCGTGCCGGGGTAAGAGACCGGAGGGGGGCCCGGCATCTGCGCACGGGGGGGACCGGGGGCCCTTTCGTCCCCCGCGCCGGCAACCCACGTCCTGCCATCGGCTTGGCGTTAAGAAGCCTACGCCAGGGCCTGAGGGGCACCAACGGAGCAATTCCCTTCACATTCCCCACTCCTCTTTTTTTTACAGTTTTTAGTTATGGGCTGGGGGATTTAAGAAAAGTAAAGTTCTTTCAGCGGCCATCCCCCCCACACTTACTGTGGACATGTGCAATATCAGGGGACTACATTCCAACCTGAATGCTGTCCACCAACACCTAGAGACAGCAAAGCCGGCTTTACTTTTCCTCACGGAGACACAAATTGCACCACCTGACGCTACATCGTACCTGCACTATCCCGGCTACATATTAGAACACGCATTTAGGCGTAGGGCAGGGGTATGTATGTACGTCAGGGAGGATGTCTGTTGTCGCCGTCTAAGCTGCCTTGAAGACAAGGACCTATCGGTGCTTTGGGCACGTGTAGACGCTGGGGCTAGAACCCGAATCTACGCGTGCCTCTATAGGTCCTATAGCGAAGACGCGGAGACGACTCGATTATTTGATGGCTTAATGGCGGATAAGACTTCCGACAGAGTGCTGGAACAGTGTCCCTCGGCTGAGCTGGTGATTCTGGGTGACTTCAACGCTCACCACACCGAATGGTTGGGATCCAGAATCACCGACTTTGCTGGCAGGGCCGCTTACAACTTCTCCTTGGCATATGGGTTGACGCAGGTGGTACACGCTTTCACCAGAGTACCAGATATTGAGACCCAAACTGCCTCTCTGCTGGTCCTTCTGCTGACCACCCATCCATCTGACTACCGGGTGACGGTTGGGGCCCCACTTGGGACTTCTGACCATTGCCTGGTAAGTTCTGCCGTACCATTGCCGCCCCCAGAAGGTTCTCGACCCAATGGGAAGCGTCAAGTCTGGCATTACAGGTCAGCGGACTGGGATGGACTCCGGGAATTCCTGGCTTCCTACCCCTGGAGGCAGCTGTGCTTCACCTCGGGTGATCCTAGCACGTGTGCCTAATCGATAGCCGATGTGATACGACAGGGCATGATTGGTTTTATCCCCAACTCTGTAGTATCCATTGGCGGGCGAAACAAGCCCTGGTTTAATGGTTCTTGCGCTAAGGCTTCTAGCCTTAAGCAAGAAGCTTTTAAAACCTGGGCTGATGCGCACACGCGCAAGGACCCCGAAACGTCTAAGCATCGGAAAAAATTCAACGCTGCCTCCCGTTCGGCAAAGAAGCAAATAGCCAAGGCGAAGTTTAGGCACGTCGGCAGAATTGGCCAGCGTCTATCAAGCTACCCTTGCGGGAGTCGAGCTTTTTGGTCGCTTGCCAAGGCTGTCGAAGGTAACTTCTGTCGGTCGTCTCTACCATCTTTATGCAAACCGGATGATACTCTGGCTCACACGGCAAAAGGGAAAGCCGATCTCCTGGGTACCCTGTTTGCCTCAAACTCGACTCTGGACGATGGAGGTGTCACACCGCCGACCATCAAGCAGTGTGAGAGCTCGATGAAGGACGTGCGTTTCACTCAAAAGGCCGTCAGACGAGCTCTACTAGCCCTCGATGTCAAGAAGTCGAGCGGGCCGGATGATATCCCCGCGATCGTATTAAAGACGTGCGCTCCCGAGTTGGCTACTGTCTTAACGCGCTTATTCTCGCTTTCCTACACCACTAGTAAAGTACCGTCTCCGTGGAAGGTAGCCCTAGTACACCCAATCCCGCTAAAGGGTGACCGCAGTGACCCGTCCAACTACAGGCCCATTGCAATAACCTCCCTGCTCTCTAAGGTGATGGAGCGTGTTATAAATACGCAGCTCCTTAGGTACCTCGAGAAGCACCGGTTGATCAGCGATCGTCAGTATGGCTTTCGCCATGGCCGGTCGGCCGGTGATCTCTTGGTATACCTCACACACCGCTGGGCTGAAGCCGTCGAGGGCAACGGGGAGGCTCTGGCAGTCAGCCTGGATATTGCAAAGGCCTTTGACCGGGTCTGGCACAGGGCCCTTCTCGCGAAGCTTCCATCTTACGGTCTTCCCTTGAGGCTATGTAACTGGGTGGCGAGCTTTTTGTCTGAGCGGCAGATTAAGGTCGTTGTTGACGGATGCTGCTCAGATATGAAGCCCATTAATGCCGGTGTTCCCCAAGGCTCAGTGCTGTCCCCTACACTATTCATTCTGCATATCAATGACATGCTGCAACAATCACGTAGTATACATTGCTATGCAGATGATAGTACGGTGGACGCACTATACACCTGTCGAGCCAATGCCTCTAGGTCACAAGTGGAGGAAAGCAGAATCGAACTTGTGTCTGAAGTCGAGAACTCTCTGGAGCGGGTCTCGGAATGGGGTCGACTTAACCTTGTCGAGTTTAACCTCACGAAGACACAAGTTTGCGCGTTTACCGCTAAAAAAACCCCATTTGTTATAGCGCCCAAGTTCCAGGGCACCGCGCTCACCGTCGGTGAAAGTGTCGGTATCTTGGGAGTTGACATTACGAGTAAAGTGCAGTACCGGAGTCATTTGGAGCACAAAGCCAAATTGGCGTCCAAAAAGCTTGGTGTCCTCAATAGGGCGAGGCAGTACTTCACTGCGGGGCAACTCCTGACGCTGTACAAGGCCCAGGTCAGACCCCACATGGAGTACTGCTCTCATCTCTGGGCAGGAGCACCAAAATACCAGCTACACCCATTTGACTCCGTTGAAAAGCGCGCAGTCCGAATCGTCAACGACCCAAGATTGACTGACAGGCTAGAACCGCTCAGCTTGCGAAGAGACATAGGCTCGCTCTGCGTGTTCTACCGACTTTACTATGGTGAGTGCTCCGAGGAACTTTTCAAACTTATGCCTACATCACCATTCCATGATTATACCACCAGACGAAGGTTAAAGTTCTCCTTCAAAGCCGGCAATGCTCGGGTGGCTCCCCTGGGGTTGCCCGTGTCCATAGGCGACGGTGATCGCTTAACACCACGCGGCCCGTCTGCCTTTTTGTTCAGTTTACATATAAAAAAAAAAGGAAATTTGTGACAAGTTAAAATCTCCCGCTATAATGAAATGATCGTTATGATGCAATGAGACAATGTTTATTAATTGCGCGGCAAATTTAGTAAGTCGCTGCGCTTGATTCTTATCAGGTGGAATGTAAACGACACCAATGTGTAGGCTACGATTATCTCGAACGCCCAATGCGGACGCAGTGACAGTGATCCAGAGGCACTCGACGTCTGCACACGCCCAGTCGGAACGCTCCTGCGCATGCAGTAGATGTTTGATACATAGCATGACACCACCACCAAGTCTCTTAAGTGACGTTAATTCATTACGATCACATCGAAATAGATCATAGCGGTCGTCACATAGTTCACCCTTATAAAAGCCATCTGTAAGCCACGTTTCAGTGATAATAACAACATCATAATCATAACTAAGTAAGTTTTGCCTAAATTGTAAAGTTTTCGTGCGCAAGCCTCGCACATTTTGATAAAAAAGGCTTAATCGAGGCATTGTGGCGCCGGTAAAAAGTACGAAAATATAGAATGCAATTGTTTTACTTATGCAAAAGTGTAGTGTAATAATAATATGTTTGTATTTATACAGGGTGACTGGTTGAACTCGGACCCTGCAAGTTGGTCAATGTAATCAGCTCTTTAGTCTAAGTAAAGTTCCTTCTATGCCTATAGTTGTGATCTTATCTTAGACTAAAGGTCTGATTACATTGGCCAATCTGCAGGGGCCGACCCGGCATACATTGCTGGTTATCTGAGTACATTTTAATAAAATACTCAAGATAACCAGCAATGTATACCAAATCAGACCCTGCAAGTTGGTCAATGTAATCAGCCCTTAAGAATAATGTACTTACATGGTACTTACCATGTACTTACATAGTACTTACTTAAGGTCTGATTAGATCTGCCAACCTGCAGGGGCCGACCCGGCATACATTGCTGGTTATCTGAATACATTATAATAAAATACTCAAGATAACCAGCAACGTATGCCAAATCGGACCCTGCAAGTTGGTCAATGTAATCAGCCCTGTAGATCCTCGTTCGTCCGTTCCCCTTAGGTATTATGTGTACGTACTACTCGGTCAAGTTAACATGACACCTGGGAGGCTATTCTGTATGCATCCGTCCATAAGTTTTAACATTTTCAGAATCATTTTTGGGATATTAGGGCAACTGTTTTTACATGAATTTATAAGATTAGCGTTGTCATTAATAACATTAAGCCACCGAATGAATATTATTGCTAGAATTTCGTCAGTTTTACTCAAAAATGAGGCCCGAAAATTCACGAAGTTTCGGATACGGCCGTACAGAGTAACCTCCCAGCATAGAGGTAGGAATAAAACATAGAGGGGCCCTATTCTACTATAGGAACAGCAGGTTATACAAATATCTGTTTAATCGACACAAACATGACAAATATCATGCTGTCTCTTTTTTAAGTAATGGATGGCTGCATAAGAAAATAAAGATAATAAAAGATTAGTGGTAACTAATTTTGGCAACAACGTCATGTTATGGCACCATCGTGCCACGGCCATACCACGGCAGCTATTTTATGTTCCCAGTATTTACAAGTGTACTCTGTGTAGGTATGTGTGCGTTTGTTTTGTTGAGGTAGGTCTGTTCAATGTAAAATATCGGATCCCCATATCGATTTTTTTTCAGGTTTATGACTGAGTATTATGAGTGCGAAAATATCTTGTATTTGCTCCACAACACGGAACACAATACTGATCATCGTTTGATGGTAATTTATTTATTTATTTATTTGGCAATCCAACAGCGTTACAATGTACAAAATATAGATGATACAATTATAATTCTTATACTATGGCCAAAAAAGGATTACACTATTTAACAATGCAAAATTTTATTTTAACTAATTATTATAAAATATAGTTATAGTTATGTACGGTTGGGCTGAGTTTTAATGTATGTTTTTAAGTGTGTGTGTGTATGTGTGTGTGTGTGTGTGTGTGTGTGTGTGTGTGTGTGTGTGCCGTGCGTGTGTTTGTTTATGTTGTGAGATGCGACTTTTTAATTGATTTTGTTAGTGAGATTTTACTTACATTGAAGAGGTCTATATTTGAAAACTCATTATTATATGTCTCGACAACACGACGAAGAACTGAATTTTTTGCATAATTTGTTCTCGCTTGAGGAGTATTGAATAATGGCTTAATGTGTCTTGAACGCTTAGGTGGTATCTTAAATTCAATTTGTGACAAGAGTTTACTACAATCTATTTTTCCTGTTATGATGTCATATAACAGTACTATATCATACTGTTTACGACGATCTACTAAGGGGTCTATTTTGTAGTTTTTACAAGCATCATCATAAGATGTGAAAGATTTACAGCTTTTAGAATTTAATGTTTTTATAAATTTCTTTTGGATTAATTCAATACGATCAATGTGAACATTGTACTGTGGAGACCATATACTACAAGCATATTCTAATATGCTGCGGACAAAACAGAAATACAAAGC
The DNA here is from genome assembly GCA_911387765.1 of Pyrgus malvae. NCBI lineage: Eukaryota > Metazoa > Arthropoda > Insecta > Lepidoptera > Hesperiidae > Pyrgus > Pyrgus malvae. Next base: position 8,755,577 of record OU426964.1, read on the forward strand.
TTTGATGCAGTCTATATTCGTAAAAGAGTCACAAACACGTTTTATAAAACCTAGCTGTTTATATATGCTTTGTTAGTTATTATATCTACGTGGTTTGTAAATGACATTTTGGCATCCAGTGTTACACCTAGGTCACGAACAATGTTAACTTTGTTAATGAAAATGTTATTCATTTGGCTGGCTGCAACCCTTTTTACGTACCACTGCTGGGCACGGGTCTCTGCCCATTATTGGGGAGGACTGGAGCTTACTCCACCACGCTGCTCCAATGCGGGTTGGTGGACTAACTTACTAAATTTATAAGATTACTTTAGTTATAAGTTAGTTGTAAATAGAGTAACCTTACACGCTGGATGTGACTGATTGACAGATTCTTAGCCACAACCAGGAATTGTGCACGAACATATTATTATATGAAACATACATGAAAATCTGCTTTCGTGAGATATAAGAACCATAAAGAGATAAGAGCACACAGAAAACCAGCAGCTATGGTCATGCAAACGGCCATAGTAATGCTGAGTGTTGTCCCATTCATGAAAATTACACTGCAGCCTCGATTTATTTAGATTTTAATGTAATATTTTTTTCATCATTCTTATGTTTTATATGTATATTTATTTACTTGTTTATGTACTGCTGTAATTTAATGAATAAATATTTCTTCTTCATAAAGGCTTCGTCGTAGTGATGAGTTGCGACAAACGATTCAAACGACATTCATGTTTAGTATACCATATGTAATAAATACAATCATATACTTTTTCGTGTCCAACGTTTTGCTTCTATATTTATATCATTAATTACACGTTATTTACTGATCACATCTTAATTTAACTGAAACAACCGAAATATTGCAAACACGACATATTTAAGTAACACTGCAATAGATATACGTACATTTATTCTATGTAATGTAGTAATCTCTTTACAAAGCGTTTGTGCTGTACAGAAACATATCAATATCAAACAGAAGGAGAAAATTTCAAACAGTAAATACTAGACATTTTGCTTCTAGTATTTACAATTTTTGTTCCGATCGGAATGTTTATGTCCAACTGTATTCACCTATTTAAATTAATTTAGATATGTCTCTAAAATAACATTCCACATAATACTGAAACCGTCTCAGTGCTTCAAAAACTTACGACTATAAGGCAATTCTCTTTAAGCCAAATCATTCACACTTATTATAAATAAATAAATAAATAAATAAATAAAATTATTGGAACTATGGAACTATTATTATTGGAACTATGAAATAAATAAAATTATTGGAAATAAACTTATTGGAACTATGTTATTTGTTTAGCGTGTCAGACACCATATTACTCCGTTACTATTCATTTGGTAATTATAATTAATAGGATTCCGTTTGCGAGTGAATGTTATTTGACAGAACTTAGCTGCATTTATAGTAATACGATTTTCTACATAGTACCTATGTAAATTATTGAGATCCCTTTGAATATTATGGCAATCATCGATATTGACAATTTTACTGAAATTTTTTTTATCATCCGCGAACATTATAAATTTTGAATGGGTAAAACATGAGCCAATATCGTAAAGATAGGCATTGTACAGAAGTGAGCCCAAAATTGACCCTTGAGGTACCCCTGATGTAACAGATGCAAAGTTGCTTTGCGCCTTCCCTAAGATCACAGCTTGACTCCTATTGGTTATATAAGAACTCACCCATCTAAAAAGATCACCTCTTATTCCTAGTGCGTGCAGTTTATGGAGGAGTATAATGTGATCTACCCTATCAAATGCTTTCTGAAAGTCAGTATATATAGCATCTACTTGTCCCCCCATTGTCCATAGTTTGAAAGATATAGTCCGTAAACATAGTTAGATTCGTTACTGTATAGCGTTTCCTCATAAAGCCATGTTGTTCCTCAGGGATTGAATTCAGAATTATCGGACTAATGGATTTATATACTAATTTCTCAAAGATTTTACAGAATAAATTTAATTTGGATATGGGACGATAATTCTCAATTCGACCTCGGGAACCGCTTTTGTGAATGGGTACTATTAAAGCTTCTTTCCAAGTACTCGGAAAGGCTCCAAAGACATTTACTGACCAATTAAAGATAATAGTGAAGGGCTTAGCAAGGCTTGAGGCACAGTTTTTGATAAAAAGTGGGGGGATTTTGTCACTACCCGGCCCCTTGTTTAAGTCAATCGTGTTATGTAATTTAAAAACAATATTTTCACTAAAATTAAGCCTATGAATGGTGTCTGTAGACTCTGCTAGCAGGGGCAGATTATATTCTGAGGCTGGTTTCTGAAATACACTCATAAAGAAACGGCTAAAACCTTCGCATATATCTGTCTCACATTGATAAGATTTATCTTCTAATGTTAGTATGTTAGGGTAAGCGGTGTTGCTACTTCGCAATGTTTTTAAGTATGACCAAAGATATTTAGGATTGTTTTTAAGACTTATTTGGATATTTTCTTTAAATGTATTGTAACATTTGTTTTGAATTTGTTTTTGCCGTCTTCGATATTTAATCCAACGCTTGTGCGCTCGCAATTTATCGTTTATTATATGTTTTAATGGTCTGGAGTACCATACGGGGAATGAATCTATATGGCGATGAATTTTTTTGGGAACAAACTGTTCAATAACTTTGTAAAAGTAATGAATAAATTTTTTGGGTAATTTCATCTATATTATTTCCTTGGAGCAATGTGTGCCAATCAGTATTGATTAGACAATTATTAATTTTGCAGTAATCAGCTTTGAGATAGCAATATTTAACTATAGTATCACGCTTAAGACATGGTAACATAAGATCTGACTGATGCATTTACTTCTAAGCATGGGTGATAAAGGTCTTCCGCGACCATTGCTACCCTAGAGCGACAAACGTCGATGTGAGTATTGCTAAAGATTAAGTCCAAAGTATTATCACATTTATTAACATGTAGGTTATATTGATTAAGTCCAGATAGGCCGCATGCATCTAACAAGCTTTCTGATGCTATTTGTAATTCAGTTGTAACGCTCTTATGGGCCATAGGGCCCGATGTTGACCATTTATCCGTGCTGGGGCGGATTAAGAATACTAACCCCAGCCCCATGTCGGGATACCAGGGTGTCGTAAGAGGCGACTAAACCCGACAACTGCTCGGTGGTAAGGTACCTTCCTGGGACCTGGCTGGGTGGCGACCACCCTCGGGTCGGAGTCAACCGTTTAATGCCTCTGGCTTGCCTTGGCTTGCCTTGGTGTGCCTCTAGCGTGTTTCGGTTGTGAGCTAAAGATCCAGTTCTCCCTGTCCCACCCTTCCCTATCCCTATATTGCTCCGTTGATGCCTCTTGGGCTTCCGTTGGATTCAAGGCGCCATTGCCCTGGTAGCCTTGGTGTGTCGGCGCGGGGGCCAGGAAGGCCCGGTGAAACGGCTGTCCGCTGGCCGCCCGCTGGTCAGTTGGGGACCCGAACCCAGGCCTCACTGCTAACCTCTGGCCTGGGAGGCTGTCCCGCCAACCAGCGAAAAATCCCGTTGCGCGGTGCCGTGCCGGGGTAAGAGACCGGAGGGGGGCCCGGCATCTGCGCACGGGGGGGACCGGGGGCCCTTTCGTCCCCCGCGCCGGCAACCCACGTCCTGCCATCGGCTTGGCGTTAAGAAGCCTACGCCAGGGCCTGAGGGGCACCAACGGAGCAATTCCCTTCACATTCCCCACTCCTCTTTTTTTTACAGTTTTTAGTTATGGGCTGGGGGATTTAAGAAAAGTAAAGTTCTTTCAGCGGCCATCCCCCCCACACTTACTGTGGACATGTGCAATATCAGGGGACTACATTCCAACCTGAATGCTGTCCACCAACACCTAGAGACAGCAAAGCCGGCTTTACTTTTCCTCACGGAGACACAAATTGCACCACCTGACGCTACATCGTACCTGCACTATCCCGGCTACATATTAGAACACGCATTTAGGCGTAGGGCAGGGGTATGTATGTACGTCAGGGAGGATGTCTGTTGTCGCCGTCTAAGCTGCCTTGAAGACAAGGACCTATCGGTGCTTTGGGCACGTGTAGACGCTGGGGCTAGAACCCGAATCTACGCGTGCCTCTATAGGTCCTATAGCGAAGACGCGGAGACGACTCGATTATTTGATGGCTTAATGGCGGATAAGACTTCCGACAGAGTGCTGGAACAGTGTCCCTCGGCTGAGCTTGTGATTCTGGGTGACTTCAACGCTCACCACACCGAATGGTTGGGATCCAGAATCACCGACTTTGCTGGCAGGGCCGCTTACAACTTCTCCTTGGCATATGGGTTGACGCAGGTGGTACACGCTTTCACCAGAGTACCAGATATTGAGACCCAAACTGCCTCTCTGCTGGTCCTTCTGCTGACCACCCATCCATCTGACTACCGGGTGACGGTTGGGGCCCCACTTGGGACTTCTGACCATTGCCTGGTAAGTTCTGCCGTACCATTGCCGCCCCCAGAAGGTTCTCGACCCAATGGGAAGCGTCAAGTCTGGCATTACAGGTCAGCGGACTGGGATGGACTCCGGGAATTCCTGGCTTCCTACCCCTGGAGGCAGCTGTGCTTCACCTCGGGTGATCCTAGCACGTGTGCCTAATCGATAGCCGATGTGATACGACAGGGCATGATTGGTTTTATCCCCAACTCTGTAGTATCCATTGGCGGGCGAAACAAGCCCTGGTTTAATGGTTCTTGCGCTAAGGCTTCTAGCCTTAAGCAAGAAGCTTTTAAAACCTGGGCTGATGCGCACACGCGCAAGGACCCCGAAACGTCTAAGCATCGGAAAAAATTCAACGCTGCCTCCCGTTCGGCAAAGAAGCAAATAGCCAAGGCGAAGTTTAGGCACGTCGGCAGAATTGGCCAGCGTCTATCAAGCTACCCTTGCGGGAGTCGAGCTTTTTGGTCGCTTGCCAAGGCTGTCGAAGGTAACTTCTGTCGGTCGTCTCTACCATCTTTATGCAAACCGGATGATACTCTGGCTCACACGGCAAAAGGGAAAGCCGATCTCCTGGGTACCCTGTTTGCCTCAAACTCGACTCTGGACGATGGAGGTGTCACACCGCCGACCATCAAGCAGTGTGAGAGCTCGATGAAGGACGTGCGTTTCACTCAAAAGGCCGTCAGACGAGCTCTACTAGCCCTCGATGTCAAGAAGTCGAGCGGGCCGGATGATATCCCCGCGATCGTATTAAAGACGTGCGCTCCCGAGTTGGCTACTGTCTTAACGCGCTTATTCTCGCTTTCCTACACCACTAGTAAAGTACCGTCTCCGTGGAAGGTAGCCCTAGTACACCCAATCCCGCTAAAGGGTGACCGCAGTGACCCGTCCAACTACAGGCCCATTGCAATAACCTCCCTGCTCTCTAAGGTGATGGAGCGTGTTATAAATACGCAGCTCCTTAGGTACCTCGAGAAGCACCGGTTGATCAGCGATCGTCAGTATGGCTTTCGCCAGGGCCGGTCGGCCGGTGATCTCTTGGTATACCTCACACACCGCTGGGCTGAAGCCGTCGAGGGCAACGGGGAGGCTCTGGCAGTCAGCCTGGATATTGCAAAGGCCTTTGACCGGGTCTGGCACCAGGGCCCTTCTCGCGAAGCTTCCATCTTACGGTCTTCCCTTGAGGCTATGTAACTGGGTGGCCAGCTTTTTGTCTGAGCGGCAGATTAAGGTCGTTGTTGACGGATGCTGCTCAGATATGAAGCCCATTAATGCCGGTGTTCCCCAAGGCTCAGTGCTGTCCCCTACACTATTCATTCTGCATATCAATGACATGCTGCAACAATCACGTAGTATACATTGCTATGCAGATGATAGTACGGTGGACGCACTATACACCTGTCGAGCCAATGCCTCTAGGTCACAAGTGGAGGAAAGCAGAATCGAACTTGTGTCTGAAGTCGAGAACTCTCTGGAGCGGGTCTCGGAATGGGGTCGACTTAACCTTGTCGAGTTTAACCTCACGAAGACACAAGTTTGCGCGTTTACCGCTAAAAAAACCCCATTTGTTATAGCGCCCAAGTTCCAGGGCACCGCGCTCACCGTCGGTGAAAGTGTCGGTATCTTGGGAGTTGACATTACGAGTAAAGTGCAGTACCGGAGTCATTTGGAGCACAAAGCCAAATTGGCGTCCAAAAAGCTTGGTGTCCTCAATAGGGCGAGGCAGTACTTCACTGCGGGGCAACTCCTGACGCTGTACAAGGCCCAGGTCAGACCCCACATGGAGTACTGCTCTCATTTCTGGGCAGGAGCACCAAAATACCAGCTACACCCATTTGACTCCGTTGAAAAGCGCGCAGTCCGAATCGTCAACGACCCAAGATTGACTGACAGGCTAGAACCGCTCAGCTTGCGAAGAGACATAGGCTCGCTCTGCGTGTTCTACCGACTTTACTATGGTGAGTGCTCCGAGGAACTTTTCAAACTCATGCCTACATCACCATTCCATGATTATACCACCAGACGAAGGTTAAAGTTCTCCTTCAAAGCCGGCAATGCTCGGGTGGCTCCCCTGGGGTTGCCCGTGTCCATAGGCGACGGTGATCGCTTAACACCACGCGGCCCGTCTGCCTTTTTGTTCAGTTTACATATAAAAAAAAAAGGAAATATGTGACAAGTTAAAATCTCCCGCTATAATGAAATGATCGTTATGATGCAATGAGACAATGTTTATTAATTGCGCGGCAAATTTAGTAAGTCGCTGCGCTTGGTTCTTATCAGGTGGAATGTAAACGACACCAATGTGTAGGCTACGATTATCTCGAACGCCCAATGCGGACGCAGTGACAGTGATCCAGAGGCACTCGACGTCTGCACACGCCCAGTCGGAACGCTCCTGCGCATGCAGTAGATGTTTGATACATAGCATGACACCACCACCAAGTCTCTTAAGTGACGTTAATTCATTACGATCACATCGAAATAGATCATAGCGGTCGTCACATAGTTCACCCTTATAAAAGCCATCTGTAAGCCACGTTTCAGTGATAATAACAACATCATAATCATAACTAAGTAAGTTTTGCCTAAATTGTAAAGTTTTCGTGCGCAAGCCTCGCACATTTTGATAAAAAAGGCTTAATCGAGGCATTGTGGCGCCGGTAAAAAGTACGAAAATATAGAATGCAATTGTTTTACATAAGCAAAAGTGTAGTGTAATAATAATATGTTTGTATTTATACAGGGTGACTGGTTGAACACTTGAGATACTCGAGGACACAATTATTTACGACCAAACTAAACGTTTAAAAAAAGTTTTAAGAAAATATACGAATTATTTTCTAAGAAAACTTGAATTGAATTCATCCGAAAATATCCTGAAAGTGCGGACACATTGTACGTAGGTATTAGGCGGGCGTTTGATCTCGACCGCCTGGCTACTACACTACTACTACTACACAACGCACTACTACGTAATTGTACTACCTATGTACATCGAAAGTTTTGGTATTTTGTAGAGAATGTATGATCCATATTCACTTCGTACTTTACCTGGCTTAGGACTGACAAAAATACCAAGATAAGTAATGTAATAAAAGTCTTTTTGAAATCATTGTATTAAAGTGATTTTGAACGTTACGTCACAACAGCGACACAAGATGAAAACTGACTCCTTAAATGTACCAACCGAAGTACTTTTGGCGTACTTAAAAATTGAATCATACCTATTTAAAACAATTGATTGATTGAATTATCTATTTACAGTGATCGACAATTTTATCAAAATTACACATATCCTAATAATTTTTTAAAATGCTCACCTCCTCGTGTAATATGTACACAGTCAGCACGGTTTTGCACTGTTGCTTTACACTGAGTGTCACATCGTGACATCACACATGGTATCACATAGGGCGTTGGATTCTTCTTGGGGTAGGATTCGCGGTACAAACGTATAGCATCTCGGACACTGTCATTCCTATCCTATGAGTAATACGAGCATGCACGAACCATCTCCTACTATTCGTCATTAGAAAATGACCTATGAAAATAACATTGTTGTTATTGAAATAACACCACGCAATCGAGTGCCTAAGCACGTATAAAAAAAATGACCGGCGCGTGCGCTTTGCAAAATAATAAAACTGTGTAATAGCAAGGACAAACGAGGCGTGCGGGGGACGCCCGGGAGAAAGTGCGTCGGCCGGCCGCGTCTATTGCACAGAGTACATTTGTATATACTGAAAGTCTATTGTTTTCGCTCGGGCCCGGCCGGCTAGCACGGCGTTATTTACCTACCAATAAACGTGGGAACTGCGCAAACCGTATGCGTCCACAATTAAAGAATTTACTGGATATTTATCTCAAATTTTAAGTACCTATTTTTTTTTACATATTTAGAACGAGCATCGTTTACTGAGTGACCTCTATCAATATCTCAAGTGTTCAACCAGTCACCCTGTATATCGGGTCATTGATGGGCAATAAACAGCTGCAATATAATTGTTGACTCTAAATGCATGTGAGAACATTTTCAGTGGTATAAACGAATTAGTATACAATAGTGTTTTATGTGTGTTATGAGAACATACGGTAAAATAAGTCATGAGATAGGTATAAATGCATAGTTGTAAATCTATGCAGTATGCATGATTGGATAGAAATGTATTAAGGTATTGTGATTGTAAGTAAATATCTGGTGGAGTGGTTTGTAAATGTGTTGTAGGTGATGTGTGTATTATAGGTATTATGTATGTTATGTCTGTTGTGTATTTATGTGGTGTGTGTAATTGTAAATAAGTTATATTCGTGTCTTTTAATAGTTGCATAAGTATTATATGTGTTGAGTATACATATCGTGTGTGTTTGATTGAAAAATATGCGATTATACAATTGGTAACATTTTGCAACAAAAAACACTTAGGATTTAACAGGCGGACCTTAAAAACTTGAGTGAATATTACAATTAAACAATTTTTTGTAGGTCCTTTTCCGTCGTTATAATTATAACAGGAGATTCTTCGTTTTTTCTTAAAAAAATTGTACAATTCCTAACCCACACAAACTTGTAGGATTTTTCTTTTGCATGAGACGTTACTACATTGAAAAGTTGCTTATTTTCAGGAGTCAGATGTTCATTAACGAAGAACCTAACATCAGGACCGCCTAGACCTAAATCTCTAGTGCTTATTCCCTTCGCCCTTCGTACACCGGATATAATTTTATCTTTCAAAGTTCTACTTTGAAGCGTGACAACAATTGGTTTGGGTCGGCCGTCGACTTTACGCATAGGTTGCACGCGATGAGCTGATAGGATTTGTTCTGGCTGAAGCTGGACCCCGGTGTGGCTGGCTATCTTCAATACGAGTTCGACGGGTGATTCCTTACTGGTTTCTGGCAGTCCCATAATTTCAATATTGGACATTCTTGCCTTTTGCTGCTGTTTACTAAATTGTTCTTTTAAATCAGATAATTTTCCTTCGCACTGCGACATGTTGTTTTTCACAGTCTCGAAGTCCCTCTTTAAGGATTCGTGTTCCTCTAGTAGCTTAGAGTGAGACTCTTCGAGCAGGTCACATTTAGCAATTACAGCAGCTATTTCATTTTGAAACTCCTTGACTAATGATTTTTTTAAGTCCTCAATTATTTGGCTTTTCAAGATGTTAAGTTTGGTGTCTAACAAAGTACTTATCTGGGACAGTAAATTTGCGTCGTATATGGGTGGTGTGGGTGTTGCGGGCGCCGGGGGAGACAAGACGGGCGGCGATGCAGGCCGGGTGGGTGCCACGGGAGCTGACGGCGGCGGGACGTCGGCCATCGTCACAGATTCACTGTCCTTACTTGCTGCTGCTTTGGAAGTGTTGCGAACGGGGGTGTTAGTGTTGTCTCCACCCTTTCGAAGACTAGCCACGCAGAGAGGACACTTCCACTGGGATCTTGACAACTCATTTGTAAATCCTCATCCACATCCTAAAAAATTGGATTTCTGCCTCTGGTGCTTGTCGTAAGCAGACGTGTGCTAGTTTATTCCGTAAATTACCTCATTTTTATTAACCATTCGGCAAAGTAAAGTGATTCGTACGTGAACAGTGATAAAGCTGTGTTTACAAGATTATATAAACAGTCACCTAAGCCCCTGTGAATCTAAGTAATTAGAGGACACCGTGCACCGGCGCGGGCGCATATCTGCTCCCACCCCTCTCACCTCCTCGAGTAAAAAGGACCGCTTCTATTTTTCGTCTCGCTCGCACTTACACACGATGAGTTTGCAAAGAACGCCGCCTGGTAGTACATTGATAAGCGGTAGCGAGAGCGCTAGCGGATCAGTACCAAATCTTTCATCGTTTGGAGACAATGACTACATCAACACTCACTCGAGAAAACGGAAAGAACGCACTGAAGTACAAGAGTATAAAAAAGATTTTACCGATTTTCGGACTGATATAATGAAGCTATTGGAACAATTCGGAATAAATCAAAAAGAAAGCTTAGCGCAGATAAAAGAAGAAATCTCAGGAATCAAAGAAGAAATTAAAACTATTAAACTGGCTACCGAGAGTTTCACTCAGCAATTTAAAACTATAAATGAAGAGATTCTACAAATAAAATCCAGCAGCGCTGAAACACAAAATAAGATAAAATATATCGAGAGTGAAATATCCCAGATAAAAGACCGAGAATTATATACTTCAACTGACAAGTCGCCAATCGAAGCGCACGAAAACCTCATCCTCGAACTCAAGGACCGCTGTGACCGCGAGAGAAACATCATAATTGTAGGTATCTCAGAAAAAAATGATAAAAACTATGATTCCAGAAGAATTTATGATTATGAAAACGCATACAATTTATTGAAAAGGCTAAATGAAAATTGCCCTAAACCTATAAAATGTACCAGACTGGGAAAGTATTCTCCTGATAAACATCGACCGATTAAAGTATTTTTTAGTGATACGTACACTCCTAAACAATTATTACGAGACAAAAAGAGACTACCAGAAGATGTAAAAATCTATTCAGACCAGACGCCTGCACAGGTGCGATACTATCAATCAGTAAAAGAGGAGTACAATAAACGTGTAGAAAATGGTGAAAAAAACCTTGCAATTAAATACATAAAAGGAGTACCTACAATTACTGTCAATAACCTCCAACAAAAAAACTAGCAACGGATTCTTTACAAAAGCGGAACACCCGAGATAATTCCAGTAATATATGTCAAATAGTAAACTCGTATGCAGATATCCCATTGCAATCGTCGTCTTTACGATTCTTTTACGCAAATTTACGCAGTATTCGTAATGCAAATAAATTTGACGAAATAAAATGTATATTAACAGCTATACCGAAGACAACTCACGTAATAATATTTACCGAAACATGGATATCTTCAGAAAGTGATGGGAATTCTTATCAGCTTCAAAACTATAACCATATTTACAACTACAGAAGGGACCGAAAGGGTGGTGGTGTTTCTATTTTTGTACATAAGAGCATCAAATACGAAGTTACTGATGAGTTATGCGAAAACGGAAATCATTACCTATGGATACATATAAATAAACTATGTTTAAATATTGGTGCAATATATAAACCAGGAGACACTAATAGCAAAGATTTTTTGAATATCTATTCGTCCCAACTAGAACATCGGAAGAGATCGATCATATTTGGCGATTTTAACATCGATTTGCTAAAGAAGAATAACCTGACTAAACAATACATCAATGAAATAAAGAAAAGTGGATATGAAATATTAAATAAAATCGACCAAGCATACAACACTAGAGAAACGAGCACTACCACCACTATATTGGACCATGTATGCACAAATGTAAGCAATCACTCTTTCAGCATTTCGATAATTAATTCTTCTCTTTCAGACCATAAACAAATCTTTGTAGAAATTGGCCGCCTTTCACCTGGTATATATGATAAAGTACGATATGTCGCCCTCGACTATAAGAACCTATACAAGGATGCACTGACGGCTACCTACAATAACAACACAAACAACTACAGTTATTTAGAAGAATATATTTCGGCATTAATACGTAAGAACAAAGTATATAAAACAAAAACTTTAAATCCGCCACGAAGAGACTGGATAAATAAAACTATTATTAATGCTATAAACTCACGAAATATTTTGTGGCAAGATGCTAAAACTAATCCGGACGACAAAAATTTACAAAATAAATTTATTCAAGAGCAAGGCAAAGTAAAACAGTTAATAAAGACTCACAAGAAGGACTATTATTATTCATTGTTTTGTAAGTGTAACAATCAGCCGAAAAAAGTGTGGGAAGTGATAAATAGTTTAGCATTAAATAAATTAAAAAACAGTTGTGTAACTTCAAAGTTAATATCGAATTCAGGACCTGTCACGGAAGGTACCGCAATTTGCAACTTATTTAACTCATTTTTTACTTCAATTGGCATGGACTTAGCTAATAACATCCCTCATGAATACCACACAAATACAGGTAACATTCTAATGTATGATAATAACTACACACACGAAAAAACTCTTACCGAATTCACACCCTGCACCGCTTCGGAGGTGTTACAAATAATTGAAAAACTAGACAATAACACTAGCTCGGGGTTAGACGGGATTAGCACAAAGGCAATCAAGTGTTTAAAAAACATAATTGTAGATAAGCTAACAAACTGTATTAATACATGTCTAAACAACGGTATTTTTCCTGATTCACTCAAAATTGCAAAGGTTAGCCCTATTTATAAGTCTGGAAGTAAAAGTGACCCAAGTAACTATAGACCAGTATCTGTCTTACCTGTCCTTTCAAAAATATTTGAGCGAGTCTTATATAATCGACTACATACCTATTTGGAGGAAAAAAAGTTCCTAATTACCCAGCAATACGGTTTTCGCCCAAAGTCGAGCACTCTCACCGCCGCCGTAGATTTAGTTACTAAAATTAAAACTAATGTAGATCAAAAAAATTATGCCCTAGGCATCTTTATTGATCTAAAAAAGGCTTTTGATACAGTAAGTCATTCTAAGCTATTACAAAAATTAAGTAACATCGGTATTACAGGCACCGCCCTTAAAATGTTTGCATCATATCTGCAAAATCGGCAACAAGTCGTAAAAATAAATGACTACACTAGTTGCTCGCAATCAGTGACATTCGGTATACCTCAAGGGGCAATAGTGGGAACTTTATTATTTTTAATTTACATAAATAATATAAACAAAATAGGCCTGACTGCACACTTAACACTGTACGCGGACGACACCTGCCTGTTCTACTTTGATAAATCATTAGATAATATTATAACTGACGCTCAAAGAGACCTTGACATTCTAAATGACTGGTTAAAATACAATTTGTTAACAATAAATACAACAAAGACAAAATTTATGATTTTTTCAGCTAAAAATAAACAAATACCAGATTTCAGACCTTTAATTATTAATAATAGTATAATACAACGTTCACACCAGGAAAAGTATCTTGGACTTTGGTTAGACGATAAATTAACTTGGAAACCACATATTGAGCACGTGAAGGGCAAATTAATGTCTTTATTAGGACCTTTATATAAAATGGCTAACTGTATACCAAATAAAGCACGCACCATTGTATACAACTCTTTAGTAAAGCCGCACTTAGAATATCTTATTGCAATTTGGGGATCAGCAGCAAAAACTAATTTAAATGTACTACAACGAACACAAAACAAAATAATTAAATTATTATTTAACTATAAGTATTCAACTCCGACACTACAAATATATAACAAAACTAAATTGTTAAATTTAAGACAGCTTTATATTTATTTTACATGTATTCTGATTAAAAAAATCATGACTAAATCAATACAGTCAAATATACCTCTTCAGAAAAAAATAACGTCTCATAATTTAAGAAATAAATACAAAATTGAGTTACCTAAAGTGCGAACCAAGTCAGGTAAAAAATCTATTATTTATGAAGGAGCACAACTGTTTAACAAGTTGCCTAGTATTATTAAACAAGCTAAAACAATTAATCAATTTAAAAATAAACTTAAAGAGCATGTTATTAATAATTTGTAATTTAATTAAATGCAATGCAAGCCCCAGAGGCTCACTTTGTTACTTAAATTAAAATGTTACTATGTTCTCATTATAAGTGAAACTGTATGTTTTGTATGAGAAATAAAGATTCTTTAAACCTAAAACCTAAACCTAAATCCGATGCAATCCGAATGATAGAACCGCGCGCAAATAGAACACTTAATACGTTTTTGTGTCACTGTTATAGTAATCTTACAGGCTTCGCAGGTACCAGCCATTATTGTAAAATATCAGTCTTTATTACTTAGGAGTTGGTACAACGAATTACAAACGGCGTCCACGGCGAGCGGTGCAAGCAGGTAGTACCCGCACGCGAGCACTATTGTTTCACTTATTTATCGAGTCGTAGTAAACTGTTACAGTATTTTATAAATTGCACTGGACGTTTAATGTTTATTTTAGATAAATGTTGCAAAAGTTAAGTCAATTATTAACATCTGCGATTCCGACAGCATTCAAAAAACTTAGTGAACAAATTTATTATAGAAACTATTATAATAAACTAGTTTTTTTCTGCAATGAACAAATAAAAATTGTTACTCAGAAACTTGTTTTATTCTCGTTCATTAATCAATATCAATAGCAAATAAATTTAAAATCTATATACATACTTCTATTATAAATTCGAAAGTACGTGAGGATGTATGTATGTAGGTATTTATGATTGTTCTGTTCAGTATTATAATATCATGGGTTTGTCAGCTTCGGCATTTAATGCAGGTTAAAATTGACAAACTGTGTGAATAAAATAAAAAAAATATATGATTCATTCAAATTTTTAAAAAGTAGATTTATGATAGTACAAAATAAAATTTGTAGTATTCATATTTTCTTTGACACCAATTTAAAGTTTACACATGATTTTAAATTTTGTTTTTAAGTTTTTATAAAAAACCTAAATAAATGCATCCTTTAATAATACGAAACAAAAATATCGATATCAGCTACATGTGTTGTTCTGAAACGCACAACCCTATTAAGAAGCAGCCATTTTATGTTCCATCTTTAATTACTTTAGGTACTACCTAATAGGTAGTCACGCAAATTTCGTAGATTAGGTAGGGCCGGTCCATAGGTTTATGTCTATGCCTCCCAGGCATAAGAATAAATTCTTATGTCCCAGGTGTCATGTTAACTTGACCGAGTAGTAAGTAAAGTACATTATTCTTAGTCTTAAATGTACACTATGGTCCGTCCCCTCCATACTGGGGCCCATACATGCCCATACTTCTATAATCTTTGGCAGCTTTGGCTTGGCTTGGCTTGGCGTCAGTGTGACCATTTGTGGCAGATTTCTGCCATTTTGGCAGATTTCACTCCTAAATTTTGGCTCTGGCAGATTATTGTGACGGATTTGGCAGATTTTGAAGATTTCAGGAATCACGAGATTTTGAATCATAAAATCTCATAATTTAAATGTATAATGAGTATTTTTTCTAAATTCAACATTTGGTATAATATAACGTAGATCGATAGATAGGAGAAAATGCAAAAGCTTGGATGTTTGTTGCAATCATCAATCAATCGTGCAAAAGCAGAAGGAGGGGGGGGGGGGGGGGGTCCTGGGTCCGATTACCGGCGGAACAGAAATTTGAATGATCAGTTTAAATTTCTTTTCTCGATCTGGGTGTTTGTGTTCCTGTCTTTGTGTGTGTCCATGGTAACTACGACATAGAGTAACGAGACAGGGTAACGTGTGTTTAACGTTTATTTCAATCATAATATTATCACTGACTTTAATTTTATTCTATTGACATTAATTATTATTGTTTTTTTTTTTCATGAAGAAATTTTTTAATATATTAGTATTGTATATTGTTAACCCTCCCCCCTGTAATAGCCCAAAAAACTCAAGTGTGGCAGATTTGGCAGAATTTGACAGAATTTGGCCCAGCCTGTGGCAGATTCGCCAATTTTGAAATGGTCAGTATGGTCACACTGCTTGGCGTCACTTCACACTTGGCGTCCATAACAGTGTTGCCAACGTAGGCGATTTTTCGCCATTTAGGCTACTCAGAACGAGAATCGGCGACGAAAAATTTTAAAAGGCGACTGGTCGCCAATTAGGCTACTCAGGGGGGCGCGTTTTTTTAAAATACTTTTACGTTTTTTTTAGGAACCAGGCATACAGCCGTACGTGTGTGTAATGTAGGTAAAATTAGACATGATGAGCTGGACACACTAATTGTTTATGGTTCGTTAGTTTCGGGGAATACCGTGAATTAGTCTTAGATAATATGTAACCAAATTGAGAATGCAATATTAGTAGGTGTTATGTTGTGTTGTGTGTTGTAATAATTTTCAACCCAGTAATTACATGGTCGGCTTACACGCTGGCAGAACAATGTACGTCCCCGGTGGACCTTGCGCCAGTACATCGACATCGACAGATACATCAATTTCTACTGAAGACGGCGATAATCTTATTGATACCCTAAGTTTGTTAACAGAAGACGAGTAAAACAAATTTATTTCAGCAAATAGACATATTCGGCATCGTAAACTTGACGCATTTGGTTTTTTTGGCGTTTAGTCCAAGATTAATGGTAGTAAACGAGAGCAATACTTGGGGCGGAGCATAAATAACATCGTCAAATCAGATGAATCAGAGTTTTGTTAATTTTGGTTAATTTCTTTCTTTACTTTTAAAAAATCTGTTAATTTTTTTCGTCGGTACAAAAGACGTTAAAAAGTTAACTTAAGCTTAATCACTGTTTTATGAAACATTTATGTGAAATAAATTGTTGAAAACCACATTTTATTTTATAAATATAGATTTTTTGGTGTTTAGGCTACTTTAGGCTACTACAATTGAAATTCGGCTACTTTAGGCTACTTTAGGTATGAGAAACGGCGACATCAGGGCCACTGCCGTTGGCAACACTGGTCCATAATCCATTACTCCTATATACAAATGTACTCTGTGGCGTCCATGTTGAGTTGAGTTATTGCACGACAACGTTGTGACTTGTAAAGTGTAAAAAGTGAAATAGTGCGTTTAGATTCATAGTATAGTTGAAATAGATATTGTAAAAGTATTTCAGTAAAAATGGATTACGAAACTAGTTCAGATTTACAGGTAAGTTTGATATTAAAGGCTCAGATATTATAGGTTATGCACAACCGTCGCCGCGTCGTTCATGTCAATTTAAGAGATGTAAAATGTATAATTTTGAAATTTTGAATTCTACCTTTGGCAGCCCTTAGATTGAAGGAATTGCGGTCGGAGTGTCTCCTTAGGGGCGTTGCGTTTCATTTCGCACAAATCTTTGAATTTTAATTTTAATGGTAATTAATTAATAACACCGCGCGTCCGGCAAAAAAAAACCGCTAAGAGGGTTCAACTACACCCTAACAATCCCCCCTCATTTACACAATAGTAGCAATCCTGTGTTCAATATCTATACCCAACCCAAGTAAAAGAAGCATGTTTTGTTATTTTAACTTTCTTTCTCAGATCAATATTTACCGAGACATAGAGGTTCAAACCATAAGAATAAATAATAATTATACGTAGAACGGAATCTCCTTTGACCGCCATTGATACGCCGCAATTTATATACCTACTACTTCCCTCTTCACCTCGTTAGTCTCGTTACGCCCCTCTGTCGCCTAGGCGTGTTGTAGGCAGTGTTGCCAACTCCACCTGTCAAAAAGTCGCTAAAACTAAAAGTATGCTTGAAAAGTCGCTAGAAGTCGCTAAATGATAATAATAATAGACGTTACACACTCATAGTCCCACAGTAAGGTAATTAATACCCTGTGTTGTGGGTACCATGGACACATACAAAGACAGGAACACAAACACTCAGACCGAGAACAGAAATTCAAACTCATCATTCAAATTTCTGTTTCACCGGGAATCGAACCCGGGACCCCTCGATTGGCAGTCCGGCATGGTAACCATTGAGCCACGTGGGTCGTCAATGATCTCAGTAGACTAAGTCCTAAGGAAGGAAATTTTATTATGTGTATTATCTTAATATATATATTTCTTCTGTGCGTGTGTATGTGACTGAACTCCTCCTAAACGACTGGACGGATTATGATGAAATTTATTGTGTGTGTTTAAGGGGATTTGAGAATGGTTTAGATTCACAATTTGGGCCACTGGAAATGTTTTTTAATTACTTTTTTACTTATTTAGTTTTCCCATATAAATTGTTCCTGCCTGTCAAACGTTTTGTATTTCGTGCCGTGTCGTTCTAAACTTTGACACAGTCAGAATAACTGGACAGTTCGTATGTCATTATTTGTTTTATATTTTTGTTTGATAGTAACATGAAGTCTCTTTAAGATAATAAGAAAACAAATCCTCTTTTATTACTTTTAAGGCAGGACAACGTCTGCGTGATCCACTAGTATAATATATTTCTATGATTAACTTTTATTATTTATAGGTATTTCCATTGTTCAACAAATTACAAACGTAATCAATCACTAGTATACGTAACTCAAAAGTTACTTGGAATAGCAAGTAACTTTTGGGTTACGTATTTTACAGCAAAATTTAATAAACAGCAAGCTAATATTATACAATTGGAGAGCACGCAGAGCACAATGCACTCCATCAATGAATGAAAGTTTCATTCTGAAACAATAAATACTCAAATATACAAAACCGGGATTCCCCTACATACAAGTACAGCATCCGTTCCGATCGTTCCGATATTGTATAAATATTAAGGACCGATTAGACGGCCCTAGTTATCGGACCCGATTTGGCATACACTGCTGGTTATCTGAGTACATTGTAATATAATACTGAAGATAACCAACCAGCAATGTATGCCAAACCCTGCGTGTTGGCCAATGTAATCACCCCATTACTCTGACAATAGTCTCTCTCACTCAAAGGCTACAAGTTGGAAAAAGACATAGAGAAGATAGATTACTGGGTTAAAATCTTGCCATATTTTATGAAGATAGTTAAAATATTAATAAATTTCTTTATTTAAGAAAAAGTACTAGAAGTCGTTAGAATAGTCGCTAGTTTTTTTTTTTGTCGCTAGACTCATAATTTAAGCCGCTGCAGGAGACGAAATGTCGCTAGATCTAGCGACAAAGTCGCTAAATTGGCAACGCAGAGCCCGACTTAGTATTCTGTTTAACGTGTAGGCTAATATCGTGACCTTGAGCCCGTCCGGAGCGGGAGTTTCCGTTCTATGTATTACTAGCTGTGCCCCGTGGTTTCACCCGCGTTAGAGAAGATCATAAAGTGATGTCCCTTCTGAAGTGATATGAACCGGCTGTTTTGTAGGACTAAGAATGTGTAACTCTAACGGTTTTCGCAGGGCACGCCAGAATTGCTCGCAGATTGTAGATTTTTTCCTACTTACTTGACACTTATCGCCATATTTTGGACAATTCACACAATATCTTTATAAATTGTAGCCTATGTGTTATTCTGATGTATAAGCTATATTATTGTAAAGTTTTATTTAAATCCATTCAGTAGTTTTTACGTGAAAGTTAAAATAAACTGAAACGTAGTAATCAGGTAAAAGAAACGTAAGGTGCGTAATTATTAAAAGTCGTATGAAATATGAAAGGAATTAGCGGGGGGGGGGGGGGGGGGGGCGACCAGTTACTTTAGAAATGTATTTATTATACTCTTCAAAGATCTTATACTTACAATTATCAACAAATATATTTCGAAAAAGATTATTACAGGATTTTATGTTGATAAAAAAACTCTATGGCCCATAACTCATTAATAGGTACCAACTCTTAACATCTTACACACGTGATAACTTTTAAACGAAATATCTGATTGAGATGAAACAAAAAGTATTTTACTTCTACATAGATACTCTTGATAACATAATGGTTAATTTCGATAAAGATTAATATTACGATACATATTTAAAGTAGTTTTTTTTTTCTTCAGACGATTTAATAATTATTTTGAACACAAAATCGGTTATTGTGATTAAACCATGATATCTAGATATATGTTCTCGCGGACTTTTTTGTAGGTCTTAATGGGATCTACAAACCCGTATTACATCATTTTGTTCTATTGTCAATAGTTTTTGCAGCGCACGCAAAAATAGGTTTTCGATTTTACACCTTGTGTTACAAAATAGCAATTTTATTACGGATCCCTAATTTTGAAAAAAAAAACATATCCTAAAGCCTTCCTCGATAAATGGACTACCAAACACTGAAAGAATCATTCAAATCGGACCAGTAGTTCCAGAGATTAGCGCGTTCAAACAAACTCTTCAGCCTTATAATATTAGTATAGATTTATTCTTATGGTTCAAATATTCACTAATTCAAACATTTTAAAGTACTCTGAGACATAGACAAATTTCGGAGATGAGTAATTTATGTCAATATAACACCTTATATTTATTTATGGATCTTATAAAACGTGTTAAAATAAGCATGTTTTGTTAGTATAATTTTTTGGCTCAGATTAATTTTTCAAGGTAAGTTACTAAATTGTTGTTTTTAAAATGTGGTCAATTGAAACAGACCTAAATACTGTTTAATAGTGTTACTTTTCGCTAATTTGCATTGTATTTGAACATAATACACGAGTTTTAGATTAAGTTTCTCACGTGTGTTTGTTCACGGGTGTTGCGTGTGTTACGAAGTTGTGTGACGTAACACACGTAAAAGATGTAAAGACACGTTCACATTGTAGTTTGTCATGTGTTGGTATATTGATTTATTACCTATTGAATTAATATATTATATACAGGTCGTAAGAAAAATAATCATTTTTGTACTTTTAAGGTAGTTTATTTATTTTACACTTTATTACACCACATAAAAATGGTTTAATAGGCGGACTTAATGCTAGTTTAATAAGATGATTGACCACAAAAAAAAGTACTTACTACTTACCTTTTGTAAAATAAACCCGCTGACTTCAAGAATAATTTAACATAGTCACATCGTTTACTAGTGGAAAGCTTCATCCCTATTTAACATTAAATAAGTGACAGTGTGTATGTATGTTCCGTTTTTACGTCAAAACGGCTAAACCGGTTTCGATAAATTTTGATATACACTGTGTTTTGACGTGATAACGTCTTTAAAATCGTTTTAGTCGGGTGACATGTTCAGAAACTTGTGTCACACCAAAACCTCACGAGCGCGATCGCAGGTATAACGAGAGAGAGACGGACCGATCTCCCGTCTCATCTCGAGCGCTGCCAGTCATTCCGTGAAACTTGTAAAACGCGGAATCCTCACGAGCGGAGGCTGGCATAGCGTTCGAGTGAGTGGACCGATCTTCCGTCTCTGTCACTCTAGCGGCATACAAACGAATGGAGATTTTCTCGTGCGGACGTTATCACGTAAACATCTCGATCGTAAACCTACTTTACAAACAATTTGCCGTTTTTTTTTAAGCACGCAAAAAAGTTAAAGATGTGCTATTGGTAAACGTCAACATTTTCCTAAGAAAAAATTAGGGAAAACTTAAAGAAAAGTTGTCCCGTACTACAACGAAGACCTCTGTGCTGAAGTTGCGTACGCACCGATTTTCATGGTGTCGCCTCGCCAGCTCTGAGGTCCCGGGGGTTCGATTCCCGGGCGGATCAATGTAGAAAACCTACTTTTCTATATTGTCTAGGGTCTGGGTGTTTGTGGTACCTTCGTTGTTTCTGATTCCAATAACACAATATAATATATAATATGTAGAAAATTTACCCTACTTGATTCACAAGACTATATTTTTTTGTGAACTAGTCTTTATATTATTTCCAGTGTGTTACATATTTCCAGTGTGTTAAAGTGCGTTACGGATTCACGTGTGTTATGGTACATTTCTGGTGAGCCCCAGCCAAATATCGATCTGAGAGAAAAAGTTTAAAGAATAAAACATGCTTATTTTGACTTATTTGTTACGCTTAGTAAAGAAAATTAAACAAAAGAAGAAGAAAAAATTTCACCCAAAATTTGTCTAGTCCCAGGACCGTTTAAAATGACTGAATTTTGCACCCCAATATCTTAGTAAATATTGCTCTGAAAGAAAAAGTTGAAAGAACAGAATATGCTTAGTTTACCATAATCTAGAAGATTTAATTTAAGCCTAAAAATAAAAATAAAATTGAATAAAAATTTTTTTTGTTCCTCAATATCTCGGTAAATATTGATCTGAGAAAGAAAGTTAAAATAACAAAAAATGCTTATTTTAGTTTAATCTTCACGATTAAATAATAATTAATTATATATAATTAATTTAAGCCTAAAACAGCAAAAAATTTTTTTTTCATAAATTTCTGTCCTAGAAACGGCCCACCCTTAGGTATAGTGTGACCCATATTTCTTTTGTTTAGTGTGACACTGGACATGTTTGAGTTGTATACTATTGGTATGGTAACTTACTAGAATATATGTACTGTAACGGTGTACAATACAATAACGGAACGCGCGCCGTGTACGGATCGCTCTCGAGATTTATTTTGATAATTTTAGATAATTCAGACTCGTTAGTTATAATAAAAGTGTTTAAAGTGAAAATTATACGTCAATATACCTTTAAGATATGGAGGGAGTACAGTGTTAAAATCTAAATAATCTGAACTTTTTTTTTCAATTATGGCATCGCAAACTCTGCATACTGCCAGCGTCAAGTATAATTTTTGCATCAATTTTTTGCCAGTTTCAATGAAACTGGACGAAGTAATAACAAAGTCAGTAAGTAAGTCGTCAGTAATCAGTCAGTCTATGGAATTTTGGAGGCAAGCAGAAAAAATATATTTTAGCAAACACTCGTGCACTGTAATTAACCTATATCAAACAAAATGCCATCAACTTTATCCGATATAACTCAAAAATACACCAAGAAAATAAAAATAAAACAAGAGCACAATATGTCTTTTTCGACTTCCCGCCAAAACTTCTAATCTGAACTTATTGTGTATAAATCACTGCAGTGACAAGAAACAACTCGCGGGTAACGCGAAATTATATTTTCTGTCTGGATCGCTTGTGTTATCGCAGTTGGATTTAAGGGCTCCCACAGAAAATTGCGAATTCGCATCGCATCGCAAATATCTGCGAATTCGCACGAATGCATCGCAAGAACTTCCGATCTGATTCGCATCGCACATTCCTGCGATATTACGTCATACTTGGTGACTCCATTTTAGTCCGTTTTGAGACCGCTTAAGAATAAGTTTTACTTTACCTGATAGTCAGTCCTATCATTTCCAAAGGCATAATAGGAATTCTTCCTCTGTAAGATCGTTTTTGTAGGCATGGTGATAATAAACTCAAAAGCTCTTCAAATGAAGGTATGCTCATTCTAAAAAAACAAAATTATATTCTTCTGTTCTCAACCCATAGTACTTCCGAGTAAAATAGTACCCATCAGCGTTCATAAATCGTAATCAATGGACGAACCCAAAATCTTTTTCTTTTATATCTAACAATAAAAGCAGTGAAACAATATTTTTATGATCCATATAACGCTTCCTAAAAACACTTCCAATACGGCCGACTACCATTGAAGGTATGGTTACCCTAACCAACAGTTTGCCGCACAAAATCGTATCGCAGAAATTCGCATCGCAAGTTCCTGCGATGCGAATTCGCATCGCAGTTTTGTGTGGGAGCCCTAAAATGAACTGTGCGGTCTGTAACAGAAAAACTGATGTAAAGGATATGATCGAGATCGTAATTTTTTTTGTCGAGAACGGACGTGTCCAACATTTACTTAAATTTATTTATTTACATTATCAGTGCATTCTAAGTCATATTACAAAGTTCTTAAGATTGTTAATCAAGTGTTTACCTTAATTACATAATTTACCTAAGTTCACTCATAAGCGCTACGCAAGCAACTTGTCGCGGTCAACGTCTTCCAGACTGCTGAGTCTGCCATCACGCCTGATACGGTAATTATTACATCGGTGCTACAAACTTACCTAGATAACAAAAATGAATTGCGCGGCATGCCTAAAATCAATTCGGGGCGCAGACTATTTGGAATGCGGGTGTTGCATTCTAAGGTATCACACAACTTACGTTAACACTCCAGCCATCATTGATTGGGTATGCCCTATGTGCATTTCTAAAACACCTAAAGGCGATAACAACGATGAAATATTCGGATCTGCCACTCCGACAGATCCCAATTCGTCAAATGTTAACACATCGTCACGTAAAAAACGCTTGATATGTGACGTCGACAACTCAGTGCCTACAATGGCATATATAACTCCTGACGATATACGCACAATTATTCGAGAAGAGCTTACACACACACGCTTACAGGATAATCGCTTAAGTAGAATTATCGAAGATCTAAGCTCCCAGCTCAGTGATTTTAAATCTTCGATGGACTTTCTAAACGAAAAATTTGAAAAACTAAGAAGCGATTGCGATAACATCGTTAAACAGGAAAGTATTATCAAACTTAAAAAAGAAAATGAAGTTCTTCGCGGCACCGTTTTCAGTCTTGAAACGCGTATGAATCAGTTGGACCAACTTTCTCGCGCCTCCAATGTAGAAATTCAGTGTGTTCCGGAGAATAAGGCAGAAAAATTGGTAAAAACGATCCAACAACTCGGCCGGGTAGTTAATTGCCCCATAAACGATCAAGACATCCACTCTCGTGTCGCAAAAGTCAACTCGCAAAGCTCACGACCTCGTAACATCCTGGTTTGATTTGGTCACCCTCGCTTAAGAGATAATTTCTTAGCTGCAGTCATCGCCTACAACAAAAAGCATGCTGTTAAATACTAGTCACCTTAGCATCGGAGGGGAAAAATCTTCGGTCTACATAGTCGAAAATTTGTCACCTGAAAACAAATCATTGCATGCAGCAGCTAGGGATGAAAACGATACATCGATGTTTAGAAAACATCGATGTTTTGTTCATAGACATCGATGTTAACATCGATGTTTTTAAATACGATGTATCGCCGATACATCGGCGACATAACGGTAAACATCGATGTTAACATCGAATGAAAAGTATCAATGTACGATGAGTATATCGATGGATAAACATCGGTTTTCGGTAACAAATAAAACTGTACATTTTATCTATAATATGTTTTAGTCTAAGCAATAATTTGAAAATTTTTAAAATTGCAATACTGCCTTCAGTAAAAGATACATGCGATAGCTCATTCTATCCGGAATAATATCAACAAAATGTTTTGGGGAGCGTTTATCAGCACGTTTTGTCAGCAAATTTGCAAAAGTTATTGATAAATTATGTTGCTATAAAAATTCATTGTTTATAAAAAATAGTAAATCAATTTCGCTTCCCCTTCTCAACTCAAGTTTACTCACAACTCAAAACACTTCACTCTGACGAAGAATGAAGTGAGGAAAGAAAGATGTTTGGACGCGAAGGTTGAATTGAAGTTGACACTATTTTTATCCCTTGAGAAATTCAAATAAAGAACAAATTATTCGTTGGAATCTACAGCTTACTCCGATTAGTGTCATCAGGTGGAAAATAGTTAAATTTGATAGTCACCTGGGCACAAACAATCTACATAGGTTAAAGTACCCTGGGCTGGCACAGCCCGAGCCTCTCCATTCAATAAAAAAAATAGTCACCTAATCATTTTTCAACTCGATAGTTGAAGCTGGTACACGCTAGATGGCTTCCTAAATATTAATTGACGTTTCGATGTTTTATTCTAATAACATCGATGTCTCGATGATATCGAGGACACATCGATGTCACACTCAAAACATCGATGTTTTTCAGCTAAATATCGATGTTTATTTAACATCTATGTAGTTCATTTTTGACACAAATGACATTTCACATTCATTTATTAAGTAGCATTTGAGAATTTGTGATGGAAAAAAACATCGATGTATCGTATTTTTTATCGATGTTTTTCAACATCGATGTTTGTAATTTCAAACATCGATGTTTTAAAACATCGATGTTTTTTGAACGATGTTGCATCCCTAGCAGCAGCCCGATCACGGACTAAGGAACTCATCTGGCTACATTTATGTGCGTAACATGGACACTTTAAGTAAACTCGAATAGTGGGTAACACAATTTGTAAGTTTCTTTTCTTTTTTAAGCTTGTAACGGTAATTTTTATTTTTATAATGATTCCTAATGATACTTATAAATATTTACTATCAAAATGTAAGAGGTTTAAGAACTAAGACTGAGGATTTTTATAATAATGTATTAATGAGTAGTTACAGTATAATAATTTTAACAGAAACATGGCTGAATTCATCTGTATTCGACAATGAACTATTTTCTGAACGTTATATTGTATATAGGCGGGACAGAGAATCTAGTGCAATATATGACAGAAAAGATTGATGGAGGGGTTCTTATTACAGTTAGTAAATAATTATTTTGATTCTTTTAGAGAAAAACATTTAGAAAGCGACTGCGAAGATATATATGGGTTTCCGTAAAGTTTTTAAAGGGTAAAGAAATAAAAAAACTATATAATATGTGGTGTTTACCTACCACCCCCCATCAAAAAAGAATTTTTCGATGTTCGATGAATACGCATTATTAGTCGGCGATTTTAACCTTAGTAACATTTATTGGAGCGCGAATAAAGATGACTCAGCTACTAAGCCGCATATTGCTAACTACAGCACATGTGTCGACACACTTTTAGATTTTGTTGCACTGAATGACCTAAAGCAATACAACTATGTGACTAATTGTAAAAATAAATTTTTTGACTTAGTTTTTGCTAATTTTAATTTCAATAAATTAAGTGGTTGTACATTAGAGTTAAGCATCAAATACCCATTTTCATCCTCCCTTAGAATTCAACATTTCACTGTCAGCATGTCCACAAACTTTACAGCATTGTCCGAATAGAAGACATAACTTTTTCAAAGCCGACTACGCTAATATTATCCTTGAACTTGAACAAATGGACTGGGAGGATGAAATAAAGTCCAACCAATCACTGAATGAGATGGTCGACTCTTTTTATGGTGTCATCAGAAAATTAATAAGTAAATACGTTCCCTTCTCTAGTATTAATTCAAATAAACATCCTGTATGGTACTCTCAAGTCGCTAATGAAGTGCACACGTGAAAAAGAAAAATATCGTAAGCGATTCAATAAATATGGAAACCCTCTTGATAAAATTACTTATTACACTTTAAAAAAAAGATGTATAGAAACAGCTAAGTTATGTTACAAAGAATATAGATCAAAACTTGAAGATTCGATTAAAATAAATACGAAATTATTTTGGTCATATATTAAACATAAAAGAAAAAATAGTAGCTCTCTACCTTCCCAAATGGATCGGATATATGTAACATGTTTGCCAGCTGGTTCTCTTCAGTATATAACACTACATCATTAGCGCATTATCCATCTAACGGAGGCTTAATGGCCCAAACTTCACTATAAGTGCTGTCTTATTCACAGAGAAACAAGTATGCAAAGCCCTTAAAAATCTAAACCAGTATAAAGGTGCAGGTTCAGACGGTATTCCTCCAATTTTTATTTTTAAATGTGCCAGTCAGTATTCTAAGCCATTAACGCTTATTTTTAACGCTTCTCTAAGGTCAGGCGTATTTCCGAATATATGGAAAGAAGCCATAATTGTTCCCATTTATAAAAATGGTGATGCGTCTTCGGTCGTCAATTATCGACCTATTTCAATTCTTCCTGTTTTTGTTAAAGTTTTTGAGTCACTTCTCGTTCCTATACTATCTTAGCAATTCAGGCAGTCTTTGTTATGTCAACAGCACGGATTTATTAAGGCCCATTGTCCACGTAACCGCACGTCATACGCACGCTTTCGTCAATTGACGATTGCAAGACGAATGCTTGCATCTTGCGTAGAAACAATGAAATCTGTGTCCACGAAGCGGTAACGTCGCGACAGCCGCTCGTCATGCGTTCGTCATGCGGTGTGCGCCACTGCGCGCGGCAGCAAGTGCAGCAACATGTCACTACCAAGTCAGTACTACTAGTACAGCAGTATTTTGTCTTTGTATCAGTGGTCCAACAGTACAGACAAAATTTTGGTACGTATGTTTAGTCATTCGGTAAAATGATTGAAATACAGAATCATCTTCGGCTAGCTTTCTGGCAGCAACAAACAATCTACAATTTATATTTCTTTCAATGTATGGATGAATCCAGTACTTTCTGCGCCTGTTTCGTCGCCTTATAATAAAATTGTATGCTATAATCACTTCATCATCATCACTTGACATTTTCACAACAAGATACGTGCTTTCTCGATTGAAAGAAAACTGAGACGTTTTGTAACGTGACTGACTATTGCATGGCAGCGTGGACATAACCAATATGCAAAATACGCGTATCTTCATTTGTAGGTTACATGCATCCTACAAATGACGACTATGTGGACAGTAGGCCTAAGTCTCGCTCCACGAGTCTCCTTTTTAACGGATGTCATCGAAAATGTTGACTCCCGATTATGCACGGATGTTATTTATGCTGACTTCAGCAAACCGTTCGACAAAGTAATCGATGAAATTCTCCTGCAAAAATTATCTAGGTATGGTATCACAGGTGAATTGCTTAAATTTTGCTCATCCTACCTTAATGGTAGATTTTCCAGAGTGGTGCTTAACGGCTATATATCTGAAAGTTCCAGGCCTTCTCTGGCATTCCTCAGAGATACCATTTAGGACCTTTATTTTTTAATATTTTTATTAATGACGTTGTCTCCTGTTTCCATAACTCTAAATAGCACAAATCTTCTTCAAGAAGATTTGAATCGCTTCAGCGACTGGTGCGTTTAAAATAAAATGACGCTTAATGTAAATAAATGCACTTATATACGTTTCACCCGAAAAAATTTTTTTTGTCTCAGTCGTATTACTTAAATCATAAAACGTTACAAAAACTCATGCAATTCGAGATCTTGGTATCTTATTAGATCATAAATTACAGTTTAATTCTTATATTGATAATATAGTATCAAGAAGTCTAAAATTATTAGGTTTTGTCATACGAAATACAAAAGTTTTCAAGAATCACTCGACTAAAATCCAACTTTTTAATTCACTTATTAGAAGCGGCTTGGAGTACTGTTGCCAAGCATGGAACCCACACTATGATATCTATGTTAAACGAATAGAGCAGGTGCAAAAACGTTTCCTCTGGCATTTAAGTTTCCAGCACAATCTAATTAAGCGTCTACCATCTTATCAAGAGCGTCTAAATTATTTCAAGCTATTGAGTCTAAAAGACCGTAGGGACTTACTCGACCTAGTCTTCCTGTTCAAATTAGTGAATTGTGAAATTGACTGTCTGGACTTACTGAAAAAAATTAATTTTTATGCCCCAAAAAACCCCCACTGCAGTCCAAATTTTTACCGTTTGTGGCAAACCCTGCCAAGAGCAATCTAGGTCATCATGCTACTTTGAACAGAATTCAGCGTCGTTATAATACTCTATATAAGGAACTGGACATAGATTTATTTAGCTACAATATCCCTAAATTTAAGAAAATCCTTAGCACTTCCAAACTTATACGTCCTTTAATCTTTATAATTAGCACAACTTAGTATTTATTACCGACTTCCAAAAGAAGGAGGTACTGTATTCGGCTGTATGTATATTTTTTTTTATATATGTTCACCGATTACTCCGCCGTTTGTGGACCGATTTCAAAAATTCTTTTTTTGTTCGTATGCTCATACTCCCGAGGTGGTCCCATTGTCACCAAATCAGGATCTGATGATGGGATCCCAGGGAAATCGAGGGGAACTCTCAAATTTTATAGGCACACACATTGATTTTCTCATACTTTCTGAAGCATAAGAGATATTTGTGCATAGTAATCATCATCTCATGTTGCTGAGCTGATGATGGAAGGTACTGCAACAGTGAGGAGTTGAAAGCAAATTCTTTCAACAAATAGTTTTTTATTCCAAATCTTACATTCCCGAGGTGGTCCAACTGTCACCAAGTCAAAGTCTGATGAGGGGATCCCAGAGAAATCGAAGGGAACATTCAAATTTTATAGCACAACAAATGATTTTCATATTTTTACTAAAGCAAAACAAGCATTTTTGTATAATTATCATCATATCATGTTGCTGAGCTGATGATGGAAGGTAATACGAAGGTTAGGAGTTGAGAGCAAATTCTTTCAATAAATGTTTTTTTGTTGGATATCTTACATTCCTGAGGTGTTCCAACTGTCACCAAGTCAAAGTCTGATGATGGTATCCCAGAGAAATCGAAGGGAACATTCAAATGATTTTCATATTTTTACTAAAGCCAAACAGGTATTTGTGTATAATTATCATCATATCATGTTGCTGAGCTGATGATGGAAGGTACTATGACGGTTAGGAGTTGAGAGCAAATTCTTTCATTAAATGGTTTTTTGTTGGAAATCTTACATTCCTGAGGTGGTCCAACTGTCACCATGGCAAATCTGATGATGTGATACTAGGGAAATCGAGGGAAAAACTGAAACTTAATAGGCACACACATTCTTTTAGTCATATTTTTTAACATGATACAAATATTTATGTTCGGTAATTATCACCTCATGTTGCTAAGCTGATGATTGAAGGTACAACTCCTCAACGGTTAGGAACTGAGAGCAAATTCTTTCATTAATTTATACGTTCAAGTAGACTGATAGTAGTATTCTTTCAGGCTATAAGATGGCTATTAGATAAACATGATTATAAAAGGTATCTCTTTAACGTTTAGAAGTTAAGTGAAAAAAAATCCAATTATGCTTATACAAATGTGCAGGATTATTAAAATTACTAAAAAGAGTGAAATAAATTAAGTTTTTAACAAAAAAATAGAACCGACTTCAAACGGTAAAAAATAAAATTGTTCAGTACCTACTTCTTCCTGCTTATGGTAATGACTCTTAAAATTATTTTTGGAGTCGGGCCCTTAGTCAAATGTCCTGTCTTAGTGAATATAGTGTTCCTTTCGTTCTGAATGGGCACCGACTCCAATATAGTTTTAAGAGTCATTACCATAAGCAAGAAGAAGTAGGTACTGTCCCACTGTCTGTACTGTCGGTGCCCATTTAGAACGAATGGTAGTTACGGCATTTTAGTAAGGGCCCGACTCCAAAAATAATTTTAAGAGTCATTACCATAAGCAGGAAGAAGTAGGTACTGAACAATTTTATTTTTTACCGTTTGAAGTCGGTTCTATTTTTTTGTTAAAAACTTAATTTATCAATAAGGTATAATGTATAAATCATTTAATAGTAATTTTGCATAGCTCATCTAAGTAATAATAAAATATTTAAATGTTCGTCCTTGACGCATGCCGTGGTAACCTATGATTAAGGCAGCATTTAGCTTTATTGTATACTAGCTGTAAACAAGTAACTAAGACAAGAGTTAAAGGAGGCTAACATGAAATGTATTAATTATGAACAGCAAATTAATAGTATGAAATCTTAGAGGCAGGTTACTGAGATAAATGAAAGTTATTATACCGATACCAACAGTCAAAATCGTTGATCAGTAACTACAATACCTGAGTATACTACACAATCTACTTCATCTAATACCAACATTATAAACAATAGCGGGCAGGCGCTCGCGCCGGGCGACCAGCGGGGAGGGGATTAGTGATTACGTTCAAGTGAAAAATAAAAAGAGAACTACTAACTCCATAAAAAGAGGAGGTAATAACTCAATTGT
Organism: Pyrgus malvae; assembly: GCA_911387765.1. NCBI lineage: Eukaryota > Metazoa > Arthropoda > Insecta > Lepidoptera > Hesperiidae > Pyrgus > Pyrgus malvae. Next base: position 8,787,216 of record OU426964.1, read on the forward strand.
TTCTTTAAAAGCAGTTGATCGCAGGAGATTTTTACATATTTGGAGAATGGAAAAATGCACTACAGAAGACAATCTAAAGGAGCATATCAAAAAAAATACTAGGAAATTATTCTGATATCGTTATTGAAAAGTTAAAACCTAAAACGGAGCGAGATTATGCTTCGTTCAAGATTGGTGTTACATTAAGTAATTATGATAAGCTTTGTGACCCTGAAATATGGCCAGTTAACATAGATTTCAGTGAATGGATTTGGTTTCGGAGCTCAACCAAAACAAACTAATTGGAAACCAAGAAGACATGCTTTAGACACAACAAACGTAAAGGAAAAAACTAATTTTGAATTTTATTATCAAAATGTTAGAGGTCTTCGGACAAAACTAAACAGTTTCTGTAATAATATAGAATCAATAAAATTGCAGATATAATTGCAATTACGGAAACAGGATGTAACGATTCTTCTATACAAGATGCCGAGATTATACCACCGGGATATCAAATTATCAGATGTGACCGAACGGATGGCCGCAAGCAAGGCGGCGCGTTTCTCGTGGCCACACACAGGTTGGAGCTGCGCCGAGTGCAGGTACCGGGCACTACCGGGTGACGTCAACGTAGAAGCTCATTCGAAATGGTTTGTGCGACTGTGTATAGGAAGTGTAGATACTATTTTCTGTGTTGCGTTGTTTACATACCACCAAAGACTAACGAATATGATTACATGTTTTTTTTAGGATAATAGAATAACTACATATTATTATGTGTAAAATATAAACATATTATTTTAATAGGCGATTTCAATTTAAATTCAAGTAATGAAAACATAAGAAATAATTATTAAAAAAATGTTCAAAGATAGTTGGCTTAGTGTCTTGCAACAAATATTATTAATATTATTCATTAACAATTTTATAACTGAAATTATATTATTTTTATTCAGGGATTATATGTATATATCCTTAAATATTTCAATTTTAGTAAGATATTATAGTAAGAGTGTTAATAATTGTCATTACTTTGTATATACTAAATAACAATGTATATTTTTAACAGGTCAAAAAAGAGCCTATAGACGAAGACATTTCTGATGAAGCACAAATTACATCAACAGTCAATGCGAATGATTCAGGTGTATGTATATTATCAGAAACTTTACTAAATAATGCAGTATTAAATTAAAAATTAATAAATTTATGTGCAAATTGTTTTTAAAATATTTAAACCTTGTAATGGCTGTAACTACCAAATTAAAAGCGAATATTCTTTACTAACTTAAAAAAACTATTTGATTAGTTTAATTATATTATGTGCATCTCTAATATACCAAACATACAGCGTTTGGTGAAGAAGCTGTCTGTAAATTTCCTTATAATTTAATAAAAAGCATAAAAACCTTGCCATATTCACCATGGCTCCTCAAGATTTATCGTAGCCTTACCAGCAAGAGCATGGAGATTCTGTGCTGTCACTGTCAAGCTTCATAGCGTAGCGTTTCCAAATTTTCATGTAACGAACAGTGAAAATTTTTCAAATTCGAAAATTTCTTGAATTAGAAGAAAAAGCGTTAATACAAACGAAGTTTGTTTCGTATTAGCATACATTCATCACGAAATAAGTATTTTTTTGTAAAAAATGTGTGCTCAAACAAAAAAAAATTGAAGATCATAATCGTATCGTGTAGGTAAAACATGTCGCGATCATGGCCGCGATGAAATCTTTAATCCCAATCTACTACTCGGTCGAATTAACATGACACCTGGGAGGCTACTCTGTACGCCCATATCCGAAACTTCGTGAATTTTCGGGTCTCATTTTTGAGTAAGACTGATAAAATTCTAGCAATATTATTCTTTTAGTGGCTTAATATTATCAATGACAACGTTAATCTTTAATATCATGAAAAAAGAACGTGTCTAAATTTGCCAAAAATGATTCCGAAAATGTTAACGTAACGTAACGCAACGGAAATACAAACAGTTTTCAAAGCGCAAAAGAAATGCATACGGTCAATCTGTCAACTACGGCAGATAGATACATGTAAACCACACTTTCAAAATCTTAATATAATGACACTCCCTTCGCTATATATCTATGAAATATCTGTAATGGTCAAATGCGACATCTCTAAGTATGATACCTTAAACTCTAAAAGACACAACAATAAGTTGTGCTCAATACCTTCCAAAACTAAACAATATCATAATAGTGTATTTTGCATGGGACCAAAAATATACAATAATCTACCAGACTCCCTAAAAACTAAAACTATTAATGAATTTAAAAAAGAACTTAACATGTATTTACTTAAAAAAGCGTACTATTCGGTCACTGAGTTTCTAAACGATAAAAAAAATATATAATAAAATATTAACTAAAATAAAAATAAATAACATAAATAAGATATTTCGCGGGATAAAAACCTGGGAGGTTTTTTTTCCGCCAGCTTTTTTTCCTCTCAGCGTACAAAAACCCATCATGGTGGGTGCCCAAAGCTGATGACGGTCAACCACGTATGGTTCAAATAAAATAAAATAAATTTGTATAAAAAGCACAAACTTGGGTTAAATTGAATTTAAGTAGCTAAAGTGATAATAATGTAAAATTATTTAAGTATACTGTGTATTTTAGTGTTTACTGTACATAATTAGTTTATAATTTAACTTGTAATTTTATAATATAACTTTTACAATAAAATTTGTACACCCTAAAGGGTAAATATGGCGATCTAAATATTTTTGTAAAACCTTTTTTGCTACCCATATTTGTGCAAATAAAATATTTTCATTTCATTTAGTTAGAACTTATGGACGGATGCATACAGCAGAATAGCCTCCCAGGTGTCATGTGAACTCGACAGAGTAGTAAGTGCAGTTCTGCATATAAAAAACAACTGTGATCTATTGATGTAACATTCATTTCAATAAACGATCGCCTTGAAGTAAGTCAGACGGAGTAAAAACCCGCTCTGGTAAGTTACTTATTTAAATAATGCTGTGCAGTGCCAGAAGTTACAACTTTATAAATTCTGGTACCTAGCTCAATCTTAATGAAAGATCTTGGCTAATATGGTTTTTTCTGTGACTGGTTTTTGTACAAAGAATAAACCTAAGTAGACACTTCAACCAAAGGTAATTCTAAGTGGAACTCAGCCAGTCGATGTCTACTACCAGAAATTACATAATAGAAGCATACTAGCTGCTCTTTACTTTATAGTTTCAAGTAATGGTAACATGTCTATTATTCATATTTGCCTTCTTCAGCACAGATGTACAGAATAAAGTAATTGTGTGCACCTATTGATTACTATTGTACAGCAAAATAAAATTGAAGAAAATTAATGCATTATTGCAAATATTCTCAATTTTTGTTTCATTATTTCTCACCAGGTTAAAATGAGTGGCTCATTTGATTATTCTTGGGCAAACAACAGTCATCACCATTGGATTATAAGCAATAAAATTAATAATAACATTACATAAATGGTGACAGAGTACTGTTTTGTACAAAATGTAAGTTGTAAATGACAGCTCAGCAGAGCTGCCAGCAACACCTGTGCTGTGTTGCTTCAGCATGATTATATGGTCAACTGATCATAAATCGGTGTTGGTAGCAAATAGACTTCACTGCACCACAATATGTATACAAAAGTTCAACTGTGGTTATTACAGGTAACTTTACTGCTATTTACTTTGAACTGCGAATTCAAAAGAACTATAAAAGTTAATTGTAAATGTATGAGTTAAGGGTGCCAATCTTAACATAAGAAATTTAAATGAAAGCTTAGTAAAAGCATAAAGAAATTTGATCCAGACCTACAGTGTTGTACAGAGCCAATGTTACCCCAGCATAATTTTATATAGTAGAGCTATAACTAATATCCATGTTGATATTTTTTTTTGTAAATGCCAACATAAACCCTTCTGCAATTTCAAAGAATGGAAAACATTAAGCACAGATAATTGCTGTTCTATACAGTGTGTAATTTAATCACTGAATTTACTGATCATTATGACAGTTGTACATATCATACACATAGTACCTATGTGCCCAATTTGAAATTGCTAAATTTACTCAATAGTAAGTGGATTTAATCTATCCCATGAAATCATACTACAAAGGTAGATGACAACTGACTTTGTCCATCAGGACGTTTCCAAGATCAGTTACTCATGTTGCGGTAACAATGAGTACCTTGGATATGCTCAAATGGCCTAAACAATGGACTCATGTTGTGAAATCAATGAGTACCTTGAATATGCTCAAATGGCCTAAACAGGCCATCAGTGTTGCAGCTCTTGTGAATAGATACAGCTAAACAAATAAGCATTAATCACCTTGTCCATTGGGACTTGTCCAAGATTGTTACTCATGCCGCGGAAGTGAAGTACCTTGGTAGTGCGTCAGAGAGACCACCAATGATACAAGAGCAAGCCAAGCTAGCTAGACTTAGCTAATTGGGATCGGAGAGATCCTTTGAGCAAGAGAATTTTCATGCCAGGTTATGTGGGTGATTATCCCTTGTCCATTGGGACAGTTCCAAGTTATAGTTGCGCATGTTGCGGAAACAATGCGTGCCTTGGAATAGCTCGAGCAACACTTACAAAAGTGCCCCAATATCAAAATGTGAAAAAGATGATAAACCAACAAAATTTGTTCAAAATCATCATTGTGCAATGCTATTGAATTATGTTTTCTAGCCAGCATTACAGTCAAGTAAAACTTTATTTAATAAAGTCTGCGGAACCCTACAAATTACTGCCAATAAAGTATATTGAACTTTTAAACGAGAAATAGATTTAAACCATTTTTCTACTTCTCTAGATACAGGGAAGAGATAAGTAAAACCTCTTAAAAAATCAGAGGGTTGAGAGCCAGAATTGGCAATACGAAAATGTAGCTAGAGTACTAATTGCACTAGGTATATGACTAAGCACTTAGAAGTGTTTTATATGACTAGTCAAAATGGGTTCCTAATTTGAATGTTATTCTGCCTAATCAAACAGCTTGATGATTGGCAGGTTGTTATATGCTGTTACAGCAGTACTAATTAAAGTTATAATGGTCTTTCAAGATCATCTCACCTAATAAGGGTTATGATTAAAGCCCATCTGTAGAAGTAGTACATACTACATCAGTGTCAGTAGTCTGTTGGTAGTAGCAGAAGAATGCTAATGGAATTTAAACAGATATAAACAAACTGACTAAAATTAGGAGGCACTTTTGTGAATTCTCCACCATCGGCATCTCCAACATTGGAGCATCTTGGTGGAGTGAGCTCCAGGCCTAACCTATCATTGGGAGACCTGTGCCCAGAAGTGGGACGCAAAAGGAGTTGCAGCCATTGTGATTGACTACAAAATCACATGTATGTAATTTGAAAAACTTTAATGCAAAGTAATGGCACAGTCTTATAAAGTTAATCAAACCTCACCCAAAAGTACACTGAATAGTGTAAAATTCCACATCATCCAACAAGTTTTTAGGCTGAAATAAAGTAAAATTAAAAATTTTATTTTGGCAAATCTCATGATGATTCTTGTTCTATTTGAACTACAATACCCAAGATTCCCATCTTATAAAGAAAAAATTTGAGGAGGGGCACCAACAACACTGCTCTCTATGAAGAGGAAATGGTACCTTTGTTAATAAACAAATAGCGGGTGGCAGAGAGATTGAGATAAAATAAGCAGTATCATAGAGTGTTGCATTGACAACATATTGTGCACCTTAACCAACAGAAATTGATGCCCTATGTATAGTACAGAATGTTTTTTTAAATCTCAGGTAAAATTAATTGCAAATACATTTATCCAACAATTGAACTTATGTAGAAACATGGCACTCTGTTGTGTTTGTTACCTTATGTCATTTTAAAATTTACATACAGCTTTCTATCAGAAGATTCAAAATTCAGATCCTGGGAGGCAATATATATGTGGCAGGCGCGGGTGTTATTAAAAGTGTTTCTGTACCAATTAACATCTTTATAATAATAATAATTTATTCACAAGTAACATAGAGTCAAAAGTTTTATATATAATAGGTACTTAAAAACTATGATGCCATCTGCCGGAGCTGCCTCTCAGTGCACCAGGGAATCACATCTTTTGCGCATTGTTACATAAAAACAATCTACTCTCGCCTTTGCAAATGCACTACAGAAATTGAAGAGGTTGCTTTCTGAACCTAATTTAATTGGTTGTTGTTAGAGTTAGAGCCTCAACAAAGACAGATTCAGTGAATCACTGATAAAATTTCTTTATTTTAAATATATTATTTTTTTTAGTTCCGTTCCTTAACTTTTTATACCTACTTAAAAACCTTTTGCAAGGTCTATAAAAAAATTTCGAATAACCTCTTAAAAATAATAAAATTTAAAAAGTGAAGATTGGAAAGCAACAGAACACATCAATAAACATTTATTTTAAAAACAATGAAAAATAAATACATGGTTTGTTCCATGCAGAGTTGGGCAAAATGTAATCAGATTAATGATTAAGGATTACGATTACATTGTGTTATCATCAATCATGATTACAGATTACGGAAAGTAATCATATCAGTGATTAATGATTATTAATCTGTAATCGTAATTTTGATTACTTTTTTTGATTACTTTTTTGATTACTTTTTTTGATTGACGCGTACTAACTACATTTAGGAATTCGAAAAATGAAATAATTTATATTATAAATCATCTTTACTTTTTGATCACTGTCACGAATTACAATTTTTAATAATTATTATACTTAAGAAAGCAATCGATAATTATTTGCATGTGTGGCTTAAATTAGATTTTCAAACATCTCATCCGAAAGTCTGTGTGATTTTGGTAAATTTGCCATGGTTGCAATGAGAAAATTCTTTCTATTGGACCCGATGACGGAAGAGGTGTGTTATATTTATATTTAAAAAAAAGCGCTAACCTTTATTTTATGGACCGTCGATTTACACATCCAGTTTTTTGTAGTAGATAGCACTCATAAAAAGAAAGCGTTTTGCGAATTTTTACATTGCGGAAATGTACGGTTCACGAAATTTTTTTATTTTTAGTTTTCACTTTTCATACAAATCGGTAAATATTACGCCATGATTACGCCAAATAGTTGTCATGTCAGACGTCAAAATTCACTTCACGTTTCGTTCACCGTCGAGTTGTATTTTATTCCATTTAGTCATGTTTTTTTTTAATGAGGATCAGTAAAGTTATAGCAAATTCAGTCAAACTACAACACACTTTATTCTATATGACATAAGAATGATATATCTTTTTGAATTATCAAAATCGGTCCATAACTTACGAAGATATTAAGTAATAAAGTTGTGCCGTTCCTCTCGCTAAAAAGTACACGTGTGACGTCACAATTACCGAACCGAGCGCAGTCGGCATACGATTCGACGAGACGGATGTTTGAGATTCGAGTGTAAAGTGTAGTTCGAATGTAATTTTGTAAAAGTATAAAACTTACCTTAATACTTAATATTAGTGCTAATAAAGTAGAAGTTTTGTACAAGCTCAATCAGATAAACGTCCGAAATACCTATATAGGTACCTACCTACTCGTACATATTGTACTGATCTTTTAGAGAAATTCACGTATTTTTAGCGTTTTTGAAACTAGTTGAGACTTAAAATCACTCATCTCTTTTTAATTTTGATTACCTACCCACGGAAGGTTGTGGAAATAAAACTTTATAAAAGAAACGAAAGCATTTTTATTTTTACACTTTTAGGCCAGATCTTAATAAAAATAAAGTATTACCTTATACATAACAAAAAATCCTGTAAATTAACTAAACCACAGGCTATCGTTACAATATTATCCAAAAAATATTCATACATACCTCACACCTATATTTTTTTATCGAGACGAGACCCGTGACGGTGACGACCGACCCGTGTGGCGTAATGGTTACCATGCCGATTGGAGAGCCCGGGGTTCTATTCCCGGCGTGGCAGAAATTTTAATGTGGAGTTTATATTTCTGTTCTCGGTTTAGGTGTTTGTTTTTCTATCTTTGTATGTGTCCATGTGAAAACGACCTCTGCACCTGGCTACATACAACACCAGGACACTGAGGAACGACGAAAAGATACATGAGCTGGAAGCAGAGATAGATAAGTTACGCTGGAGTATCATAGGATTATCTGAAGTCCGAAGAGAGGGGGAGGACACGGTTATCCTTAAATCCGGTAACTTATTCTATCACCGGGAGGGCGAACATCTGTCCCAAGGTGGTGTCGGGTTTCTCGTCCACAGGTCCCTCGTCAACAATGTGACGAAAGTCGAATGTGTTTGCAAGGGCAAGGGTACCTTATACTCAGAATATCAAAACGGTATTCACTGAAGGTCATACAGGTATATGCGCCGACGGCGACACACCCAGACGATGAGGTTGAGGCTATGTATGAGGACGTAAGTAGAGCCATACATGCCTCTAAGACTCATTTCACGGTGGTGGTCCCCCATGGATTTCAATGCAAGACTGGGCACGCGAGACGGCGACGAGCAGAAAGTAGGGCTCTTTGGATTTGGTCAACGAAACTACCGAGGCCACTTGCTTGCTAACTTCTTGGAGAAGGAGAACCTCTTCATGATGAACTCCTTCTTCAAGAAGAATCCTCATCGCAAGTGGACTTGGATAAGTCCCAACGGTTCCACGAAAAGCGAGATAGCAGACAAACGGCACATATTTAATGTCTCCGTGATCAACAGGTATGGTACGAGGCACATTAAATATCAACATCAAACTGGAACGGTCATGCCTAATGAAGTCTACGCTCCGACCAACACTTGTCCAAATCCAGGGTTCCAAGAACTTTCAGCTTGACTTGCGAAATCGTTTCGTGGGCCTAGAAAAATGCGAGTCTGTGGACGAATACCACACCAGGATGGTACAAACCGTCCACGAGGTAGTGTCCAAGTTCTTTAAGGCACCCTCCAGTAGCAGACCCCAAGTGCTCTCTGCACATACCCTCGGTCTTATAAAGGAAAGGCGTGAACTATGCGTTCGGTCCCCGTCTTCAATGTCGAAGTTGAGCCGCCTGGGCTCAACAAACAGATCTCTTGCTGCAGACGACGCGATCTGCGTGCTCACAACACACAGTGCGTCAAAAACACTATTGAGCGCAACCAAGGCACAAAAGTGTTCACAAGAGATCTGAGTGTAGGGCAAAGCCAGTTAATGTGATTGAGGACGGAGTCTGGCGCTGTAGTTTCGTCTAAGCCTGAAGTTCAGAGAGAAATTGAGAGGTACTACGGACGGTTCTACAGCTCCTCAAAAGCTCCCGTTACCGATGTGGTAAACGATAAGAGAGCCAAATTGACCCGACACTATACCGAAGATATCACGGACGTCAGCCTGTACGAAATTAGAAGGGCCCTTAGTCAGCTTAAAACAACAGAGCACCGGGAGATGACGGTATCACATCAGAGCTGCTGAAGACTGGATGGAAACCCCTCCAAGTGGCACTCCAAAAACTGTTCGATACAGTCATCAGTAGCGGAACTGTCCCGGAGGCGTGGAGCGGAAGCGTGGTGGTTATGTTCTTCAAAAAGGGTGACAGAGCCCTTTTGAAGAACTACAGACCCATGGCGCTTCTGAGCCACGTCTATAAGCTGTTTTCAAGGGTTCTTACTAATAGTAGTGCGCGCAGGCTAGACGACTTCTAGCCTCCCGAACAAGCCGGATTCCGAAAAGGCTATAGTACCATGGACCACGTACACACGCTACGACAGGTTATACAAAAGAGTATAATCTGCCGCTATGTATTGCGTATGTGGACTATGAGAAAGCCTTCGATTCTATCGAGACCTGGGCGGTGCTAGAGTCTCTCCAGCGATGCCAGATTGACTATCGGTACATCGAGGTGTTGAAGTGTTTGTACAAAGCTGCAACTATGACAGTCCGAGTCCACGACGGAAACACTGGACCTATTCCATTGCAGCGTGGAGTACGACGAGGGGATGTTATATCCCCGAAGCTGTTTACCGCTGCACTGGAAGACGTGTTCAAGCTGATGGAGTGGAACGGACTGGGTATTAACATCAATGGCGAACACCTCACATACCTTCGATTTGCCGATGATATAGTAATCTTGGCGGAGAACCTGGAAGAGCTCAGCACTATGCTAGGTGACCTCCATAGCGACTCACAAAGGGTGGGTCTTAAGATGAACATGGACAAGACGAAGATCATGTCTAACGTCCATGTCACACCTATACCGGTCGTTGTTGATGGCGCTACTCTCGAAGTTGTCGACGAGTACATATACCTAGGACAAGCTATCTGTATGGGTAAGTCCAGCTTCGAGAGAGAGGTAACTCGTAGAATCCAACTCGGTTGGGCAGCGTTCGGGAAATTACAAAGTGTCTTCTTCGGCCAGAATACCTCAGTGCCTGAAGTCGAAAGTTTTCGAACAGTGTGTGAGTACAGGCCGCCCTCCAACCAGGTGGACTGATGACCTGAAGAAGACAGCGGGTAGTCGCTGGATTCAGAAGGCCCAGGACCGGGAGGAGTGGCGAACATTAGGGGAGGCCTATGTCCAGCAGTGGACTATAAAAGGCTGATGGATGGATGGTATGTGTCCATGGTACCCACGATACACCCGACCGTTGATCGGCAGTCCGATGGTAACCATTGCATCACACGGGGTCGTCTAATATAATACCTAGTTCCGAAGTCCATAAAGGGATCCACCGGGAGTGTCCGGGAGGGCCCAAGGTGGTTTCTCGTTCACAGATCTCATGAACACAACGTTACGCAAGTCGTAAGCGTAATGTATTTTTTATTCATAATATCAAAACGGTATTCATTGACACTGATTCACTAGACAGCCATATTTTTTCTATTTGAATGGAGTAGCAGACGAGCATGCAGGCCACGTTGTGTTATGTGGTCGCTTCAGCTCATGGACATCTACATACAACCTCTAGCAAGCATAGGTAAGTCTTGTCTGAGGTCGTATGCAGTTACGCTGCTACTCCGGAGGCTGGTGTCGCCTCATGCAAGTGTAGCCGGCAACTGCACCTTTCCACCGAAACATAATAGTTCTACCACCGACAAATATATTTAGTGAGTATAATCTATGGGGAAGAAAGGTCATCGAATGGCGACCACGTCTCGGCAAAATGAGCACAAGCCGCCTTCCAAGCAGTTGGACTGACTACCTGAAGAAGACAGGGGGAAGCCGCTGGATTCAGAGGGCGCAGGACCGGTCGGACGAATATTAAGAAGCCTATGTACAGCAGTGGGCTAAAGTACATTAAAATAATCTTTACAACAGTGTCTTGTAGTCTGGGTAGAGGCATAAGAATAAATAATTATTGTTATTAGGGTAGAGGCTGTAGTTTTATCATCTCTTTTTACAACAGAAACAATTTTTTTACGAAGTTTTGGGTCTCTCGGCACGTTAACAAATATTATTCTGGCATTTTAACGAGCGTATTTTTTAATTTGACACTATACAATATTAATACATAGTTGAAAATGTGAATTAGATACCAATCGGACACTTATTTGTTTTTAAAGTCAAAATTAACCACACAAAACACTGCGCTCCTAACCGCTGCTAAAGGCTAACGGTAATTGTGACGTCACAGCTATCGCGGCGGCCCTCAATGTATTTTCGTTAGTAATTTGGTCATAACTTCGTCAATTTTTGTCGTAGAACAAAAAATTTTGCACTGTACGTTAAGGATTTCATAGCTCTACAAATCTGCATTCTCAACTAAAAACGTGACTGATCCTCATTAAATATATTTTTATTTTCACGAATTAATTTTGTTGTATAATACATATGCAATATTAAGTTTCATAAACAATAATTCTTGTGTATCATCAATTTAAATATAACTTAAATTCACTAAAATAACTAATTTGTGTTTGCTATACTTAAAACGAAACGCGAAGCGACGCCATTTTTTTTAAATAGCGTCTTTAATAAAATATGTGTAAAAAAAGATGAAAAATAGCTGTAACTAAAATTCTTTGTGTTTTACTTTCACTATAATTATTTATATTCGTAAAATACCCAAAACCGAATTAGAGTACCCCACTATCCACGTGGTCTTGTCTTTACTACCCCTAGAGTGTATATTAAAAGCCGGAGGCGCGGGGGAGACCACTCCCCGCCCGCTTTAGTCCGGCTGAGGCTGGTCGCCGAAGCTGCGAAGGCGAGCGCAGGTGCCGCGCTTTCTTACGCTGGGGCGGAGGGAGTGGTCTTCCTCGTAGCGCCGGAGATGTCACGGAGCCAGACCTCCTTCCCACTCCCCTTCCCCTCCCACTAACCATTGTAAACAACTAAATAGCGCTATTATATCCTCAAAACTTTAACCATGGATAACCACTAGGTTCCGGGGGTTGGGGATGGTACAGGAGGGTAGCTGTCATGGAGGCAGACCCCCTCATCCACTCCCTCGCTACCCCTTCCCACTAACCTCTGTAAGTAAAAAACTAAATAGCCGCTATTCTAACCTTAAAACTTTAACCATGGATATCTCCATAACCATGGGGTTCCGTATGGTGAGGATGGTACAGAGGGTAGCAGTAGCTTCCCCCTCCTCTTCACCACGCCCCAAACCCCATAAATCGACGGTCCATAAAGGAAAGTTCTCTCAAAAAAAGTAGCAGAAATTCTTTTTCTAATTTACTTATAAGGATTTAATTAAAGTTAGAGTATAAAAAGTCCATGCCATTAAAATTGGATCAGAAGTTTTGAGAAAACCGCAGACATACAAGATACATACTGATTTAATATAGAACCGCATTTATTAAAAATTTGTTTAAAAAAGTAATCAAATCTACGAATGTAATCAGATTACTGATTACTGTAATCAAAACTAACGATTACAAAATGTAGTCATGATTAAAAGTAATCAAGATTAAAAGTAATCATGATTGATGACATTGATGTAATCCTGATTACTTTCAAGCAGATTACCTATTAATCTGATTACAAAAGTATTTGATTACGCCCAACTCTGGTTCCATGTCTATTACTTTTAAAGCGAAATTTCGCGCACTCTGTATCAATACATATTCAAACATTATTTGATGTTTTAAAAGAGTGATCTACTTTTCCTAAAGATAGCTAGCAACAAGCTTTCTATCTACTACATATAAACTATCTTTGGTTTATGAAGTCGGATACTACAGCCATCAGTTTATTAGAAAATATGCAAAAATACTTTGGTTTGCAATGAATATATTTAATCCAGTGACATCTCCATACATTTTGTCCGAGAGGATGGTTTGTGACGTCGCTAGCCATTTGAGTCAGTTTGACTAAATTTAATTTAATTTGAGTGGCAGTAGAAATCCTGTGTTTGACTGAATGAACAATTATCCTGCTTTCCAAGCATAATTTTGTGCAGCCTTTTTAAGGTATGCAATATGCAAACTGATTTTTTGTGTGAATGGTGTCCAAAACACCATTTAAGAAATTTGCCATATACACTAGACATAATAATAATACATTTAGTTTTCATTGAAATGGCTTTTATGACTGAAGGCGCCGGCTCCAGATGGGTATAAAAAATGATAGATTTTCGGATTTATGTAGTTTAATCCAGGTAATATAATTAATACAAATTTTGTGTGTCTGAACTGAAGGAGATCGTAGCGGCCATTGCCCCGTGTCGTCATGACAGCTGTCATTACGTTTTGATGCATGCATTAACAATGACCTTATATGTACTTTTAATATTCACAAAATTAAAACTCTTTTATGTGGGAGATGTTTAGCACATTATATGAGATATTTTATTTACTTTGTTTGCATAAAAATATTTCAGAATTGTCACATAGCATTTGCCCAGAAATAGCACCTACCAGCAGATATCAAACATGTCTTCACCAAACGCTGTATGTTTTAGAGATGCACATAATATTTATGTTTTGCATTACACCAAAACATGTGTTGAATAAAACATACAGCGTTCCAGTGTAACACTTGCTGGTGGTGAAGACACTATGAAGCTTGACAGTGACAGCACAGAACCTCCATGCTCTTGCTGGTAAGGCTACAATAAATCTTGAGTAGCCATGATCAATCTGGTAAGGTTTTTATGCTTTTTTATTAAATTACAAGGAAATTTGCAGACAGCTTCTTCACCAAACGCTGTATGTTTTATTCAACACATAATACATGTTTTGTTGTAATGCAAAACATAAATATTATTATCACATAATTTTCAGGTTACAGAACATTCCAGTGAAGTAGGAGACCCAGTGGAAGAGGAACCCAGGGATCAAGGAGATGGTAAAGAGATGACATTGAAATCTAATATAAAAGCTGAAGTGAAAGAGGAACCTAAGGTTGGTATCTTAAAATTATTATTTTTATTAATGTCACACAATCATGGACACAAATTAATGTGTGTAGTAACTTGGTATCTAGCTATAGTTATGATAATCCATTGATATATTTAAGAATCAATCAATTTTATATTACATGATTACATATGATGTCATAAGATTTGTACATTGTCTCATTAGTCTAGCTCATGCTAAACTAAAAATTTACTCAGTATTCTTAATATCTAACTAAAATCATTTTTTACGGTATTAATCAGTTTTAATGCTTTCAAGTATTCTGTTATCATTTTTCTTCTTGTATAATAATAATATGTTGTAGGTGTATTTATTGTTATAAAAACTTAAAGGTTTTTCTTTAATCCTTTTTAAGGAGGGTGGTGCAGAAGAAACAGAAGTAGTATCAGAAGATGAATTACCAGAGATACAGAAGCAAAGTGTGAAGGATGCACAGAATGTGTCTGACTATGAGCTACCGGGGCCCAAGCCCGCAGACCTACCTGCTGAAACTGAGGTACATAGTCACTCATTTGGTTTATAAATTGTCCTCTAGCACACTTGTGGAAATTGGGGAAATGAAGTACTGTAGAAGTTAAATAACAATGTACACAAAACAGATGGCATTCCTTGCAAGAAGCCTAAACTAAACTAAGCACTTAATTTCAAATTTAGAAGAGAGTACAATATTCAGTTTTATTCTTTTTATTCTTATGTATCTTATGGTTAATTAACATTGATCCAGAGCTGTTATTCAGAGATACTGCATTCTAGCGCTGTATGGGCACTGGATCAATGTAAACATGCAGTGTCCAGCACTGGATCGGAATGGAATTGTACTTATTTTTCAATCCAGTGAATTCCCCTCGCACGCCGCGCACCCCGCACCAGTGTCACTGGAACTGTGTAAACGCAACGGGCCAGCTGCTGCCAGTGTCCACTCATGTAGTGACCTCACTTCTGTTGTCTGGTTTACAATATAAGTTTGCCAAAAATGTCTAAATCAAAACAGGGTCTGTTTTGACATTTTTTGAAGAACTCTGACTATCACTTATCTATTTTCTCAAATTAGCTTTTCCTTTATGCATTCTTTCTCAAACAATTCATTCGCATTGTCCAGCCGTAGATTTAGAATTTGTTTTGCGTGAAGCAGTATGATACAAAGATTTTTTGGCAGTATTTTAATTGCCTGCACTTTCTAAGACGCGGAATACTCATTTTTGCTGCAAACTTATTGTCACCCTAATAAAGTAAGAGTGTCTACTGGATTAAATGTAAATCAGCTCTTATGTGTATTCATTATGTCTTTAGGTGGTATCAGAAGATGAACTGCCTTCAGATAAGAAGGAGCCAAAAGAGTCACGCAAACGTAAAACAGACGAATCTCGTGAACCTCGTGGAAACAGCAAGAAACAGGCAGTTTCGAAGGTTTGTAGCATAATATTAATATATAATAATATATTTATTTCCATAAAATAACATGTACAGAAAATGGTTTACACATAATCACATTGTACTCATAATACACACATCAACACTGTCTAGGGATATTTCGAATTTTCTCATATTTATCAAAATTCTTTATGAATAGCCTGCAACATGTATATATTTTTATGAAGCCTATTTATCAGACTATAGTTTAGAATACAAAAAAAATATTTTTTATGTGAAAATAAAATTTTATTCATATAAATACAAAAAGTTAATTAAGAGCAAAAGTAACGATAAATGTGTTTTTTAAAAAAAAGTGAAAATAAAGGAGAAAATTCCATTCTCTTTGCAATTATGCAAAAAAATCAAGTCAGTAAAACCACCCATGACATTAACAACCGTCCTGCAACGGTTTTTCATGCTATGAATCAGGTTGTCAAAAGTCATGCTGTGGGATATTCTCCCAGGTCCTGCTAAGATGCAAAAAAAGTTGCTCTTCAGTAGCAAGGTTAGGGTTTAGGTCCGGCGATTGCTCAGGCCAGTCTAAAACCGATATGTCGTGCTGCTGCAGCCACCTGGTCACCACTTGCGCTGTGTGCGGACGAGCGTTATCATGCATGAGCGTGAATCCTTGGCTCATTTGCACTCGATGGGGGTAGATTATTGGTGCTAGCACCTGGTCACGGTATTTTTCAGCCGTCATGGTGTTTCTGATCCAAACGAGATCCGTTCGTCCACCAGCACGTATTCCCGCCCAGACCATAATCGTGCCGCCATGTTATGGATGGGATGGGATCCTGAGGGTGTTGCAGACGGCTTTCACGACCAGGAACTCGCCATACGCGTACTTTTCGTGAATCAGAATGGAAACCGAATCTGGACTCATCAGTAAACAGCACTTCAGACCACTCGTTATCTTCCCACAACAAATGTTCACGAGTCCACTGCAATCTTATTCCACGATTTCCTCGGCGTAGTGTTGGAGTATGAAGTGGTCTGCGAGCATAAAGGTTTGCTTCATGCAGTCTTCTCACAGTTTGATCACTCACCAGTAACTGGTGTTCAAACTGAAGCCTTTGAACCAACTGCATGGCCGTAACATTTGGTTGCCTTCATGCAGCAACTTGCAAAAATCGGTCTTTTCGTTGGGTGGTCTTGCCCTTACCGCCTGGGTGTCTTTCAGCCACTTTACCGGTAGCACGATATCGTGACCACAACCACGATATGACGTTTTGCTTTGTCCCAATCTCATCAGCAGTTCTCTGTTGAGTCGCTCCAGCTTGGAGCATGCCTACTGCCCTTAAAATTTCGTCTCTCGTCAAATGGCGGCGCTGAATCATGCATACAGTGCTAATGAATTTAAAATTAATCACTTTTTCGTGATAAAGCTTTAATTTTTCACAAAAAATGATCAAAAACTATGATTAATAATTTTAACCTTTCGTCTCTCGCACTAGGTTTGCCGCGCATATCTTTTGTTTTAAATTAATTTTCGTAAATTCAAATTTGGAATCATTCAAAATGACCTAAAAAATATGCTTGTAAAAAAGATTTAAAATCCCGCCAGTATTTTTTGAATTAAAGAACTCTAAACGAAATATCTCCAGACAGTGTTGATGTGTTTAGTAGGAATACAGTTAAAAGAGTATGCATCGTCAGTTGCCTAAACTGGGCAGAAACCTGTAATATAGGCAACCAGACTCTCCCTAGATTGATTCTGTTTTACTATAGCCCATGATACTTGATTTAGGTATACCTCTCTACGGCCAGTGTCATTATAAGCTGACGTCAAAAATGTTTCCTCTAACGACCAGTGTTTTACAACCTCGCGTGTTTAGTACTCTACTTTTTTTACAATAAAATGCATTTTTACACTATTTTAATTCAAATTTATTTTAATTTTTTTAGTTGGATTTCTTATAAAAGCGTGTTTTTTGGTTTTTAAAACTATTATTTATTTTCTTCTTTTTAGTTTGGTTTATTTTTAAAAGAGTGTTATTTATTATTTTTTTACTTTTATTTTTAAATAAAATACATATTTTAATTATTAATACCATTATTAATTTATGCTTATGTCTTAAGATAATGGTTGGAAATAATTTTCAAAAATTCTATAAATTGACAAATATCTTATTTTGCAAATTGAATAATGAAATAATCTTATCAAATTAGTGTGTTGTCATCGGCCCTCGATAAATCTACAAAGTTTGAATGAAATCTGGCTGTTTAAAGTGGGTCAAAATCGCACCTGAAGGAGTCTGTTACAAACATACATACAAGTGAAACTAATATTAAGCGTGTAAAAACTATTTCTTCTTATATTTGCTTACTACGAAAGTACTTAGTGTTGTTGCTATAGCGATATTCTATAGTCGTATTGAAACTATCGACCCGTAGCGAGAATATCGTTAGGATCGATTGATAAAAAATATATAATACTAGCCTTTCGCCAGCGGCTTCGCCCGCGTGGACCCGTTTTATAGGTTCCCTTAGGATAAAAACCATTCTATATCCTTTCCCAACGTCCACTCTATCTGTGTTCCAAATTTAATTAAAATTGGTTCAGTAGTTAAAACGTGAAAGCGTAGCAGACAAGAGTTACTTTCGAATTTATAATATTAGTAGGGATTACCTCTTTTATAAGGACACTTACGGCCGTTTTCAATAACCTATCGAAGATTATGGATAGATCGCTATCTCCGATAATCAGTAGCAACGTATCTATCCTTAGTTTCAATTTCACAATCATGGATAAGAGCTATCTATCTTTCATCAACGATAGATAGTAGTTTCCCTCTCATCTGTCAAAGCTTCTTGTGACGTTTCGTTCCTAGGTATCGACGCAAAAACAAATTATTTTTTTTTATTTTTTTTTTATTTAATTATTGTATACTAATTTTCTTGTAAATTATTATCTGCATAAAAATGTATCTAAACATAAAAAGAATTATTTTATTCTTTAAATATCCATAATTTACGGACGTCGAGAATGAAACAGAACGTTTTAAAAACTTGGACCATAAGAATAAATATGTAGTATTATTTATTCTTATGCTTGGACTATTCTTTTATCTGTGGCAGGCATCTCTTGAAGTTTGGACGCGAATTATTGTTATTTTCAAGTTTCAGCTTTTTTAGTGTGTTTCAAAGCGAAATAAAATGGCTCATGTAAGAAGTCGGCATCACTGTTACTGTCTTTATCACAATCTAAAATCTTCCCAATAATTACATAGACGTCATAGGTATCACTGTCTTCACTGCTTAAATAATCCATTATATTATAATACAGGCGTTGTTTTTCAAAATTATTCAAAGCTATCGGCCAAGTTTGACAGATAACAGAATTACATTACTAGAGATAGCTTAATCTATCCGACAGTAAGTTGAAACTTATATTGAAACGCAGGTAAGCGTAACTTGTATGGCGTCTTTATCTTTTGTACGTTATCCGTCCTCCCAACGATAGATAGATAACTTCGATAGAAAATTGTATCTGTGGATAGGTTATTGAAACGAAAGTAATGACGAAAAGATAGATTTGTCTATCTTTAGTAGGTGAAATGACAGATAGATAGATTATTGAAAACGGCCGTTAATCTATCGGCTGTTACATATGAACTTGATAGGTAATATGCAACTGGTTGTTTGACCTTTTTTCGGATGCCCGCAACCATAAATACAAGGGCATGGTTCACTTCTTGTCGAGTCCTTCCCTGTTGAGGTCCATGATCTTGATATCCTTCTATTTTTATCTTTATGATATTATTATTTATAATAGATTATTATAATACAAATGTTTTTTGATGGACATTTCATCAAACATTAAATTAAATATATTATCTGATGGCTGTTGTGATTTAGCATATTGTTTTAAAATTCAAAGCATCAAAAACTTTTTGGTTTATGCCAACACGCAGTTCAAACTGCCGTTATAATGATTTTAAAGTGCCATGAGCTGGAAGACACCACAACCTTCGCAGCAGCCGATAGCATGTGCTATCTTTTGTAAAGTCTTAAAGCAATAATTTTTTCTTGGATACTCCATCTTCGGCCTTTGTATTTCCTGTTGGCATTTTTTGATTGGGCTTGTAACATAAGTGCAAATGAAGGAGTTAACTTCTTCGTTAATTTTGTTACAGATTTATTGTCACTAAGAATATTCAATGTTGCTTTTTGTTTCATATTTTTAATAGCATTACGTAATTTATTGTCACTAAGAATATTCAATGTTGCTTTTTGTTTCATATTTTTAATAGCATTACGTAACCGACATATTTTTTTTCATTTGCTTCCGGCATTTCATGAATAATTTGTTCTTTTTGAGATTTTTCCTTTTTACCAATTGTCATGGTCTGATTTTTAGTACCATCATCATTATGCAAAGGCACCACCTGTAATTAAAAACACAGAAAAATTACAAAGCATTATTATCAACACAGAAAAAAGGCATAAGCGATAAAACCAGCCAAGTGCGAGTCAGGTACCTTTGCTTGTTTTGGAATATTTGTAATCTTAATATATATATAAAAAGTAAAGGGTTTTCTTTGTACGGTTTCTTACAGTTTCTTTACACGGTTTTCTCTATTATCATTAACTCCAATCAACTTCCCGTTGGGGTAGTAAATACCCCTTAGTATGTAGATGATAGTAAGGGAGTTTGATTACGGTGGGTGGAAGTGGGTGGAAAAATCTGAAATAAAAAATATCTGTACTTTTCTAACCAATAGGGACTTCTGGGTGCATCTCAAAATTTCTGGGATGATCTAGCAAACTATTTTAATTTTATGGAGAATGTTCGAGAAAGTTCCAGAAACTTCTCGAATCATTTGGATTTTTTAAAATAATTTTAATTAATTCATATATTCATAAGAATATTCGAGAAAGTTCGCGCAAGCTAAACGCAAAAGTTTGTAAGTATGGATATTTGTTACTCTTTCACGGAAAAACTACTGAATGAATTTAAATGAAACTGTGCGCAAACGGCGCTTTGGTCGCTATACAGCGCACATTTTGGGAGGCAGCAGAAAGAGACGATGGGGCTGCCAACGATTCCCCTCACAAGAAGAGAGCACTAACCTGCATGCCACGTACGAACCGCCTGCAGCCGCTTTCTTCCACGGCGCTTTCTTTATCTTCTTGTCGACACTAATTATTATGCTTGAAAGATAGTTTTTATGGAGTCCACACATAAGAATCACACACAGTTTAAGTTCTAGAGTTCAGCCGGTCTAGAGTGTTCTATCACCACGAGGACACACACGGAACTCCTCTCGCGATGGAGTCCAGCGAAGAAGTTTTGACGTATAGTCAAAACCGGCTGTCGCGATTGGGCGAAATCGTATGAACAGTATCAAACTGTTCTGCAATTGGTCGGTGGCTCCCGCCTGCAAGGGAAGCGAGCCAACAGCCCCATCCTAAGCTACGGCTCCAAATTTGAAATAAGAAAATAGGACGTCGTAACTTATGGTTACGAAACAGAAACTTTACAGTAATATAGCTTATACATCAGAATAACACATAGGCTACGGTTTATAAAGATATTATGTAAATTGTCCAAAATATAACGATAAGTGTCAAGTAAGTAGGAAAAAATCTACCATCTGCGAGCTTTTCTGCCGTGCGCTGCCAAAACCGCTAGACACATTCGTACTGTATGATGGAAATGTTTATCTTAAATAGTCCTACGAAAAAGCCGGTCCACGGCACTTCAGAAGGGACTTCACTTTATATTTATGATACTCTCTAACGCGGGTGAAACCGCGGGGCACAGCTAGTATCTATTAATATATTTGATGGTCCTGGCTTCGACTCTGCTGCAGACAGTGATGGTTCAGATTGTTCAACCAGAGAATCATCAATCACTTGGTGAGGCTGAAAATATTATAAAAAAGATGTTTTAATCATTAGGTAATTTAAGGATTTTCAATTATTATCATCACTCCCAGGATGTTCACTGCTCAACTAAAAAAATAGTACCTGGGATTGCTTCGGAATGTTTGTCATATCCATTAATATCTGTGATGTCCTTGGTTTGGGCTCGGTAGTAGAGTATGAAAGTCCAGATTCAGCCACATGGTCTATAGCCAACTGTAATCCGGGCATAGATCCAGTTTTGATTACTTGGTGTGAAGGTCCAGGTACAGGTTCAGCTTGGTGAACTACAGAAATATCAACAACTTGCTGGTGCTGAAAAAAATTTCATAGTTTGATCATACATTACATTACTGATTGCCATTAAATTAAATAAATAAAATATAAGTAACGCGATCAAGAAAAAAGGGATAAACATTACCTACATGTTTCAGTTAGGTATTTTAATTATGCTTGTGCAAGACAAATAAAGTAATTACTACTAAAAAGCGCAAAAGAAACTACCTCATCACATTCAATGGCTGGAACAGCATGCCGATTTAGTTTTTTCTCAGCAAAGTCAGTAAATGATGATTTTTTTAAATGTTTGCTGCATAGCATCCTGTGTTCAGCATACAACTTGCGCTGAAAAGGTAAAGCCGACCTCTCCCTGTCAGGAAAACAATATCTTGCCCATGATTCGCAACTGTAAAATAAAATATAATAATGATTAATTAACATTACATAATACAAACTATAATTGATATTAATTAAAAATTTATCATATTGACATATAAATTGTATTAAGTTGGCTATGTTATGCCTGGCACAATATAGAATATAACAGAACTCCTTTAATTACAAACAATATTAATTTAATAACCTCCCAAAACATCATAAACTAAGTATTTATTTACCTACGAACAAAAGGAAGCAATAACCATTCCGCTTAACTAAAGGAGTTGGATAATGAAGTAGGTGCTGGTGCTGGTGGTATCTTTAAATAAATAGACATTTAGCAATTTTTCATTCAAGTCATTACCGCAGCACATTTGTTGGTCCAGGGTTAGGAAATCTGTACAATTTGATGATTGTTGGGTCTTCACTAGGTGAGCACCCACATTTTAAACATTTTCGCTTCTCATTGTCTGCCATATTTACAAACAAAAAAATACTTTTAAATAAAATTAACTCAAACAAAACGGCTTTGCAAAATAGAGTCTCTGTCTCATGAAATTTATGTCACCAACAACACTTATTGAATCGACACGTTTGTGGAGGAGCAGGGCTCAACTAAACACAATAAATAATGCAGAAAAAACGTGTTATTTCCGTTAACAATCGAAAAATATAAAAAAACACAAAGGCGTTACGAAATCAGCAGCCATTTGTAATGTTTTTTTCCTTACTGGCGTCTCGGTCTTTTGACCACTTTGCCAATGACAAGCTGGGGAAATCATTTTTTAATTATAAATTCCTAAAAGGAATCAGAGGGGTTGAAATTTTAGTGCACAGAACACTATTTACTTCTTTTTAGTGTAAATCTTCTTTTTAGTGTAGAGGAGCACCCGCCTTTCGGCGAAAGGCGGGTGCTCCTAGAGCAGACCTCTCAGGGGCGAAATTGTAAGGTGAGTAGAAAATCTAAAAAAAATGGCTTAGACCGTTGTGACGTGTTTATGACGTGTGTATTTGTGTTTAGGTTTAAAATTTAACTGATACTATCTAAACAAATACTAAAAAAAGGAAATATTTGTATATTTGTATTAAATAGCCTCCGAAACGTATGGTCCGATTTTAAAAATTCTTGCACTGAATAAAGATACACTATCCGGGAGTGACATAGGCTTTTATTTTAATTCATGTAGGCTATATTTCGACAAAAAAGAAGGGCCAAGGCGCTGACGGAAGCTAAATATAAATGTTCCTATATAAATAAATAGATCTACAGTTTTATTACAAAGTGTACTGTTTCAAAAATTTTAATGAATACATTGTTCAGAGTACACATCAATTACTTTATACTATAGACTAGCTGTGCCCGCGACGTCGTCCGCGTGAATAAAGACTTGCATAAAAGGGATTGATTAAAGATAAAAGATTATTTATTTGCATTGAATAAGTAGTAGGTAGATTATTCTTACATATAGTGAAATCACTTATAATACAATGTTCATATGTTCAGAAGACACCTTATTGTTTCTAAATCCTTCAAACCAAAAACAGTAAGGACTGCTAACGACGAGACAACCCGCGTGGCGCAATGTTTACCATACCGAAATCCTTCAAACCAAAAATAGTAAGGACTGCTAACGACGGGACAACCCGCGTGGCGCAATGTTTACCATGCCGAACTGCAAATCGAAGGGTTCCGATTTCGAACCCCGGCGAAACAGAAATTTCAATGATGAGTTTAAATTTTTGTTCTCGGTCTGGGTGGTTGTGTTTCTGTCTCTGTGTGTGTTCATGACTGTGGTTCATGGCACCCACGACACAGGGTATATCTACCCTACTGTGAGGCTAAAGTGTGAAACGTTATTTTTTTTACACTATGTACTTACTTTTATTAGACTTTAGGCTTTTATTTGAAATTATCTCCATCGATTCACTTTGCAGAAGAAATGAATATTAATCAATAACGCCATTTACCGTATGGAATGTAAACTTTGTGGTTGATAAATCGAATGTCAAATTACCAAATAGGTAGAGATATAGAGATTAACAGTTGGTTCACTAAAAGTTTAACTATTCGTCACCTAGATGTCTGCAGTAGTCTCGTTTTGTTAAGGCTTTGTACATTCTGTATGACTGTTTAGATTCCGTATCTTACCACCTTAATGCTGGATGTATTGAGGTTGTAAGATTTGGATTGGTTCGTTGGAGCTTGAGGCCTCCTCAATATTAGGAGAGCTCCATGCCCAGCAGTGCAACGCTGAAAAGGTTGTAGCCTGACATAATGTAGCGATAACAGTCGTTTCATCTGCAGCCTGTTCATAATCTTTCACCCCAAAAGAAGACTAATAAGCTGAGCAACTAACTCAATGGAGCCCTGTGATGTAAAGTTCGGCGGCGGTGAGGCTCGCGATGCGCTTTTTAGGCTTTCTAGCCATACTCGGCCAACGAAAGAAAATGCAGTAAAGTGATCAAAGTATATTTAATATGGTCCATCATATGATCATACGATCGATCGATGTTACGGAAATTCATTCAACAATATATCTGTAAACACATCATTCAAAAAAGGGAAACTAATTTGAAAATGAAATATTAAGTTAAGGTTAATTATTGTACGCTTGAGATAAAAACTTTCGAATCCATTTTATTTGCTATTGAGTGGTAGTTTTGAAAAAAGCTTAAATACGTTTCTCACTATGTTAGTAAAGATTACAAACACAAAATTATAAGTAAAATACTCTGCACAAAAATATTCTGTACATCAATTCTCGACACTCAATTTTCAAAGAGTTTCAAAGAAAATTGACATTTAAAGGATGAATTTCGGAAAATGCTGAAACACGTATTCTTTTATTTTGGTTACAAAATATTTATACCAAATTTCAAGAAAATCTATTGAAAAAAAACAAGTTTTCCATACAAATTTTCATCCCTCATTTCACACCCTTAAAGGGTGATTTTTAAAATTTTCTATAGCCTAAATGTTAGCGAGGCCCAATATATATAAAACAAAAAAAGTTTCATCAAAATCCGTCCAGTAGTTTCTGCGTGAAAAGCTAACAACAGACAGACAGACAGACAAAAATTTCAAAACTTATATTTTTAGCTTCTGTTACATATAAAAAGACCCCTAGAATATTTTTTTAAATTTATATGCAATGTACAGAATTGACCTTGCTTACAGTTTTATTATATGTATAGATAAGTGATAGACATATTTGGCCGTCTTAACTTTTTTATTTATTATTTGTCATCTTGGATAGAGGATGATTTATGGTGATGCTTTGTTACTGGTGCTATAGTGATAAGTTTGTGTCTCTTCTTTAAAGTTATGGAAACCAGCGCGAACCCCGGAGATGGCCGAGACTTCGGGCTCCTCTGGGCCTAAGAAGGCCCGGCGCAGCTTCAAACCTTCTGAGGCTGCCATAATGGCGGCGCTTGATGACTCCGGGAGTAGTGACGAGTCCGAAGACGACGACTGTGACGGCGACCAGTTCATCGATTTTTGGTACTTGCGCCATTCACGGTTAGGTAGGGAGGATGCCAGTGCGGATGATTGCGAAGAAAGAGTGGATGAAAGAGTAGAGGAAAGAGTGGAGGAAAGAGCAGAGGAAAGAGTGGAAGAAAGAGTGGAGGAAAGAGAGGAAGAGGATGCTGAGTTGCGGGCGATTGGTCAGGAGTTTCCGGATCTAAACGATTTCTCCTGGTCGGAAGATTTCACTACCTTCACCGGCCAGAAGGAAGTTTATTTACGGACTCCTGGCCCTTCGTCCGCAACTGAGGATCCAGTTGAAATTTTTATTAAAATATGGAATAAGGACATAATGGAAGAGATAGCAAGACAGACGAATAAGTATGCATGGGTGAAAATAGCTCCTTTCTCGGAAGAGGGAGATGAAATCCCACAACCCCTGTCCATGTGGGTAGATACCTCTTCTGAGGAGATATATCGCTATTTCGCTATTTTGATATTGATGTCTATATGTAATATGTCCGTTGTAAGTGATTACTGGTCTACGGGTCTATTGGGAATGCCCGATTTCCGTCGACTCATGACGAGAAATCGGTTCGTTCTACTCACGAGATTCCTACATTTTGTGGACAACGACGACGTCGATCCTACGTTGTCGTCGTACCACAAAAAAATAAAAAAAATTAAGCCGATTCTGGACCACTGTAATGCGCAATTTTCGGCGCTTTACACGCCAACCCAGCATCTAAGCTTAGACGAGTCCCTTCTGCTGTGGAAGGGCAGTCTAAGCTGGGTGCAATGTATCCGGAGCAAGGCCGCACGGATCGGAATCAAAAGTTTCGAGCTGTGCGAAGCCGAGTCCGGGTACCTTTTGCGGTGCCTTATTTATGGCGGCAAAAACTCGACCATGCTGACCGAGGAACCCATTCATGGATTCGAGAACTCTACCGCAAAGGTAGTTCTCGAATTGATGGATGGTTTCCTCGACGCTGGTCATATACTGGTTATGGACAATTGGTATAACCAATTGTCCTTAGTCAGATATTTGAAACGCAGGGGCACTGATGTCATTGGGACAATGAACCCTCATAGGGTTAATGTTCCCAATGACATCAAAGAGGCCAAATTAAAAAAACTGCCTCGAGGCAGCCAAATTGCCCGACATTGTGGGGACATCACCCTCATAGCATGGCAGGACGTGAAGCTGGTCACCGCAGTGTCCACCTGCCACACAGACGCCCGAGTGTCCGCTTCAAGGGCTGGCGTCGAAATTGAGAAGCCTGTCGCCATTGCCGAGTATAACAAGTACATGGGGGGCGTCGACCTCAAAGACCAAAAGCTGTCGATGTTCCTCATGGAAAGGAAACGCGGCCGGAAATGGTATATGAAGGTATTCAAAAGGCTGTTGAACACCAGTCTCTTGAATGCCTTCATAATCTACCAAAAAACACCCGTTGCGGGTAACCGCCTTACCCATCGGGAATTTCGTTGGGCAGTGGCGACAGGGCTCTTAAAGAGGTTCCCAACCTCTGAAATTCGATCAAGGCCGAACGTCAGTGAATCGGCTCCAGGGATCCCCCGTCGATTGACCAACGGAGTCCATCACTTTCCAGTGCACACCGACCGCACTGGCACTGATAAGAGACACAAGCAGATGCGATGCGTTCGCTGCACTGCGGCGAAGAGGCGCACAGCGGTCACTCTCATGTGCAGTTATTGCGAAGTGCCGTTGTGCGTCGGCAGCTGCTGGCTTGAATATCACACTCTAGAACAGTTGTAATTGAAAATTTTAAGATTTCAATTTTATGATAAAGATTAAATTTTAAAGATTTTTATTGAACATATCATATACATAACAATTTACACAACTGAAAAATTCGTTATTAAGATCCTATGAGTTATAGGCTCAATAATGTTGTACGAGACGGCGAAAGCAAATAATTTTAAGCTTTTGTATACGTAGCCATAAAATAGATAGTTTAGGATTTAGGGTTTTATGACTATTATTGTTAAAAGTTTTGAATGAGATAGCGGGATAATGGACACCAAATGTTTTACAACCTCAGGACGCTTTAAACCCCGAACTTCTCCGAAATGGTTGTTAACGTTGTCCATTGTTTTTGTCCATTGTAAAATTTATTTATTGTGTAAAAGGATCAGAAGAGCAATTCCGCACCTTTGTAAATTCGTAGTAATGGTCGCTCTATTATCTATAGATGTTTTGTTTTAAGAAACTATTGTAGTACAGTGGAATATCTATAACTCGAACCTCGTTAAGTCGATCCTATTGATAGTACATATTTATACTCTATAACTCAAATTTCAAAAAGGAGACTCCGTAAGTCGTAGTTAGTAAAATATAATGACATCTTACTTGGAATTCCCCGAAATAATAGCAATAAAAACCAAAAGGAATGTTTGGGTTCGGGGCTTCTAATCTATTGTTTTTGTCTTATTATGTGCAACGAATGAATACATTCATAAAACTTTCTAAGTAACACAGCTGTGAACATTATGTCTGTTCCTTGTCAATTGTTAATTTTCAATTACAACTGTTTTAGAATGATAGGGTTTACTAAGGTTCGCTCAGGGCAGGGCAGCGGTCGGTGAGTTACAAATTCGGCCTTGTTGGATTTGCAGGGGTCGGGAACTGCGTTCAGCATGAAACCCTTATCAGGAAACTCAACCACTATGGCATTAAAAATTAATTTGGTTTCACTAAGTGTCGCTCTACAACTGATGCAGGTGTTGAGCTTTTCACAGTTATTATAGAGGCTTCGATATCACAGGATGCCTTGGGTGTGTTTTGTGACCTATCTAAGGCATTAGACTGCGTTCAGCATGAAACCCTTATCAGGAAACTCAACCACTATGGCATTAAAGGTACCGCGTTCAAACTCCTGTCATGCTATTTGAGGGATAGAACTCAGAGAGTTGAAGTGAATGGTAAAAGGTCGGCTGGATGGGCACCGTTCGGGAAATTACAAATTCGGACTGGCAGCTTGGCAGCTATCAGGACACTGCGCTGCATTTTCTCGTTTTCGAGCCTATGTGCAGCAGTGGACGTCCAGAATCGGTAGGGGAGGCCTTTGCTCAGCAGTTAGGGGAGGCCTTTGCTCAGCAGTTAGGGGAGGCCTTTGCTGAGCAGTGGACGTCTCGTGACAATGACCCTGAATGGTGATGGATGATTTGGGGTATGAAGTACTGTATGTTAAGTTGATATGAATGTCGAGTATTGTTGACCTCTCTCCGGCCGTGTTCTAGTAATTGACTCTTAGTAATTCTCTTATTACCCGACCCTGTTTCCTTTAAAATTGGGACTAGGCTGATAATCGAGATCTATGTTAATGTCTTATTGCTAATTTTGATGAAAAAAATAACAATGGAACTGATAAAGCTGATTGTTTACAAGTTTTTAAATAAAGTTTGATTTCTAAGAGACCACTCAGCAGCACCTTTAGTTCTTGTGAACCTCTGCCAAAAAAACTTACAGTAGACAACTACTCCATTGATGATAATAACGATGATACAAACTCCACTAACAGTTACAATTCAGAGGTCTAAAATACTTTATTATTGCTGATATTGGACATGTACTTAATGAGACTTTGATTCTAAATATTTTTATTTTTGTTATGTCTGTCAAGCCTAAACTTATACCTATGATATTTTTTAATTTTTAATGTGCCATAAATTTTGACTTTGAGAATTCAACAGATAATGCTCTAATAGACATAATTGTTTTTGTTGACTGTGTGGTGTAATTTAATATTTCTTTCTAGTGTATGAAAATAAATATTTTTTTATCAATGTTATTTTTCTTATTTATAGTCCTTACCATATACATAGTAATACTTTATTTGCCGATTGCAGAACTGCAACCCACAATCCCCACTCCTGCCGGACCTCTACTCTAACTAATCACCAGTTTCACCAGGTGCTATTGTGGTCAACTGACTAATAGTTAAAAATAATAATAGGATATGTAACGAATGGGTCAGACAGCTAGCCAATTGGAGCCATCCCGCCATGACGTCTCCCTTAAGCCAAGCCAAGCCCTAGCCAATAAGAAGGAAGTCGTCTCTATTTAAGCCATTGCCAGCCATTATTATGTGTCATTCTGCTTGTCAATAAAAAAAAATGCAGAAGCTCTGTCCGTTTCATTTCTGGTCGTAATAATCAGAAGCGGGACGAACAAAAATCTAAAGAGATTTAGATGTAATCGCGCCACGTCTACGACATACTGAAGATAAAGAGCGCGCTGAAAACTGAGTCTGACGGTGACGAAAATGAAAATTCGTTCGCAAGAAAATGATCCGTCAAAATGTCGAAATTATAAACGACGATGGGACATGGAACAATGCATCAAATTCTTTCAACTGCAGTTAAGGAGTCAGAAAATGAAGTGATCAGCATCAGAATCAGCATTTTATTGCGTATCCTACTCGTATTAGAAGCATAGAGGAAAAACTATTACACATAAGTTCATTTGAAGAAGAGAACGTGCCTAGCATTAGGTCCAATCAGCTGATAGGATATTATTATGACAATAGTATTTAATTTATAGAATTAGTTTATTCTATTGTTTGTTTGTTTTTGTTGATTTTAAATAGATAACCGACACAATGGCACTTGCAAACTTGTGATTGTGAAGTGGAATGATTGTAATTAGCCAATGGTTTCTTAAAAGTGATGGTCTTACTTTCCTTCTTGCAGGTTATGTTGTTCGTTCACTTAGTTTTATACACTTTTAACACTTGGAAAAATATAGACATAAGCATTACTAACAGTTCACAACCCTGGCAACACGCCTGGGTGACACGACAGAGGGGCGTAACGGGGTGAAGAGGGAAGTAGGTAAATAAATTGCGGCGTATCGATGGCGGTCAAAGGAGATTCCGTTCTATGTAGTATTATTTATTCTAATGCCTGCACCATAAGAATAAATAATAATTACATAGAAGGGAATCTCCTTTGACCGGGTGGAAAACGCCGCTATTTTTATACCTACTTCCCCCTTCACCTCGTTACGCCCCTCTGTCGCCCAGGCGTGTTGACAGGGTTGTCAACTGTTAATACTGCTTTTTTATAGATAATATAGGTAGCTAAAATATAAGTTTTCCTTTACTTAAAAATCATTATTTTAGTTTAGTATTACAAAGTATGAGAATTATAAATACTTACCTACTCTATAAATACTTATAAATAATATTACTTAATAAATAAGTACCATACCAAATGAAGCCATTTAAGTAAGTATTACTTACCTACATAGGTGTAAGTACTTACGTAGTGTAGGTTTAAAATAAACGAATTACATATTAAGTATAACGTGCGTGCGCCAGTGCCGCGGCGCCGCAATCGCGAGGCAAAACAATCGAGAAAGGTTCAATGACCGATGGCGGGGGCTATTAAAAAATATTTTGGCGACATGTTAAAATGCTGTAGTTATCTAACATTTTTTTTTTATAATTGAGTGAAAGTGAAACAATTGGCTACACAAAAAGAACTGGTCACATCCATTTGATAAATTAGGTACGGAAAAGGAATAATATTTAAAAAATATTACTTATCTCGCATCATCTTTGGGCAAACTAAAAAAACTTAAGTTTGGCATTGTTTTAG
This sequence comes from Pyrgus malvae, assembly GCA_911387765.1. NCBI lineage: Eukaryota > Metazoa > Arthropoda > Insecta > Lepidoptera > Hesperiidae > Pyrgus > Pyrgus malvae. The sequence goes on from OU426964.1 coordinate 8,818,576, forward strand.
AATTGTTTGTACAACCAAACACACCACATTAACTTGGCGCCGTTATTGTAATTGACGCGCCCGTCCGAGACAGCCCGTCTTCAGTAGTCGGTTTAGCCGAAATTAAAGTTTAAAGTGTAGGCTAATATCGTGACCTTGAGCCCGTTTTGAGCGGGAGTTTCCATTCTACGTAGTATTATTTATTCTTATGCCTGCACTAAGGGCGCCCTGCGTGCAGGACCCTGCATGTTGGCCAATGTAATCGGCCCTCTTTTACTCATAGCATAAGAATAAATAGGTAATAATTACATAGAACGGAATACCTACTTCCCCTATCACTTCGTTACGCCCCTCTGTCGCCCAGGCGTGTTGCCAGGGTTGTGAACTGTTAATAATTCTTATGTCTTATAAGTTATAATATCGCTTAAATATAGGTTTTCCTTTTTTTACTTAAAAATCATTATTTTGGTTTAGTAGCTGGTATTACAATATATGAGAATTATGAACACTATAAATACTTATAATATATTATAAAATATATTATAAATAATAAGTTATCATAAGTATCATACCAAATAAAGCCATTAAAGTAAGTATTACTTACCTAAAAATATGAAATAAAATACATACAGATTCACGTAAAACTATTAAATGAGTTTATTTAGCGTTGGGTGAGCTTTTGCATTTTCCTGTTCATAGTGTCAACTACCGAATCGGCTACACAAAAAGAACTGTTCATGTTCTTTTGATAAATTAGGTACGGAAACGGAATAATATTTAAAATATATTACTTACCTCGCATCATCTTGGGGCAAACTAAAAAAACTTAAGTGTGGCATTGTTTTTGCATTGTTTGTACAACCAAGCACACCACAATAACTATCCTTATCCTGTCCAAATTTCCGATCGTTTTAGGAATTTAGAATTGAATAATGATTTACCCAGCTTGTCATTGGCAAAGTGGTCAAAAGACCGAGACGCCATTAAGGAAAAAAAAAACTTGACGCCATTATTGTAATTGACGCGCCGGCCGAGTGTGCCGAGACAGCCCGATTTATTACTATGTTTTACTAGGGATGTCGAAATGAAATAAAATATCGATATATATCGATATTTTTAAAAATATCAAAATCGGTGTCGATATTTTTATTGAAAAATATCGATATTTCGGTACGATACGAAAATATTGGTCTTTTTATTCTTCAATTATGGCATCGCAAACTCTGTGCATATTATCAGCGTCAAGTAAAATTTTTGCCTCAATTTTTTGCCAGTTTCAATGAAACTCGACGAAGTAATAACATAGTCAGTAATTAATCAGTCAGTCTAGTCAGTCCAACATTCAAGTAAAGCGATGGCTACTTTAAAAGAACGTGTCCGATATAATTTTGGAGGCAAGTAGAAAATACACATTTTAGCACTGTTATTCAATTGCACAACACTCGTGCACTTTAATTAACCTATATCTAACAAAATGCCATCAACTTTATCCGATATAAGTCAAAAATACACCAAGAACACAATTACTGACGACTTACTGACTTTGTTATTACTTCGTCCAGTTTTACTGTCATTGACATAAAGACACAGAGGAAAAAACGGCGGGAAACTGTGAAAAAGGGCGGTCTAGATTTTTGGTGTCTTAAGTTTTTTTTGCAAATTTTTAATATTACCTCAATCAGTTGAGTACTTTGGTGTATATTTATTGTATATAATTTGTATATATATCAATTTAGTGTAGATATTCAGTTTAGGTAAGTTCTTTAATGTTATTTTAGTTAAGTAATGAATGAACCACCGGATCCTGGGGGCACGATCCCCCCGGCTTCGAATTTTATTACAATTGATTATGAAGAGTCTCCTGTTGACATGCAATTAGATGAGTATGTAACTCAAACTAATCGTAAACGTAATATTAAAAAAAATATTTGCATTTCTTGCGATAAAAAATGAAGGAAACATCTAGGTAGTCAGCCTGATATTGGTTGCCAATGTTCTGAGACGAAACTGGGTACACCTGATCAAAATATGGAAGATGTTTCTCTTACCCAGCCCACATTTATTCTTATGCCACAACCACTATTTCTGACAGTTCTGATAATGTTCAAACTCAACAAATAAGTAGGAAGCTTTACATAGAATCTGATGCATTCCCTTATGTTGTACATGTACAAAGAAGCCAAAACTCGTTAGATGATTCCACAACCCTACATCCACTTTCATTTGGACGATTCTTGAAAAATAATAGAATTTCAAATATCATAGATGGGAGCCTTAAGCGTATAGGTAGGAACCGCATAACTCTTGCTTTTGGTAGTCACTTTGATGCCAATGCTTTTATTAACAATGATTGTCTACAATCTAATAATTTCAAAGCTTTTATTCCCTCATTTAATGTAACCAGATTAGGAATTGTTGGGGTATCCCTGCAGAGTGGTCTCCGGAGGAGATACTAGAGACTGTTAAATTACCTTTAGGATGTGGTCCAATTTTAAAGCTTAGACGTGTCAATTATAAAGTAATTGAACATGGATCATTTGTATGGAAACCCACACAATCTGTCGTATTTACCTTTGATGGGCAAACTTTGCCCAAGAGAGTTTTTATTTGTTTCAATTCCTTACCAGTTGAAATATATATTTACCCAACAATCCAATGTTATAATTGCTGCCGATATGGTCACACTAAAACACAGTGTAGATGTGTAAAACCCAGGTGTTTTAGATGTGGTAATGAACATACAGGTGATACATGTTCAGTGGACCCAGAAAATTCTCAGTGCTTAATGTGTAACGGTATTCATTTTGCAACAGATAAGTCATGTCCCGAATTCAATAGGCAAAGGGAAATAAAACACACTATGTCACACAAAAATATTTCATATTTAGAAGCCACTAAATTACACCCTCCTGTATCAAAATCCTATGCAAATGTTTTAATCTCCACTCCAAATAGAACAAGTTCTGAGAATTCAAATGTGGGACCCAGTGTATCTCACAGAGACTTAAATCACAGAGTGTCATATAAAAAGAATATATCTATTAAGCCTCAAGATAGAGTTAAATTGGGTAAAAGCTATGATCGTCAAGCCCACAATGAAATAATAAAATCCCCCAATTTTTCTGAAATGAATGGTACAATGTTAAATACTCAGTCTGATTCTTTACAACAGCCCTTATTAATTTCTGATGTGACAAGTGCCCTGATTAGCACTATGTCACAATTTAACATTCACTTACCGTCCAACGCTGCTTTAAATTTAATAACTCAAATTTTGAATATCATCAATAATGGATCAGGATCAACTGTCCAAGGTTCTCCAGTGGAACTGTCGCAGTTTGATCAATAAGAAACATGAATTATGTTTCTTATTAAACTCTTACAAACCCTTTTTAGTTTCTCTATCTGAAACCTGGCTCAAGCCAGGTTTCAATTTCAAAGTTTCAGGATACAATGTTCACAGAGTACATTATATATACGGGAAACAATGTTGTTCGCGAAGATCGCCCTCATAGAGAAATTAAACACTACGATCGCCCTGACGTGACGGGTATGGAGGTGTTGCCATCTTAATAAAAAATAATTACGACTTTTCGATTATTTCATTCCCTTCTCATAATAATAATTTTTCTATTGTAGGAGTATGTATTAATAATATTTGTTACGTGTCTCTTTATATTCCTCGGCCTAATTCCCTAATATTAAATGAGATAAATAGTTTCTTTAAAAATATTGCTCAACCAGTTCTAATAATGGGGGACTTCAATTGCCAAAATCAAACTTGGGGTAGTTCTATAACTAATTCTTGGGGTGAACATTTATTAGATATCATTGATGAAAATAATTTTTGCATTTTAAATACTGGTTCTCCTACTCGACGTACAGGCCCATGTGAAAGTAAAAGTGTAATTGATTTGTCTCTATGCTCAGCTTCCTTAGCACCCTCTTTGATTTGGTCTGTATTAACTTCTACGTTTGGCAGTGACCATTTTCCAATTTTAATAACATTTCCCACCAAAGATAAAGCTACTACTAAAAAACCTTGTCGTTATAGACACAATATTTCTCAAGCTACCGATGAAAAATGGGAAATATTTCGCAAACTTGTAGAAGAAAAGTTTCAATATTTAAAAATCTCAGACCAAAACTTTTTAGATTTTACATATAGGGCCGAAATGCTAGCTAAAATAATCATAATGTAGCTGATTCAGTTTTCCCTCTTAAACGTAATGACAGAGTCAGTATTCCTTCTCCTCCTTGGTGGGATTCAGAGTGCAAAAAAGCAATAGAAGATAGAAAATCAGCAGAGAAAACATATAATGAGAATATAAATGAGAAAAATTTTTTTCTGTTAATAACATCTATCAATTATTCGAAATCATTATTTAAAAAGAAAAAAAGGGATAGCTGGACAAAATTCTGTTCTTCTTTATCCCCAGATACATCCCCGACTATCATCTGGCAAAATATCAGGCGATTTAGGTCAGGTTTTACTTCATCAACGCCAACCTTTCTTTCTGCATCATTAGCAAATCAATTTTTGGATAATTTAGCTCCAGCAACCGCTCCTTACAAAACAGCGTTAAGTTTTTCATCGCCTTCTTTGATTTTAAAATATAGTTGTCTTGATTCTCCGTTCTCACTATTAGAACTGAAAGATATTTTGAATAATGTAAAAGATTCTTGTCCGGGGTTAGATAATGTTGTGTACTCTTTTGTGACTCAATTATCTGATAATTCTCTTGTTGGTTTTCTTGATATTATTAATTCTGTCCTGGATACAGGAAATATTCCTCAATCTTGGAGAACTCAAGAGATCGTTCCTATATTGAAGCCTTCCAAAAATCCGTCAGACTCTTCTTCTTATCGTCCTATAGCTCTTTCCTCGTTAAAATTGTAGAACATTTAGTAAAAAATCGGTTAGAGTGGTACTTGGAATCCAACGGTTTGCTATGCGAAAGTCAATTTGGTTTTAGGAAAGGAAAGAGCACTATAGATAGTATAAGTTTATTCACAACTGATATCAGAATAGCATTTTCGAGAAATTAATCTGTAATTTCAGCTTTCTTAGACGTGGTGCGTACGATAATGTTCTACCGATAGTTTTAGCTGAAAAACTTAGCAAGTTAAATATTTCGGTTAAATTTATAACCTTTATAATAAACCTAATATCTGAGAGGTTTATAGTTTTATCCGTTAACTCTGAGAAATTATCTAGAACTGTTTGGAAAGGTTTGCCTCAAGGTTCGGTTTTAAGTCCATTACTATAATATATATACCTATGATTTAAAGTCTTCATTGTGTAATTCAGTAAATATTCTACAATATGCAGATGACTTGCTTTTGTACTCTTCAAACCAAAATATAGATAAAGCCTGCGCCTCATTATCTACTGCTTTATTCTTATTAAAAAAATGGTTAGACAAAAATGGCTTACAAATTATCCATCCCAAAAAGTTCCGTTGTATTATTTACTCGAATGCGATCTCCTCCTCCGATATATTTATTCTTTGACAGAGTCTTGATTCCCCCAAGAACTAATGTTAAATTTTTAGGAATTATCCTTGACTCTAAATTGTCGGGTGATTTGCACTGTGAATATATTTCTAATAAATGCGAAAAATTATTAAATATTCTCAGATGCCTTACAGGTGTTTGGTGGGGGAGTACCACTAATAAAATATTGAAACAACGTTATATAAAACCAACAATCCTTATTTAAATATAATCGCCAGAAACAATGAACTGTTGATATATGTATTATTAATATACAACTTATATGGATTACAGATTTACAAACAATTTATTCACGCGCAGCAAATTTGACTGTGACATAACAACATCAACAATCAGTACCAGTACCTACCGCTCATGAGTGAGCACCGCGGCGCGGTGTGCATTAGTACGGTTCCGGACCATAGACTAAAATATATATACTGTTCCGGACCAGGAGTATATGTGTTCTGTGGTTCGGGATTTCGTAAATTTTCGTAGTTTTTGTACGGACAGTCGGACATTTGCGCTACATGCATGAAAGAGAGACGCGCTTAGTGTACGACTGTCCGATTAAGGATTTCTTTTGGTAACGTTACTTGTAGTACAGTGCTGGGTGGGTAACATAACCTAATACTCCTAATAGTACGTCGTACGCGTACTACACAAGACTACCGTCCCCCCCTTACCTACTTACTTTAATTTAATTTAATCTTTATCTTTGGCGACTTGGCGTCCATCATAGATAGAGTACATTTATACAGGCGTCCATGTTGAGTTAATTGCACGACAACGTATTGTTTTATTGTGACTTTTAAAGTGTAAAAAGTGAAATAGTGCTTTTAGATTCATAGTATAGTTGAAATAGATATTGTAAAAGTATTTCAGTCAAAATGGATGACGATACTAGTTCAGATTTACAGGTAAGTTTGATATTAAAGGTTATGCACAACCGTCGTTCATGTCAATTTATGGAAATGTAAAATGTATAATCAAGATTTTACGTTGTAGAAATGCCTACCGGATGAGCAGATGGATACTGATGAAGGTCCTTTGATAAATGAGAACTCGAATGGATTGTCTCATTTATTAACTGGGGGAGAGTTCAACAGTGTAGAGGCGGGGGTGGACGAATCGTCAACTTCGAACCAAGGTTTTTTGAATGCTGTAGAGTTATCAGCAGGCAGCGTTGGGGATTACTTAGACAGTAACCCTGATGACTTTAACACACATTCGTTCGATGTGGGTGATAACGCAGTAACATTCCCTAGCGACAGTTTGAATAATGTTATGTCCGATGGCGACTCGCGGCTTAGTGACTCTATGTATAAGCAGACTGCCTGTGACAATGATGGTGATTTTACAGACATTAAATCAAAAGCAGATACTGACCAAGATACCATGACATTTGACCATGAGAGTATGAGTGAAATCTCGAATGATGCTGGATTTTCCCTTCAATCAAGTGATGTTGTACAGGTACTTCCACAAGAATATATTGACTTTGTATTTTGCATACCCACTTCTAAAGTACTAATATGCAGATCTTGACACTAAATATGTTTTTGTTCTAATCTTTGAATTAAAAGTTGTTTAGGTAGTATATTTATATTGTAGCCATTATATTTATTTGGTAAAACTTTCCTTTATGGACTGTCAATTTATGGGGTTTGGGGGGAGGGGAAGAGGGGGCTACTGCTACCCCCCTGTACCATCCCCACCCTGCGGAACCCCATGGTTATGGAGATATCCATGGTTAAAGTTATGAGGTTAGAATAGCGCTATTTGATTATTTACAATGGCCTTCGGTGACCAGCCTCAGCCGCTACGGCTCTCTTGATGCCTGCGCTTTCCTACGCCGGGCTGGGAGTGGTCTCCCTCCGCGCCTCCGGCTTTTTATATACACTCTAGGGGTAGTGCAGACAAGGCCACGTGGAAAGTGGGATGCTCTGATTCGGTTTTGGGTATTTTTCGAATATAAATAATTATAGTGAAAATAATACAGAAAGAATTTTAGTTACACCTATATTTGAGGCCGCGAGAGCAAGAACGGCCTATGTACATATTTGTCCTATAGAGATAATCAAAGAAATTAATTTTGAATATTTTCTTTTTTATTTTATTTTTTTGCCATAAGGACTTTAAGTTTTTAACTAACATTTATGTAAACTGTGTTTAAGCATCTTTAGAACATGAAAATAATAATCCTAATCTAGACCAATTTTAATGGGTTTTTTGTTGTTTAGGTCACTTTTGCACTAAGCAAACAGTGAATACTCTCTAGATTAGGCTTTCAACTTGATGTTCATGTTATTCTGTACAAACCTGAAAATGGTTGTTTAACAATTTAAATTAACATTAAATAAAATTTGTTAATAAAATGCATGTTCTTACATTTAAAATAGCATTTATTTATCCTTAAATGAAATATTTTGTTTTAAAAATAAAAGATAAAGTTTTCCCAATTATTTTTAATATTTGGTATTTATTTCAATTAAATGGCTCTGCTCTGGAGCTCTCTTTTAAGTCCATATAAAAGGTATAATGTACAGGTGGAATGAAATTGAATAGTTACGAGATTTTTTTCTCTTTCGTTTTTGATCTTCCATCAGGGTACAGAGTTTTTTGAACACACTCAGCTGGAGATTGAAGACTTGTCCGTTTCTTAAAATATCCTTCTACAAATCATTGTTTGAGTACATAAAATATATAGAATAGGGGTGTCTCATATGGTACATCAACCATTGAATTCTCAGAAATTTAATTTTTCTACCATCAGTAGTAGTCTTCCTGTTTCTGTATTTTGTTCCAATCTTATAGTAGAATAAAAATCTTGTGACGTTATTTCAATTACTTTGAATGGATGTCGCTGCTTAAACAATTTGTTTCTAATGTGCAGGTTCAAAAACATTTGTAAAATATATTTTTTGAGTCCAAAGTCTTGGTCACAAGGAAGTTACGAGTGACCACTAATATAAAATTTATGGTTTATTTCTTAAACTTTAAACTGTAGGGAATTAATTATGCACTGACACAGTACAACCATTTTCATGTTTCTGTTCTGACCCCCGCATTGGTCAGAATACATTATTAATTTCTTGTTGCGTACAAATGTTTTTATAAAATGTATCAGGCGTTTATAATAATGTAATTCCAGTGGATAAAACTGGAGTTGGCAATGTAGATATTAGGTCAAAGCATATGAGTGATTCTTTTCCACTTTCCTTCCCCTTTTCTATGACTATTATGAATTTTTTCCTGCCATTATCATATTTAAGAACATGCATTTTTTTCTTAGTTTTATTCTCTCTTTTTTCATCTCCAAAAGTGGACTTTATCTTATTACATAATAAATCACACTTCCTGCAGGAATCTGTTGTTGGTGCATGAAAATTTCTCAGTAAAAAATCTAAACATAAAGTATGAAACCCTATAATTATCTGCATGTTCCATTGAACACAGTTCATATATTTTCGAAAGACTAAAATCAGGTGCTAAGTATTTTTTAGATGATTTATTGAGAGTGTAATGTGAGTCATACTTTGGATTTTTTGAAATGAAATCTATCACAAGAGTTAAGCTAAAGAGCTTCACTGGTTTTATTTGCAATTCAAATTCGTTTAAATACAAAAACTTGTACGAAACCGCCAATTATTCAAACGTCAAAATATGACATAGGCCTAAGTCACAGTTCACTTAGTGTAGCCACAATGCAAAAACGACCCAACTTACTTAGGCCGTTTATACATACAAATTTTGAATAAAGTGTTTACTGCAATAAATGTGTATACTAACGCCATCTCTTGATGGATCGAGAAATCAGTGTTAGGCCATTTTGCTTCTATAAAAAACAGATTTTTGATGACGATAGGCCCACTATCTAATTTTTTAGAAAATGTTACTTAGGCCGTTCTTGCTCTCGCGGCCTCATTTCATCTATTTTATACACATATTTTATTGAATCTGCTATTAAAAAAAATTGCATTGCTTTGCGTTTCGTGCTAAGTAGGTATAGCAAACACCAATTAGTTATTTTAGTGAATATAAGTTAGATTTAAATTGATGATACACAAGAATTATTGTGTATGAACCTTAATATTGCATATACAGCAAAATTAATACGAAAAAATAAAAATATATTTTAAGTAAAAAAAATATATGACAAAATGGAATAAAATACAACTCGACGGTGAACGAACTTGATGTGAATTTTGACATCTGACATGACAATTATTTGGCGTAATCATGGCATAATGTTTTCAGATTTGTATGAAAAGTGAAAACTAAAAAAAATATTTCGTGAACCGGGTATTTCCGCAATGTGAAAATTCGGAAAACGCTTTCTTTTTACAAGTGCTATCTACAAAAAAAATTAATGTGTAAATCGACAGTCCATAAAGAAAAGTTAAGCCATTTATATATAGGTAATATATTATATCAAAGACCATGGATGCCAGTTAAGTCAATTATTTTTTATTATTTTATTATAGGAGGCCATAAGGGAAATGTCAAATCCCTTACATGACACAGCAGAAGATTCTAAAGATCCTCCTGCTCATGTGGATTATACAAAAGAGGCTTCAATCAAAGAAGAGCCAGAGAATTTTACTAGTCTTCCTGAAGATAGTAACACTGGTGATGTAACTAAAGAACTTTCAAATGCTACAGAAGAGGCTACTAAACTTGAATTCAATATAATGGAAACAACAGATGTATGATTTTCATAGCTGTTTATAGCTCTTAAATCTCATGACTGCTGATTTGTTTATTATACTTTGGCTTACCTCAACAACTTCTTAATGTTGTTAAACAGTTAAGTCACACCCCAGCTACAAATCAGGTTACTATACTAACCAGCTGGTAACTTTTATTCAGCTTAGGTACCATACACAGATATACAATGATATCTGTGGCATACCAGCATTCATAAGATAAAAGAACCTCTGTTTTTATTTTTTCTTTTATAAGTAGTGCAAAATTTTTGTTAAATATAATGTGCTTATTAAACTCTTACAGGTCGAAAATAAAATTGATGAAATACCCAATATAGTTGATGAAACTCCTCAAGTTGTCAACTCTAGTGAAGATGTACCATCTAATTTTGATGCACCAAAATCAAATGAAGCAAGTGAAAAAACTGATAATATAGCAGAAGCAGAACAAGATGAACCTATCAAAGAGGTAAAAAAATGTTGAAAGAGAGTTAGCTTAGTGTCTTGCAATAAATATTATTATTCATTAACAATTTTATAACTGAAATTAAATTATTTTTATTCAGAGATTATATGTCCTTAACTATTTCAATTTTAGTAAGATATTATAGTAAGAGTGTTAATAATTGTCATTACTTTGTATATAGTAAATATACAATGTATATTTTTAACAGGTCAAAAAAGAGCCTATAGACGAAGACATTTCTGATGAAGCACAAATTACATCAACAGTCAATGCGAATGATTCAGGTGTATGTATATTATCAGATACTTTACTAAATAATGCAGTATTAAATTAAAAATTAATAAATTTATGTACAAATTGTTTTTAAAATATTTAAACCTTGTAATGGCTGTAACTACCAAATTAAAAGCGAATATTCTTTACTAACTAAAAAAAACTATTTGATTAGTTTAATTATATTATTATCACATAATTTTCAGGTTACAGAACATTCCAGTGAAGTAGCTGTCAAAATAGAAAATTTAAAAGAGGAACCCAGGGATCAAGGAGATGGTAAAGAGATGACATTGAAATCTAATATAAAAGCTGAAGTGAAAGAGGAACCTAAGGTTGGTATCTTAAAATTATTATTTTTATTAATGTCACACAATCATGGACACAAATCAATGTGTGTAGTAACATGGTATCTAGCTATAGTAATGAAGTTATGATAATCCATTGATATATTTAAGAATCAATCAATTTTATATTACATGATTATATATGATGTCATAAGATTTGAACATTTGTACATTGTCTCATTACATTGTCTAGCTCATGCTAAACGAAAAATTTACTCAGTATCCTTAATATCTAACTAAAATCATGTTTTTATGGTATTAATCATTTTTAATGCTTTCAAGTATACTGTTATTATTTTTTCTTGTATAATAATAATATGTTGTAGGTGTATTTATTGTTATAAAAACTTAAAGGTTTTTCTTTAATCCTTTTTAAGGAGGGTGGTGCAGAAGAAACAGAAGTAGTATCAGAAGATGAATTACCAGAGATACAGAAGCCAAGTGTGAAGGATGCAGAGAACGTGTCTGATGATGAGCTACCGGGGCCCAAGCCGGCAGACCTACCTGCTGACACTGAGGTACATAGTCACTCATTTTGTTTCACACAAAAATTGATTCTGTATACAAAAATAAATTGTCCTCTAGCATACTTGTGGAAATGGGGAAATGAAGTACTGTAGAAGTGAAATCACAATGTACACAAAACAGATGGCATTCCTTGCAAGAAGCCTAAACTAAACTAAGCACTTAATTTCAAATTTAGTAGAGAGTACAACATTCAGTTTTATTCTTTTTATTCTTATCTATCTTATGGTTAATTTAAATTGATCCAGAGCTGTTATTCAGAGATACTGCATTCTAGCGCTGGATGGGCACTGGATCAATGTAAACATGCAGTGTCCAGCACTGGATCGGAATGGAATTGTTCATATTTTGCAATCCAGTGAATTCCCCTCGCACGCCGCGCACCCCGCACCAGTGACACTGGAACTGTGTAAACACAACGGGCCAGCTGCTGCCAGTGTCCACGTACTCATGTAGTGACCACACTTCTGTAGTCTGGTTTACAATATAAGTTTGCACAAAAATGTCTAAATCAAAACAGGGTCTGTTTTGACATTTTTTGAAGAACTCTGCCTATCACTTATCTATTTTCTCAAATTAGCTTTTCCTTTATCCATTCTTTCTCAAACAATTCATTCGCATTGTCCAGCCGTAGATTTAGAATTTGTTTTGCGTGAAGCAGTATGATACAAAGATTTTTTGGCAGTATTTTAATTGCTTGCACTTTCCAAGACGCGGAATACTCATTTTTGCTGCAAAGTTATTGTCACCCTAATAAAGTAAGAGTGTCTACTGGATTAAATGTAAATGGCCTGATCCAGTAGCAATGCCGATTCAGCGCTGGAATGCATCGATGCTGGATCCAGCAATTGGATCAATGTAAATCAGCTCTTATGTGTAATCATTATGTCTTTAGGTGGTATCAGAAGATGAACTGCCTTCAGTTAAGAAGGAGCCAAAAGAGTCACGCAAACGTAAAACAGATGAATCTCGTGATGGTTATGACCCTGGCTCCCCAACATCTGAGTCTGAATCTAACAGCAAGAAACAGGCAGTTTCGAAGGTTTGTAGCATAATATTAATATATAATGGTATATGTAATAATATATTTATTTCCATAAAATAACATGTACAGAAAATGGTTTACACATAATCACATTGTACTCATAATAACCCATAACCTGGGCAGAAACCTGTAATATAGGCAACCAGACTCCCTAGATTGATTCTGTTTTACTATAGCCCATGATACTTGATTTAGGTATACCTTTCTACGGCCAGTGTCATAAGCTGACTTCAAAAATGTTTCCTCTAACAACCAGTGTCAGCTTATAATGACATCTCGACCTCGCGCTGTTTAGTACTCTATAGCTTTAAAATAAGTCTCAATTTAGTCTGGTGTATTTTTAAATCCATAGATGAATAAATTCTACGTTCATTCGATTAAAAAGTTAGCTCTGTTGCAAAATCAAAACTTTACATTCGTCAAATTCGTTTTGCTATACTAATTGAGTTTGTGCAAAGTGCCGGTTTTATCCAGGTTTGTGTGGATTTTTCTACTGAAAACGTAAGTAAAGTGTTATAATTGTTTCATGTATAGTGTTTTTAGTAATAACAAATATTTAGAAGTGTGAATCGCGTCATAGTTTTTGGTAAAAAAGGTTTTCAAATTGAAGTGGAATTGCGCGGGCGCACAGCAATGGCGCCGTTTTGGTTTTAACTCAATTATTACACAATTTAGTGGTTAAAAACCATTACTGCCATACATATCGTCGCACGTAATCTCAATTGGCGTAAGGGACAAAAGTGCGAAAATGAACTATCAATGCCACCATACTCAGCTCGTCGAGCTCTATCGAATGGTATATTTGAAATAATTCTATCTTTAAAAAAATGTCCGTTGCGCCCTAACAATTTTACACGCCTAAACACAATTTTCGTTAAAAAAAATTCGTAAGGGACTTTTCTTGCAAAAACGTAAAATAAAATTGGTTGTATGAGTCTGTATTTGAGATGTTAGACACCTAAGCCTGTTACAACCCTATAAAGAATTTGATCAATATCAGTAGAGGAGTTCTTTTTTTTTCTATTTTTTTTAAAAAAAAGGGCTTGTTAGTACTTATTTGTAATATCTACCACTGACTGACTAAAAAAAAAGCAAAACGTAACTTTTCTGCTGTAAAACACAACCAGTGGTAGGTAGATAGGCCAAACAAGCACTAACGATTAGTTACGATTAGTTGAGGTTTGAAAAAAAAGAATTTAAGTTGTTTGTTTTCATAATAAGTACTTCTTACTAGTAATCTTCTTACAAATAACAATGATTTTGTAAGTGGTGAAACCAATAAAACATCTTTTTCTACAAAAAAATACTAATTTTATTATATAAATGTCTTGAAATACAATTTTTAGATATCATTTTTATTACTTTGATGAACATAGTTAATTCTCTTATCAAAGTAAGCATTAGGCAAAGAAAATAACAATGAAACTGAACGAAACTGAATAATATCAGTAGTTTACTCAGTCACTTACGCCCTGACTTTTATATTTTGTCTAGCCTTACGGCTTAAATTGTTATGTATTGTTTGTAAACAATTCCTTTACGACGTAATTTCATAAAATTTCTTAAATTTTATATTGCGTAAGTGTCAAATGAACAAAAAATCAGGGCGTAAAGGACACTCAACTTTTTTATTACGCTAGGTAGGCTGTTTATGAAAATTCAGCTGCAAAGAGCATTAAAAAATAGGTATAGTCTTCTTGGAGAAATTTTAATTAGCTACAACGACATTAAAAATATAACGCTTTAAAAAAAAAAACGGTTTTTTGCTCATATCCAAAAAACAGGTTTTGTCCCTTACGCCAATTGAGATTACATGCGACGATATGTAGAAAGGTTATTTTATAAGGAATCCGTTTCTGTATCTTTTGCTATATTTTATCATTGTTATACCAATGAATCAAGATCAATTCTGTGTGTGAATTTCGCTCATTGAAGTTATATTTCTTTCCTCTATTATTACGTTACAAAACCACGACAATCACTAATAGTATAAAGATAAATTATCAGGGAATCTATATTTATTTATATTATTCGATTAGTAATTAGTTTACTTCATCATTTTAATATAAAATCAAACTAGACTACAATCCGCACGAATACAGACTTTACCGTATTATAAGGTTCATTTTACAATAAGTTATGTGTTGCTTATGACAAATTCTGTTGCTGTTCATTATACGCGTGATTTTATTCAATTCAACGGAGTCCGCGAACACAGGCTGTCTTTTTTTTGTCGGATTATTTCCTGATGCATGTTATTTTTGAAAATGGCAAATCATTACGTAGATAGTTTTGGAAATAACTATGTCAATTTTTTAAGAGTATATAAGTAAGTGATGTAGTAACTATCTAAGCTATATATATAAACTATCTTATATAGTTACTACATCACTTACTGAGTATGTCATATCGATTTCGGAAGTTATTTGATAACCAATTGAAAAATAGTATCGATAAAATAGATGGGCGTCACTACACTGACATTTTGTTATAAACAATAAGCGTATTTTTTTTAGGAGAAACACATTATATGTAAGTGTTTTACAAACAAGTACCTAATAAAAAAAACAATTTTCAATTCAATATAATTTAATAATAAAATACAAAGTCGAAATCCCAAACAATAAAATAATTTTTCATCGTAAAAAGTGAACACCCTGATACGACGCTCGGCGACCATTCACGCATACTTGTACGGATAGGTACTCACACATTCAAACAGCTCTGTCACGGCCGCGGCACCTCACGATCACACATTCAAACAGCTCTGTCACGGCCGCGGCACCTCACGTTAGCTATTGCTGATAAGCCCACGATTACTTTTCTTGGCATTTTTACGTCTATTTGTGTATGAAAAGTATCATTGCAATTAAATTTTCTATACACCGTCATGTGCAATTTATAACGGCGCGCGGAAAAAACATTACGAAACTTCAACCCCAAACTTATTAAATGTTACGTATAACACATACTTGTATTATACCTATATTAAAAGGTCTTTTCATGTAGAATCTGAATATATTGTAACAAAAACGTGTCAGCCAGCTGGCCAATCGGAGCCATCCCGCCATGACGTCTCCCTTAGGCGGCCCCTAGACCTACAATAACATTGTACAATATTTTTATTGTACAATAAGATTGAAAGGCGCTCTGAGTCCAAACGATCAATTATATTGCACAATAATACGAACTGGACAATGTTTTCGTGTTCAGTCGGGAATAGGATTGAACCTGTGTGCACCGTGCGAAGCAACATGTCCGATTAAGGATTTTATAAATTTTGTGACATGTAGGATGTAAATATTTTGAATGTTATTGTTATATTATTATGCACTACTATTATTAGGGATTTTGTTACATATTCATATTGTTCGGAATTTATTGTTAGTTAAAAGTATTTACAGATATTATGTCATAGCAATCAAGGACTCCGGTCATTCCAGGGGAGCTTTTGTAATACAAACAAATAAAAATCAAAATAAAAAAACATGTCCGAACAAGATTAAGCTGCAGCTGTATTTTTGTTGCTTGTGGCTAAACTTAAACATTCAAATTCAAAATAATTCAAATACATTTGAATTAAAAAAGTCTCTTATAAATTCACTTTCGTTTTCTTTTGGA
Source organism: Pyrgus malvae (assembly GCA_911387765.1). Taxonomy (NCBI): domain Eukaryota; kingdom Metazoa; phylum Arthropoda; class Insecta; order Lepidoptera; family Hesperiidae; genus Pyrgus; species Pyrgus malvae. The sequence goes on from OU426964.1 coordinate 8,835,037, forward strand.
TTCTCTTTTGTACGTGTACTCCTCGTGACGACGAACCACAGACTGAAAAATATTGCGCAATACTGACCCTAGACGATGCAATGGAAAAATATTGTGCAATAAAAATTAAACTAGCTCAAACTTTTGGTCAATCATTGCGTAGTCTTCAATATTAACCCTAGACGGTCAATAATATTGCACAATTCGCAATATTGTGCAATATAATTGACCGTTTAGGGGGCCGCTTATAAGCCAAGCCAAGCCCTAGCCAATATGAAGGGAGTCGTCTCTATATAAGCCATTGCCAGCCATTATTCTGTGTCATTCTGCTTGTCAATAAAAAATGCAGAAGCTCTGTTCGTTTTATTTATGGATTTTACAATATATATAATGTGCCACATTTTTTCTTTTATGTTACATTCGTTTTATACCAAGCGGAACAACAATCTAAACATGCGGACTCTGGCTTTGAACGATGATAATAAAATCAAAACACATCGTAGAAGTACTAAATAGCTATAAGGTGTAAACTTTTTTCATTCCCTTCCTAGAAATGTAACTGGAGTCGTTGTAAGTGTAAACATTAGTGCGTATCGCAGCAAAAAATATCCCGACCCCTGGTCTCACTCAAGTGTACTTTGGCGCGTCAGCGTTCGGGTCGCGGATTTTATTATTCTTTTAAGTCAGATATCAACTAAAACTAGTAAAACTAGTTTTTATAAGGGATGTTCAAAAATAACAAAATTATTTTTATTTTATTTAGAATGGAGAAAGTAAGCCTATACCAGCTGAAAAGAGATCGTCAATAGATGAGAAACCAAAGAAGAAGGCACTTCCAGAGTTGGACAAATACTGGAAGGTTGTGAATGATGACCCAACAGATTTCACCGGGTGGACCTATCTATTGCAGTATGTGGATCAAGAGGTACATATTAGTTTTATATACATTTCTAAGCAATATATTCTTTATTTAATCTACAATAACATTAAGTACTCTAATGTGTTTTTAATTTGAAGCTGTGGATTAAGTGTAATTAGTAGTAATGACTAATGAGTAATGACTTATGTTATGATGAACAGTTATATGCTAATCTCATTGTTTTGTGAAACATTGAGAACTGAATTCTATGTTGATTGGCAAGGGCCAACTGATTTATTAAATGTAGTATTTCTAAAAATGCAGCCTTGCAAGCAATTATATTAAAAAGGACATTTCCAACCACAGAGCGACGTGGAAGCCGCCAGGGAAGCGTACGACGCTTTCCTGTCGCACTACCCGTACTGCTACGGGTACTGGCGCAAGTACGCCGACTACGAAAAACGTAAGGGGAGTAAAAAGAAGTGCTTGGAGGTGAGTCCATACAATGAAGTCTTTGCATATCCTATATCTTAAGTGTTGTGAGTTGAAGATAAATATTTACCATGAGGATCAATACATTACAATGTGAGATAACACTTGGAATTGAAATTATTATAGTGTTAACTGGTATTTTGCAATTATTTTTTTTCCCAACAGTGCAACGAGGGCCACGATGTACATAAGGCAAAGTCGTCAGCTCGCACCGGAGTGTTGTTTTACCATAACATAGAATATTTTTTAGTGCTTCATTACTTGTGGTGTATATTTGATATTTTAGTGGAATTTTTATTTATAACTTGTACTAGCATGATGTATTGTATTACTTTTCATGTATTATTATTTGAATTCGAGCTTACATTGAATTGAACTTACTTAATTAAGGCTGTAATGTTAACTAATCCATGATAGCATGGAGGAAAACAGGTGTCCGCTATAGCCACGTATTGGCATTAGCGGGGAAGACCGGGTGGTGCGGCGACTGCGACGTCGAGGCGCGATGCGAACAGGTGTAATATGCCCAGCAAGCATTTTATATACGGCGGGAGCGGCCGGGGGTTACCCTCGCACCGGGCGCGTTGGGCCAGCACTTGAGGCCTCCACGAGCGTCACCCCTGGCCTCTTCCGCTTCAAAATTATAATGAGACATTTGATGATGCTATTCAATTATCCCTTGCTTCGAAGTGCCGACGCGCGCGCCGGTGCTCTGCCTCCCGTGTTCCCGCTTGATATGGCTCCGATGTTTCAGGTGTTGGAAAGAGGCCTTAAAGCTATCCCTCTGTCTGTTGACCTATGGATACATTATCTCAATCACGTAAAGGCCACAAGAACCGAAGATCACGCTTTCATTCGGACGCAGTATGAAAGAGCTATTGGTGAGAAATATTTTACATTAAATAGTAGTAAAAACTGGAAACTCAATATACATAAATCAGGTCTTGACGTTTTGATAATCTTTTTAGATGCCTGTGGATTAGAGTTTCGTTCGGATCGTTTGTGGGAATCATACATCAAGTGGGAAGCTGAAAATGGCTCAGCGTTAAATGTTACAAATATTTACGATCGTTTATTGGCCACGCCGACTTTGGGCTACACGTCACACTTCGACAAGTAAGTGACGAAATTTAATTTGGTGACACTTCCACTTCCAAGTGAAAGTGTCACTTCACTATCATATCATAATACAAACAACACTTCCACTCACTTTCACTTTACTATCATAATACAAACAGGTGCGGTTTCAAACTAACGTATTTTTCGGCGCGTTCGCGCTTTTTTATTTGATTCTTGCAGCGCGTGTAGCCGCTAAATGTCAAGATTTGACATTTTCCGGTACAAAAGGTATGAGCGTGTAGTCGCGTTTTCCGAAACGACTGTACACGCGCGTACAAGTACGCTGGTGTGAAATCGCACTAAAAATGATGAAATAAACCAATAGAGAAAAAATTACTTGCTTAGCTTAGAAGTTATTCCCATAACATAAATACAGAGTATAAACGATATCCAGCATTTTTGTCAATTTATGCGCGAAATTTGAATGTGTAAAACTTAAATGCAGTTTTAGGTCTACCGATTTAACAAAAGTTTTGTTATTTTTTTGTATTTTATAGTAGATCAATTTTATGGTTTGACTTTGTTTGGATGTTTTGAGTTTATATAAATTAGAATATCTTTACCATGGGAACACTGTATTTTTCGGAATAAGAAATGATCTATGAGCTATTTTGTACTATAATGTATCTCCGTTTCAAATTTCACCCTGATCTATTCAGATGTTCTTGACAACAAACATACATTATATTATATTCATCCCCACAAACTTTCGAATTTATAATATAAGTGGGATACCTTACCATGATTATTTATTTGCATTACACAATGTCAAACATAAAATGATAAGTACAAAATACAAGAACGTTTATTCTACTTTTACACAATATACATATAATATGGCCTTTTTAGGCATCACAAACATATATTGGGAGAGAGGCACATGCCATTTGGTTTCATTAATTAATTTATATTTACTTAAAATGAGTAAAAAAAATATAAACAAAAATATGTCAATACGATAATATTTTTTTAATCGAATCGTCGATGGTGTAATAGGGCTTTATCTAAGAGAAATTGCTTAAGAATATGATGGAACATTTTGTTAGCTAAACTGTAAAGTGTGTCCCCGGTTGCAGCTTCCAGGAGCACGTGATGTCGGAGCCGGTGGCGGGCGTGATCTCGCGCGCGGAGCTGGTGCGGCTGCGCGGCGAGGTGCGCGACGCCAGCGGCTCCGCGCCCGCGCTCGACTTGCCGCCCGGCGAGGACGAGCCCGTCGACCACGTCGTACGTACTCTACTGACTACTCGATAACTGTGTCGTGGGTGTCGACGTGTCGTGTCTGTCACATGGTTCATTATGGCTCGATAATACGTCACACTGTTGGGCACGGAACCAATAATGGGGAGGCCCTGAGCTTACTCCACCATGCTGCTCATTAAGAGAATATTTGTATTCCAAATATGATTAAAAATGTTTTTTAATACAGTTGCTCAAAAAGGGGCGTATTGCAGGGACGTATAGCGATCGGGAAGTGGGCTATTACACACTCGTGCTTTTTCTTTACCTTTTCCGAACTCGTGCGTTCTCTTTCCCAACTGTCAAAATAATGTCTATTAAAAAAAACAATCACAAAGTTTTAGAAGTTTTTATGATTCATGCAAATATTTCTAAAAAGAAGCTACTAACTTGTTTCAATATCAGATTTAATGATTTGATTCAATGAGTTAGGTTACGTTTCATTTCATTTCATCTCATTAACATTTCCATTTCATATCAATAAAAACATTCTACTGAAGACTTGGCTGTATGGGCATAGTTCCCTTTGCCTACCCAGAATGGGTGAAGAAAACAAAAAAAAAAACTCTGCATATAGGTATTCTTTTACGGTTGGCGCCATTTTACAAAAATGTTCTTTGCGAGTTTTTATTATTTTATTAAATTGCTTCATTTTTTCGCAACTGTATTAAAAATAGTTGTGCAGTACACGTGCGGAACCGTCATTGCTAAGATTTCCGACTATTAACCCTCATCTTCGGCTACGCCTCGGCTCGGGTAGACATTTGTCAGAACTCATTGCAATGACAGCCTTTCCGTACTTGTAATGAAATATACTATTGTATTTTGATTGAACACACACAAACACAAGAAAAAGAAAATCAATTTTATCGGTAAGGTATCTCCCTCAATGGTAATCGAACCCAGAGGACCTCTTGCACTAGTCTAATACCAAGGTCTTGCGTCCAGCCACTCGCCTCTAGTTACAGTTACTGGTTGGCTACAGATGGAGGATGTTCTTAAACCGTCGATAAGGAATCCGTATCTGTCGTAGTCGGATCATATAATCCACCTTATTACATTACGGCTAGCCGTTTCCAAAAACAGCGCCGTTTTTATTACAATGGGTCAACGATTAACGAAATTAACTTTGCGATACGTTGTACAATATAGCAGCCCACATTTAGCTTCATTGTACACATTTCACGCTGAAAAAAGATGGTAATTTGAGTGGCACTAATGTGCGATGCAATGTTAGAACTATTCATTTTCGTTGTTTTTGAGTAACAGTTAGAACTTAAAGGTCGCTTGTAATATTAAAAAGTATTATTTTTATCAGGCATCAGAGGAAGAAGCGCAAGCTATCAAAGAGCGCGTGATCGCCGCTCGCAGGAAGGTGCATAAGACGACAGGAGAGGAGGTGGCAGCCAGGTGGACGTTTGAAGAGGGCGTAAGTTTAGATATTTTGTCTTTAAGAGTCATACAGCTCTGCTCATGGTACAATATGGTCATGGGGTTGTATACATTTGCTCATTACCTTCATCAATGCTCATTACATAATATTCATTTCGATTATTTCTATATTTTCTTGTCTTCACGACACGGTATAAAACTACAGAGATGCTGTTCACGCAGCATAACAATGAAATCGTTAGCCAAATATTCGGCCGAATATCCGGTTTGATAAAAGTTAAACTGAATAGCATTCGGTATTCGGTTATTCGATGAAAGCACTATTCGGCGCATCTCTCTATTTACTATAGTAACCTCATTGTAACTATAGTAACTGATGACTGAAAGGTAACCAGACAATATAAAAGCACATTCTCGAGACTATTGTTTGAAGGTATCATGTTATAGCTGCATATAACAATAGGTTTTTTATTTTGGTCATAGGGAGTAACACGCCTGCACTGCGTCATACAATACTAGCTTAGAAGTTCTTCTTGATATGGGGTTTAATGATTACAAAATGATTTGCTCTAATATAGGTATACCCTTTTCAGATAAAACGACCTTACTTCCATGTCAAACCCCTAGAGCGATGCCAGCTGAAGAACTGGAAGTCATATCTTGAGTGGGAGAAACAGCACGGTTCCTTCAAAAGGGCGTTAGTGCTACACGAGAGATGTCTCATCGCATGTGCTTTATATGAAGAGTTCTGGATGCGGGTATGATAACTTATGGGTGATATTTATATTTTTTTAATAACATAATTTCAATTGCACAATATTTTATTACATGGAGATGACAAATTGTGACCAGAATAAATTAGGGAATTGAGTACCTATTATAAGTTGCCAGAGTCTTGACCTATGCTACATATAATATCGAGTAAATGATGTTGCTGAAGTAGTTTCAATATAATGTTGCTCGCTACCATAGGGTAGGAATAGGGGAAGAAATGAGTAAAGTCGTCAAGGTAAACTGCTTGCTAACTTTCGTCTTAAAAGCAATGCCAGAACCACTGTGATAATTTACTGGAAATTCAAAATAATTTATATGTGTTCAATTTATGGTTTGAGCATTCTTAAGATGCAATGCTGGGTGAGGGATTTTTAGACAGATTATAGAAAAACAATATAAAAGAAATATTGCTGTCCCTCTGCCAGCTATTTCCGATAGATACGGAAAAACTCTGAAGTGCTCACTTAAGTGTATAATATCATAAATTTATTTTTTGAATAAATGAATGTTAATAGCTGATCAAGTTCCTGGAGGAGCGCTCAGCGAGCATGCCGGAGCTGGTCCTGCTGCAGCGGGACGCGCTGGAGCGCGCGTGCACCGTGCACCACCTGGACAAGCCGGAGCTGCACCTGTACTGGGCGCACTTCGAGGAGGCGCACGGCCACCCCGCTCGCGCCGCCGACATCCTCGACCGCGTCGAGAAGTCCTGCCCCAACCTCGTGCAGATCCAGTACCGGTGCGTGCACACACAACTAACGTACACAATACTAGCCGCAAGTTGTTGGATTCAGAGGACACAGAACCAGATAGAATGGGACACATTGGAACCCTATGTAACCAATGTTCGACAGTGGAATACACTTTAACTTTGTGTTACAAAGTTTATTTGTTTCAAAGTTCTACTAGCGGCCTACTATTACTACTGCTACTAGTAGTGGACTTTTTGTAACGTAGTTTTTTGCTCCTATAACCTTCCTCAATACATGGACTATTTAACATAAAATATATTTGGGTAACCTGTAATTGACTTTAATGCTAATGCTGATGATAACTGTCATATACATCACAGTTCAATATGTACAGTTCTCATGGTGCAGACTATACAAAATGATGAAAGTGAATTACTGTTCAAACAGCTTCAAACCACAGTAAAATGTATTTTCATATTACAGGCGAGTAAACTTAGAACGTCGCCGTGGAGACTATGAAAGATGTTGCCAGTTATATGAAAACTATATCTCATCTAATAAGAATAAGGCCATAGCTTCCGCCCTATCCATCAAGTACGCGAGGTTCCTGTTCCACGTGAATAAGGATCCCGCAGCGGCGAGGAAGGCGTTGGACGACGCGATTGCTAAGGACCCGCTCAATTCAAGACTTCACATGCAGAGACTCGATTTAGCTTTACATACGCCCGACACACCTTTTGAAGTCTTGGAGGGTGAGTTGAGCAATTGATTCTACGTTGCGTCTTTCCGTTCTATACAAGGCCAGAACGCAAGAGTGTGTAACTAATCACATATAGATTGGAAATAACTTTTTTACTAAGTTCTTCCAATCCATACATGAGCAGTACGCAAATACTCGTGTATACTTCGTAGTGACGTAGGTAAACTATGTCGTTTCATAATATATAGCGCCAGTACGCATACGTACTACCCGAAAAATACCCAAAACCGAATCAGAGTACCCACGTGGTCTTGTCTGTTACTACCCCTAGAGTGTATATAAATAATGTAGTTTAAAAAACTAAAAACACGCTTTTGTGAAAATACGAACTAAAAAGTAAAAAAATAAGAAGAAAATGTATTTTACTGTAAAAAAAAGCGTGGGGTGCATGGTGTCAACAGTAACAGTGGTAAAAACCACCCCCCGCTTTTTTTTACAGTAAAATACATTTTCTTCTTATTTTTTTACTTTTTAGTTCGTATTTTCACAAAAGCGTGTTTTTAGTTTTTTAAACTACATTATTTATTTTTAATTTTTTAGTTGGATTTTTATTCTCAAATTATTGCATTATCATCGGCCCTTGACCCCTATGCAAATTTTCAAGTTAACCAGACGCTTAGACGTGTTAAAGTACCTTAGGCCACGAACTTATCAGCCGCCCCTCGTATATTTTATTTTATCCTGATGATCCTAGTTACGACTTTAACATAAAGTTATGAGATTATTGTATTGTCATCGGTCTTCAATAAATCTACAAAGTTTGAACGAAATCTGGCCGTTTAAAGTGGGTCAAAATCGCGCCCAAAGAAGTCGGTTACAAACATACAGGTGAAGCTAATATAAAGCGTGTAAAAAAAGCCGGAGGCGCGGAGGGACTGGTCTTCCCGCAGCGCCGGAGATATCACGGAGCCAGACCTCCCTCCCACTCCCCTCTCGCACCCACTAACCATTGTAAATAAATAAATAGCGCATAAATTTTAAAAATAATTCTATATTTTACTGAATCAAATCTTATCAAGTGTAAGTAAGTGGTGTAGTATAGTTTGGAACTAACACGCGAGCATCCGCGATACAAACTGTGGAGGAAAAGGGGAGATCTCCCGCCAGGCGATGTTACTGCCTGGGGACCGCGGTCCGAACGCTAATTTCGGACCGTTTGTATATATACTGAGAATCTAGGAAACTTCGATAGCGTGATTCAGGATACGTCTTCTGATTGGCCAGTTCAGTATGACGCGTGTGACGTAGTACTCTATTGTTTACAATATTCAATGCTTGCGTCGTCTTGCATGGTCAGCATTTCATGTGAGGCGCGGGTCATGTTGCTATAGGTATCGCGCCGCTACACAAACTATACACGATCAGTACGCAAAATTCGTGTATACATTGTAATCACAGATTTAAAAACAGCATTACAATATGTACACGAACAGTTTCCTATGGCTGCGTTCTGGCCTTGTATAGAACGGAAAGACGCTTCTACGCTTTGGAGTTAAAAAGAAGCTTGGAGTTAATTTTGTTTGTATATTACTATTTTGCTGCGGAGTTATTCAACTACTGGTCATGTTATGTCAACCTTGAAAAATACACATGTACTACTGCAGACAATTTCTTCAGAACTTTTTCTCCTTCTCACTTCAATTTTATAATATAAAGCTACATTACTTGCGACCACTTCCGCGTGGACTTTTTGTATTAGTCATAGTCATGTTATACATATATAGCCTATAGCCATAGTATAAGGAGACCATGTATGTTATCTTCATACAAACACACCGCGCGCGGCTTGTATGTGTGCGCCGTAGTATCTATGCGTCGCCGCACGCACACTAAAACAAAATCATGATCCGTTTCTCACTGTGCCAGTCTGGGCTAACAACGCACGATTTTAGCTCGTCATGGCTTTTCGCCACCGGTAAATGAATGAAAAATGTATGATTATCGCAGGAGAACGTATTACTGTGTGTTTGGGACTTGGGTGTCTTAATAATTCATCGAATTTAAATGCCTACCATGCTTATGTTGGTGGTGATACGGAATAATATTCTGGGGTAACGCGACGGGAATTGAAAGTGTATTTAAAGCCCAAAAAAAGTGCATCCGCGCAATATGTCAATTACAACAAACGGATACTTGTAGGCAGCACTTTCGAAATTTAAAAATAATGACGCTCCCTTCTTTTTATATCTATGAGATCTCTTTAATGGTCAAAGCTGAAATCACTAAATATGAAACGCTTAAATCGAAAAGACATAACAATAAACTTTGTTCAATAGTTTCTAAAACAAGACAATATCATAACAGTGTCTTTTGCATGGGACTAAAAATATACAATAACCTACTGGAATTCCTCAAAATAAAAGCGGGCAATGAGTTTAAAAAGGAACTTAAAACGTATTTAATAGAAAAGGCGTATTACTCAGTCACTGATTTATAATAAAAGTAGTATACATATAATAAAATAAATGACACTTTTTCAATGAACATTTTTATGTTTGTAATTAGTTAAGTTTTTAATTATTGTAATATTTGCATACCTCATGAAGGTAAATATGGCGAACCAAATGTATAAAAACACCTTTTGTTAACACCCATATTTGTGCAAATAAAAGTCTTTGTCTTTGTCGATTCCAGAATTGTCTCTGTTCATTTTACCTATTGAACAGGAAAGGCAAGCAAGCCACTTATTCTAGCATATTATTTTTACTCGATGATGATACCTACTTATTTTTTGTTGTATTAGTTTTCTATCAGACAGGGGAAGTAGGTAGGCCTACTTTCATTACCGCCCCGCGCCGCCCGTCTGCTGGCCCGTCGCTCTTTCTTTTATTGTAAAAGATTTCATCATTGTTTAGCTAACACCAACCTCACAAACCCTGTACCCAGACAATACAACTAAAATATACAACTTCCTGACCCTTGCCAATTTATAGGCACTGAATTAAAATTTAGCTAAAAGTTACAACTGTACGGAATTATATCGCGGATTGGGCCGGAGTTAGCTTACTTGGTCTCTTTATAGATTCCTCAATAAATGGACTATTCTACACAAAAATATTTTTTCAATTCGAACCAGTAGTTTTTGAGATTAGCGCGTTCAAACAAACAAACGAAACTCTTCAGCTTTATAATATTTGTATAGATATTTTATGAAGTCCGATCAGCTCTGGTTGTAGTGGTAATGCGCACTGACAAGCGCGCTTGTGTGTGTAAACTTTTGAAATGTTGGCAAAGAAATCTGAAATTTTTTAAAACCTTTTTACGTTTGTCATGCTGATGTTACTGGAGACTCAGCGCTCTTAAGGTTATGCACACGAAAACAATGTGCATGTGTATGCTACACAAAATACATAGCCGAACGAACTTTGTCACATAGAACAGCTATATTATAATTAATTTGTATTGCTTTTCATAAGCACCTGCCCAGCCGTTTCAAAATTTCAGATAGTGGGAAAATATAAGCTTATAATTTTTGGCTTAAAAGCTCATAATTCTGTTGCTTTTTTAACAAATATTCATTTATGTTTGAATATGCGGCTCTTTAGAAAAAGAAGTGATTTTTCTTTGTTATTGTTGCTATCACTCTTATTTCCTTTCCATAAACATATGTCTGTCTGCCAATATCAAATTGATATGTCAATATTGTGCATTTTTACCCAATGTTTTTGTACTATTTTTAATGCTTATACTAAGTTTTTTGGTTTTCTGGAAGATATCACTTTTAGATCTTTAGTGATAAGACCGCCAAATGTACTCGTACATTAATGCTTCAACCTCTGTGTATGTTTTTTATTTACTGTAATGTTGGTGTACACCAAAGAAAATTTGTATTCTATGTGATGGTAGGAAAACTTTTATCATATTTTATTGATAAATAGCGCATACTTAAGTTTCAATAAAGTAGCCAGTTGGCTCGCTTGTACAGTTTGAAGTAATATGGGGTATTGTCGCAGAGCTGGTGCAGTCGTACGAGCAGCAGGAGGGCGCGGAGCTGGAGGTGTGCGCGGCGCTGGCGTGGCGGCGGCGCGAGCTGGCCGAGGAGCTGGGCAGCGCCGCCGCCGCGCGCCGCGCCGCCACGCACGCGCGCGCGCTCGCCAAGCACCTGCGCAAGCGCGCGCGCAAGGACAAGCACGACCAGCCGCCCGCGCCATGGTATACTTTTTTATTCTCTGTACAGTATACCATGTATACCGTTACAGCTAAGCCATACTAGCTACTTTTAGCATCGGCGATCGCCACTTTTGCTTGTGCCTCGATGCTGCATCGCGTTTTAGCTTGAACGGGGCTCAGGAATTGCGCGTTTTACCGACATTAATTAACCTTTGACCGACACATGTCATCCACAGATAACATCATAAAAATTACCGTCTACGACACATGTCATCTAGGGATGACATCTCGACCTCGCGCTGTTTTCGGCTCTATAGTTTTAAAAATAAGTTTCTATTTAGTCTGGCGTATTTTTAAATTCATAGAGGAATAAATTCTCCGTTCATTCGGTCATTTAATATCTGTAGGTTGGTAGTGAAATAAAAATAAATCTCTGTTGCAAAATCGACACTCCTTCAGTCGTCAAATTTGCTTGGTAATACTCAGTGACAGTTTGTGCTAGTGCCGGTTTTTTCCTGATTTATGTGGATTTTTCTACTGAAAACGTAAGTAAAGTGTTATAATTATTTCATTTATAGTGTTTTTAGTAATAACAAATATCCAGAAGTTTGATGCGCGTCATAATTTTTGGTAAATAAGGTTTTCAAAATGAAGTGGAATTGCGCGGCGCCACAACAATGGCGCTGTTTTGGTTTTAGCTCAATTATTACACAATTTAGTGGTTAAAAACCATTACTGTCATACATATGTAGAAAGTTTATTTTATAAGGAATCCGTTTCTGTATCTTTTGCTATATTTTATCATTGTTATACAAATGAATCAAGATCATTTCTGTGTGTGAATTTTGCGCATTGAAGTTATATTTTTTCTGCTATTATTACGTTACAAAACCATGACAATCACTAATAGTATAAAGATAATTTATCAGGGAATCTATATTTTATTTATATTATTCGATTAGTAATTAGTTTTCTTCATAATTTGAATATAAAATCAAACGAATACAGACTTTACCGTGCATCCGTCGACGCCTTATGGAGTACGCAATAAGGTTCATTTTACGATAAGTAATGCGCACTGACAAACTCTGTTGCTTACGTGTTTGCTTGCGTGATTTGAAAAGTAATGAAAAAAAATTTCATTACTTTTCTTGGCATTTTTACGTCTATTTGTGTATGAAAAGTGTCAATGAAAATTATATTGCAGGAAAGGCAATTTCTTATTCTCTATGAGTGTGCCCCTAGATTTTAATTAGATTAATTATAAAATTCGTTAAATGAATTTTAACGTGACCTCGAATTTTTTTCCTATTTTTTCCGACTTTTCGTTTTTCATCTTCTACGAAGTATGTTTTTCATTCAATGAACCTGAAAAAAATATACAACGTTTCGAGATACTTTACCTAAAGATTAAAGGAATAACTAAATGAATACGACTAATACTATCATTGCAATTAAATTTTCAATACACCGTCATGTGCAATTTATAACGGCGCGCGAAAAAAACATTACGTAACTTCAACCTCAAATTTGTTAAATTTTTTGTATGAACACATACTTGTATTATACTTTATTAGAAAGGTCTTTTCATGTAGATTCTGAATATATAAATAATGTGCCACATTTTTTCTTTGATTATATGTTACATTCGTTTTATACCAAGCGGAACAACAATCTAAACATGCGGACTCTTTGTTTGGCTTTGAACGATGATTATAAAAACAAAACACACTGTAGAAGTACTAAATAGCTATAAGGTGTAAGCTTGTTTCATTCCCTTCCGAGAAATGTAACTGGAGTCGTTGTAAGTGTAAACATCTGGTCGCACGAACATAAATAACACTCGTAGTGCGTATCGCGGCAAAAAATCTCTAGACCCCGTGTCGACAGTGTTTTTTGGCGCGAAAGCGGCCGTGTCGCGGAAAGGTTAAGGATGCTGCATCGTGATTTCGTGACTGTCTAAATTGGAACGATAGGGGAATCGCGGGGTTAAGCGTTTTTAACTGTGTACGGTATAGCATTTAGTGTAAGTGTTTAGCTTCTAAAAAGCACATTAATCGCCGTTTGTCGGTACTAAAAGTAGCTAGTGTGGCTTGGCCTTGGTTAACTTTAACTTTAAAGGGGTTCCGGGAGTTTTGGTAGGAAGTTGAAAAGGACATGTGTAACCTTCTTTTATTTTTAACCGACTTCAATCAAAAAGAAGAAGGTACTCAATTCGACTGTTTTTTTTATGTTTGTTACCTCATAACGAACGAATGGGCGAACTCTATGATTATTTTTTTATTGGAAAGGATTGTACTTCAAAAGTAGTAAGTTTGGTTAGGTTCTGATTATGGGATCTATGACAAAATAAAGGAACTCTTCAATTCTTAGAAGCAAATTAACGATACTCGACCGAATCTTTTATAGACTATCCGGATATTTGAGTCACCGTCAACGTTTTTATGGCCAAGTAATTTTCGTAGTTGAATATGACGATCAATTAAAGTCCTTAAGGGCTTACAGTAGAGGCGCGATCTGTGGCAGAATTTCTGTGTCTAACTTTTTCATTTAAACGGCGCTGTCTTATACATACGAGCAGCACGTTTAATAAGTCTACCCATATTTAAACAAATTAGTTAGCTTAAACTAAAAATAAGAAAACAAATTTTAACGAAAAATAAAATCGACTTCAAAAGAAAACTTTTTGAAATATGAACTAAAAAGTAAAAAAAATAATAATTGAGTATTCTTCTACAATTTAATTGCTAACTTTACATTTTCCACTCATCAATATGTAGGTACATCTGTGTTTACCATAATGTTAGTCCCTGTAGTCTCGGGATTAAGAATAGAGCTACGGTATCCCCTACCTGATCGTAAGAGGCGACTAAAAGAGGGCTTCCGGGGATGCGGACGGTGAGAGTGGGAGCTTGACCCGACCAGCAGACCCGGGAGGGACGCCGGTGTATGCGTGGCCGCATTCCGCCGTGAACACCTGAAGGTGCAGGAGAGCACATCTGCTCTCCCGAAGATGGGCCCGTTCTGGGGCGCCGCGCGTGGAGGATACCGGTGCGTTCCTATGGAGATCCTGGAGTCCTCACAAACGCAGAGGCAGGCCACCAAGGGGGTTTTAGTATGGTCAAATCCCACATAACCCGGTATACTGTCCCAAGGTGTCCCCCTTTTGAAGGTTTCCCCCCCGATACCAAAAAAAACAAGGTACAATTGTTGTTATTCCCTGTAGCTTCGGGATTAAGAATAGAGCTACGGTATCCTTAGCCTGTTCGTAAGAGGCGACTAAAAGGGGGCTTCCGGGTTTGCGGACGGTGAAAGTAGGAGCTCGACCCGTCCAGCCAGCAGCCCTGGGAATGGGACAGTGGTGCGTGCGTGCCGCCGTGAGCGCCTGAGGGTGCAGGAGAGCGCATCTACTCTCCCAAAGATGGGCCCGTGCTGGGCGTCGTTCGTGGAAGACCTCGAGTGTTCCACTGGAGATCCCGGAGTCCTCCCAAAGCGCAGAGGCAGGCCACTGAGGGGGTTTTAGTTCGGTACAAATCCCACATAATCAGGTATCCTCTCCCAAGATGCCGGGTACCTTTTGAAGGTTTCCCCCCGATAACAAAAAAAGAGAGAAAATTGTTATTTTTGGAGTCAGTGTCAATCAACTTTCGTAGGTAGTAGAACTACCTATTTTAGTTCGCCCGTGAGGCCGTTTGCCCGTTCACTTACATGAGGCGACCACCACCCTCCGGAGTAGCAGCGCAACTGCATACGACCTCAGACAAGACTTACCTATGCTTGCTTGAGGTTGTATGTAGATGTCCATGGGCTGCAGTGACCACTTAACACCACGTGGCTTGCATGCTCGTCTGCTACTCCATTCAAATAAAAAAAGGTAGGTTTATATTGTAACTGTATACAAAGTTATAGGTGAGATGTGATTGTGTCGCACGTGCGTCTGGACGAGGCGTGAGGCGAGAGCAGGGCCGCTGTCAAGTGGCCACCGGTTTATAATGGTTTTCTTTTGAAGTAGGTTTTATTGTTAAAATTTTTAGTTAACTTGGTGTATTTTTGAGCTACATTAGATAAAGTTTTTTTTTTTCAATTATGGCATCGCAAACTCTGTGCATACTGCCAGCGTCAAGTATTATTTTTGCATCAATTTTTGCCAGTTTCAATGAAACTGGACGAAGTAATAACAAGTCAGTAAGTCTTCAGTAATCAGTCAGTCTAGTCAGTCCAACATTCAAGTAAAGCGATGGCTACTTTACTAGAACGTGTCCGATGGGATTTTGGAGGCAAGCAGAAAAAACATATTTTAGCACTGTTATTCTATTTCACAAACACTCGTGCACTGTAATTAACCTATATCAAACAAAATGCCATCAACTTTATCCGATATTACTCAAAAATACACCAAGTAAATGAAAACAAAACAAGAGCACAATATGTCTTTTTCGACTTCCCGCCAAAAACTCTTAGATAAAGTTGTTGGGGTTATGTTGCAACTATTGTGAAAACATGTTTTTTTCATCAACATCAAACATTCTGGTAAAGTAGCCATCTCTTTACTGGAATGTTTGACTGACTTGACTGACTTATTACTGACGATTGATTTGACGACTATTATTATGTCATGTTGTCAGTTGACATAAAACGACAAATCTTCAAATTCAACGTGTTACAGCGCCACGACCGAGGCCGTGAAGCCGAAGAAGGAGCCGGGCACGACGGCCAGCACGAACAGTGCGGCGCCGCCCAGCAACAACGCCTACTACCAGACGCCGGCCGCCTCGCAGCAGTACGACCAGTCGTACGCGCAGCCCTACCAGCCGCCCTGGGGGTACCAGCAGCCCCCCGGCCCCTACCAGCACCACCCTGGCCCCTGGGCCCCCTACCCCAACTACTACTGACACCGCAAACCTAATTGACCACACTGAGCAATTCATAGATCTAACTCTTCAAACGTGCAAGTTCATTGCTACATTTTCTTGATTTATTCCCCCCACCTAGACAACTAACTGGAGATAATGTGAGCTATCAAATGCATTCTTCATAAATTTTGTATTAGAAACTTTTTTTTACTATATTACAAAAGTGTTTTGAATTACATAGTTATTAAAGATTTTGTCTAACTTTACTTTTATAATAGTTTGATGATATATTAATGCTTATATATGAAGTCAGTGTTGCGGGATCACTGTAAAATAAAGATTAAGTGCAATTCATTAATACAGTTTTCAATTGACAACATGTTCATATATAGTGATCTTACAGGAAATTTAATGAGTATAAATGGTGAGATTGTATCTAAAGGTTTGACGTACAGAATAGGAGATTTGTCTCCTCATGGGTTTTAATAACTTAAGTTACATTTGTATTCACGATGATTAAATGTATTTACTGATTAATTTAGGAAAATAAATATTAATAACACATATGAGGTATTTTTCTTTTGGAAGTTATTGTCTACTAGCTCTTTCCCTCGGTTTACCATGAAGTTAATATTCTAGTAAGATTTCATGGAATCTAATACCCACCCAAAGCTTATTCCTTATTTTATCCCCTCAACCCCGATTTCCCAAAAATGACAAAATGGGTATCCAACCAAACATGCTGTAAAAAACTAGCCAAGTTTCTATGGATCTGCTTGTTTCTTTGTAAAAAGTAAGTAAAACCAAACCAAAGAATGTTCAGCGACCGGACATAAAATCCAACTATACTGATATAGAAATTGCTGTAGGATTTTAAGTTACCGGTCGTTGAACATTCTTAAAGGTAAAAATAGTTTCGGCCTTCCTTATACGATCAGGAAGCGAATTCCACAACCGGACTCAAAAAAGGAATGGGAATAGAGGGAGGTTTTGTGAAGAGGTATAGATAGAGTTATCGAAGTCAGCTTAAGTGGCTTACTATTCGTCAGAGGCGTAACTCTAGAATTCTCTTGGTCCTGTATTCAATTTTACATGATCCAACTTCTCCACATTATCTAAAGGAAAACTTTCAGTACCTCTGTTCATCTCATAACAGAGGGCTCCGTTCTACTAGTAATCTTAAACTTTATACGCCTCCTCACAATAGTGATTTCTTTCGTTACTCATATAATGTTCAGGCTATACTACTCTGGAACGCCCTGCCCGAAAATATTAGAAAGGCACCAACAAAGTGTGCTTTCAAGAAGTTGCTACGCAAACACTTGTTATCAAGTAATGCATGAGTCCCTACGAGCTTCTGAGTTCACATTATAATGTATGTCACGTATAATATATTTATGTATATGTATAGACATATGTATTTATGTATGGTGTTATGTAGTATATATGTATGTAAGTATGTATATATGTATTATAAATATGTATCTGTTGATTATATTGTTTATATTATTATATAGTAATAAATAATCTCTGGCAATATAATAAAATACTTGTTATCGTGCATAAAGTCGCTGTTCTCCGTCCGCCTACCTAAAGTTCTCTCCAACACCCAGGGTTGACTGGCAGAGAATGCCATTAGGCATTAAGTCTACCTTGTAACCCCTAGTTTAAGGTGGTTCTAAATTATAAATAAATAAATAAATAAATAGAAAGGATTTTATATGCGATTTAGTGCGTGAGAAAGACTAGAGTAAGAGAAGCGATCACGTAGGTACGAAGGAGATGGATTGAGGAGACAAAGAATTCTAGTATTCCTGCAAAAACGGAAGTCTCAAGACCAGAGAGTACTATACTATCTCAAGACAGATATAATCCTCTAGTTGTAAGAGGCAGGAAACCTTGAAGATATTTAAGCGAATGCAAGGCGAAATGGACTTTCGGACTTACATCCGCAACGTGATCCAGCCTAAGTTAGTATCCAGCGTAATGCCGAGATCCTTTACAGTTTCTCCTCAAAAAGGGATCTGTACATTATTTAGGAATAGTTTAGGCATCGTCGCAAAGTCAACAAGTTACGACGATACCTAGGTCCAATTTTATTATCGCTTGCGATTTTGTGGGGTTGATTGTCAGACCGAATGACTTAGACCAGGTATGGAAACGTGAAAGGTCTTCGTTCATTGCTGAAATAGCGCGATCCACTTCACCATCAGCTGTAAAGTGACAGTAAATCTGCAAATCGTCTGCATAGAGATGGAAGTTGGAAAACTTAAAATAGCAGAGAGAACGCCATCCTGCAGCACACTAGCAGCTAAATCGCACCACTCAGCGCTAAAATCATTATGATGGATTCGCTGCGAGCGGCCGCGAAGATAGGAATTGAACCACGAAACGGTAGAAGATGAGACGTTTAAAGAGCTCAAAATCCCCAAAAGGATATCGAAATCCACAGATGTAAATGCACTGCTAAAATCCAACAGCACTAGTGGTGTGAGTGACTTATTTTCTATAGACCACATGTCATCCACAGAGTTCCAAATAACCCGCACCCAGTACCCCCCTCTGTTACATTCAGCAGTGCAGTTACTGTGCTGTGACCGGATCTAAACCCAGACTGAAAGGACCTAAGGAGAGAGTTATCGAGTAAAAAGATGAAAAATTGTTTAGGGACAATGTGTTCGAGTGCTTTAGAAAGAAACTGTAGAATAGATATTGCACGAAACTCGGAAAAGGAAACGGGAGGGACTACTTTAGGTAATTGTACTTAATATGTTAGCAAGTTTCCAAGTTATGACGTTTATTTTAGGTAGGTATTTATGAAAAATACCAAGATACTATAACATAATATATAATAATAATATGTTATGTATAATATAATGCTTGCAACCGTAGAATTTTTATCTATACTACGTACAGAAGATTGGATGAATTAGGCGAGACCAAAAACAGAATACCGTGCGTGTGAAGCGCATGTGTCACTGTGTGGCATGTGTGCTTGACAAATAGTGTTGCGCGTGACTATTTCGAATTAAGTTGTCGATATAGGTACATTATTCTTAGTCTAAGATCATCGCTCTAACGCGCGCGTAACTACCTATGTTCTTTATCTTTTGTGTTGCCAATCTATCTTGACGTATTCAAAATAAAATATCTATCACAGACTTAGACTAAGAATAATGTACTTACGATCACATAGTACTTTCTATGCTTGTAAAGATACTTCAACTCGGTTGTGCGCGCGGCGCTATGTGTGCGTGGGCTAGTAATTATGCAGCTTTAATTTGTGTGACAGTGACGCGGCCGTGATCGTCCGAGCAACTTCACTGTTACCTCTTGTCACGCACACAAAGTCACTGTGTATATACAGGTTTACCCACACATGGCGCCGCGCGCACAACTGAGTTGAAGTATCTTTAACCATATAACAATCAAGGATAAAATAATAATAAAAAATTGTTGCTGTAAAATTTTTGCATACAGAAAGATTTGACTTTTCTCTTTATGTGGGCACTATTTAAACCTACCTCCGTGCCAAATCTCAACTTTAGGTTTATCAGAAGTACTAGCTCACCCGTATCATCAAAATGATCAGTTAGTGAATCAGTAAATGTATTAATTATTACAAATTTGCATTTGCATAACTTAGGAAATAAGCTACAAACATGATGTGCTTTAAGTGTATGCTTATAGCTTACTAGATGAAGGTAATTTCAGCCTTCTAAACTTATCCAATTCAGTGGCCATCAAATAGGGGTATGAAAATACGCCGAAATAAATGGTACCCGAAAAGGATGGTACGGGAGTCTATGCTCCGCGCTCGACTGACTCTTACATTACTGCAGTGTTTTTAAATTGAAGAGAATTAGTAAAAAATCAAAGTGAAATAAAAATCAGAGTAAAATTATTGAAATCTTTTAATCTTTCAATAAAACCAGGTATGCTCTTAAGTGTATAAAATTTATAAACGAAATGTAACATTAGATAGTCTGACTCATTGCATAAAATAATTGCAATATAATACACACCTTGCCCTCTGTAAACATACAGAAACTGAATAATTATGTACAGTCGAATAACTGGGGTAAATTTTAAATAATAAATAAAAACTGTGGAACAAAAATATGATCAGAGTATCCGCATCATTATCTTGCAATTATAAATAGATACATTAAAACACTGTTTTTGTTAGTAAAATTCACGTATATTTATTATGTAAAATACTTTTTCTCAGATAGTATTTTTTTTACTATTTGAAATATAACCATCAGTGGCGCTATAAATAATTTTCTTGAAAACATACAACAACCAACATCCTACGAATGACATCCGAATGCATACGAGCGTTGCCTATTCTATAACGAATAAACACAGTCCATTGGGGCGCGCCTCGGCACGCTTACAGCGACTGCTGTCAGGAGCAGGCCGCCTTCGCAGCCTTAACAGCTGAAACAAAAAAAGACAATCATTGTTGACGTGACACCGTTTAATAAATCGATGAACGCCGGCTGCATGCACGAATAAGGATGACTCATTGTACGGTACGCTCATTGTACATTACGTTGAGGCTTGAGCGTTCGGCTTGCGCCGTTCTTTTTTGGGTTGGTTTTCATTGAATTGTTATGACGTTGTCACGTTAAACTATCGTCCGTAAACTGACTTTACCGATAACCAATTTTAAACAAATTCAATAGTGTGTACCTCGGTAAAACAGCTTTTTTTTAGGTTTAGCCAGATGTTTGAAGTTTATTGTAGGTTCTAGCAAAGTACAAGTAAAATACAATTGAGGACAATACATCACTCGAAATTGCTACAAATATAATAATGAAAGATTAAAACCACCATAAAATTTAATACGAAATGGGAATCGTTATTACAATTCGCAACGACCGGAATAGCGCAATGGTCGAGAGTCCCAGGTTAGCTCCTCGGAGAGACAGCAATATTCTGTTCTCGGATTGAGTGTTCTTGGCATTGTGTATATGCATGGTTCTTATAAGTTCTCTGGTGTTTTTATTATTTAAATGGAGTAGCAAACAAGCATGCAGGCACTTAACACAAGTGGTTGTTTCAGCCACAAACTGAAACTGAACCAGAAAGCCTGAGTCTTGTATACTACCTTGAGTGCTTGTTCACGTTCACTCGCGGGCGCGGACACGAAATATCAAACATGGCGTAATATCCAAGTGTTTTTACCGAAACAACAGAATGGCTTCAAGGCAGAAAAGTGTAACGCAGAGGCACTTTGACAGCCTCCGTGGCGTAGTGGGTGATGAGCCGACTGCGAAGTGTGAGGTCGTGGGTTCGATACCCATCCAGGACAAATATTTGTGTGATGAACATGACTATTTATTCTGTGTCTGGGTGCTAATTTATATATTTAAGTATGTATTTAGAATTATATAAGTATGTTTATCAGCTTTCTGATTACCATACTACAAGCTCTGCTTAGTTTGGAATCAGATGTTGTTGTGTGAATTGCCCAAAGATATTTATTTTTATTTATTTATTTTAAACCATAAGAAAAAAAGTTTTTTATACAGTTGCTCAAAAAGTGACGCATTGCAGGGACGTATAGCGTGCGGGAAGTGGGCTATTACACACTCGTGCTTTTTCTTTACCTTTTCCGCACTCGTGCGTTCTCTTTCCCAACTGTCAAAATAATGTCTATTAAAAAGAAAAAAAAAACCAACCACGAAGTTTTAGAAGTTTTTATGATTCATGCAAATATTTCTAAAAAGAAGCTACTAATTTGTTTCAATATCAGATTTAATGATTTAATGATGAGTTAGGTTCATTTCATTTCATCTCATTAACATTTTCATTTCATATCAATAAAAAAAATCTACTGAACACTGCTGTATGGGCATAGTTCCCTTTGCCTACCCAGAATGAGTGACAAAAAACAAAAAAAAAATCTCTGCATATTCTGTTACGGTATTCTTTAACGGTTGGCGCCATTTTTCAAAAATGTTCTATGCGAGTCTTTATTATTTTATTAAATTGCTTCATTTTTTATACATTGCTTCAGTTGTACAGTACACGTGCGGAACCGTCATTGGAAGGAGTTCCGACTGTCAACCCTCACCTTCGGCTGCGCCTCGGCTCGGGTAGACATTTGTCGGGACTCCTTGCAATGACAGCCTTTCCGCACTTGTAATGAAATATACTATTATAGCTGTGAGTCAGTTACCTTCTCTCTCCTTGCGGCGGAGCTTCTTGCGGCGGCGGTCGATGGCGGCCAGCTCGGCCTTCACCGAGTGGTACGCCTTGCGCAGGTCGCCCAGCCGCGCTGTCAACACGTTGATGCGCGTTGGAGAGTCCCACGAGGGATCTGCATGATTAAATAACAAATGTTTCAGAATAGATAAAAATTTCTGCCAATTTCTTATGAAGTGTAAACTCATTAGATTGGAGATAGAGGGAAGGGACATAAATTGTATTTGGGATAGTGCATAGCATGAGGAGCAAAGAAGGGTTTATTCTTTGTAACATTTAGGTACTCTGTCATTTCACTCAATATGTGTAGTACTGATCACCATTTAATTCGTGGAATTAATACTCGTTATTCTTAAAAGAAAATAGAGAAATTTATTGGTATGCACTTTGTGAAAAATTTCGGAGGTTCGTTAATTCGGACTACTTTACTTTAAATAAATTGTCCTATCAGATCCGACCGACAACTTTCTGCTTCCAAAACTTCATTCGAAAAATATTCTGGTAAAGTAGCCATCGTTTTACTCGAATATTTGACAGACTTATGATTATTGGCGACTTATGTACTTATTTTGACCACTGGCGTTTCTGTTACTTTAACGCTGCACAGATGCGACGTTAACGTTGCGTTTGAAGCATGCGCAACGTTAGTAAGTCATGCTGAAATTGGACGCTAGCTGCAGTCCTGTCTCGCTCATATGGACAGAGTGAGATTGCGTGATTTTTCCAGCTTTTGATAAGCTGCTACAACGTTGAAGAAACGCCGAGGTTCGCCAAGCGCCGGTGGGATAACGGTCTTACTACGCCCGGTTTTAAGGAAACATACAAAATTTGATTCAGATATTGTTTTTACTGACACACAATATGCACAAATGCAAATGATTTTCGAAAGAAAAAACGGAATCTCACCGAGCTCCACATAGAAGTTGTACTTGAGCGGCGGGTGGTGCGCGTTGTGGTGCGCGAGGGAGTGGGAGTGGGAGTGCGCGTGCGCGTGCGCGTCGTGGTCGGCCGTGTCGCGCCGCCGCCGCCGCCCGCGCGCCGGCCCCGAGCTCTCCGACGCCTTGCGCGACCTGCTGCTCACTGCGGACATCGAAGTTAATGTAAAATGTTAATGGAGTTTTGGCGGGAAGTCTGAAGGGACAAGTTGTGCTCTTGTTTTATTTTCATTTTCTTAGTGTATTTTTGAGTTATATCGGATAAATTTGATGGCATTTTGCTCGATATATTTATGTTAATGACAGTGCACAAGTGTTGTGCAATAAAATAACAGTGTGAAAACATGTTTTTTCGGCTTGCCTCCAAAACTCCATCGGACATGTTCTGGTAAAGTAGCCATTACTTTACTTGAACATTTTACTGACTAGACTGACTGATACCTGACGACTACCTGATTTTTTCTACGACTACAAAGTGTTGCAAAAATGTTACTTGACGCTGGCAATATGCACAAAGTTTGCGATGCCATTATTAAAATTGAAAAAAAAAATGTTAATGGAAATCATATTCCCTGTGGGAGCGTAGGTTCGGATTCTACCGGCTGCGCCATGTAAAATGTATGTTTTAGGGAACACAAACTACTTAGCTGCTAGGTTAAGACTGATGTATTATTTTCTATCCGCCCCCATATTCACAATATATGACACGGTTAATACACATTATTTTTACACACATAGAACGCAAGCGATCTACGATGGTGACAAATACGAAGGCGGTCCGGTGTGAGATGGGTGACCGTCGGTCGTAAATGTAATGCGTGATTCCGTGCTTCTGGGAGCACTTTAATCTTCGTCCAGTTAAAGTCGATCCCTGTTCTTATCAATACCATTGCAAACAAAAACTTTCTTTGAGGTCTTATGGGCTACCTGGAAACATCCGACAGAGGGCTGGCTACTAACATCTATCTGTAACAGGTCCTTTTGGAACGGTATCTAATTTTAAAGTGCGACGAAAAATTTATTTATTTATTAAATTAAAATGGTTTGCAATTATAACTATTTTAAGACTGCTATAATTCAGTCAGAAGTTAGAACCAATAATTTCTCCCTTACGCCTATAGAATAAGAGTAAACTATTATACCATATCTGCTGATGAATGACTAACAAAAGTGACGAATCAATCTTATTGATATGTGTATCATGTGTACCACATTATTCAATACCGGACACTACCAAAACGGAAAATCCGTTGCCCAAATATTTAATTAAAAGCTTACCATGAGGTTTATCGATGTCCATTGATAAGGAATCTTGTGCTCGACTGTCGTCTTCATCTTCTTTTCTGTCCAAAGGACTGTCTCGTTCAGACATACGCCGTTCGCTGTAGAAACAAAATATTACAACAAGATTTTAATACAATTAAATGACGTTTTGTAATTATTTAATAGAAAATTTAAAAACAAGAAAGTTTTATCATATTTATTATTCAACCTGTTGGAAATATGTAGTTAAAGTTTGCTGGGTATTTTGATTTTTAGATTGTGTGGTATTAAGAAAAGCAAGAGACGTAATGAAGAAAAGTTTAGAAAGTATAACATTGGCAATGATTTGTTTAGTTCGTTCTTTAGTTTCTCACATGATAAGAAAGTATACAAAGTATAAGCGTTTATTTATATGCTTATCGAAGAAAGATCCAGGGTTCGATTCACGGCGAGGCAGAAATTTGAATGACGAGTTTAAATTTCTGTTCTCGGTCTGGGTGTTTGTGTTTCTGTCTTTGTATGCGTCCATGGTACCAACGACACAGCCTTTGCTACTGTAGGGATATGATTATGTAACGTTATTTATTATTATTTATTGTGGATCATTGTAAGTAAAGTCTAACTTTAATTAATGTAAAGCGCGCGCCGTCCGCCTGCCTGTCGACCCCCGCCACCCTTCCGCCCCTGCCTAATAGGGTCTTGGACACTATGCACAAAAAAATTCAAAATTCTTACCTTAAAAAGGTTGCACTAAATCACACTTGGAAAGCAATATAATTGTTTATTCTTTTTTATACCTACATGATTTTTATTACCACTGAAATCAATAATAATGAAGTCAATTGACTATATATGATAAGTGACGTCACTTCTCGTCTTCGTCGTCCGACGTCTGACGACCGACGTCCGACGTCTTCTCATACAAAATGTATGGGGATGTCACGTTTTGACAGCTCATTAAAAGTATCTCAATTGACTTGGTAGTCCAAGACCGGATAGCTAAAAAGCGTGTAAACATAAAAGTGCAAACACTGACCGGTGCGGGGAGAGGTCGAGGCTGCTGTCGGGCGTGGTGGGCGGCGTGTTGTCGGCGGGCGCGCGGCGCATCCACTCGTCCGCGGCCGCCAGCCGCGCGCCCGCCTCCCGGCCCCCGCCACCCTCGCGACCCTCGCGCCCTTCCCGCCCGTCACGTGCGCCGCCCGAGTTGCGCCGCTCCTCGCCTGCAAGGTACAAGATTTACGAAAAATAAAACAGCGGCTTGCACTCCGGTAGTGCCGGCAGAAGTGAAAACTTGAACATTAACGTTGTTCATTTTTGATATTTTGGAATGTTTAGGGAATAATTTCGCACGAATTGCTTTTATTATCAGTATTATTTTTCATCTAGTATTTTCAGTAGGTTTTCATCTAGTATTTTTATAAAGTACTCACTCATTTTCTTTCACTTTTTTCATTAATAGATGCACTTGGTTCAATGTCCATATTTTAAATACTTGATATAAATGCATTTTACAAGTATAGACAGTCGAGCCGTCATCAGCTGTCACCCCTCCGTCTTACGAATTTTCGATCAGGCCACGTGTCCTGACGCGAATTTAACATTTTTTACCCATTAAAGCTAAAGAAGTTTTCACTTAAAAAAAAACAATGAAAAGTATGAAACATAAAAATTTTACGTCCTACACGGTCAAGTTAACATGACACCTGGGAAGCTACTCTGTACGCTCGTATCCGCAATTTCGTAAATTTTCGGGCCTCATTTTTGAGTAAAACTGTCGAAATTCCAGCAATATTATTCATTCAGTGGCTTAATGTTATTAAAAACAACGCAAATTTTATAAATTCATGACAAAAGAAGCAGTCCAAATATGCCAAAAATGATTCCGAAAATATTAGAACTTACTGACGGATGCATACAGAGTAGCCTCCCAGGTGTCATGTTAACTTAACCACCAAGTAGTAGATGTAGCCACGACTTAACGCCATAATTTAACAATGACTTTCACATTGTCGTTTGACGGCAGGCGATAGCACGAATGGCGATACAACAAAGAGATTAACGCAATAATTAACGTGTTTGGTGTTTGTCTCAGTTAGTTACGATAAAGTAATTGCTGTTCTCAAGATTTTCAACCAGATACATGTTTGCGTGATTCCTTAAATTTCATGCATATGAAATTCATACAGTGAATTGAAGTGGCGCCAATTTCTTCACCAAAAATGGCCATTCACATTGACTGTTCTGCTGCAGCCACACTCACTTTAAGCGTTAATAAATTACTAACGCAATATTTATCGCTATGATAGGCATTAACGTTGACGTTCATTGTACTGTTAAGGGTTACAGGTTTAGATATATGCGGCAATCAATAATTCGGTCGTGAACGCATGACAACCTTTGAGCCATCAAAATCGTCTAATATAGCAATTTCACAAAATCTAAAGCAACCTATGGAGTGGTAGTGAAATCACGCGTTTTAGCGCATTCAAGTATATACTGCGCAGCGTTCGGTCGCTGCGTTTAGCTTCTAAATAGCCACTAAGTCACCGATCACCCAAGCTAAAAGTAGCTAGTGTGGATGACAGTGTTTGAACCAACCTTTGGAGTGGTGATGGGGCGGCGCACATGCAAACGGCAAATGCAGTCGTTGTCGCGGCGGCGCCGGTTCAGCGTCCGGCGCAGGCGATCCAGGGATGGTCTCCTTACACAATAGTAGCGATATATTGCTATCATCTTTAACTACTATATGAATAGTGCTAGAGCCAACCTTTGGAATGGTGATGGGGCGGCGCACACGCAAACGGCAGATGCAGTCGTTGTCGCGGCGGCGCTGGTTCAGCGTCCGGCGCAGGCGATCCAGGGATGGTCTCCTTACACAATAGTAGCGATATATTGCTATCATCTTTAACTACTATATGAATAGTGCTAGAGCCAACCTTTGGAGTGGTGATGGGGCGGCGCACACGCAAACGGCAGATGCAGTCGTTGTCGCGGCGGCGCCGGTTCAGCGTCCGGCGCAGGCGATCCAGGGATGGTCTCCTCACACAATAGTAGCGATATATTGCTGTCCTCCTCCGCCGCGCAGGGGACCACTGGAGTGGGCGCCGACGACGCGGCGTTCGAGGACGACACCGAGTTGGGAATGTTTGACGGGACCGTGCTCGGCCTTATTCCGCCGGCGACTACTACGCTTGCACCTGGAAGACGTAGCAGGTTTGAATTTGCAATTGTATAAATTGACAGTTTTGAAAAAACTGACTAAGTTTTATGCTGTCGCGGTTATGAAGAGTCTCGTCTCATCAAAATTAAAATCAAACACTTTTAATAGCGCGTTCAGCTTGTTTACGTTTAAGTTTTTTTTAGGTTTTCAGTGTACTAAATAGCTGGCAGATTACATGATGCCTCTTAATCAAATTTTATCCCATGAAGTTCAGTGCACTAAATAGTAGACAGATTATTAATGATGCCTCTTAATCAAACATCCCATGAAGTTTATTTTAAATATAAAATTTTCTACTGTACAACATATTCAAAGTGTACCTTGAGGTACAAAGATGTTTTTAAAAGATGCATTGTAGGGATTGAGTGACTATTGGAGAGGATGAACTTTCTTACCTGTCAGAGTATGGGTGTGCTTTATTATTAGTATTGACTGTAAGGAGAATCAAAGGCCTTGATATTCATAGCGAGGATAAACATATTATAAGTGCCACCCGATAAAATCATTGGGTAACAAGTGTTTGCATACTCACTGTGCTTGCGCTCGTTTTTGCAGGCGTCTTCGAGCATTAGTAGGGATTCGCCAGCGCTCCACTCCCCGGGGGATTTCCCCGCGTGTAACGCGCGAGCCGCCTCCGAACTGCCTCCGCTGCTCGCCCATTCGTCCACAGACAACTTGTCTATGATCAACCTGTAAGCATGATTAAAATTTTGGTGTGAAGTCAGAAGGGACATGTGCTCTTGTTTTACATTCATTTTCTTGGTGAATTTTCGATATAAGATAGTGACAATGCAAGAGTGCTGTGAAATAAAGTAACATTGCAAAAACATATTTTTTCGGCATGCCTCCAAAACTCCATCGGACACGTCCTAGGAAAGGAGCTATCGCTTTACTTGAACATTTGACTGACTAGACTGACTGATAACTGATGACTTACGGATTTTTTCAATTACTAAACTAAGTGATGCAAAAACTATACTTGACACTGGCAATATGCACAGAGTTTGCGATGCCATTATATAAAAAAAATAAACGATATTATTGAATAGCTGCAAGAACTTTATTCAATGCCGTAAAACGGATTAAAAAAAGTAAGCATAATGACTTTAAATAGGCTTGGTTAGAAGTAAAAATTGCTTGACTTTGACGTTTCGGTATATATATTTAATAAAATAATGACTACATGTCATAAGTTAAATTATTTTTGATGAGTTATTAAAATATTAATTTGAATATACATACCTCCTATCAGAATCGTCAGAATCACTGGATTCGCTTCTATCTTCAGACGGGAAAGGAGGTAGCGGTATGTTAGCCGCCGTGACAGACTGGTTGATCTGACTGGACAGCTTTTGTATTGTATCACTCAACACTTTGTTGCTCTTTCCTGTGGATCCTAACGACAAATCAGCCACTACGCTCTTGCGTCTCTCTAGAATGTTCAATGGACTGGTCAGTCTTGGTGCTAACTCCGGCGTAGATTCCTTCACCTTAACTTTCTTTGCATCTGACGCCTCACTCTTAGTATCAGACAAATTAGATGGTTCGCCAAATATCGATTCAACTAATTCTGCAGGACTCAGCCTCTTAATTGGTTCCACTTTAGGCAGTGGTTTTAATAAATCTGATTTCGGTAAAATGGGCTTAGTGTCCGGCGATAACTTTTCGGGAACTTTGCGTTCAGGTGATAACTTTCCTAGTGGCAACTTCTCTTCCATTGGTTTCAAGGTATCCTTTTTAGGACATAATGGTCGATCTTCCGCTGGTGGCGGGGACATGGAGAGCCTCTTGGCACTATTGATGGCTTGGAGCAATTTTTCAGCTATTTTAGGACCTTCAGATTGCAAGAGGAAGCCAGGGGGCGGTTCTGGTATCACATCTAATCTGGCAGGACTGTCTGGCTCAGATTTATCTTCCTCAGTATCAATAAGGGGGCTAGATGGCGGCTCTAGTTTCGATATAACAGGGTCTGGATCTAGCTTTTCAACTCGAATTTTGGGAGGCTCTTTCGGTGGATCGTTAGGCGGCAGTGGAATCGGAAGGGGTTTGAATGGTTCGTCCTTAACGATTGGTTTTTCTTCGACTTTTGGTTCGGTTTCCTTTGGCATAGGCACAATGATTGACGTGCTTGGCAATTGTAGTTTTGGAGGTGGAGTGGTTGGAGGTGGTGGTATTTCATGAACGGGAATTTCCTTTATTGGTGCTTCGACTTCTTTCGCCGGTTCAGGTTCCTTGGGTTCTTCCTTTGCAGGCTCTGGAGTCTTTGGTATTTCCATTTTTGAATCGATTGGACTAGGATCGCTGTCTTCCTCTTTAGTTAGTTCTCCTGCTTCATCATCGGAAGACTGTTCGTCATCAGCAGGGCTGTCCGGTGAGTCATCAATGAGTTGTCTTAATTTGGTAACTTTGCTTTTTTTGGAGTATGTTTCCTGATTTTTCGCAGGCGTAAAGCCTTCGAATATAGGCCCAGAACTGCCGTCTCCAGGTAAAGAATCGTCGTCTAAGGAGAACAGACCATCCTTGGAGTCTTCTTCAAGACTTTGCCTTCCGGGCGCATCTCGCGACGCGCCAAAGTCTCTGAACGGCGATAGGGATGGAGATCTTAGCGATAGGGGTCGCGCTCGTAAGGTATCTTCCGATATTTCCTCGCTCAACGTCTTAGTTAAGGTGGACGTATATTTGCTCGGAGATATATCGTCAAAGATTCGATGAGTGCGTTTCTTCTTCTCATCATGGAGTTCCAGCTCGAATGGTTCCGGTTCCTTGAACTCGTACACGTCCTCTGCCTGTTTTTCGATTTGGCTTTGTTGAGTTGGTTCAGTAGGAGGCGCGATGGATTGCCCCGGAGTTGCTGCATCAGTCTGTGGGTTCTCCTGTTTTCCATGAGCATCAGGTTCTTGTTTTACACAATTGAGTCCTTTTAACTCCGATCTGATTTCGTGGAGGTCAAACTCTCGGCCCTGGTGGAGAAGGCCACCGGCGTTGGGGCGCGGCTTCTTCGGTGGCGACGTGTTTGTGGGAGTTGTGACGTTTCTTACTGGCCGCTTGCGTGGTTTGCTTGAGCTGCTGCTGTCACTGGATTTCGCATCTTTTGACCGAGATGGCGCTGGAAGAAATTATTCACATTTATAAAACGATTAAACTAATTAATTTACTTGCATCCTTCTGAGAGATGTTCTCTACTAACTTTTAAGGGATTTTTCATCACCCTTCTTCAATGTCCTCTTAACTTCTTCATAGCTGCTAGAATCGCTATCAGAATCCGATCGTGCTGATGATTCTGTAATTAAAACATGTCGTATATTTCATTTAGAAATCTCATGATATTACAAAAGGTTTATAATAAAACACACCAATATAATATTATAGTAGTGTATTTTTAAAAAGACGTACCTTCAGTGCGTTTACTTCTTACTCGCCGACTCATACCTGTATTCTGTAAAACAAAAATTGTATTGTAGTACACATTAATAAAAATCAGGGTATACCAACAAACTTCATAATAAATATTGTTGACTACATACCTTCTTGTTATGTGCTTCATGTTGAGTTACATTTAGCGCAATTCTCTGAGGTTTAATCCATTCATCGTACCGAGTGTTCCATCCAGTATAATGCACCCTTAACATTCCCTCTGAAGATATCTCTATCACTTTCGCTTCATATGTAACCTGCGTAAGAGTGTACACATAATGTATATCTTAATCAAAAGTGTATCTATACCATAATAACTAGTTAGGTTTGTATGTTTTGAGGAAAATTCTCATTTAAACAGAAAATAAACATAGTTAAGGTAATTGTAAACTAAAATCAATAGGAACAAAACCACACTTTGAAATTTATTACGACACGCATTTCTTTTCGAAGCAGTTGATTATTATCGTAGTTTTATACATTTTGGAAGTACTCAATGTATGTATATACTTATGTATGTATGTCTCATAGCAAGTTTGTAGTGGTTTTTAATAGGATTCATGATGATGGCTGACATAATCCGTGTAACATACCTTTGACTCTGACTGGGTAGGCCCATAGTACACTTTCAGTTTGTCTCCAACTTGAGCTTTTACGTTTGCTCCTCCAGACCGCGTTGTCTCGCCTGTAGACGGCCTGCAGAGAATACTTTCATTTTGTTAAGTGACGAAAGATTACAATCATTGATTGTTGACATAATAACAAAATATAATGTTAGGTATTTCGTTTTTTTTCTCATTTCACACATCTTTTTTTTTTATATAGCAGACGAGCATGCATGCCACGTGGTTGTATGTGATCGCTGCAGCCCATCTTTTGTTATTTATGAAAGAAAAAATGATGCAACATTGATACTGACTAAAAAGACTTTTATGTAGGTGGTAGAACTATTATGGTTCGCCCGGGGAAGTACCACCGCTACACCCATTTCTGCCGTGAACCAATTCTATTGTGTTTAGGTGGAAAGTGAAGTTGCCGGACACACTTACATGAGGTGACCACCAACCTCCAGAGTAGCAGCGCAACTGCATACAACATCAGACAAGCCTTACCTATGCTTGCTTGAGGTTGTATGTATGTAGATGTCCATGGGCTGCAGTGACCACTTAACATCACTTGGCCTGCATGCTCGTCTGCTACTCCATTAAAAAAAGACCTAGGAGTTCGTTTCATATGAATGTTTTGTATGTTCACGTGAAATAGGAGTTAAACATTCAAGTTTTTATTT
This sequence comes from Pyrgus malvae, assembly GCA_911387765.1. Taxonomy (NCBI): domain Eukaryota; kingdom Metazoa; phylum Arthropoda; class Insecta; order Lepidoptera; family Hesperiidae; genus Pyrgus; species Pyrgus malvae. The sequence continues at coordinate 8,867,636 of OU426964.1, forward strand.
AACAAAGTACTTCTTTCATCATCATGCCCTTACTTTGTTAGAACACATGTTCTGGAAGTCTTTTTATTACATATCAATAAATTATCTCAATCGAAAATACAATAAGTTTAAGCAATTAAATAACGCGACAAAACATGCAAAAACTTACTCGGTGTTCTTCCTTTTGCGCGGCCTCTTGCTGCTATTAGAAGCTATGGTATTGCCACTGCTAGCGGAATTGGCACTTTGGCTTCTGCGACTTTGCATTTTCTTTGTGGGACCGCATCTATTTGCAAACAAATATTTCCTGATATAAAATAAGTAGAAATAGATAATTTTTAAATACCTTTAAACGAACAACAAATTTATTGTTCAGGGTTTCGAGGGTGATAGATTCAGAGGCGGCTCGTGACATTTTTTGATGGGGGTTCACAAAAAAAAACTTAGAGCTTACCAGAGGCGGCTCGTGACATTTTTTGATGGGGGTTCACAAAAAAAAACTTAGAGCTTACCATTTATTTTATTTATACAGAAAATTCATTCGCCGGTCTTTTTGACGAGCGAAGACATCTATGACTTTCTTGTGAAAATAAGAAATAGAATTAATTAATCGTTTTTCAATGCTTATCATACATAATGCATTGAGACGTTCTTGCGCCATAGTTTTTCGTGTCAAAATGTCAAAATTATTAAATAGCTAATTAAATTTATGTCATGTCAGAATATCATGTTGTTTCATGTCATAATCAGATAAATTCAATATAATAATACACATTTCACAATAGATAAAATTAAAAATAAAATAATACACAATTAACCAAACCTCTATAGATTCCGGGATTCAGGGATTCCGTAGATTCATCATGCCCTCGTAAAGCAACTTGAAATGCACCACAAAATACCACACAATCTATCAAACGCCGTAAAATATATCGATTTTCATCAACGCGTTCATTGAACTCTCGAATAGATTTTCGATACGCAGAATCGAGCGCTTTATGAATATCTTGTCGGCCAATCGATGCAAATAATTGCACTTCACATAACATATGAAATCGAGATTGCGAATGTTTTTTCAGTTTTATTGAAAGATGCGCTAAATCGTCAACACCCGTTGTGATCCATGCAGATTCACCTCCACTGCCGGTGTCAGTTTCCAAACACCAGACACGGAAAACAAAATAATTTATTGGTCTCTTTACAACCACACAACCAAGGAGTTTTAAAATATTGTTCAAACTTAAAAACACGCGTAAAAGATTTAGTTTTTGTATTACATTTTTGTGTAAGTGCAATTTGAGGACCCTTTAGCTTTTAGTTCAAGGCGTATTTCTATAGTTTTTGACACTTTTTAATAAAAGATACACTGTATTGTTCCATTTTTAAAACAAAATGTCGCGCATAAACTATTTTTTAATTTTAATTTAAAGAAAAACTGCGATATAACTGTCAAAGCCGACGACACGTTTGTTTGTATACATAAGAACGGCAACATCGCATAAGCAGGTTGAGGCCACGCCCCACGGAACGCGTCACGGCCGAACCCACGGTTTGGCAACGTCGCGCGTGAGCGGCGCTCCAGATTAAGTTAATTTCTCATACTAAATCTTTTGTTTCACGCGTCGGCTATGTGCTGCGATGTTTCTCTTTCGCACTCATTGAATACAGCGCTAGGAATCGTACTAAACTTCGTTTCATTAGGAGCGCAATCGCTGGCGCTCCACTCGTACAATATGACGATAAATGTACGCGTAGATATAATGTAAGTAAGGATAGATGATAGACCAGCGCTCTTTAGGATGAGCCGCCACTGGATAGATTGATCTAGCTAGGTTTCGTTTTTAGAAATTGTTTTTGTTTTATTCGTATTTTCAGCGATAATCAACTTAAACATAACAGAAAAATATGACTCTTACTGACTGGAGAGTATTAATAATATTGTAGCGTAGAACGCCGTAAATATTATATTATGTCCGTAAAGTTTCAACCAGATCTATTAATCAGGTAAGAAGATACAGGGGGGTCAAAAGTGGCTCGAAGCGGTTCGGGTAAATAGTGCACGGTGTGCGCGCGGCCTATGCTTAGAACTTGTCCGGCGCACTTTCGTGCGCTTTGATATCGATACCGTCAAATGTCATCTGCCAATCCGCCGTTCAAACAAATGACAATGTCGATTTGGACGAGCTCTATAAAAATGTCTGGATTAAATCAAAGCTTCCTAGGTCGAATGGTAACATAGGCCGATTGCCGAGCTAGAGACCCGGGTTCAAACCTCAATGAAGCACGCTGCGTTTATTTTTATTTTTTGTGACATTTTGTTTTAAATTGGGAGCTATTTCATATGGCTTAAAGTAAAAATAAGCAAATGAGTGGATTGCTGAAAATTAAATCAAGAAAATCAACTGTTTTTATTCGGCCAACGCTCGGTCGTCCAGGTATTAGATATTAAATGTTGTTCAGATATTAATATACGAAACATTCTTTCTGCATTTCACTGCTGGGAGTGATTCTCTTCCAATTGTTGGGAATGTTTGAGTCTGAAGCTTATGCTGCTTTATTACGATATAGTGGTAGGGATTCTTCTAATCAAACGCCGGTTACGTGAAGAATTGAAGTTTATTCCTTGATTAATTTAATGGACAATGCTAAGTGAATTTTTATGATAATATGGTAGGTATGCGTAATATGCGTTTGACTGTCAGCGCGTGCGCTCTGCGAATGGTCGCCCCACCGAGCCGCCGGTGTTCCCATACGTAAAATTAAAAGATAAATAATAGTAGAAGCGCTAACAGGCTCCCCGGGTTGGAACTTGTTCCAAAGTCTTCATTTCGTCGGTTGGTAGCTTACAGAGCCGATTGTAAGCCCTACGTATGGTGCCTGTTGTTGTGGTGACGTCGACGACGCGCACCACACCGTCGCTGCCACGATGCAGGCCGGTGACTCGACCCAGCAACCACCGGTTCGGAGGAAGGCGATCTTCCTTCACGACGACCATGTCCCCGATGTGTAGCTCTCCACTCTGACGTTGCCACTTCAGCCTCTTCTGGAGTACTGAAATATATTCAGTTTTATATCTTTGCCAAAAATGAGTCGCTAGAGCCTGTGCTCGCTGGTATCTAGGCAGTGTGCAGTTTTCCCGATGAGGTAAGTTCGACGTGAGCATTAGGCAACATGCTTATTGTTCGTTCCAAGAGGAAGTGAGCGGGGGTTAACGGAACCAGGTCATTTGGATCGGATGATAAAGGAGTTAATGGCCGTGAGTTAAGGATTCTTTCTATTTGAATTAGGGCTGTACTCATTTCCTCATAGGTAAGGTGAGCCAATCCTGACACACGTTTGAGATGATGTTTCAATGACTTAACTGAACTTTCGGCTAAACCATTAAAGTGAGGGCTGTATGCGGGGGAGAATTTGAAATTGAATTTGAAATTGATTGCCTGTTCTGCTGCAGAAGCACTGATATCATTGCATTTTGACTGTAAGAATTAAGCTAGTTCGTTATAGGCTAAAACCAAAGATATTGGAAAATACAAGCTAAAACGAAATTTGAGCCGTTATTAGAGTAGATGTTAAGTGGTTTGCCTCTGCGCCCTACAAACCGGCTTGATGCAGCCATGAAAGTTTCGGTGGTTTTTGCCACTAATTCTAAATACAGTGACACCCGTGCCACCAGGTAGGCAAAAATATAAATAAGTTATGCTATAAGTTTACATCCCCTACCTTTTCTGTCAGCTATTAAAGTAGGACCAGCATATTAGATTTAATTAAAAGCAAAGTAAAAGATTTTCTTAAGGAACATCTGTCATTTTACGTTAGATAGATAGTTCTACAGTTAAATCTGCAAAATTTACGTCAAGAGAATGTGTAATTTGATGGGCAATAATAACCCAAAAATATACCTTACTGTGGATAACAACAATTGAGGGCCGGAATGTAATAAAGTTTATGGTATTTTTTAAAACATTGTGTTATATGGTTGAAGGAGAATTTTATTGGGTGTTTAGTATCATAGCTTTGTTAATTATGTTATTTAAGAATTATGTTGTCATTGGACTTGAAAGGATTTAAATTTAAATTTGTGGTTTTTTGGAGGGATTTGTTTATAATGAAATAAAGTACTACAACTGTGTGATGGTAAATTAACAACAGTTAATTACTAAGGGCATCGAAGTTATTCATTTTTATCATACCAAGGCTAAATGGCGGACATACTTGTTGGTTGTTTTGTTCATAATCACAGAGCAAATGCAGCATTTTTTAAATCACCGTGTTTATTATTTCTGGTTACACACAAGTACTATATTTTGGTTGCAGAAGGCACTGAGACTAAGTGTCAAACAAAACAAAAGTGTAGGGCCACAGTATCACAGATTAAAGGCTTGTTGTATTGCTTTGCAACCTCTGGATCCAATGTCAGCATTAGAAATGGAATAGAATTCCATAAAAAGTTTTTTTTTTTCAGTAAGTCATAAAGCTATTTTACCTTACTTTGTCAGCATAACTAATGCACCTTTACGTTTTGCAACGAGTAAGGTAAGCTCTAATTACGATAGGCTGCTATATATCGCAAATGAATGCAATCGCTATAGGCTTGCATTGAGGATTCACGGAAAGCATGACGTTCAATTATTATTCAAGTAGATAAATTACTATTCGTTTGAATATATTATTAATAGTGACAATAATGAATAATGCGATATTAAAATTAAATTTAGGCAAGTAATGTGAGTTGAACAAGTTAAATGTGAGTGACAATCCTTTCAATTTAGAAGGAAGGTTAATTTTTTAACCTCCGGGACTCATTAAACGGGTCCACGCGGGCGAAGCCGCTGGCGGAAGGCTAGTGTATAATAAAGGGATTAATGAGTTCTAAAAGATCCAATATCTGCCCAATCATGGATAAAATGATTGTTTATTAAAGTGCTTAAATGTTAAAAACGTATCAATGGTAATATAAAACAGTTACGAGTGATTGTTGCTATCGTTTTCTTGAATGTGTAAATGTGAAAGTGTGTGTGTGTTTCTTGAATGTGAATCTACTAATCAGTTTGAGCGCCTTGTGTAAAAAAAATGCCATGTGAGAGTATTTATTATACAATTTAAAATGTGTATAGAGTATTCTTGGACGAATTTAGAGCATTATTTTTTCTTGAATAAAAAGGTTTAAGTTTTAGTTACAATTACGAGATCCTTGTTTTAAATTTGTTAGTAAATCACTTCATGAATTGAATTCATTACTTCTAAAGGTACTTATACCACAAAATGAATCATATTACTCTTTGAAAAAATTGATTAAATTTGTGTTGTGGCTTAACTTCGTTCAAGAAATGACAATGCGCTAGATTATTGTCCGAGATTTTGTTTCTCTTTTGAGTTATCGTACCTGAAACTAACCAGCCAAACTTTGTGTTATTAAGAATAGGCATATTCTTACCTAACGAAATACGTTCACTGCCTAACGTAGCCCAAAATATGTCTGCATTAAGCAGCATATCTACTTCAGATGGTACGTTAAACGTGGGATCGGCTAGAATCAAGTTATTGGGAATATTAAACGGTTTGATATCAATGTATCTCGTCGGTAATGTTTGAGTGATATGTGGTATAATAAAACAATTAGCGGTCGTTGTGTATGGTTCTAAACGTGAAGATATAGAGACAACGGAGCGTTTTGTGATTTGAATTGATTCGCGACTCAACCCTTCAACCATCGTTGATGTGGGTCGGACGGTAAGGTTTAACCTTTTACATAATTTTTCAGTTATGAAATTTGATGTACTACCATTGTCCAGTAGTGCACGTACAGTATGATGTTTGCCGCTACTGTCGGCAACCTTAACAAGCACAGTAGATAAAAGAATGCAGCTATCATGAGTAGACGATAAAGAAATATTGTGTTGTACAGATTGTTCGTGTAACGATTGTGTTTCAGATGCAGCGTCGTCCTGGGCTGCAAGCAAGGCACGCTCGGCCTCGGCAGGAGGCGCTTCCGACTCAGCGCAGGTCGGCTGCTGCGGCACTGTTCGCGGAACATCGTTTGTGTGTAATATAGTATTGTGCCATTGGTAGCAGATTTTACAAGGACCGGACCTACATTTTGTTATATCATGCCCATGACGCAAGCAATTAAGACACAGTTTAAGTTGTTTTACCTTATTAATTCTAGCTTCAATAGACATGGAGTTAAACTTTGGACAATGATAAATAGCGTGGTTTTGATTACAATAGTAGCAGTTATATGATGGAGGTGAATATTTTGTTTCTGGATTACTGATAATATACGTACGTGATCTAGCTGGGTCACTGTGTCTACGCTTATTAATAATACTTTGACTGACCGTTTCTAGCAACTCTGCCCTGTTTTTTACAAATTCAATAAATGTGGATAAATCAGGCAATTTCTCAAAATTATTTATGTATTCCTTCCATTTCCTATTCGTGGTAGGGTCTAGTTTGTTACTGACTAAATGTATAATTAGTATGTCCCAATTTTGCGTGTTAACATTAAGTGTTTGAAGTGACCTAATATTTTTATTAATAGTATCGATTAAGTTACGTAATGAGAGTGAGGATTCTTTTGAAATAGTATTGATATCTAGCAACGCTTGTATGTGATTTGCAATGAGAACTTTGACATTGTGGTATCGTTCACATAACAGCTTCCAAGCAATGTCATAATTGTTGGCAGAACAATCCAAGGAACTGATAACATTAGCGGCGTTGTCCCGAAGGGACGACCGTAAATAATGAAATTTATTAATTTTAGGTATGCTGTCATTGCAATGAATAAGTGACATAAAGGTGTCGTGAAATTCTAACCACATTTCATACTGGCCAGAAAAGGTAGGTAAATGTATTGTAGGTAATTTCAAGCTTGGCCCACCTGATGCACTGACAGTACCAACACAGGAAGCGCCTGACGCCAGCTCCCCGGGCTGCGCAGAGGCAAATCGACTCACATACTCTCGTGCTCGGCCGACAGTCGCGAAGTACTCAACCTCGAACTTCTCGCGATACTGGTACTCCTTCTCGCAGTCAGCCTCTGAAATTTCCATTAAACTTTCTATTTCAAACTGTAAGGCATCATATTCACTGTACCATTCCTCAGTCTTGCATAATCTTAGAGTGAGCTCATTGTGTTGCGCTTTACTGGGGTTCTCAATAGACAAAATACTCTCAAGATAAGTGTTGAATTGTTTAAGCTTAGATTTGTATGAGCCCCGCTTTCTACGTAATTCAGCTAACGTAGACATTATCACACAAGTATAATTTAAATATAAATTTGGAAATATTAAAATGAGCTGTAGTTAAATAGTATCTAGTAACGTATATTAACGTATATGTGTGATATAAAGATATAATTATGTTTAAAAGAACAGACAGAATGCAATGATTAATCAGTAGGTAATGTAAGAAAACAATACTTAAATGCGTATGGAAGATTTGCAGCGTAGAACAGGCGAAATCATAAGCAGTGTGCAACATGCAGCGTGGCAGCGCCCGCAGCGTGCAGAAGATAGAAGCAGAAGATAGGCAGGCATGCGCCCGCGCAGCCGCTTGTATGCACTCGAAATTCAAATCGAAGCAAATCTGAAATGTTGTATGCTATTTGTATTGTTTGCCAATGAAACCTTTGATACCTACTGGTGCCTTGCACGAAGTGAAAGGGAAACAAATATTTATTTACTATTGTTTTATAATAAAAGTATTTGATAGTGGTAATTGAAGTAGGAAATGAAAAGAGAAAACTGATTATTCGATATTTACTTTTAGATATTTATTATTAAAGATGGATATGGTTTGAGTATACTTCCACGTAATTCATAAAACATTTGGGACATTAGATACCTAATTTATTTTTCAATTTTGGATGTTTGGATGTATTGATTGATATGATTTTTGAGTACGATGGAAAACGGGAAAGAAATAAGGAAATGATTTGGAACGAACTCACCAATTGCCAATTTACCGCACGCCACGTGTTCCGTTCCGTTATGTCTTTGTTCGTAGCTCATTAATGGCCGCCGTTTAGTGTCCGGTATCGATGATAAATTACACGGCGTTTGCGTCGAATGTCCTCCCGATGCTGGATGGCTAGTTTTCGTCTTGTATTATCCGGCAGAAGGTCCAATTCTGGTAGGGATTCTTCTAATCAAACGCCGGTTACGTGAAGAATTGAAGTTTATTCCTTGATTAATTTAATGGACAATGCTAAGTGAATTTTTATGATAATATGGTAGGTATGCGTAATATGCGTTTGACTGTCAGCGCGTGCGCTCTGCGAATGGTCGCCCCACCGAGCCGCCGGTGTTCCCATACGTAAAATTAAAAGATAAATAATAGTAGAAGCGCTAACATATAGCACAAGTTAACCAGCTGTCAGGTGTTTTTTAAACTCGATAAGACATTCGATAAGTCTTAACTAATGTTTTCTATGAATAATAACACTTTTCCAATGATTTAAAGTGCCTTATGAAGGATAGGAATATGCCTGATATTTTCTACTATAGGTAACCCAAGATGGGTTACTGGTTATTTCTTACCGCGCCTTCTTTGCTTGGCAATGTTGATCGCTTGCATTTTACCTAAACTGCGCATCAGTATTTCAGATATTAAAAAAGTTAAAAATTGCAAAGACAATGCCTATTTCATAAACTCATAAAATAGTATAATTTATAATACTTTATAAAACAAGTTACCCATGCCTTTTAATAACAGAATGCTACCTTTAATACCTCCGAGCATTTAGCTGTTTTTATGCCGCGCTTTAATGTCCGGCATTGGCGGGAGGCGCGAACGACATCTTCGATGGCAATATTGGCAATAGAAGTATTCTCGCTTTTCTCAGTTTATTCCCTTCCTGCTCATTACCGCGGCTCGTGAATGTATACACAGTATTAAATCTAAACCGTCGCAATTACCTACTGATTTGATGTGAAAAACACTATTTATTACCTGGATGCTCTGCCAGAGCTGTCACTATCTGTGGATACGTGTGGTCGTCTTGACGCTCTGGACACACTCGTGTTCGGGGCTTCACTCACTGTAACATGTCATTAATTTAATCCATATTTATATATAAAGCTAAATTTTGAATGTGCTAATCACAAAAACTACTGGTTCGAATTGAAAAATTATTTTTTCTTGGATAGTCCACAGTGATGGGGAAGGCTTTTGGCTACAAGTATATAACATCATGCTATGACTAATACCAAAGTCCACGCGGACGTAGTCGCGGGCGACGGCTAGTATTTCATAAACATGGGTTGACTGGTTGAACTACGAGTTGAACTAGTGGGAATAAAAATTTCCAGTTGTTCAACTGCATCTTAAATCACATGTAAAAAGTTGTTTTGATACAGAATGTAAGAAATGTCAAAAGGTACATATTAGATTAGATAGACTGTAGTTTGGAATGCTTCAATTATTGCTGAAAATACCACAAGCATTTAACATAACAAATGAAGAATCTTTTAATTCTAATATACTAGCTTTCTGCCTATGTGGACCCCACAGTATTATTCCACAGGAACAATTTATTTTACCATGCCAAAAAGTCGACTACTATCCAGCCCCACGCTCTGTAGAAAAATTAGGCCAACCATATCACCTTTGCGATGTGAAAGAAGAGTAATAATAATAATAAAAAATAATAATGTTTGTGTCTGAAAAAGAAAAATCTACTCACATTTAGATGTGGTTAATCTTCGCTTAGGCGGTCTCTTGTCATTTGAGTCAGTCTTAGCCGGAGTTACAGTGCTCCGAGTTTTGGACTGTGATCTTGGTTTCACATTTTTTTCTTCATTGGCAGATGAGGCAGCGCTTTTATCTTTTTCCTTTTCCTTTTCTTTGTCCTTCTCTTTTTCTTTACCTTTGTCCTTTTCTTTTTCTTTATCCTTTTCTTTTTCTTTCTCCTTTTCCTTTTCTTTCTCACGTTCCTTCTCTTTCTCCTTTTCTCGTTCTTTCTCTTTTTCTTTCTCCTTTTCCTTTTCTTTCTCTTTTTCCTTCTCTTTTTCTTTTTCCAACCTATATTTTGATGTTTGTAAATTAGTGATATTATGTCATTTATTACTAAGCATTAAATGATAAAAAAAACTTTTAAGACAACTTTGTATATTTGCAGGGCCCGAAACAACTTTAATTTAAAAAAATACTGACTTAACTGACCTCAATTTCGAAAATACTGACCATTTTAATAGTTTTTATTGGCCTCCGCTATCCTCATACAACATCGTTTTTACTAGGGTTACTTAACAGAAACCTAATAAAAAAACGGGTAAGTGTGTGTTAAACTCTGGATCCAGTTCTAGAGCTTCACTCAATGGTTCTGTTCAATGTCAAAGTCAAATGTTGCTATCTATAGGTTTAGTGAACTATTAATAAATAAACTAGCCTTCCATCAGCGGCTTCGAACGCGTGGACCCTTTTTATAGGTTCCCGTAGTATAAAAACCATCCTATGTCCTTTCCCAAGGTCCACTCTATCTGTGTACCAAATTTCATTAAAATTGGTTCAGTGGTTTAAGCGGGAAAGCGTAGCAGACAGACAGACAGAGTTACTTTCGAATTTATAATATTTTTTTTCAACCTTTTTTTTATGTCCCACTGCTGGGCACAGGTCTCCTCCTCACAAGTGAGAGGGATTTAGGCCATAGTCCACCACGCTGGCCAAGTGCGGATTGGTGGACGTCATGCTTTCGAGAAATTATGAATTTCTCTCAAGCATGCACAGCGATGGAGAACATCGTAATCAATTAAATATCACGATATTTTCCATCACCGTGGAGCAGCGATAAATACGCACATTACAAATTTATTTGTCAGAGGTGCGCGCCGAGGATTTGAACCCGGGACCGGTCGCGTCGAAGACCGCGGATTTTTACCACTCGGCCATCGCTCACTGCTCGCGAATTTATAATATTAAATAGGAATGTATATTTAGGTTTTAATGTAATCTGCAAGTAATTAACAATTTTTTTCACTTTTTTATTTTAGTTTCTGAAATCAAGGCAATGGAATATTCATCTTCTTTCATGAAAAAAATCAAAACTATTTATTGTACAATAATAATAAAAAAAATAGAGCTCCTTCGAAGCCCTTTCGTAAGGTTTGCAAAACTTTTTTTAAAATTTCCAATGTAGGATGTTTGTAAGATGGTTTTAAAAAATATATGCAGTAAATCTCATTAAACACTTCCAACGAGAACTGGTTTAAAAATAAATAACACTTCACACTGATAGCCCCACGGAGTTCCAAACGCGCGCACCCCCCCAAGGGAGATGGTACGAAGCGTCGCTAACGTTGCCATAGGTAAGCGCGATCACGCTGCGCTAACTGGCACCGCACTCAACCGCACACTTCAGATCAGATGCGGTTCGGCGGCCATTACCATCAAATGTCTCGTTCCCGATACCAAATATTTGTATTTGATAAATTATGGCTCTCTGCGCTATTTTAAATTGCGGTAATGATAGCACGAAAAAAAATATTTCAATTGGAAGTGTATCATACCATCGGTATGTATTATTTATTTTAAAATAAAATATAAAATTTCTGGAAATATTTCAAACGAAAAACTACCTTGTGGGTACGGGAGCAAGGTCTAAAATTAAAAGTCATAAGATTCATAAAATTCTGAGACATTCGGCGCTACTCGGTAAGTGATGTGAAAAATTTATCGATAGCAAATTATGTTTTGAAATACACATTTTATTTTAAATTACGAATAAATTATAAGACCTTGGACCTTATTATTTTGAATTATTTTTTGTTATTAGCTATTGTTGAGCGCAGCTCACTTCACTCCTTGATCTTAGTTATTTTATAAAAAAATATATTTTTTATAAAATATATTGAACCAATTAAAAAATATAATTTTATGTCGTCAAATTTCTAAAGTATCAGTAACATAATTATCTAGTAGCTCAAAAGAAAATTAGATAAAATCAACGGGTCGTTATGATTGGACGCCGTCAAAAACGAGCACAATATGTTCGGACCATTGGTTCGGACCATTTCGATGAAAAGCTAATCACTATATCTAAACAGGGACTTAGATGCTTATCTTATGACGCAATTCCCAGTTGAAAAAAATTTTTTTTTTCATGTAAGTTTTTACAACATTATGCAAATTAGCGAAACCAGATATGGTTTCGCTAATTATAATCGCTAAGTTATAGATAATGTATAAAAAATCACGTTTATTGTATGGGAGCCCCCTTAAATATTCATTCTATTGTATTTTTAGTATTTGTATAACAATAGTGGCAACAGAAATACATCATTGCCTTTGATTATCCATAGAAATCATTGCACTAAGATTGAATGAAAGGTAAATTGTGGTTAACGATTTATGACGTATTAAAAAAAACTACTTACTAGATCTCGTTTAAACCAATTTTCGGTGGAAGTTTGCATCGCAATGTATATCATATATTTTTTTTAGTTTTATCATTCTCTTATTTTAGAAGTTACAGGGGGGAGGGGGGGACACACATTTTACCACTTTGGAAGTGTCTCTCACGCAAACTATTCAGTTCAGAAAAAAAATATATTAGAAATCTCAATATTATTTTTGAAGACCTATCCATAGATACCCCACACGTATGGGTTTGATGAAAAAAAATTTTTTTGAGTTTCAGTTCTAAGTATGGGGAACCCTCAAAATTTATTGCTTTTTTCTATTTTTGTATGAAAATCTTAATGTGGTTCACAGAATACATCTGCGTACCGAGTTTCAACAGTATAGTTCTTATAGTTTCGGAAAGAAGTGACTGTGACATACGGACAGACAGACAGACAGACATCACGACTCCGTTAAGAATAAGGGTTCCGTTTTTTGCCATTTGGCTACGGAACCCTAATAAATGAAGGTGCCGGGTAGAAACAGCGTTGTTTCTCCCCTAGGGCAGAAACAACGTTGTTTCTGACTGACACATTCACATTGGTTTGAAATTGTCTTATTTCGACTGGCAAACCAGAGATCAAATCTCGCTGTTTCAATGCATGTGATATGAAAAGTGTATTATTGACCATTCATTGAAAATAAATGCCCAGCATTTTTACATTTACCTGTAAATGTTTAATGAAACGTTATTTAAAATATCGACATTTTTAATCGACTTCGTCTGCAACACTCATTAACTTGAACGATTAGAAGTAACCGTTAAGGTACTATGATCCTTATTTCTTAGATTTTAAAGTATTTAATGGAAAACATGGGTTGTAAGCGGCATCTAGCGACGAGTAGCAGCATTACTTGAATTTCTTTTTCGGAGGAAAAATGTCGCAAGTTAAATCGTATTTACGGAAATATTAATTTTGCTTACATTACTTTAAAGTCTAATATTGAATGTCAATAAAAGCGTGATACTGCCAAGGTAAATTAAAAATCGTGGCCAATTATATTAGTCTTTTCTATGTATTATTATATGTTACTGATTTTTTAAATGTGTGTGTTTGGCTACACTGGTTCTGGTACAAATACAAGGTTAGGGCACCTCTACTACTTGTTTTCTCTGTGGATAGCCCCACAGTAGGGTAGTTAAACCCAGTGCCGTGGGTACCATGGACACACACAAAGACAGAAACACAAACACCCAGACCGAGAACAGAAATTTAAACTCATCATTCAAATTTCCATTTCGCCGGGAATAGAACCCGAGACCCTTATATTGGCATTGCGGCATGGTAACCTATGCACCACACAGATCGTCAACCAGTACTTTTTGGGATATTTCAAATTTTCCAAAGTATGTTTTTATCCAAATATATCTTTAAACTTTCTTACAAATATTATGACAAAGATAGTTTATTTTTTACTGTTGTTATAATTGTTAGGTGTTTGCTCTATGCAACCCTTCACGGGTGATTTTGGATACTAGATACTGAAAATACTGATCAATTTTTAAAAATACTGACTTTTACTGATTTTATTAACTTGTTTCAGCCCCTGTATTTACCATTAAAAGGATTCTATAAAATCTGTTAACTCCAAGCTATTATTTTTATGAAATATGAAATTATTATTTAAGTTATTTTGAGTATTCTACTTAACAACGAAAAAATTATCATAATCATATAAACTTACAATTTAGGCGCAGCAGTGATGAGAGGCTGGTTGTCGGCGCTATCCTCTTCGTCGCTAGCGCGCGGTTTATCTTTCTCTTTCTGCTTCTCATGCTTATCTATTTTCTCCTCCTTTTCACTTTTCTCGCTTTTGTCTGTCTCGCTTCTGTCCGAATCTTTGTCTTTACTTCGCTATAAGATTTAGAAAAAAGCACCTTCAATTTTAAAGAACAATAATAGCGAGCAATAGTAGATTTGCCAAGATAAATATTGTAGCTGACTTAATCACAAAAATGTAAGGAGCCTCGAGTAAGCAACGATGAAAGAGTGGTAAAGACCGCAATCCCCGATATGGAAATAACAATTTCAAACTCTTGACAAAGAAATATGTTTTGCGTATTTATCGCTACCCACGGTGAGGCAAACTATTATTTTAATATTTTTTACTACTGTTGGTGTCTGGTGGCTACTTTTATGGGGCCAAAATTTTTTGGATCTGTGTTCTAGGGACCCATGCCTATGGGTCTCTCTCATAATTAGGGAGGTTTGTAGCTTACTAAAGCATGCTGTTCCAATGCAAGTAGGTAGAGAGAAAAAGAAGAGTAGAAATTAAATCCATTTTAAATTGGCTTCTCTAAATTCATATTTCAATCAAAGGTAGCGTCCAGATTTTAATATCTCTAAAAAATCTGAGCATAGCACCCATAGAAGTATCCGTAGACATGAAGTTAGAACTCACGAGAGTAGAAGACGTGGAGGGGGCAGGCGACCCCGCAGCGCTGCCCGCGGCGGAGGCGGGCGGCGTGGCGGGCTGCGCGGCGGGCGGCAGCTTGTCGCGGTCGCGGATGAGCGAGCGGCCGGCGGGCGGCGTGCGCGCGCCGCGCGGGTGCGCCACCAGCGTCACCCCCAGCTTGCGGTAGAAGTCTTCGAAGCTATGCAGGAACCTGATAAACAATTTCAATTATTGTAGTTATAATAACAACGCTGATATATTTGGGTGTCATGGACACGCGAGGACCTGGACACAGACAACCATACTAGAAGAAACAGGCCTGTATACTCATCCATTAGAAACCAGAAGTAAAATCAATTTATTTTGTTGAAGGTATTCTCTTTTTAATTCTTGATTATATATTTATGAATTAACACAATAATTATCAGTTTCAGTTAAAATTGAGTGTAGATGTCTTTATGTGGCATAAAATATGGTGATGTTGAGTAGCATACCAAAAGATGGATAGAAACACATAAAATTTAGATGAACATCAGTTCACTATAGAAATTACTTACTTCTTGTAAGCTTGTTTACAAAGATTGGTAATACTAGTGGTCACTGGATGAAATCCCATCTTGTCTGCAATTGTTTTCCATTGATTCTGATTTGTAACTCTATTGTAACCACCCAGTTTTTGAACAACCTGTCAACACAGGGATTTAAAGAACATTAACATTCAGCAAATAGCTAGTAGGCAACTACAACAGGCATAATACAAAATTTTATATGATACTTACTCTAAACAACCTGTACAGATCAATATCCCTATTGGCTATAGTTGGGTTCCTGTTTAGCGGTGTACCACGATCGTCCATGAATTTGTACAGCTGGGCAACAAAATGGTCCTTTTCCTCTCTGGGTTCATCATCCGAACTCTACAACATAATTTATTGCAAATGAGGGTAGGCATGCGAGTATGTATTAAATAAGCTTTACAGTATAATAATATAGGGATTCATGGACGCCGAAAGTTTAAGGAGGGATAAGAGTTAAGTCAAATCTCATATAATCTTGCTTTACTTTTGAAGTGAAAACTTCTTTAGCTGCGTTGTGCACTTTTTTTTGGGATGGGTAAAAAATGTTAAACTCGCGTCAGGACACGTGGCCTGATCGGATATTCGTAAGACGGATGGGTTACAGCTGATGACGGCTCGACTGTCTATACTTTTAAAATTCGTTTATATCAAGTATTTAAAAAATAGACATTGAACAAAGTGCATCTACTTATGAAAAAGTGACGAAGAAATAGTGAAAGAAAATGAGTGAGTACTTTATAAAAATACTAGATGAAAACCTACTGAAAATACTAGATGTAAAATAATACTGATAATAAATATTAATATTATTCGTGCGAAATTATTCCCTAATCATTCCAAAATATCAAAAATGCACAACGTTAATGTTCAAGTTTTTACTTCTGCTGGCACTACCGGAGTGCAACCCGTTTTTTTATTTTTCGTGATTTTTCGATCGCAGGAAAGCTATGCAGTAGCTAGTCTTGAATAAAAATAATTATCTAAGAATAAAACTGATGAATTTACCTATTTAAAAATATCAATTGTGTTATTTGAGGATGAATGTTTAGCCAAATTTCACTAAATCCAGAGGGGGAGAGGCAGGCCAAAAATTTCCAAAACAGCCTCAAGTATTTAATGGAAGCCAGCATCTGGTTCAAAGTCTACTTTTAAAATCTGTACAGATTCGGAGTTCCAAAAGTCATTCTTCTACAAATATGAAAAATATTACTTACATCATCAGATGTGTTCCTGGTTTCATTGAAAAGTGTGTCACGGTCCCAGTGCGGCGGCAGGACTCCGTTATTGAGGTACTGCAATGCCGCTTCAACTCCGCACCACTCCATAGGTGCACTGCCCTTTCGGAACTCGCGCGCTTCTTTCTTAGGCACAGTGTAGCTAATAAACAAGGTTAAAGTAAAACTAAATAACATCTTCTTATCCTTTAGTTAGCATGTACAGTGTACACAGTTTTTATTACTTATAATTTAAAAATAGTTGTGCTAGGTTTTTTTTCTCAAAACTCTTCTTATCCTTTAGTTAGCATGTAAGCACAGTTTTTATAACTTCTAATTTAAAAAAGTTGTGCTAAGATTTTTTCTCAATACTTTTATTTACTCATCTATACTAATATTATAAATGTGAATTGTGATTGTGTTGAATGTGTTTGTAACTATTTGTTCTACTTTTATGTTGCACCTACTGCTATGTGTTATGGAATTTTTTGTATAGAGATTTTTTGGGGGCTGGAGAGTACAGATAGATTCACTAGGGATGACCACTTTGCAGAAGGCAATTTTAGGCCCTTTGGAAGTGTGGGGTAAATGTGAATTATTTTCATAATTAACGTCTACAATATTAGATATTGTTCCTTAATATTTAAATATTATTTTGTCTTAAGTATTTCCTCTGTTTTCATGCACAGATAGTATGAGATAGACTGTAACGGGCTAATTATTATCTGAGGAAAAAATCTCATTCCTATGAAAAAAATGTGTACCTTACATGGGCGGAAAACTAGTTCACAAAATAAACTCTTAGAAAATACCAAAAATAGTTTCTGAAAATGTTGTATGTTACTTAAAGATTTCTTCCATACTATTCCATTATATGTTACTGAGTGAGCATGTTATAGCCTACATAGAAAAGTTAACTGAATGACTCACTATCTCCCATCTTTGAATGAGCGCACCAGGTAGTCCTCTTTGACCTTGATCTGTGCAGTGGGCGCAACAACAAGAGCGGGGAAAGCGGGCTGGTGGGGCCGGCGGCGCTCCGCCCCACTGGCTGCCTCTACCAGTACCACGCGCCCGACGTGCGGCTCCCGCTCTGTGCTGTCAGCTTTCATGCGGCGTAAGCTACCTTCACCCTCGCTTTCCTCTGACCTGATAAGGGGAATAATGATCAGTTTATTGACATGTTCTTGTTTAATAACTTTTGAATAAAGTAACAATGTGCACTAGTTATAGGCACAATCCCAGGTTACAGGCGACATGACATACTCTTACAACACCACCCACGTAATAACTTGAGATATTTTACTATAGTGACCAAAATTGAAGGCTGTGACAGCACCTGACTTTTTTGTTTTCAACCTTTTTTTTTATGTCCCACTGCTGGGCACAGGTCTCCTTCTCACACAATTGAGAGGGATTTAGGCCATAGTCCACCACGCTGGCCAAGTGCGGATTGGTGGACGTCATGCTTTCGAGAAATTATGAATTTCTCTCAGGCATGCACGGCGATGGAGAACATCGTAATCAATGAAATATCACGATATTTTCCATCACCGTGGACCAGCGATAAAATCGCACATCACAAATTTCTTTGTCAGAGGTGCGAGCCGAGGATTTCAACCTGGGATCGGTCGCGTCGAAGACCGCGGTTTTCTTACCACTCGGCCATCGCTGCTCACCTGACTAGTTATGATAAATAAACTATCCAAGTGTTATTTGATTCACAAACACCAATTTCTGGTAATATGATATCTCTATCATGTGGGACCATCATTTGTTTTAAAAATGTTCACAAATGTGCACACTGTGGACATTTCTACTGCTTCTAGTATGGGTCAAGAAATAACCCTATCACAAAGATATAGGCATCATAATCTAAGTAATAAGGTCTCATTAACTTTCAGTTATGATTTCTGACAATACATTGCTAAAGTTTGTAAAAATTCTTATTACAAATTTGTCTGTATAAATTAAAAGTGTTTTGTTTCACCCTTCACAATACACTTGAAATATTGTCAAAACAAACATTTTAAACTTCTCTTTAGTATTATTATGGTATCTGTTATATTATGGTGCTTTATTATTTTAGAAGAGTTCTGAACAATGGGGGTGAAAGCCCAATAGTGCTGATACATAAGATCTTGTAAGTTACAATTGCTGCAAGTATAACTCTTAGAAGAATTCCCAATTATTATAAGGATGCCTTATAACAAAAAACAAATAAATCTTCTACTTACTGTGCTCTCCCTCTTCTACCTCTTCGACCAGCTATGACAGGGGTAGAGAAATGCTCTGGATGAGTGAGTGGCAGTTGGTCTAATGTTTCACTCTCATTAAAGTGTCTCCCACTCTTGAGACATAGAGCTGATCTTCGTAATGTTGTTATATCACCATCATCAAACACTGAAAATAGGCATTTTTATTGTTATACAAAAAATAAAATTAATGTTATTACTTCTAGCATATTATCAAATACCCAATAAGAACTTTTGTAATAAACAATAATAACACAGTATAGCACTTTAAAACCATCATTTCAGTGAGTATGGAGTTGGTTTATATTTTATAGCATTTGACCAATTCTTAAAAAACTAAACACATATCCTGGGCATGAGTTAAAGTGTATTATTATTACAGACAAAAGTGCTAGTTTGACACAAGTTCGTGGATTTAACAAACCCTTCAGAAATTCCTGGAGTAAGGAGGAAGTTCTATTGTGTTAACCACTGTCAGCTGTAAAAGCTATCTACTTGTCCATTGTGTTTAACACTGTTCATTGTGTAAGCTGTAAATCTAAATGTAATCCAATGTAGATTGCACTTACCAACTGTGTACTGGCTGCAGTCTTGTATTTTGGTGATGACAGCTTCCATTGCATCCTTCTTAGGGTCCTGCTTGACCTCAATAGTGGCCCCCACTCGCAGAGTTCCTTTGATGACATCATCATTAACTGTAGTGATGCCACCAGCTTTTAAAGTCACCTAGAAACATGATGAGAGCAGCTTAAATACATCCATTTGTTATTGTTACCCCTATTTATATTTTATATATAAAATAACACTACTATAGAAACATAGAAGGCAGGCTGCTATTTGTGTAACAACATTGCAAACCTTTTTTAATATATAGGTACTTTTACAATAATAGGTAACAATCAAATATACTCACTTTACATTTGATATTCCTTACAACTTTCTTTATCTTTGCTTCACAAAATGCTCCCTTGTACTTAGCACTGACATCAGTACCAACTGGCAAGAATGGAGGATCGTCACCTTGCTGTAATATGAGTAATTACAAAATTTACTGGCTTTTGAGGATTTAAGTGTATATAGGTACACTTTAAATAGGAAAGTAGCATTTTTAATTACCATGTCTCTGAAATGTATTTGTTGCAAATATTTTAACTTGTTTGTACCGCCAGCCACCTGTAACAAAGGACACGACAATTTATTATCATTGTATACTTCGGCCATATCGGCCATATAAAGTAAAATTGTACTCGTTTTTTGAAGACAAAAAAGAAAGCGTCATCATGATACCAAAACATAAAAATGGCATCTGTAAAGGACTCGAGAATTGCTAACAAATCCACATCGAAAAATATGACTTAAATGTATTAATTGTTTCTGTACAAAAAACTGAATCATATAAAAAAAGAAATAAACTCACCTATGAAAGTAGATTGCGCGGCAACGTAGTCGCTTCTGTATAAACAATACGTGTAATTAACACTGCCCACTTAGAAAAACACATACAGAATGTACATAGTGGTGAATTCTGCAAGGGTATTCATTTTTTCCACGATGCACTTACTTTAAACTGTTTATTTTCAGAAAATGCAATACGACGAAACGAACACCATTTTCATTTCTTGATTTGATTGATTGATTTGATTAATTTTGATTGATTATGGATTGATCAGTGTTGCCAAATGGACAATCTGAAAATGCGGTGTAATGTACTAAAAATTACAGTGTTTTTGTCATAAATACAGTAAAAACTAAAAAAAATTACAGTATATTTTACAGTGAAAATAAAAAATATTCATATTATTTAGATAGTTGTTTATTATCAACCTTACAAATTTAATTAATCAGTGTCTCTATATATCGCTAGTTTCGTGCACTTAATTTTAAATTTTTGGCGACGAATTCCGAATCGGGAAAAATTTCAGGTTATCTTCCGATTTTAATGTCTTCTTTTCAAACACTGTGGCAATTGCTGGTTGTGATGACAATGGTTTAGATTTTTTCAAATGTTTATTTCCTTCACCATGCCTTTTTATAGCAATTCTGTCAGTTAATATTTTTAAAGCACATAATACACAAATAGCAAGTGCCGTTTCTTAGCTTTTTTGGAGGTCCACTATTATTGTCTTCCGAAAAACTACTTAGTGGTTAATTTAAAAGCTTTAATGAGATAAACAACATAAATCTTTTTTTATACGCTTCAACGTACGTATAAAAAAACTAATGAGTAATACTGCCCTCGCCGATCCTGTAAAACGCAACTAATTTGAAAGACACACTATTTACATCAAACTGTAGTTGTCAAGGTGTTCATTCCTTCTAACCGGGTGATACTGTTTTTCGAATGAAAGACTGAATGGGGATTCCTCTACATTTACATACCTACTCGTATTTTTGCGATAAGTCGCGGTCATAATTTTAAAAATTTCAATTACAGTAGCGTTTATTTTAAAGAAATTAATGAAACTTGTTTCATAAAAAAATACAGTGTTCTCCATACACTGTATTTATAACAATACAGTGTACAGTAGACGGCTTGAAAATACAGTAGATCCACTGTAATTACAGTGCATCTGGCAACACTGGGATTGATTGACAATTTGACAATATTTACTTGACATAACTTTATTTGTTGCCATGCCAGTTTGGAACATTTTTAACGAGGATTCTATTTAATACCACTAGGGGGAATTGTTTGGAATGAAATTGTTTGGAACAGCAATCTGTTCTATAGTAAAAATCCGTGTCGATAAAAAATAAATTTTTCATATGAAAAAGGAGTGAGGTTATTTTTTAAGTTTTTTCGAAAATGTCTTTGTTTGTGTTGCAATAACCAAACAGTATTTTTGTCTGTTATGTATGTCTGTGCAAATGTCATCTAATGAGCAGTGAACACGTCAAAATTTTATTTTCTGCTCAATCGAATCGACTGGAGATGGGATACGATGTTTTGAAAATGTTTTTGTTGTCAATTATTTGGTATTGGAGTGACTAGAAATTTCTCAAGATACTAATTAAGTAAATTTTGAAGTTTATTAGTGTTGATTTAAGTAGATATTATTCAAAATGAAGGCTATAGTAGCGACCATAATCAGTCTTGCGCTCACAACTGTGGTAATTGGGAATGCATACTACCAAAAGAAGCAGTTTTATCCCTCGATTGTTTACCTGACTAATTCGAATCCTAGTATGGCTGTAAGTATTCTTGAAAACACTTAAGAAATTTATGTTCAAAAACTTTACGATACTTTAGGACTTTCATGGTCAGAAAGTTTCACAACTCGTACACGTAAGGACAACAGGCACTGTTGGAACCGTATGTGTTATATGAGATACAAATAATGAAGTTAAAATAAAATGTATTTCCTTAAATTCAACATAGTATGGGAATTTTCAGGTTATGTATCTGCAGGCATTCATCCTTGTATTGCTGGCAGGAAGAATTCTAAGAAAGATATTCTTTGGACAGCTACGTGCGGCGGAGTTTGAGGTAAATTATACCTGATTAAGGTATTTTCCATTTTACTACACAAGTAATATTTAAATTTGATTGAAGTTTAATTTTTGGTGTTACTTCTACTTTTATTTAATTTTATAAAACTGTTTTCCGTCAGATCCTCCCTAAAATAAATGCTGCAACCCCTAAAGTACAGATCTTCCTACCTTATAATTGCAGCATCTGTTTACAGGTAAACAAATTCAGAATAATCAAAATTTCAAAATGTCTCTTTGTTTCAGCATTTGATAGAAAGATCATGGTATGCAATAACTGAAACATGTCTTGCGTTCACAGTGTTTCGGGATGACTTCAACCCAAAGTTTATAGCTTTATTCACACTGCTATTATTTTTGAAAGCATTCCATTGGCTAGCTGAAGATAGAGTGGATTATGTAAGTAAAAGTTGATTCTTGCAGTTTCACCAATTATTATTGTGCAACTATAGAAAGAACAAAATATTCCACCTCACATTTATAATATTATTGATTATTTCCTCATAGTTTTATGGAAAATTGTTTGTTGGGCAGTTTTAATTTGTAACTAAATTTATGTAAATAAATTTGAAAGTAATTTTTTATTTGAGAATTTTGTTTCCTCTAAAAACTGGTTGTGGCAATATTATTACATGCACATGATATTATTATGCATTTCATGCTTTTTATTAAAAAAATGCCAGGCCTTACAAGAGCCTAAAACATTTTTTTTCTTTGCAGATGGAAAGAAGTCCTGTGATTGGTTGGCTGTTCCATGTGAGGATTGTGACCCTCATGATCCTGCTGTCAAATGCAGACATGTACTTCATTCGTTATGCATACATGTTCACTGCTTCTAAGGGACCATCAGTGCAGCTGGTGTTTGGCTTTGAATACAGCATACTAATGATCATGTTATTGAACATTGTGATAAAGGTGAGATTTAAAGTTTAATTGTTAAAAATATTTTAATACAGTAAGTCATTTTAAAAGGAAGTGAAATGACTTCTATTTAAATAAATGAAACTAAGTTGTTTTACCTCAAGTAATAATAAATAATGAAGCGCGCATGACCCGGCGGTTAGCGTAGAACGCAAACGATCTATGCAACTAAGCCAAACGGGCGCGGTCGGGTGTGAGATGGGTGACCGCTAGTGGCAAATAATTTCATGCGCGTTTCCGTGCTTCGGAGGGCACGTTAAGCCGTCGGTCCTGGTTGTTGTCGATAGATAACAGGCGTTAAACCTTGTCGGAGGCCTTATGGGCGGTTTTAAAACATCCGACAGCGGGTTGGCCACTAACCCGCATCTCCACCAACCCGCATTGGAGCAGCGTGGTGGAGTAAGCTCCAGGCCTCCCCAATTATGGGGAGAGACCCGTGCCCAGCAGTGGGACGCAAAATGGGTTGCAGCCAATAATAATTAATGTAAGAATTATAAACCATATCAATATGCAGAATACTGAAATAAGTACTATAGAGTAATTAAGTGACTTACTTGCCTGTAGGTGTAGGTATATTTAAAATAATAATATTCACTACAATGCTTTCTATCCAAAGGTTATCAGGATGAAATCACTATCATAGAGATAAGACTTCTGTCACAAATGTTATTTATTATTTTTGTTTTATATTTATTGCTTTCTTTTATACAATTTTTTAATGGGGTAGCAAAGCAAGCGTTCAAGCCACATTATAAGTGGTATCTGTGGCCCATGGATATCTACACTACAGATAATTTCAAGCAAGCTTATTAAGTCTTGCATGGGATTATATTCAGTTACAATGCTATTCCTGAGGCTGTCGTCCACCTCATATAAATCTGGCAGAGAACTATACACTGAAACACAATAGAATTGCTTTGTGGCTGTAATGGTTGCACCATTCAACTGTTCTATTCAACTAGACTATTCAATGTCTGTGCAGTGATAACGCTGCATAGACGTTAACGTTGCGCATACTTTGAACACGAGGGTAACGTCGCACTCATGCCGCGATTGGACACTGGCCTGGCCGCCGCTCATACGGACAGAGTAGGATGACGTGATTGTACCAGTTTGCTAAAAAACGCAACGTCGATGTCTCGTTGACACGACGTTGGCGTTGCGAAGTCGCAGCGTCAACGCTTGTCGTTACAGACTCGCGATGTCAACGTCGCATTTGCGCAGGGATAACGTTGGAGAAACACCAACGCTCGTAAAACACTAGTGGGATAGTGGCTTAACTTTATCAATATTAGATTATGATGGGTTATTTATTGCAGTATGTACTGCATGCCGCTGACGCGCAATGGGAGGCACCGTGGGAGAGCAAGGCAGCAGTTCTGCTGTACACAGAATTGGTGATCAACTTCTTCAAGGTTCTCCTGTACATTGGATTTGTGGTCGTCATGGTCCGCATCTTCACTCTTCCACTGTTCGCATTCCGGCCTATGTATGAGACTATGAGGTAAGATAGTTTATTTATTGAAAATGGCATATCAACTAAGTACATAACAGAAATCTTAATCTAAACTACAACTATTAAAAGCAAATTATATTTCTATCTGTACTACCTATTCACTTTCTACTTGATGAGCCTTCTTAAATAAACCGTAAAACTATTAAAGGAGCTTCAAGAAGGCGTACAATGACGTTGTGTTATCGCGTCGTGCGATCCGCAACATGAACACCCTGTATCCGGACGCGACTGCCGAGGAATTGGCCGCAGCGGACAACGAGTGCATCATCTGTCGCGAGGAGATGCATAATGGTGAGAATTTATAAAAATACATAATTGATTGGTAGATATGGATGCTTTAGTTCCTGTAGCTTTTCCTTGATTGTAAGAGGCGACTAAAAGGGGGCTTATGGGGTTGCGTAAAGTAATGAACTTTACTTTTTGCAAGCAGTTGATTTCAACCTTTTTTTAAATCTTTAATTCTTTCATACCAGCATAACCTCTAAGGGTCTTTGCGGTCAAAACATAAAATAAATTACATACTGACTGGGCTGTCGTTAAAAATCTTTATTGGCCTAGGCCGGTCAAGCGAAAATCAATTTAGTAATCAGTTTAATAGTTTTTTGTACCGTATCGACGTTCAAATGATTAATTCGATTTCGTTGTTCCTGTGTAGTCTAGTGTAGGGAATGATTGATTTTTAAGTATATTTTATACGATTTGTTATAGATCTTTCATGTTATGACCGGAGAAGTTCCAACGCTGCAGCCATTTCCACCGTAAAGCAAATCCTATTCTGTTTTGGCAGAAAGGTGTGGTTGTCGGCCAGACTTAGCCGATATAACAACGCAACTGCATATCATATCTGATCTGCATATCTCAGATAAGGTCTATAGGCTTCCTTGAGTGTAGGTAGATGTCCACAGTCTGCAGCGACCACGTAACTCCACGTAGCCTGCACGCTCGCGTCATTTGAACAAAAAAATAAAATTGAGTGCAGAGCGGGTTTTATATTTGTAAACATTTAAAGAACCGCAACAATTTCCAGCCTCAAGGCCGCTTGAACTTTCACATCTGTTCAAATTCGAACGAGTATTTGTATTCAAGTTATAAGCCGATAGGAGGTTACAATATTCGATGATCGTGTGATGTAAAACTGTTAAGTCATTATTAAACTCGCTGTTGTTATCGTAAAAAAACACGTAAGCCAGTATGCATTCAGTTGCAGCGCATACCTACATGCTGTTGAATGTAAACAATTTATTTAATATTGCTTAAGTGAGATAAATATTGTCATGTGAATGTGACGAGTTCGTGTTGATATGTCGATGTGTGTTAAAAGGAAAAAGTAACAACTTTTGTGTGGCAGTACAGGTCCAGGTAGGTAAGTGACTTTTTGTCGTTATTTGTATGGTTGATGTTCAAAATATGTATCCGAATTAAATATAATAATGGATAGGTACAAACGATTTGGACCACGATAGTCGTTAAGGTCATTTAGATAATTTATTTAAGAATTTGACCTGTAAGGACAATTTCGCTGGAAATGTACTATAAGAAAACACCAGTACGAAGTATTTGCTTTTGTTATTTAGGTAATTAGTAATTAGTGATAAAGGATTAAAATAACGATATTTCAGTTTTTTCCACGTTAGGTTAATTTTTTCATGGAATTTTTATGGAAGTATTTTGGCGTGCCTGCTTAAGTGTGTGTAAAAGTCAATAAACGGGACAGATTAGGTATACCTATACCTACATCCTTTTCGAGAAGTATTTACATATTTCCAACGGATTTATTAACTTTAAGAGGAGACTTGGGATAGCAAAGATATAATATTCTATCACTCGTAATAAGATGACAATTTAAGGATTTGATAAATGTTAAAATAGTTAAACGTTGTTATTTATTATGCGAAAAAAACAAAACATGACAAAAAAAGCATATTATATACGTTATCCTTGAGTGGTCTCTGCTTAAATAAAGCATCAAGGTATGACAGGTATGACACCCGTCAGAGGAGTGGCCTTCGAACCCCTCGTCCCAACGTCCATGCACAATGTTCCTTCTAAGTAGTTATACAACTAGTGTGTCAGTGTCAGTGTTGACGGTTTATAGAAAATGACGTTGTGGATTGAAATTGACATATTTAGAAATGTATGCGTCTGTAGCGATTAAAGAATATTTGTGAATGTGTGACAAAATTAAAATGTGCGCGTTCTTTCCCCGCACCAGATTTGGCACAAAAATTATGTATCGATTATGAAATGAAATGAAATTATGTATCGAAGCGAGGCGCTATGCCGTCTCTCCTGAAGGGTGAGTCAGTAACTTTGATGCTCTAAGGGTCTCTGTGACGTACAAACTCTAAAGCTAAACCTCAAACAAGCTTTTATAATACTAATCTACTATGCCCTTCTTTTAAATTTTGAGAGGAAACCAGTGAAAACGCTGCTATAGAGAGGTTCCATAAAGAAAGTTGCAATGTGCAGCAACGCTTCACATATTGTTTCGTACAATGTATAGTACAATATATCGTACAATAGTAATCGAGTACATAATATGTACATTTTATAGTAGTAACTTTAATTAAATAAAAGTAGGACTTTTCACACTCATAGCCTTACAGTAGGACATTATGTGTCATTGTTGCTCTGTTGTTGATTGAACCCAGAACCTATTGTATGGCGCATCAGCGGCGTGGTGACCACTTTATCATACGGGTTGTAATTATGATGAATCCAATAATTCATCTTGTAACTTATATAAAACTAAAACATATTTTCATATTAATACTTTCATAGCCTTCCTCCTGTTCCGTTTTTATTTTTTTAAAACCCATTTTCAATAGTCAATATTAGTAAGACTGGAATCCTTTTTGGGTCCCGTTATTGCGTAAGTGTATCTCTCCATTATTGGGGAGGTCTGACCCTTACTCCAACATGGATTCAATGCGGGCATTTCTTTATTACTTAGCAAAACAATTATTAAAATTGAATTACTCGAATCCCTGTTATTTTTAGTTTTTTCTTACTAAGTATTTGTAATGTGAACAAACCTATAAAACCTAATAACATGAAGTAGCTAAGAGCGGTTTCATACCAGCGTATTTTACGCTCCTAAAGTTTGTTTTCGGAAGCGCGAGACAGACATTTTCAGGTACAAAAAGTAGCGCGCGTGTAATTGCACGCATTAATAATGTAAATATGTATAAAGTACACGCACAGGAATATACGCTAGTTTGAAACCGTTCTAACACACTTGTGTTGTTTGCAGGCGCGAAGAAGCTGCCGTGCAACCACATCTTCCACGCGGCGTGCCTGCGGCTTTGGTTCCAGCGGCAGCAGACGTGCCCGACGTGCCGGCTGAACGTGCTGCGCGCGCCGGCGCCCGACGCCGCCCCCGCGCCGCACGCCGCGCCCGCCGCGCACCCCGCGCCTGCCCACGCCGCCCCGCCGCACGCGCCCCACGCGCCGCCGCCCTTCCCCAACATGCCGCCCCCGCCCCGTGAGTGCCAATTAATCGTTTTTTTTTTTAATTTAGGAATGGCGTCTCGGGCGTCAATGTCAAGTGAACATTTGTATCTAGGTTTTGTCAATTTGGTTTCAACACGGCAACATAATAATGGTAAAGGTCAAATCAGTGTCACCAAAACGTTGCTGATGTATTTTAAGAGGCAAGCGGAAAAAATATGTTTTCGCGCAGTTCACACTTTACAACACTTTAGCACTGTATAACCCAAAAATACACTAAGAAACTAAAAATATAATAAAAGTACGACGTGCCTTATTCAAGTTGCCGCCAAAACTCACAAGTAAAGATGAAAGTTTTATTTTGTTTAAGATAAGTTATGAATTAAAAACTATTCTGAGATCGTCTTGAGAACATTTGGTCATATAATGTATGTATGTAGAGCTTAAATTAATTTCCGTGTAAGTACAGATGTTTCAAATATTTCAATTTAAAAAGAAGTTCCGAAATAGTTAGCTATATAAATCTTAAATAAATAATAAACATTTTTAAGAATAGAAAAAGGTAATTAAACTTTGTAAGAAGGTAATTGGAAGAAGGTGATTGGAAACCATCCTGTACCAATGTAATGTTGGCCACTGTACTATATCGCAGCAACATAGTGGAATAAGTTACGTTTGCGCAGCGTCAACGTTGAATAAATGCCAACGCCACACAAGAGCCGGTGGGATAACAGTCTTATGTAGTGGGACTTTTTCTAAAGTTTCAGAAGTAAAATCTGTTCCTTAAAATACAAAACTGTATGTCCTTATTAATAAAGCAACGTGTATTCCAGCTATGATGGCGTGGGGCGTGCCGCCGCCACCGCCGCCGCGGCCCGCGTCGCTCGCCAACCTCAGCCTGGACGAGTTGCAGCGCATGGAGGGCACCGAGCGCAGGAACGTTGAGGCACGACTGCAGGTATCGCTCTCAGTTTTACTCTTTAATAGGTTATTTTACTTATGTGAATGTTTGGAGTCTTGGATGGATGTTTGTTGCTCAATCATGCTAGAACGGCTGAACAGATCTGGATGAAATTTGCCACAGAGATAGAGGTATCGCCTTTCTTTTTGATTTTTCAATAGGGTATTTTACTTATGCGAAAGTTTTCTTGGATGGATGCTTGTTGCTTCATCCATCACACAAGAACGACTGAACAGATCTGGATGAAATTTGGCACAGGGATAGAGTATAGTCTGGAATAGCACATGAATACTTTTTATCCTGGCAAAATGGTCTGTTCCTATGAAATAGATAAGTATAATCATAAAAAATCACCTGGATCCTACTACTACCAGCTAGTGTTGTAGTGAAAGGCCAATATGCTGTCTATTCTTCAGAATGATTGGTTTCTTTTGCAAATAGAACAATCGCCAATTATCGAAAACCATTTAAATTTTAGAGGGCTCCATGATAAGAATAACATTTGATTGATTGGAGATTGAGACAGTCTATTGCGTCGCGCAGTCGAATAAAACTGCCTTCTTTTTATCTGTTATCCATCTCCACCTTTCTTACTAGATTATTTATTCCTTGATAGACATGATGGGATACTTTAAAAAAAAATAACCCCTATTGGTGTGATATTTATAGTTATTGAAAATTTGTAAAAACTCTTTTTTTAGAATTAATAGTTTTTATTATTGTGTGCACTATATAGTGAGACTTGAAAACATAGCATAATCTTGTAAGGGGTTATACTTATAGTACAAGTCATTGGCATCATTTTAGTATATGAACACTCATATGCAAAAATGAACCGTTATTTAAAAAATGTGTTTTTTGGGGAATATCGCAGGTGGTAACTTAAAAATTAAAAAAATATTAAAGAGTAATACAAAAAAATGTTTTACATACAAATTTACTCCTTTGAAATGAGCTATACAACTTTAATGCAGCTGACCTAAATGCCAAAGATATAAGGTAAACAATGGAGCAGGTAGAAAACCACCATATCACTTAGGATTATCCAGAAAAAAAATTTTTTTTTCGATAATGATTTGTATATGTATTATAATAGATATAACCCCTTACAAGATCATACTCTTGCCAAGTCACCCTGTATAGGTGGAGGGACAAGGTCCATAAAAATTAAAAAAAATCAACATGATCTTCATGTAATTTTCATGGGCTACTATTGAAAGTAAAAAATAAAGGGAAAATTGAAAGGAAACCCAAGAACAATTTGTTTAAGTTGATGATTGTTTCAGTTACTTCGCGATATCCAAGCAATGCTCGACGCATCAGTACTTTTGATGCAACAGTACTCCGCTGTTGTCTCCAACTTGCCCCAGAACTCTAACAATGTTGGAACTCAAACTGAAGTGAAGTGAGTAATATTTTAACAAATTTCATTTTGATCATAGGTATGTTAATAAAAGTTTCTACGTCTTAACTTAAGACTTTATAAAATTTGTGATGCCATATATCTAAAATAATAATAATGTTGTAGGTTTTCCATTTAAGTGGTTTTTAAGGTTTTTTCATATTCAGTGCAGTAATTTTATTAATGTTGTTAAAAAAATATGTTATAGCCAAACAGAGGCATCTCCTGAATCTTCTCCGTCTCCTGCGATGACCAAGAGTGAACCAGATGTCGTGCCCAGTACATCCGGCATCAGCAAACCTTCCACAAGTTCTGTTACCAATTCTCAAGATAGTATAAATCCTGATACTTCCACGTCAAAAGCAACTGCAAGTTCTGTTAGGTAAGTGTGTTTCTTTTATAAAATTGAAGAAGAATATAGGCCAGGAGCAAGTGATCACTGCAGTCCATGAACAACTACACTTAACCTCATAGCTCACTTAAGCTTAAGTCTTGTGAAAAGTTTTGTGCAGTTGCTGTGTTACCAGGTAAGGCTGATGATGGCCTGAAGTATGGGTTGCCGGCAAGCGCACCTCTGTAGGTAACAGGTAATAGGACTGCTGCACTACTAATTGACAGCGCAGACAGAGCGGAGTTACAGATCTTTAGTACTGTTCTAACTTGTTTTCTATTATGTATTTTTTCATATCACATGTAATGAAACGAGTTTTGATTTCTGTTTTGCCCGTCGAAATAAGACAATTTGAAACCAATGCGAATGTGTCAGTCAGAAACAACGTTGTTTCTGCACTAGGGGAGAAACAATATAAACGTTTATATAATATTTATGTATTATATAATTTACTATATATATTTACACTTACTACAGTTAGTTATTTAGATACAAGCAAACCTTTAGAAAGATTTTCCTTGTTTTCTTGTAGAAGTAATTCTATTGTTGTCACCTACTTAAAAATTCTCACCATCAGCCAGGGTTGACTGGTAGAGAATGCCTCTAGGCATTAAGTCCGCCCTTTGTACAACACTGTTTAAAGTTGTAACAATAAAGAATAAATAAATAAATAAACCAGTAGTTCTTGAGATTAGTGCGTTCAAACAAACGAACAAACAAACAAACTCTTCAGCTTTATGTATAGATTAAAATATTGATTAATTATTGTTGATGTGTGGGAACGTGAACCCTATTTCATACAGTTTACCATATTATTGCCAGCTCATCTTATGTTGTTTTTTTTCTATGTATTATTTATTTTTCTTTTCATTTATAAGTTTCCTATTATCATTTAAGGGACTGTAAATTATAAAACTTCAATACATTAACTGAAGTTTTCTATAAATCAACAACGATATTTCCAAACACTGATCGAGAAATTCTAGAAAACGACGAAACTTTTTTATTTGTGAACCGATTTAAATAAAACAAACACTAAATGTTAATCCATAAAAATACCAATACATCAGTGAAAACCGCATCCTTCTACGTTAAGCCGTTTCTGAGATTAGCGCGAACAAACGAACAGACAAACAGACAATAATAAACAAATCCTTGCAATGATAGCCTTTCCACACTTGTAATGAAATATAGGTACTATTCATGGGATTAGAACAATTTTTTTGATGTGCAGCTACTTGCAAAAAGTTTCGAGAGACAAAGATTGTCGAGTATTGTGCCTTAAAAGATAAATTTATTTTTTCAGTGCTAAAGACGATGCTGATGCTGAGGAACTAAGGAGACGGAGATTACAGAAATTCAACATGGAGAACTGAGCTTTTTTAAAATTATTTGAGTGTCTTTATTAACTTGCTGATTTAAATGTACAGTGTTTTAGTATGTGCATTGTGTACTCTAATCGAAAACAAATGTATTTATGTTCTTGTAAATATATTGGGATATACACATGAATACATTTAAATAATACTTTATTTCTCTTTATCACACTTCATTTATTCTAGCTAGTCAGTGGAATATGAACCTTAACAACTCATGTGTTAATTTACACAATTACTCTAGGCATTGTAAAAAGCATTTATATATCCATACACTTTAGGATTATAATTTTCTAGCACTGGTCTCCCACTGAAATATTTACATGAGTCATACATTTTTAGATTGTTCTTGCAATATAAAACGTTTTTTGTACCATTACTACCATCCACGTTTAATGTGTTCAATTCAAACACCCCAAAATGAAATATTTTGCCATCTGTATGGATATAGTTTACATACACTGGTTCTGGTAGGTCTTTTGCATCTTCCTGTAAAATAGAATGATTAATACTAAAATGATAATATCAAAATACATACATAATTATTTAAATTATTTGATAAACAGAAATTCTTACCCCATGTAATAGTTTGGCATATGCAGTGGCCACTGTAAAGGCATGAGTAAGCGACTTTCCTAGGATTTGTGTTTCAGTAACTGGTGTCTCATAAATATTGTTTACTTCTGTGCTATTGAAATGCAGCCATGATGTGTGAGGATGTTTTATGGTAACATTGGGCTTGAATGCTAAAACATTTTTTAGATTATTTAGGTTTACTCACACATCAATAAACACTATAAAATACTTAAATAAAAAAAGCCTCCAGGTTTTCAGAACATACTAAATAATTGGCCTTGCTATAATATATTATGAGAGGTGAAATAACAAAAGCCTTAGGAATAATCCTGCAACCATCTTCAAAATGGGACTACTATTGATTATAACTAGAGACTGGATTATATGCAATATAAAAGACTTGTTATATGCATGCAAATATGCATGAAATATGCACGAATATTGGCAGAATATGCAAAATTAAATGATAAATTTTAGGAATTAAAAAAGGAAAAGTATGTTTTATTTTTTTTCAAAATCAGCATACAATTAGTAAAATATCCTTTGATAGGTGATAATACGTACAGTAAGCTCCACACAAGCTATGCAAATCTGTCAAATTTATCCAATAGATTTTAGTTTCTGGCAAAAGTTATACCGTCCCATTAATAAAACTATCAATTTGACACAAAACAAAAGATGCGCGCCGCTATTGTACTGACTCTGCGTTCCGAAATGCGTCGGATTCGCGATATTATCACTTTAAAAATATTGTAAATATGCATCATCATTAGATCTTAGGTAAAATATGCTATTACCTCTGAAAATATGCTATTACCTCTGAAGATGGCTTAAATATAAAAGCATATGCAAATATGCAAATGCATATAATCCAGTCTCTTATTATAACATTTATATTATTTTACTTTAATATGGTAAGTAAACTTTTATATGATTAAATAGGTACTAATACCCAATGTAGATTATATAGCATCCTTAACAAAAAGAAAAACATTATTTGATAGATTTTTATGTTTACATCATTGTTTTTAACTAAAGAGAATTTTATGGAGGGAACCTGTTATGTGACAATATTCCACAGGATACAAGGCACTGTGATAACATGCATTTTGCAGAATACATAATAAATATTACCATAAAATAACATCAAAGAATCAATAAGATATATGTACCTAACTTAGGGCTGATTTTCCATCCCCACATAAAAGTGTTCATCAAATAAATGTTAGCATCAAATAAATCTTCGCTGTCATTGCTACTCTTGGCTGCATCCCTTTTTACGTCCCACTTCTGGGCACAGGTCTTTCCCCATTATTGGGGAGGCCTGAAGCTTACTCCACCATGCTGCTCCAATGCAGGTTGGTGGAGATTGCATTGATACTCTTACAACATAATAATATCAAAAGGACTAACTCATCATATCATTATATCACTAGGTAATATGGATATATTTTATATCTTTAAACTTTAAATAATTAACTGATAGGAACTTTATATTGGAGTTGAAAAATTGGCCCTTGATCAGTCAACCATAGCTTTTCTTAAATATATTTAAAAATTGCAGTGTCCTAAATAATAATCCTGCTGCCAATAGAAAAATAGAGGTAAGAATTAATTTTTATATCCATTTATGGAGTTTATATTTAAGTATTTTTAGTTATAATATTACCAAATAACATGTGAAATATATGTGATTTTGGTACACAAGTATAACTAATTGAGGGTTGGATCAAATGAATGGAATTAGTTTTGTAAATTATACATATTTATGCATACTACACTATTATTATTGTTATTAAGAGCTTAGAATAGGATCCTAAAATTGAAATTTATACTTTTATGATTCCTGACATGCATCATACAGAATCATATTTTAGGTATCTGATTAGAACCAGCTATAAGTACAGAGGTTTAAAATTATAAATGTTTTTGACTTTGATTAGCTATAAAAGGCTGTTGGATGTTTACAAAATGTGCTATCTGAAACATTTAGTGCAACAATATTTT
The DNA here is from genome assembly GCA_911387765.1 of Pyrgus malvae. NCBI lineage: Eukaryota > Metazoa > Arthropoda > Insecta > Lepidoptera > Hesperiidae > Pyrgus > Pyrgus malvae. Next base: position 8,902,550 of record OU426964.1, read on the forward strand.
TCTTATTGTTAGTTTTCTTAAACTCAAGATCCATGTCAGGTTTTGTAACTAAAAGATTTGTTAGTTGTAAAAAGCATTTAAAGTAGGATATATTTAAACTTACGGTATTTGCTGGTTTCACTGTAAAAATGTTCAGGTGGCAAGGTGATGGTGTGCTTGATTGGATACAAGTCCGGTATTTCAACAAAAGGTATGTCATTTGGTACTTCATGCTTGAGAGGAGAGTTGTCAGTGACAAGTATGTTTGAGACTCCCTGGAACCCAATCAGATCATCCTCTTTGGTGAAGATAACTTTGCTCTCAACATCATTTGAAACATATCTCTTCTGCGTAAGCTCTGTATCACTGCACTTCTCAACAAGTTGGACAAGTTTGTTTGTTAAAATTTGGCTGAAAATATTTGTGATAAATTATTAAATATTTAATTATTGATTCATGTTTTTTTATGTAATTTTCCCTTGTACCACCTGATTTCATGTTCAGGAAACTTAAAGTGAGAGAAGAGTTTTTTTATACTTTTTAAATACATAATATGTTAAAAAATTGATAGATGAAAGTCACAAGTTGATTTCATTTATCAAAGACCAAACTTATTATTCACCAAAATTTAGCAGTGAAATTTCTTGATCTAACCAAAAGGCAATAATAAATAATAATAAACAATGTTGCACACTCATAAAGCCCCACACTAGGACTACCTGTATTGTGAGTACCATGGACCCACACAAAGACATGAAGAGATACACTCAAGACTGAACAGAAATTAAAACTCATCATTCCAATTTCTACCTCTCTGAGAAACAAAGTTAAGGTCCTGGATTGGCAGTCTAGCTTGGTGACCATTGCATCATACAGGTTTCATTGGAAATAGTTTATAAGGTTTTTCAATAAATGTCTACAGGGTTAAAAGTATAAGCAATGGTGATGGGTAGATTATGTTTATCTTACTTATTTCAGCTCTATTATGATTGATTGTGATGAACCAGAATAAGTTAAAATGAGATGTTATATGTATATTTGACTGCAGTTTAAATTATTAAATTTTAAAGATTAGCAAGAGATGCAGTTAAATAAAAGCATATTTAAAGTTTATTTACATACTTGCGTCTTTTATCAGTAATTCCCAGTATCCTTGGGAAATTATAAGCTGGCCTATTTGGATCTTTAATTTTCGGCAACTTTAGCTGTTCAGAATCAAAGACATTAGCAGAGAGAATAGCTTTTTTTACATTTTCATGAACTGCCTTTGGAGGTGCTACTTCAGCTAGTTCTTCAATCTTGTATGGAAGTTTACCATCAGCTATAACTGTTTTTGTTAACACTTGTGCTTGTGAAAGACCTTCAAGTAACACATTGTTGTTTTTTAGAGTAAGACAGGGCTTTTCTTTATAATTCAGATGGTTTTGGTCTAGTGGTAGGGGTTGCTCATAGGGCCCTACAATTTTCAACCTGTAAAGTGTTGGTGATTACAGTGAAATAGCAGATTGTATATTTTATATTCATAAATTCTTAAGCGAGTTCTATTTTTTTTTTCGCTACAAGAGAAACAATAATTTAAGGTTATGATAGTCGTAACTACAAAGTCAGTAATAAGTTAGGCGAAACCTAAAATAGAATTCATATTAGATATGAGCGCCGATGGGTGGGAGGTCGGCGGCGGCGCGCCGACTTTTTGGAGTCGGCGGCGGCGGCGTTTTCGGCGGCGTGACCTCCAAAGGATTTTTTGATGTTGGCAGATAAAAAACACGTAGTTTTGACACTTAGCAATTAGAACAACGTAATTATACAATTTTGAATAACAGTTTGCCGATATTGTAGGTCGGTGTGTGACAGGATAGTTTTTTTTATGTACATATAAATAAACCGTACAAAAAGGCAGACAAGCCGCGTGGTGTTAAGCGATCACCGTCGCCTATGGACACGGGTAACCCCAGAGGAGTCACTCAAGCTTTGCCTGCTTTGGAGGAGAGCTTTTTTACAGCTTTCTTGAAGAACCTCATTTCATAGTCCACTGGAAATGTCTCAGCTGGAAGGTTGTCCCATAACTTACACGTCCGTGGTAAGAAAGAGCGTGCAAAGCGGACTGTGGAGGACCGCCACGAGTCCAGATGGTGTCGGTGAAACTTTAACCTTCGTCTGGTGGTATATTCATGAAATGGTGACGTAGGCATCATTTTAAAAAGTTCCTTGGAGCCCTCACCATAGTAAAGTCGATAGAATGCGCAGAGCGAGCCTCTTCGCAAGCTTAGCGGTTCTAGACTGTCAGTCAAGCTTGGGTCGTTGATGATTCGGACTGCGCGCTTTTGAACGGAGTCAAATGAGTGTAGTGGTGTAGCTGGTATTTTGGTGCTCCTCTCGTATAATCTGCAGCTATGTATTGTGTATGTGGACTATGAGAAAGCCTTCGATTCTATTGAGATCTGGGCGGTGCTAGAGTCTCTCCAGCGATGCCAGATTGACTATCGGTACATCGAGGTGTTGAAGTGTTTGTACAAAGCCGCAACCATGGCAGTCCGAGTCCACGACGGAAGCACTGGACCTATTCCACTGCAGCGCGGAGTACAAGGCACAAGGTTCATATCCCCGAAGCTGTTTACCGCTGCACTGGAAGACGTGTTCAAGCTGATAGAGTGGAACGAGCTCGGTATTGACATCAATGGCGAACACCTCACACAACTTCGATTTGCCGATGATATAGTAATCTTGGCGGAGAACCTGGAAGAGTTCAGCACTATATTATGTGACCTCCATAGCGCCTCACAAAGGGTGGATCTTAAGATGAACATGGACAAGACGAAGATCATGTTCAACGTCCATGTCACACCTATACCGGTTGTTGTTGATGGCACTACTCTCGAAGTTGTCGACGAGTACATATACCTGCGATCCGTATGGGTAAGTCCAGCTTCGAGAGAGAGGTAACTCGTAGAATCCAACTCGGTTGGGCAGCGTTCAGGAAGTTACAAAGTGTCTTCTCGTCCAGAATACCTCAGTGCGTAGAGAATGTAGTGCATGAATGTAGTAGTGCGTAGGGAAATACCAATTTCTCTACGCGATAAAATTCGTAACGATGAAATCCGTAGACGAACGAAAGTTACAGACATAGCTCTCAAAATTTGCAAGCTGAAGTGGCAATGGGCAGGCCATATAGTTAGAAGAACCGACAACCGATGGGGAAGAAAGGTTCTCGAATGGCGACCACGTCTCGGCAAAAGGAGTACAGGCCGCCCTCCAACCAAGTGGACTGATGACCTAAAGAAGACAGCGGGAAACCGCTGGATTCAGTAGGCGCAGGACCAGGAGGAATGGCGAACGTTAGGGGAGGCCTACTTTAAGCAGTGGACTACTAAAGGCTGAAAAGAAGAAGAAGAACTGCTTAAAGCGGCCTACGGCAACAACGAGCACGTTCATACTATTTGACTAGTGACCGATTCAATTATCTCTCTCGCTCACTCGGCGCGCCGTTACCTTTTCGCGGCGGCGGCGGCGCGGCGAAATCTGCGGCGGCGGCGGCGCGCCGGCGCGGCGCTCATATCTAATTCATATACATTTAAAACCAAATGTTGTCATACCTCTCTAGCGGTTCTTGTTTTTCACTTTGGTTTACAAATTCGAGAGCATCCACAACGGGTATACCTTTTTCTTTTAGATATTGTTCAACCCCGGTATCAGTGGGAACACGTTTTCCTTGAATTAACCAATGCTTCTTGAACATAAATCCAATGTGTTGTCGGTTTAATACTTGCGTAAGTTTCATTTTTATTTATTTTCGTAGCTTTTCTATCAATTCACATGCTTCAAAATCCCAATTTTGACAAACCACAGAATGAAAATGAAATGAATGACACGAGAGTTATTGTTCTTAGCACGCAGTGTTGCCAGATGGACAATCTGAAAATGCGGTATAATGTACTAAAAATTACAGTGTTTTTGTCATAAATACAGTAAAAACGAAAAAAAAATTACAGTATATTTTACAGTGCAAATAAAAAATATTCATATTATTTAGATAGTTGTTTATTATCAACCTTACAAATTAAATTAATCAGTGTCTCTATATATCGCTCGTTTCGTGCACTTAATTTTAAATTTTTGGCGACGACTTCCGAATCGGGAAAAATTTCAGGTTATCTTCCGATTTTAATGTCTTCTTTTCAAACACTGTGGCAATTGCTGGTTGTGATGACAATGGTTTAGATTTTTTCAAATGTTTATTTCCTTCACCATGCCTTTTTATAGCAATTCTGTCAGTTAATATTTTTATAGCACATAATACACAAATAGCAAGTGCCGTTTCTTAGCTTTTTTGGAGGTCCACTAGTATTGTCTTCCGAAAAACTACTTAGTGGTTAATTTAAAAGCTTTAATGAGATAAACAACATAAATCTTTTTTTATACGCTTCAACGTACGTATAAAAAAACTAATGAGTAATACTGCCCTCGCCGATCCTGTAAAACGCAACTAATTTGAAAGACACACTATTTACATCAAACTGTAGTTGTCAAGGTGTTCATTCCTTCTAACCGGGTGATACTGTTTTTCGAATGAAAGACTGAATGGGGATTCCTCTACATTTACATACCTACTCGTATTTTTGCGATAAGTCGCGGTCATAATTTTAAAAATTTCAATTACAGTAGCGTTTATTTTAAAGAAATTAATGAAACTTGTTTCATAAAAAAATACAGTGTTCTCCATACACTGTATTTATAACAATACAGTGTACAGTAGACGGCTTGAAAATACAGTAGATCCACTGTAATTACAGTGCATCTGGCAACACTGTTAGCACGAGACACGACCACACGACAGATGACAGAATGATTTTTTTTAAATTCATTTTACGGCATTGGATAAAATCCTTGCAGCCATTCAATATTTTCGTTTCATTATTAAATAAAGGCATCGCACTCTGTGCATATTGCCTTGCCAGTATCAAGTGTAATTTCTACGTCATAGAATAAATCAGTAAGTCGTCAGGTATCAGTCAGTCTAGTCAGTCACATGTTCAAGTAAAGCGATGGCTACTTTACGAGAACATGTCCGAAGGAGTTTTGGAGGCAAGCCGAAAAACATGTTTTCGCACTGTTATTCTATTTCACAACACTCGTGCACTGTCATTAACCTATATCGAAAAAAATGCCACCAACTTTATTCGACAACTCAAAAATACACCAAGAAAATGAAAATAAAACAAGAGCACAACTTGTCCCTTCAGACTTCCCGCCAAAACTCCTGACAGAGTGAAATCACAAAAATAATAGTGAGTTTAGTGAGCTGTGGCCTGTGAGCTGTGAGTGGCAGTTTTGGTGGGAAGACGAAATAGACATATTGTGCCTGCTCTTGTTTTATTTTTACTTTCTTGGAGTATTTTTGAGTTATATCGGATAAATTTAATGACATTTTGTTCGATATAGGTTAATTATAGTGCACGAGTGTTGTAAATTAAAATAACAGTGCGAAAATGTGTTTTTTCGGCTTGCCTCCACCAAAATTCCATTGGTCACGTTCTGGTAAAGAAGCCATCGCTTTACTTGAATATCTGACTGACTTGACTGACTGATTACTGACAACTTACTGACTTTACTTATTATTACTCGTCCAGTTTCACCGAAACTGGCAAAACCGTGATGCAATAATTATACTTGACGCTGGCAATATGCAGAGATTGCTATGCCATAATTGAAGAAAAAAAAACAGGGAGTAAAATGTCATCTGTCATGTGATCACATCAAATCCTTTTTTTTTATTCGTTTTACTGCAATATAAAAATCTTTTCAGCCATTCAATACCTTCATTTCTTTTTTTAACAAATGATCGTGACGTCAGCTTTTCCGTTTACCCACTTTGCAAAATGTATTTAATTGAGTTACTTATTTGACCATTATGAGAGATAATAATATTCCACGATATAATAATCCACGACACGGCCAACCTGACGAGTCGCACGTCCGTCCTCGTGTGTACCCGTAATAAGCAATCGGCCAACCTGACCACAACGCGAAAGTAATATAATAATAATTATTTTGTATTTTTGTATTTTTGAATGTGTGGTGTACAATAACGCAGATTTGTATTTGTATTTGTATAATTATAACGTTTCACACTCAAAGCCCTACTATAAGTTTACCCTCTCATAAGAGTACCTTATGCATACACACCAAGATGGACATAACACCCAGACTGAGAACAGAAAATGAAACTTATTTCAATCAGTACTTCGTCGCCGGGAATCAAACCCGGGCAGTCCGGAGTGGTAACCAATGCGCCACGCGAATTGTCTTATCTGTGCCGCAAAATAATTTCTTTTAACTTGTCAACTACTTATTCTTATGTCCTTCAATAGATAGATACATAGGCATTCATACGTTACTCATCGGAGAATAATATGAACATCCAATGCAGTACGGGTCTCGGTCGCCTAACAATTGCCGGCTTTTAATTAAGATTTTAAAAAAACCCCTACACGTACAGTAGACGTAGTAGTACACGTAGGTACACTGGAAAGGCCTCATCTGGAAAATGGTCTTACAGCTTACACTTCCGTGTCAATAAGGAACATGCAAAGCGGACTTTAAAAGACTGCCAAGAGCCCAGATGGTGTTGGTGGAAGTGGAGGTAGTAAAATGGGTACCTATCAATTTTAAAACTTCTTCGGAGCACTCACCATAGTAAAGGCGGTGAAACACGCAGAGATAACCTGTCTAATCGCACGCTAAGTGGTTCTAGTTTTTTCTACTTCAATCTAGGTCAATAAGTCGATTCGAAATGTTCGGTTTTTAACATTCTAGTGGTATTTTATTGCGCCGCAATATGGCTTGCAGTGGCTGAAGTTCTTCATGGTCTAAGATGGTTAAGTTGCATTAGGGGCTGCTTCGCAGTGAATCAAGTCTCTGTTGAGGGCATTAAGCTTTATGAATGCCGATTTGGCTGTGAACTCCAAGCGAGTTCGAATAGCCTTCAACGTTAAGTAATCGCGTAGTAAAACATCGCGACAATAGGCATGATGACAGATTTTTAAATACCTTTCCTTATTGTAGGTACACGTCTCCTAGTTTAAAAAAAAGTTTATTTCAGCAATAAACTTAAGTTTTAACGTAAATTAATGCATTTTCTGCTATGTAATTTGAATTAAGCGCGAAAACGCTCGTAGGTGTCATGGCGTCGGCTTGCTCGTCAAACTTCAAGCAACACGATGCCTTTTACTGAGACGGACGTCATTCCTTTTGATTGGCGTTTCAGATAACATGGCCGATTGCTATATTTAATACTTTTATTTTATTGAAAATCTTATTAATCTTAATGTTTATATTAAAACGGGATCATATTTTAGAACTTTTTTAGGATATATTTTTCTGTAAAACCATTAATAGTGTCATCATGCCTATTATATGTATCAGACTTCTTTCTGATTTTTTTCATTATGTACTTGAAAATGGGCAGTCAATGGCAGCTGATACGTTACTATACTAGTAAGGTGCGCAGACAGAGAGGTGATGTGATATGACGCACGGAACATATTAAAGAGGTTAGAATGGAATTGTGGGCGGGGCAGACGCGTCAAGGATATGAGTAAATACGCGATCGCGCTGCGATATGCGTGCTTGTGTGCGTGCTTGCGTGTGATTCGTTCATTTGAAATCGCATGATTGTGCGGCGCTAAGATTAGCTAGATTTGAAATTGCAAATATGTGACTAAGCTTCATATTTATTTAAGTACAGATGTAGTGGAGGTGAAATGTGGGGCTGGATCGGCGACACCTTTTTTTATACGAACGGCTCATTATTGCCATTCTGCCTCTTTTATTATGTTCTGTGGTATGACCAGACAATATTGTAGGTAGGTAATAAAAACAATGTATCATTTCGTAAATATATATATTTAATTTTATATCTTCCATCAATACATACAACGACACTGATAGTACATACAAATTGGTTGCAATTAAAATTACATGACTTTAATTTTCTTTATTTCTGATGATGCTGATTACAACGTATAGGTAGGTATATATCTTACAATAATCATGGTTCTTTAATAAATAACTCGGGGAAGACATACAGCACCGTAGATCAAGACAATTTGGGCACATCGAGATTTTATACGTATAATATTGATGGAGGAGTAATACTTTACAAAATAAAACTTATCGAAATATCTTCGGTGTATGCTAGGAGCTATAAAAATTGAAAATAATACAACTAATTAATTTCATAACTAGTAAGACATTACAATCCCTTACCACGAGATCAGCGACAACTTGACGTCACCCGGTCGAATCTTGTTTTGCATTGAGTTAGCCATTATTGGGTTGTTGCCGGGTTTAAGAGTACGTTTATAGAGAAGTTAAATCCAGTCAGTGCGATGTTTAAAATTATTTGTTTGAATTTTGAAAGCTTGACCCAATTTTTTTTATCTTTCGTCGCTATCCGCACCATATGCCAGCACGACAAAGTTTGATGTTCTTTTTAGTTTACGAAGTATCTACAACAGTACGAATACAGTATATAACCAGCCAGATTTAAAGCGAACATTTATTTTTTCCGTTGACCGTTGTGTCTAACCAGTAATAGGACCTAATAATAATATGTAATATCTAAAATTAGTACTTTTTTAGGAATCGCAGAAAGGAATCTTTTAGTGTCATTAACAGTGCAAGTAATATGAAACCTGATTTTTATTTGCGCTCAACAATAGTTTCAATTCTGATTATTCTAAGACCACGGATAATTATCTGAAAATAGCATACTTACACGACTGCTTCAGAATTCTCTGTAAACGCACTTTTGCATCTCAAAATAAAATAATCCATCTTTCTGTTTATCAGTTGCAAAGAAGACCAAATGCAGTTTTGGATCACTGTGAACGAGAGAAGTCCCTTTGGTAATTTAACGATTACTTTACCAATTGGTGGGTATTAGATTTTTAAATCTTTGGACTTTGTATAAAAACATTTAAAATCGTTTATGTCCGTCATCATTCTAACTATGCTTTAATTTAACCGCATATTGCAACAATTTGCGATACAAACATACAACACTTAATAACTACTATAATATAATACCTAATTATTTTTATAAAGTAACAAAATTAACTTATATTTACAGTATTATTAAATTGATAGCAGAATTTTACTATTTTATCTACGTATATACGATTTTCAGTACTTTTGTAGTCATCGATTCACAAATTATTGCTCGAAGCTGATGATATTGAGTTTTAGGTTAATAATAATGATAACTTTCAATAATTAGTTTAGTGTTGCCTCCAAAATTGGCTATCTCTTGTATAGTAAATTAAACTGAATGAATGAAACTCGTTTCATAGGTATATACAATTGAATTTTTATTGAAATGTTAAGGCACCGTTGGTTGAACTGATACTTAATAATTATTTATTTATAATGTAAGATATTAATATAGAACCATTGACGTGGTTTTAATTGTTTATCAATAAGAATATTAATTCCACTGGTGGATGTGTATGAGATCAAATCCGACATTTCTCAATACTATATTATTATATTATGAACGAAGATGCAGGAAAGTATTTAGGACTATCGAGACGTTGTTAGTGTATTGTTAAATTTTGCATTGCATACACTCTGTATCGTTGTAAATATATCCCTGATCGGACCTGTTACTAATGAAATATCACTTGAGAACGAAAGCACTTACGACTATGTAAAGCGAACTATGCAATTGTAAACGTATACATCCTAGCACGGAGACCCATCTGTGTTCAGTTGTGACTGTTGAAGTGAAGAATTGACATAACGTTATTTTCACGTATTTGCGTGGAGATTGGAGAATTGTTTCTGACGAAGTACTGTTTCTGCGAAGAAGCGAATCTGAGCGGGACCGCGGTGAGTGCAGCGATCGGGCATTCCGTTCAGTCGTCGTCTTTCTTTTCCATTTTGGGTTCATACATGGCGTGCAGCTGCTCCGGAGATATTCTGAAAAAGACATATCGAATTTAATATTTATCCGACATTTTTACATATTGATAAGAGCTAGCGTGGTGAACTGAGAGGTAGCTACCTATCAAGGGTGCATACCTAAAGTGGCTGCATTTTTCCTACTTACAATCTACGGGCTACTGAAAAAATGGCTCTCAAAATTACGCCCTGTACGAGATTTATCGTACAAAAGGTTTTTTTTATAAATAAACCGAACAAAAAAGCAGACGGTCCGCGTGGTGTTAAGCGATCACCGTCGTCTATGGACACGGGCAACCCCATGCCACCAGAGCATTGTCGGCTTCGGAGGAGAGCTTTTTTACAGCTTTTTTAGTAGGTATACAATTTCAATTTAAAATCTTACCTAGGGTAATGGCTACTTAGCTACGACTCTAGAGTAGAGCTACTGCATCTCGTCCGTTACCTAGTTCATAAGGACATTTCATGTAAAGCGCCGTGGAATACTGGTCTGAGTTTAACATAACGTACCTAGTAATGACCCTTAAGAACTGCCTTCCTTCAGGTTCGTCATAATCGCCAACACGAACTGACAAGCGAGGTGTGCCTTTCCTAGCAGTAGGATGTAGTCAGTGGGAAGATACACGAACAAACGTACCCGAGCAAGCTCTGCAGATCGCACACGAAGCGGTACACGTAGCGCTTGCCGGCGGTCTTGTGGATGATGTTCTTGTCGTAGTAGTAGCGCAGGCCGCGCGACAGCTTCTCGTAGTTCATCTTCGGCTTGTTCTTGCGGATGCCCCAGCGCCGGGCCACCTGGGCACACGGAATTATGTTAAAGATAGGTTTAAAATGTACTAAGTAAGTAATCGTGATTGCTACTTATTGCAATTCGTTGAGGAATCTAATGGACTGCGCAACAGGATACGTTAGTCACTTATTGCAATTAAATGAGGATTCTAAAGTTCTAAATCACTCCGCAACGTGATAACTTAAATTGATATACAACGATGAATAATTACTTTAGGTAATACAACTGGCGAATTCAATATATCACTATACTTTCAGATAGGATCAGTAGTAGAAGCAGAGCTCTACTTTTGCAATGCGATTGGTGAAAACTAAAATTCTGTTAAAAATTTCCTACGTCGTTATCGCAAATTAAAGTACGTATTAATAAACGAACAGTAAAATATTTATTGTAAATTAACGAATTACTTACACGCTTTAACACAAGAGAGGAGACTTATGGGAAAACTAGATGGAGTGGCGAAAGGTTAAATGAGGGGTAGGGTCTAATGAACCTATCATTAGAAGCCTTCCAATGGTTTGAGTTCGGTTGAAATTGACATGAAATTGATAGATGTTTACAGGAATATAGCATATGAAGGTATGAAAGGATATATAGATAGACAGACGAATGGATCGATGTATGAATGGATAAAAGAACAATATACCCGTGGTATTAATAGTTGGTTTTAGTTCAACCGGGAAACAGAAATTTCCAGTTGTACAACTACTAGCGCAAACGCCTTCTTGGACCACAGGTAAAAAAGGCCCGAGTACTAGTAGTTGGATCACCATGGATGTCCCGACAAACTGATAAACAATGATTGTAGCAGCTTACCTCATCAGGATCAGTGAGCTTGAACTCCCAGCCGTCTCCGGTCCACGAGATGAACCCCTGGCAGCTCTTGTCCGTGAGCAGCTCGAGCAGGAACTGCCACAGCTGGATGGGCCCTGAACCTGCGCACGTGCCATACACTTGCTTTACGATATACGATACATTTTATTTACAGTGGACGTGCGTTACTGTATGAGTATAGTTGCTTTACTTAAGGCCAATTTTTAATGCCCGAAAAAAGTATTCGTGAAATAAATGTAAACAAGAATTAGGACCTACATGGTTAATAAACTTTATATTTGTATAAAGCTAGTAAAATCTATACGAGTCTTAAGACTAGTCTAATTCTTAATCTCTAGATTTAGGGAGCTTATGCAGTTTCTGAAAATTTTCGTTAGCTTCATTCGACATTCATTGGTTAACACATTTATTAGTTTGCTATTGCGTTGTGACGGATTTACCAGTAGACTAACTGAAGACTACTGGTAAATAATGTAGGTTAATCCACCAGGCTAGGCTTAGGCTATAGCATAGGATGGCAAATCCTGGGGTACGTTATCATGTTTGGCTGCAACCCTTTTTGCGTCCCACTGCTGGGCACGGGTATCTCCCCATTATTGGGGAGGCCTGGAGCTTACTCCACCACGCTGCTCCAATGCGGGTTGGTGGAGATTCATGTTTAAGAACCATGTATTATAGGTCTCTTTTCTATCCCTTCAGTAGAGACCTGAACTCTTAAAACATGTTTATCCATCTCTGGGAGAGTCGAAGTACGGCTCAATGTCTAGCGCAGTCTTCGAACATTTTCAAAATTAGAGATTCAGACCGAATTAACAAGTTCGGTAATGCCACGTACCGGTGAAGCAGGGCGTGGAGGCGGGGTAGGGCAGCTTGTCCTGCGGCAGCAGCGCGTGCTGCTCGGCCGGCCATTCGCCCCATTCTGCGCATGCGCCGCCGTACTCGCTCGCGTATCCTTCGCTGTACACCTCGCCGCCGTACCGACCGCCCGCGCCTGGAAGACAGAAAAAATGTTTAAAATCTGCTGAAACTTTTATAAAGTATGTAATTTATCATTATGATAAGCAGTTTTGATATCATACAATGTTTGATATTACTTAATACAAAAAATACAAAATACAAATCTGCTTTATTGTACACCAAAAATCCAATTATTATTTAATTAATTAAAAATCCAAACATTAAAGTTAGTAAACAATATAGTATAGACAAAAGGCGGCCTTATCGCTGATAGCGCCCTCTTCCAGCCTGCCTTAGTACAGCCCTACAGGTATCGATGCTCAAGAGTAAATGTAAATAAAAAGTAAATTCAATTCGAGCTGTAATACAAATTTGATATTACCATACATTTCGATTTTTTACGGATGCTACTATAGGCATAACAACCTTTGATAGTAGGTTATCATTATCATAGATTGTAGAGCAAGCGACACATGGCGACACTATAAAGATATTTTACAAAGAATGAATCGATGTGAATTAGAAAGAAAACCGTTTTATATGTACCTACGATATAGCAAACTGAAAGATTTTAAAATAAACGTTTGTAAGGCTAAACAAGATGTTAATAAAATCTGTGTAACTGACGCTATTAGCAGGTGGGTCTCTAAATTGAATACAAGCGTTAATTAAGAACGGTGTAAGAAATTCTTTTGTACTTTGTTATCACTGTGATCTTTCCTAACGACTGCTTCTTTGTTGTTTTATTCCGTTTTGCGTAATACTTTGAAAAGGAAGACCCATGTAGGTCCTTCTCTAGAATCTGCTTAAAGGTTTAAAAAGGATAATACGCACCTACTTTGTAAAACTCGTTATGATTTCTTCAAATTACAATATGTATCCTCTATCTTTGTTTTACTCATTCAGTACAAAGGGTCAAACGTGCAATATGACTCATATGAATGAATGCGATGTGCACTTGTAAATACTCGTAGTTTTTAGAAATAGTAATTATCCGCAGTAAACTCATTCTATTGTAAATGTTTTTACAGCAGGCAAGTGACTATAGATAATAATTATGAGGTACTATTATGTAATTTGACTGTTCTGGTTATTTAAAATTGTTGTTTTATTTCGATAAATACACTAATTTACAATTTTATACGTTTACGTATATTTAGTGACTTTTTTTAACAAAATGTATTTCAACAAAAAATTGGATAATGCTCGCACACAATCTTATATTTAACAATATAATGGACAAGTAACAAAGAAAAGGAAAAAATAATATTATATATAATAGACCTGATTGCGGCATGGTGCCCAGAACGCTGGCAGCATGGCGTCTTTGAATCAAAAGACTGATTTTTTGTGTATAATAAATAATAACTGCCAGCCGAAGCGAGGACAAGTCTGGTCGACATATCCTTGCAGAATTTTTTCAGGTCAGCCGATCATGGACCCAAGGCGGCAACGTCTCGATAGACGTCTCCCAGCGCTTTAAAGCATGGTCGGTTGCGGCCCCTGCCTTGTTGCATTATTTTATTTATTTAATAAAATACCTTTTATTTCTGCGGTCATTGCTCGTACACATATACACCATATTTCAATGTTGTGAATTTGTGACCAAAAGCGTAAAACATGATTATCTCTGATTGGAAACGTAAAAAGAATCGCGTTAAAGTGTAATCTAGAGACCAACGTATCATTTTTCTACAAATTTCATATGAAGAGCAGTACCTACCTATATAATGTAATATTATTATTATGTATGTATAGGTATATTGTAATAAAAATCATGTAATCAATCATGTTACATGAACATTTCTACGAAAGCTAAGTTCACGCACGAAAGGATTATTACCATCAAGAAGCAGGACTCAGATTGCATAAAAATTTAGTAAATAGCTAAGATAGCTTAAGCAGTTTTCCCGTGGGAATGAGTTTTATTCTCAATGTAAAAAGTAGGCTATTTCATCCAGGGTCTCTACCATTCTCTGCCTTTTCTTTAAACCTTCAAAAGGTACCCGGCACCTTGGGAGAGGATACCGGGTAGCAACATGTTATCTTGATGTTAGTATGAAACTCACCTCTCGGATAAGGTTTGGTGTAGGTGTGTGGTTGGTATTTGTGTTCGTGCGTCAGCAACGGCTGCGAGTGCGGGTGGGGGTGGTGGTAGTAGTCCTCGAGGTAGGGCTGGGAGGGCGCAGGGGGTGCGGGGTACTCCGGCTGGTAGTACTCGTCGAGGGGCGATGCGGCCGCGGGCGTAGGCGCCGCCGGAGCCGCCGCACCGCCGCTCGTCTCCGTGTAGTACGCGCTCGTCTCTCGAGGGCCTCCTGTTGTGTAGCCGCCTGGAAGGGAAGAAAATGTTTATCAATATCTGTCTCTTGTTAACTCTTTCCTCTGCATACATATGTCTCAGTCTTCTAATACTGGACAGTCACATGGCCTGTCAGCGACTTTACTATAGACCCCACAAGTAGTAGAACTTAAAAAGATTTAGCGGAGAAATACGAGTATCACCGCTGCATCTGTGTCTGGCCTGGTAGAATACCATAGGATAGAATAGAGATAGGGGCAATTGTTGGCCACGCTTACGTGAGGTGATCAGAAGCCTTCCACATAGGTATATAAATTGCATACGACTTGAGATTTGGCTCGAGCTTTGTTGGGAGTCGACGTCCATGAGCTGTAGTAACCATATGCAAATCACCTGCATATACTAAATTATAATTGTATTTATCTAACCTTTTGCGTTCTAATGCTGAGCACGAGTATCTCTCCATTATTGGAGTGACCAGGACTACTCTACTCCAATACAGGTTAGTGGCCAACCTCTGTCAAATGTTTTCAAACCGCCCATAAGATCTCCGTCCAGGTTAATCGACTGCTTTTTATATCAGGCATTTAAGTTAAGGTATAGGTTAATCAATTTAAATTTCTTTATGTTAACGAATTTTTATTTTTCGACGAAGGCTAGGGTAAGTAATGTAAGTACTCTCGTAAGTTGGTCTTATGGTCCCTAAAATTAGAAAAACTAAAAACGCGTGAAATGTACATGTGTTGTCTATTTTCGCTACACCAATATCAAGGCTAAAGCACCGAAAACAATCAGGGCAGCCGTCAGATGTGGCGAGGCGCGGGTACCGAGGCGCGACGGTCGCGGTTCACGGCGCGCCCTTTGTTCGGCCGGACCGCCGCGCCCGGTCATCGCTGCGCTGTGTGTGACTTTAGTTTTCGACTGTTTGTTAGTAACTGGTAAGAGGATGAAAAATAAGTTAGGTGTGAAATTAGCATTAATAGGTGAAAATGTCAGCACAGTTGCCCAGATGCAGCGGATTTTATAGACTCGCAGTTCACTGTCCTTACTGCGGTTTCAAACTAGCGTATTTTTGGGCAGTGGCGGTCCCAAGGGTCACAGGGGACATGACCCCCCCAAAATCCATCAGTCATGTGTAGATGGAAGGCGAAACAAGCCAATTTGGGACACCTCTTCCCCCAATTTTCTTCGTGACCCCCCCCAAAATTTCTTGGCGACCTTTACCAAAATTTAAGGCTGCGCGTTTCGGTGCGTAGGTATACGGTCGTTTCGGAAAACGCGCTTACAGATACGCTCATTTTTGTACCGTAAAACAGTGAAATCTTGAAGTTTCGCGGCTACACAGACATGCCAAAAAAAAAAAAACAAAAGACGCGCTAACGCGCCGAAAAATACACTTCTTTGAAAACGCTCTAACGCGTCGCAATTTTCCAGGATTATATCTCTTGAAGTGATACCTAGAGGCTATTTAGTAGACAATATCACTTTGTATTAACTTTAGATATATTGGTTTCCAATGTAAAATATGTGGATCGCCAAAGTAATTAATTGCTCAGAGATATGTAGTTGAATATGATGCTTCGCGGTTCACGGTGCAGCCTTCGTTCGGCTGGACGTCGGTCATTGGGGTGTTGTGCGTGACTTTAGGAATTTTTGACTGTCACTTGCTATTGGTAAGTACATTAAAACAGCGTAAAATACACTGTGATAGATGTAGAACACCAAGACAAGTATGGTCAATAGCGGAAAATTAGGGGTTTAGAGGCAGTTTAGAAGATTCGCGGTTCACGGCGTGCTCTTTGTTGCGTCGGATCCTCGCTCCGAACATCGCAAGTGCGTTAACAAGTACAACAGTCTGTGAATTTCTGAACACCTTCCCGAAAAGTACTGTTCCGATTTCAAAAATTCTTTCACCATTAAGAAGCTACATTCACCCTGAGTAACATAGGCTACTTTTTACCGCTTCATTCCTTTCCGATTCTTTCCGAAATCCGATTCCGAAAATGATCAATTCCTATGTGAAAACGGGTAATAGGGTCAACGGTTGAAGCAACTGGCTAAACGTGTATGATTTTAATATAGTAATGAAGCCTGGAATAGCACATAGGCTACTTTTTGTCCTACGGGGACCCATCAAACGGGTCCATGCGGCCGCTGGCGAAAGGCTAGTTACGTATATTTTGATCTATACTGAACTGTCAACTGGCTTAATTATATAAATTACGCATAATATTGGCAATTGGGTTTAAAAATACAACGTTTCAATTTATAGCCCCACAGTAGGGTACAGGGTTTATGTACCATGGGGCTCGTGGGCACCTTGGACACATACAAAGACATGAAATACGAACACGTATGGTCTTTTGCTACTTCGATTGCTTGCTACGGTATTTTCAGTTTTGTTAGTCTAGCAAGGTAGTCTCGCCACTATGAGATTAAGTGTGCGAGAGTTTGGTTGATCGTACCGCTTTTAACATTGCCGTAGAGTCCGCTATTGAGCCAAAGGTGACTCGTGTGATCTTTTTCTAATAAACGTCATACTGTACCCACAGTATGACGTTTATTAGAAAAATCACACAGTATTATAGAGGCGAGACGAGCAAGCAACAAGTGCATCATCTCTTTGTTCCCATGTCCAAAGTGCGTGTAACGTTTTTTGTGTCGATAACTGACGGTTGGCCACTGGTCACGCACTTCTGTGACCTTTGTACGGCGAGCGTCATTTTCGAAATCACCTAATGCTTAGGTTTACTGCTATTTGAAATAATTTGTTAGAAAATAATAACAAGAGTGACTACTCTGGTTTGATACTATGCAACGGTATTTTTATAGAGCTTTTTCGTATGTAATATAAGTTAATTGAACGAGCAGGAAATGATAACACCGTTCTATTCGATAACATTTTTACAACTGAATTATTTAAGAAGGATATTCTCGTAAAAATATTTTATGATTGTTGTAATTTACTCAATTTTTTATCGAAATCGGTTTTTGAATTAATTATTTTAAGAACAAAATTAAATAAAAAGTACATTGCGTGCATTGTCGGAGCTGCCCAAGCCTTCATGCTCAGCATTTGAATTTAATTCTGTCTCCGAGAATCTTGTCAAAAAATCCATTACAGCTATCTCGTCAACATCAGTTGGATACTTGGATGTGACAACATATGCTCAAGAATGATTACTCTAATTCTTCCTTCTGTTCTACCTATTCTTACTCATATCTTCAATTACTCTTTACTTATCTGCTCCTTTCCTAAGGCTTGGAAACAAGCTCATATACTTCCTCTACCTAAGGTCTCCTCTCCAACATTACCCTCACATTTTCGCCCTATCTCTATATTACCCTACCTCTCTAAAGTTCTTGAGCATATTGTCCACACACAGTTGTTCAATTTCTTATTTTCAAATGACCTTCTTTGCCCTTTTCAATCAGGCTTTCGCCCCGGACATAGTACTGTTACAGCTCTCCTTAAAGTAACCGATGATATTCGCTGGGCAATCGAAAACAAGCAGCTGACAGTCCTGGTGTTGTTAGATTTCAGTAGTGCCTTCTCCTCCGTCGATTTTGAGATACTTGAGGGAATTATGCAATCTATTAACATTTCTCCCAAGGCCATCTCTTGGTTCGACTCTTACCTTCGAGGTCGCTCGCAGCGGGTACGTGTCGAAGATACTTTCTCTGAGACTTGTGACCTACATGCAGGCGTTCCTCAGGGTGGTGTTCTCTCTCCCCTACTTTTTTCAATCTTCATCAACTCTATTTCATCTGTCATCTCTAGTCGTTATCATCTTTACGCAGACGATTTGCAAATTTACCGCCATTTTACTATGTCACAGACTGTGTCAGCAATTGCTGCTGTGAATGATGACCTAACACGAATTTGCGACTGGGTTCAATCTTTCGGCCTTATGATTAATGCTTCCAAATCGCAAGCGATCATCATTGGCAGCAGGTACGCTCTGAATAAAATTGACAACTTGCCCACAGTTCACCTTGACAGCGTCCATATACCTTATACAGATACTGTGAAAGATCTAGGAGTCGTTATCGACTCCAATCTTTCCTGGAAAGCTCACGTCAATGATGTCAGTCGTAAGGTTCACAACTCCTTCCATGCGCTGAAATGCCTTCAAGGTTTCTTGCCCTTGGGAACTAAAATCTCTCTAGCTCAGTCACTGATTCAGCCAATAATCGACTACGCTGACGCCTGTTATCTGGATGCTACAGAGGAGCTGTTAAATAAGCTTGAGCGCTTGCAAAATCTTTGCATCCGATTTATTTTCGGAATTCGTAAGTTCGACCATGTCTCTCATCTTCGCAAGGATCTCAAGTGGCTCCCAATCCGTTTTCGCAGGAATACTAGGATATTATGCTTACTTTTTAATATCCTCCATAATCCCTCGGCTCCTTCGTATCTGCGGGAGAAATTTTCCTTCGCTCGTCCTTCCAATGCTCCCTGCAGATCCCATATTAGGACTCTCCTAGACATTCCTTTACACAAAACCCACTCCTTTTCGAACTCCTTTTCTGTTCACGCAGTAAGGCTTTGGAATTCACTTCCACCGGATGTCCGTGGCTCGACAAGTCTACCCGCATTTAAGAAACGCGTAAAAGAATTTTACCTATCCTTAACATGATTTTGTTGTTATGCTATATATTTAATGACGTATGTGTTTATGTATGTATGTATGTATGTATGCATTTATGTATATATGTATATTTATTAGTATGTAGGTCTGTGTATTTATATTGTATGTAAAATCTATGTACACTATTTACTACCTTTAGTTAACACTTCTCCTGTTACAGGTCTGCTGGAAGAGATTCCTAAAGGAATAAGCTGTACCTTTGTACAATTTCTATTTTAAATGTATGTTTTATGCAAGTGTTTGTGTACATGAATCGTTAAATAAATAAATAAAAAGTACTTATAAGTAAATAACAGTATAAACAATAAACTAAAGTAAACTCATGAAACCTTAAAAATCAAAAGTGTAATCCCTAATTTAACGCATAAACGCATACATAAATAAGAAAGCTCGTATTTTTGTCCATTGACAAAATAATGGGAGTTTTAAAAGAACAAAGGCGCAAACAAATCACTTTGTTGTGAGAGAGCGACAAATGGAAGTATTTTAATGAAGCAACACCAGCTAATTACAATTCCCTCGAGTCATCAGTGGGGGATAAATTGGGCTGAAACATGTAAAAGCACGTAAAAACTACACAAAAAGCTCCCTCCTAGTGACCTCGCGACCTACCGACCGTCAGTCTCGACGGCGTTGTCTAAACATACGCGCTGCTGATTTATTTCGTACAATATATTTTATTTTTTCTTCTGTGCGTGTAAAGTGAGAAAAAATGAAAATTATACTCGGAAAATTGCAAAATATAAAAGCCCTTGCCAGAATATAATGTATTCGCTTAATTGCGGTGAATCATATTTACGTACAATTTAAAAAAATTGGGTTAGATTTGAAACGTATTTCATTTTAGTTGACACTACATTATGCCCTTGTGTAGAAAGCATAGATCATGGTGTGTTTAAAACACCAAAGAAAAGGCGAATATAAAATATGGTTAAATAAAGGTAAAAACGATTTTTCCTCTACGCTAAAGGAGAAGTAGATTACATAAAAGCTAAACGTTTATTACGTTTTTCAAAGTCATTCGTTTTTTTATACGCTTCACACTCCACGGTAGGGTAAATACCCTGTGTCGTGGGTGCCATGGACACACACAAAGACAGAAACACAAACACCCAGACCGAGAATAGAAATTTTAAACACATCATTCAAATTTCTGCTTCGCCGGGTATCAAACCCGGGACCCTCCGATCGGTAGTCCGGCATGGTATGGTCGTTATTAGTTTTAAGACTGTATCAGTTATTCATTATTTTGAATCTAGTGGTAGGTACACCTTATTATGTTAGATAGCTGCAATAAATGTAAAAATAAATTAAAAATAATAATAAATTGACTAAGATTTTATAACTTTCTTCTTTTTCTAGGTAATCAAAACCTACTGCATATAAAAGCATATCCTCTTCATTCATTAAACGTCACTGAATCACTAAATAAATACTGAATGCAGACAAAATCGAAAAAGGTAAGCATGCCACCTCAATGGGTATACAATAGGCGACTCTACATATGTAAGTCCTTGTAGATGTATGCGTTGATTGCGGTTAGCGTAGAACGCAATCGATCTATATGACTAAGCCAAATGGGCGCGATCCGGTGTGAGATGGGTGACCGCTAGTGGCAAAAAATTTCATTTAAAGCACTTTAAGCCGTCGGTCCCGGTTGTTGTCGATAGATAACAGTCGTTAAACCTTGTCGGAGGCCTTATGGACGGTTTGAAAAACATCCGACAGCGGGTTGGCTACTAACCCGCATCTCCACCAACCCGCATTGGAGCAGCGTGGTGGAGTAAGCTCCAGGCCTCCTTAATAATGGGGCCCGTGCACAGCAGTAGGACGCAAAAGGGGTTGCAGCAACTCTTATTCAATTGTAGAGATGTAGAGTGGTGGAGCATTTCCTTCTTTAAGATCTGTTTACAATACATAATTATGAATAAGTATGTCGGGATTCAACCTTAATAAGAAGGTTATTTTATCATTATGTTACGAGTAATATGCAATAACGCATATAGGAGAAAAACAGGGTAGATTTAATAAATTCTGACAGCTCTCAAAAATACTATAAAGCACGCAAGTGTGGCACAAGATAAATGTTTTCGTAATATTATAAAATGATTGAAGATTGATTTCTTCAAACATGTTTCAAACAATGTTTCTTTTTCTTTAGAACCTTGTTTATGCTAGAGACATATTGATGTAGGTATTATGTACATACATATTATTTAACGTTGTTGGAAAATTTCAGGGAATTCTTTCGTTTTGCATGTAAAGTCTATTTCAAACGAACTTTAAGTGAAGAAAAAATATAGGCTCAGTAAAAAAATATTTTTATGCGTATTGTCATACTACCTATATCTGGTTACATGAAAAGTAAATATCGTAGAAGTAGACTTAGAACATCAAAAAGTTTTCATTTTGATACGTAGAAAAGAATATCAGTAGATCATTCGGTGGTTATCTAGACGTAATATGGGTTGAGAAACATCCTAAAACAAATTAAGCATATGTTTTTGGCTGTACTAAAAAGGTGAATATATATAAACCCTACTAATATAGGTATTATAAATTCAAAAGTAACTCTGTCTGCCTGCTACGCTTTCCCGCTTAAACTACTGAATTAATTTTAATGAAATTTGGAACACAGTTAGAGTGGACCTTGGGAAAGGACATAGGAAGGTTTTTATCCTACGGGAACGTATTAAACGGATCCACGCTGGCGAAGCCGCTGGCAGAAGAAGAATATATTCATATTTTTGAGTATTTTGACGTTATTTAGACATATGTAGAGCTGAGAAAGGTTAATAATATGTTATTGGGTGTAAAACAGCCGTAGAAAAAAATACATAATATATAGTCTCTAGCTGCTAAAGGCCTAAAGGATAAAATAATATAGTGTCTATCTACGAAAGGCATATAATGTGTTAATATAGACTTCTTATACGAAAGGCCTATAATGTGTTGCTGGCTGCAGTGATGAAACATACGTAGAATAAAACAATATAGCATCTATACGAAAGGGTTGTACAGACAAAGCAGACATAGGATAAAATAGTATAGTCTCCATCTACGAAAGGCCTATAATGTGTTTCTGGCTGTAGTGATAAAACAGCCGTAGCGTTGATAAATACAGCACAATAGTGGTATCTGCGGAGGGGCGTGCGCGGCGGGCGGGCCGAGTGCGCGCCACGCCTCGCGGGTCGAGAGGTCGCCGATCGCGCGGAACGACGCGGGGACGACACGACGCGGTGACGTGACGATGCGATCGTCGATAGTGAGGTGGGTATCGGTTATTTCGGGTTTTAATGCGTTCGGGGTACTGAGTAAGTAGGATAAGAAGAAAATATCAAGAACGTCCCGAGGTAAAAACACATGCCTCGTCAAGTCTTATAATAATTTACCTATATGAAAATTGTTATGAAATTAAATTATGCTTGTGACTTGCTTTTACTTAAAAATGTACTGTAATTTAATATGTTTGAAATACCTACTCATCACACACAAACATTATTTGTAGGTATGGGTTGACATCAAAATTCAAAGGTTTAAGTAGTTTTTACATAGAGCGTAGGTACATAGCGCCTCTATCTACAATAAAACATACAAATGTTTTATTATATGGCTTATAGCTTGTGCTATAAGTCGTTATGTAAAGACAATGTACAGATAAACAGATCTATGAAAAATGTTTAACAAGGTATTGTGATCATGAAATACGACCTATTGTTTACAAATATAGTTAATATTTTCTTGACTTTTCAAAATTAACACTGTTGCGTTATTATCCGTATTTTAAAGTTGCTTGAATATAGATATTAACATGCATGCTTAATGTAATCCGTTTCCGTACTTCGGAGGGCACGTTAAGCCATCGGTAGCGGTTGTTGTCGATAGATAACAGTCGTCAAACCTTGTCGGAGGCCTTATGCGCGGTTTGAAAACATCCGACAGCGGGTTGGCCACTAGCCCGCATCTCCACCAACCCGCATTGGAGCAGCGTGGTGGAGTAAGCTCCAGGCCTCCCCAATAAGGGGTAGAGACCCGTGCCCAGCAGTGGGACGCAAAAAGGGTTGCAACCAGCCATGCTTAATGTATTAGTGTGTCTTTTTGATGTATTTATTAGACTAAGGGCCTCGATCATCATGTCCAATGAGGTATGTTCCAAATAAAGTTAATTGGCAAGTAAAAGCTCAGTTAGGGTCAGTTTATCATATGATTAGTGCTACTCGAACATCGTGAAATTGAAATTGAAGTTTCTGGTGACTTTAACCGACAATTAGCGTACTTGTCACTTTAATCACTTTTTAGTCTTTTTACCGAACAAAAATTCGTCGTATTAGCAAAGTAAATAAAAGAGTAACTAATGTGAGGTGCAAATAAGTACCTAGCTGGGTTTAAAAAAACTTAATTTACGTATCAGATATCCATCTATCAATAAATTTTTTAAACCTTTTTCCAGTCCCACTGCTGGGCACAGGTCTCAGTTTATGTTTATAAAACGCCTGATTTACAAAAAGAATTGCATTTTGATTAAAGTCTTTGTATTTGCATACCTCATGAAGGTAAATATGGCGAACCAAATGTATAAAAACACCTTTTGTAAACACCCATATTTGTGCAAATAAAAGTCTTTGTCTTTGTCTTTGTAAAGGTGCACGGCTTTCTTAAATTTTGCTTAAAGTTACATGGCAGTTAGCAGTCAGAAAAGTTCACCAAAACTTGCATATCAGTCTTAAAACGTCACAAACACATGCGACAGTAACCCTAGATCCCGGAGCAGCTGCGACGCGCCACCAAGTTTTTTACTTATTCCTCCGAAACTCGAGACCCGCGAAAATGTTGGCGACGTGCTTTTTTTGGACGAGCACGCGCTACGCCATATGGTGCCGTGATGACATTCGAGGTGCATGCTATGTTTTAAAGTTTAATTTTTTTCCTTGCGAATAATTTTGGCCTCAATATTCTTTGAAAATGTCACCGCTCAAGGCTCACGGAAAAAATACGAAATTTTAAGTATTTACCTACCATAGAGCTTGATATCACTTGTGAGCTAATGATTAATTTTAAAATTGTAAACGAATAAGGAACAATAAAATTATTATGTTATACTCCCCTACTTAAACCATGCCAATTTTGTAATAATCATCTTATTTAATTAAAGTTAAAATTTTATTTTCCTCAATCTACTCTTGCTTTTATCCTGCTCCGATTGTAAAAAAGAGACTAGCCTTATATGACTCTTATATGATCTGATGTGAGGTCTCTTATTTTGGAATTGATTTTAAATGTCAAAACAAAGACTGAGAAAGACTTTCACAGGGCCATTCACACTTGAAGCTCTAATATTTATTAGTTAAGTCTAAACAATGACATTTCAATGAAAGGAGCATACTTTGAGCCATATGTTGAGGTCACATCAAGGTATAAAATTAAAGAATTACATACATATTGTTACTACTCACAAAATATCGGTAGTTCTGCATTTGAATTCTTAACGAATGAGCTCGCCGCACATCGCGCCAATTCCAATTTGAGAGCGGAAGTCGAAATATGATTTTTTTATATTTAGACGCATTGCCGGGCGCAGGTGAGCGTTCGGTGACAGCACGATGTCGACGGAGTGCTGCTATGTTTTGACGTAGGTGCCACCTCATTAATTTATCTGCTTTTCATTAAGCGTATATAGCTCTATCAGCAGTGATGTGAAAGAAAGCAGTGATCTGGCCTTTGAAATTTTATCAGAAATTAGGTAGGTAGATGAACTTATCTACCCACCAAGGGATTCACTCACACTGATATGGGGTACCTATTAATATTGAGTTTTATCTTGAATCTTCAGGCGGGCAATCTTGCGGAAGTATTGTCATCCGAATTATGTGAAATATTTCGTAATTTATCTATATTTCTGATGTGACGTACCCATTTAATACATTGTAAATAAATAAATTTACGAGGCCTTCATACTCTTAGTAGGCTTGGTAGCCAAAGATTACTTTCAAAACTCGACAAAAGTAAATTGCATCCAGTAGTTTATGGTGATGTACAGATTCCTTATACAGATGTGGTCAAAAACTTAGGCATCTCTATAGACTCTACGCTCTCTTGGACTCTTCAGATCAATCATGTGTGTCGCAAAATGTTTGCTGCTTGTGGTTCACTTCGAAGACTCAGTTACTTTTTACCCATTCCAACTAAAATTATGCTTGCACAATCTTTATTACTCCCTATTCTTGATTATGCTGATATCTGCTATCTTGATATCACAGAGGAGCAACTTAACAAGCTTGAGCGAATTCAAAATCTTTGTATACGGTTTATTTACGGTCTTCGTAAATATGACCACGTTTCCGCTTATCGTACTAGGCTCAAGTGGCTCCCCATTCGCCTTCGCAGAAATGCTCATATACTTTCTGCTCTATACTGTATCCTGTTCAACTCATCTAGTCCGAATTATTTGAAAGAACGTTTTGAATTTTTAGGTTCATCATCTTCCCATAATCTGACTCTTCGTTCCGCGACCAACAGCATTCTTAGTATTCCTGCCCACTCCTCAGCGTACTATGGCAAATCCTTTACCGTGTACTCCGTCAAACTATGGAACTCCCTACCTGATTCCATCAGACGAGCTCAATCCTTGGGTCTATTTAAAAAGTTGGTTAAGGATCACTTTCTGTCTTTATAAGTTTCATCTCCCTCCTTTTTTCTCTCTTCTCTTGCATAGTCTCTCTCTCCCCACCTGTGCACTTATGTTTACTTCTCCTTTTCTTTTTCGCTGTCAGCTGTATCCTTGGTTGTGTCTGTTATTCTTTTTGCTGCTTCTTACTATTATTTGTGTCCTACTGTTGTTTTAAATATATATAGTAACATTGTTTGTTTAATGCACCCTACCCTCTAATTTCGAATTGTCTATTATATATTTCCTTCTGGGTTGTCTGGAAGAGATTGCTATTTGAAGCAATAAGACCGCCCTTTGCTTTCTTTTACATTGTATCCTCTAATGTATTGTTTGTATTGGTGCGCAATAAAGAGTTTGTATTGTATTGTATTATTATTATTGTATTGTAGGTATACAGATTACAGATGTAAATCTATGATGCATCAGGTCAAACTAAAAATAGTGTTAATGATTTGCAATTTATGATAATTACTTTCGATAAATTAGTTGTGTATGTTACGTCATACAAACGACAGGTGCGTCTTCACAGCAGAAAATAATTTGTCGAGTGACATGACGCCTACATAAGTCATAGCTGCAAAAATAATATAAAAAAATTAAAAAGATACGCAAGAAAACGACATCTCATAGGAAAAAGGGAGGAAATTGCTGTCAGCGAATAGAGTCTAAATCAAATTGAAAATTGGAGCATGTTTCGGGAGGAAATGTTAAATTTATTAACGTCTAGTCGACGCCGTGCTTTGTCATGTACGAGGCACTTTCTATCATTCCTAATTAATAATTTTTAATTTTCATAAATAAACAATTACGCAACTTAAGTCGCGTTTCAAGCAGTTAACTAAACAAGTGAGCCATAACCATAGTAAGCACGGTGACACGATATAAAGGATATTTGAACGCATGACCTCGACTTTATTTAAAAAAAGAGTCAATGGTTTTTACTCGAGGCGAACGAAATTGCTAACACCAGATCCACCGATATTTATTACCTATAAACCACCGTTTGGCACATATACGAGTTACACGAAGCTTTTATACCAATGCATCGATATTATTTTATACAAAAATGATTGGAGCAGTTTTTTATAAAAATAATATCGAGCTTCCAATAATATCCGGTTGAACATTATGTTAGCGTCAATTTATAAACAGGCTGTCCTGGCAGATGTTAATTCAGATTTACCACAACAAAAACATATTTAAACGACTTATGAATGACTGAAAATTATCCTGTTTATAATTAAGAGTACCTAATAGAACGCACTCGTGTAGATTTAGGTACTATTTTATTTTTAACTTATTATAAATTATTGACGATTAAAATAGCAATAGTCATCAATAGTAATGAGCATGAAGAATAATTTCTAGAAAGTAATACATATTTGTAAATACAATAAACGTGACGATATTAAGGTAAATATACTTAAAAAAACAGGTCAAATACATAAAAGGCTATCAATGAATGGTTATTGAGATAATATGGGGCCATAGTCAGAGGTAGAGAGGCAAGTCATAAATGATTAGAGAATCCGTTCGTGGCTCAATAAAGCTAAACGGCAATCGTTCGGTCAGTCATTACATTGTCTAGACCTGATGGAACAGACTTCTGCTTCTATCAGATAGCACAAATACATGATAGGTTGAAGTTGCAATTATCAAAATGATTGTAGTGTTGACGACCTGCGTGGCGCGATGGTTACCATGCCGGACTGCCAATCGAAGGATCCGGGGTTCGATTCCCGGCGAAACAGAAATTTGAATGATGAGTTTAGGTTTCTGTTCTCGATCTGGTTGTTTGTGTTTTTGTCTGTGTGTGTCCGTGGTACCCACGACACAGGGTATATCTACCCTACTGTGGGGCTATGAGTGTGAAACGTTATAATATGATCTAATTTTGAAGTTACAAAAAATATAAAAAAACTGGCGGGCTTATCTTAAGGAAAAAAAAAGGTTTATCGTAGAATTATATTGCCCTGCTAAGCCGAAAGGCTCTATGTCTGAGATACGCCCTTTTAGTTTTTTTATACCATTCAATAGCTAGAATAATTTCGCATCTAATGGTATAAGCCAAATAGCGATATCTAATTTAAAACATTAAAATAAACCACTAAGAAGTTTTTTTATATCTCAATTTTTCCTTAAATTACTAAGAGATTTGACGGCATGTCGTTTTTATGAAGCCAAATAGCCTTATATTGACATAGGCTAGAAACAATTAAAAAATGTTAATAAAAACTTAATTAATTTTTTAAGCCAATAAGCGGTAAGTTCATCTTTCTAAAAAGTTCCGGAATTAGCGCTTTTGCGCTAAGTAAATATGTGTATTATTAGTTCGCTAAGGTTTGAGATACGGCTATCCTACCTAAGTATAGGTAATTAAAATTGACTTTAATATCTTTAGTAATAAGGATTACACTCACTTACATTTCACAATAGAGCGTGTCTCTCTCTATTCTCATCAGTGAATATAATACCAGTCCTACCGATGGCCCATCACTGATTACGTGTTCAAATATTGCAGAATATAACGATCAGAATATAAACAACGCAATTCCAAACATGTCGATTCAATTTGCACGATAAAACGCATGATAAAGACAATCTCAAGGAAGACTGTGAGTGCTGTACCAGGTGGGCAAGTCATATAGAAAGAGCCAAGAGATCAAGAGAACAATATCAATCTGATTAATTATAAATTCCTAATTTGTTAATTTAATTTTATTTTGTAATTTTATTTTATTTATATGAATTATATGTTTAATTGTATTGTCAATTTTTGGAACGCCATCACAGGCATAAACTATTTTTGGAGCTCTAAGTTACCTATGTAAATTATAATCAATTGTAACCCAAAATTAGATCCAATAAAGATTATGATTATGATTATGATTCCAACTTAACCAACGCTGATAGAATTGTGTACTCCGCACACTTACAAAAAGTCATAATGCTACCGAGAATCGGTATGTTTAAGTCGACTGTTTTGTGTGTGTTGTACTTTGGGTGGATAATAATTGTTCTGCTCAAAATAAAAACTGGACGTTTTTTTCGTTTTTAATCTACATTGTAAATTCGGATCAGATCAATACAGTAAAGATTATTGTTAAATACTTCGAAGCCGGACATACATTTATGTCTGCAGACTCTTTTCACCATAGAGTAGAATTGGTGATGAAGCGAATGAAAAATAAAATATGTATATGACTTTTGCGAAGCTGCAAACTAAGAATCTGCAAACAGTGCTGGAAAAAATGTAAATATAAAAAAATTACAATAGATGATTTTTATGAGTGGCAAGACTATACGACCCAATACAAACTTTCCCGGTTGTCACCACGACCTTACATTAGTGTGACATTGTTGAAGTGGAAGTTAACAGAGGCAGTTTTGATATTAGGTACAGAACTGGTTTCGATAATGAACCCATTACGGCTAGCATTATAGGCACAAAGTTCTTAAAATTAGACAAACTTCCATCCCCAACTAAAAAAACAGTACCAGCAGGAATATCTCAAACAAAAAAAAATATTTTAAAATCTCTTTCCAGTTTAATACCTGCTAATAGAATGTCTTTTTGGCGGGGACTGCCAACTTTTGATTAATTTTATTTCATAGAAAGCAAATAAATTGCTTTAACTTTTTTTTGTAATTTGCTGCTACATTTAATAAAGTTGTTAAAAAAATATTAAATGAAGTTTTATTACAAATTTATTCGGTATTTTCATCAAATATGAAAAAAACAACATTTTGTATGGAACTTTCTATGAGCAGAATAAGACTAAAAGCAGTATCTCAATTTTTGAAGCCTTTCTTTTTAATCAAAATAGCGGTATCTCACAAAATAGGTATAATGGTGCCATTTATGGATAATTTAGGTATGTCAGTTATATCTAGGGTCAAAAATACGTTTATATAAGTTTTAACAGTTTTAAAAATATAAGTTTTAACCCCCGTTTGAAGGTGGGAAAAATACATTTACAAAAAGTCGTTTTTCTCAAAACTTACTCTGATTGAGTTAGCGCTTTTCGGCTTATCAGGGCAGTATAGTGGTTCAAAAACTTATTTAGAGTCTACATTAAGTCTTATTTAATAACTGTAGATGGTAACTGTAAAACAAATTGATACTATTATTTTAACTTCTGTTGTAAGTCGCGTGGAGTTTATTTTCATAATACAAAACGTCTTCAAAATTCTACAGAAAATTTATCGTTTTCTTTCTGCTATTAGATAAACATACAACATAGAGCCAAAGTTTGACATTAGCTATTGTGCTATATGCACTCTATGACGGCTCTAAGAGCGTTAGTAGCAGGTGCGCAGCCACCTGCGCACGCGCCGGCCGCGGTCGTTACAAAAACGCCGCGTATGGGGGCGACCTGCCTCCACTGTAAACAGTGACCGCTCACACCGTGCCCGACATACGGGAAGCCATTAAACTTTGTGTACTCATTGTTCGTAACTCCACATATCGACTCAATGGCCTGTAATTTTTTTTAATACTTTTTTTATTATATTTAAATGAGGTATTAGGCCATGTGATGTTAACTGGTCTCTGCAACTCTCGTCTGAGGTTGTAATAACCAGTTTATTCCGGAGCTTGAGCTTGAAGGTGGATTACCTTCTTATAGAAACAAAATATGAAGAATAGAAACTACAGAACATATAACATTTTTCTAGAGGCGGTGGAATCTACATTGCTGTCCACAGTTTTCGCTCACATTAGTTGTGTCAGGCTAAAAATGACAGTCTGGAAAAAATGACGTTGAAAATTTAACAATAAAGGAATAATAATTATTAGAATTTTTTAAACATGAAATTTCGAATATTTATGATTCAATTCGATACGATGATAGGATGAAATATTATGTAGAAGTTTGGCGACACTGGTTCTGGTAGAAAAATTCGTTAGGCCTTGTTTTCTTTGGTTTTCTTTGAATATGGGCTTCCATTGACATAATTTTGTAGTCTATAAGGAAATTCATAGGTTGGTTGTTAAGAACAGTCCACCTTCAAGGAATATTCGGAATAATAAAAATAATAAGTCCTACGATAACACTTCCGTGGATGTTACAAGAAAACAGCATAGTATAATGTGTTAAAGAAACGCTTGAAATACCAGCACCACAAAAATTGAAATACAAAATCGGAATTTCCTATTTTAGAGCACGAGCGTGGATTCTTCGAGAAGATTAGGTATATAGCATATAGCTTTACATAATATAGCTTTCGTTATAGCTTGTTATTGCTTATTATAGCTATAAATATATGTGCAGTCGATAGCAATGAAATGTATATATAATTAATGAAAATATTATTTTGAAGAAAAGCCTCGTTTCCTTCGTTTTGTAAGGTATTGCGTTAGAAACTTGATAAATATACTTTTTGCGGCTGCTGAATTTATACAACATAGCATTTTTACTCTTATAAATAAATATAGTATATGTTTAGGTCATTTAGTTTTAGGTCGGCCATTTGTATGGGACGTGACATGTGCGGACACCTTAGCCCCATCGCACATAAGCGATACTGCAGAGAGGGTGGGTGGGGTCCGCTGCCGACCATGCACAGTCCCATGCGTCGCAAATATATCTAGTAATTTGTGAGATAATTATTTATTTGCGGATTTTATCTACCGCTAGGTAGAGACTCCACCAACCCGCATTGGAGCAGCGTGGTGGAGTAAGCTCCAGGCCTCCCCAATAACGGGGAGAGACCCGTGCCCAACAGTGGGACGCAAAAAGGGTTGCAGCCAGCCAGGTAGAGACGATGGGACCATGGTCTTCTGATATGAAGAAATTCATGTATGAAATATCGACCAGACTTGTCCTTGCCTGTGGTGACTTAAGGATTGGTAGCTACTTTGCCTAACGGCTCAGTCTAGCCGTACAAAGGGGCAATTTCGCCAGTGTTTTGGTACCATGCCTCACACGGATTTTTTAAATGGAATATTTTATATTTTATATGTTTTTTTATATTTTATATGTTTACCTTAAGTTTTGCATTTATATAAGTAAGACAAATGTTAAGCTTTATCTTATAACATAACAGACAAAAAGTATAGGATTTGTACTAAAAATCTATTTCGAAAAAGCGAAGCTGAAAAATTTGATTAGTTCTGATAAGCTGAAAAACAATAGACATTTTGCTATCTGCTTCTCTATCTAACCCAGTTTTACTATAATAATGAACGAATGATGTTGGACGTTCTAAGAATCAGCGAAGTGGGTCGCTGGTGGCATGGACTGTGGACAAGGCAGGATGTTCCTGGCGCTACGGGGACGGAAGTGGGCCCGTCGCAATATTGGCAACACGTGACTTTGTACTTGGTGCAATTGGAACGACGAACGTAGATCAACGCCCGTAAACCGATCTATTTGGAAGTAATAGTTATTTGGTAAACAAAGTCAATTATCGTACGTTTTAAAGTCAAGCTCCATTCATGCTGCTAAAATACGTTTTTTATACTGCAGTCGTATTTTTTGTTTAACTCTATTACGAGTGAATACCTAGATATAGAATAGAAACGAGTTCAACTTGTTTAAAAAATGTCTCAAGAATAAGAAGATCTCTGCATTTTGCATGATTAGATGATTACCTTGTTTGGCCAAGTTTCTTATAGAAACTAGAAGTACTTATAGAAAGTAGAAAAAATTACTAACCTTCACGTTTTTTGATTTTCGAATTTATTTATTTTTTTAAATTAACTAAATAACAGAAATTTGCCCACATGTTTCATTTTTTCTTCATTTTGTATTTTGATAAAGCAAGTACATCTCAGATAATAACTGATATAATAAAATTAAATAATTATTTTATCAGTTTATTTACTTACGTTATTTATTTTCAATAAAGGCATTGCAAACTTTGTGCATATTGCCAGCGTCAAGTATAATATTTGCATTAAGTAAAGCGATGGCTACTTTACTAAAACGTGTCCGATGGAGTTTTGTAGGCAAGCTGAAAAAACTTATTTATATTTATTTTATTTCACAACTCGTGCACTGTCATTTACCTATATCAAACAAAATGCCAACTTTATCCGATATATCTCAAAAATACACTAGGAACATGAATATAAAACACCAAATAACAAAAAACACTTGTCCTTTCAGACTTTCCGCCAAAACTCCATCCGATACTTAATTGACTTAAATTACCAGAACTAGGTACTTTTAATTATCTGTAATTATCGTTATTCCGATCACTGATTAAAAATCTAAAAGCTATTTCGAACATCAATTCCTAGAAGTATTGTAGACGGCCAGATAGCGTTGCACGGAAACGATTTAAAAAGATAGAGGCGGGCGCGGCGGAAGTGGCCATACACCGCGATGAATGAAGCCGTGACGTCAGAGCTTGTGACGTCTGCACACATGGGGATGTTGTCTATCACTTTTAATGTGGTTCAATCAAATCCGCGTCTTGATCACGATGTCTTGATAGCCTGTCAGCATTTAAGTATTGGAAAACTCATACAAATATTATAAACGTGAATTTAAATGTGTGTTTGTATTTATCCTCCTATCACGACGCAACGATGCTACCATTTCTTCAGATCGAGTTTTGGGCGCAAAGCCAGTATATGCATTATTATTATTATTTATAACCTGATGTTGATGCAAAGTTTACATTAAAAAAATACGTTATCGTAACATAGAATAGTATTGAAAAAAAAATTAAACTGTAAGCTCGATTTTTAGAAAATGTTGCATATTTTGTCGTTATATTGGTTTATTGATATTTGATAAAAAGCAATAATTTGCCAAGGTGCATTCGTTATTTAGCATGTTCGTGTGTTAAATTGTCCTTATATGAAGTTCATTAGAATAAAGTTATTTTAGTTCGTGCTCCGCAGGTCATGTGCGCCACAGCTGTCGACGGTGCGTTAGACAGGTGCTTCTAACGTAGCCTGTAGGTTCATATCTATAAAGTACCCCGATAACGCCGGATAAAAATAATACCGATGTTATTCACACTAATTAATGACTAGACTTGCGAGGGGTTCACAATGCCCACAGCCAAGGTTAAGTGTTAAATTAACGCAATAAATTGTAATTTACTTGAAAAGTCGCGTTTTCTAATAAAAATGTTTGGATATTTTAGTACAATGTTATAGGTAAATTATTAACGAGTACCTATAAGATATTAATACGTCATTTTTTTCTCCATCAATTATAGAAAAAAATATGTCTGTACCATTCATATTCAACAATTTAGAATCATCTAACATAATATTTTATATGTTCTATGACATGTTAAATTGGATCGCTTGAATGATTTATGTAACGGCTAAGTTTTAAGCTTTAAGAAATGAGATTGTTGCAAAAAATAGAGTTATGTACATAATAAAAATGTTAACAAGTTGTTTATTATCATGTCGGAATAGTGATCGGGTTGGTTAGAGATCAATAGCTTAACGGAGAGACATTTACGATGTCAATGAACTTCCATAATGATTCTTTATATGGTGCAAATTTTAGTTTTGTAAATTTCTATATATAACAATACATATGTAAATATAACTTTAGCTGGAGATATTCGGAGTTAGATGGAATGTCGTTGGTTATTGATAGGTTTATTGAAAATCTTGTCGGTGATCTTATAGGCGGTTTGGAAATTACTGACAATTATCCCTTATTTCCACTATGGAAACTCTGATTCTATTTCGCAATGATTAGCACCTGACACTACCCAGTAGCGGAATTAAATGGATTGCTTGATTGGTAATATTACCTTAGTAGTAGGATATTAAGGGTTGATTTACACGAATTTTAACTAGAATATTTATTCGGTTCACAAAATTCTAACGGCTTCGTGTTGCTAGTTATGCGATTCGTATTCGCCATTTCGATCACGTTAGACTGATGATAGAATGAGATTTGCGACTACCTGTAAAAGGAAGCAGGCGATTACTGAAAGGTGATCGACCTGCACCGTTAACTCTTATTGGTAGCCATTTCAGACGGCTCGTGTCCATTTGTTAGCGCATTCGCATCGCCACTACACGAATCTACACCGATTATATCTACCGACAACACATGAATATTCATAGGTGTGATACGTTGCTTGCATTAAAAGATTTTCAACTGCGAAAAATCAATAGTTCCGATCGCAGAGAAATGGCTACTTTTACTGTTAAGTAGCCGTCGGATATTGGGAAGATTTATTGGGATCTATAATAAAATCACTGTCATAACATAACGATTTATGCGAGCGAAGTCATAAAAATCATGACATTTTATAATTAAATTGACGAGATTGATTAAATGGAGCACATTAAATATATGTATTTCTCATTTGTAATACCTAATGCAATGTAAATGTCGCGTTCACATTATTTTCACGTAATCTATGTATGCAAATGTGTGCTATGTGACAATACGGAGAAGCTTTTTATGCGCGTCACGCGGCGGAAGCGCGGCGAGGTGCGCTCGCGCACCGCCGGATCCATCATGGCGGCGAAAGTGCTTCCGGTCGCTTCGAGAGTTCTCAATGAAGCTCGCTCGTAGTCAGCGTACAATGTCTTATTGATTACATTTCAGAGCTTGTCAATGGAACGTTGAGAGTGTTACTATGACATTAAATATTGGATACTATTTTTGTGAGTTACTAAATTATTATATGATGCGATATAAATCAAATTGTTAATCATTTAAAAGTACCTTAAAAAAGATATATACATCAAATAAAAATAATTTCATTCGTAAAATTATTTTACAATTTGAAATGAAACCGATGTAACGATGTTGAAATTGACTCTAAGTATAGTTAAATGTTTTAAAAGAAAAAGGAAAAAACGTAGGAAAAGCAAAAAAATACTACTAAATTATTAAGTGCTTAGCAATTATAAATTTTAAATAAAATAAAATAATATACCAAAAAAATCATAATTTATATATAAATACTAATATAAACTATATAATAACTTTCTTTGACTCTACATTTTATAACATTTTTCTACATTAGGTATTTAATTTCATGATACTAAGTGTATCAGTATATGTGTAAATATTTTTATTCGTTATGCTTTTATTATGCGAAATTGTAGATGTGTAGTTTGAAATCTTTCCAAGTATTGTAATCATCCTTTAATCGAAAAGTAGCCCAAACGATGTTAAGAAATAGTTTATTTTTCTTGTAATTTGTCGGGACTTACATAAGACTTACCTGCAGGCAACATGTAAGAAGGGTCTGGGCAGATATTATCCACCGTGGGGTCGAAGGTGAGCCTGTTCTGTTCATATTGCAGCTTGTTGGAGCCCACCGACTGGTCGTATGACAGTCTAGACCCACTGAGAGATTGTTCGTAACTTAGTCTATTATCTCGCTGTTCGTTAGTCTCCTCGTACGGTTTCACTTTAACACTGTAGTCTGTAAAGTTTAGTTTAGTGAGTGCGGACATGGGGAGGTGTAGGTGCGCCGCGCTCGGAGGCCCGGCGGCTTCACGCGGCTCCACTAGCAGCATGGCGGCCGCGCACCGCCTTACCGGTACCTTGCCTACAATCAGCACCGCATTTCACACGAACACTATTTAAATATTCAATACTAATTTTTAAAACTTCAAAAATTAAGCTCTATTTAAAAACAAAGTCATTTACTATCGCATTCGATTTTGAAATCGGAACAAATCCCATCAAATATAATCGTAAAGACTCAATGTCACCAAACTATAAACGTAAGAGAAATACAGCACGATACGATTCCGAAGTTAAGTTCGCTAACTACGCGCTGACTACCAACTCGTAGCACCGAGCCGCTTCGCGCCTAATCGTAGACTGAGCTTTCGTGCACTTTCGGCCTCGGGCGGATTGAAGAAGGCGGCCGCGGAAAATTCGAGCCGAACGATTCCGATGATACCCGAGCGTAGTCGAAGACGACCGGCCGCGAGCGAGCGGTAATCGGCGACCTGTCGTGCCACCTGCTACGGGGACCAACTGTTGCCCGACCGTTGATTTTTTGCTAACCGCCTCACTATCATGAAAATTAGCGAAAGCACCTTCAAACCATTAGTTAACGACAAAAGTAAACAGTGTAATCAATGAAATAATGAATGTAATATGTGCTCTACACGTGCGTTTGCAACTAGCTATAAACAAGGCATGCGTATATTACACAACATTTTTCCTCTTCATATCACACTTAAGGAAAGATTGCCACCAGTACATTTGTACAAATACTTATAAAGTACCTATTCAATTAAAACTACTGGTATAAAAATAGGCACGTACTAGCGATAATTTAAATGTATATATTTAATACGCTTAACGGAGGTTAGTGAACAAGACGTAAACAATTTTAGTAAATTACACGCTCGAGCTACTAGTAGGATTGTTCTTGGCGATCTTTGGCGATAATATTTTATCAGATAGTGGCAATAGTTGGTCATTATCCCAAATATACCTAGATCCAATTTACTCCTGGTCATATCTAATACACACATTTATAGCTAGATCTGGTTCCCATGACAGTCGGTAGATCTTCTTAATATAGAAGAGAAATAACAAGAGTATTTCCGAGTATTTTTTGCTAATCGCAGACATTTTGTATAATGGATAGGTCGTAAATATTCAAATAAATGTTATAGGTACTATTTTACTGAAACTATCTAAATCTGTCAAAACTGTTAAACTACATTTTTTTCTGTGGAAAATTTCCGCTCTATTATAAAGATCTTGCCATATAATGACAAGTATAATAATAGTATAGTTAAGCGTTGAAGAAAAACGCAATTTGTAGCGAGGATTGGGCTAATTCGCATGTCAGTGACGAACAGACGACGTAAATCGTAATTACGTGTAATGGGTCTGACTTATGACGCACTGCGACCTTGGTGGCGATTCCCATTGTTTCGCAGCCACCGCGGAAGGTTCGAATACTGCCTGAATTTTAAACCTCAATGGACAGTATTATTTTTACCTTTGCGATATGTTTAGTTATGATCAAACAGCGTGACAGACGTTATGGTTTGTACAAGTTTGTATAATTTAAGATCGTTGCTTGGTAGAGCTGTTAATTTTTTTTGAACAAAATGTTATAGTGTTGTTACAGTTTTGCCACCCATGGCACTTGTTGCACTGGAAATTTTATTATAAATCATCTCGCTCTCTTCACGTTATTTTCAGTAAACATTTTCTTAGGCCAAATTTTGTTATACTTAAAAGTATTAAGTAACTAATTTAACCCAAAATAACTACTTTAGCTACCATTGCCATTTTAACTTATTCCTGTAAAGACGTTTGTTAAAAGAGATTCATAAATTTAATTTTTAAATTGTGAGTTCTTTACGTAATGTAGAGAACTTTGTTATAAGAGGCGAATATAATTTCGCATAAGACGTTTGCAATATAAGACGAGACGGTAAGGCAGATGTATTTAAATATCATGTTGTATCTGTTAGTACAGTAGTTTTGAGAGCGAATCGAATTTGGTAGGAGGGGTGCAGGGCGGTACTGCCAAAACCGGGTCAGATTACAGGGGGAGGATCTCAAAGGTCACAAAAGGTAGACAGAGGGGGACGGGCCGGTTGGATAATGGGCACCTGAGCACGTGTGCTGCCGGATATAGAGGGCTATTGTCTAACAGAGGAAGCGATTTCGACGCGTCGGAAGATCCGATCTGATTTTTTATAAGCTCGTCTAGCTAAATATAATATTATGTACATCATGTTTTAGCAATTATTATTGATGACGTGCTCAAAATTTTAAAAACACTACGATGTAATAAAAGGCAATGCAAAAAACGACCTGTGTCTTTTTATTTCAATTTCCTTGTTAATGACAAGACGCATAATGAAATTACTTTTGAGATCGTTGTCCGCAAAACTGATGCTGTTAAAAGGTTGCCGGTAAACCGACTAAAAAGTACAACCTTTTAGCAACGTCTAATAAAAAGTTAGGAGCGTAATTAGGTTTGTTTGGCGAGCGGGAGCGTCGCAGAGTCGATATCGCTTTCGGAACCCTGTTACACTTTAAGTTTTGTGCAACTCGGAGACTGAGAGACAGCCAATGAAACAACCGAGATTCGATTATAAACATAGAGCATCGCTGTTACTTGCTACTGTGGAGTAGCCATAACGTCAAAGTGCCTTTTTACCAATTTTATTTTATGGTGAAAGATCGGAATGACCATCTGTAAATCTGAGATAATTAAGTAAAGACTGTAAATAAATGAAAAGCATTTCAATTCAAAAAGGAGGAAGTCAATTTGGTACGTTATATCGCAAGTGAGCGCTGAAAATCTCAGAGAATTTGGAAATTACAATATAAAACAATTAAAATAAAACACTCCTGAATAACGTGTTATGTGTTATTACGTTTATTACGAAAAATGTTGGCGTAATTGTTTACAACATTTTTTTTAAACTAGCGACCCAATTTCATGTAGAGATTATGCCCTGTCTTAACTAAGTTGCTTTATTATTTTTGTTAAAATCGAGTATTGATTGTGACCAACTTTTTATTGGTTTCTTCCTTATGCAATAACTACGCACACTTGGCGTTTGAAGCAGGTGGCAGCCACGATGCTCTAAGTTTTAAATGGGGCCTGGATGGGAAATGGCGCGGGAAATGGGTTTTCGATATTTGAATAAATGGGCCGCGGAAATAAACACACGCGGGATATTGCTAAGACAATCGTCTCTTGCGAGATTCTCTTCCGACGTACGACAGGAAATGGAAACCTAGCGGTTGTGGATTACAGTTTTCAATTATTTTGAAATTAGAACTCATGAAGATTTAATATTTTTTGCCTGGAATTATTTGCTTTGCCTTATTTATTCAAATTGGATCAACGTAAAAAAAAACAGCACAAGCACAGCAAAAAAGCACCAAAGGTCCTACGTAGCATGCCTAGAATATGCTAGGCTCAATAAACAAAAATGGCAGTGATTTCATCTCAGGAAACCAAATGACCGTGATGAAAACTATCAAAATTGTGTCCTTAATGAAATATTATATGTATTGTTTTCACATCGAGAAGCATCAATAAACAGACACATAGCAAATTTTTTCAGTGGTGCGCGCCGGGTTTTGAACTCGAGACTGCTGCGTGTGAGACCGCGTGTGGTATTTTAACCACTCGGCTCTATCTATATTTAAAAGAAACACGGTTCAGGCAGTTCAAATCACTGATCCAAACGAATTATAGGCAACATGAATAGCAAGTCGGCGACATAAAGAGCCAATTACGTATGGCATCGGCGTAATATCGATCGCAAAAAGGCATAGCAATATCGAACACCGTCGGTCGATCGCACGCACAAAGTAAACCGAGAAGTTAGCATTCATCATTCGAATAGCGTTCAAATTTAAATGTATTTTTAAATTTACCGAGGAATTCCCTGCTTTGAATTACATTAAGTGTAAACAATAAAGCTCTAGCGAGCGTATCGGCCGCGGCAGGCGACGGAAGTGCCAGATAAACAGTCTTTTTTAGATAACATGAAAAACACTCCATAAATCTGTACTACGCAAGCCGAGAACACTTCATCCCGAACTGTCACAGAGAGGATAATGCGGTACTAATATTAGCCATTGTTTGGAATTCCATTTACTTTTACCTCTTTATATTTCTTTAACAAAAAAGAAGTGGGTTACCAAAATTGATCAAGTTTTTCCTAAGGAATATAATATTAGAAGACTATTTTGTGAACTGATGATAATAAAGCCCATACAAAACAAAAGACGAAACCATGAGAAACGTATAACAGTGCCGTCAGTACCATGACTGTTCTTTTTCTGTACTGACTCTAAAGCAATAATAAATATCGCTTCACTTCATTGCCACAGACTAGGATTCCTTGTGCCCCTTGTCCCACCAAAAACAGAATAAACCCATGAAAATAATTACTTTAAATTCTGCCACGCCGGGAATCGAAGCTTGGACTGGACTCGGAATCGATCGGCAACCATTGTGCCAAATGAATCGAAAATATTAGCAAGAATACATTTTGTTAATGTCTAAGTAAGTCTGCATTATTGGAAAAAATTAACAAACGTTTTCGACTGGACGAATCTTTTCTTGTAATCGTTCTAACCTTTGCACTAATTAAAAAGCCCGGCGCATCCGGTTTGCTGGAATAGCATTCGAAACCGATTGAATACTTATTTGAATTTAAATTTTATATGTTTAAAGTAACTGCCAGAGGGCGCAAGGTTACAATTTCTGCTTCCTGTAATTTGGAGAACCGTGTTGTTATTAGTGACAGGTACCTATACTTATAAGACTTTTTTATTGACTTATGCAAACAGCGCATTTTTTGAAATACTTACGCGGCGATTTAACTTTTTTATAAAGCACAAACGGCAGTGCTTCTGACAGTGATGCGTAGTCTGTTTTAAATTGGAGCGCGCTCGGGACGTCACTTCCGGTGCCAATAATTTATTTCACTCAGTCTCCGTTCTGTGACGAGATGGTGCGAGATACGACATTTATCCACGTTTAAATTTGGAACGATTTCTGGGAAAATTATGATTGTGACATTTCATATTCTTGTTTCAAAGTGTTTCATGAAATAGTACGCCAGTTATGTACTGTACGCTATCGATGAAGCTATCCATACGCAATTGAAAAGTATTATCCTATGAAACTATCCATATGTATAAACATATGAAGCCTAAACAACTGACGTTAAAAGATAAAAAAATTTTTTACTTCTAAAAATTAAAAAAATCCCTCTTAAACTCACAGGAAGTAGGCAGGCACTCAAGAAAGTTGTCAATATTCGATCCCTAGGGGGTTCAAAAAGTGTTGAAAGAATTTTCACGCGAATATGCGAATTTTCAAGTTAGCGTTTTAAAAATTGGTATTTTTTTTTGTTTAAGAAAACACATTTTAAATTTTTCGTAAATCCACATCAAAGAGGATCGGGAACCACACACATATATAATACATTGTGAAAGTTGTGAGCATAAAAGCTAGGCATTAAAAGATAAATTTGTAAACAACCATAATTTTTAACAATGTTCGCGTCATGTGTCAAAAACAAAAGAAGACTTTATCCCAAAGTCAACAGTCAATTTATCAGTAAACCCAAGTCGATAAACAGTTTTGTAACAGAGCGTCCCAAGCGACATTGTATCGTATCGGAGGGCCGGCGAAGGACAGCCGCCCACGGCATCCGCCCGCCCCCGCCCTTGCACCCTGCCCACAGATAAGATAGCGTATTTATACGGAGGTTTTTTCATCGTCCCGAACGTTGACCGTCGCTGTAAAAATAAGGACTAATACATATAATAATATGGTGAATATATTGGTAGGTATGTTGTTCGGTGTATTATTTCAGTTTTATATTTTTAAGTGTTATGAATAATATAACTTTGATGGCTTAACCACCACTGCACAGATTTGCTGAACCAATTCTACTGTATTTTGTATAAAATTTGATGTTGCCGGCTAGATTTATATGAGGCAGCCTACGACCTCAAGCAGGATTAAGCGCTTGCTTGAGGTTGTCTATACCTGCATGTTCGTCTGTTAATCTATCGAAATAAAAAATCACCTATTTACACACTTACTTTGGTAAGTTATTATATATGATAAATGAAAATTACTACAAATTTTGAATAATTATAATCAAACTGATCACTAATGGACATTGAAGTAGTTTAATTTAATTGCAATGTCGAAGGAAATGAATGTTAAAGGCAATGTTTAACAAAATAATACATGGGTATAACCTTTTTCACTGAAACAAATCAGTAATAAAGCCGGGAGATGTAGTGTGTTTCAATTAAATGCGCGCCAACTAATAACGGATAATGAACACTCGTCGAATATTTGTTCTTGCGGGGATCTTACAATGAGCGTAGAGTAGCGCAAATAAGGCAATTAATTGAATTCGGCACGTCAAAGACGCCGCCGCGGGGCTTTGTCGGCGCCAGAGCCGACGTAACGCGACACTCTTATTGATCATCCTGCGAATGCGCAGAATCACTGAAATACGCGTAAACTCTTTATTCTTTACCTATTTCGCTAAAGGATTCCCATGGATCAAGGTGCTCTTTTTTAAAATAACAAAGAGAAGAGCGCTAAACTGATTATGTTACATTGCAAAAAATTAACACCTGTCTGTTCGATTGCAAAATTAATGCCTTAATTCCGTATAAAAGTTTTGCCCCTAGCTACCTTCTATGAAGTCCCTGTAGCTTCGGGAGTAAGAATAGAGGTACGGTACGGTATCCCCTGCCTGATCGTAAGAGGCGACTAAAAGGGGGCTTCCGGGGCTGCGGGCGGTGAGAGTGGGAGCTCGACCCGTCCAGCCAGCAGCCCCGGGAAGGACGGCGGTGTGTGTGGCCGCATGCCGCCGTAAGCATCGGAAGGTGATGGGCCCTTTCCAGGGCGTCGCGTATGGAGGACACCGGTGCGTTCCATGGGAGATCCCGGAGTCCTCCCCAAACGCAGAGGAGGCCACCGAGGGGGTTTTAGTGAGGTTCAAATCCCACATAACCCGGTGTCCTCTCCCAAGGTGCTGGGTACCTTTTGAAGGTTTCCCCCCCGATACAAAAAAAAAAGCTACCTTCTATGAATAAATCTATAGTACACCAGACCGAGTGATGCTCGGATAAAAACAATAGATTTTTTCAGAGGCTCATTGGCTTTTTATTACTCAACAACATCATCTGAAGTAGCTCCGAATTATTGCTGATAAAACGATATTTTCACTATCATCATTATTACTTCTGCGTGCTTAAAGATTCAGAGAGGTATTTAGATATTACAAGAATTGCTCGTTTAAAGAAATTGGGTATGTATGTTACCAATTAAAACTCGATTCATTGATTGTACGCCAACACTAATAAAATAAGTATTCCGATTATGTAGACTTCTTAGATTTTTTTATGATTATGAGATTATGTCCCACTGCTGGGCACAGGTATACTTCTCACAAGTGATAGGGGTTTAGGTCATAGTCCATTACGCTGGCCAAGTCCGGATTGGTGGAAGTCATACTTTCGAGAAATTATGAATTTCTCTCAGGAATGCACGGCGATGGAGAACATCGTAATCGATTAAATATTACGATATTTACCATCACCGTGGAGCAGCGATAAATACGCACATTACAAATTTCTTTGTCAGAGGTGCGCACCAAGGATTTGTACCCGGGATCGGGGAAGATCGCGGTTTTTAACCACTCGGCCATCGCTGCTCTTAGATTTAGAAGCTTCTTAGCTTTAGATGCTTTTTAGATTTAGAAGTACTTAAAGACTAATGATAGCGTGTCGTTTCTGTAAGAAGCACCTCCATCATGCATGGCTGCATAAAGCAAGCGGTAATATACTCGTATAAGCTACAGCCAGTCAGCCAGAAACAGGGCATTATTAATGTCATTTATAAACACAGACACAATAAATAGGTACTTTTTAATTAAAAATACAGAGTTCACTATGTCATAGCTGATTACTTCTTATCTGAGTGTGACAT
Organism: Pyrgus malvae; assembly: GCA_911387765.1. Lineage (NCBI taxonomy): Eukaryota > Metazoa > Arthropoda > Insecta > Lepidoptera > Hesperiidae > Pyrgus > Pyrgus malvae. The sequence goes on from OU426964.1 coordinate 8,947,111, forward strand.
ACTTATTTCCACGAAATGTACAACTCGCTCTATTTATTGTTAACACTGTCCCTAGTACTGAACTGTAGGTATTCCTTTATTTTATATGTAATTAAATCTACATTAGCAAACAAAAACCCAACTTACACGAAACCACTATCAGAAAAGTAAAACAACATGTAGATAAGTTTATTGTAAAACCATTTGCAGCAGCCATTCGACGAGAAATAAACTTTTATTGAGCTATGAAACGCTATCGGGGTGGAACATTTAATTTGCCTAAATAAAATATCAGCGATAAGAATCGCCTTTGAATATTAAGGGTTTTTGTGAGCCGTCGAGTGACCCGTGCCCTTATTGGAACGATTGAATATCAACAATCGACGAATCTCATTTATAATTCGAATCAAGGACACCTGAAATAGGTGAATGAAGTAAAGGGATTGATTGTGAGGGCTCGAGAGCCCTTGTTAGGGGCTTATTGAAGGACGAGGGCCCCTCGGTGTCAGGGTTGCGGGCTACAAACACATCAAGGAGCCACCCCTTGCTCTTTTCGGGACAACCCTCAGCGCTGATTTTTACCTGGTTTGCCATTAAGTGCGTATTATGTGTTTTTTGCCAGTCCCCAACAATGAGAGCTTTGTCCATTATTTGACGTGTCTACACTTGTGTAAAACTTTTTTTGGTGCCTTTTAATTTATTGTGTAATACGGATGTATGGTTATCGGATATTCAAATAAATATGTCGAAATCTATTTTCCATTTAAAATAAGTATTGTGATTTCATTTGATAAAGATATAAATTTAATATTAAGCGCAATGTTTACATTGAACTGCAAGTATGAGTCTAAGAAATGTACAGCACATTTCTAATTGATTCTTAAGATGTAAGAAAAGTTCCGTTTATTCCGCCTTATTTACTTACCTACTGTTCACTTTATTGTCTTTTTCATTAGATTCACAGCAACCCTGGCGCCCTTTGTGTCGCTTTTTGAAATTTGAAATCAGTGAAGGCTCCGCACGTGCGCAGGAGTGTGTATCGGGTTGCACCGGAAGCCCGAAGCACAATGGCTGCCGGATGTGGCCGCTCGAAACGACACGTATCTTTTTATCGATATCTTAGAAAGCTCAATATTTTCCCTCCCAACACTTCAAATCGATTGATGCTCGAGTGTCCATGTAAATGATACTGATTAAATCAACGCAACATTACTTATGCAAACGGTCCATTGTACTTATGAAGTAAAAATATTGTAAATAGGTATAATATAACGAAGGCCAAAATAGGTGCTCATGGTAGGTATTGTTCCTGATGTACGATTATAGTTTTGTAAATTTCCAAACGAGTTTGTCAAAGACATGTTATCCATACAGATTTCAATTATGGCTCTATCGGGTGACAAATAGAAAACCCATTAATTTGCACTAAATAAAAACCGCTTCAACTTATCGCTTAGTTTTTGCTTTGTTTGTAAATTATGTAATGTTATAAGATTGCAAAAACGAGTTCGACATATTTTTTGTCCAGACCAATTAATTAACTAAACAGTGAGTGTTGCGTGATAAAGGCTTAGATCACGAAGAATAAAGAAATCTGGTGGGGCGGAGCTTGCTTCATACATTATTACCTCTGCGCAGGATACCAGGCGTCGCTACGGTCATCGCAAGGGATTAACTGTCCATATCACTTTATGGAAATAAATTATCATGATTGGCTGTCACGTAATAGGCGGATTGCTCACGTAGCTCGTAAACGGTCTAATAAGGATGAGTCGTACTTGATTTATAAAACGTACGGCAGCTTTAACGACAGCTGAGTTGTGGCCAATAAAATTTAACTCTATCGGTGTAAAATTCATGTATTTATAGGCACTTTCAGTAATTAATCAGGTAACGATTAAGTATCGGATGTAGACAGAGGAAAGGAATGAAACATACAGAGTATTGACTTGCACGTTTATAGAGAAATTGTAACACTAGTTAGCATAAACAATGGTTGGCATAAGTTTGCTTCGAAACTGCAGTTTGGTGTGCATTGTAGTCTTTGAAAAAGTTTGTAAGTTTAGAGAAACTCAAAAAGATGGAAATAACTTCGGCAGAACATTGAAACTGGTTGGCTGCAACCCTTTTTGCGTCTCACTGCTGGGCACGTGTCTCTCCCCAGTATTATTTGGGAGTTAAGGAGTTCACTTCGCTGCTTTAAAGCAGGTTGTTGGAGAAACCGGAAACCCATTAAGTGCACTAAGATTCTAGTACATTGGGTTATCAAGCTGTTGTGGTTTTTCTGCATATTGTGTAGTCGTTATATGACCCTGAATTTTCGTAGTGGCAGCGCGGAGTGCAGAGTGCGGACTAAGTAAGACATTTTGCAACGTTGTTCCGAGGCGTACGTCCGGTGATTAGGAGTGCGCAAGCGAGGATGTGCCACAGCCGAGCGATCGCCTTGCGACAGCGCGGATGCCTCGAATTGCACATGTGCGCTACCCAAACGCCTTATTAATATGAGTGCAATTGCAAAATAATGAATATATGATGTGTTTTTGTGCGTTAACCTTCAGAAACGACCCAATTGCATTCGTTCGATACGCTCGAATTCACGCGACGACGTGGATTTCGACCGCTATTTTCAGCACATGTTCAGCAGTTTCGATTGCATTGTATTGATAGTGTTTTTCAGGGTTAAACCTAAAGTTGTAGAAAACTCAAAAATATATCTTCCAAAGGTTTCCTACACCAAAACTAAAATTAGAAGGCGATAAAAACTTATAAACTGACTACAATTTCTCTAGACAAAGACTCTATCTTACTAAAAGAAATGTGTATGAAACAAATGTGTAGGCGCGATTTAGTATTTTAAAGTATATTGAAGATAAAAACAAACATTATAAATTCATTATTTATATTTGCGATGCAAGTTAGCTATATTTATATGTAGGAGGTGTAGAAGAAAATGTTAAAGAATTTATTTTAGTCATATTCGTATGGTGGATCTTGACCGCTAGAAATTCGCAATAAAGTGGTACTCACCACGCCACACCATAAGAGGGTCCAGCTCGGTGGAGTCCCTGGCGCGAGAGGTCTGGTGTATAAACATAATTTAACCAGAATCCAGGTCCGCCATATTTGGCCACTAATAACACTCAACACTCAGTCGCATTATTTGCTCACGGAATTTTTTATATGCACTTCACCAAACCCTACTAAATTAAAAGAAATTTATTTAATAAGAAATAGTTAATTTCATTAGGAATTGCTTATTTACTACTAAGTACTTACATGAGTGAAGTAATTGCTTAATTTAAAATATGTAAATTTGTAAAATAAAAGGAGCAAAATTCAATATTTAAGGCGGGAATCTATGGTTAAAAAAAGAAAAACAGACACAGAAGGCAGTAAGAGTGACCGACATATATAACAAACAACGATGAATAGAACAATGAAGACATAGGCACAGGCCCGCTGCGCCTGAAGACTGACACGCGCTTTCCACTTGCTGCAAGGTGAAGCGATGGAAGGGAGCATTGCCTCGCTTATGCTTATGCGAAGGTAACTGTTGCATTTTAACACTAAATTAAACAATCCTTGAAGTAAAACCGAGCGAAGATGGTGCAAAATCTGCCGCTCTATCTTTCAAGATCGAAGAAGCCCAGATGACCTAAAACTAGATAGTTTTAAGAATAAACAGACTTCAAACTTTCAGTGATATAAAATTTAATTGCCACGCAGAATCTAATACTTAAAAGTTGCGTTGAAAGAAGAAGTAACATTTACTTAATGAAATCAAAGAGAATTTATGAAAATTAAATCTTTATTTGAATGTAAGCTTACAGTGATCTTGTTCAGAAGACAGCAACATCAAAGCGAAGCGATTTTTAAGTCTGTTCGCTCATAATGTTAAATATTAATGTGTTCATTTTTCAAAGCCACCGTATTAAATAAGAATGCATTTTAGTAAACTGTGTGGTATATTTCAATCCAAGCATATAATTAAAAACTTTGGATGGTTAACTAAACGCGTTTCGCAGTCACTTGAATTTACGTAAGAAAATTAGAAACATGCAGCAGTATTACAGAACTAGGTACGTCTGATTTATTTGTTTAAATTATTAAATGGTAATAAATTTGACTTTATTTTACAATATAATAACACTGCATCGTGCAATCATTTTGCAACTTGGATCATAGGTATTTATTTTGAGTAACACTTTGATTGGTATGCGTATGTATGTACATATATCTTCATACTCCATTTTGTTATAGAACTAAAAACAAGAAAATGTATTCTTTTAGATATATTTGGATAAATGTGCAATCAGTTCTTAAACCTCGGAAAAATAACCTTAAACGGACGTGTAGGTTATGGGACAACCTTCCAGCTAAGGCATTCCCAGTGGACATAACATGGGGTTCTTCAAGAAAGCTGTGAAAAAAGCTTTCCTTCAAAGCCGGCAATGCTTGAGTGGCTCCCCTGGGGATGCCCGTGTCCATAGGCGACGGTGATCGCTTAACACCACGCGGCCCGTCTGCCTTTTGTTCGGTTTATTTATATATATAAAAAAACCTATATAATAGGAAAACGATTTTAAAATTTTATGCATTAAATATGAAAACCATTAGGTACAACACGTATGGCTGTCAGGTTTCGTAAAGATAATAGTAATTCTCTCAATCTCTTATTTTCTGTCTGTTTTTTTTTCTTTAAAAAACAGCCGCACTACAGTAAAACGAGTATCTATACAATTTCACACTATGTTGAAATGCAATAGGCGTTTTGGCGAGGTGTTATGAAAATGGCGAAGATGACACGGGTACGTTGCACGGGACGCAGACCTCGCGGGCTGAAAGAGAGCGGAAAAACCGCGCCAAGGTCACTCGGTTGCGCCACACACGCCCAACCGAGTGGAAATGATGCACCGACTCGCTTTTATAAGTATTTTTTCTTTATTCTCCGTTTAAATTCGAAAAAATAATGGTGCATCATTAGCGTGCCAATTATAACTTTGACATTTTCGATTGCATTGTAGCACGATTGTAGGTAGGGATATTCTTGAAATGGTAAAGTATACCTATAATGGCTATAGAATAAAGAAAAGGTATTTTGGTATTTACCATGCTTTCACTATTTTATAGGCCATATTATTATGAATGTAAGAAAATTTGTTTCATAGTCTAGAAAGTAAGCTTTTCACAGCACTTTATTTCTATTCTGCATTTCAATTCCTATAGTATGTGTATAGTAAAATTTCGTTCGTATTACGTAGGTATGTAAAGTTAAAAGTTAAAGTAACTTCAAGTACCTATCGCAAGTAAATAATATCGTGTGCAAGTCTGTATTAGATAAAAATATGTTTTAATTAGATTTTAAAATAAAAGAAAAACGCATTTAGTAAAAAATATAAAGTGCATACTTTGGGAAAAAAATCTAGATTTGAAAAACGTATTTTCTGTGAATAAAATTTTAAATAGATGGTTTTACTAATGTTCCAAATAATAAAGTATTTATTTAAGATAAGTTTGGATTAGAGAGCACCCGTGGACGGTAGCTGTGAGAGCCTCTTGTCTCTTTGTTAATTTATTATTTCGGTAGCTCGTTCGGCGCCCAGTCAAAACATCCCGCTGCTATGATTTAGTGCGTAATAAACACCGTTTTATATCACATGGAAATGAGCTTTTATACGTGAGATTGCACAATCACCCTCTCCCTCGATCTGAGATGTTCAATCAATTGTATTCTATTCCTCATATTTCGTGATATAAGACCCGCAAATATTTAGCTTTACATGAACGTAAAATGAGTCGTTCCGTTTATATCAAACGGTTTATATCACTTCATCTATACTAATATTATAAATTCGAAAGTAACTTTGTCCGTCTGTCTGTTTGCTATGCTTTCACGCTTAAACTACTGAACCAATTTTAATAAAATTTGGAACACAGATAGAGTGGACCTTGGGAAAGGACATAGGATGGTATTTATCCTACGGGAACCTAGAAAGCCTAATTACTTCATCCATTCATCCATCAGCGTTTAGTGCGGTTTCACACCAGCGTATTATTCGGCGCGTTCGCGCGTCTTTTGTTTGTTTTTTGAAGCGCGTGTAGCCGCAAAACGTCAAGATTTGACATTTCTGCTACTACACTACTACAAAAAGTAGCGGGCGTGTAAGTACGTTTTCCGAAACGACCGTATACACGCCGAAAAATACGCTAGTTAGAAACCGCTCTTAGAAGTCCACAGCTGGACATAGCTAAAAGCTTAGTTACTTAATAATCATAAAATGTTTTTTTCATAGTAATTTTCTTTACATTGAACACAATTTTCATGGAAGATCTAAATGCATATTATAATTTGGTAAAGTGTTTTTTCCTCTTATGTTAATAATATTTTTTTATTTTCATATGAGGAAAAAATCCACTTTAGCAAATATTCTTTTCTGTGATTACATGAAAATGTAGAGCTATTATTAAGAACCACGTAATAAAGATGAAGGGATTTTTAATGTCAAGGATTCTATAATTATCAGAAATATGTAATAGATGGAAATGTTACAGTAAACAGCCGGAAATCTAAAGCACTTTAAGAGTAATAAATGAAATAATAAAATTACAAAAATCGCATAAATTGACAAACTTGTCGTCAGTAAAGTAGTAATGTGGACAATTAATTAACTTCACAAAGTATATTTAAAGCGGTAACTACGTCTTAAAAATAAATTTTTGAATAGTTTAAAAAAGGAATGATAAAGCCTATAAAATTTGGATCTTGTAGTATTCAAACGTTTGTCAATTTCTAGAGTAGGTACAGATTTTCGTGTATTCAGGTTGGATTTTAGTTGATGCTGGATTTTTCCAGAATCATAATAATGTGGATTAATGAGAGTGAGAAAAGTCATTACATGATGGCAATTTTAGCAATGCTATTAAAGTACTTCAGTCAGGACAATAATTTTTTATAAAAAAATGTGCCGGCAATTTTCCAATATCGGCCTAGTTGTTACTAGTTCATAATTGTGTAATTATCCAAGATGGAGGTTTAATGAGGCTGGCTCTACCGCCCCGTGGATAAGCGCTCTCCACAGTTATCTTTATGCGTTAGTTGACGCTGACTGCTTATTTCCCATGTCGTCAGATTGCTTGGGAGTTTATAAGATTAACGTTTGCTTCAAGTGGCTAATCATACTGCGCGATTTGTAAAAAAGCTAGTCATAAGAGTAAAACTAAAAATTGTCGAAATAATTTGTGAAAAGGGCAAGCACCCTAGCATGTCAAGAAATATTATGTGTACGTATGTCAAAGCCGATTATTTTGGTTTATTTTTTTAAATTTAATAATTCGACTCTATCTTAAACATCATGGCATCAGGTTTACTGGTTAAAACGATAACGTTTCACGTTCCTCGATAGAAGAATTTGACAATGTTTGTGCTTATCGTTGACTTCCTTTCAAAAATTTGCATGTTTGTGAATCCTCCTCCTTGTTGATGAAATTGAAAATCTGCACAGCAGGAGGACAAAAGGGCTCTTGTAATAACGATTAGTCGGAAGTCTTGGGATGGTTCTAGTGTTTGCAAGAAGAAATAAAGTTTACTTTTATCAAACGTATGATTTAATAACAGGATTAATGGCCAACGTTTAAAAAGAAGATAATTTGCAGGTTTCCAATATGCCCTGGCTTGTAAAGATAGTTAGCCGTATTTAAAAGCAAGATTAAGCGTAATGCTTCTAACAGCTCGGTGACAATTTTAATTAACGAGGTGTCACTACGCATGTCGGTGCCTGATCGTACATGTGGTACTAAGTGCAAAATTTAATCTTCTACACCGAACAGCCATTAATTCAATTACTAACTACAAATACCTATGTCAAAGCTAGACTTCGAAAAGGTACACGCGTTTAAATTTTTTAAGGTTGCGTCAATATTTGGCAAGAACGGTATGAATAAATTAAAAATCGAGTACATTACAGTTGATGGACTTTTTTTCCCTAACAAGAACCGTACCCTGCGGTAGGTTACCTAATAATGGATAATTATAAAATGATGATATAAGAGAAGGTAGAAACTCTCTTACTTATACTATAAATAAGAAAGTGAGTGTTTATACGCACCTTATCAGTGGTACAGAAAACGACACTTAAAATAATTTACACCAAACTATAGAAAAACGAAACGAACTAAACACGTAAATAACCAAGCGATGAAATAATTCCCTAAAAACTCACCTACACGTGCACGCTTTAAATATAGGTACAAAAAAACATGTTTCAATCCGTTCATATATAATTCTCTTCGTAATATGAGAGAATCATTTTGGTTCACCATAAAAGTATCAGGCAAAAAATGTTACCTAATAACTTTTAAAATAAAGCAAAGTTAAGTTATGCATGAGTATGTAAATTATAATTATGAGTCAGTAGTCAAGATTCTGTATCTAGGTGAGATTTTACTGTGCTAAGCGGTATATCTAGTTTTGGTTCAAGTGAATATGTGCCGGCGAAGTTAATTATTATCCGCGATATTTATTGCGGCCGGCTTCAACACGCTATGGTTTAACGGTGGAGGGAATAAGAGTAGGTGCTTAATCTTTTTACTACTAGTAGTTACTTTTTTTTATCTAAAATTAATCTTTAAATCCGAATTAATTTGAAATTATTATTTTGTAGGTTAGGCGTCAAATTAATAACTTCATGAAAATTGTAAATTCTTTTGACTAGGATAGGATAGGATTATTAATTAATAGTCCTTCTGATTCTTCTGACATTTTAAATTTCTCACCAAGGAAATATTTTACCTAATCGAAATGGTATTGATTCGGTCATTAAGAATGTTATCTCGGTGGTGGCAGATTATGAATTGAGAATTCTTCATGAAAGCCACCAGGAATTTTATTTAAGTCACGTATATGCTCTCACTCTCCCACATTTGCCACCAGTTTTATTACATGCGAGGTTCTACTAATTTGAATACTTGAAAGTTCAACTATGGATACAAATTTCAGTACCATCCACTATAGATTTTAAATTTACATGTAAAATCAGACACATAGGTTTCATACATTTTAGAATGTAGGTTTAGTTTGAATTAAAAATTAAATAACAACAATATTCTGCTACTGAGAAGTCAGATAGGTGCGCGGTTTTTGTACTTCGATGGGCATATTAAGCAGTCAAGCCTGTTGCTGTGAGATAGCAATCGTCGAACTGGCTTTTTGAACGATTAGACAACATTTGACAGGGGGTTGGCTATAAACCCCAATTACAACAGCATTTCTTTCTTCTGGTTACACTCTAAAGCAAAATCGTTGCAGCCAGCTAAAAACCACATATAATTTTTTGTAGACTACTTACCAGTATTGTTGTTGTTGTTGTAGTGGTGCGCGGGCGGAGGGATGTAGTCGGGCAGCTCGGGCAAGCACACGTTGCTTTCGTACATGTTCGGGGGCACGTTCGCCAGCAGGGATCGCTCCTTCTCCACATCTGGGGAACCAGATTACCGTGTAGTAAAATAGCCAATGTGAAACGCGCATGGCTCGGCGGCTAGCGTATAACGCAAGCGGTCTATGCAGCTAAGCCAAACGGGCGCGGTCGGGTGTGAGATGGGTGACCGCTAGTGGCGAAAAAATTCATACGCGTTTCTATGTTTCGGAGGCCACGTTAAGCCGTCGGTCCCGGTTGTTGTCGATAGATAACAGTCGTTAAACTTTGTTGGAGGGCTTATGGGCAGTTTGAAACATCCGACAGCGGATTGGCCACTAACCCGCATCTTCACCTATCCGCATTGGAGCAGCATGGTGGAGTAAGCTCCAGACCTCCCCAATAAGGGGGAGAGACCCGTGCCCAGCAATGGGACGCAAAAAGGGTTGCAGCCATAATAGCCAAGCAGGGACCGCCGACTGGTTAAGACACTTGGTGTGGACACTTTGGGTCACTGGCAAAAATTGCAGAATCAGCAACGATACAGTACAGGACGGTCGCAAAAAGCTATTTTTAAGAGGGAAGCTTATTGAACACGTGTCACCATTTTAATGACAGTAGTTTTGGTGTTAAAAGTAAAATTGTTAAAATCTATACAAAAATACTAAAACATTCCCACAAAGCATAATGAAAAAGAGATTATGTATTATAGGAATCACGGAAGGATTAAGTCCTTATCCAAAACAGGTGTTTTTACTTATTTTAAAGCACTTTATACTATAATCTTTCTGAACTTTACTTAACCTGCTCAAACTTTATGTTAAATACCTATATTACGATAGCAATTGTGATCATTTGACTGAATTGGTTTACTACGTTCTGCTTTTCCTAGAAACGTTAACTTCGAAAATGTGCTTAGGAATTTTCAGAGGAGTTTCACACTCAAAACCCTACAGTAGGGTAGATAATACCCTGTGTCGTGGGTACCATGGACACACACAAAGACATGACCAAATTCATTATTTCAATCTCTGCTTCGCTGGGAATGGAACCCGTTTGGCAGCCCAGCGCGGTAGCCGTTGCGCCACACGGGTCGTCATTAAATAAACATACTTACCTTTCTGTAAGATTTCCAAGTGCTCCCAGAGAATGTCGCCCATGAAAGCAGGTGCCCTGGCCACAAATTCCTCTCGTCCCATGGCGCAGATGTCCTTGCCCTGGGCGCGCGCGAACTGTTGCAACGCAACGCCCTCTAGTGAGAACTCCCGCGCCGCCCAACGTAGCCACGCCGCTACCGCCGCCTCGCTCCATTGTCGTGGATCTAAGGACAAAGAAAAACATTAACATCACAAAATGCATAAATTTTATTACGTTGATGAAAAGCTCTCAAATAACTGCTCTTCGATAAGGAAATAAAAGAATTACAGGGGATGGTTTTCTAGTTTCTTTGAGGTTATATACAGTTTTGCTGCTACTCTGGAGTCTGATAGTAGACTTGTGTTACCATCATCTTCCAAAATAAAAATTGTTTTACGATAGAAATTAGTGCAGCGGTGATATTCGTGCATTCTCAAACTACGAAAGTTCTGCCTCTTAAAAGCCTGCTAGTTATCTCTTTACAACAGTGGATGCTTAAAGGACAATTAGTAGACAAATTGATGACTGTAAAGTTATTTTTAAGAATAAGAACGACCGAGGTGTCTATAATAAATAATCTGTAATAAAAATCTATAATATTTGTTCTTTATACAAGAGACGGGAAACCGAAGCATTCAGTCGAAGATACCTTCGAGTGAATGCCTTGGTTTTCCGCATTAAGCAACAATTTAGATTAAATTTGAAAATGTCTAAAGTCAGTACAACAAATTAGACGAGCGGATAACAATTATAGACACAATCCCAGGAAAACATTAGAAAGTTCAGATCAGCGGAAATCAGCAGCGGAAACCCCGCAGACAGGTTGTTAAAATAAGGAACCATTTCGCTAAATGGGTCGCCACAGGGAGGAAGTTTTATATCGATATGCAATCGAATCGTTCATCGGTGGCAATTAAACATACTGTGATCGAGTGTCAGTGAAGCAATCGAGAACAATTAGCAATGGTTTCTTCACACCGGAACTTGCCCCACGCGGGAAGTGACGCGACCTTGCCGAAATGCGTGTTTTACGTGTTTAATAAAAGTGCAGTAGTTTCTAATTTCAAAGTTAATTCTCTAAAGTGTTAAAGGACAGACTGCACACTTCGCAGTGTCCTTTAGGAATTCATCTATCCACTGTATCTGCTATAACCACTTTGATCGCTATCATATAAAAGCGACACTTTTAGTTGTACTGTGTGTTTTAATCATATTTTTTGTGTAGTTATTTATAACTAGCCTTCCGCCAGTGGTTTCGCCCGCTTGGACCCGTTTTATAGGTTCCCGTAGGATAAAAACCATCCTATATCCTTTCCCAAGGTCCACTCTATCTGTGTTCCAAATTTCATTAAAATTGGTTCAGTAGTTTAAGCGGGAAAGCATAGCAGACAGAAAGACAGACAGAGTTAGTTTCGAATTTATAATATTAGAAGGGATTAAGGTATGTTTCTTGAAATACATTGGCATGTAGTCGTACCAGTCCCGAACTTCCAATTGATACCGAAATCGCTTAGTTGCTGTAGAAGTTTGCACAAAATTTTGCACCAAGTGTTGCAAAATACAGTCTTGTAAAACTACGAGCAGTATGGTAGAGACTACTAGAACTACAGAACAGTACGCCCGACGAGGTATTCGTAATTATGGTCTTGCCCATTGGTAAACTGTGGTCTGCCAAACTATTATACTTAAATGAAAGCTAACAATATCGCGTCGGTTCTTAGAAGGCACAAATTAGTATCCAACCTTATACTAGTCGTCGAGGGCATAATCTTATGATTAATCAGTACAATAAGTATGGTCGAGTGTTTAGTTTGCAGTTGCAGCTATCTCTTAACACCGTGTGACCAACATTTTTTTGTTGTTGTGCTTTTTCTTTACAACCTTTCGAGTCTCCTTTCAAGTGAGAGGGATTTAGGCAATAGTCCACCACGCTGGCCAAGTGCGCATTGGTGGACGTCATGCTTTCGAGAAATTATGAATTTCTTTCAATCATGCATGGCGATGGAGAACATCGTAATTAATTAAATATCACGATATTTTCCGTCACCGTGGAGCAGCGATAAATGCGCACATTACAAATTTCTTTGTGTGTGGTGCGCGCCGAGGATCGGTCGCGTCGAAGACCGCGGTTTTTTTACCACTCGGTCATTTGTTGCTATACTATAATAAGTTAGTAAATAAAATTTCAGTCTAAGTTGAGGAACTGAAACTATCCTTAAAGTCCTTCAGAAGTTAGAACAATGCACTATAACGTATCAAAGTTGTCAAGCTGTTGTGGGAAACATAAAGTTTAATATCCGCGCTACAAAGCGTTTTCATGTTGGTTATGGCTTCAAACGTAGAACTTCCTTTAATATTTAATTAGCCTGAAGTTCCTAAGAACTTTGTAATCATTTTAAACATTGAACAGATATTGTTTTGTATCTGGAATTTATAGATGGTAATTTGAGAGGTTTATTAAAAAAATATTTTCGTACTCGTTCCTTTTACCCAAAAATGTTTTATTTTAATTTTAATTGTGTACTTTGTTTCTTATTATTTGGATATTTCGGATTAAATTTTGATAGAAAATTTAGTTTAGTTTTATTGACTCCAGCATTTACATATACAACTCCATATGTAGGTATGAAGTATTTCATGATCAAATTTCACATTTTCTTATGGTCTCTCATTTTATTAAAATCGGAGGGTAACTATAAAAGTAAAGTTTAAACGTATTTTTTTTTCAAACTTTTTTATGTCGCACTGCTGGGCACAAGTGAGAGATTTAGGCCATAGTCCACCACACCGTGGAGCAGCGATAAATTCGCACTTTACAAATTTCTTTGTCAGAGGTGCGCGCCGAGGATTTGAACCGTGGTCTTTGACGCGACCGATGCGTCGAAGACCGCGGTTTTTTACCACTCGGCCATCGCTGCTCTAAAAACGTATAATTTTATGTGAAATAATGAAAAAAAAAAATAGTTTTTTATAACAAGATAAATCGAACACTAATGAAGTTATTTATGTGTTACTTGTTACAAATTATGGAGTGTCTTAGAAATCCAGTTTTTCTCCGAGACACGAGAGGAGAGAGGCTAATAACGAGTAATTAGTTTAATGATTCCTTTTAGCTTTCAAAGGCGGCAATTCTCTAGAATTTGCTGCACAGGATCGTCTAATGAGAATAGAAGGTGAAGACGTGAAAATGGTCAATTTTAACTTAGTCATAACTATATAATATAATAAATTATAACATAGTCATTATCATGTTCCTAACATTCGTTAAACGATAATTTCGTAACACGAAATTACTTTTATTATAACTTTTCGTTTATTACTTACTGTTCGTAAACTTCTCATTTTCATTGACCGGGACCTTACCTCTATAAATGTTATAGTTATGTAAATAACAGAAATATTATACTAGCTTCACCACTAATTTGCACTTTGCCAGCGTGGTGGACTATGGCCTTAATTCAATTATGAGAGGAGATCCGTGCCCAGCAGTACGACTCAAAAAAGGTACCTAGATAAAGGTGAAGAAAATATAAGAGATGAATTATTTCGTTGCAGGTTGTTAGGTGGGTTGCTTCAAGAGGTCGTATACGAAATTTTGCCGATTTCGCTGATTTACACATGACATTTTGCAGTTTACCGTATTTCCATCTGCTTCATTTCTTAATATAACTTTATCATTTCATTAATAATCGAATACATTAGCCACTTTTTTTAGCTTGCATCATGAATTATAATGCGAGATTTATGTAGGTTACTTTAAAGATTTTTAATGCCAAATTTTCATTTGTTTTTTTTTCAGGAAACTTCAGCTTTTAATCAATCCGTTAAAATATGTCAAATAAATTTTATGAAAGATTTCTGGTCAATTTTCTCTCAAAATTGACTAAGTTCAATGTTTTTTTACTAATATTTTTTATATGAGAGTTGCAAAAAGTGCAAAAATCAATGCAGCAAAATCGGCAAAATTCCGTATACGGCCTCTTAATATATTTTTTGTAAAAAGAAACATGACAAAGTTATAAGTAAATTTAAACATTTTTTTTACTGTTTACATACACTGCACCCATCATAAAATGGTTGCTACCTACTTTTTAAAGCTACATATTAGAAAACTATTTTATTGCTTATCTTGTATTTGTTTCTGCCAATGAATGTTAGTGGAACAATTACTTTTAAGCCCTGATTGAGTGTTCCATGCAAATGTATGCAGATATGTAAAACGGAACGTGCTTGAGTTCGTATGGTAATAGACTAATTTCATTAACCACCGATGCCGGGACAACGTGCTTGTCGTGGAGAAGTGCCTTCATTGTGATCCACGATCGGATCCTTTTTATGTAGATTTCCTCAACTAGATAATGGGTGACAAAGGACCATAACGTTTAATTAAAGTAGTTTGTTTGAAAGATGTGATATCTCTGTTACCTTTTTCAGTTTTACCATTTATCTAATAGTCGTAGGTTGCTTCGTTTGCACGTGAGTCTATCTAAAGTTTATATGTAATATTTTCTCCGAGATAAATCATCTGAGACTCTGTACAGGCTTCGTAAATAGACTACCTAATAATATAGTACATTACCCTGAACTATCTTATTTCGTGTGCCGACTGAAAATCGACTAAATGCGCCGATCTATAAATCTTAAAAAATATCTTTAGCGACACGGTGCCTTTGTACTGGTTCTGAAAACATCTACCTAGCTAGCTTTTCTCAAGTTTCACGCTATATTTTAGGTATAAAATAAATATAACAGGTAGCATTTTTGTCATGCTTAGGTTATTATGAAATTATGGTGTGGCAGTAGCTACATTACTTGTATTTTGTAAGAGATAATACTCATAAAATAACTAGTATCTAAGGCTCACATAGAACCTATAACCACTGCCGGTGTGAAGCTGCTTACAGCGTAAATACGACGTAACTAATTAAGGTGGGTGGACCATGGAAGGCCACGCTCCTTTGAAGGCCAACTATTAAAATTTCGTAGTTATTGACATGTAAAGACATATTCCTTCTACTACACACTAAGATCCATCAAAATCAGGACCACAAACGCGGCGGTGAGTAAATCGCGCTGGTATTGTGAAAATGCGATCTCACGCTTCGCGACTTCGGTTGTTGACGTTACAATTGTTATTGGCGCTTACAGTAATTTTCATAAATAATATATTCTTAGTTATAAGATGGTGTTAAAGTCATGTTCATTGATTTTTTCTTTATGGATGATGAAAATATATTGAGCATTTAATTTTAATGTTTCGCTTAAATGATAGAGCTTATTATTTAGTTTTAGTAAAAGCGGATATATTTAGTGTTAAGTTTAACGACTGACTGTATGTATTGTATTGGAATTATAGTATTCGATTATTAAGTTTTGTTAATCTCTTCCATTTGGAAGAGCCTAATAAAACTTAAGTCTTAGTTTAATAGATAGTGATTAAAGTTTGGTAAAAAAGTGTACGATATATGAAGCACAATAAAACAAAGTATTACTTAATAATCTGTTTCCTTCATTTATCCAGTAAATAAACGAATAAAAAGTGTTTACTCGTTAGAGTGGCCTTCCATGGTCCACCCACCTTACTAACAAAATACACCAATATATTTCAAAGGTCATTTGTAGTTATTAATAGGAAGATTTAATAACTATAAACTAATTAATAGGAAGACTCTCCACCAACCCGCACTGGAGAAGCCCGTGCCCAGCAGTGGGACGCAAAAAGGGTTGCAGCCAATAGGAAGATAAAAGAAGGCAAATACTTCATTTTAATTTCGTCATGGAACGAACCATTAACTCACCGAAGCAGTAACCCTTTAACAGAAGCATTTATTTGTTCACGATAAACATCTGCAACACAGCCTTGATATACAATTATAACATGTACCTAGATATCGTTGAAATATGTAAGCAGAGCATTAAACGTACGATTCTTTTGTTCCTAGCTGCTAGTAACCAGATCTGTCTATTCTAAACGAAGATAAACGATAGATCTGGGTTGATATCTTGCAAGATCGCATTAGCTGATGAGTCAATAAGTGGGCTCAGACCTCACTAACGTGGATCATTATAAGATTGTCCGCATAAATCATGTTTTAATAAGATTTTATTAGTCTCAAGGATGAGGTGACGCATTAATTCTTTAATATCGGAAACAGAGATAATGCTGGCATTACCTGTCTTTACGAGGCACTTTCAATTTAACGTCAAGCAGATTCCTATATTATTTTTTTGAACAAAGTCTACCTCCGTATGTAGCGTTATTCTAAGTTTAATACTATCTTTGCAACGATAACAAACTTGATATTTCAGCAAACGAGTATTCGGTTGTAAAAGGTCAAAAAACGGTTAACAGACATAAAGTTCGTTTGTAAGTGAGTTTGTTTGTATCGTTATCAATTGATCGTATATACGCCGGCAGTTAATTGGAGGCATGGAAAGTCGTCGTATTAGTCAGGGTGGGTTGTTACCTGTCTGCTGTCTTATCAGTTCTACTTATCGAGAGGTCTATTACAAATAACGAAAACTACGAGTATTTGCGAAATTATAGTCTCAACTAAGACGCTAATATATGTATATTTTTATAGTCAAATGAATCTTATTACTTGTCGTTTAACACTGCTCCTCAAATGTTGTTGCAGAGCAACGTTGCCACCAACTCGCAATAAAATAAAACTTAATGAAGTAAAAATTAAAGTACAGCGTACATTTTATGTGTCAATTAAAAAGCTATTATTTGAATTCCTAACATCGCAAAAATGGGGTGTATGAAACCTTGAAAATATTCTTCCATGTGGTAAGAGCAGTATTCACAGAAATTTCATTATCTTGTTATTAAATTGCGTCAGTCACGAAAGTAATTGATTGCTTTTCCACCAAATGACCTGATAAATAATTAAATGCTTGGCTGGCTGGCTATTTAGCATCCCACTGCTGGGCAAGGGTCTCTTCCAATTATTGGGGAGGCTTGGAGCTTACTCCACCACGCCGCTCCAATGCGGGTTGGTGGAGATGTGGGTTTGTGGCCAACCCGCTATCGGATGTTTTCAAACCGCCCATAAGGCCTCCGACAAGGTTTAACGACTGTTATCTGCCCACAACAACCGGGACCGATGGTTTAACGTGCCCTCAGAAGCACAGAAACGCACATGATTTTTTTTTGCCACTAGCGGTCACCCATCTCACACCCGACCGCGCCCGTTTGACTTAGTAGCACAGATCACTTGCGTTCTACACTAACTATTATTAAGTTATTATTGATATTGTTAAGTTATTAGTAATATTAAGATATTATTGAGGCATTGAATGCTTACAATTGTTTTCCTTTGATAGAATAATATTTTTTTAGAAATGAAGGTAAAAACATGAAATTCTTGTGAATGATTTCGTTTCTAGGATAAAACATTAAATTTACCGTTGTCCTTCAATATATCTATATATATCTAATCTAATCAAACCAAAATAGGAACATATGAATGAAAACCCAAATGTTTTTAATTGTTATCTCTGTTTACGTATGGGCTTGTTATTTTTTCATTCAAATTTCAGATAACGTTTTGTATACCAAATTATGTGATTGTTGTGTTTCTTCTTGTGAGCACAGTTTTCAAACTTTTAACTTACTTTAGTTAAGGACGGATTGGTCGATAAGAATTTTGGCAAATTCTTTAGACATCAAGGCTGGAAAGACACCAGGCATCTACTACATAAAACGGGGGGCCCTAATGTTTGCCCAGAGAACTATAAGATCGCGTCAAATGTAGCTGGTAGTCATTTCTACTAAAGTTCTACTAAAGCAAAACTAATGAAGTAGCAATTTGATAGGAAAAAACTGGAGGCCCTCATGTAGGGTACCGGTGTCTTGACCGCTGGGCTCTCACTATTAGCTGTTACGTCATTGGAACGTGCAGAGAATGCCGAGCTCGTATTCTATTCCAGAGTTAATTGCAAAATAAGTGCAGTACTAAAACCGGTTGTCGAAGTCACTTTTTTAACATCGTTTTTTTTTGGGGCTAAGCTATTAAGGCCCAATGTTCGCGATAACCGCGTAGTTTGCCCACGAATGCGTGAATTAATATAAATTTAACGCTTAATTGATTCAAATAAAGTTTCACTTTTTATTGCACAGTAGCGAAGATAAACAGCCCTTGGAGCACCTTCATGCAAACATACGTACAGCTACCTCTACACTACTTTAGGTACGTTACTTGCGACGCTAAACACCGTTTGTCCTGCATGCACTTTTAAAAAATATTGCTCGGGTAAACAATAGGCACATAAGAATGATTTTAGTTTGAAACTTATCAAATGAGAATACATTCCAAAACTGCCTGAAACTATTCCAATCGTAAAAACGATGAGTCGTTCATATTTTCGCTAATATACACATCCTGTATAATTCCGCACTACATAGAGCGACAGCGGAAACGCGGATAGACGTGTCGTAGACACACGCACTTCCGGCGATCACGGGCGTCGAACCCGCCACCTGTCCTCTATGCTCTATGGCCTAGTGCAATGGCCATTGTTAAATCCATGCAAACCTGATAAATAACTCACATCGGCTTTATTCCAAGTGTAAAGAAAGACTGGAAATAATGGACTCAGGGTTCCATTTGAGCTCAAATGGTGCCAATAAACGCTTTTTGGTGAAAAACGGTAGAACTTGCATGAAACTACACATAATTTTTCTGGAATTTGTTTGGAACCTGAAGAAGGTCCTTCCTTATGAGTCGTGAGTGAATCAAGAACTTGCATGATTAGATTAGACCGAGGAAGTATTATCGAGAAAGTGTTCAGGATCTCCGTTAAAAGTAAGGTACGACGTTTTTGAACGTTAAATGAAATGAATATCTACCTAAAATTTCCCCTCTAGAATTTTCCGCCTCATTAAAATTAGTTGCCCTAGGCTATATATACCCCATTCAGCTTCTGATAAATCCACCACTGGTAGCCAGACGGACGTAAGTTCCACGCTTACAAATAAAATTCTAAGAATATTTTTGTATATAATTTGAATATAAATATTTCTATTATTTTTCCTATAATATGTTTAGTTTAGTTTAATTAAGTTATGAAAAAAAAAATTAAAAAAGGTCATATGAAACCATCAATTTTAGTGTCGCAAACAAAAGTTTCTTTACGCACCTTGTACACCATACATAACCATTATAGTTAATTTACGAATAATAGCACTTACGTACCTGTGTACTGAGTACGGGCTATGTGCAGGTTACCACCAACAAAGGTAATGGTGTGTGGCTTTATACTACGAGAATGGCGGCTGTCGGCCAGTAGCCGTTATTGGTGAAGCGTAACTCGGGCTTTAGGCAACCAAACTGATTACAGACGATCGCTTGTCGAATGGAGTCGTGATGTGTTAAAAAATATAGGAACATGCAAGTATTTTATTAGCTATTTCCTCGCCATTCCGCCAAGGATCGGCTCATATTTTAACCCATCGGAATGAGATATTTTACTCTGGTCAAAACTAGTCTATGACTCTCCTTCCAAGTATAATTATACAAAAAAAAAGTCAATTCGTAGCAACGTTGCGACGTTATAAAAGGCCAAACAAACAAAAACACTTCCAAATTTATAATATTCGTACGTATTTTATTTCATGAAGGAAAACATTGTAATGAAATCTGTATGTGCGACTCTCATAAATCTAAAATTTTTTTACGTCCCTAAGTCCGCATTAGAACAAAGTGTTAGACGTAACACAATCTCACATTTAAAAAACAGCCGTGAACTGAAGAATAGTAGTAGGTATTGTAGAATTTTAAGAGGTCTGTTGATTATGATACCAATTAATGTAACAAAATGAGGCACATTGAAGACGAACGACAGAACATAGACAAAAAATAACGACCGTCAGAAATCCGCGTTGCTCTACGTTTCTCTACATGCTACATTCATCATATTACCATATGCAAATGAATCGTATTATACGCTTAGCGCCTAGCACTACCACTTTTTACTTTACTTACTTTATTAGCAGATATTGGCAGAAAATAAATAAAGGCATTTTGTTTTATTTGTCTTTATGTAGTTTATTTGCGAATTTTATTTTAAACTTGAGTTTTTGTCATGAACCATATTTAGAGACTAAAAATGATTTATGTAGAAAACATACTGGTTTTTAGGTTGATAGGTGTAGTCGCCGGATACACTTAAGGCGACCGCCTCCGGAGTAGCAGCGCAATACGACCTCAAGGCGAAGAACACGAGCATGTTAAAGGTTTGAATAGCTAGACAGCTACGAGCTATAGCGACCACTGAGCGCTAGTTAGCTACTTTTAATATAAAAAGAAAACAAAAATTAAAATAAACTCTGCATTGAAAATCAATTTCCCGCGAGATAATAAAAAGCGCGTAGCGGCGGCATATTGAATCGAAGACATATCAATGCTAATTAATAAAGGTAATGTAAGACAGACGCGACTAGCTGTTATAAAACATGACAGCCGCGTTCGACGTAATGCTCTTAGCTTAAGCTCATTCTCGGCAAACATCAATGGCCACTTAACCTGGACTTAGAGCCTGTTAGTTTAGGTTTCGATTTTAGGGAAATAGAAATCGGCTTAGTACGTAGTTTAGCTCTTATGTAGAGTATACACTTATTCGAAGGGGCTGCAAATAGTCCGTATTTCTTCCTATTCAAATCTGTTAGGTAGTTTAATTGATCTTTATTTATTTTTTTATTTTTTCTTTGTACAACTATAAATGATCGTAGTAGTAATAATAATAAGCTTATTTTAATCACGATTGATATGCTTTCAAAACTTGACGACTACGAATTAAAAAAAAGTCTCTTTACTATATTTTTACATTATCAAGGTAATTTTATAGAGAATGAAGTGAATAGAAACCCTAAATAGGTAAGAATAGGACTACAAAGATTATGTAACCTAAAGAAAGCCAGTGATTTCTTTTACTTTTACTACTTATTTCGGATTACTACTACGCAATCTGAAGTTTCCAAAATTTGTAAAGTACATATTATTATGTTGAATATTTCACATCTAGCCATAAAATTACTTTACAGACGGTATGGCTATTGGACAAAAACTATTCTTGCATAGACCATTACCTCATGCAAATCAAGTCCGTATTACACGCTCAGCTTAGCACTGCGAAGATCTGATATCAGATGGCAGCGGATATATCCCTGACAATCTGGCGTTTTTGCTCCAGCTCTACATAGTATTCAATTCGCATGTCGATTACACCATTAGGCGTATATTATTTTAATTCCGTACAGCTATATGCTGCAAAGACAGGATATCGCCATTATTCGGCATACTGAATCGAAAGGGATATTCGTATTTAGACTATTTAGTTTGTTACATATTAGGCTTTGGTGAAACATGTCACAATTAAGGCATTAGGCCTTTCACACCGAAGAAAAACGTACGTCGTCGTAGTACGGCTGGCAGACGTGATCATCGAAACGAATTTGCACAGCTAATATGCATAAATGGCTAGTTTATGATGGATGAAGGAATAAAGTTTGCTGAAAATGTGTGTAACCCGCCGAATTGGACGTTTACAACAGAAATGCCTCCACCATAAAGACTTATTTAGTATTTTAAATTCAATTCTGAAAGGATACCAACATGCAATGCAATATGCTGAAATAAGTAAGACAATTCGCATAGACACATAATTTCGTAGGGCTCGTACTTGTATGTAGGTAGATACCTAAATTATATTAACACACGCACTTCTTCTTCATTCGTAAGCAATTTCAGATTATTTTAGATTAGTATACATTACTAAACCATAAAAATCTATCGTTATATCTTTGTTCCTCTGATATCAAGATTTAAAATTATATCTCTTGTTTTATGAGTTTTTCTTCCTGATCATAAAGTGAGTGTACGAATAACGATTAAAAACGCAATACCGTTTACTTTACCATAGAATGAAGTCGGCTAATACATATTTACTTAGATTCCTTCTTAGGGTGCCTACAGATGGATTACAAACGCACAGTTCCTTTTTCAACACATAAAAGAAAAGTATACGAGTATATTCGAATGATTATTTAAATGCCTTTGTTTAAATGATAAAATTGTCACTTCGATCTTAAAGACACTCGTAAGATCAAAATATTGTCCTTTACTCTGGTAACGTAACGTTACTTAAATGGTATTAGCGTAAGCGACATCGACATATCGGCAAAATTAATGTATGTACATATTCGTTAGCCGCGCACTACAATCCGTTCTTGGACTACCAAATCAATTGAGATACTTTTAATGAGCTGTCAAAACGTTCATACATTTTGTACGAGAAAATGGGTTGTGACGTCACAAGCCATTGAAGTGAATTTACTAAATTTTAATTGATTTAAGCGGCAGTATAAAGCATGTATATAACTGAATTAACAAATACCTACTTTCCAAGCGTAGTTTTGTGCAACCTTTTTATTTTTGTCGATAGCGTCCAAGATCCTATTGCTTGAGTAGGCAGGGTACTAGGTACTTCAATTTATCCTTTAGTTTCTCACCTTCACCATGTCCATAAGAATAAATAATCTTATATATATAATTCTCGTGTCACAATGTTAGTTACCATACTCCTCCGAAACGGCTCGACCGATTCTCATGAAATTTTGTGTGCATATCGGGTAGTTCTGAGAATCGGTCAACATCTATTTTTCATAGCCCTAAATGTTAAGGGTGGTCCACCCCAAACATTTAAACGCGGTACGGAGTTCACGGGGTCAGCTAGTAACTATATAAATATAAAGAATAAATGTATTATTTATTCTTAGGCCATGGCGTACCATAATCTTGCTACTCACTACGCCGAAATGCTCACAGTTCTGAAAGCGCCCTAAAGTTGGTCGTAAGAGCAATATAGGTAGAGTCGTTACAACGAATTGTCATTGCATTTTAATTTATGTTATTAGAATACTAGTTTAATGAAAATAGTAGCACAGTTTATTGACACTTAAACATTTGATTATAGTCCCCAGCTTCTAACATTTACAGTAGAAGAATTTAGCTAGCATTTTAATCTATGGTTTCTTGATTGTCAAAGTAATAAAACAACTGACGAATAAACGATGGAATTGTAATCACTTGTTGGTGAAAATTAACTTTTTAATTACATTAATAAAAGCTCAAGCAAGTATGTTAATAAAAAGCAATGTTTTGTGCTCATTTTTACCGACTTCTAAAAGGAGGAGGTACTGTATTCGGCTGTATGTATTTTTTTTTATATATGTTCACCGATTACTCCGCCGTTTGTGGACCGATTTTCAAAATTATTTTTTTGTTCGTATGCTTATACTCCCGAGGTGGTCCCATTGTCACCAAATCAGGATCTGATGATGGGATCCCAGGGAAATCGAGGGGAACTCTCAAATTTTATAGGCACACACATTGATTTTTTTATACTTTCTGAAGTATAAGAGATATTTGCGCATAGTAATCATGATCTCATGTTGCTGAGCTGATGATGGAAGGTACTGCGACAGTGAGGAGTTGAGAGCAAATTCTTTCAATAAATAGTTTTTTATTCGAAATCTCACATTCCTGAGGTGGTCCAACTGTCACCAAGTCAAAGTCTGATGAGGGGATCCCAGAGAAATCGAACGGAACATTCAAATTTTATAGCACAACACAATGTTTGTCATATTTTTACTAAAGCAAAACAGGCATTTGTGTATAATTATCATCATATCACGTCGCTGAGCTGATGATGGAAGGTACTACGACGGTTAGGAGTTGAGAGCAAATTCTTTCAATAAATGGTTTTTTGTTCGAAATCTTACATTTCTGAGGCAGTCCAACTGTCACCAAGTCAAAGTATGATGATGGTATCCCAGAGAAATCGAAGGGAACATTCAAATTTTATAGCACAACAAATGATTTTCATATTTTTACTAAAGCAAAACAGGTATTTGTGTATAATTATCATCATATCATGTTGCTGAGCTGATGATGGAAGGTACTATGACGGTTAGGAGTTGAGAGCTAATTCTTTCAATAAATGGTTTTTTGTTGGAAATCTTACATTTCTGAGGTGGTCCAACTGTCACCATGGCAAAATCTGATGATGTGATACTAGGGAAATCGAGGGAAACACTGAAACTTAATAGGCACACACATTCTTTTAGTCATATTTTTTACAAATATTTGTGTCCGGTAATTATCACCTCATGTTGCTAAGCTGATGATTGAAGGTACAACTCCTCAACGGTTAGGAGCTGAGAGCAAATTCTTTCATTAATTTATACGTTCAGGTGGACTTATAGTAGTATTCTTTCAGGGTATAAGATGGCTATTAGATAAACATGATTATAAAAGGTATCTCTTTAACGTTTAGAAATTAACTGAAAAAAATTCCAATTATGCTTATACATATGTGCAGAATTATTAAAATTACTAAAAAGAGTGAAATAAATTAAGTTTTTAACAAAAAAATAGAACCGACTTCAAACGGTAAAAAATAAAATTGTTCAGTACCTACTTCTTCTTGCTTATGGTAATGACTCTTAAAACGATTTTTGAAGTCGGGCCCTTAGTAAAATGTCCTGTCTTAGTAAATATAGTGTACCTTTCGTTCTGAATGGGCACCGACTCCAATATAGTTTTAACAGTCATTACCATAATCAAGAAGAAGTTGGTACTGTCCCACTGTCTGTACTGTCGGTGCCCATTTAAAACGAATGGTACGACATTTTAGTAAGGGCCCGACTCAAAAATAGTTTTAAGAGTCATTACCATAAGCAAGAAGAAGTAGGTACTGAACAATTTTATTTTTTACCGTTTGAAGTCGGTTCTATTTTTTTGTTAAAAACTTAATTTTTAAATACTTTATGTAAGTAAATAACTCATACCCAGAGTAAAGCATACGTGTAATTCGCAAATTAACAGACTTTTTTGAATATTTTGAATAATAAAATAATTCATTCGTAGTGTTACGAGTATAGTTGCGTAACGTACTCGTATCTGGCTGACATTCTTGATTCTTTCAATTGGTTTCATCCTGGGATCAAATTAGATGCAAGTTTAATATATAGGGTCCAGAATGAAGTTGTCCCTTCGTCAAATGTTTCTAAACCTATCAGAAGGCTTTGGGGAAGGTTTATTAGGTTCAATTCATTTTATTTCCCTATAGTTGTCAATATACATTTTTATTCAATTGAGTTTGTGTAAATGAACTTGTCAATGAACTATAAGAAACAAGAATTCTCGCACCCTGCGCTATTTTTTAAATCAAATCTAAGATCAATTAAGCGAGCAATGAACAAGTATTTTTTTAAATAACTATATTTTATAGTTACTATAACTACCTATTAGGTTTATAATAATTATTCTTTTTTTAATCAGAACCGTAGAACCAAGAATTTTAACAGTAGGTAACAATTTCAGCTGTGAACAAATACATATTTCGGTGGAAAGATTCGATTACTGACCAGATTGACACGATGCTGATCAACTTTCAGGGTAGCAGTGCAAGTGCATACAAAATCTGATAAAAGTCGAACTTTGATTGCTACTGTGTGCAGATGATGGCCTTTAGTGACCATGTAAGTCCCTCCACGCTCGTCTGCTTTAAGTAATAAAAATGTATTATCTGATGTTCATGCAAATGGAAAGCTTACCTTTGGGCACCCCGAGGCGCAGTTGCTCCTTCTCCCATGAGGCGAAGGTGGCCTTCAGCGCCTCGGCCATCTTCTTGTTGGTGCCGGGCGTGAGCGGCGGCACCTGCGACGGGATGTCTGCAACAAAGAGAGAATTGCGTTATTTATTGCCTTTAACATTTTAAACTGATTTATTAACCGACTACGACGAACCAAGAACACCCTACGTGTTCTTTTTTTATTCAGGTGTATCTGTGTCATAATTGGGTTTAGATTAATTATGATACTTTGATAGATAAAGTACAGTGAAAAACATTGAGATGGTAAAAGGCTTCATGGAATTAAGTATGGCGCCACTTAGAAGTTATAAAGTGATTTAAGTGAAAAAGTTTTTTTATATTGATGGTATGTTGGATATCAAATAAAAGAGCTTATGTAATATCCTTATTTATTAGAATTCCTGAATAATCCAAGTATTGAAAAATACTGACTGATCATTGCAAAAAAAATTCTAAATTTATTTTAGAACCACTATGAACTGTTGGTTAAATAATAATCAAATAGATGTAAATGTACATTTTGTAATTGTGTTATAGTTTTTCTCTTTTATATTTTTATCGTTGTAATATTTGCATACCTCCAGAAGTTAAATATGGCGAACTAAATATATATAAACAACTTTGTAAACACCGATTTTTGTGCAAAAAAGTCTTTGTCTTTAACTTTCGCAAATGGTAGCTTAAATTTAAATAATACTGAATAGTATGCTATAACTAGCGACAGGTAAGTACGTACTTGTAATTTCGAGCTTTCAGCCATATCCGCCGCAATTACTGCTGGCATAAATTAGATCCGTAATATTCGAAGCGTTCGCGAGTGACAGATTCTCGTTCGCGGCCCCGTCTAATCAAAAGTAAGTCTCATCAGCAGATCATTATCGTACGGATTAATTACTTCATCTACAGTATTTATACTAGCTACGTATTGAGGAACAAATTAATAGTTGATTTCTTTCGGAGCCGATGGGTTCGAATAAAATAAATCAGAGATAAACAAGCAAGATTACATCGTCTGTACGGAGAGTATGGAGGGTTCATTCATAAGAGCGGCTGGTTTGGTTTGATGGTGTGTGTGGGAGGGCGTATGTGTGAGGCGCACACCTGCCGACCAGTTTTGAGATGTTGAGATTTGTTCTGCTCTCCCACGGTCGCTGCCCGCTCAGATCTGCTCTAGCTCAGACCTTCTGATATTCTCTTAATATAAATGTACTTGCCTAGGTTTTCTTTAAGTATAAATAAATAATTAATAAATAACGCTTCACACTCATATCCCCACAGTAAGGTATATTATTATATCGTATAGGTACCCAAAGACAGAAACGCAAACACCCAGACCGAAAACAGAAATTTTAACTCATCATTCTAATTTCTGTTTCGTCGGGAATCGAACCCCTTCATTGACAGTCCGCCATGAATAAATATAATATAAAACTTATAAAATTTTGCTTGGATCATTATCAAGTCAAAATTGAATCCCTATCCGTTTTGATCGTCTCATCAGAAAAAAAAACTTAGTAAATGTTTAAAGCGTCTTGAAATCAATAGATTGAATTTTCTTTTAATGTTTAAATTTTTACCGACTTCCAAAAGAAGGAGGTACTGTATTCGGCTGTATGTATTTTTTTTTTTATATATGTTCACCGATTACTCCGCCGTTTGTGAACCGATTTTCAAAATTCTTTTTTTGGTCGTATGCTTATACTCCCGAGGTGGTCCCATTGTCACCAAATCAGGATCTGATGATGGGATCCCAGGGAAATCGAGGGCAACTCTCAAATTTTATATGCACACACATTGATTTTCTTATACTTTCTGAAGCATAACAGATATTTGTGCATTGTAATCATCATCTCATGTTGCTGAGCTGATGATGGAAGGTACTGCGACGGTGAGGAGTTGAGAGCAAATTCTTTCAATAAATGGTTTTTTGTTCGAAATCTTACATTCCTGAGGTGGTCCAACTGTCACCAAGTCAAAGTCTGATGATGGGATCCCAGAGAAATCGAAGGGAACATTCAAATTTTATAGTACAACAAATGATTTTTATATTTTTACTAAAGCAAAACAGGCATTTGTGTATAATTATCATCATATCATGTTGCTGAGCTGATGATGGAAGGTACTACGACGGTTAGGAGTTGAGAGCAAATTCTTTCAATAAATGGTTTTTTGTTCGAAATCTTACATTCCTGAGGCAGTCCAACTGTCACCAAGTCAAAGTCCGATGATGGGATCCCAGAGAAATCGAGGGGGACATTCAAATTTTATAACACAACAATTGATTTTTATATTCTTATTAAAGCAAAACAGGCATTTCTGTATAATTATCATCATATCAAGTTGCTGAGCTGATCATGGAAGGTACTACGAGGGTTAGGAGTTGAGAGCAAATTCTTTCAATATATATTTTTTTGTTCTAAAACTTAAACTCCTAAGGTGGTCCAACTGTCACTATGTCATAATCTGATGATGTGATACTAGGGAAATCGAGGGAAACACTGAAACTTAATAAGCACACACATTTTTAAGTCATATATGCCCGGTAATTATCACCTGACGTTGCTAAGCTCATGATTGAAGGTACCACTCCTCAACGGTTAGGAGCTGAGAGCAAATTCTTTCCATAATTTATAGGTTCAGGTGGACTGATAGTAGTTTCAGGCTATAAGATGGCTATTAGATAACCATGATTATAAAAGGTAAATCTCTTTAACATTTAATTTTAGAAGTTTAGTGAAAATTTTTCCAACTATGCTTATACATAATAATATGTAACAGTTTGTACAGAATTATTAAAGTTACTAAAAAGAGTGAAATAAATTAAGTTTTTAACAAAAAAATAGAACCGACTTCAAACGGTAAAAAATAAAATTATTCAGTACCTACTTCTTCTTGATTATGGTAATTACTCTTAAAACTATTTTTGGAGTCGGGCCCTTAGTAAAATGTCCTGTTTTAGTAAATATAGTGTACCTTTCGTTCTGAATGGGCACCGACTCCAATATAGTTTTAACAGTCATTACTACTCATTACCATAAGCAAGAAGATGTAGGTACTGTCCCACTGTCTGTACTGTCGGTGCCCATTTAGAACGAATTGTACGACATTTTAGTAAGGGCCCGCCTCCAAAAATAGTTTTAAGAGTAATTACCATAATCAAGAAGAAGTAGGTACTGAATAATTTTATTTTTTACCGTTTGAAGTCGGTTCTATTTTTTTGTTAAAAACTTAATGTTGATTAACTCTTGTATGTATTTTAAATAATTGAGAATTAAATATGAAGTTGCAAAACAGAATAACCTCAAATTGCTCTAAAACTCGAACTAAAGACTGTTCTTTGGTTTCGGTCATAAGATCTCTAAATTTCATTAGAAGCACTTAATATGCATTTGACTTAATTTAATGAACTATGAAGAAAGTCATAAAGTTTACTACTTAATTACTATAAAATGGTGTAAAATTTTGCTATGGCCATGATTTGAGTAACTGATAATCTGGTGGTAACGTTAGGATGGAGCTCTAATTTTGCAAATAAACTTGTTTAATTAAAACTTTTCGCACGCTTTATGCAAATAAACCTAATTTGAGATTTACTACACTAATTTAAAATTTAGATAGAAAAGGTTTTTTTCAAATATGGAAAAGAAATTGACAAGACATTGACCCTGATATCAGAAAAATATTTTAAATACGCGATGAGTTATTCATAATTTCATTTAAGCTTTAATTAAGTTATGTCTTTTTTTAGTTTCCTATTCAGTGGTGTACTTATTATGCATTACAGTTCAAATACAGTAAGTTTTGAAAAGCAAGCATTTTCCTGTTTGTGCCTTTCAATTGTATTTTGTTACATTATTTATAAATCGTTATCGAGTATCTAGGCTACCAGGTTATCGAATTTGCTTGATCTATTAAAAAGAGTCGATGGAATTTTCTTAGTAAAATTCAAAGTTATCCTGTTGTTATGGGCATAAAGTGTTAAGCCTTAGTTGTAGTGCCATCTCTTTTTAATATTAGCACTTAAATTACTAAGAGTAAGACAAAAGGCCACGCACACTTTATGTTACAAGCATTTAACATATTTCATAATGAATAAAGCGTTAAGTGTTTAAAGTGAGCATTAAGTTTGTGTAAGATACGCAAGGCTTTAGCGGTGAGTTGCGGTTGTTGGGAATCGCAGAGACATTAATTACATTGCGCTGTTCTATTGTAATTTACTATGTACTTTTTCACGTAGCAGGTGCCGAGATATTGGCAATCATTGTTAGTTTTAAACGAAAAGTGATCAAATTTCTGTTGCTTACCAGTTACAGTGACACGAATAAGGTCTCATGAGAGGGTTAATATCTTTAGTTACAGAATACTATTTTCGGAGGAAGTTAATGCCATAGTCATCACGTTTGGCACTAACTGCGTGTTGGTGACCGCAAGATTCAGATTTCCTTGATTTTCAGAGTGCGCAGGACCAAATGAATAGGTGAACATTAGGGGAGGTTAAGGCTTGGATGGATTTATTAGAGAATTGAACTGTAGTGTAAGTAGTAGGTATGTGTAATGTTAAGGAATGTACATATTTGTGTGTTTATGTAAGTTTAAGTTCCTTTGTACGATACATTTAATAATAAGTTTGTAATAAAATATATTTCAACTCTATCACACCTTGTTTTTATGACTATTCCCTAGATTTAATTAACTCTTTGATGTGGAGATGTGAAGCTGTAGAGAAACACGGTTCCTACAAATCCCTCCCTCTATTGCTCGTCAAAAAAATCCGGGTGAAGTACTACGTATATAAATTATTGATGTTTTAAATGGGTATACGGTACATAACTGGACGATCGAAAACGATAACAATAAAGCAACTGCATGATGATGTGATTCTACTGATGCGATGGCTTAAATCAATAAGTATACCACAGTATGAAATCACCCCGTGAAATAAAACCAACTCGAAGCCATTATCCTGGTCGGCGAGCTACGTGCGGCTCGTAACTGACCGTTGGGAGCGCGGAGACATTAAGTGCGCCGAGTTCTGCGCCGTGATGTACTCGCCGCTCGCCCGCGCCAGCTGCGCTTCAATCACGATGTATGCCGCTAAGGGTACGTCTGGACAGTGTTAACAGTAAGGCTTTGATGCTACACAGGAATAAATAGACAAGTGTTTAAGGTGAGCATCAAATTTGTGTAACCTACGCAAGTATTCAAGCGACGAGTTGCCGTGATTGGGAATTATACATTTCGCTGCTCCATTTTATTTAGTATGCACGTTTAATAGGTATCCAGCAATTGGGAATCACTGTTTGCTATAAAACTTAAAACGCGCAAAGTTCTGATTTGAGTTGTACAAGTTTTTATTACCTACTCATTTCAGCTGACCCTTTCTGGCTCCCCGAAAAATCCTGGCCAAAAACCAACCAACCCATTAAAACAAGTTCTACTACAAATCTTCGTTGTTTTAAATCCAATCCAACTAGAAGCCATTACGGCTCATAGCTGACCGTTGGGAGCCCGGAGACATTAATTGCGCCGAGTTCTGCGCCTCGCTCCCCTGCGCCAGCTGCGCTTCAATCACGATGTATGCCGCTTAGACCACTATTGGATGGCCATTGCAGTGGTAACAGTGATACGTGGTCGATTAACAAAGAGGTGACATGATTTAGATATTACAGATTACTATTTTTACAGTGATTTTCTGTAGCGTAACTGATAGTGTAATGTTAAGGAATTTGTGTGTCTATGACGTCTACATATGTGTTAGTTAGGGCTTAGGCTTCTTTGTACGATAGATTTAAGATGAGTTAGTTATAAAATATATTTAAATTCGATCACAGCTCGTTTTTATGACAACTTCCTACACCTCATCAAACTCTTCATATTTGCGTTGAGCTGTTTAGAAATCCTTTTTAACACGCTTATATTAGCTTGACCTGTACCTATGTATGTATGTATGTAATGGAATCTTTTAACTTCATTTTCACCTACTTCTAAGCGTCTGATTAACTTGAAAATTTGCACAGGGGTCAAGGGCCGATGACAATGCGCAAAAAAAAAGCGTGGGGTGGTTTTTAAGATACTATTGACACCATGCACCCCACGCTATTTTTACAGTAAAATACATTTTCTTCTTATTTTTTACTGTTTAGTTCGTATTTTCACAAAAGCGTGTTTTTTAGTTTTTTTAATTTACTCATTTTTCAGATAAACATAAAGCTTGAGGAAATTACAAATTTTCGATTATTTAAATGGGTATACCATAATACTATAGCATCTTGTGCATCGTCATTATCTTGATCTAGTAAGTAGTTTTTTGAGTTACTTAATAATACTTTAGAAAAATGGATTTTATGTAAGTTTATTAAATTAAGGGGTGTAGTAAAATTATAGCATTGTCAATTATTTGAAATTTCATCAACAAATACCAAATAATTGAGTTGACTCTGTAAACACACTTGAAAAATAAGAATTTATAATTAGAACCAGATGTAGAGTTTCATTGCAACGGAGACTTCTTCAAAGAAAAGATTTCCATCATTAAGACGTCTTAAGTGTCTTATTATTTTCGCTTTAAAACGGCACAAATGAATGGCGTGGACAACACAGTTTTTTTTTGTATATCTAGCATAAGATACAAGATATAATAAAAACATATTCAGATTTTTAAAGTATATAATAATAAAGTATTTAATCATGTCTTATGTCTTACTCTTCTCATCTAAAAGAAGTACGCATAATTTCGAGTAAAGCTTGCTACCGACCTTAATAAATCATTTATTTAGCGTCTGCATTGAGCCTTATATAGAGTACACGAATAATTCGCTCCCAACGCAACAATAATCTTCGCACTGACTTGTGGCCAGTGCATTGTTATTGTAATGATGTGCTTCTTTTTGTATATTGGAAACTTTGAGGTTCTATGATCTGAATTTTAAAATATTAAACCGAAATTATAAATTAATAATTTTACTATGTACAAAAACTTTTTAGTAGATGCCAGGTGAATATCGGGTAGTCCCTGTAGCTTCGGGATTAAGAATAGAGCTACGGTTTCCCCTGCCTGATCGTAAGAGGCGACTAAAAGGGGGCTTCCGAGGTTGCGGACGGTGAGAGTGGGAGCTTGACCCGTCCAGTCAACATCCCCGGGAGGGACGGCGGTGTGCGTGGCCGCATGCCACCGTGAACACCTAAAGGTGCGGGAGAGCACATCTGCTCTCCCGAAGATAGGCTCCTTCTGGGACGCTGCGCGTGGAGGACACCGGTGCGTTCCAATGGAGATATCGGAGTCCTCCCAAGCGCAGATGCAGGCCACCAGGGGGTTTTAGTGCGGTCAAATCCCACATAACTCGGTAACCTCTCCCAAGTGCTGGGTACCTTTTGAAGGTTTCCCCCACGATACCAAAAAAAGGTGAATGCCGGGTATGCAAAATATGGTACATATTTATATGTATATATATATATATGTGTAATGAAATATTTGACTAAGTAATTAAATAACTAGAGGAGTGAAATAATTGCATAACTTAGTGATATGAATATGGTATTTTTTTAAATATAATTTTAATATAAATAAACCAAACAAAGACAGACGGGCTGCGTGGTATTAAGCGATCACCGTCGCCTATGGACGATATGGTTTTATTACAGAGCAGGTATCAAACTTTCTAGCTACAGAAAAACTGCTATTACAGATTAAAATTAGGTAGGTATTTATTTCTCACCGTGCATTTGTCCGGGATAAAAGTAACATATAGATGTGCTATTCCAGACTATAATCTATCACTGCACCAAATTTCATCTCAATCCGTTGAACCGTTCTTGCGTGATTGAGCGACAAACGTCCAAAGATCCAAAACTATGCATTTATATTAGTATGTATAGAAGTAAAGATTCTTCGACGAAGAATACAACAGGCCAATATAACGAAGAATCTTCATATCACTAGGCACCACATATGGGCACCAATAAATAAATTCCCTACATTACTCAAAGGAATTCATGAAAACCACGAGCAGGAATGATGTTTTACTTTAGCAAGCCACAATAGATTATAATTCTACCTTATAGTTCTTAGGAAATAACTTAAAATAAACATTTATTATACTCATTATTAAAATAAGATTGAAACATTAAAAGTAGCATTTTGCAAAGCCTCTTAATTTTTGCTTACCATTTATAGCCTTTTATTCTTCTCCGATATATGTACATATGTACAACGTTTCACACTCATAATAAATAACGTTTCACACTCATAGCCCCACAGTAGGGTAGATATACCCTGTGTCGTGGGTGCCATGGACACACACAGAGACAGAAACACAAACACCCAGACCGAGAACAGAAATATAAACTCATCATTCAAATTTCTGTTTCGCCGGGAATCGAACCCGGGACCCTCCGATCGGCAGTCCGGCATGGTAACCATTACGCCACGCGGGTCGTCGACAATTAAGACATTTGTAGGATTTTTTTATTCTTACTCAAGTCCGTTGTCTCAGGAGATTATCGCAAAGATGCAGTGAGTGCATCAGACACCTGCGGCATTATACATAAGAATGGTACTTGTGTATATTAATTAGATTGTACGATACAAGATTGTAAGTGGACTGGATGGAAAGACAACCACTTCAAAAAATAAAAATAAAATAAGGTTATTTAAACATAAAAAAATGCTATTTTTTCTTATTCATGTTTAACAGAAAATGGCTGGCTTGCAAAATGGTGGTATCTTCAAAATGGTGGTTCTATCAGATTTATTAGATACATTCATTTCATAAAATTTTATGTACATATTTTTATTCAAACAATAATAGAAATGTTCAATTACTTGGGTTTTTCTTTATAAAACAGTTAAGTAAAAAGCTTTTTTTTATCGCAATCTTATGTCAAATATATTTATTAGATATCTAACGTACCATTCTGAATACATATAATAATATAAAAGCTATGACATTAGGAATGATTTAAGTGAAAACTATATCAAAATGACTTAAACGTGATGGTTATGGAAACTTATTCGTTTATTCAAATGTATAAAATATGGTAAATGGTAATATATAGGGGGAGATGGGGTACATTGATACATGGGGCACATAGATACAGTCAATATTTATCGAAAACAAAACGCGTTAGACGAGCCATCCGACACAGATAAGAAGGTAATAATACACCCTACACGCACACTAGCGCGGAGCAACGTACTCTCGAAGAATAGCGGCTGGCACTTATAAACCTGTTTCTGATGCTCGCAACTAAATTTTCGTAGTTTTCTTTCGGATGTAATTCTTCTAATTTATTTAGTGTTACCTGTGTTATATTAAGACATTTGGTAAGTACATATCTGTCATTACATTACATAGACTTAATTTTTTTGATTTTTAATTGCTTTAATTTTTATAAAATATTTATTTTGATTGTAGTAGGCAGGGGCACATTGATGCAAGTGCTCTCGGGGCGCATTGATACGTATCAATGTACCCCGATGTTTTGTTAAATGTATGTATGAGTATGTAAGACATAATATATTTTTATTTTCTTTATAGAAAAATGGTTCCAACATTTAAACGCAAAACGAAGAGAACTTCCATCGATGAAATTTCTGTGGCTTCTGCGATATCTGACTATGTTATAACAAAGGTAATTAACGCAGGAAAGAAGCAACCTTATAAGCATTTTGTGGAAAAATAGTGTCAAGCAAGATACCCCGATAGCCTTAGCGACTTTCTAGTCTCCTTTTTAAAGCTTAACCGACTTTAACTTATGTGTTTCCTGATATAAAAGACGAAGCTTCGGTTAATATTTCTGATATTGTGATGAAATTACCAGATCCTGTAATAAAAAAGGAACTAGTAGAACAGGTTCTCTACTCAATTTTAAGATTAATTTGTCGCCTATTAACATTTCAATGTAAGGTAATTACTGCATAAAAACTAGTGATGACTTATTAGGCCAAATAAAGAATGATTATCTCTTTTTGTTTAAATATTTTTCATGGCGTAGTTTATTGTTCAGATATACTTCTTGTTCTATTTTTATATAAAGACTGCAAAAAGTATTTTATTTCAATTAGTACTTAAGTGCACATAATTTACCAAAAAGTAAAAAAATAAGCAATTAATAAATAAATGTCATAAAAATCAATAAAACTTGTTTAATTTGTAGAAACATTTCTATGAATCAAAGTGCCCCAGTATATGCATCAATGTACCCCGCGTGTGGGGTACATTGATACAAATTTCATTTTTTAGTAAATAGGCTCTCATACTTTTTGTATTAAATTTAACGGTTAATTTGAATTTAACAAGTTAGTTGAATATATATTGAATATATTATAATTATTAAATTGGATGTTACTGTCAATAGATCGTCTATTATTGGGTCTAAGTAAAAATCGTATCAAGGTGCCCCACTTCCCCCTACATACAGTAAAACACATGACCGGGCTATTATTATAATAACATTGCATAAAATCAGATTACCTCTAATAAAATAAAGATTTTAGATAAAAGCCAAGAAATTTTATCAGAAACATCTCGTTTTAAGTAAACTTTTCCAATGACTTATAGGACTTATAGTTCCAATAAAATACGTAGGTACGGAGTCGTTATAGTTGAAAACAACTACCAGTTATCTAAGTATAATTTCCGTTTGATATTTGTCACTTTTATATATTCTGCGTGACAGAAGTAAATAATGAGTTAACTATTTTAAGATCGTATAAATCCAATGGAATAGAATTTTAACTTTTTGGAGCAGCGATATCCAAGTAGTTGAGACACTGGTTTACCCGTGCATAGCATCCAGGTTCAAATACCAGTGCGCAACACTGACAGGAATTTACCATGTTCGAATTTATCACTGTTCTACGCTGGAAAACATTCTTGTATTTCGCTATGATGTTTTCCATCATTGAACTTGTCTGCGTATTGTAAAAACACGAACATGCAAACTGTGGAAAAAGCTTCCTACTGAGGTATTCACGTTGGGCTACGACATGGGGTTCTTCAAGAAAGGCGTTAAAAGAGCCCTTGAAAACAAAGCTGGCAACGCATAGGCGACTCCTCTGGTGTTGCAAATGTCCATAGGCGACGGTGTTCACTCACCATCAGGTGGCCCGTATGCATGTGTGCTAGTTTTTGAACTGAAAACTTCTTTAGCGCCGTTGTGCACTTTTTTTGGATGGGTTAAAAATTTTAAACTCGCGTCAGGACACGTGGCCTGATCGAATATTCGTAAGACGGAGGGGTGACAGCTGATGGCTCGACTGTCTATACTTGTAAAATTCGTTTATATCAAGTATTTAAAATATTGACATTGAACAAAGTGCATCTATTAATGAAAAAAGTGACGAAGAAATAGTGAAAGAAAATGAGTGAGTACTTTATAAAAATACTAGATGAAAACCTACTGAAAATACTATAATAGATGAAAAATAATACTGATAATAAAAGCAATTCGAGCGAAATTATTCCCTAACCATTCCAAAATATCAAAAATGCACTACGTTAATGTTCAAGTTTTCACTTCTGCCGGCACTTCCGGAGTGCAACCCGTTATTTTTTTTTACATAAAAAAGTATTTGAGTAGTAGAAGTTGAGACGAAATGTCTGCCCAGCAGTGGAACATACAAGGGTCGAATAAAAAAAACATTCAGGATACGAGTTTTTCTTTTACATTGAATGTTGATTTAAAACCGACATATCAAAATGGCATCCAAGGAGTTTTGCAAAAAATAGTACCAAGTCTTCCGCATCCTTAATTAAAGTAATAAGCCTAAGTGATTTTGGCTTAATTGTCTCATATGGTTTCCGCTTGACCATCGGATACGCCCTATCCTCAATAAGTATCCATGTAATTATGTGTAGGTATCATGCTTAAAAACATTCACAAGAGACAGGTGCATGATTTACTGTAAGAGAGCGCACTGTTCATGTTTTCTTTTTTTTTGTTCATTGCAATGAAAATATCTTTAAACAAAGTTAAAATACGACAATTGCGCTTGTAATTTTATTATCTGTGTTAACATCATGATACTTCAATGTGTCAATATCATTATTATTATAGGCAATATCCGTAATAAATAGAAAAGTATTTGAATTTGAATTTTGAAAACGATGTGTCAGAGATAAAGATAAAAAATATCTACTAAGTTCTGATAATTTCAATGTAATCCTGAAGATTTGTCCTGAAGATATGTATATTATTTGTACGAGTACGTTTTTAACACATTCTTACCTATATGAAATGGTAGACGTTGTTTGGAAAATACTGGATGAGAAGATATCTAATTGATCTAAAGTTACCTATATTTAACACTGATAATGATTAAACTGTAGCGGTTTTTCAGATTGGACAGAAAAGCACGTACTCCGTAATAAAAAGGCTACAAAAAGTTCAAAGAGATAAAGACACTTGAACTTTTTGCTGCCTCATCCGTCATCCCATCATTACGTAAGCTACAGCTGCAGTTGCATCACAATCTCTTTAAAAGTATAAAGCTTATAAAAGATTATTAGATACATTCTATCTTATCTTTAGATAATGGTAAGTGAGCGACAAATTTCATTTTGATATAAGATTGTTGATTGTTTCACTTTTTTAATGGACGTAGTTGCTTCATGATTTGTCAAAGCATTTAATTAAGAAATCGTTGTTATAACAATTAAAATTGAAACAACTGAGTTTAACTTTCAGACAGGTGAGAATTACGATCTTCGCTTTACGCAATTGATTCAGTTTCTAAAAACCGAACAACCAAAAACGGATACCAAATTACCATTTTCTTTCTTATTTTATAAGTTTTTTGTTTATCCCTTTTGATATGCCACATAGATGCAGATTGCATTTTTTATTATGCCTCCCAAAAGTTACCTCTAATTCATTATTTAACTGTTTACGTTTGACTTTGAACCATGGAAGAGCATATGATCAATAGTAATCCTATAAGAATTCAGTTTTTTATTTCTTTCGGAACGGTAAGAATTTATTTTTTTCTTTTGTTTCCAGTGTGCGTAGCGCTATACCTACTGAGTGGTTGAATTGTCTTTACATCTCATTAACTTGTAGCAAATTTCAAGGTCTCCTTGAGGCTAGCGAGTGGTGAGGGTCTAAACTCTAAATGTGGCTACATGATCGGTGTGGGCCGAATCGTGAATGGCGTAGATAACACGGCACAATGGGGAGGAGATGCGGCCGACCGCGCGCCACCCAATTACATCAGCCTTCAGCAATTTGGGATTAATTAACATGTCCTTGTACCTTCACATAGCACGATATGGGTACCGGTTTGTATTAGAAATCAAGTTTTAGAAGAAAAAGCACTGCGAGCGCTGCTTCAGCAAAAGAAAAGTTGGAAATTCATATTTTTTTTCAAATTGTCACATTAGTTATACCTATCGATAAAGTTTTATGTCAACTAACAGTATTTCAGTGGTTAGATCACATATT
The DNA here is from genome assembly GCA_911387765.1 of Pyrgus malvae. Taxonomy (NCBI): domain Eukaryota; kingdom Metazoa; phylum Arthropoda; class Insecta; order Lepidoptera; family Hesperiidae; genus Pyrgus; species Pyrgus malvae. The sequence continues at coordinate 8,986,737 of OU426964.1, forward strand.
GTAAGACTGGAAAATTCTGTTGCAATTTTGATTGGCGCATTTTTTAATATTTAATTGGTTTTATGGATTCATACTGTTTCTAAATATGTAAGTATACTACATACTGCAATTATTAATCAAACACGAAGATGATAAGTACTACGTGCTTGCTTTGGTACACCATTGATATTTTACTTGCGAAATTACGGCCAACGTAATGCGTCTCTACGGCTCTATAACAGAATCAACTTATTATTTTATTTTGCACTTATATTAGAACTAGATTGCGTGGTTTCTTTGTTAGTGTTTTTATTGCTTCTATCGTGTAAGAACCATTGCATGCTATGGATCAGAGATACCGCGGATAAGATGTTGTGTCAAGATAGTTCAAAGTTACCGATAGTTAACAGGCGAACAACGAAATATTATAACACCGGAATGTTGTGCTTGCATATTGTAATCGGGCCGTTTCGAACAACAGGTGGCGAATAAGGGTGGTTTTAAAAGGGGAGCATTTTACCCGGCACTTGTTGCGCTATGCAATTTATGTGAAGGGCCAATAAAATAAAAATGATGACTTTATTTTTTGAACGAGTCGAACAAGCTGTTATTTTAAATGACTGGAGAAGATAATAAAAGAATTTTCATTTTGTACACTGCCTTCAGGGGAGCGTATACAATGCAGTCAAAGTAGGGTACAGGAAAACAAATGATTATCTGTAGAGATAGTTCGATTTATATAGTTACCTCTGACATGGCCACCTACTGGCCACTACAATAGCGACCCAGAACAAAAGCTCGCGCCATTTTTACCGACTCCATTGTTCGCTGTTTGAACTTGGAACATAGCGTGACGTGAACGGCGCGTGCGATGATTCGCATTCAAATCGCCTTCTACAGCGTTCTAGTTGCACTTTATCGGACCATGATACAGAGGCTACATTTGTACTAGTATAATGCCTTGTAATAGAAAAACCACATCAGAATATAATAATAATTTTTTAATCACTCTGTAATGTTTACTGATTCTATGAGAGCTAACTAAACAACGCTAACAGCAATAAAATACGATCTAGTACCTATCATTAACTACCTCTGAAATTTTGTTAGTAAAGATAGAAACTATGTAGGTAATGCTACTTTGCACTTTTGTGTACTAAAAATAAAATAAAATTTAAATTTATCCATCGGAGGCAGGTACCGTTCCAATGCGTGTGAAATGCAATTCGATTAATTTTCCAGTTCCAAAAAGTGATTATTTTAGTTTTCAAAACCCCCTTGCTGTCACTGAAGCATATAGGAGGGTTCCATAATGTGGTAAAATGTTATTTTCAAACGGTCCTCGACGCACTGGTGCGGAAAATGACGCGAACGCAAGCTTTGCATAAGCATACAAAGTGCTTTTGGTAGTCAACAAAGAACTTTTAGTGCTGTTACGTGTTTAATTAAAACAGTCATTTTAATAGGTCTGGCTGGACAATAGTCTCGGTGGAATACCAAGTCATAACTGACTTACATTTACACATTAATACCTACTTAGTATTGAAAGGTACTTCAATAATTAAATATCAAATAATAGTCATTTACACGACGTGCGACGTATCATAATTATATACATTGTATACATATAAATACTTCATAAGCTTTTGTGCGTCTAAACCTGACCTGACCTAACTAATAAATTAAGAATTTCTATCTGTTAGATAATGAATATGGAATTCTTTACTTTTCATAAACTGAAAATTCTCATAAATCCAATGAACAGGTCATTCGAGCATAAAAAATCTTATAATTTTTAAGTTTTAAATAAATTTTACCGTTAAGTTTATAACAGATATTCTTACTGGTTCATCATAATCAAAAATAATAGCCATAGATGAAATGGCTTGTTTTCATTTCATAAATTGTTTATCGAATCTTCATAATCAGACTTCTGGACGAAATTGTTATCTACAACTAGGTAGTTTTAATCCAAGTAGATTTCTAGTAAATGCAATTCATTATTTTTTAAACAAATAATCTACAATTAGAAATGTAAAGATAAAAAATCCCTGTATTACGTCTCTAGAGCACTTGGCATTTGTTCCTTTTGTAATAGATGACATGATAACAGAAGAAGTATTAATCTTGCGTTGATCTGTAGTGCTGATCACGAATGTAGGCGAGAGACCTCTGCTCAATGACAGAGGCGGCGCGGGCGCATCATCTCATTGAGCTCGCACCGGATGGGCCAATCAGCGGCGTGAATGGACGCCCCCGCGCATGCGCAGTGATGCTGCTCGGTGCGTTATTAGCTCCCGTACTAGATGCCTCTGCTTCTTTGTTATATCCGTAAATTGTTATGACTCTTTATGGCCCTCGGAATGTGTGGCGAGTCGTAAATACCTTGCTTCATTGACAGGACTATTGTTTGCCTGAGAAGCTCAAGCTTGTCTTGAGCCGTTGTGAAAGGACGCAGATTCAAAGTTCGAGTGTTTTAATAGTCTATTTTGACAGCGGAAGCAAACACGGCGACCACTTGGGTCGTAAACGTTAGTTAGCTACTGTATACAAACATTGTTAAAGCAATTCTCAGGTTATGAGCGCGTACGTTTCAAGGTCTTCACTTTCAAGATCATCAGAGCATGCGCGAAGAGTAAATCATAATTGCGGTAATGACTGCCCGGTTGCACAACCGTTCGCCCTAAGGTTGTCTGCGCACACGCGATGTTTCAAAACAGTTGGTTAAAACTGTAAATTGGATTTATGAGACCAGTCTGGTAACCTGGTGATATCCTTGGATTGCTATCTTTCGTTTGTATACCGCAATTATTTTGGTGCTCAACTTAAAAAAAGTTGTTTGTGTCGGGCTTTATAACAAGTTAGGTGTTCAGTCTCCATGAAAACATATAAGGCATAGAAAATAATTGAAAACAAGGGAAATAAACCCCAAAGTGAATAAATAATGTAGGTACACAGTAATGATCAAGCTACAGAAACATAATAAAAACAAAATTGTGACAAAAGACGAACGACAAACAACGTCCCCAATTTAATATTGCACTCAAAACTCAAAAAAGGGTTTATAAACGATAATACAAACTAACCTTTGCGAAAGAAACTAGAAATAATTCTCAAAATTACTACAGACAGACCCTTAGTTTTATCTGCACAGTTTAACTACAGTCCAGTAGAGTCGAATTTTACAGTTAAATCATATCGTATGTAAGCAAAACCATAGAATAAATAATAGTACAAGGCAAAACTGACAGCTGTGCAGTTTATCTGACAATATAAGAGTGTCAGTTTTAACTTCTTATTATAGGTAACTGAAGTCTGTAGCAGGCTTTAGCGTCTAAGTACCCTGGACGCCCGAGCGTTGCTCGGATAAAAACAATTTATTTACTTGGTTTAATTTTAAGCAAAGCATTCATTGACTTAGTGTTACTTTACAAATCCTTTTCAAATACCTAGCTCCCAATTAAAAAAAAATGTCACAAAAAAATAAAAAACGCAACTTGCCTACTTGAGATTTGAACCCGGGTCTCAAGCTCCGTAGTCGGCTTTCGTAACCATTCGACCAAGAAAGCTTTAATTCCATTTACGCAATTTTTATAGAGGTCTTTCATAATTATCGAAATTGTCATTTGTTTGAAGGGTGGATTGTCATATGTTGACCATTTGACGGCTTTCTACACCACAATATTATTAATATTTTCCAATAGATATCGGTAAGAGTAATTTTATATTTAACTGCATAAACATTAAAAAAACGACAAATTCTATCAATAAAAATTTGTGGATCGATTTATCATCCCCGCTTGTGTACTAAATTTCATCAAAATCTTTGGAGCCGTTTCCGAGATTCAAACAATATATTTAGATATATACAAGAATTGCTCGTTTAAAGGTATTAGATAAATACAATTCCGATATTATTTCAATAATGTCACTAACATTACAATATATTTTGTAACCGTGTAGTGAAGCGAACGCGTCGTCTGAACGTTGATACGCATCAGAGGAGTGCGTTTTCATATTTTTCTTGCGGTCACGGATGGTTCACAACCAGGACAAGTGCAGGCGAAACCGAGAATATTACGCCACTGAGGATGATACATCGCTTTGCACAACCGGCAAATAGTATATCGTATATCGTAGTTGCGAACTCGTATTCGCCGGTCTACGATATTGATTGACAGCGGAATCCCTTGCTAAAGCATGTGGACATCATCCTATTACAGTTCAAATGATGTATTGTCATTATAAAAGTACATTACGCGGTCTTTTTATTGCGATTTCTTAAAGTTGTTGCGAAGTTGAATTTATTGGCTATGATATTGATTCACCATCAAAGATCAACATATGACATCTTTTTCAATTAAATTTATTTATTTTCAAGAACATAGATATACAATAAAGATTTTAAATTAACATAAGTACTAATTTCTATAATTTTATTGTATGTTCTACCCTAACGGGTGTGCAAAATATTTATTTCCATGCTTATTTCAAATCAATATTTAAAATGATATATTAAAGCTGACGTTTTGTCACAGTTATGTGTTTTTGTTGCTAAATAATTGGTATTGTGTTTTTGATCTCGAATTTGTCGACTTGCAATACAAATTGACAGCGGAAGGCCTCGCTAAATCATCCTTATACTTAATTCAAATGAAAATTAAATTACGCGGTCTTTTATTGATATTTTTTGAAGTCGTTGCGAAGTCGAATCCATTGGCTTGTCGTATTGATTGACCATCAGAGAGCATCCTAAAGCAGGACATCTTTGTAGTGCCGTTAAGATGATGTTTTGTCATAGTTATGTAAGTAGTGATGAGCAGCGATGGCCGAGTGGTAAAGAACCGCGGTCTTCGACGCGACCGATTCCAGGTTCAAATCCTCGGCTCGCACCTCTGACAAAGAAATTTGTAATGTGCGAATTTATCGCTGCTCCATGGTGATGGAAAATATCGTGATATTTAATTGATTACGATGTTCTCCATCGCCGTGCATGCCTGAGAGAAATTCATAATTTCTCTAAAGCATGACGTCCACCAATCCGCACTTGGCCAGCGTGGTGGACTATGGCCTAAATACCTCTCAATTGTGTGAGAAGGAGACCTGTGCCCAGCAGTGGGACATAAAAAAGGTTGAAAAAAAAATGTAAGTAGTGTTTTTCTCGCTAACTTATTGTTAGCGGGATTAGATCTCGAATATGTCGACCAGCAATATAGATTGGCAGCGGAAGACCTAGTTTTTAATAACCGTTGCCAAATCGAATTCTTTATCCTGCGCTATAGATTGACAGCGGAAGAACTTGCTCAACTATTGCTGTTAATGATGCATTATCGTATTAAAAGAACAATATGCAGTCTTTTCATTGCAAATTTATTGGCAGTGTAGGTTTATAAACTACATACAATGTACCTAATTACGCGGTTTTAGACATAAACAGTTCGGAATGGTTACAAAGTGGCGTATTTAGGTAGGTATTTTGCTGCAGCTAAGAATCCCGTACTGCATCATTATGCATTATGGGATTCTTATTTCTGGTAGAATTATTTGTTTTAAAATGGCCTTAAAAGCAACTGATACCTAATTAAGTATGGGTAGGTACACATGTAGAATATTTTCTTTAAAAAGAAACTGTAAAATCCAATGGGAAATGACGAACATGTTTAAAATAAAAACATCTGTTACACAATAAAGAAGGTATACTACAAACTTAGTTGCAGTACTTGCAGTGCTAACTATGATCTAATAAAGTTGCAAGAGCTTACCTTTAGGCTTATTGAAAGCTTTCATCATGACTTTGATTCCCATGCCTGCAATGGCCGCGGTCGCCAGTATGCACTGCTGCGGGCTGGAGGGAGGAACTTGTACCCGTCAGCGTACACCGAAACGTCCTTTAGCACTGGTTCTATTCTATTTACAGTCTACAAGTCTCTACTGTACAAACTTATACTAAACTTTAAATAAGATCAATAAATATCACACGATTGTACAGCGTTCAACTAAACGCTTAAACATTCTTCGCTGTTTTTCATTTTTGTAGGCTTCTTGTCACGTGGTTAAGAAATGTATGTTTATCGAATTGTTCATGTTACTATCTGAAAGAGAAGGATTTATGAGGACGGTAGGCTCACTTGTCCTTATAAATTTTGCACTTGACTCCATTAGGTTCGAATTATGTTAAAACCGGTATTGGTGGAATGAACGCTGCGTTAAAGAACAATAATTAAGAGATAACGTATGCAGTTACATGGCAACGCGCTCTAATGCTATCGAAGGCGCGTTACGTATTCAAATTGCAAGATACCCGCACGTATACATTCCCACAGGTGCTGGAGATCCGACACACTCGCTTCCGGCCCGGTACCCCACTTACGCCACCCTCGTTCGAACCCCCGTTGCGAGGGATGTTCCCACACAAACCGCTAGCCGTGACGAGTTTCGCTAACTTTAACGCCCGGTCAAAGTGCACTTGCGCCTTATCGACAGTACAGATGTGAACTCGATGGTTAATCGATTTTTTGTGTTTTTTGGTATGCGCGTAGTCAGCCACGTACTCGTCAATTCGTAGATAAAGTACTTATAATTATTTAACTACGGAATAACGAGTATTGGGACGACAGAATGGACGTTTACCCTGCTTGACGTAAAATGTATATATGTATATTTTTTTTTCAACCTTTTTTATGTCCCACTGCTGGGCACAGGTCTCCTTCTCACAAGTGAGAGGGATTTAGGCCATTGTCCACCACGCTGGCCAAGTGCGGATTGGTGGACGTCATGCTTTCGAGAAATTATGAATTTCTCTCAGACATGCACGGCGATGGAGAACATCGTAGGTAATTAATGAAATATCACGATATTCTCCATCACCGTGGAGCAGCGATAAATTCGCACATTGCAAATTTCTTTGTCAGAGGTGCGCACCGAGGATTTGAACCCGGGATCGGTCGCGTAGAAGACCGCGGCTCTTACCACTCGGCCATCGCTGCTCTATGTATATATACGAGACTTAATTCGTCAAGTTTATTGGTTTCTTTGTTCGATAAAATTAAAATACAGCTAATATAAAAACATTCGAACCCAACGTTTGATTCCAAAAGCGTGTTTCATGACTGATACCGACAACGGTAGTTCGCATTTAGTACAAAACCGTTTGATATCAAAACAACGTGTTGCACATTGCGTAGAGAACATGCAACTAGTGGTGGGCGGGTGTAATATTCCGCTGTGCGTGACTACTTGTAAGCAATTAACGAGGTTTGTTTTAAGCCCTATTTTACAATTTACATGATACGAGATACGAGTAACCATGACTGTACGTTACTCACCTAATAAACTATTAAATATGCCGCTTGAATAAACAATTATCGTTAATTTATTATCGTTAGTCGCTTAATACCACCATACTGTGTTGAATTTTAATCATAACATTGATAAAGTTGTTTGAGTTCAAGTAGGCATACTTATCTAATTCTATGAATAAAACATTTTCATAACTAGACACCCCATAGCTTCAGCCTGATTCCTCTCGTGTCAAGGGTTAAGTACCAGTAAACATCTTTATTTCGTTTTAATAAACGTTTTGTTGTCGAAGGGTCGAAATTGGTTAAGTAGCGGGTTATCGAGAGTAATCTCTAAACTTTGAATATTAGTTGTAGTTAACGATGTTCGTTAAGCGCTTTTTAATCATTTTCCGTTGTTGTAAGTTTCACACGATCATTGTTGATAATTTCGTGGAACGGGTTGGGTATTAAGTATATTTTTAGTGCTAAGGGTTTTATTTGAAATTTTAAATATCAAAACGTAAAAAAAGACTAACTTAGTTTAGAAAGCAAATAGGCCATTTTTGAAACTACTGAAAACCTCTTATAAAACAAAAGACGATAATTATGAGAACCGTCTCTCAAAACGCCACTCTTTGTAAACCGACTCTAGATAGAAGAAACTGTAAGCCCAGGGCCCAGATCATACCTACATTACTTGACTGATTGTAAGCGGACGATAATGCAACGTACATAATATATTCAATCTAACTTACTTAGCGATGATGGGGGCGACGAATTGGCCCTAATAAAAATCAAATTTAGACACCGCGTCAATATCTCCAGCGGGGAGTCATGACGGTTACAATAAAGTTCGTTGTAACGGACTGATGTCACCTAATTGTAAGCAAATTACTACAAGAGTCTGGTCAAACCCCCTTATTTATTTATTAAAATTTTATAAGCGTTTTAAAGATTTGTAACGAAAAATCATACACCTATTGTTTAGTATAGGTTCAGTTCTCCTGTCGTTCCATTGCTCGTGTGGAGATAGTTGCCAATTAACTGTCAAATGTTTTTGAAACGCTCATAAGTCTTCGACCGATGGCTTAACGTACTCTCCAAAGCAAGGAGACAAGCCCACAGAGAAAACGAATGATAGTAGAGGTGACCTAGCTTACTATTTGTAGCAGAACCAGTGTCGCTATCGAATAGCGTGAACTCTCCAGAATTTGGATATTTTAATTGTTTAAGACTTTGCTCTCATAATCCTAAGGAACTTACTCAAGTGCAAGCAGTAAGACGTGTTTTTGCAATGAGGATTTGTTGGATCTGATGTGTGCGGTGCGGTTCCAATTAGCGCAGCATGATCGCGTTCACCTCTATTCACGCTAGTGATACTTTGCACCATCTCCTCTGGGGGGGGGGGGGGGTATGTGTTATTTGAAACTCCGTGTCCGCGCCCATTTCAAGTAGCTGCGTAGATCATTTGCGTTCTACGCTAGTCAAAGGGCCATGTAACTTCATTTGCCTATATTTGCAAATATGTCACTTGCAAAATCAGTCTTCAGAAGTTCTCTACGTTTGTAATTTTAAAACGAAAACGTAAAGTTTGTAATGAAATGAAATAGTTTATTAACATCCTGGGTGATAATATACCTACACTTGATGTTTGTCATTGTTCTACGGTCATCAGCTGACCGTCATCCGTTTTGGGTGCGCTAAGGCTTATATGGGCTAGGAGAAAAAAGCGGGCGGAAAAAAACTCCAGCCCTGTTTTAAATAGATTTTCATAAATTTCATAATAGGTTCAAGAGCAGCAAGAATTGACTGACTGCTTGAACACTTGAGCCGTTTAAGATTCTTTATGCTGTCATATGCATTCAATACCGACTGGGCCCATATTGGGGGACAATGGACGAGTAATGCTGATAATACTGGCGTCCAAGAGCGAAGTGACGAACAAATGAGTTTTATACAACATATGAGGAGGAAAATGTTTACATTGACAGTCTAAAATTAAATTTCTTTATTTTATGGAGCAACTATTTTGATTGTCACGTGGATTTATGGTTAGCCCACATAGTGCTTTAAGATTGATTTTTGTATTAATATAGGGTAAAAGGCAGATGTGATATCACTAGCAGGCGATCATGCAAAGACAAGTCTGTTATTACTTTACTATGAGCAAATGCAACCATATATACTTTTAAAGTTAAAGAAATGTCATTTTTTGGAAACCTTATTTTCTCGTTCGCAGCGTAAACAAAAAAAAATTGGAGTATTATACTCAGAACAAACATTATTATTGGTATTGATGTTTGTGACTGGAGCCGTTGTAACAATTTGTAAGGATGTGACTTATCTAGCGGTCTAGTCGGTGTCGTGTCGTGTCCCTGTAGTTAATCAACGTCGAGATTGTCCCGGGTCAGCTAACTCGATTGTCGCCCAATTTGTCACCCCTCCGCTTATGACACGAAATGCAATGAATTAAATTTGTGTTTTGTATGTACTATATTTGACAGTTATGTCTGTGCAGGACTTTTAATCTAGATAGACCGTCTGGTCAATCTGGTCATGTACTTGTGTGATGATGAGCTGGATCTCACAAGCCAGAACAGTGATCTGATCTTAATGATATTACATACTTATATATAAATTCTTGAAGATACAACTTGGTTTGACTGGGATAGTACCATCGTCACATTCTTTTGTACCTCTATTGTAGGTACTGTAGGTATGGTGCAGAAGTGGTGCAGCAATTTCAAAACACTATCGCGTCAACAACAAATAACCTTCTTTCATGAGTACACACGCTAAGAACAAATAAGGATGATTCAATCGTGCAGGCGAAAATCTACCAAAAGAGGCTACATCCCTTTTAAACCCTGATCCACACTAGAAGCAACACTACCTCTATTAAATCGTGTCCTTGCTTGTGATTGAATGTTACGCTCTCGGCAACAGAATTGAGATTTTTTGATGTTAGTTATCGACATCCACAAGATTTTTCTTACTTTTGGTGCTTCTTTTCTTTTATCAAAAGTCACCAAACTCCCATTAATATAGTTTCATCTAACTGCTTGCCAAAATCTATTAGGGACGGCCTTTGAAGTTTAGCAGTAGACGAACAATTGTCGCGTGCTACATTAATTAAGCCCCACGGCCACAGAGCAAACACTAAGCGTTGGGTGTCAATTGCCTTGCGGGATCAGCCGGGGTCAGATCTAATTTCTATCTCATCTCTGACCCTCTTAATTGGAAAGTGGATGCCCGCATATTTGTTCCAATAGACAGTAAGTTACTCTGTCTCTTGAACGTTTTAACTCATAACGGGCGGCCGCCGCAAATTTTAATAAAATCCGGACTATTGGGAGTAGAAGAGGTATGCTTTATTAAATTTTAGCTTTGACACTTAATATTAAGCTTTTTTATTAATTCAACGTAGGTACTTAGCGAAAGGCTAACTTAGATAAGGGCTTTTAGATGTCACGTAAACGTGGATGATAACTAGTTATAACAGACCGACAGCAGGTTTGCCCACTTTGACACCAGGTTTGCAATCCTAAAAACAGGCGATGGAATTCAGTTTATTCAGCTCGAAGACAGCTTGCGTTCAAAAACACGTTTGTTTCTCGTGTCGATGTTTTGATGGGACGTTCGCGAGATTTTAAGCGATTTGCGTGGATCGGTCAACAAACACGGCGACAATGGAGGTTTCGACGAACCGTGTGTGACGCGGCGATTCAAATGTGGAACAATGATAGCTTGTATAACAATTCGGCGTGTTGATGCAAGCTAATTATGTGATAGAATGCTAGTTTGTGCGTAAGCGATCTCGTTTGTTCTTCAAGCAACAAAACACGCCTTACCTGAAATATTTTTTGAAAGGTTTACTCCGGAGTATCAAAAGAAATGCAAATAGGGCGGCTAGCATATTAGTCTGCTAGGTCATTAAAAAACTCTTCATAAAACTGCTGTCCAAAACTTCGAAAATAAAATTGAATCTCGACTTACAGTCACAATGAAATCTGTGTTAAAGATAAACCGTACAATAGATGGGCAACCCACAATCGATTTGACCTCTGCCCAATCAATTATTACATATATTACTGCCGTTTTTTTTCATATATTACGTTACACTACATACATCAGATTAAAGCTACACGTATTTCAAACATAAAAGGCCATGTTAAATTAAAAAAGCATCTGCGATAAAGCTCGGTTATCTCCTTTTAAAATGAATATGATCTAATTTTTAATGTCTCACAAGTATGTAATAAAAAGTAGCGAATACCAATTTTATCGGCTAGCATGCCTGGAATAGTGTTCTCCGATTAATGTTCTATAATAAATAATTATGTACTCATTATTGCTCTACACACGTATGGTTAGGACGGCTACAAATGAACTAGCAAATTACAAAAAATGCTTGATTGATGTCGGTTTTTCTAGTCCCCACCGCATTTGGTTGCAGAAAAAATAGCCCATTCTAAGTACAACACGTCTATGAAACTAACACCGATTAGGACACGTCGGTAGCGACGAATGTGCCCCCATTTTTGCTGCTTTAAATCTACATGTTAATGACGAAAGGTTGGCGTCGATAGTGTACGTAAGGAGGTATTTAATGAACTAATAAAATGATGTATTTCCAAAGAGAACGGCACAGATTCTCGGTATGCATCAAACTTACGTGCCAGCCCAAACGCGAATCGAGACTTTCGCATCGATTTGATTTTCGACGCCGCGATAGGTATATGGTCTTGTAACGAATTTATATGAAGAAAAGCACCGAATTGCTGAAACTGAAATACCCGAGCATTTTTTCTTCTGATGACTACGTCGCGAGACTGTCGAGCGAACTGTACATATCTCAATTGGAAGTGTCTCTCGCCGGCACGTAAGTAATATCAGTAATATGACAATTATCGCGAAAATTGTGAGTTTCGGTATTTAATTAGTATCGGGTAGGTGTTTTATGAAGTTATTGGTTGTCGACGAGGCGTGCTCGGCGAGAGCGAAGCGTGGGGCGGGCCAGCCGGCGATTGGCGAACGCCGCCCAACACCCACGCATGCGCTGCGCCTCCCGCGAGAAAAATCTTCACCAGGAAAATTCACGCGCGAAACCCGCAGTCAAATTTTAATGTTTATTTTAAGACGTGGGCGGGATAATAGCGGTATCTCAACTGGATGAAATGGCCGCACTCTTTACGAGGCTATTATAATATTGGACAAACTTTCGCGGTTCCGAAGAACAGCTTCGTAAACAGATCCCCAGTTCGTAATTAACTTCAGATTTAGCTCCAAACTAAACTGTGATGTAAGGAATATTTAAAATTAAATATTAGTCAGACTCTTATTACACTTTCAGGATAACGCACGAATAGGTATCGGGGCATTCATTAGACATTCAAATGAATGTATTTCAGTACTTTTGTATGTTAATTCAGCGGTTATAAGGTTAAGTTCAGTGTCGCAGCCATTTCATGTAACATTTTTTTTGTTTTGGTACAAAACAATAACTGTTCGTGAATGAGAAAATATCTTTTCCCTACGTCTCGAAAATATAAACATATCTTTGGTACTAATGGAAGTGGTCTTTACTTCTTCGTCATACCTATTCCACTTTTCACTTTTTTAACCTTTTTTATGTCCCACTACTGGACACAGGTCTCCTCTCACAATTGAGAGGGATTTAGGACATAGTCCACACTGGCCAAGTGCGGATTGGTGGACGTCATGCTTTCGAGAAATTATGAAATTTTCTCAGGCATGTACCGCGATGGAGAACATCGTAATCAATTAAATATCACGATATTTTCCATCAGCGTGGAGCAGCGATAAATGCACAGATTACAAATTTCTTTGTCAGAGGTGCGCGCTGAGATTTTGAACCCGGTATCAGTCGAGTCGGAGACCGCGGTCTATTACCACTATGCCATCGCTGCTCACAAATATAAAACTTTAAATGCAGAAATGAATGATATTTCCTTCTAATTCTGCAGTTATAAAGCTAAAATGAGATTTTATGTCCATATATTTACTACTAGAAGAGTTAATTTACTCGGAGTGCTTGTTAAAGCCCATTTTACTGTTCAGAAATTAGGTCGGAGCTATGTCAACGTGACATTAGTGGCTATTAGCAGGATGTTAAGGTTTGGTTAAAAATATTTTACTACCGAAACACGTAAAATTTATCGACGCCTATTATACGGGCGCGTCGGTTTACTAAACACGTGAACAATATTTTAATTTCCATTACCAAATATATCAGTAATCATTAATTCTTTATTAATCTTAGAAATGTTAAACTAAGATATTTAATACAATTATTCCATTTTGTTATAATTTGCCACAAAAAAGGTTCAGAAATTAGGTCGGAACTACATATGTCAACGTGACATTAGTGGCAATTAGCAGGACGTTAAGGTTTGGTTAAAAATAATTTACTACCGAAACACGTAAAATTTATCGACGCCTATTATACGGGCGCGTCAATTTATTAAACACGTGTACAATATTTTAATTTCCATGATCAAATATATCAGATAGATTATAATTTTGGGCAAATTAATAATTTTAATTCTTTATTAATTTTAAAAATGTTAACCTAAACATTTAATACAATTTTCCCATTTTGTTATAATTTGCCACAAAAATGTAACATTATAAAACTGACTGATTTTGGTGTTTTTTTTATTTAGGATATTCGACGTTTAAATTCAGATGTACGTTGTACTTGTAACTGTCCATTATTGTTTCATTGTTGAGTCAGTGCCACGGTTCGGTGGTTATAAAAATTTGGCGTTTACCGAACATCCATTGTTAAATTTAACGAAAAACTCGTAGGGCTTGTACTTTAGTAATTTTTATTGATAAAATAAAAAAGAAGAAAGATTTTTATTTGACTTTATTACCAAGCACTTATACACGTTTGAGTGTAATGTATGAAACATTACATTCAAAAAATATTTGAACTCAAGAAAATTCGAAAAATAGTTTTTTTTAATATCAGAAGAACGTTGGTGCGGCAAAATATTAATATAGAGAAATAAATAAATTCGATTGGCTGTACGCTCATACTGTTTGTTTTATTGAAAGTTGAGCAATGAATTCTACGCAGACCGCTGGGAAAACATGAAAATGTTTACTTTTAGGTACAAATCGTAGTTCTGTGAACCTACATGTTTAAATAGTTTAAATAAACAATTGACTCGTGATTCGTGGTTGGATATTTAAGGTGGACTGCATTTATTTCTTCTTTTAACAATGTTGCACTTAGTTATCTGTCAATCAAGGTAAACAGAAATGAAACAAATAAAACACGACATACGACGTTTACCATCCATAATTTAGACCGGACACAGCAATATACTTTTATTTACAAGCTTTTGTAAATGTTTAAATATCCTATTTGCCAATAAAAATAAAAAGCGGGTGAAGTACGGATTTCAAAGATGGCGCCCAAATAAAAAAATTACACCTGTATCCGTTGCAAAGTAGGTTGCAGGGTGCGTTCGCACCCCGCGGCGACCCGATATTTTATTTATTTCGATAAAACTTAGCAACGCAAAAGCAACAAAGAAATTAAAGGAACAATTTGCAAAAAAGTAACAACTTGATTGAGTATTACAAAGGGTAGGCACTTTATCTTTAATTTTAAACGCAACAAGTGATTGCGTCGTTATGTAGAGTCAGATTAGTCGCGTAAACGTAAATATGTTGTTAAAATTTTATAATTAATCGATGCAGGAAAATAATATTTGGGAAACTTGACAATGGGAACGTAACTCTACATATTTAGATGTAGACATCCAGATCCTATTATTTAAATCTATATGAATAAATATGAAATTATATAAATATATAATAATATATGTAATTATAAATAATAATAAATAATAATAAATATATAATTTCTTTCTTATATATTGGAATCATTTTACAAAAAAATATCGATACATCTTTCACATTATTGTAAGAAAACGATGAAACAATGTTACAAGCACGTTGCTACGCTACAGGCCGAACACACGCAATTACTGGAAGGTACCCTAAATGGGGTCTGACGATGTTCTTATCTGGTGCTATTGTTTAACACGCTTTTTTCATTCCCACGGTCGTTGGCGAGCGAGCGCCTGATAACGCACTACCTGTGTCGCTGCGTCTTCAACAATTCTCATTATTGACAATCTAAAAGGATACAAGCATTAAATGTTCGTAGCCTTTGGACGAAATGCTAAATTTTGTGCCAATTTAAAACGTAGACGAGGTTTGCGTGAAATAGGTCTACGTCTTTTTGGTTTTTAACGTATTTATTTGCATGCATCGATTGACATTTGAATTCCTTCAACGCGCTGAATTGATGTAATGTCGAGTGAGTCGAGTGACGCTATTGATAAATAACATGCGAATTTAAATAAGGGCGACTACGTTTTTAAATGTTATCAATGAATGTTTTCGTTCATGACCGCTTTGAATTTTTTTATCATACTCATTTTTTTAAATGACTGTCAGTTTACGTAAAGAATTCCATTTTGGCATTCATCTCAGGAAGACAGAAACGCAACGTTGAATTTAAATATTTAAATGGAACGGTATAAAACAAAGAGAGTCGGGAGTCAAGTGCAAAATTTACCCGCTGCCCACACATATTAGAGGACAGATATAATGTAATAGGTACATGAGCCGAATCCATTATCCAATGACGTGAAGCAATTACCCATTTAATGTAATTTGGGGCATTGTAAAAGTGTCCAGGGCGACTTCTCGTACATTCTCGGCGTCACACACTCAAAAGCACTGGGCAATTAGAGAAATCACTTCGTAGCAAGCACTGTTTGAACACAGTCGGAGGGTAAGCGTTCGCGTTTCGGACCGGTCATTTCAAATTCGGTATCGGGTATCCAGAGTTTTCAGAGGTCGACGTGAGGGCGCGCGCGAGCGTGTCTGCGGCCGGTGCGCGACTAGTGCCGCTGAATGGGCGCCGGCGGAGGGGCGAAGCTCGCACGTCTCACTCCCAGTGAGCTTACGAAAATCACCAATTGCGACTGTCCCCTCATTAAATGAGGTAATTTTACGTTTAACGCGACACTTGCAGTTTCGATATGCGGAGACGCAGCGCCCCGGGGCGACTAGATAGCGACGGATCTGTTACCAGTCGTGAGAGTGCAATATTTTTTTGAGGAGCTTCCGATTGAAGCTACGGATCGGCGCTGCGCATCCGGTGCCACCTGCTCGCACTCGAGAGGAGACTGCGTGTTAGAAGGAGATGAAGTGATTGATCAGAACGCAGACCGGATGGCGGACTCAGTTATGAATGAATGCTCCGTCCTCGTCCCGCGCGACGATTTACGTAATCGGTCTCACTCGGACGCAGGTTGTCGTCGTAGAGGAAGTGAAAGGGACAGGAGGCGGCGTAGTAAATATTGCGCTGCGTGATTCCACCGGGAGTATTTCTTAGGAGCTTTGGTTTTTGTGTCATTATTACAAAGGGTGACCGTTCGACGTCATTAGATACACTCATGTTGCAAAACTTTGACGACATTAAAAGGTTATCCAAGCATTGATAAGGTATGTGAGATATTTGAACCTCATTAGTCATCATCACCGCTCACTCTAAGTATGTACGTAGAGGTAAGTATTACGCTCATCCTCATTCATATGCTGTTCTAGGTTTGATGACTTGTCTCAATACTAATATGTAGTTAGCGGTGAGAGGGCAAAACTTCTATAAACGTCAAACTATAATGATTACAAACGTATTCATGAACTGCAAATATCTATTGGAGCGTCGAGTGTCAACAAAGAGCTAGCACGTGGCCCAGCCTTGGGGTGCGCCGCCAGTACCAGCCGCGCCTTTGTCAATGAACAATTCTGTGACGTTTCTAGGAGTACAAATACAGTCTTACTTAAATACTAATACAGACAAACAGTATAAGAAAAACAAGATCGAGTTATTATTTACGAGAACTTTTTTCAACACAGTGGACCATGATTTACTCCTATCCACTCTTTCCCACCTTAAATTTTCACAAACAGCATTATCGTGGTTCGATTCCTATCTTCGCGATCGTCAGCAATCTGTACATATTGGGCAGAAGTGATTTGCGTGGGCTAAAGTACGTGCTGGCGTTCCACAAGGCGGAATACTTTCTCCTTTATTGTTTTCGATATTTATCAACTCAATCACCTCCTATATTAATTGTTCTTACCATCTGTATGCCGACGATCTTCAATTGTATACTCATACCACCATAGATAACCTATCAATCGCTATCGATCTGGTAAATAGGAACTTGGCTGAGGTTAAAACTTGGTGTGATCAGTATGGAGTTACAGTTAATCCTGCGAAATGTCAGGGTATCATCGTGGGTAGCGCGAGACAGTTGGCCAAAGTTGATATTGCATGTCTGCCAACGTTAACTTATGACACTCATGTTATACCTTTTAGAGACAGTGTAGTTAATTTAGGCCTTAATATTGACAGTTGCATGAACTGGCGTAAAGAAGTAACTGAAATATGCCGTAAAGTCAACGGAACGCTTCAGTCACTCTATCGTTTTAAAAAAATTCTACCCTACAAGACTAAGCTTATGTTGATTTACAGTCTCGCTCTACCCATCATTGACTATGCTGACGTGTGCTACCCGGACCTGAACGAAGAACTTCTAAATAAGCTAGAGCGCCTCCTTAACAATTGCATCCGATTTATTTTCAATCTACGCAAGTATGATCATATCTCAAGTTATCGAAGTCAGCTTAAATGGCTTACTATTCGTCAGAGGCGTAAATCTAGAGTTCTTTTGGTTCTGTATTCAATCTTACAGGATCCAACTTCTCCAAATTATCTAAAGGAAAGTTTTCAGTACCTGTGTTCAGTTCATGACAAAGGTCTTCGTTCCACTAATAATCTTATGCTTTGTATACCTCCACACAATAGTGATTTTTTCCGATACTCATTTAATGTTCAGGCTATACTGCTCTGGAATGCCCTGCCCGAAAACATCAGAAAGGCGCGAACAAAGACTGCATTTAAGGGGATGCTACGGAAACACCTATTAGACAGTAACGAATGAGTCATAATAATTAACCACCTTTTGACATTCGTATCTTGTATATATATATATATGTGTACATGTATGTATGTATGTACGTATGTAGGTATTTATGTATGTATGTGTCTATCTATGTATGTGTTTATTTAGTCTTTAGGTATATTTATCTACATATTAATATTTCTTTTTTTTTTCTAATTAATAATCCTTTAAATTAAGTAAATATTTTCCTGCCTACCGTAACTTCTAGCCATCACCCAGGGTTGACTGGCAGAGAATGCCATTAGGCATTAAGTCTTACCCTGTAACCCTTATACTTTAAGGAGCTACAAATAATAAATAAATAAATAAAATAAACTTTAGATCGTCGTCGTCAATATTGTTTCCAAAATATCTGATACTCATATACATATCTTAGCATTGACTTTGACGTTCGTTACCTAAAAATATTTTTTGTTAAAATTTATCATAAACCATAAGTACCGATCACGAAATATTTTACTTTATTTCTATAATTCGGAATTCTATTGAAATACGCTGAAATCGCACAAGATTAAAAAGTCTCTATATTTTGTTTAACGCTCTAAGCTCTACATTTTTCTCTACAGATGTAACTTACGTAGTTTATGGTATATTTTTTAACCAAGATTCACTCTTAATTTCGCAGGTGCAGACGTTGGTAGAAACAATTTTTAGTAGAGTTGCAAGCTGTTAAGTAACAAAACGTAGAGACTTTTTTAAGCTCGTAATTTCAGCAGTTTCCAATGGAATTTTAAAATTTTAGAGATGAATACTCATAATATTATTATGTGTTTGTTATACGCATTGTTACTTGTAAGTTGTAAACCGTATATCCTGAACATTACGTTTAAGTACATAAAAATGTTTTGTCTTTAACTTTACAAGCTAATATTACAAAAGTGGAGTATAACATCGATTAATTTCTACAGTTTTATTACGTTAACGAGTAAATGGCTGATAATTGCCTTCTGAAACTGTGGTCGACAGCCACACTTTTCTTCCGAAACACAATGGAGTTGTTTCACGGCATGAAGGTTATTTCTCTGGACAAGTTATGCAATATCTAGCACCTTGTTAAAGAAATTCTTATGCCTTAGTACAGCAGAACTTATAAGTTGGTAATAGCTATCACGATGTACTGTCGATCGATGGGCCCAGGAGCGATACCCAGTAGGACAGCAATTTCAATGATGAGTTTGAATTTTTCTGCTCGGTCTGGATGTTATAATATGTGTCTTTGTGTGGGTCCGTTCTATTTACGATACAAGGTATCCTAGTGTGGGGCTATAGATGTGTTATTTACTAAACCGTAACGACCTTCCGGTACAATTGTACTTGGATTACTAAAGTCATCGGAGGCCTCTCTCCGGGCATGGCCACCTCGCCCAGCGGGAGATCTCTCTTTACCCAACTGGTGACCCTGGAGAGCAGGGGGTAATGTAGCTTCTGCTACTCATCAAGAGACGGCGCCACGGGTATTCCTGAATCACGCTATCGAAGATTTCTGAACATCCGACCATATATAAAAGCTCCGAATCGCAGTTCGAGTCGGGCATGACCACCTCACCCGGCGGGAGATCTCCCTTTGCGAAACTGGTGACCCCGACATGATCCAGGCATACCCGTGGCGCCATCTCTTGATGAGTAGCGGAAAGTCGCTGCAAAACTATTGAATAATAAAACTGCATGTGCAGTCCAGACTTTTACGCAGAAGGACTTAAAATCGGTTGCGAAAACGTTAGCCGTGACGTTGCCCAATAATGCGTTGCTTTCAAAAGTTTGGTCAAACAAATGAGTAGTAACGCAACAATTGACTTTCACTAAGACAAACAGAGGATGTGGTATTGTCACCATCGAACGCCCTGATAGCCACACTACATTGTTTTAGTGTTTTCTCAAAATTACTTGCTTAGAATAAATATTCCTTGCTCTACAATCGAAAACAATCGATACAATGATGGAATACTTAAACTGAGATTATGTAAGTATTCGCATATTTTGCTAGAAATATCAATTTATTTTGTTTTATGCTTATGCTGACAACGTACACAGTCTTTTTACAAACGTCATCAATGCACAAATTTTCCTATAACATTTTCACTATTATTTGACATAAGTGATTAGATCGTTTGATTTTCAAAAAACGGATCTACTTACACTATAAAATCCTGCTCATATTAAATTTATGCACGAAAATGAAGTAAGATAGTACATATTTAATTGATCGATGAGTATATAACGAAATTAATAATACTTATATAAATATTGTTACACGCTATGGGTAATAAAATGCTGTTTGTAACGTAGAAGATATAGGTACTCAAAGTCGTAACAATATCTTACATTATAATATTTATGACTTACAGAGCATATTTAATTTGAACGTACAACACTATTTGTTTATGGCAATTCTAATACGACTGAAGTGTTAGCTTATCGATGCAGCCTGTGGACATTTACATCCAACCTCAAGTGAGCCCAAATATTGTCATCAGGTTATTGGGCGCTTCAGGAAAGAACATTCAACAAAATAGGTTGACACGTTCAAGCTTTAGCATTTTTTTTCAATCTATTTTTTATGTCCCACTGCTGGGCACAGGTGTCTCACAAGTGAGAGGGATTTAGGAGATAGTCCATCATGCTGGCCAAGTGTGGATTGGTGGACGTCATGCTTTCGAGAAATTTTGAATTTCTCTCAGACATGCACCGCGATGGAGAACATCATGATCAATTAAATATCGAATTTTCCATCACTGTAAAGTAGCGATGAATGCACATTACAATTTTCTTTGTCAGAGGTGCGCGCCGAGGATTTTTACCACTCGGCCATCGCTGCTCTACCATATTTATGCTATCTGTTAAATGCTTTAAGTGGAAATTGATATGCATTAGCTTTTAAAGCAGAGCTTTCATAGACAAATGTTCATGAAAGTCCTTTATGTAGCAGTCTTATGTTTTTTCTTTAAAACTAATATCTAGATAACGTATTTATCAGTTAGTAATACAATTACTGTTCTGTCACTATTTTATTGTCTTATACATATATTTGGAGCCCTACTTGATATTAAACATATAAAACGTTACATTTTAACAACACGCACTCCGCAAGACAATGAATATAATTACAAAATCCCACAAAGAGCGGGTCGGGGTTTTAGTACATTAATAAAGAGAGATCTCGCTACAAATCAATGGGATCCGATTGCACCATGTAACCTCTGCTCGCCAGGTGCTACGCGGGAAGTCCCTCCCCCACCCGATACCCCTCTATATCGCCCTCTCACACACACTTACACAAGAATACACGAAGATCTCAAGATCACACAAAGAGGTAAAACGCAAGTGTTCCAATTGAATAATTTATTAATGACATTTCGCATATGCACCGTTTGTTAAATATGAAAAATAATGCGTATAAATTCAAATGAACGGCGTCAGTTAATACGATTACAAATGTTTTATTTGCTGTCTGAAATATATTTGCTGTCTGAAATATATGTGTGTGTATCTGTATATATGTTTTAAACCGTCAAATGATGTATATAGGTATGTTTCGTAATTTGTAAAGACAGGTCGGTAAGACATACGAACATAATAAGTAATAAATATAATTAAAAATTAATACAAATAGAAACGGCACAATTAAATTTAATATACCTACTAGCAGTTGGCCCACAATTGCGTCCCAACAAGCAATTGGGTTCAAATACAATGTAACTTTTATTTTATCTGGTTTTCATTTTTTTGGTTCTGGCTTTCAATAGTTTGGTCCTTGTGGTAAAATATCCACGGACGGGACCTCTTTCGTATGCTCATAAAACAAGTAGTAATTATTCAAGGAATGTTACTAAAAACTACGAGCCAACATCAATGCATAATTGTTCACATCCACAACTTACAAAGAATATTATCACCAGGTAGCGAAGGCCAACACAATGTGTTCTTCCGGTACACCATTCTATAAGGGCGGCTTTAAAATGAACTATATGTACAATACCGTAAGTATAATTTCCCATGGGTTCAGAAAAACCATTTCAAGGAAAGTAACATTTTTAGTCAGATCTCGTTGTTACGCTAGACTAGTTTTTACGGCTTAGAAAATAAAGCATGTCTTGGTGAGGAGTATAGGAATGGAAGGTTATAGCTGGATGCAGGGTTACCTGCCATCCGGTGTAAGGCGACACCGTGGGGAAGTGCGGACCATTACGGGCAAGAGCAACCCTTCGATATCGTATTAACATAATTAATATGATAATACAGGGGCTTATCTTTTATCCATTTTTCCGCTTTTATTAGGCTTCGCATGAAGGCTGAGGTTAATGCGTTTAAGTCTTTTGTATGTCGATATTGACGAGTGACGTTTTAACTTGATTTATAAGAACTAGTGTGATATTAAAATAAATTAATAGTAAAATATTAACATTTCTTATTTTGAGTTTCAGGATAAAGATAAAGTTTTTAGTCAATGAATATTGACTATACTTTTCTTATCCTTTATGAGTGACGTTGACAGTGCTAACATTTATTCAACGAATTGTTTTATCCGGGTATGGAAAAATCGACCCAATGACATAGATTTATGTGCAGCAGCTGACTTGGCAATCAATAAGCTAACCCTTATTTTTACTTACAACCTACATATAAAAAACATTCAATAATGAAAATTGATCGCAATGAATAATCAATTTGCTTCTCCGACTCAATGTACCTATTATAATTAAGAACATTTATAGCTGATTTTATTACCAAAAGAAATCATAACCATAACTTAAGAGAATACATTACACGAGTACTCCAACGCTCAGCAATAAATTTATATGGAGTCTTATAACCATAAATTGCCGCGTGTTAATTAAATATTATAATAATGGTTCACCAATTCGTTTACCTTATGAAAACCAGCCACTGGTCGAAAACAAGTTATGTTTAAATCCATTAATCTTAGATTTCCCAAATCAAATTACTATTACGCTGCGTCTCTTAAAGGATTTTAATGAAAATGTAAATAAGTTTATTATTATACATTTACGTCACGCAACTTTTTTTCTCTAAGTTATGAACTTGATTTATGATAACTGACAAATGATTCTAAATCTACTAACGTACAAAGTAAGTTATAGTCGATAAACGAAGTCTATAGTTATAAACAGGTCATTCATATCTTTGATATAAATACCTGCGCAAATTTATACGTAAAGTTAAACAAAACATTTGAGACGTAATTTGGACGATTGTAAGATGTATTGTTAGTCATTCGTCATTTACCATTTCAAGCTCTTAGAGATGAAAGGAATCGCGGTCCTATTCGGCGTAATTCAAGCCTCATCTCGCCACAATGCGAGCCGCAGTCTAGACTTAAAAGATCTCAAACAGTAAAATGTCGAACGGAACCATAAAAAAGCTGAGTAAAAGGCGTCGAAAGGAGGCAGCGAATTTTGAGCGAAACCAGTTTAATGAGGGTCGTATTTAAATACGAAAATAAAGCGGTTCCCACGGCGTCGCTGGCGGGAACGGAAGCCTACGCGATGTCGCGGCGTCATCGCGTCACCGCGCGACTGCATATCGCGCGATCATCGCCTCCGACGACGCCTCGCAACCGACTCGCGCTCGACAGCCTTTTTTTGTTGATGAGGGAAAAATCTTCGAAAGATATCCGATCTTAAAGGCATCAGATATGTACGAAGGATATTTATCTCCTAAAGGCCCATCGACGGTCATCTACCGACAAATAGAAGAGGGACTCTGTGGGATCTCAAAAGGCTGATATCTCTTGCAATATGCCCATTAGATTTTCACGGCTACTTAGTCATGTCCGGAGTCGTTGAGAATGATCTCATGATCCCTAGATGTGAGAAGGTGGATCACAATGGTATTAGACGACTCATCATCCAAACAGGATCGGTCTTTTTCTGATCCCGATCAGCCTTCTTTTTACTCTTAACAGTACCGCAACTCCAGCACGATTAATGATCCCCTACAACTGCTTAAAAAAACGTTGCAAACGAATTCAATCAGAGGTCGAGATAAACTAGACGCTTGAATTGATCAGACAGGCCCCGCAAATAATTCGATGCGAATATCGTGTTTTGCGATTGGGTTATTGACGTGTCCCAGAGTAAGTAGCGTGAGAATATTTGTAAACAGTGCCAATGTCGATATCGGATTTTCGGTAAAAGTTGCCTTTTATATATTTAAATGAGATCAGTTTCAAGTTTTACAAAGATCGAACGGCGATTTCAGCATGAATGAACGTGTGAAAGAACTTGAATGAATTAAATTAGTGCCCGGATTTTAATTGTAACAAGAAACTTTCTTTATGAACGATGTGATAAAAATAAAAATGTTCTTTTACTTACAATTATCGAAAATCAAATGTATTATGTATTTAACAAACCAGTGCACCGATATTGCAATCAGTTTTATTGATCGCCAATATTTGCATATTACAATTTGGTATTTACGACAGTGGTTATCTTGTAATCATATAATAAGTAGTTTTGTTCTTGTACTCGCTGCCAAAGGGACTTTTAAATGAAGTTTATTAGCGACAAGTCGTTGGTAATTGGCTATTGGCAGAAATTATAACCGTCTTACTGTTAATTCCACAACACACACACACAATTTATTTTTTAATGTAAAATCATGATTTTACAAGGAGAACGTCAATCTTACATTTTGAAAATTAACAAAAAAGACTAAGGGCCTCGTTAACCATCTCCAAGTAGTTACGTCCCAAGTAAACTTAATTGGCAAGTAAAAGCCATGAGTACGGGTCAGTTTATCATATGAGTAGGTAGTGCTACTCGAACATCGTGAAATTGAAATTGAAGTTACAGGTGATTTTAACCGACAATTAGCGTACTTGTCACTTTACTTGAAGGTGGTAAAAGTATTAACTTTACTTAGGACGTAACTAATCAACACTTTCCTTGGAGATGGTGAACGAGGCCCTTAATGCCATAAATTTAGTCAAAACCTGTGCTGTAAACATATTTAGAAGATATAACGAGTAACCGAAGACTGGACAGAAAGACAGAAGGCAATCATGTAAGCAGCGATGACTGAGCGGTAAAGACGGCGGACTCCGACACGGAGATGCCGAATTCAAACCTCTGACAAATAAATTTGTTATGTGCGTATTTGTCGCAGCTCCACGGTGAGGGAAAACATTGTGATATTTAATTTGATTTTTCCATCACCGTGCATGGCTGAGAGTTACTCATAATTTTTCGAAGGCTTGACCAATCCGCATTTGGCCACTTATAAGAGGAGCTTTGTTTACAGCTAAAATCTTGCGATTTAAACAGACTTCACCTCTATGTTTTTTATACAAACAAATAAAAGGAGTCATAGTAAATACGTGTATTTTCCATGAATTGCAAAAGTGACTTTTCGAAATATACATGTTGTAAACGAGGTCTGATCTGTTTGAGCCCGCTTTCGATAGTGTCAACATGCTCGGTCAACGGAACATGCTTCACCGCCTTTGTTTGTCCATATTCTTAGGGTTCCCTGCCCCATAAGAAAAACGGCCATTTTTTTTCCTTGCGATGACTCAGAAGTTTGTTTTTTCACGCTCCG
Source organism: Pyrgus malvae (assembly GCA_911387765.1). Classification (NCBI taxonomy): domain Eukaryota; kingdom Metazoa; phylum Arthropoda; class Insecta; order Lepidoptera; family Hesperiidae; genus Pyrgus; species Pyrgus malvae. The sequence continues at coordinate 9,012,637 of OU426964.1, forward strand.
CCCGCTAACCCAGGCCAAGGACAGACAAACGAACAACATCATAAGAGTACATTTTTTTCTTTTGAGGTAGGGAACCCTAAAAGAAGAACCCTTAGGATCGCGTCGATGTCAGGCTGTTATGTCTATCCGGCTGGTTTCGAAATTCATATAAAACATTAGAATCTACATACGCTTGAAGCCTTAAATATGTCAAGCAGAATTTGGAATAGTGTCTTTCAATATCTGTTCTCGGTCTGGATGTTTAAGTTCACATATTTGTATATGTCCATGGTACCCACGACACAGAGAATCATAGTGTGGGGATGTTAGTATGTAGCGTTATTACTATATCTCAGAGAAGAAGTCACCAGAAAATAAATCAATTAACTGTTACTTTACTACATTTTTTCTATGCCGCTTCAGCGACAAGTTGTACGGAACCCCGTGAATACAAATCCGACTCACTCTTATCCAGATTTTTTACACAAGCTTTAAATGTGTTTACGTACAATAGATACTGGGATAAGTATGTAAATTGTAAAACATTTTCTGTGGCCTTTTGTTCAACAACGGATTTTTTTCTTTATAATCGTTTCTTTGTCACAAATTCTTGATATGGATATCTCATGAAGAAAGAAGTTCTTTATGGATTTTGGCCATTTTTGCCAGGACTGAATATTACTTTCAGAAGTACTGCAGAAACCATATCTCGTGATATTTTTTAAGCTATTTTTGTATAGAAGCAAAATATATCTTTATATATAAAATTTTCGTGTCACAGTTTTAGTTGCTTTAATCCTCCGAAACGGCTTGACCGATTTTTATGAAATTTTATATATTTTTTTACAATTTCTTAAAAGTCATATGGGTGGTCCACCCTAAACATTTGGAGGCTACATGGACACCGCGGGGTCAGCTAACAATTTTATATAAATGCTTTCACGAATTTGCCGTAAATTGATAAAGCGGTATTTAAATAGTGTTATTATCTTATTATAAAGGCTTTAAAAGCCGTTAGTACTGCAAAAAATAATCTGCAGAGTTAGTAGAGATGCTAAATGGCCATTTTTTTCAACCTTTTTTATATCCCACTGCTGGGCACAGGTCTCCTTCTCACACAATTGAGAGGGATTTAGGCCATAGTCCACCACGCTGGCCAAGTGCGGATTGGTGGACGTCATGCTTTCGAGAAATTATGAATTTCTCTCAGGCATGCACGGCGATGGAGAACATCGTAATCAATGAAATATCACGATATTTTCCATCACCGTGGAGCAGCGATAAATTTCTTTGTCAGAGGTTAAAAAACTGCGGCCTTCGACGGACCGATCCCAGGTTCAAATCCTCGGATCGCACCTCTGACAAAGAAATTGTAATGTGCGAATTTATCGCTGCTCCAAATAGCAGCGATGGCCGAGTGGTAAATGGCCATAATGCAAGAAAATTATATTATAGGTAAAATGATATACAATTATGTATATACAAAGAGATATAGCCATAATTGCTTTTTTGCTTTTCGGTCCGTACTGCTGGGCATGTGGTCATGTCTTCTCTTCCATTCGTAGAAAATTTTGGAAAATTGAAGGAATAATAGTGTCAATATTAGTTATATTATTAATATTCTGTAACGGGGTGAACAATAATTATAGCACAAGGTCGATATTAAATTTACAGATATAGTTTTGAATATTCATGTAGTTGCTTTTAATAATACCTTTACTATTATACAGTTAAAATGGCGTTTCGTAATTAAATAGGCGTTGTCTGACCCGTTACTTTATTCGCATAATTAAATGGGTAAAGTTCACACAATATGTTAATATGATCACTTAATATCCTCACAGCGCCAATAAGTATGAGAATATTAATAAGCTTTTTTGGCTCTCACAGACGTCAATTTGTGATTGATCTTTAGTTTCTCACAAATAAACCTACCATACTAGTTTCAATTTAAGTTTTGACGTGATAACGTCTTTAAAATCGTTTTAGTCGGGTGACATGTTCAGAAACTTGTGTCACACCAAAACCTCACGAGCGCGATCGCAGGTATAACGAGAGAGAGACGGACCGATCTCCCGTCTCATCTCGAGCGCTGCCAGTCATTCCGTGAAACTTGTCACGCGGAATCCTCACGAGCGGAGGCTGGCATAGCGTTCGAGTGAGTGGACCGATCTTCCGTCTCTCTCACTCTAGCGGCATACAAACGAATGGAGATTTTCTCGTGCGGACGTTATCACGTAAACATCTCGATCGTAAACCTACTTTACAAAGAATTTGCCGTTTTTTTCTTCTTATTTGAATGGAGTAGCAGAAGAGAGTGCAAGCCTAGTGTTGGTAAGCCCATTTCATGGACTACACACAACTTTAATCAAGCCAAAAATACTGCATAGCTGCTACACCGAAGGCTGGTGGTCACTTCATATAAGTCTAGCCGGCAATTGCACCCTTCTACCGAAACACTATAGAATGGCTTCACATAAGAGGTGAGTGCAACGTTGTTCCTTTCGCCGTCGACCCATAATTGTATACTACCTAAGTCTCTGATGATTTTAATCTAATTGGAGTAGCATGAAAGCTATGTGGTTGAGTTTATATCTCTATATATACGAGTACCTGAAAGAGAGAGTATCTTCCGAAATGTATTGATGAAATTTTATATATTTTTTCAACGGTCCACCTAGAACATTTGGAGGCGACACGGATATCGCGGGGTCAGCTAGTAATTTTATAATAATAATAAATATCTTTGGACAATTCACACAACGCCATCTGATTCCAAACTAAGCAGAGCTTGTACTATGGTAATCAGAAAGCAATTAATATAAAAGACTTTCACGAATTTGCCGCAAAATAATAAAGCGGTACTTTATTGGTGTTATTACAAGGGCTTTAAAGCCGTGAGTACGACAAAAAATTAATTAGTAGAGTTACTAAATGGCTATAATGCAAGAAAATTATATAGGTAAAATGTTATATGGTGGTCGTTTCATATAAGTCTAGCTGGCAATTGCACCTTTTTACTGAAACACTACAGAATTACTTTACGTAAGTTGTGAGTGCAACGTTGTTCCTTCCGCGGTCGACCCATAAATTTATACCATCGAAGTCTTTGATGATTTCTATCAAAAGGGAGTAGCATGAAAGCCATGTGGTACAGCCCACGGGTCTACAGCTACAGAGATACTAAAACATTTACAAAAGTATACTACCAGTTTCATCACAAAACAGTAATAAGTTTCATCAGCGAGAGGCCAGAATCTTTCTATATACGACAAACTGGTTCCAACAGTGAAACACAAGTACTGATTCATATGAAGTGATGTGTGTCGGAATAAATTACTGTGTGGCAAGTATCTCGGTTCATTAAATGTATGAATGATATGCTCATTGAGCTCGCCAGAGGAGGGGAGACTGCGCTATCCATGAATGAAATTGTACTTGTTTGGCTTCCACTAAAGCCTCAATTACATTGAGCGAGTGTGCTTGCTACTTGCTGCTAGCCGTTTACCTTCTAGTAAACTCAACCAGTGTAAGTTACCAGTATAGATTAGTATGTAACTAATAAACTAATGTATATAAAGCGCGCATGGCTCGGCGGCTAGCGTAGAACGCAAGCGGTCTATGCAGCTAAGCCAAACGGGCGCGGTCGGGTGTAAGATGGGTGACCGCTAGTGGCAAAAAATTTCATGCGCGTTTCCTTGCTTCGGAGGGCACGTTAAGCCGTCGGTCCCGGTTGTTGTCGATAGATAAGTCGTTAAACCTTATCGGAGACCTTATGGGCGGTTTGAAAACATCCGACAGCGGGTTGACCACTAACCCGCATCTCCACCAAACCGCATTGAAGCAGCGTGGTGGAGTAAGCTTCTGGCCTCACGAATAAGGGGGAGAGACCCGTGCCCAGCCGTGGGACGCAAAAAGAGTTATAGCCAATAAACTAATGTATTGTTAATTTGTAGACAATTGAGATTGACTTTTCTTCAATCTTTTTTAATGACCTACTACTGAAAACAATAAGTCTCCTAACAATTGAGAGAGCAGAGAGAGATTTAGACAAGAAGTAAGAATCCAGGTTGAGTACTCCGTGGATTTAGGCAATAATGCGTCAGCATCACACTGGCCAAGTACGGTGTAGGTGGATACAAATATTTTACAAGTACTTATACTTAGCTTGTTCACTGATGATTCAGAGCTAGTTCACTAGGCCGCAAAGTAACAAACATTAAATTTTTCTCGAAAATTCTTCACAACCTGCTATTTAGGTAGAACATGATTACGCTGACCGGACTTACTGGCAAATAGTGAGTTCGCAGCCAGTAGCAAGTGAACTCGATCAATGTAACCGAGCATTAACATTACCATTCTAAGTTCTTAGGCGGTTTATGCGATGGTTAGAAATCGGACGTTGTTGTATCGGAACCTTAGAGCATCAAAGTTACTGACTCACCCTTCAGTAGAGACGGCATAGCACCTCGCTTCGATACATAATTTTTATTCCAAATCTGGTGCGGGGAAGGAACGCACACATTTTAATTTTGTCACACATTCATAAATATTCTTTCATCGCTACAGACGCATACATTTCTAAATATGTCAATTTCAATTAACAACGTCATTTTCTATGCACCGTCAACACTGACACCGACACACACAGACACACTAGTTGTATAACTAGAAGGCACATTGTACATGGACGTTGGGACGAGGGGATCGCCCGTAAAGGCCACTCCTCTGACGGGTGTCATACCTTGATGCTCTAAGGACGCGACGGCTAGGTTAAGCACAATAAAATAGGTTTTAATACAAAACTTTAAAATTTATTCCTCAAACGAAAATCGCATACTAATACAACAAACAAAAACATCATACTCATTTAGTACTGTGAATTTCAAATTGAGGTTAGGTGGAGTATGCTTTATTCACCCTTATGTTTGTGTCAAATCCAACTTCCTTACTGTAAACACTTTTTAAGGGATAATTATTCAATTAGTTAAATAATGGTGAGAAAGCTATTCATCAAGTTTTTATTAATAACTCTGTAAATGTAAATACAACATTTTGGCTTAACAAATAAATCGAAACCTAAACCAACAAATAAAGGAGTGACTCAACAGCAACACATAGTACATAATACAGTATCTATTGTACACGTGTATTGTCTATGGGAAAAGCACGTCAATGTTATCTACGGCTCAAAATTCCTCCATGCATAGTAAACGAGATAAAAGATACAATAGGTTTTTTTGTGCAATATCCAACTGATATATTTCATTCAGTTTCAAGAATTTTGTTGGAATGTGATTATTAATATTCTTTATGGCAACGTGTGGTATTGTCTGATGTGACATCGTTCGAATAAATTAAAACACACATTTATTTATTTACATTTTCTACTCCTCTTTTATCATCATTTGAAATTATTTATTTATTTATTTAGGAAACTTACATTTATAAATAAAGCATTAAAAAAGTGAAAGCGAATTACACAAATGCCTTAGTTTTTACGCTAATAAATTAGTTCATAATTATTTGGAACTGACTGCTGCATACAAAATACATGTGTAGAAATAAAATAATCACAAAAAAATGAAAATAAGGTAGGCGTATAAAATGTACATTATAAGAGCTACTGACTGTCCATTAGAAAAAATCAGAAGGCATCTTAATTTAAAACGGCAATTAGAGAAAATTAAAATTACTATCAAATAATAGGAGATAATTTCACGTATCAACTATGGGATCTCATCGGGACATAAACCGTAAAATACGGCCTCCATCAAATTTCACTGCACTCCCCGAATGTTCGGTCAGACATTAAAATAAAATGCATCTATGAGTAGGAGGAGGTATTTTTTAATTAAACAATATGTTTGATACACCGTCGAGGGTTTTTTAAATATTTTTTTTTGAATGGCGTAGCAGACTAGTATTTAGGCACCACGTAGCCTAGTCTGTCTAGGGATTAAGAACAGAGCTACGGTAACCCCTGCCTGATCGTAAGAGGCGACTAAAAGGGGGCATCCGGGGTTGTGGGCGGTGAGAGTGGGAGCTCGATCCATCTAGCTAGCAGCCCCTGGAAGGACGGCGGTGTGTGCGTGGCCGCAAGCCGCCGTAATCATCGAAACGTGCAGGAGAGCACATCTGCTCTACCAAGGATGGGCCCGTTTTGGGACGCCGCACGTGGAGGACACCGGTGCGTTCCACTGGAGATCCCGGAGTCCTCCCCAAGTGCAGAGGAAGACCACCGATGCGGGTTTAGTGCGATACAAATCCCATATAACCCGGTATCCTCTCCCAAGGTTCTGGGTACCTTTTGAAGGTACCCTCCCAATTCAAAAAAGGCACTAAAAGCCTAGGCGCTCGCTGCATCCCTTGAACATCTACACGAATTCTAATTCAGGCCTAAGATTTCCTTGCATGCATGGCATGCAGTTGCCACTCAGTTGCCGTAAGTCAGGCAGGCTACTGCGCCTTTCCACCGAAACACATTAGAATTGCTTCACGGCAGAAGTGGGTGCAGCGGGGTTTTTTCCCAGGCGAACCGTAAAAGTTCTACCAGCTACAGACTTTTCACATGACTCTACTCGTATTTATAGGCATATAGCATTTTCTAAATCTACTTAAGTTTACGTTACATACAGACCTACTAGTTAATTACGTCTTAGATTAAATAAATATGAAATAGGTAATCATGGAACCAATAATGAAAATATCTTGAAAACTCTCCGTAAAATATAAATGGACACACAAAAATGTAAGTATTTCACAGAGAAGAGATATTTTATAGTAGAGGAGTTATATAGGTTATAAAGATTTCAGTCGCTTCGATGAAAGTCCGATAAAATCTTGGGTTACGGCGCGATAACATCGCTGCATTTGGCTACCGTTCCATCGACACGCATAAAATTAGAATTTAATACCAACGTTACGAGTATTAATCAACCTAGTATCAACCCACCACCTATTGAATATTTTAGGTAATATTTTTTCCTGACACTAAAGGTTTGAAAAGGTTTCACACTGTTAAACTAGACCTTAATGTGATTTTTGGCGTATTTCAATAGAAAACGCAAAGCAATGCTAGTCTTTCCATGTTCAGTCAGTGAGTTAGTTGGTGAGTTAATCTGTTTTATTTATTTATTTATTTATTTATTCTTCATGTACCAAAATATAAATATTATGTACATAGGCGGACTTAATGCTAAGAGCATTCTCTACCAGTCTACCTGGGGTGGTAAGAGAAGCAACGAAAGGTGGTATTGAAGAACAATAGCGTTTAAATAAGATTAATCTACAATTTAGTCTAAAAAAACATGTTACTACTAAAAATAATTATATAAATACAAATAGACGAAATAAATGCTCTCATATATACATAAATAAAATAAATATACATATACAAAACTATATACATATTATTACATACATACATACATACATACATACATATTATTACATACATACATACATACATACATACATACCTATATACTTATGAGCGGTGAGACTTGAGAATGTGACACCACGGAGAACCTTAAGAAATAGAACTAAGGGATTTCTTCCAGAAGATGTGAGTACAGATTCTTCTTAAATATAAATTTACTCGAGGGTTTACGGATATTTTCAGGGAGCGCGTTCCAAAGTCGAGCGGCTTGAACGGCAAACGAGTAAGAAAGGAAACCTGAATGGTGAAGCGGGATAGAGAGAGCCAATGTCTCAGAAGAACGTAGCTGCCGTTCATGAGTGTTATGCAGAAATTGAAACATCTGCTTTAGGTATGCAGGAGAATGATCGTCAAAGAGTATAGTGAAGAGAGTAGACAGTATCCTGAATTGCCTTCGTTTTCTAATAGGAAGCCATTTAAGCTGAGAACGAAGAGTAGACACATGGTCAAACTTGCGAAGACAAAATACGAAACGAATACAGTTATTTATAAGACGATCCAATTTGTTGAGAAGATTTTCACTTAGGTCGGCAATACACACATCTCCATAATCGATGATGGGGAAGATAAGAGCTTGCACCAATGTGACTTTAGTTTTCGAAGGTAGAAAATTCCTTAGCCGATTGAGTGCGCAGAGTTTGGCGGTTACAGATCTACTGACCTCGTTAATTTGTGCAGTCCAACTTAAAGTGCTGTCGAAATAGAGACCTAAATTTTTCACTCCAGATGAAAAGGGTATTAATTTATTATTGTACATAACTGGTGTGGTGGTACAAAGGTTAATCCTAGCCAACTGTCGGTCACTCCCAATTAAAATAGCTTGACATTTGCTAGGATTAACAGATACACCGTACTTCTCGGACCAAAAGGACAAATGATTTAAGTCTAGGTTAATTTTATTAATGGCGTTGTTTATAAACTCCACATCAGCTTGTACGTAAATTTGAAGATCATCAGCGTAAAAGTGGTACGAGCAGCCAAGGGAAGAAGAGAGGGAATTGATAAAAATGGAGAACAAAAGAGGAGATAAGATTCCACCCTGCGGTACACCAGACAAGAGTTCGTTCCAATCAGAGGTCCTCCGACAGAAGCGAACAGCCTGTTGGCGATCGCGAAGGTAAGAAGAAAACCAGTTTAAAGAGAGCGAGCAGAAATTATGGTGACGGAGCAAGGCGAGAAGAATATCATGATCTACCATGTTAAAAGCATTCGTAAAATCAACAAGTACAAGAACAGTGATCAGTCTATTCTCCATGCCGACACGTATGTCCTCCGACACCTTGAGAAGAGCAGTGGTTGTGCTGTGTCCGACACGGAAGCCAGATTGATATCGTGAAAGACAGTCGTTTTTGTTAATAAAGCAGGATACTTGCTTGTGCACTACCGCCTCAAGCAATTTGGACAGGAAGGGTAAAATTGAAATTGGTCTGAAGTTATTGAGTTGACTGGGGTTTGTTGTTTTGGGAAGAGGAATAACAAAGGCATTACGCCAAAGACGAGGAAATACCCCTGTCAACAAGGAAAAATTTAGTATATGATTGATAATAGGAAGAAGTTCATCAAGAACGAGAAAGATCATGCTACGACTTATATCGTCACAGCCCACTGCTTTCGATTTGATGGAAGATAAAGTGGAGAGGGTTTCATCTAAGGACACAGAAGAGAAAGTAAAAGAATTCGATTGTGATTTGGCCATGGAAGCGATTTCAGCAAGTGTTAGGGACTTTACAGCGGGGTTAAGGGAAGGAATACAACAAAAGTGGTTGTTTAAATCGTTAAGGGAAAACGGAAGCTTATTAGCCTGGACAGCAACTTTGCCAATTCCGAGGGAGTTAAGGAATTTCCATATATTAGCCGGTGAAGAGTTAGAGATATTATCGAAAAAGTATTTCCGCTTGGCGGCCCTTACCACCTGATTGCAGCGATTCCGATAAGATTTGTAGGTACGCCAGTTCTCATCACACCGGTCACGTTTGAACTTTCTGAAAGCTCTATCACGGCGAGTCATAGCCATCCGTACGCCTCTTGTGATCCAAGGAGCTGGCGGACGCTTTAATTTGACCTCTCTTAACGGGGCATGCCGGTCAAACAGTTGCAATACTTTTGCATTAAGGTGAGACACTTTATCATCAACAGTTGACGCAGCATATACCGGAGAGAAGTCAATAGACGCAGCGTCCTTTTTTAAAGCTACTGGATCAATTCCCGCGAGATTACGCATCCAAACAACCTCCGGCTTAGGTTTCGGTGATCTAAGCTTGAATGCCGCATATATTAAATCATGGTGCGAAAAACCAGAAGCTGACAACTGACCATGCTTATGAACCAAGGAAGGAGAGGAGGTAATAGTTAGATCAAGCCAGGAGTCGGGAGAAACAAGATTGTGATGAGTAGGATCTGAAGGGAGAACAGTAAGATTAACGGAGGAAATAATATTGAGAAGCTTAGAGGCCTGAGGTGAAGATTTGAGGAGGTCAGTATTAAAGTCACCCATGATGATGAGATGAGAGTAAACCGAGCAGAGTGATTCTAAAGTGGATTCAAGAGTAGAGAAATAGTTGACAGAAGGGGGACAGTATATAACACCAAGAACGACTTTGGAGCGCTTCACCTGAATCTCAATAAAAATAAATTCACAGTTCGCGGAGTAAGGTGATGGAGAAGATGACACCATTGAGTACGATATGTCATGCCTCAAGTAAATTGCTACACCACCTCCACCTTTTTCGGTGCGGTCATTACGGATGAGAACAAAACCAGGCAGACTGTAGAAATGCGTTAACAGAGACGGTTTCAGCCAACTCTCAGAAATAAGAATGGCGTGAATTGGAGTAGAGGAGAAAGCATCTAACAGCTCCGAATGATGCGCGGGTATGCTTTGAGCGTTAAGGTGGCAAACGTTAAAAGTGCTATGGGAGTTCTCAAATGCGGAATTCAAAAGGTTCCCTAGAGTTTCGGGTTCATGAAAAGAATCGTCAGCGGATGTTGATGAAGAGCTAAGCTCAAGTGCAGAATGGAAGGAATCTTCATCAGACATTTTATAATAAATAACAAGTTGTTCGTTAGGGATGGCTGCTTTTACAAAAAAATGTAGTTTACTAATGGCGCTTTGTAGATAAACTGAAAAACAATATTTCAGCACATTTATTACACACACTGTATTAATATTATAAATTAGTATCTCTGTCTGTCTACCTGTTTAATGAAATTTGTAACACAGATAGAGTGAACCTTGGAATAAGACATAGGAGGTTTTTTTATCCTACGTGAAACACTGAAACGGGTCCACGCGGGCGAAGCCGCTGGCGAAAGGCTGGTATTCCATAATTCTGTACAGGGCTGTATATAAAATAGTCTGAAACGTCTAATTAATGGCCGAGCTATCTTTAGTTACTTTTAATTGAAAGTGGGTATTTAAAATGCCTGAATTCTAAAATTGTCTATGGTATGATACAAAGTGAGGCTGATTTTTCTAATCAAGCATAGGAAATATAGAGGTATCTACTACTCCACACAGCGCCTTTCTAATACCTGAGACTAAAAAGTAGAAATGTAGTCTCAAAAAAATCAACATGTAATGGAGGTCAAAACCCCAGTGGACCGGTCCCAACCATGTTACAACATTTATAATTTAGTTCGAATGAGTGTCGCGACTCGCGAGCGCCATCGTGAGAACAGAAGCTCGACCAGTATAACAAGCGCCTTACCTACCACACGATCGCCCATTGTCACTCAATAAATGAATGAATTCATCTCCTTCCGCAGCTCATCTTAATCTGGCCCCTCGAGCCATGATTTGCTTGTCGTATCCATCAAAAACAACGTGTAAAAACTGTTATGACTAGCCTAAATATATGCGGTTTTAGACTCATGAATGAATTAGGATCACGACACGTCTCGTGGGAAAAAATATAGATTTATCGATAATTAATTCAATAAGCGCCTTCTTCGGATATGGTATCTCAATCGTTAAGATAGTGCCTATGGTGAAACTAATATTATTAATTTTAAAACTAAATTGAATTTAAATGTGTAACTTAAAGGAGGGCAATATTTTCAGCAGGTATCTAAATGGATTACTTACGCTTCATGCAAAATAATATGTTTATGAAATTTTACTTTAATGACTTCCTTGGTGTATTTCCGAAAGCCCTAACATGTTCATATCTCTGTTTTGAAATATTATATACATAGGTACGGCCTATGGGCCGCAATTAAACTGCCTTCTTTGAAGTCGCTTAATAATTCATGTGAACAAATAAAAAGTGCTCGTGAAACACTAAGGGCTTAAGACAGTCCAAATTGCGCAATTTGGCAAAAGTTATACGAGTATTTACCGAAGGAGCAAAAAGTGCGGACGTGTACACACGTTTATCGCTCCAATTGCCAATAAAATCTCCAGCCATGCTGAGCATGCCCATCTATCAGCGGATTCCGTTTAAGTATGCCCAATAATATGCTTTTTGCTTTAAGTGTCGGCAAGTAGCTCTACTTACCACTTTACAAGGAAAGAAAACATAAAATTGTTTCAAGCGAAAGGGGTAACAGAACTTGAACTAGTTAGCGTTCATTAATAACGACAAAACTCGAATGATAAAAATAAATTTCATTCAGGCGTCACCGGATAACGCTTCGGTATTAACGACGTTAAAGATCGCGTTTTACAAACTACTCGAATATGGAGATCGACCGCTATCGCCTGGTACTGTTAGCCGGATGTATCGGAAGCGTCCGGCTAAAAACCTGAAAGTCGACATCTCCATAAGACACGGGAATATCGCCTTCCGCTAATTATTTACGATATATTGCGTAACGGTGAAACGCCGGGAAGGAGACAGGAAAAAAACTGGTTCCGCAGGACGCGACTCACCAACCTTAGATGAAATTAATCCAACTCGCACTCTATCACAATGCATTATAGCTCACAATGTATCAATGACTTGGGCCACTTGTTTGGTTTTAGAATATCTTTATTCATATTCGAGCGATCTCGATTAAGCGCAGATAGAGTCCGATCGATGGGTGAAACGGGACAATGTGTCCCGTATTACCGAGCGATATGATTCAATTTTGTTTCACAACTTCGGTCTGTTTATGCTGGTGCGTAATTAAAGATACCATAGCAGGAACCAGGAAGAGAGTCGTACTATCTCAACAGTTAGCCGGAAGTCGCTCGATCTGTGAGTTCATTCATAAATGAGAAAATCGACGCGACAATGTGGTATGGCAGGTTGACGCATCGGGCAATATTAGAATCTATTTATAGGCACGTTAGGCCTACTTTGGGAGAGTTATGCTACTCGTAATTAAGCTTGAATGAAACGAACCATTTAATTGAGTAGAAATGTGAACAAACATTTTGTTAGCTAGGCGACGCGTGGTACCTACCTCTATTTGTAGGCTCGTTTTTGGGGACTTTGTTTACACAATCAACATTTTCATTAATTTAAATGACAATGTATGTTTAGAAATATAACAGTCGTGGCCATGGTGTAATGAATGAAATCGTATAAGAAACAAAGGAGGATAGCATAAAACGCGTTAAACAAAGCTACGCCTGTTTTCTTTAGAAAGACTCATATCACCAGTAAGTGGCGTGTTTCTGTTGCCAAAATTGTACTGATATGACTTTTACACACCTTATAGTCTAATTAGTGCTTATTAGTAGCTTAATCCGTCACGCTGGTCCAATGCTGATTGTTGAACACAAACGCATTTAATTTTCTGCCACTAGCGCTCATCCATCTTATTTATTTATTTATTTATGTGAAACATTTTAAATCTAAGATTCACATAGGGTTAAACTTAATGCCTATTGGCATTGTCTCCCGGTCGACCCTGGGTGATGTTTAGAATGCGAGGTAGGTTTTTATAATAACCAAATCTTACTGGTACATGATTCACAGAACTCAGTATTTATCTGAGATTCTTAGTTCTTCGCATAATTTCATTCAAATTTAAGCAGAGGTATTTACGTACTCAAATTACAAACAAAAAGAACATAAAATTTTAATTTTACTTCTCGGTGTTAAACAAAGTTAAATGATTAATCCGCATATAGCGACAAACATGGCTTAATAAAGTATTATTAACATTTCGCAACCGGTATTGTTTTTCTATGCAAACAATTTATTGCAACACAAATAGCCTTAATTAAAATGTCATAAGTTAAGCTTGGCCACAAATTATATCATTCATCCTGTGCTGCATCCTGTCCTTTTCATTCATTTGCATATTTTGGTACAGCTACAAACCGCGATTATTAATTCATTTTGATTTCCGCTGTAATCAACCCGTTTGTGACTCACCCACTTGAATAATGGCGTTGGTAAAAAGTGGAGTGGGGGGCGGAGGGGGAGGGATGTAGTACCTATCAATAATAATAGATTTGGCGAAGTACTGCTGACCATGGTCAGCTGCTATGCCTGGCTATCAGCGGATTCCGTTTTAGTAAGTAATGATAATATGTTTTTTGCTTTACATGTCAGAAAAAAGACTAATATTATAAATTTGGAAGTGGGTGTTGTTCTTTGTTTGTCCTTCATCTTCATGCACGCATCAGCGGTGCTACAGATTGACCTGATTTTTTAACAGGAATAGTTGGCGGTTCTGGAGAGTTACATAGGCTGCTTTGCGTGAAAACATCTCAGTCCTATGGAAAAAACGTATAGAAAAAACATATATCCACACGTGTGGCGCTGCGGGCGGAAAGCTAGTGAAAATATACTTACGTCCATAATAAACATGCTCACCAAAAAAAGCGGACTGCACGTGTAAGTTAATATACTTGTATTTTGGTACTGCTATAATACACTTGTCCCTTTTTTATGTCCCACTGCTGGGCACAGGTCTTTTTTATGTCCTTTCTTTATGTCCCACTGCTGGGCAAAATTGTCCTCTCACAAGTGATGAGAGGGATTTAAGCCATAGTCCACCACGCTGGCCAAGTGCGGATTGGTGGACATCATGCTTTCGAGAAATTATGAATTTCTCTCAGGCATGTACCTGTGATGTAGCACGTCGTAATCAATTAAAGATCGCGATATTTTCCATCGCCGTGGAGCAGCGATAAATCCGCACATTACAAATTTCTTTCTCAGAAGTGCGCGCTGAGGATTTGAACCTGGCATCGGTCGTGTCGGAGGCCGCGGTCTCTTACCACTCGGCCATCGCGGCTCAACTATTAATTAATAATTTTTAATTTCCGCTGTAGTCAAACCAGTTAATGTGTCATCCAGTTGGATAATAGTGTTTGTTTAGTACTGAAGTGGGAAGGAGGGAGGGATGTTATGCTCATAATATTGGTGGCAGAGTGTGTCATAAAAAGAGTGTTGCTGGCAGTTTTTCTGTTAATTTCTCTCAGCTAAGCCCGTCTCTTATAGTGAAACGTAGAGCCGAGGACCATGAAAAGATTCACATTTGACGTTCATTAAGTATATTGAAAAAATGTTTTTATTGTGTCACGCTTTAACAGATTTATTTATTGTATTATCATGACATTTTGCGTTAATTATTGAAGACATACTTTTAAATAGAATTGTTTTATCAGGGACAGAAAAACATCCGTGTGTACAACGAATTATATTATGTTAACACACTTTTATTAGCTTGACCTGTATGTATGTATGTAACGGAACCTTTTAACTTCATTTTCACTTACTTCTAGCAGTCTGATTAACTTAAAAATTTGCACAGGGGTCAAGGGCCGATGACAATGCAATAAAATGAAAAAAAATCCAAATAAAAAATTAAAAATAAATAATGTACCTACTTAGTATAAAGACTAAATACATGCTTTTATGAAAATACGAACTAAAAAGTAAAAAATATTTTTTACTTTACATTATTTTTTTTAGTCTTTAAATAACTTGCGCATCTATTGCCAATGCAATACCCAACACACAAGTAAATAGATATCTAGATACATCACAACATTACGAATTTAAAACAGTAATGGAGTTATGCAATTATGCATAATTATGGACCAGATAGGGAGGACATGTCGTATGATATGGGTAGGTACCTACGACATAAGACTCGTGTCGTGAACGCGTGACGACACAGCATCCCGTCTCGCCAATTACTACAGCTTCCTGAGCCGAGCCACCGAACATGGTTACTGGCTGTCTACGATTGCCAGAATCATTTTAGACAATTGCGCAAGAGTATTGTGTTTGTCAATTACACAAAACAATATAATAATAAATAATAATAACTTTTCACACTCATAGCTCCACAGTAAGGTAGATATACCCTGTGTCGTGGGTGCCATGGACACACACAAAGACTGAAACACAAACACCCAGACCGAGAACAGAAATTTTAAACTCCACCGGGTTGCGGGTTGTATTGGAGCAGCGTAGTGGAGTAAGCTCCAGGCCTCCCCAATAATGGGGAGAGACCCGTGCCCAGCAGTGGGACGTAACAAGGGTTGCAGCCATACATACGCGCGTTGAAGGCGTAACTCCACCAACTCGCATTGGAGCAGCATCTCCCAATTTTTTTTATTTGAATGGAGTAGCAGACGAGCATGCAAGCTACGTGGTTTTAAGTGGTCACTGCAGCCCATGGACATCTACACACAACCACAAGCAAGCATAGGTAAGTCTTGTCTGAGGTCGTATGCAGTTGCCCTGCTACTCCGGAGGCTGGTGGTCGCCTCGTGTAAGTGTGGCCGGCAACTGCACCTTTCCACCGAAACACAATAGAATTACTAGGTAGAAGTGGGCGCAGCGGTGGTACTTCCCCGGGCGAACCATAATAGTTCTACCACCTACATACCCAATAATGGGAAGAGACCTGTGTCCACCAGTAGGACGCAAAAAAGAGTTGCAGGTGCGGCTAAAGTTCTATAGTTCATTCGCGTTAAGAAAATAGTGACTCATCACCGACTGCCGGCCAAGCCACGCCCCCTAGCCAATTAAAACGCTAGAAATTAGTAAGGCGAGTTCACAGTGCTCAGTTGAAGTCAGACCTTCGAACTGATCGGTTGTGTATTTTGCGTACTACTTGTTTAAAATTAAATTTGGAAAATGGATATCTCACCTATTAAAAAAAATAAAAGTGGATCAATTATACATAGCGGAGAGAGACGCGTAATTTACAATGTTTATAAGTATTTCAAACAGATTGATTTAAATGAGACTGTGGAGAGCATAGTAATTAAAACTGCAAGTGCATGCGGTGTGTCCGAAAACACTGTTTATAAAATTATAAAAGAACAAAAAGAAACGAATACATTGAAATCACCTGTGAAAAAAAGAGCTTTTTTTTTCTCCATTATGAATACACCCTTACCCTGCAGTTGCACTGATGAGTCACTATTTTCTTAACGCGAATGAACTATAATGCCGTCGGTAGCGGCGACATAAAAAAGAAATCTATGAGAGCAGTCACCGACATGCAGAGATGACTAACGATTAACTTTTCATTAACGCATTTCAACTCTATCAGAAAAGGTTATAGCAGCAGTATTACAGAAGTACCACACTTCCGTTACTTACAATATGAAGTATAGTCTGTAGGTTTTTGACGACATGATAAGGCGCGTTAAAGATTTAAATACAAAAATACCACTTTAATTTCGGAGACTCTACACTATTACAATATTCTCGTTCTCTAATCTCTGTTCGACTCAAGCTTCTAGCTTCTACCTGCTTATTTTTTACTTAACTATAAAAACTTAAATTGTTTTTACTTGTGAGGGTCTAAAACTAACGCTTGTCTGACTATAAAAATAATGTTTGCGTCACAAAACAGTATCACCGACAATATCGCACAGAAGGGAAGCAAACTCTTACGACTTCGACGAAAGTCTTACGACTCAATAATCACATTAATTAGCTGGTAGCAGGTCCTTTGTTTGTTTTTATTGAGCGGAGAACGTCTTCATAATTGAATTACACGTCCCTAGGCCACTAGTTGGAGCATCCTGCGCCTACGCGTGTACTAATTGTGGTACTCTTTTTGTTTAGATGTCCACTCGCCTTAACTCGATTAGGACAATCAGAATTGCCCTTTGCCCTGCAACGCCTGCACGATATGGTAATACTGTGCGGCTTTTTTTGCTTTTATGTCACCGCATAAAAGAAAATTGGGTAAAACAAACAAAAAATAAAAATAAAAATGCCGGACATGGCGCGTATGAAATTTGACTCAAAACAATTAACATAATATAAATAGTCATGAATACGTGAATAAATACTGCATGGTTGATATCATAGAAATCGATGGTTAAGAAGGTGAAATATGGGATGAAAATTTATATGTAGAAATTTCTTAAATTCCACTTCTTAACGGGTCTTTGGAAAATAAATTATATACCTAATATTATATAATCCTACCAAAAACATTTAAATGTAAAATATTGGCAAAATGATTCGAGTGCACTCCGCGAAAAAGATTAGATCTCATGTAGCGCTAACCTCCGTAACGCCCAAGAATACCAACCTTGACTTCACAAACTCTACATCTGTGTATTCCACTGAATCACTTCTACCCTTATTTGGGAAACACACTCTTGGAAATTGATTTTCAGATAATCCATAAACAGGTGACAAATCATTTCAATTAAGGAACCTGTATCGTTTAAAATAGCAGCGCATACTGCATATGACCTGAGACAAGACTCAAGTCTTTCAAGACCAAGAATCATCTGCTACTTCAGTTCAATAAAAAATAAGCAGATTAAAGTAAGCATGTGGCGGTCAATTAACGAATACACTCCAACAGCTCAGCCGGAAGCGATCCGTGGTTGAACAAACCTGATTATTATATACTGTGTACTTACTTTGATCTGCTTAGATTTGATGGTAAGCTAAGATATTGAATATAATTTGTTTTGTACACACATAACCTCAAACAATTATACAGATTTACGCATGACACTTAGGGCTTCTGTTAACACTTTCAAGTAAAGTAACAAGTACGCTAATTGTCGGTTAAAGTCACCCGTAACTTCAATTTCAATTTCACGATGTTCGGGTAGCACTAATCATATGATAAACTGACCCGTACTCATAGATTTTACTTACCAATTAACTTTACTTGGGACGTTACTAATCAACACTTTACTTGGAGATGGTGAACGAGCCCCAAAGTAAATAAAAATTTGAATAAGTCAAGTATTATTGAAGTAAGCAGTAGAGTAAGCGTGTCGTTGACAATTAACGAGCATACTCGAACAGCTCAACCGGAAGCGACTCACGGTTGGTCATTGCTGTGTACTTTGGGATAGCTACGTAGTTTTGTTGGTAAAGTATAGTGTAGTACATTTATGGTTCAACTGGGAAAATACCTCCACTGCACCTAATTTAGCCGTAACTCATTCTATTGTCTTTCGGCGGGAAGGTGCAGTTGCCGGCCAGACTCACCGGACATCACACACAACAACACAGCTGCATAAGACCTCAGTGGATTGTGTGCAGGCGCGGTTCCAGGGAGGGGGTCACAGGGTACATGAACCCCCCCCCCCGAATTTTTTGGAGACCTCCCACCCCCAAAATTGAAGGCTGCGACCGCGCCTGATTGTGTGTAGATGTCCATGCGATCACTTAACACCAACGTGGTCCTCTGCTACACCATTAAAAAAACATGGAAATAAGCAGATTACAGTAAGCGTGTCGTGAACAATTAACGAATATACTCCAACAACTCAACCGAAAGCGAACCGAGGTTGATCATTACTGTG
The DNA here is from genome assembly GCA_911387765.1 of Pyrgus malvae. Classification (NCBI taxonomy): domain Eukaryota; kingdom Metazoa; phylum Arthropoda; class Insecta; order Lepidoptera; family Hesperiidae; genus Pyrgus; species Pyrgus malvae. Next base: position 9,031,746 of record OU426964.1, read on the forward strand.
AAATTTTGGGATAGCTACGTAGTTTTACTGGTAAAGTCTGTATGTAGAGTTATGCTAGAGAATGATTCTTCAGTTTTTAGAGGTTAAGCGAGTTGAGATATTTTTGAAAAATGTAAGAATTTTCAGGGTCTAATATACGAGTATCTAAACCACCACTGCACCCAATTCAGTTGTGAAGTAAATCTATTGTGTTTCGGTGGAAAGATGCAGCTGCTGACCAGACTTATATACTCGTAAGACTAGTGATCCGGCCCGGCTTCACTCCCGTTATATGGGTTTAATGTTTAAATTATATTCTCAAAAGATTCAAAAGTAATTGTATAAATTAAATTCTAAATGAAATTTTAATCCTTATCCGACGGGAATAGAACATTTTACCGGGGTAAAAAGTATATAGTCTATATGCCACGGAGCAGGACAACCACTGGCTGTAATGCTCCTTGCTGTATGCTATTCCAGACCGTTTTCGTCCTGGCGTTTTTGCGTGATTGAGCAACATCATCAACAACATCCATTCAAACATACATTAACTAAGCAGAGCTTATTGTACTATGGTAATCAGAAAGCTGCTGATAAACATACTTATATAACTCTAAATTCATACTTAAATAGATAAATTAACACCCAGACACAGAACAAATAGTCATGTTCATCACACAAATATTTGTCCTGGGTGGGCCGTGGGAATCGAACCCACGACCTCACGTTTCACCGTCGGCTCATCACCCACTACGCCACGGAGGCTGTCATAATATTATATAAGTATGTATTAGACTGTAACTAATAATGTTATTAAGTAAATGTCGACTCGTATCTAAACTGTGACATTGAAAGCACTAAGCATTATCTTCTATATATATAAAAATGAATGATTGTCTGAATGTCCTTTATAAAATAGTAAACTATGAATTTGATCATGTCATGATCTTCAGCAAAGTGTTGTGCAGGAGCCCACGAAGGTTTCTGAGTTGGTGTCTGTTCCGGCTAATCTCTGAAACGGCTGGACCGATTTCGACGGTACTTTCACTGGCAGGTAGCTGTATATAATATTTTATATTATTACCCATCAAAAATCTTTTAATTTTATTGCAAATGTAAATGTTTAAGTGCAATTAGTTTATAGCTTTCCGGCCAAAAGGTCTTGTTTCTTTTCTGATGTCGTCTTAAAGATTTCATCGAGAAATAAATCCTATGGTAAATGACGGTAATATCATCCAGTGTCAACGTTCTTGTGGTGATTATCAATTTATTTATATTATTATTGCCACCTTTAAAATGTAGTACCCAATTATATAGCTTATGTAAATAAGTTGCAGCAGCTATAGTCGAGTCGGTTAGAATACCCGTTTCCACGCAGAAGGTCCCGGGAAGGTCTCGAATCCGGGCGCGCATCGCTCACTAAAAACTGGTTGAGTGCATATTTATCGCTGCTGCACGGCGAGGAAAAGCATTTTAATAAGAAAGTTTTCCATAAACGAGCCTGAGAGTTATAAATTTTCTCAAAGGTCATATCTATAAATCCCTCTCAAATCCTTCTTCCGTGGAAGCAATAGATAATTTAAAAAAAATGTCATCAATATAGGTGATCCAATGTTTCTAAGTGGTTATTAATATTTCCATTGGCAATTTATTGACGCTGACTGTACTTCACTATCCCGCGACAGGAAGCGGCCAGCGGATGCGCGTATCTAGCTACCGTATCTATCTCATTCGCTTACAGCTTTGTCATATTCCACTCTTTCGCTCTAACAAACTTATTTTTGTCCCTCTCACAAACCAGCGGACCCCATAACGCCGTCCTACTCGCGCCAGTACTATTCCAATATTGCGTAATGAGCTGGTCGAATTTTATTTTGTGTTGGTAACCGTTATAAATTATTATGGCATCGTCTAAGGTAAATGAGTTTGACAGTGCCGTGGATGTTACGACGCATATCCGCTGTTGCGCAGTCTTCCGGATCAAAAGGATATTAATAATAAATCGCTGTTTTCTTGAATCTGCCTTGTTAATATTGATTGGAATGAACAAATATCTAACATGAGAAAATCATAAAAGCACACTTGTATACCACCTGTGGATGTCATGAACTTCTACAGACATCATACCTACTACAATATAATTATTGAGTTCCTTGCTACAATGGTTGGGAGGGCTACGAAAAGACTACGGTTAAGTCAATTTAGTCACGATAACATTAATAGTAAAGAGGAAAACTAAGTTTATCTCTTAATTGAAACTGGACCAAATAAATGAAGGGACTCTTAATTTAGTCATATACAAAAGAGTTATTTTGTTTTTGCGGCCGCTGCGTAGACTAGAAGCTGCGCCCGCGTACCGAGAGTAGAAATCATTTCTACGTCCGGCCATTCCGCCAGTTGCAGCGTTTTAATTATTAATGAAACTGCCCGCCCGGGAAAGCCGCACTACGGCCGGCTTCGCTTCCGCTCACGACGTCGAGCTTCATTCATAAAATCAAATACTCCGACCCAAATGCCCTATCTCCGGAGCCCACGAGTACGATAATACACTCTAACACGATAGCAAAAAGTTCAATTTGCATCCTCGACGCGGGCACGAGCGACATCTTACAACGTAACAGTATCCGCACAGAAATAGTTGTCAAAAAAAGTAGTAAATCGTAGCGCAACCAGACGAAAGTGGTTTCTCCTCCGAATGCAGAAAGTTGTATTCCGTTTGCGGAGGAATCTGAACTTAAGCTTTAAAAGGCGAGAGCGTTGCCGGTTGATTTACTCGCTTGTCGTGAATGGGATGCGTTCTGCGGTGAGGTGCGAAGTCTGGAGTGAATGGAGTGACCGCTGTCCCTTTGCGACGGACAACTTTTACGGTGTTGACGCGCTTGTTGCTCTGACCACCGGCGGAAAAGCTCGACAGTATCACATCTCCATTTACAAGACATTGGTTAATCGTTAATCATAACCAGGTATTACTGTACGTTTCCTTTATGAACACTTGTTGTGATAGCTATCCGTGCATTCGAGTGCGGATATCTAATACCTTTAAACGAGCAATTCTTGTATGTATCTAAATATATTTTTTGAATCTCGGAAACGGCTCCAAATATTTTGATGAAATTTAGTACCCTGGTTTCGGGGGTGATAAATCGATCCACAAAATTTTTATTGTAAGAAATTTTTAACTGTATAAAAATATTTTCAATGATAATCAATTTAAATATAAACTGAAAAATACGACTCTTCCTGACATCTATTGGAGAGTATTAATAATATTGTGGCGTAAACGCTGTCAAACCACGGGGAGCCCACGAGGCTCATTGTGGATTTCCTCAAGCCTCATCAGGGCCTTGTGCTTTTTATAGGTTGGGTGGTAGAAAGTTTAAAATATTATATTATTTAATATTATTATATTTTATAACGTTTTGCGTTTAACCAGTGGAGAGATTTTTATTATTTAAAATTCATGGTTCAACGGTAACGGGGTATTCTAATCTGACTATTTTGACATCCGGAAGTAAGATAAAAAATATTGTACCTATATAGAAGGTCTTTTTTAATCGTGGCAGTACTCAACAGAAAATGAAATGAAATATTTATTTGCATAAAACACGGTGGTACATTTTACGATAAAAATCTTACAATATTGTTCATGCGTGTCTTACCGACCTAGTCGGTGGGCAAATATTTATTATTAAATAAGATAAAGTCATCGTGTCTTTAGTGATAACAGTATATCCTTAATCTATAGGTTAAATCATTAATTTACATTTTTTAATTTAAGGATAAGGTACATGTCAATTTTTTTAAAATAATTACAATAATAATTTAATAACAATAATATTAGATATTAATAATAATGACAATATTTGCATAATTGAATAATTGAATAAAAATTTATTTGCATAATTGAATAATTCAATAAAAATTTATAATTTATTTTACTAGCCAAGCGTTTGAGGTGTCCAGCATGACAATATTCTATAAATTCCTTTGTGGAATAAAAACAGTTCTTAATCAATAATTTAAAAATAAAACCCTTGAACTGATTTAATGTTAGATTTTTTAACCGAGATGGCAGCAAATTATATAGTTTGATGCACATTACAAAGCTGTTCTCGAATAGCATGCCGTATAAGATAATGGTCTCTGCAATTGACCCCGATGCCGTGTGGAGAATGTATCATCTTTGGTATCAAATCGATTTTGATTATTTTTGACAAATATCAGACTTTTGTAGATGTACATTGATGGCAATGGCGGGAGATTTAGTTTTTTTAAATATTAGCTTACAGAATTCCATAGGTCCTGCACCGTAAATGGCCCTAACTCATTTCTTTTGTATAAAAAATGCTCTATTGAAGTCAGTTGAGTTCCCCCATAAGAGTAATCCGTATCTTAGGACCGAACATACGTATCTGTGATAAGCAATCAATGCTGTTTTTTGATTTGCTACTTTTGAAAGATGGTGTTATGCGTATATGAATTTATTTAGTCTTTGGCATACTATTTCTATATGATTTTTCCAATTTAAATTTGAGTGGATTTCAATGCCAAGAAATTTAGCTTATTTATCTTTAATTTATTTTAGGATGCAAGGTGTACCCCATATCTTAATCTGACGCGCTCGAGTAAATTCGAAAATCCCCTCTTGGGCTCCGCTACTACCATCCGCCAATCCGATGTCAATTTGAAAGAGCTCTATGAAAATTTCGTTCATTGAATTAAAGCTTCCGTGGTCGTATGGTTGCGTGAGCTGACTGCGGTACTAGAGACCCGGGTTCAAACCTCAATTAGAACCATATTGTGTCTATTTTTTATTTTTATGAAAATAACTTTTTTTCAGTAGGAGCTACTTCAGATGGTTAAGTAACTCGAAGCAAATGAGTGTTTCGTTTTAAACTAAACCAAGAAAATATTTTTTTAGAAAATAAACTAAGTAAATTAATGTTTAATTTAATGTTATCACATTGTATAAAATCTGGTGCAATAAAGTATTTTTGTATTGTTTATATCCGAGCAACGCTCGGGCGTCCAGGTACTATTACTTAATTAAGCTTTGAATGCATCTGTCTAATAAATTTGAAAGTTACTTTAATAAGAGATTGTAGAAGTTGACTCTTTATCTATCAGAGATCCAGTATCGGTGCTGTTACTCCGATATTCACTTGCGCACATCCGAATTTCTGCGAAACAAATAGCTTTTCAACCTTACATCTTGTACGAACAAAAAGTGTTCGGGTGCCACACTGTCTACCACAAAGGGCGATCTTTTTTACAAATCGTACCTTAGAAATGCAACCTGTTTGCAAAATTTACAAATATCACCTTTATTGTTAGGCACATTCTGCTTAATTTTGTAAAACTAATTTGCCATAATCAGCACTTTTTTGTGTTCTACCGGGCTTACAATATGGTGCCCCATACGACCGGATATAGCGAGATGGTCCTTTGAATGGGTATATAAAAAGTATATTTACGATTATGCACGAGCGATTTGTCGTCACTCGATACGATTTGCGAGCGATTATTGTATCGCGTTACGGAATGTATATTGTTCAAAGGAAGTTTTTCATTACATCTTCTTTTAAGTGTATTCTTGTCAAGGAGATATCTATGAATTGCATAAACAGCAGGACCCACTAGTCTATACTAATAATAATAATAATAAAATAAATTTATTGCCAAGAAAAACACAACATAAATATTAAATAATAAACATACACACAGATATTATTTTTTGGCAAAAGGGAGCGGCTCAGCTTGTGCTGCCTCAAGAAAGAACCCTGGGCAGCGCTGTTTTTCAGACGTCCCTTCTCCCTATGATGTAGTGCGGGAGTTTTGTGATTGGTTCCCATACCACTGCCTTTCTACGATAATATTTAACACAAGAAAGAAAAAAAAAAAAGAAATAAGAATTCTTAGCAAACATACAAAAGTGAAATTAAAATAAAAAAGGACTAATATATAAAGCAAAAGAGTTACCTAGTTTGTTTCTCTAACAACAGGAACCACTGGCTCGAATTGAAAAATTATTTTATCGAGGAAGGCTTTAGGCTTAACACATGTATATGTCGCAGTCGGATAGTATAATCCGCCGTATAACATTACAGCTAGCCGGTTCCTAAAACAGGGCCGTTCTGTATTGTGGCGGGTCCACGATTAGCCGGATTGTTATAGCGATACGTTCTACAATATGGCGGCTCACGTTTAGCCTCATTGTAATGAAGCCTCGTAGGCACCCTGAAACACATTTTCACTATAATTATTTATATTCGAAAAATACCCAAACCGAATCAGAGCACCCCACTATCCACGTGGTCTTGTCTGTACTACCCCTAGAGTGTATATAAAAATCCGGAGGCGCGGAGGGAGTGGTCTTCCCGCAGCGCCGGAGATGTCACAGAGCCACTTATTTTATTACATTATCCAAGCCTTGGAAAGTCATTGTCAATTATCACTTTATCTAAATTGAGTAGATATTATAAATAATGGCTAGATAATATATAATATCCGGATATATTACTTTGGCTGTAACATATAGGCAATTGGGCGGCACGATATTACGCCGCTTTGACGAACGCGAAGAGCTCATACAATACAGCGTTCGCTAATTTAGCTGAATTGCAATCCGGCTGAACGAGAGTGCGCCGCATTACAATACAGCCCTGTTTTAGGAAATAGCTAGCCGGAATGTAATACGGCGGATTATACGATCCGACTGCGACATATACATTATGCTATGATTAATAAAAAAAACACGCGGGCGAAGTCGCGGGCCGCCGCTAGTATTAAATAAGGCTATTGCAACATAGTACATAACATATTTCCTAAATTAACCAACTTTCTGAAGTATTACGTGCGTAAGGGTTGGCTAGTCGGGTGGGGGATAAGATTTTTGTCTGCTTACAAGTTTATGATGGTGTTTTATTTCATTAGAAATATGTATTATTCGCTATAATTAAGATCCTAGTGTTTCTAACTAGCCTACCTATATCAACCAAGTGCTTATAATAATAGCAACATTAAAACACATCTGACTTAATCAACAGCGTCGTTGTCTCAATCCCTTTTTTTGGTATCTATAAATAAATACATAGTATAAGTAGTATAGTATCTATAAATAGTAAGAGTATTTGGTATTTTTGGGGGGGAAACCTTCAAAAGGTACCTATCACCATGGGAGAGGATACGGGGTTATGTGGGATTTGACCTCACTAAAACCCCCTCGGTGATCTGCCTCTGCGCTTGGGGGAGAACTCCGGGATCTCTCGTGGAACGCACCGGTGTCCTTCATATGCGACGCCCTGGAACGGGCCCATCTTTGAGAGAGCAGATGTGCTCTCCTGCACCTTTCGATGCTTACGGCGGCATGCGGCCACGCACACACCGCCGTCCTTCCCGGGGCTGCTGACTGGACGGGTCGAGCTCCCACTCTCACCGCCCGCAACCCCGGAAGCCCCCTTTTAGTCGCCTCTTACGATAAAAATGCAAAAGTAACTCTGTCTATCTGTCTGTCTTCTACGCTTTCCCGCTTAAACTACTGAACCAATTTTAATGAAATTTGGAACACAGATAGAAGGGACCTTGGGAAAGGACAAAGGTTGGTTTTTATCCTACGGGAACCTATAAAACGGATCCACGCGGGCGAAACCGCTGGCGGAAGGCTAGTTTTAAATATTTCATAATAATCGGGAAATTATGCAATTTACACACTTTATTATTTCATCATATTTCGGACGATGTACGTTGTAGCAATTCCACAACAGACTCACTTGACACTAATACAGACAGATTTCTCACGTCTCGATTGTATGTATGAATGAATCACGATTCCCCGTACCGTCACCGAGAGATCAGTTTGTGTAAACACCACTAATACCAGCTCAGTGTATAAGCACATTCTTGTATTGCATTAAGTTCTTACATTGCAAGTTTGTCACATTGAAAAGCTCGTTTATAAACGTCTAAATGTATGAGAATATACACTTAAGATACTGTTGAGAATTAAGCATTTTATGGACATCGCAGTTAATCGGTATCACAAGAAAGGACTTCAAAAGTTTGTTTACGCCGAAATACGGAGTTAGAGTAACATATCTGAGTTTTATAGGTAATAAAAATTAAGTTTTTAACAAAAAAAAATAGAACCGACTTCAAACGGTAAAAAATAAAATTGTTCAGTACCTACTTCTTCTTGCTTATGGTAATGACTCTTAAAACTATTTTTGGAGTCGGGCCCTTACTAAAATGTCGTACCATTCGTTCTAAATGGGCATCCAGTGGGACAGTACCTACTTCTTCTTGATTATGGTAATGATTGTTAAAACTATATTGGAGTCGGTGCCCATTCAGAACGAAAGGTACACTATATTTACTAAGACAGGACATTTTACTAAGGGCCCGACTTTTAAGAGTCATTACCATAAGCAAGAAGAAGTAGGTACTGAAAAATTTTATTTTTTACCGTTTGAAGTCGGTTCTATTTTTTTTGTTAAAAACTTAATTTATTTCACTCTTTTTAGTAATTTTAATAATTCTACACATATGTATAAGCATAATTGGAATTTTATTCAGTTAATTTCTAAACGTTAAAGAGATACCTTTTATAATCATGTTTATCTAATAGCCATCTTATACCCTGAAAGAATACTACTATAAGTCCACCTGAACGTATAAATTAATGAAAAAATTTGCTCTCAGCTCATAATCGTTGAGGAGTTGTACCTTCAATCATCAGCTTAGCAACATGAGGTGATAATTACCGGACACAAATATTTGTATTATGTTAAAAAATATGACTAAAAGAATGTGTGTGCCTATTAAGTTTCAGTGTTTCCCTCGATTTCCCTAGTATCACATCATCAGATTTTGCCATGGTGACAGTTGGACCACCTCGGAAATGTAAGATTTCCAACAAAAAACCATTTATTGAAAGAATTTGCTCTCAACTCCTAACCGTCATAGTACCTTCCATCATCAGCTCAGCAACATGATATGATGATAATTACACACAAATACCTGTTTTGATTTAGTAAAAATATGAAAATCATTTGTTGTTGTGCTATAAAATTTGAATGTTCCCTTCGATTTCTCTGGGATACCATCATCAGACTTTGACTTGGTGACAGTTGGACTATCTCAGAAATGTAAGATTTCGAACAAAAAACCATTTTCTTATAGAACGAGTCGTGAGTGTGAACTAACATTGTAAATATAAATATCACGGCTGTACTCACGTGGTTTTATTCGGGGATGCCCGACTAGTTTCGGTCCTAACCGAGGACCTTAGTCATGAGCTCCCGCCGCCGGTCGCTCGTCGGCACTAGTCGGGCATCCCCGAATAAAACCACGTGAGTACAGCCGTGATATTTATATTTACAAAAAACCATTTATTGAAAGAATTTGCTCTCAACTCCTAACCTTCGTAGTACCTTCCATCATCAGCTCAGCAACATGCTATGATGATAATTATACAAAAATGCCTGTTTTTCTTTAGTAAAAATATGAAAATCATTTGTTGTGCTATAAAATTTGATTGTTCCCTTCGATTTCTCTGGGATCCCCTCATCAGACTTTGACTTGGTGACAGTTAGAACACCTCAGGAATGTAAGATTTGGAATAAAAAACTATTTATTGAAAGAATTTGCTTTCAACTCCTCACTGTTGCAGTACCTTCCATCATCAGCTCAGCAACATGAGATGATGATTACTATGCACAAATATCTCTTATGCTTCAGAAAGTATAAGAAAATCAATGTGTGTGCCTATAAAATTTGAGAGTTCCTCTCGATTTCCCTGGATCATCAGATCCTGATTTGGTGACAATGGGACCACCTCGGGAGTATAAGCATACGAACAAAAAAAGAATTTTGAAAAGCGGTCCACAAACGGCGGAGTAATCGGTGAACATATATATATAAAAAAAATACATACAGCCGAATACAGTACCTCCTCCTTTTAGAAGTCGGTAAAAAGATCCCAAATGTGAATTGCTTTTTAGGCAAATATTAAAAGTACCTGTATATGTACTTAGCAGTACAGTAAGACAATCATACAGAGTACCTGAAATTAGCGGGGTTTTGCGTAGTTCATAGAACTCTATGTAGAATTCATTAAAGCATAAACTATAGAATTATACACTTATTTTTTGTTACAACTCAAATGTAAATAAATAACACAATATAATAAGTCTTATAACCTATTTCCTAATTTAACATAAATTAAAGTAGCCAGTAAGCACAGTTAAACCCACGGTAGCGATATAATTTATAGATAACTAGCCTTCCGCCAGTGGCTTCGCCCGCGTGGACCCGTTTTATAGGTTCCCGTAGGATAAAAACCATACTATGTCCTTTCCCAAGGTCCACTCTATCTGTGTTCCAAATTTAGTTAAAATTGGTTCGGTGGTTTAAGCGGGAAAGCGTAGCAGACAGACAGACAGACAGAGCTACTTTCGAATTTATTATATTAGAAGGGAAGTAGGGATTTTAAAGAAAAAACAAAACGCTACGTTTAATTATTCCGATATCTCATTCCGTACGTTTCAACAAATCAACACACAACGCTTTCAAAATATTTTGGCGGGACGTCGCACCTTACTTTCAAGAAATTATCCATCATAAGACGAGCGGTGATTTTTCACGGGACAGTCGCATTTTGTTTTCTCAAAATACAAGATTAACTCGCCAATGAGGTTAAATATAGTTCGAAAATACATCGAAATAAGCGCTGTGTTGAAACTACGTCTCTCTCACCTGTTCGCCGACTTATTAATACATCGTGGTTGAAATACAAAATATTATTTACGTGGAAAAATATTGTGGAATGGAAAAATTTGCGCATTGTGTCGACGGAAAATATTCTAATAAGTACCTACCTGTTTATTATTTTCCAACTAGGTACAGTACTTCATCGTCATAAATTCAAATAAGTTTGTTTGGGATCAATTAGAATTTTATCAGAATAGCTATTGTGCATTACATTTTTTCAAAAAATGTACATAAACTAAACAAAGAAATATTATTTTTTTATAGAGGTAGAGACGAAAATATAAAATTATGTATGATGTTAAAAAAATAATGAAATGAAAAACCGGCCGAGTGCGAGATTGACTCACGCACGAAGGGTTCCGTACCATTATCTATAAAAAAATCACGTTTATTGTATGGGAGCCCCTTTTAATATTTATTTTATTTTTAGTATTTGTTGTTATAGCGACAACGAAAACACATCTGTGAAAATTTCTAATGTCTATCACGGTTCATGAGATACAGCCTGATGACGATGACAGACAAACGGACAGACAGGCGGACGGACAGCGGAGGCTTAGTAATAGGGTAGGGTATTAGTAGTTAGGTATATTTTGATGTTCTTTTACGGCCTCATCCCATATGCTATCCAAAGTTTTGATATCAGAAATCTGAGGTTCTACCGTTTTGTTTTCATTACAACGGTTTATTTACATTTAAACATCGATGTTGAGGTATCTAATATATAATATGTAATTGTAGTTTCTGATCTGGAATTAAAATCCATTTACATATTGAGAAACATTATATAAGTATTATTAGTTTAAATTGTAGATTGGTGTAGGTAAATTTAAATTAAGTTATAGGTAAATATGGATCAATCATTAAATATTTAACATATTTCGCCCATTACACAGTAAAAAAGTTTCCCGTATCGACAGTTACTTTAGGTTCAGATTCACATTCCTTATAAACACAAAGCAAGGCATACACTGACCGGTACAGCTGTCGGCCGGTGAACTAAAACAACTATAACAAGTAAGGATGGTTAGTTTTTTTGCCTCTGGTTACGCAGGCCGGCCCGTTACTGAATGAACTGACCGGTTTGACCGTTCTAATACGAGTCTTCGGAAGTCTCAGCGAGTTTATGGATCGAATTATCGAATAAGGCTCTCTGCTATACTGTTCCGTATTGTTCAAACAATGTGCATACTAAAACATCTTTAAGAAAATGCAGTAAGGAATAAGAAAACAAGAAAACACAAAAGTTACTGACGCCTTCGTGACGTCAAGGTGTAGATTTATTTATTTAACGATTCATGTACGCAAGCACTTAAATAAACATACATTAAAAAATAGAAATTGGACAAAGGTACGGGTTATTCTTTTAGGAATTTCTTCCAGCAGACCTGTAACTGGAGAAGTGTTAACTAGAGGTAGTAAATAGTGTATATTTAAGTTAATTTAGGGCGTGTAGATTATGGAGCTTGATATGTACATACATTGTAGGTGGTAGAACTGTTATCGTTCGCCCAGGGAAGTACCACCGCTGCACCCATTTCTGCCATGAACCAATTCTATTGTGTTTTGTTGGAAAGGTGCAGTTGCCGGCCACACTTACATGAGGCGACCACCAGCCTCCGGAGTAGCAGCGTAACTGCATACGACCTCAGAAAAGACTTTCCTAAGCTTGCTTGAGGTTGTATGTAGATGTCCATGGGCTGCAGCGACCACTTAACACCACGTGGCCCGCATGCTCGTCTGCTACTCTATTCAATTAAAAAAAATACATGAGCTCTGATATCTTTTTCAGTGAGTATGTGAATATGCACTCGTATGGGCAATTTTTGGTATAAATGATCCCTTATACCTAATTTGAATGCTCTTCAAATTTTCTCGAGGTTCAGATAATTTTATTAGGATAAGGGCTACACAAATTCCTAGAAAAGCATTTTTTCAATCATAAAAAGTTCAAGAGGATGGCAATAAAACCCATCATAATATAGCTATTATAAATCGATATGTATAAATATACGTATTATCAAAATAAAATTCAAAGACTTCAAAGCAACTGTATTTTTCGATGCAGTGGGCAGAGGCCCTAGCCCTGTTTAGATTGTATCGGTAATTTGGAAGGCAAGTAATAGACTCGGGAGGTAATAACCAACGCATATAATCTCAAGATTATCTTTGTTGTATTAGGATTACAAATTTACAGCAGTACCTATTATTGTTACTGCGCATTCCTACGTAATGAGCATCTGAGGCATTCTGAGGGTTAAATAAAACAATTACAAGTGGAATTTCATGTCATAAAATCTAGAAATCCTTCGGAATTCTCATTTTTACTAATCCAATCCGGTCTTGGCTACCAAATCAATTGAGATACTTTTAATGAACTGTCAAAACGTGACATTCTCATACATTTTATAAGTATGAGAAAATGATTTATGACGTCACTAATCATTTAGTCAACTGAGTAAGTTTTTATTGATTTCAAAGGTAATAAAAATCATGTATAAAAAATAACAATTATCCTACTTTCAAAGCGTGGTTTAGTGCAACCTTTTGAGGTATGATTTAGAATTTTTCTGTGCGTAGTGTCCAAGATCCTATTGGAAAAAGTTAACAATAAACAAATGACTTAGTTGGCCAATAGATATTTCTATTTTTATAACGCCACGACACTACATAATATGCGGCTTATTTCTTATGAGAGTTATGGAAAATTCAAGGTAAGTACTTACTTCTTCTAACTGAAATATAAGCAAAAATTAAAAAATAGAAATGGAAGCGAAAATTAGTTTTAGTATTAAACAACATTTGTCAGATAAGAAACTGTTAATTTCTTTCTTATCTTATTTTTTTGCATTTAAAATTTCAATGATAAGCCACGTAATAATGCATATTTTATAAGCAATATTTACATATTACCGATACCCAAAATGTTACTATTAAGAGAGAAAATAATATTGATATTTAAGTACTTCGCTACGTATTATTATTTTATAAATAAAATGTTTGCATCTGTATTGTAAAATAAATAGCGTTACTCGTTATTTTACGGTGATCAAGTTACGTTTTGTAATCGGGTTTGCCTCAAAATATATTCTCCCCTTATTATCTTCGGAATTCACCCCTTTCAAGGGCTGTCACATGTAACTGTCATCTTTTTAGCCATGAAGAGGCGTGGCTTCCGGTCTCATCCAACGGGATTTGGGCAATGTCGGATTATAATTGTAATATAATACCTCCCTTTAAATATTTATTATCATTATAAAAGAAACGAGTTTTACATAACCAGTAAGTATTTGCAGATGTTAAGGGTGTTTAAGTAATAACGGTAAACAGCACATTGTAATATGTACATTAAAGGCGTTTGCTAATCTTAATATATGTATATAAATTATGTGTCACGTTGTTTGTCCACGATGAACTCCTAAACTACTTAACCGATTTTAACAAAATTTGCACATCGTGTGCAGTTTGATCAAACTTGAAAGATAGGACAGCTTATATGTTAGTTCTGATACTTGTAGGCAGGATAACGACTGCCTAGTTCGCTAGTATATTAATATAACAGATAAATAAGAACTAACTTTTGCTATCTTTATAGGTTTTATAGACTAACCTTTTTTATAAATGGTGAAATTTTAATGGTTGACCGGAAAGAGGCAAAGCCACATCAATTTCTGCCGTAAAACAATTCTATAATTGTGTTTCGGTGAAAAGATACTGTTGCCGGCCATACTTACATGAGGAATCCAGAGTAGCACTTACCTGCTGGAAACCTCAGGTTTGCTTAATGTTGGCTGTAGACTGTAGATGTCTAGGGGCTACAACGAAACTACATACTCGTAAATACCATTATGACGACGCTGACGTTCGCTTAAAAATATCTAGTTATCTGTAGCGTCTGATCCTTTCCTTATTAAAGCGCACAAATTTCCAGAGCTCATGTTAATAATTAATGAGGTACGTGAGGGCATTTACGAGCCATTATTAATTAAATATTGACTGAGAACTAAAAAAATAAAACACCGCAATAATCTTTTCACTATCGCATTACATCGCCGATATCAGTAAAAGCAATAAAAGTTTCTCACGCCAATTTGCTATCTCGACAACTTGACAGCTCCGAACGGCGGTCGAACAACAAAAATTAAACTATTTCCTAATTAAAACTATTAAAAATTGAAATAAGCGTCGAAAGACTCGCCTACTTCCGCATTAGGTTATTTGTGGCAGTTAACCCCTTCGCCGCTATTAGGGGACCGCGGGGTTAAATGGGACATTTCTCAAAGCGCCACCGATCTCTGACGGGCCTAATGACTTGTCGCCACGGGTTATTTTCAGTAGGAGATACACTCCTGCAGCCTTTTGGAACTGTGATTTGAATCCGAGATAATGAACTTGGCTCGCTACCTAATTGAAAATAAAAAGTTGTTCGTGAATAAGCACGTTTCAGCCGCGCGTGTGTGCCTTTACTTCACGGCATGGACCCATGGCTGTGTGTGTGAGTCTTGAATGATCGGTAAGTAGAGCGTATTAGTCGGATGGCCGCTCCACGTGTATGTATATTTTCATGTTAGGCTCCATTGATTGCATTATGAGTATGTCTAACCGACTGTGACGATCGAATTGCAGAAGCTACGAAACTGAGGTACTTTGTATTTCAAAATAAAATTGCTTTAGAAATATTGATTGAACTGTTATATTAGCGAACGATGTTACGAATGATAATCCTGTAAATTTCCCACGAAACCAACCTGATGTCCGGTACAAGTTTATGGGTAGGGCAAGACCGGTATCACTAATTATACACGATATTAATAAACACTCAATAAAAGACAAAGAAATTAACAAAAACTTAATGATTGGATACTTTATCGGTGGCTAAATAAAGTGAAAGTCAGATTTATTTAATATCAAAAGACTACGTATAGTGAATAGTAGCTGTTTTTGTTGTGTTATTCGAAGAAAAGTATGAAATACTCGTAGCAGCGCAACTGCTAGTAATCTCAAACAAGATTCCAGCTTGTTTAAGGTTGAATATCCAGTCCGTGGTCTGTAGCGACCACTAAGCATCAAATTGAGTACCCACATGGAGTACTTCTCCCATTTCTGGGCAGGAGCACCAAAATACCAGCTACACCCATTTGACTCCGTTGAAAAGCGCGCAGTCCAAATCGTCAACGACCCAAGATTGACTGACAGGCTAGAACCGCTTAGATTGCGAAGAGACACAGGCTCGCTCTGCGTATTCTACCGACTTTACTATGGTGAGTGTTCCGAAGAACTCTTCAAATTGATGCCTATATCACCATTCCATGATTATACCACCAGACGAAGGTTAAAGTTCCACCGGCACCATCTGGACTCGTGGCGGTCCTCCACAGTCCGCTTTGCACGCTCCGTTTTTACCACGGACGTGTAGGTTATGGGAGAACCTTCCAGTTGAGGCATTCCCATGGACTATAACATGGGGTTCTTCAAAAAAAATCTCTCCTCCAAAGCCGGCAATGTTCGATTCGCCCGTGTCCATAGGCGACGGTGATCGCTTAACACCACGCGGCCCGTCTGCCTTTTTGTACGGTTTATGCGTAAAAAGGTAGTCAGTTACCTTGCTATAAAAGTCAGTAAAAAGTTTTAACCTACCAAAAAGTCAGAGCTACTCAATGAATTTGGTAGTAACAGATACCTACTTTCATTTACATAACCCATTCATGCTGCAATACTTCATAAGAAACACTTATGAATATCGACTTTTATTTCGACCTGCACTTCCGCTGTAACCTGTTTTTTTCGTTTATTCGCAAATCCATCCATGAAGCTTGGCTGACCTAGTGCAGACAGATTAAGCTTTGGAAACGAGAGCCGTCATACATAGTAGTAATTCCAAAAGGGGACTTTTGGTTTTCCTCGAGCGCATCAAATTAACCTTGCTTGCACTATGATGAGTATAGAAGATTGAATGATGTGATATGAAGGCTAAAAACGTGTGTATCTGTCGCAGTCGGATGGTATAATCCGCCGTATAACATTACAGCTAGCCGGTTCCTAAAACAGGGCTGTATTGTAATGCGGCGCACTCTCGTTCAGCCGGATTCCAATTCAGCTGAATTAGCGAACGTTGTATTGTATGAGCTCTTCGCGTTCGTCAAAGCGGCGTAATATCGTGCCGCCCAATTGTCTATATGTTTATATAATACCTTCCAAGGCTTGGATAATGTAATAAAACAAGTGGCTCTGTGACATCTCCGGCGCTGCGGGAAGACCACTCCCTCCGCCCCAGCGTAAGAAAGCGCGGCACCTGCGCTCGCCTTCGCAGCTTCGGCTTTTTGGTCGCCTTCAGCGACCAGCCTCAGCCACTACGGCTCTCTTGATGCCTGCGCTTTCCTACGGCGGGCGGGGAGTGGTCTCCCTCCGCGCCTCCGGCTTTTCATATACACTCTAGGGGTAGTACAGACAAGACCACGTGGATAGTGGGGTGCTCTGATTCGGTTTGGGTATTTTTCGAATATAAATAATTATAGTGAAAATGTGTTTCAGGGACATTGCTTAGCTCAATGACACCTGTGGTCAAAAGTAGGATGGGTGGTCATTAACCAACATGTTGTGCAATAAAGCTAAGCAATGTCGAGTGCGGTCAAAAGTAGGATGGGTGGCCATTCAGCAAAATCTAGTGCGGTCATAAGCAGGATGGGTGTCAATAAAGCTCAGCAACGTCGAGTGCGGTCATAATCATAAGTAGGGTTGGTGGCTACGAGGCTTCATTACAATGAGGCTAAACGTGAGCCGCCATATTGTAGAACGTATCGCAATAACAATCCGGCTAATCGTGGACCCGCCACAATACAGAACGGCCCTGTTTTAGGAACGGGCTAGCTGTAATGTTATACGGCGGATTATACGATCCGACTGCGACATATCCATCACGTTCTTTTACTTATTGTGAAAATTTCCGGATTATAACATCCCGAGTTATCCTTGGACTATTTTCTTTTGAACATTTCTTACTCGTCATCGAAATTTTATTTTTATTACTTCACTCCCACCATACTATCACTGAAATTTACATTGTTTATTGTGCTTATTACATCCTCATTTATGACGGAGTTTTATCTGAATCATTGACCTTAGTATGAAGACTGAGGCCCCACCGGTGAGATCAAACACCACCTAATATTATTTTCCGTCTACCATCTAACCCGCAACAAACACTAGGCCTCCACGGCATTCGAGTGAATCCTCATTTAGCATCGTGGGTAGCTGCTAACAGAAGGCAGGAAACTGTCACCGGGGTACTAATTTAGCGGCCTCGTGGAGTTTGAGCTTATCTCCGGCAACCAGTTTTGCACGCCGTGGGAACCGCACTCTCCAGCGCTATAATTTATCTGGTTTTATTTATAGGGCTGAACGCGATCAGGCGCCAACCGATCAATTGGAGCAAACTTTCACCTTTATTGGGCCATAAATCGACATTTTCCTTAAAAATGTTCCTTTACGATACCCGCTACGGGAGTTGTCAATAGTCGTCCACTAAGTTTTATTACGCATAATTAGTACATACTACAAAGTACATTTAGGGATTCAGAAATCAATGTACTAATTGAGGTGTAGAATATTATTTAAATTCATTCTAGAAGCTATAAATTTAAGACTGATGTAAAATTTAGTCTATACTGGAAAAACATTAGTTATTCCGTCAGCCATTTTAAATTTTAATGCATGAATCTCAACATTTACGAAACCAAAATACTTAAATGATCAAAGAATAAAATGATGTCCGAAATTGTAAGACAAGTTCATTTTACTTACTTTACATGAGAATGTATGTTAGAAATGTGGTCTATTATTCAGATTTAATGTTTCTTTACTACTCACGTTCAAGATCCAAGGTTCTAAATGTATCGACCATTAGAAACAACACCGTATGAAGTGATAAAACCGGATTACAGGAAATGTAAATGAAGATACGAAGGAAATTTTGTAACTTGTAATTCGTTTATCGATCGAGATAAAGTTCGATGGAGCTCATCAGTTTTTAAATGGACATAATTTGACGACATAAAGCGTCATGTCGGGTAACCCTGGACCGAGAGGCGGCGTCTTGAATGGATGTGTGTTGTGTTATATACCTCGTAGCTTCTTTCAAAAATATGAAAATAATTGAAAGGTACACTTATACATATTAGTTTTCAGTAGTCTTAATACCCGGTGCGTTAGTCAAATGTTAAAGTTGGTTTTTTTTTGTATACTGAATATATATACCTAATTTATAAAAATTTGTATACTGAATCTGGAAACTTTGAGCAAATTTAAATTGTGAACAATTTTCATGAAGCATGCCACGCTTGCTTTAAATTTTTACCTGTTTGAACATAAACGACGATCTCCAAACCTAATTTCAACTGATATTTTGCTCGCAAATAAATTTAAAAGATTGAGAACTTGCAAAAAATAATAAACTGCAAATTAAGGATACACTCGCACCAAAAGTTGAAGAATAAACGCTCTTAATTATCTGCACCACCATTGCCACGTATTTAAAAGACATTTAATAGACAAAAATAGTTGCAATTTTTGGTCGGTAGTCTCCCAAAATTCTTAACCAATGATTTTAAGCTACCGTTAGCGTATGGCCTATGGCCGTATAGAAACCAATCTACTTTCAAACAAATTACCTGCGTGTTCACTGTCCGGTCAAATCGCGACCTGTTTTCTGGTTTTATAATGAAACGCGATCGTTATTTAAAACAAAATAGTACTTTACTGACTACAGATTATTTGGTTATCCATGTAACACAAGGAATTTATTATAATTCAGATAATTCAGTCCACAGCGCATTTAAAAATTTGATTTTCTTAATGAATTCCACCAATAATAAAAAATGTAACTAGCACGATTATAACCTAGTCTAATTTAAGCAGCATATTTCGAAAACATACTTTGAAAAACCTCTATTATAATTAATTAAAATAAATACTTGGAGAAATAATGCATCATACCAAATTTCATCTATTCTCGTCCAGATAAATGTCGTACATTTAAAAAGTCATCGTAAATGTTGTAAATAAAAAGTGGCGACTTAAAAGACGTATGTTTTAAATCGATATGCGTTTTAAGTCGGCGTCGTGTGTTGGAGTAAAACGCAAATAAATTTTGAGTGCATTACGAAGCCTGGGTGATGAATAACGTCCTCTCCGGAGTGCCGCTTAACCCTTTCAGTCCTGAGGCTATAAGTATACGAGGGGAGCTTACATAATACTGGCGGAGACACGACTGCCTTTGATATATTAAGTCTTTAATGTACTAATTTCCATCGTGTCTATTTTGCTTTCTGACTTAGAATTTAATATTGACTTTACCTTTTTAATATGAACATAATATCCTAATTTTATAGCAAAAAACGATTTATCTGTTCCGGGCTATTATTTTCTGAGACAACCAAAATTAAAACACCGTGAAATTTTATATTCGAAAAAATGAATAATTCGACTAACACTATTTATATTTACAGCTATGGATTAAAGGGTAGTAAATATGATTTAATAAAATATCAGTATTAATTTTATTTAATAAATAATAAATGAAATAATATGTACAAGACATTGAACATAGAATATTTTTTTAAATCTGTAAGCTAACACGTAAAAACTTGAATTTTGAGAAGCGACAACCCTTGAATGCATTAAACTTGTAACCCGTGTTTAATTGCACGCTTAACATACAAAAGCCATCAATTTAATAATATTTGGATTTGATTGATATTAAATTCCACTTATAAATACTAAAATATGCATTGATATATAAAATAAGATTATTTAGATTCAATTAGCATAACATTAATTAACATGATATTTTAATACGTATTAGTATTATTTTTTGAATTTAATTTAATTTGATATGTTACTATGGATATGTCCTAGCTAGTCCTGGTTAAAACGCGGGTTAGCCCGCGTTTTAACCAGGAGTTTTCTTGCCTATAGTATTTTTATTTATTTAACTTTAAATTCTGTAATGTGTGTGTATGTTTTCTGTATTATTTATGCAGATTATAGTACATACGCATAGGCAATTAGAAGATAGAGGCAGTGCAAACAACAAATACATAGAATTTCTTTGAATTAATATTATTAGTATTACGATCTAAGTATAGGTAATATTTCTAATTGGGGTTTAAATATAATTTCCTAATCAGTAGTTTTATTATTCTGGACCATTAAGTATTTACTGATATAATTTTAAAAACATCTTGCCATTAAATTTTAACGTAATACCTGTTTAGTCATCTTAGAACAAAGTAGGTCCCAATAAATTTTTCACAGATAAAAATAACAGTATGACAAACATACACGGCTATCTTTCCAAACCAGCTTCCCCATTTGCCCCATACAAAAGTGGTAAGCTAATTTGGACATCTACAGGTCGTTGTAAACGTACATTGGTTAGCGTCTAGCAGGAACCAGCTTCTGAATTAAGTGTTGATTTTCTTTTTTGCTTCACTGTACTTGTTTTATATCTGTGGTACTGCGGTGTGGTCAAGTTTTGTTTATGGTAGGAATGCTCAATCTTTTCGCTTGAATCGTAATCAATGCGTTTTGAATTTCGATTCGGCGCCGATTTTTATATCCCCAGATAAAGTTATAGACAGTAAATATTATCGCTTTCATAAGAGTAACGATGACCTAACATTTATTCAAAGATTGATTTTATCCGGAGATTTAAAAATCGCCCCGTTAGAGCATTCGATCACATAAATTGCTGTAAAGGCAAATAAAACACCTTTTTATTTTTAGGTAGGTAATTGTTATATGATTTACACCAGAATTTTCAGGTTTTCGTATCTAGAGGTTAAAATAGAAATGTTTTACAAATAATAGACAGAAATTTTAAAAATATTACTAAGTACATTAAACACTAATCATTGTGAGTGCTTTAACAAAATAATTCAAAATGTTTAGTTCTGTCTGATCTTACCAAGTTAAAAGGCAAGATTTCGTACTATTTAGGCAACCATATAAGCCGATTTACTCAATTTAATTAAAAGTCACCAATTTTTCGCTTCAAAAATTGCTTAATAATATACTTGAATCTTTCAAAAATAACATACTGCCTAATGTACGTTGCTACTTTATTGTAGGATCAGAATATAATAAAGAAGACGTTTCCAGTATTATCCCTCTAATGATGTAGAAAGTTAAGCTTGTAATAAATTGGCACAATATTTCTCGATACTATTTTGTTCAATAAGTACATGTGCCAATGTGTTATCTAAAGTTATTAACCATTATATTTTATCGTCTCTACCTAGCACGTAACTAATTGTTGACAATAAAGTATTTTTATTTATTTTCACCGCTGCTGGTTGCTTAATACCATTAAGGTCCAAGACACACTACGATACTATTAGCATCGGCATTCAGCGATTTAGTAGCTTTTTAGAAATTAAATGCAGCGACCGAAAACTGCACCGTGTATATTTGAAAACATTACGCGAGATTCCGCTACCTAATTCGAATAAAAGCAGTCACGAAACAGGGGACTTGCTTTTTTATTGTATCAATCGATCCTATTTGGCATAGGGACCAAGTGTTCTTAAGGGACCACATCGATTGGAGCATCCCGAAAGACAGTAATATTAGCCAAAGTTAAACCTCACAGTGTTGCGATGAAAACGGCCTAACTAAGCGAAAGATATGAAGTCACCGTCCGCGAACGCAGTACTAATACTAAGCGAAAAACAAGTGATTTGGAATTTTAAGCGTTAAAAACTGCATTTAAGTATATAGTTGTCATATATTCATTTTCTTGTTAAGTTATAAGGATGCTAAAAAAATATTAATAACATTAACTAAAATGTTCATATTTCACATTTAGATATTTGATAGTTTTCGATTTTTTTGCCTTTGTCATTATTATTTGCAATTTTCTAATTGAAATAAATACATTTTACGCATATTCCTTATTTGCGATGCAGCATTCTTAAAGACGCGTTCCACTGGAGATCCCGGAGTCCTCCCTAAGTGCAGAGGCAGGCCACCGAGGGGATTTTAGTCCGGTTCAAATCCCACAAAACCCGGTAACCTCTCCAAAGGTACCTTTGAAACATCCTCCCCCTTACCAAAAAAATATTAATATTATTATGAATTTTAAAAACTATGTCATGGCCACCCTAGCAAACCAACGTGAAGTAACAACTCTGTAGCAGATGCAGATAAAGAAACTAATTTGATAGAGATAGCCGGCCGAACATTGATTCGAATAGTTTTTTGTACTTTTTGTATTCATGTAACTTGCCAGCTTCTATTGAATCATCACGATTGTTTTTAACGGAGCCAGACTGTTATCTCAGTGCGTAGGTATAATATAAAACTCTTTCCACAACATTAAAAAAAAACAGCGAATGTAGAACGAACATGCGAGTGGAAACTGTATTGATAACTAAATTATTAATTATTAAGCTACAGTAAATAAAAGACATATACTATAATACAAAGCGAATAATCGTTGTTATTTTGAAAACTCACCCTATATAAAACAAAAGTTAAAACTATGAGAAACACCAAAAAAGTGCTAGTTCAATGCTTATTTCTTTTCTAAACAAAATATAGGTATGCTATTGAATCACTGACACATACGAGTATACATGGGTACCCAGGTCAGGAGGGGACCCCCCCTCGGAACGCCCAAGATTTAATAGACTCGAAAACACAGCTCGAAAATAAGTTTTTAAAGGCCAATAAACCAGAATTATTTTCTCTTATTTTAAAATCAGTTTTAAAAATTTAATTCTCAAATGCTTTTCCTTTTCAGAAGTATTACGCTATTATGTTGCACGCTTTACGAATACAAAGAAATAGAATCACCAGAATTGTATCAATAAGTCTCGAACACCCAATCAGTTTATCAACGCGGTTGTATTCACGGGTTAGTCACGGGTTAACAAATTATTGGTCACGACTTAATCGCGCCATCGCCGTCGGTAGCCGATTTAATTACAATCGAGTAGCTTTAGAAAGTTAACCGTCTAATTGACGTCCAATTGGAGAATAAGCGAGATTTTTAATCTAAAAAAATTCTTTGTATATTTGCTGTTTTTGACACGCTTTTATTAGCTTTGCCTGTATGTATGTATATATGTATGTACCGGAACCCTTATACTACATTTTTAACCCCCGAAGCAAAAACGACGGGTACAATGATTTTACATAAACTAAAGCCTTATTATTGCCTATATATGCCTTATAAATAGCTTAAAACATGTACAAAGATATGACATCTGTGTACATGTTTTAAGCTATTTGGATTTTATAATGTTCAAATCATTAATTGCACTACAAATGTGTGTAAAGGCAATAAAATATATTCAAGTATTAAAAATTATAAGATTTATTAGTGCTAAATTAAAGTCGCCCTCGTACCGAACGCTGGAATACAGCTGATGTGTGGGACACTCAGGCGCGGTCACAGGGGACATGACAGTTTGTTTGTTTGTTGAAAACCCCCTAAAGTCATGCGAAGCCATCTTCGAGAAGGCGAAACAAGCCAATTTAGGACACCTTTTCCCCCAAATTTCTTAGTGACCCCCCTCCCAAATTTCTTTATGACCCCACCCCCCAAATTGAAGGCTGCGACCGAGCCTAGGGACACTTAACTATCTTAGCAATAATATGTGACGCAACTTCAGAAATTCAGCTTTCAGAATATGGTTTCAAATAATATTCCTCGCTCGCTTATCAAAATATATAATAACGATTGGTTGATTGACGAAGTGATTGATTGTAGACCATTGTCAATAACACTTTAATAGAAAAAATTGCGACAATCGACGATCTAAAGGTGCAATTTCAATAAAAGTATATGCCTCTTAAATCATATTTATAGCACAAAAAGTCTGATCCTTAAACATCCATAGCCCGAAGTCTTCGGTGCCCAAGAAAATCTCGACCAGATCAATGATCTCTTGAGATCGTGAGACGGCGCCGGCGCAGTGGGAGGAGGCAAGCTTCGTAACACCTGCCGCCCAAGTACTGTGGACCAGTACCTGTATCATGCAGACAAAACATTCTAACGTATGAACCCTTCAGACGAAATTAAGCCTTAATACTAAAACCAAAAGTTCTATTTTGAATACCCGGATGATTAGATCAATCGTTTTAGTAGCGCGTAAAACTAACCAACCTAGTCAGGGCACAAATCTTGCAGTAGATTATCTCAACTACTTTTACTGGAGGCACTAAGTTCAGGTTGGTTTAAAGGCCTGTGAGATGTTGGTGACTTTAAATACCACTTATTTAACATATTCAACGTGTTCTAAGCGGCACAATTGACACTTGGGTAGTATTTATCTCGACAACTATCGAATAGGTGGCGTTCAGTTATGACACTTATGACTGTTATTAATAGTTCGTTCTAAACTTGGAATCTGGTAAGACTACCAAATTCTGAATTTCTGAATATCAGCCACTTATTATGTTCCAAAGCAGTATATCCAAATAATAACATTGTTTTGAATGGACAATATTCACCTAAGCATCTTAATTTGAAGTAATTTATATTCCAAATCCTTCGCCGATTTACAATACGTATTGTGTATAGAAAGAATAATTCAATCTTAAATTTGATTGAAACATGTACGATTAAATAAAAGTTAAAAAGGCACGTAAGGTACAGTGACCCATGCAGGTGCAATTGTTCCCGGGTAGAATTAAATAACTAACGCGCTACACACACAACTCCATTCTAACATTCCCTGTATTGTAAACTATAGTCATACCATTTATCTACTCCTGAGGTCATACTTAAAGACTAGCTGCCCCCGCGAACTCCATTCCGCGTAGAGATGTTTTGGTGGGCCACCCTTATTACTGAGGGGGATGAAAAATAGATGTTGGCCGATTCTCAGACCTACTCAATATGCTCACAAAATTTCATGAGAATCGGTCAAGCCGTTTCGGAGGAGTACGGGAACGAACATTGTGACACGAGAATTTTATATATAAGACTAGCTGACCTCGCGAACTCCGTACCGCGTTCAAATGTTTGGGGTGGGCCACCCTTATTACTTAGGACTTAGGGGGATGAAAAATAGACGTGGCCGATTCTCAGACCTACTCAATATGCTCACAAAATTTCATGAGAATCGGTCGAGCCGTTTCGGAGGAGTACGGGAACGAACATTGTGACACGAGAATTTTATATATAAGATATAAAAATCCAGATAAAAACCCAGACGAGGAAAAGGCAATCACCAATTCAGCAATGTTGAATATAGGAAAAACTATTGAAATTTCTTTCCTATTGAACTATTATATATTGCTTACTGTCCACTGGAAAGAAACCCATTGGTAGGTAAGGTAAACGTCTATAATGTCGTCAGCGCACTAGTACTCGTCATAGAGAAAGGGCCAAATTATAACTTTTTAAGTACTGGGGACTGTCAAAAACTGACGATGATGAGTTCGGCCGAAATTTATCCCCATTATATTTACTAGGCATTTAAACTACAACCTTAAATGGAGGAATAAGCTACGGTACAATACGCATAGGAACGCGTACTTTAGTAAAAGGATATTGATAAAGTAGACAGAAAAAGAACAGCAAAAAGGACAATTTTCTTTTTGAAATTGATACGTAACACTAAAAAGTACGTTATATAATATTAGAGAGACCTACTCAATTACTTTAACGGATAGGATCAATGATACGGTCTGACCGTAGATATCTAAATCATGCAGATATGTAAGTAATCATTTTATAATTTAAACCACACCGGAAGACGTTCGATCATTGCAAGTCACATTGCGAAATCAGCTGGTAACTGTAATGTAATTTTATACATGCCATATTTATTTTCATTCATGTACAAAGAAGTTGGCGAACTATTTAAGTGCGATTTGACGTCGGTAGAGTCTGTTCAGAATGTGAATAATTAAAGTCATTATTGATCTAATAAAAAGCCCATATAAAAGACAAAACTATGAGAAACGTTCAAAAATGCATCTATTTTAATGCTTATTCTTTTGTGAACAGAATCTTAGTTAAATTCGGATAAATTCATATCAAAAAATGGCCGAATCTATTTAATCGGTTTATTATACTTCTATGGCCAATAACTAAAAATAATATAAATATGTACACGTAAGTTATACGACAAAATAAAATTGAATATTGGTTAAAATTAATGTAAAGACAGTATAGAAAGTTTAGGAGATCATTACCACCACCGTTTTACTATGACCACTACATAAACTCAAAAGTGAGAATCGCTTAGGGTTTTGCCTAGTTAAAATGTACATATCTATATATGGAAAGAATGGTTTTAATTTGTAGGTATTTTTCCTCAGCTTGCGGATTATGTTATGTGTTCTAAACCCTGACTTAGTACTATACCAAGCAGTGACACTTAAATACTTATTATGACAGGGGCACACACAGCTAGGGGATGTTCTAAGGGGCGTCTCCCAGGGAACCAGAACTTATGGAGCTAATTCTATGGATGCGATTTAATCTAAGGTTGTAAAATTTAATATCTTGCCAGGGCGCTAGCCACGGCTCTGCTTGATGAGAATGAGTGTATAAGTAACTGCAACCGGAAATATCCATTGAAATTTGAGATCACGTTCAAAATTGCTTAGATATCTAAATGTCTTATTATAATGCCGTAAGATAGTTATTTATTCGCTTACAGCTCCAGCCTAAAGTGAAACAAAGCAAAAAGGCAAGAACAAGATCGATCTCTTGTCGATAGGCGAGATAGCGATGCTCAATGATCATCAGATGGCTAATCAGCGCTGGACGGGCAGTGAGTGAGTTCTGTGAGTTATGCAACCCGGGAGCTTGTTTAGAAAGTCTTTACTATGGGTATTAGTTTACTCTTAAGGTTTATATTTCTGAAGAGAAATATGTGTTTTTTAAACATTTTGGATGCATTTGAATTAACGTATGCAAATTCTATCATTAGTAATATACGTGAACTAGTTTTAATCGTAAGGACTACAATAATTTAGGGTGATCCACTTATAAGTTACTATGCTGATCGTAGATGTTAAATGCTATAGAAGAACTAGTTCTTTATAGTATATCAACACCTCTATTTCGGTGCTATGCTTGTATATTTAGGGAGCTTTTCAGCAAAGCCATAGAAAATAGGTAGGTATTTCTTTTTGAAATAAAATAAAAACAAATGAAAGATTTAAACATTTCTATAACTTCCATGCCTACTATAAAATATTGTTATTTTTAAACTCATTTATTACAATATATTTCCAAGAATAAAAACAAGAAGTATTGCGGCTTGATTAGCGGGACTCGAACCCCAGACCTCTTTTTCTCCGAACGTGGCAAAGCGACGCGTGCGCGCCCTTTGATCCGTGCCGCCAAAGACGCCGCTCTTATCTCGTGTGAGACCAATTTTGTTCTAACAAGTGACAATAATGGTCTTTGTAGTGGATAAATATGGATTTTTTACGCACTTCCTGACACAATATAAATATAGGTAGAGTTCGTTAAGGATTTTAAAAATTAAAGTTCGGATAAATTGACACTGCAGTATTGTAACACTTCTAATGGAATGCTCTACTGAGATACATTTTAAGATGGTATGAATTGAATATAAGCTGTAAGAGAATCATAAACGTATTAAACGGACTTTAATACCGAATATGAGTCAGGGGGTCAAGTCAGGTCAAGTACCTAATTGTCACATAATAGTTGTTGAAATAAAACTTTATAAAAGAAAAGAGATACTGATAATATGTAAGAGAAACATTATTTGGAGTCCCTAAGTCCCTAATACTTTATTTTTCTTCGAATATACGTTCTAATTGTAAGCAATGCCAACCGCAGTCAGAAGTTGAATGTCGTGTGTGTTGGAGATGGAGTTAAAAGTAATTCAAATATTTGTGTATTGGGCGGTGAGTTTACATCATAATTGTCAGTCTTATCCGTTATTTTTCAGAAATTGTGAGTGATACAGGCTTCCAAAATTACACATTATACAGCCGAGGATCATGAGTCATTTATCTATAGCCGATACTGGAGACGCTATGGGGCAGGCACGAGGTAACGTAACAGCTTCTTACCTCTACTGTAAGCAGGCGCGGTCGGTGCCTTCAGTTTTGGAGGGGGTCACTAATAATGAAATATGTCGAGTTATTACACTGGCTGGAGGCGGCTGGGTTGGCCCAAGTTGGATTGCTTGGATTTTGGGGGCCTCCTCCCCCTTGGACAGCGCCTGACTGTGAGATCCTATAATCACGCTCCAAGCCGACCCAAGCCCTAATTGGAGCCTCACAGAAGACGACCTCCAAGAACATTGAAATTTTCTTTTTAGGGTGAAAAATTTTGACGTCCTTTCCGATAGGGTATAAGTTAACTGAACCTTAACCACCTGATGCTATCTGGCTTCAAAAACATGATGGAGCTTACTGCTTACGCCTGTCATACAGTGTCCTGCTCATTACAAGAAAAAACATACCAAACCGATATCGGTATGAAATTTATTAGCCATTTTTGTATCATATACCAATCGTTTATCCAAGGACATGAAAATGATTCATTTAATAGGTGCAGTGTGTACTATTAGCATTCGAAACGGACTGTTGGCTGAACAAAAACTTGCGTAACCGCTGGTTTTTGGAGCGGAAAGCAACATGAGGTGAATTGCTTCACTATGACCTTGCTCATACTGACTTATGATACTTATGTGCTATACTCTTTAACGCCCTGGCTTTGCTTAACTTTGGCTATAAATTTTGTTCCTTCTGTAAACTATGGGTCACCAACCAGTGAAATGGCTTGGATCTTACTTCACTACGCACTTTAATTCTGTTATTCAATTGTCACTGAAACCCATGGAAATCTACATAACCTCATGCAAGCTAAAATCTAATCTAAGGTTTTGTATGAAGTTGCGCTGCGCTTTTGGAGGCCGATGTCTGAAGTATCATTATTTTGTTACACAACTTGTTTCATGATAAAAAATGGGTGCAGGGGTGGCACTTCTCCGGTCAAATCTTACAAATTCTGGACCCTGTGGACAAACTGGTAGTTGGTAGAGGTACAGGTTAGTATCGAACCCGTTGTTAGATGTTCACAGGGCCAATAAGTTTTCTGAAATTTTTTAACGATAGCTATCTATAGAAAACAATTAGGCGTAACGGCCTAACATGCCTTTCAAAAGATGGCAACACGCATTAAATGTTTAGCTTAATGAATCATTTAAGTCCTATACCAGTCTTTCGCTGATTTGGGAGTATGTAATAAAATAAATAACTTTAAGAGATAACATATCTTAAGAGGTTATAAAATTATAAAGAATTAGAAATATGATTTTGAATTTATCCCTTACAAACAAACAGTAATTTCTCTTTTTATCGTTAGTATTATTCGCTTTGTGTGCAAAGGATATAACAAAATGTCGTCATTAAGCAAACATTTTCAATTTATTGTGATTCAACGCGACGGACCACTTTGAAAGCTATTATTAGATGGTAATTTGCTTCTATGCTTCTAATTTTTTAAGTTATGATTGATTTTTAACCACATATTTTGCCTAAGGTGTTGAGTTTGTGAAGGAAGCGCAGAGGCAGCTAGGCCACCGAGGGGGTTTTAGTGCGGTACAAATCTCACATAACCCGGTATCCTCTCCTAAGGTGCTGGGTACCTTTTGAAGGTTTTCCCCCCGATAAGAAGACCTTGAAAACAGAAGACCTTGTAGAGTTAGGGCGTGTAGTGTTAGAGGCTTGGCTCTACATGAGATCTGAAAACTTTTTGACAGTGCGAGTATATACATATGGTCTCATCTTGGCAACATTTACTTGAAAATGTTTTTGGTGGGATATAAATTAGGTACAACTTTTGTTTCTTTTTTATTTCTATAATTTTTTTGTAGTTTAATCTTTAATGTCCTAGACGTAGTACCAGCTAATGTACCTTAATGTACAAGTTTGTAGCTCTAAATATATGAATCCAAATTTAATTTGTGTATTTATTTTATTATTATCTTCAACCCCTTTTAATGTCAGGGTAAAGGGTTCAGTTTACGCCACTGGTGGACTACACCACACGGCCAAGTGCGTGGTAAATAAGAATCCTGTCACTATAACGTTAATATAAAAAAATGGAAAATCAATATAAAAGTGATTTTCCCTCAGGAACAGCAATAAATAAGCAGCTAACGTTCATAGTTTCATAATATTGCGGGCCGTGATTTGAATCCGGGCTTCAGTGTGGCAGTCGATTAGTAAACTGTATTTAATCACGTAAACTATTCATTTACATTTTATAAAAGTCATTAAGATTAATCCATGATACTTCTAGATTAACGTTTAACCTTAGAGCATCAAAGTATTGACAGGACAGAAAGAGTTAGAAAGGGTTAAGAATTTATGACACAAAAGGGTTAAAAATTTAGAAAAACCCTATTTTAGGCAATCATTGTGTATGTGATTAAACATCATAACTCTTAAAAACAAAGTAAAAGTTTAAAAAATCCATGGAATATGAGCATCGTCTAGACGCGCCCCCACGACGGAAGTGGCTGTTACGAAATTAATGCGGTTCTAATTAAATAACAAGCTCCGCTGTCGGCCGCTGTATCGTCGTTACTGTCAAAATAGAACTCTTCCATCAACTCGAATAATGTTACAGATGTACTTTTATGTTTAATTACGATTTAAAACAAACAAATGTGACAGAAGAATTTCTTTTTAAATTTAATTGTAACTAAATCTAATGATTACATTCTATTTATGATAAACGATCTTAAAGATAAAGGAGGCCAGGATAGCAATGAAATTGATAAGCTATGGGGCATATTTTAAAACCTTAAGGCAATAAGGATTGTCGTTACCAATATACTAATATCTACTTCTTAACAAAATAAAATACAAAAGATTGAAAATACAAACCGAAAATACAAAAGTACTAAAATAACTATGAAGTATTAAAATGTGTCAATGGTGAAAAAGCAGTTTTTAAATCAAAGATGTGTTGTGCAACGTTTAATTTCAATACCATCATACAGAACAATAAATTAGAATCTGATTTGTATTTCTGTTTAAAATTTATTTACCTATAATTTATGTAATACGTACTTCCTGTCAGAATACTAAACTTGTAATAAATCAAAATTAAAAGAACTGTTAGCGCGTCACTGAGAGAAAAATCGCGAACACAAAAATAGCAATGCAATAAAACTGACATTAATATGAAAATTAGAGTTGCCGAGTGAAAAAATCATAACTCATAAATATGACAAGCGATCCGGAAATGCAAGCGCGGGCTCCGCCGGACGTGCGCCTACGCAAGTGGGTCAGTTTATTTCTGTTTTGGCGGGAACCTAGCCGGAAGCGCCGCCATTGTGGATGGGCTGGGAAGCCCGGAAAAACACTCCCCGGATTTCTAGCTAATGAAATCTTACACGGTGACCGAACAGTAGCAAAGTATTGTGACACGACAACCCAATATCCCGCAACGATCTCGCTTTTTGTTTCATGCGTTTTTCTCGGGAAGTTAACCCGTAGACCGCCCGACGGCTAAATTCGTTCTTCTCGAAACGAAATTCGTATGCGAGGAAATGTAGCTATTTAGTGTTAAAGCATTTCTCAATGTAAACAGGATACGCCATTAATGTAACGGTTGTTTATTTTTTACACCGTCATTACAATATTCAGAGAAATTAATTATTTGTTTTAATGGAATCGGTTTTGTGAAATTAGAAGTGTGGCGAGTATGAGGGTCAGAACTATCCCACAGCGGCGATGCGGGCGCGTGCAATAACGCTCCTTGCGAAGGACTTGAAAGGACTCTCAATTAGAATTAATTAAAGACAATTTAGCAATCCCTGAAAATAAATGGTCACTTGACAACAAACGAGATTTATTAAAGCTTTGTGAGATTTTGCTTCCACGAATTCTTCTGGTGATGGCATTTATCATCACTCAAAATTTTGGGTTGCACAATGTTTTTCACATGTCGAATGTACTTATTGTTAGCAAATGTATTTATTTAACTTTATTACGTAGCACATAATGTAATTCCGTTGGAGTTGTCGTTCAAAAAATATACTTATGTAGTTAATGGAACTTACACAGCTTGATTACATCATTGTCATGTCATTTCCCACCCATTTCAGCCCTGATGCAAGTCTCTTGAGTTTTAGTGGAAAGGTAAGTTTGCCGGCCAGACTTTCACGGGGTAATATCAACCTCCGAAGTAGCAGCGCAAATACAAACATACTCGTATTACCTCAGGCAAGATTTAGAGTTGCTAGGTTGCAAGTTGTATCTGTTCATGTGTGGCCACAGCCTTGGCTTGCACGCTCGTCTATTATTTCGTATTCCATTTAAATAAAATAATACTCAAAATCGAAGCATCCATCCATCCATTAGCCTTTAGGAGTTCACTGCTGGGCGTCTCCCCTAATAATTAAGATCCCCATAGATCGTCATTCCATCCGCTCCTGCGTCCTCTGAACCCAGCGGCTTCCCTTTGTCTTCTTCAGGTCGTCAGTTTACCTGACCGTAGGGCAGCCTGTGCTCCTTTTACCCGACGTGGCCGCCATTTGAGCACCTTTCTTCTCGAAGCATACTTTCTCGTATTTAACGACATATCTTCCAATTATTGTAGCCCAATGCCATCTTTCATTTTTCAAAATACAATATTGTAACAGCCACTGTTAGTAAATATAAAATGACAAGTTTAGGGCACTGATACACGAAGCGTGACGAACAGGTGCGTGTGCTTTCCCACTATAGAATATATTTGAAATAGAAATAACTTTCGCAATATATGCAAAAATAATAAATAGTTTCTAGGAACCTATCTTATAGGAAGGTATGCAATTATCGACCATAATAAGGAACACATATACTGAAGACAAGACTTAATATTGCACAATTGTCATAACTCCATATCATGTGGCCTTATAATATGCTCATCTGCTACTTTATAATAATATAGGTTTTTTTTGTTTTGGACAATGAAATACATTGGAATACGAACGTAATTTAATTAAATTATGACTTATTATTTTTATTAATATGATTACTATGAATGACATTTTTTAACATGAGTACTTTTGGAATTTGGCTACAATAATAATTTTAATTGTTATTATTGTAGCTTTCATCTGTAATTAATATTGATGGAATATCTTGTGTAGGTGATGAATCAGTGATATGATAAATACCTATTTGATACGTTGTAATAATGAGGTAGCTACTTTGTTTTGACATTTAATTTTAAATAGCTGAATTGTATTAATATATTTAAATTAATTGTAAATTTTGCATCTTTTCTTTACCCATGTTCATGCAAATAAATTATTTGAATTTGAATCAAGATTGCGTCCTAATAACTGTGCTTCCTTTTTCTGTTTATACATATTTCCTTAATAATGTGCCCGCTTATTGTTTTCCTGATCATTTCTATTCCATGCCTGCTCTGTGGTGCTCATATTATCGCCGACCACAACCAGCCGCTGGCGACGTCGAGCGATCGTTTTTTACTCCTAATAGCCCGTAATGTGACACTATTGACGAGAAATGGAATGTTTCTCTTTTGATTTGCATAATTTTTGCGACAGACCGTGGGACTGTAGTTGTTCTGAATTTAATTAGTTTTTATATGCGGTTAATACAACATGCCGTGGCAGTTTCTGTATCACGGCTATCATTGCATATTTTGAATGAAATAAGTCCCATTTATGGACTCCAATTTATGAGTAGGTAGAGGTGCCCAGCATAGCAACATAAGGCTAAAATATAATATAATCATAGAATATTATTATCTATTATGCTAGCCCAAATATTTATTCTTCACAGTTATTCAAGGGTTATAACCTTCTCTTTTTTAGGGTTTGTCCGCTATAGCATGATTCAGGAGGTCACCACTGACCATCAAAGTACAAAGAAGCACGCGATCTGTGAATTATGCTCACTTAGCATTTAGGATCAAGTGTCGTCCAAAAATATTATTTATCTGTGATTGAAATTGTTACTATGATGACTGTCAGATAACGTGTTTAAGGTGTTTGTAGTACCTATTGTTGTTTTATTGTGGTTTCTTGGTGTATTTTTGAGTTACATCGGATAAAGTCAATGGCATTTTTTCGATATGGGTTGAATACAATAATAACATTGTTACAACATAACAACATAACATAATATAATAATGCACGATTGTTGTGAAAAGAAATAACAGTGCAAAACATGTTTTTTCGATAGGATTCTTTAATCGTATGATACCTAAGTTTTGCGATTTGAATTGATCCGGTTTGTAACAATTTCTTTGTTTCACATGCATTTCTTCATGATAGTTTCCTGGTATAATAAACTAACAGAAGACGGACAATATGCTCCAATTTGTACGTTTAATGTACGAAGCTCATAAGTAACAGACACTATGATACAAACGAGCAAAATAGATAAAAATAACATAGTTTAGTTAGGTTCTTCCACAAAATTTACTTTCTTTAGGTTCCGAGGACCGTAACAATTGATTTACCTCTTTTACATTTATTTTAATTTTTTAAATTAAACTAATGTTTTTATTTTATGACTTGAAAAAACGTAGACCGAACTCGGATTTTCGGTATGAGAAGTCGGAATATTAATTACTGCACCATCAAAGCTTTCATTATAATTACTCACTTAATACAAAATCAGTTAAATACATTCACCAAGTCATTAATCACAAACTTTTTGCTTCGTTTATAATCATAAAGTAATTAGAAATAAATAATTACAAGTTTGTACAGAGCTTTGATCCGACAATGCGAGTGATATAGCATAAGGTATCATTATCATCACGCGATGTGTTAATTGGCGCCAATTTGAACGATTAGCGCTACAGATTGGAACTTATGAAAGAATTGTGTAGAAAAAGTGCATGTTTTATTCAAATCTTCTTGCATTCAACTGATAAATCTATTTTTTATTAAATGGAGTAGCAGATGAGCATGCAAGCCATGTGATGTTAAGTGGTCGATACAGCCTATGGGCATCTAAGCAAGCCTCTTTCTTGGCTGTGGTCGTAAGCATTAGCGCTACTATTCCGAAGGCAGATGATCGCGTCATGTAGGTCTGGCCGGCAACTACACCTATCCACCAAAAAACAAAAGAATTGCATTATGGTCGATTTAGATTGGTCCAGCGCTGCAATGCAGCGACGATGCATTGGTATTGGTTTGTAGGTTGAAATGCATCGTCACTGCATTCCAGCGCTGGATCGGCACTGGATCAATGTAAAGTACATGTTTGAATTCATTACAGCGTCCAGTGCCCAGCGCTGGATCGGAATAGAATCGTTCCTATTTTTCAATCCAGTGACCCCGCGCCAGTGTCACTGGATCCGTGTAAACGCAACGGGCCAACCTCCGCCGCATACTCGTATAGTGACCACACTTCTGTTTGTCTGGTATAAAATACAAGTCTTATCCAAAAATGTATTAATCAAATCAGGGTCTGTTTTGACATTTTTTGAAGTACTCCGCCTATCACTTATCTATTTTCTCAAATTAGTTTTCCTTTATCCGTTCTTCCTCAAACTAATTTTGGCAAAGGGAAATCTCCCACCGGGCGAGGTGGTCATGCCCGGGGAGCGGCCGCGCTCCAACTGACTCAATTTGGAACTTGTATATATGGTCGAATATTCAGAAAACTTCGATAGCGTGATTCAGGAATACCCGTGACGCCATCTCTTGATGAGTAGCGGAAGGTCGCTACAAATTCATTCGCATCGTGAAGTCGTAGATTTAGTTTTTTAGACATATTTTTTGCGTGAAGCAGTATGATAAAGATTTTTTGACAGAATTTTCAGCTCACTAGTAATCATTAGTATTTTCAGCTCACTAGTAATCATTAGTAGGGATTTATAACAGCTTCAATCAAATATTTTTTTATGGAATGTCAACAACAAACAAACAACAACGTAATGTAAAAACAACAAAGTAATATTGGCTGCAACCCTTTTTGCGTCCCACTGCTGGGCACGGGTCTCTCCCCAATATTGGGGAGGCCTGGAGCTTACTCCACCACGCTGCTCCAATGCGGGTTGGTGGAGATGCGGGTTAGTGGCCAACCCGCTGTCGGATGTTTTCAAACCGCCCATAAGGCCTCCGACAAGGTTTAACGACTGTTATCTATCGACAACAACCGGGACCGACGGCTTAACGTGCCCTCCGAAGCACGGAAACGCGCATGAAATTTTTGCCACTAGCGGTCAGCCATCTCACACCAGACCGCGCCCGTTTGGCTTAGCTGCATAGATCGCTTGCGTTCTACGCTCGCCGCCGAGCCATGCGCGCTTCATTAAGTATTATAACAAAACTAATATTAAATAGTGTTAATTGGTAATTGTATTATCAGTTAAAATATAAAATCACAATTATCATATCACAAACTGTAACTGTAAATGAGAATTTACAGTTAGTAATAGTTAGTTTAAAAATGGTTAAAAAATAAACCAGACCTTGTTTCGCAAGTAAGATTTGCAGGTATTCTTCCCGATTTGCAAAACTCGTATCGAATTGTCAATGAGTATTGTCTAGTAGTTTTTGCTCGTTTCGTTAGCTTACGACCAGTAAGATTTCCTGCCATTGTATTTTTAGCCAAATAACCACAATATTTTTGACTGATTACTTTAACGTTTTATTTTATGTCGAAGTGGATCAACGGTTGAACAGAGCGCAGTTTGAAAATTTGCTATTTCTATTCACAACCGATATTGTTAATGTGGGATCTATTTTTAAATACGAGTATGTGTGTAACCTTAATAATCAAAATGTTAAGTAAAAAACATATCGCTACATTAAACTCATAATCAATTATGTATATAGGTAAATACAAGTACCAGGACAACCAAGCTTTGCTCGGATAATAACAATTTATTTTCTTGGTTTAATTTCAAACGAAACACTCATTTGCTGAGTGTTACTTAACAACGCCATCTGAACTAGCTCTCAATAAAAAAACACGAAAAATTAAAAATAAACGCAATATGGTTCTGATTGAGGTTTGAATCCGATCCGTTTTTAGTTCCGCAATGAGCCCACGTAACAATTTAGCCAAGGAAGCTATAATTCAATGAACGAAATTTTTATAGAGCTCTTTCAAATCGACATTGTCATTTCTTTGAACGTCAGATTGGCGGATGGCGTTTGACGGCGTTCCACGCCACAATATTATTAATACTCTCCAATAGATAGAGTCGTATTTTTCTGTTTATATTTAAGTTGATTATCCCTGAAAATATTTTTTTATAATATAAAATTTCTAAAAATAAAACCTAGCTGGATCGATTTATCACCCCCGAAACCAGGGTACTAAATTTCAACAAAATCGTTGGAGCTGTTTCCGAGATTCAAAATATATATTTAGGTATATGTATACAAGAATTGCTCGTTTAAAGATAGATATAAGAAATGATATGAATTTTATTGCCCAAACTAACATCACTCAATGGCCTAACCCGTACCAAGAGAAATTGGTTTAGGTACCAGTCATATCTAACATTTTGTGTGACAGAAATGTCAAATAAAATTAACTGCTTAGAGAAAAACTTCAGCATCATCAGTGTTTTTTGGACTCCATAACTTAGATAATGTTTATTTTTTGATACTGTAAAAAGAATATTCTTTTTAGTAGCTTAACGTTTAAGAGCTGATAATTGTAATAAACAATCGTAGCAATATATTTTATTGAAATCTACATAAATTACAATTTACAATAAACGGAAATTAGTTTTAGTTTTATTAAATAACCGTTTGTGTTCAGGACCTTTTTATTTTGTACCTTTCTTATTTGTCAAAATCTACGATGATGAAACGTAACAAAGGCTAGACAAGTACAAGGAGAAGCTCTTTGTGTTTTGGTATACATACATGGGTTACTTTTCGTTTTTATCATTTAGAAACATTAAGTACCTAACGTAATTATTATATTTAATTTTTAGTGAGAAAAATAGGGTAAATATTATTCATTACGAAATTCTAATCGTTACCGTAAAGCGCTGGTCATCAATAACTAATTAACTTCAACATACCGATTAACACTTACCTCATTAACAATTTATCAATTTAAGTGGCGGGTTATATCTGTCCGCCCCTAGCCGGAGGCTGCCCTGAGTTACTGCTAACACTTGTTGTTATTAGAATATAATAAACTAGAATTATTGTGAAAATAAATTTCTAGCTACCAGCCACTCATTTAGATTTCTAACTCATGTTCGCATACACAGCTTTTTATGGTGCAGTAAACAGCTTCAGTTCTAGTAATGTAAATACTAGAACAAAAATACTTTATACTCCATCATGAGCTAACAGACTTGTAAGTTATGAATACGATTCTAAAATAGATTATGATGAGCTTTCTATACGCTAATATTAATATAGTTTAGAGACCTAACTTGATCCAATGATCTTTTACAAGAAAACATGGCAATACAAGAACAAGCGGGCAAGTAGGTTTAAGAAAAGATTCTCAAGACAGAAGTTACTAAAATGACTAATGGAAACTGCTCATATTGGATAATTATTACTTTCCACAACACTTATAAAGGCATAACGTGAACAAACGAATTTTTAGTGGCGGGTTCGGGTTTCTTTTTGGACAAATTCCATTATAAGTTAATATCCCCAAATAAATTTGTAGCGATGTGTGTGGTGCACTCTAAGGAACTGTAAGTTATGTAAATAGCTAATTTTACACGTACCTAGCACATACATTGTAGTTATATCCGCCGACGCTTCCAAGTGAAGAAAACTCTAGAGTTCATAATTTTAGAATTTCTCGACTTGTAAAATTTTGAAGTTATGTTAAAAGATTTAGTGTAAAAAGATTTTGGACAATTGAACCAATTGGGAGTAAAAACATTGTATTATTAGGTGCCGTCGTTAAATTTGAAGTTATAGTTTATCTACAAGCTACAACTCAAGAAGTTTGAGGCAGAAACAAGAAATATTGTCAACATAAATAAAAAATGTTCTAAAAATACTTTCCATTGGGAAATTACATGAAATGATTAAAAAACACATTAAAACACGTAGTAAATAAAATAACTTAAATAACCAATTGGAGTCATTGAACTCAGCTGAAAACTCAAAGTGAAAAGCGAATGGCCGAGAAATACGTTACTTCATTATGCAACATCAAAGGGGAAAAACTCCCTTTTGACCCTTTGCGAGCCAATCTAATTTTTGAGTCGACTTTTATTAAATTTCGCTCGCCGATACCGGATAACTAAGTTATTTGTTCTAACATTTTTAACTAAGGACTTACTGATTGAGGTACTTTGTAGACTGTTTGGATTTTAAATAAAAATAGGTAAATGTAAATAATTAGTAAATATATTTCCAATTTTGTAGTAAAATGAACCCAAACTGAGTTTCAGTGGGACTTTAATAAAATGTCAGGATGGGTTTAGTACTTTTACTTTATGAATTTCCATAATAAGTAACCTATAACCTGGTTTCTGATGATTTGTTTTGAATTTTTAAATCTCAGCAAAATCTCATTTTAAGTTTTAATCAACTATAGTGATGGGGATAAAAATGAAGAAAAAAATCAGCAGTGATGTAAAATTTTATTACGTTACGCTTAATATTCTTTGCTAGAACATTATCCACTAGCTGGAGCGGTTCTGACATTAATTTCTCGATCTCGATCAAGATTATGAGCATGACTCGATACAACTTGATCCTAGCGGAATACAGTCATAAGATGGAAAAGCGGAACTTTCTCAACAGTTCCTTGTGTGGGGCCGTGGTAGATGTGTGTGTGTATAGGTGTTCAGGATCAGTGGCCGGCGCGCGCGCACCTGCTGTGGTTCCCACGCCTCGCCGCCCGCTCTCCTCGCCCCGTGACGTCACATCCACACAAACAACGGTCTGCAAACTCGTTTTTTTATTGGCCCATTACGCAAAGAAATGTACAGCGATTGAATAATTTAATATGCTCTATATTCAAGAAAATATGAATTGACTCTTATTAAGGAATGTTTTGCTAAAAAGGTAACTAAATACCTATCGGAAAACTTCATTTGCTACGAATGTGCTACGCGACTCTACAATTCTAAAAGGTCGTAGCAAAGCGAGCTTTTGACGTCGTCCCTCTTTAAATTTTGTTTTGTGTTAGACTTTTTAGTTGAAGCTTATCTTCAATTTTATTAAAAAATATTTTATTTCTACATACCTATTGTTGTTATTCTGTTTTTAAAATTATTAATATTATGGTAGAAAATTTACATTGGCCTATATCGACAAAAAGTAATCAAAATCTACTGAATATTTTTAGGTAATGATGAGGAATGATAATAGTATGGAATAAATTATTATGCATTTAATTTGATGTTAGGGGCCGTCCATTAATCACGTGAGGCTCAAAAGGGGGGGAGGGGGTACGGAATCATCACGAAACATCACGAGGGGGAGGGGGGGTCTCGTTAGACATCACGTGTATTAATTTTATTTATTTTTTGTCAAAAAGTGCTATTTCTGAACCGAAATTTTGAACGGCGCGAAAATTTGAACGATTTGTAGTATGACCTTGATTGAATCGCCCGCCGAGGGAGGGAGGTTGTCTGCGTAGTGCGCGAGGATGATGATGCCGAGTGGCTTGACGAAACCGAAGTTAATATGTCACAAACCTCTTTGCCAATAACAACTGCCAGTGAAGAAGAAGCTTTACCAGTTGTAACCTTAAATAAAAGTCTTGCAACTGCGTGGGACGAAGACAACATTAATTAATTATTCATTAATTTTATTGCAAATACATATAAATGTTTTTCGAATCAAAACGCCATTTTTTAAATATTTTTTTCCAGTCAAAAATAGCCTTTACATAGACTTCCAAAAAAATACACGTGATCCAGAGGGGGAGGGGGGGGGTGGTCCCAAACCTCACCAAATATCACCAGGGGGGAGGGGGGGTCAAAAAATGAGAAAAACGACCTCACGTGATTAATGGACGGCCCCTTATTGTAATTGAATTATTTTTTTACTCACCAATTTTCTCCACCCTTTCTCCATTGTTAATCATTAACAAGAAAACGGATTAAATGCGTGTGTTACACACACACATTATTTTAATTTAACTTAAAAATATTTTAAGTAGGTATGGTGTTAGCAGCGCCATCTTACTTAAGTCTATGACATTACGTCTAAGTTCCGCGCCATCTAGCGTCCCAAGCACAAACTACTATAACAACAACCTCAACAGGTAGTTCTTTGATGTTTATGCCAGATGGCGTTAGTTGTATGTAGAGAAAGTATTTTGTTGAGTCAATAGCAAGAAAAAAGGCATAGGAGTTCAGAATTTTTCTCAATTTTTTTGACTTTCATCTTTTTTAAGACTTTATAGAGCAAGAACTCTGTTGGCTGGTTTATTATTATTTATTATACTCGTATAAAGACAAAAATAATTTAGATTTTTTTTACTTTCTACGTCAATTGTGCCGCCTATATTAGGTAATTGTATGGGTGGTTTAACATTTAATTTTATTAGTCGTAGGTATACACATTAAAATTTTATCATTTTTAAAGCGCAGACAAAGCTTAAGTTTACATTAGAATATTACAATAATGATGGCAAGCACAATGTAATTGTCATAATAATTAAAAATAAAATTTGTTTATTTATATCAAAGAGTGTGTTGTACGTTTGTGTAGAGATACGGCTGGGCAAGTTGGCAGGCTTTCAAACGCCTTTGGTATATCATAACGAGAGACCAACAGATTTATTACCCCAATAAATCATATTTAGGGCACACACTTCGGAATAATGTGCGAATTTATTGGCAAAGTTAACGCACTAGATTTTGAAGATTTTGGTATATTCATTGAGTCGCTTATTAAAAAGGCGAAATCAAAATGGGTAGAGCTTTCATCTGTCTTCTAATGTTCTACAAAGTAGCATAATTTTTATTAAATACCTATGTACATCATGTATAAAATGAAAATTTGCTAAGCTTCAATGTATTTGATGTAACGAGGGCCGAGGCAAGCATAGATTGAATTTATATTAAATTAACTCTTCAATTAACTAAATTTAAGTAACACTTATCTCGGATTCTTGATATACCTATTGTACCTAATTTATTATTAGAAGAAAGTGACTTTACTTAAATATAGCGGGTATTTTATCTTCTTACTGTATTAATTTACGTTTCATATTTACACAAAAGAATAAATAATATTCATTTAAGAACTGTTTTACTGAATATACTTTATGTAAGTGAAGTTTTGTGTGTACTGTTCACGCATTAAAGCTTCTTTACTTCACAAACGTACATAGGGATGCATTTTATACATTTATTGTATACTAGCTGTGCCCGCGACGTCGTCCGCGTGTATAAAGACTTTGATAAAATGGATTGATTAAAAATTAAAGATTATTTATTTGCATTGAATAAGTAGCAGGTAGATTATTCTTATATATAGTGAAATCACTTATAATACAATGTTCATATGTTCAGAAGAAACCTAATGTATTTTTTCTAAATCCTTCAAACCTAAAACAGTAAGGAATGCTTACTGTACTGATCTTACTATCCACTTTTCTCACGTTTCGCTTTTCTCGCGCAATCAGATTCTCTTTACAAATATGTACCTCGTTTATTAAAGTTAAGAGATACTGCTTCATCATGGTTTCATCTATGTTAAAAATAGTATCTTTAGTAAATTCGGTGAATTTATACTGCAAATAATGTATAGACTCATTCTATATACATAGCTTTAACCTACTGCAGAAAAGAGGTGCACTATACAACTACTTGTACTTGACGTACTTAGGATTAAACAATCGGAAAAATAATTGTAAGGTCAAATAAACTATAGGTTTAAAACTTGCGGACAGCAGTTTGGTCATAAGTCATAACTCTTAAAACATTGTAAACAAAAGCAGAAGGCAGGGTCTCTACACAGAGTGCTATCTGTATTTGGAAATAAAGAATATTTTTATAAAGAATCTTTAAAGAATCCTTAATATCTCCATCAAACAACGTGTGTGGATGAGCCCTCAGCCCGTACGTAATAAAGAGACGCAAAAAATTAGTTAAGTTATCATTGGTCCAATTAAAAATGTTCAGCATCATACGTATACCTTCCCAACGATGGGACAACCCGCGTGGCACAATGTTTACCATGGCGGACTGCTAATCGAACTGTCCCGGGTTAGAATCCGGCAGCGAATCCGGCAGAAATTTCAATGATGAGATTAAACTGTA
The DNA here is from genome assembly GCA_911387765.1 of Pyrgus malvae. NCBI lineage: Eukaryota > Metazoa > Arthropoda > Insecta > Lepidoptera > Hesperiidae > Pyrgus > Pyrgus malvae. The sequence continues at coordinate 9,075,703 of OU426964.1, forward strand.
CTCGGTCTGGGTGGTTGTGTTTCTGTCTCTATGTGTGTTCATGGCACCCACGACACAGGGTATATCTACCCTAATGTGAGGCTATACGTGTGAAATGTTATTTTTTATTTTTTTTACACTATGTACTTCCTTTTATTAGACTTAAGGCTTTTATTTGAAATTATCTCCATCGATTCACTTTGGAGAAGAAATTAATATTGCTCAATAACGCCATCTACCGTATGGCATGTAAACTTTGTGGTTGATAAATCGAATGTCAAATTATGAGATTAACAGTTGGTTCACTAAAAGTTTAACTATTCGTCACCTAGATGTCTGCAGTAGTCTCGTTTTGTTAAGGCTTTGTACATTCTGTATGAAGGTTTAGATTCCGTATCTTACAACCTTAATGCTGGATGCATTGAGATTGTAAGATTTGGATTTCGGTTCATCGGAGCTTGAGGCCTCCTCAATATTGGGAGAGCTCCATGCTCAGCAGTGGAATGCTAAAAAGGTTGCAGCTTGATATAATGTAGCGATAATAATCGTTTCAGCTGCAGCCTGTTCATAATCTTCCACCCCAAAAGAAGACTAATAAGCTGAGCAACTAACTCAATGGAGCCTGTGATGTAAGGTTCGGCGGCGGTAAGGCTCGCGATGCGCTTATTAGGTACCTATAGTCTAGCCATACTCGGCCAACGAAAGAAAATACAGTAAGCTAATCTAAGTATATTTAATATAGTCGACAATATTAGTGAGAGTTCAAAATAATTTTACTTAAATTTAAACTTTTATTTATGGTTTTGACTGGGCTGTTACCGAAACTTTCATACAAATTCCCCAAATTGCCTTTTAAGTTTATGTCGCGTATTGTGTAAATGAACATAACTTTTTTGTTTATCACCCGATTGATATGAAATACACACTAATGTTACGGAAATTCATTCAACAATATATCAGTAAACACATCATTCAAAGAAGGGAAAAGAATTTGAGAATGAAATATTACGTTAAGGTTAATTATTGTACGCTTGAGATACCAACTTTCGAATCCATTTTATTTGCTATTGAGGGGTAGTTTTGAAAAAAGCTTAAATAGAATTCTTACTATGTTAGTAAAGATTACAAATATAAAATTATAAGTATATTACTCTGCACAAAAATATTCTGTACATCAAGTTTCGACACTCAATTTTCAAAGAGTTTCAAAGAAAATTGACATTTAAAGGGTGAATTTCGGGAAAGGCTGAAACACATATTCTTTTATTTTGGTTAGAAAATATTTATACCAAATTTCAAGAAAATCTATTGAAAAAATCCAAGTTTTCCATACAAATTTTCATCGCTCATTTCACACCCTTAATGATGTGAGGGTGATTTTTAAAATTATCTATAGCCTAAATGTTAGCGAGGACCAATATATATAAAACAAAAAAAGTTTCATCAAAATCCGTCCAGTAGTTTTTGCGTGAAAAGCTAACAACAGACAGACAGACAGACAATAATTTCAAAACTTATATTTTTAGCTTCTGTTACTTATAAAAAGACCCCTAGAAGTATTTTTTTAAATTTATATGCAATGTACAGAATTGACCCTGCTTACAGTTTTATTATATGTATAGATAGGTATATAATTTGAGTATCAAGGGTATTATTTTTCTTTTTTTATGCCTTTGCCTCTTTACTACTAAAGTATCGAGGTACATTTCAGTGAATTAAAACTATGTTTAGTTAGCACTAGCGGCCTCCCGCGACGACTTTAGTTTAAGAATTTCTCTAAAATAAAAGTAGCACTCCTCCAACAAGCAGTTACTTCTTATAACATTACGAGTAGCTACCTGCCAGTGAAAGTCCCGTCAAAATCGGTCCAGCCAGAGATTAGCCGGAACAAACAGACAGACAGACAAAAATTGTAAAAAATGTTATTTTGGTAGGTATATGTAAGTACCGTATATAAATTCATATGCATGTAGTAAAAAGCAGTTATTTTAATATTACAAACAGACACTCCAATTTTATTTATTTATATGTATAGATTAGCGGGAAAGTCATGACATTGACAAAGACGAAACAAAACATATTTTAGGTGATAGAGGTTGGCAATGTTACACCATTGATGTTTATGAATAAAGCCTTAGAATATAAGATTTACCGTTTGGCATCACGCATTTTCGCATGATTACATCCACACATGGCACACTCTGAACAAACACCCATAATTGACATTAATTTGGCTTTGGGTGTCATCGCGCGTTCAATTCGAGACTCTAAACATACAAATAATGAGATGTAAATTTAGCAAAGCCAGACTGAATTATACGGTTTAGGCATATTCACAATTGAATGACATTTAAATACAATCGAGTTCATTTTGGGGTTTCAATTCAAATGGAGAACATTTTCTTTGTGACGTGTTAGCCCAAAATGCAGGTATAATTGCTAATCTGAAAATAAAATAATATTGTGGTTTTTACGACAGACAAGTGGATATTTTTGTAAGTTGACAGTATTTTTATTGCTAAGAGCATCAAAGTTACTGACTCACCCTTCAGTGTCATACCTGTTATACCTTGATGCTCTAAGATTTATATTGAGATAAATTATTTTTGACGTGATAACGTCTTTAAAATCGTTTTAGTCGGGTGACATGTTCAGAAACTTGTGTCACACCAAAACCTCACGAGCGCGATCGCAGGTATAACGAGAGAGAGACGGACCGATCTCCCGTCTCATCTCGAGCGCTGCCAGTCAATCCGTGAAACTTGACGCGGAATCCTCATGAGCGGAGGCTGGCATAGCGTTCGAGTGAGTGGACCGATCTTCCGTCTCTCTCACTCTAGCGGCATACAAACGAATGGAGATTTTCTCGTGCGGACGTTATCACGTAAACATCTCGATCGTAAACCTACTTTACAAACAATTTGCCGTTTTTAATAATATTAACTTTCGTTTGAGATAATATTAATTGAATTTTTAGATACTCGTAATATTAGCACGCTTGGCCCGGCGGCTAGCGTAAAATCCACGCGCAGCTAAGTGAAAATGGTGCATTATGTAAGATAGGTTAAGCGTTTTTGTGCTTTGGAATACGTTAATTTGATTGGGTACGTTAGGCCGTTGGTCCCAGTCCCTGTAGCTTCGGGATTAAGAATAGAGCTACGGTATCCCCTGCCTGATCGTAACAGGCGACTAAAAGGGGGCTTCCGGGATTGTGGACGGTGTGAGTGGGAGCTCGATCCATCCAACCAGCAGCCCCGGGCAGGGCGACGATGTGTGCGTGGCCGCATGTCGCCGAAGCATCGGAAGGTGCAGTAGAGCACATCTGCTGTCCCGAAGATGGGCCCGTTCTGGGGCATCGCGCGTGGAGCACACCGGTGCGTTCCGCCGGAGATTCCGGAGTCCTCCCCAAGCGCAGTGGCAGCCACCGAGGGGTTTTTAGTGCAGTCAAATCCCACATAACCCGGTACCCTCTCCTAAGGTGCCGGGTACCTTTTGAAGGTTTCTCCCCCAATAACAAAAAAAGGCCGTTGGTCCCAGTCGACCGATCGATAGAATATCATTAAAAGACGCCGGATCAGAGTCCTTATGGGTGGCTTAAATACATCCGACGGCGCATTGGTCACTAATCCGGATGTCCACTAACCAGCATTAGAGCAGCGAGGTGGAGTAAGCTTCAGGCTTCCCCAATAATGCCAAGAGAACTGTGTCTAGCAGTGGAACGCAAAAAGGGTTGCCATTAAGCGTATGTTAACATTGGCTGCAACCCTTTTGCGTCCCACTGCTGGGCACGGGTCTCTCCCCATTATTGGGGAGGCATGGAGCTTACTTCACCACGCTGCTCCAATGCGGGTTGTTGGAGATGCATGTTAGTGGCTAACCCGCTGTCGGATGTTTTCAAACCGCCCATAAGGCCTCCGACTAGGTTTAACGACTGTTATCTGTCGACAACAACCGAGACCGACGGCTTAATGTGCCCTCCGAAGCACGGAAACGCTCATGAATTTTTTTGCCATTAGCGGTCATCCATCTCACACCCGACTGCGCCCGTTTAGCTTAGCTGCATAGACCACTTGCGTTCTACGCTAGCCGCCGAGCCATATTAACATTACAGCTACAGAAACATTTAAAATTATTCATATTGATATTTTTAACTTGTAGAAACAGAAACGCATTGTAGCCTTTTTTATTTCCATCGCTCATGACTAACAATAAAGGCGTGAGTGGAGTTACCGTATAAAATATGAATTCGTTATCTATATACATAAAAGCAATGTTGTGTGACATTAGTATGCAAACTATATGGGAGCTTCAGCGGAGAGGTGACGACGAGCACATTAAGATGCGCACGCGCATCTACAGACGCGTCACGCATCAAGAAATAGAATTCGGGTGCGATAAAATTATACAGAAATTAATATAAAACACCTTTTATAAAATAATATTGTTGGAGTCACCACTAAGACATGTATAACTTAAAAAAACAAGCATTTATAAGCAAGTCATTGTATACATTGTATATATATATAATTATCATAGAAAAATAATTTACCTGCTTGTTATTGCTGCTTGCTGGTAATGTTTGAGTAAAAGACAAAAAGTTTGATATAATAATTTATAACGTAAGTTAAAACAACAATCGTACATACTCGTATATCGCAAATGTTACACCATCATGGTAAGTAAATACCAAATTTACATAACCAAATAACAAATTTATACGACTTTTCTCGAAGTACCGAGATGGCAGATGATACAAGGATTTTTTTATTTTTATTTGAATGGAGTAGCAGACGATCATGCAGGCCACGTGGTGTTAAAGTGATTGCTGTAGCCCATGGACATCTACATACAACCTCAAGCAAGCATAGGTAAGTCTTGTCTGAGGTTGTATGCAGTTGCGCTGCTACTCCGGAGGCTGGTGGTCGCCTCGTGTAAGTGTGGCCGGCAACTGCACCTTTCCACCGAAACAGAATTGGTTCACGGCAGAAGTGGGTGCAGCGGTGGTACTTCAACGGGCGAACGTTAATAGTTCTACCACCTACAATTAGGATTAGGAATACAGAACCAAAAAGTTTTCAATTTCTATCCATAATGTACAAAGACTCTACAGTCGAAAGGGCAGTGAACTTTAATGGTCGACAAAATGTATCCTTATTTAGTATGTCTATTTTCTAGGCGCTTCAGAAGAGTTTCTGAGTACTAAAATATCTATATTTTAGAATTTAAAGCTCTACAGAGAAAAATACTCAAAAAATGTTTCTTGTTACAACACACATATTAGATATAATTCATAGAAGGTAGGAAGAAGAAGAAAGGAAGAAGAGGGAAACATAGAAGGATCTTTGCTATAAATAAACAAATGATCTGCATGACCATTTAGTTTTCAGTGGTCGCGACTTGCATTGTAAACTCAAGTTTCATTATGCTCCAGTCATAAGGTCATAACTGATGTTGAATGCGCGTGCTACTCCAGAGGCTGATGGTCAGCTCATTAGAGTGTCAACACCCATACTATAAAAATGCCAACACTATACACGGTTGCGCTTACTTTGTCGAGGCAAGTTCTACTTAATATATAATATAATATAATACAGCACCATGGGCAACCTGTCTTTTATTAATGTGGTAATTCCTCCGCACCTACGAGGATTATTTTTAAATCTATTTACTTTTTTCTGATAGGGTACATACAGACTCTTTGTATTGTGGTATAGACGCGGCGCGGGTAAAAGCTACAAAACTTAAAACCGTAATGCATATTTGTTTACATTTAAAAAAGTCGAGCTAATCGCGTGATATTTGCGTAATTGTTGTTCCATTAGAACATAAATAGGGATTCGTTAGTTTCGATAGTAATTTATCTGTTTGCGTTGGCAGCGGTCAGTATCGCGATTAATAAAACAACATGTCCGCCGACCAGTCCGCCCTCGGTACCAGGCGAGCATACGTCTGTGGAGCTTTCGTGTCAAAGAACAGTTTAGCTCAGATGTTCTATTACATATTGAATTATATGGGTTATTTTATAAACAGAATATTAAGAGTATTCTTAACAGGCCGTTGGATTTTGAACCCTACCCACCGCTGGGTCAATGAGAAAGAAATAACCTGCGAAAAGAATCTCACAGACAATGTTTTATATTTAATTTGGAATCTCCTCAAACCATTTTTGTTGCACATTTCAGGACGTTTTATCTTTAAATTGCACCAATTATGAAAACATACGTAAATTAAAATTATTGTTGTTAAAAGTACAAGACATAATATTGTGTTGCTCTCTATGTAATGTATTTTGTAATGTCGATTCACAATAATATAAGCGGAAATATGGTTCGTAGTTCGTTCATCACGCAAGAACAGCTGAATGAAATTTGGCACGGATATAAATATTATATTATATAGTGTGGAAAATATCATAGGCTACATGTTAGCCCGTGGGATACATTAGTATTATTAATCACATAAACTCGAATCACTCGAGCGGTATGGTAATTGTAGGATTATTCTCTTTCAGAAAATATTCTCTACTTTGATTTGACTCTAATAATATTATACTCTCTATGAATCACTGCGCCAATACATATTCTCTGACTCGGGCAACCGCCATTCACGATCGCCATGAATGAAGCTCGCTTGTGTGTATGTTTGTGTGTGACTGTGTGTGTGCTTCACGAACGAGCCGTTGCTTTGAACACGTGTTTATTTGAGTCAACATGGTAGGCCGTTCATGAGAATTTTCTTGTGTCAACATCTGAACTTGCTTAGACAGAAATAACTTGCAGCTTTGTTTTCGCAAAGCAATAATATAAATGGCCGCCTACCACTTGTAATGGATGGCTAGGCGCTTGGATACTTAAACTGTGTTCGTCGGGTTTTGTGAATTTGTGAATCAAGTTAAAATACTGGTTTTAGAGCAATTATTTAACCATTTTATAAATATAGGTATTTACAAAGTAATCAAAATATGGAATAGGCAGGAAAATTCTGTAATGTTTTTGAATTTTTTCAAAACCATTTTATGTGCTTTTAGGACGATTTATTTCTGTATGGTTTTAGTTGCTCACACTGAAACCTATAAATATCGAGTCAACTTTTTATTGTACATAATATATAAGAAGATTACACCTAAAACGACGTTGATCGACTTGTTTACCAAAAAATTTAAATTAAACGACATCGGACGAAACGCCATCGAAGTATAATACAATAATCACAGTACAATAATCACAAAGATAATAAAATAAAAAAATGTAGTATTAATACACCAACACGAAACCAGTACGTCAACTATGACATGAGGTATTCTAAGAGTAAATAAATTTATTGTGTGTAAGATTGATTAAGATACGTAATTCCTCGGTCACCCTCTCACCATCTGATAAGCAAGTGTCCCACAGACTCCACATGTGTTAAGCCTACATGAAACACGAGATATCATCTTAGCATGACATTTTGAATGCTATTACAAAATAATAGAGTTTAAATTTGGTCATTTTTTAAAACCAGGTGATATACGACACTTACTTTCCACTTGGCAGAGCATAAAAAACTGCTTAGCACGCAGTATTTAATATAATGTTACATAGATGCACGAAGGTTTGATTAAATAGATTTTTTAATATTTTACATATACATACCTATATTGATATAATTCTGTTCCTTAGAGCATCAAGGTTGACAGGTATGACACCCGTCAAAGGAGTGACGAAAGGGGCGAACCCCTCGTCCCAACGTGCATGCACAATGTGCCTTCTAGTTATATACAACTAGTGTGTGTCTATGTGTCAGTGTTATCGATGCATAGAAGATGACGTTGTTAATTGAAATTGACATATTTAGAAATGTTTGCGTATGTCGCTACAGACATCATCGCTATGAAAGAATATTGTGTATGTGTGACAAAATTAAAATGTGTGCGTTCTTCCTCCCGCGGCCCCGCACCAGATTTGGCACAAAAATTATGTATCGAGCTATGCCGTCTCTACTGAAGGGTGAGTCAGTACCTTTGATGCTCTAAGTTCTGTTCACATTGCGCCTTGATATTAATAAATAAATATTTTTTTACAATACTAAGTATGCATAAAATCATTTTACAATACTATTTAATTTTAGAATGTTAGCCCATGCTTCCTCTGTATCTATTGCGATTTGTTTTTATTCCCAATAATATTGCTGGCAATGTTGCTAATTGCCAGCAGTCAATACTATTGAAATGACAATAAATTATTCCTTTCGTGATAAATCGATATACCTAACACCTTAGACTAAGAATAATGTACTTTGAGAATTATTGGTCTATGCCTAATACCTTAGACTAAGAATAATCCTAATACATACATACATGCTGTTTATAAATAAAATTGTATAAGTAACTAAAATAAAACAAAGCAACCATTAAGTATTCGGGTACGTATGTATCTCCTATATACAATTATTTAATCAGTGATAGATAATACTTAGGGTCTCTTTCACCATCTCCAAGTAAAGTTTTGATTAGTTACGTCCCAAGTAAAGTTAATTGGCAAGTAAAAGCTATGAGTACGGGTCAGTTTCTCATATGATTAATGCTACTTGAACATCGTGAAATTGATTTTGAAGTTACGGGTGACTTTAACCAACAATAAGCGTACTTGTCACTTACTGTAAGGTGGTGAAAGAGGCCCTTAGTCTAACATTGTAAATGTGTCATATAATAACAGAAATTGTGTAATAGTTCATACGGCATAACTATATTGTACACCTGTATATAAAATATTCTACTTTGTATCTGTTTTTTTCAAATAAACGTTATAATAATAATTATTATTATTAAATTTTATTTATATCGCTACAATTAGTAAATCTGTGATGAAATAACTAAATCTGTTTTGTTAGTAAACGCGTAATAAAACGTTTCAAAATTTATTAAGCGATTCTAAATTCGAAGCAATATCAATAACATTAAATTGTTTATAAATATTAAGTAGGGAGTAATTCATGAAACGTTGTAACTTCAGAGTTTCAGTAAACACGAGAAGGCATGCGTTTTGGCAACATCCTGTATATGGAACAACATGGCTGAGGAAGTGGACACCGCAACATCCTTTAGACATTGGACACCGGTAAAAAACTTGGTAAAAAACTGTTTCACATATACTTTTTTTCATTGACAAGATAATAAAAAAATCTTCATCGTGGTAATCTTAAGACTGATTTCAATCTTCAGAAAAATTTATTAGTCAGTTAATAATATCGCTATTCTTTTCATATATCACATGAATAACGTTAACAGCACTAACTTTTTATGCATCATTTATGTGACGAATATTTTTGAAGTGAAAACTTCTTTGCGGCGTTGTGCACTATTTTTGGGATGGGTAAAAAATGTTAAACTCACGTCAACTACACGTGGCCTGATCGAAAATTCGTAAGACGGAGGGGTGACAGCTGATGACGGCTCGACTGTCTATACTTGTAAAATTCGTTTGTATCAAGTATTTAAAATATGGACATTGAACAAAGTGCATCTATTAAAAAAAAAGTGACGAAGAAATAGTGAAAGAAAATGAGTGAGAACTTTATAAAATGTTGGATGTAAACCTACTGAAAATACTAGATGAAAAATAATACTGATAATAAAAGCAATTCGTGCGAAATTATTCCCTAACCATTCCAAAATATCAAAAATGCACAACGTTAATGTTCAAGTTTTCACTTCTGCCGGCACTACCGGAGTGCAACCCGTTTTTTTATCCGGACATTGAAAAATCGGCCCTTAGACTTTTATATCTTACAAAGATCCCTCAAGTTCAATATTTCACATTTGTTCTGTTCATTAGTTTTGTTAACAAGCGTGATTTATAATAATCGATTCTAATCGGCCTGTTATAATGTTACAGTAATCATTAAATTTTATTAGATAGGTACCCGGGTTTTAATAAGTTCGACTTACCTATAAAAAACAAAAGGCAGCCTCCTAAACGGTGCGAATAATATTTATATAAGCACTCAATACAGAGCTATTTATTATACTTAGTGACTTTTTAATGTAATTTCTAATTAGACAGTCTATTCTGTATAATCATTTAAAAGGCTATTTTTGACTCTGAACGAATGTGTTATCTAGCGGAATTCCTTAACATTTCTTTTGTGATATGAAACAGGTTTTATATCTGTTCACGGTTTAATAATCTGTTACGAATAGATACCTCATTGTATCAAAATTTTCCATACTAAAGTAAATACTAGAGCAGTCTAAATATTAGCAAATTACGAGTATGACAAATGATGAAAAAATATCCTGTGAAAATTTGAAAATGGCGTCACATAACTGCAAGATTATATAACAAATTTAATATGTAAAAACAAACATTTCTATACCCATAGAATATAGATAAGTAGATACTGTATACTTTTAAGGGTTGTTGTGTGGTGTAAAAATAAATTAAATAGGTACGTACGAAATTGTTAGTAAAGCTTACTTTTGCTTTCTAATTGTTAGTAAAGTTTATTCATGACATTGAATGACAAAAAATAAATAAAAATAAGTTCTGTTTGGCCTGCGTTACAACAAAGAACGTGAAACGTTCAACATATACGCCCTATTTTTTAAAGATATAAATTACGGCAAAGTAAAGAAACGATGAAGTTATAACAGAGCTTATAGGCTTCGAGTGAACTAATGATCTGAAGATGACAGCGGAAACTCGTTGGATTCAGAGGGCACGGGCACATGTCCGAACGAAGTGGCGAACTTCAGGGGAGGCCTATATCCGGCAGTGAACTTTTATAGGCAAATGGATGGACGGATAAGTTTCTATAGGTCCATGAAATCACCGACGACCAGCGTGGCGCAATGGTTATGATGCCGGACTGCCAATCGAGGGGTCCCGGGTTCGAATCCCGGCGAAACAGAAATTTGAATGATGAGTTTAAATTTCTGTTCTCAGTCTGGGTGTTTGTGTTCCTGTCTTTGTATGTGTCCATGGTCCCCACGACACAGGGTATTAATAACCTTACTGTGGGGCTATGAGTGTGTAACGTTTATGAAATGACAGTCTCCTTTTTATATATTAAGATGGTCATTAAAACATTACATACTTACTCCTTTTTAAACAGTTGTGTAAAAGCAGTCAGACAAAAGTCTAGGCTACCCGGTGTGAGACATGACTCAAAGATAACGCGATAATAACTAATAAATGCACGCATTGTGCCCTTTAGTGGAAAGTCAGCTTCTGTTATCGATACTGGAAATTTTACTCTCATTGTTGCTATTATCATTTTACTCTGAAATAAACTTTAACTATTGATAACAAAGGATTGTTTGTAACATGGAACTTTTGTCAAAGCATAGTGACCCCTCATTCATATTATTAATATTAAATGTACTATATTGTAAATCTAATATTAAATTAACACAACTTTAAAACTTGATAAAATATATACTTATCTACGTATTATTATTATTATTATTATATGAGTTGGTGGGGAAGGGTATAACCCTAAGGCCACTGCGACCAGTAGATGATCTATTGTAGCCTGGCCCCGCGTTTATATCTGATTCCCAAGGCCGACGGTTGTTAGGAACCGTACGATGCGCCTTGGATCTAGAAGTTTGACATCTTCCGATGTGACTAGGCTGCCACCCAGTAGTCCCTGTAGCTTCGGGATTAAGAATAGAGCTACGGTATCCCCTGCCTGATCGTAAGAGGCAACTAAAAGGGGGCTTCCGGGGATGCGGACGGTGAGAGTGGGAGCTTGACCCGTCCAGCTAGCAGCCCCGGGAGGGACGGCGGTGTATGCGTGGCCGCATGCCGCCGTGAACACCTGAAGGTGCAGGAGAGCACATCTGCTCTCCCGAAGATGGGCCCGTTCTGGGGCGCCTTGTGTGGAGGACACCGGTTCGTTCCTATGGAGATCCCGGAGTGCTCACAAACGCAGAGGCAGGCCACCGAGGGGGTTTTAGTGCGGTCAAATCCCACATAACCCGGTATCCTCTCCCAAGGTGTCGGGTACCTTTTGAAGGTTTCCCCCCCGATACCAAAAAAAAGGCTGCCACCCAGTATCCGACTTCTGCTATGTGTGAGTGCGACACAATCGCAGAGGATGTGTATTCCCGATTACTCTTCGCTATTGCAGAATCTGCATATCTACGTATAGAGTATAGGAAATAATTGACATTGAAAGGCATTTGTAGGAATTCGTAGAAATGATCTGTAATCTAAATCCCTTTCATTGTTTCTGACAGCGAACTGCTTTTTTAAGTACCTATTTTTGTTTTATTGTAACTTGAATAAAAAAACCGGACAAGTCCTAATCGAACTCGCGCACCTAGGGTTCCGCAAAATATTTATATTGTATGATTTAACTAAAACATTTACGGTTTTTTGCAATTTTTCCTTTATCTGTGCTATAAGAGGATGCTTCGTAAAAAAATTCCAGGATTCTGTGTTCACGGGAAGTACCCTGTAGGTTTTTTTTCACTTGCGAGTGTATCTTTTGATTGCCCTGGCTTAGAAGTTTGATTTTTTGACAGCTCCAAGGGACAGGGAACAGGGATAGACTTCAGTAAGTATTTGATTTTAATTCCAGCTTCTTCCAGCAGTAAACCATACCGTTTACTGAAAGTCCTAAATCATGTCTGAGGTCCTATGTAGCTGAACTGCAACTCCGGAGACTGATAGTTGCCGCTTGAGGCTGGTCAGATCGGTAGCAGCATCTTTCCAGCGAAACAAAATAAAATTGATGCATCGCAGAAATGAATGCCGTCCGATGCAGCGATGGTACTTCAAGACCAATCATGCATCGGTAGTATCGCCGTAGCCTATACGAGTGTATGCACTATGTGAAGTGAGTGTATTTACGTATGTCCGCTTTATTCATAAATGGTGAGTCTACCTTTCATCGAGGGTGGCAAGCGCAATCAGTCAAAGTTACAAGTTATGGTGGTAATTACCGTGGTCAACGTACCGTGACCGCTGATCGTCCGGAACGAGCTTGCTCGTACTCGATTCATTCATTGCTTGCTACTTGATTGAAATCTGATTCTTTCACTTACACATCGATTAATTGTTACTGATACTTATTAATAATGTTTCCATAAAATTCGGGTCAGTTTTTTAACACTGATTAAAAAAGTTAATTTGTGTTAATCATATGCTAATAACATTCAATTTAATGTTTATCCGTGGAGTAATTAATATACAATAGTATTCATAACAACTCGTTAAATTCGAGTAGCTTCCTATGCATTACTTTATTAATTTAACTATTTGCTTATTTGGCCCTTATACAACGTTTACGAATGCAAATATCAAACATTAATTTCAATCTTTTTTTAAATTAAATTAGGTTTATGAATAAGGCGGTTAAAGTGTTCTTGAGATTAAAATTTAAATCACATTAAGTAAATCTTTTAGCATAAAGGATTTAAAAATACAGAATTTTCTATACTTAATGTAGATGAAAATCTCTCGCTGTGATTATATGCCTATTAATACAAGAAAGTACTCTAAATTTTCTTTAATACTCTTAAAAATTTAAGTTAAAAAGTTTGGCGCCTTGAAAACCGAGTGGGTCTTCACTTCATGCTGTACAACAGGATGTATAGATCGCTTGATCTCAGGGCAGGAAGATGAAGGAAGCAGGAACAATACTGTCACAATAATTGATCAATTAGCATGAGTTCTGCGAACTTACTATTCTTTAACATCGTAATTATGATCAGCATTTTGTGTTCCATGGAACAATTATTACAATTGAACAATATTTGGACGTTTTAGTTGATCGTCATTATAAGTATGCAAGTAGGTAGATGCGTAATTAATGAAATTGATGCTGACGCTGTTCTAAGACTTAACGCATATTTACCTAATTCATTAAATTAATTAAAATGAGCAGCGATGGCCGAGCGGTAAAAAACCGCGGTCCTCGACGCGACCGATCCCAGGTTCAAATCCTCGGCGCGCACCTCTGACAAAGAAATTTGTAATGTGCGAATTTATCGCTGCTCCACGGTGATGGAAAATATCGTGATATTTCATTGATTACGATGTTCTCCATCGCCGTGCATGCCTGAGAGAAATTCATAATTTCTCGAGGGCATGACGTCCACCAATCTGCACTAGGCCAGCGTGGTGGACTATGCTATGACCTAAATCCCTCTCAATTGTGAGAAGGAGACCTGTGCCCGGCAGTGGGACATAAAAAAGGTTGAAATTTTTTTAAAAAAAGATGTATATCTACTTTTCGGAGATAATACAGACAGGACATGAAGATATAGGAGAGACATTTTAAGACAGTAGGTTACAACTTTGAGAAAACTTTACTACCGGATTTGCAATATGTTGAGCATAATACGATACATGATACGTCGACGTTGGCTCTTCTAACTCGTTCTTTTAAAGTTATTGCAAGCCTGACTTGAACAAAACAGTAATACCAAAAATTAGTCACTGAATGCAAAAATATTTTACAGCAACGGGGTACAGACTAGGCTTTCATGTTCATCTATTCTACTTAATTACACTGCAAAGTTATAGGAGATTGAACTTTTATGGTTCTGACGAGGAAGCAGGTGCGATCTCAAGGGAGGGGAGAAGACTCACATAACTCGACATATATTATTATTAGATAACCTCCCCCCCTCAATTAAATTGAGGCAATCATCGGACTTCGGAGTTCCGCATCTGCATGCAACATCAGGCTCAAAGACTGAAAATTTCCTGAGGTCGTATTCCAAATAAAATAAATTAAAGGTTTCGATGATAAACCAACCTTAACTTATGGTACATACCACAAACAAAGTTTATTAAATTATGTCAAAAATTTAAATTCATCGCAAAGTACCAGATTTACCTACAATAAGGTAATCTTTCAATCCGCCACCATATAAGTCGGATCGCACTTAATATACAAACATTTTTTCAAGGTCCATTCTTGTATTCTTTAAGGAGATTTAAATGATTCTCCGTTGGAATACAAACATAGGCGTCGGAGTGGGTACGCTATGTAAATAAATCTGTATATGTTCGTATATACGTTGTTCCCACGTCAAATATGTACATGAGACACGAGAAACAATGGGCCCGTATTCTCGGCCCACCCCGAAGCGGACACACAAACCAGCCTGCAAGGTTGATACAGGTTCAATGAACTTAATAAAATAATAAGTAATTAGATAGCCTAATTAAAGATTGAGAGTTTTAGCGGCAGCGTGAAAGTATGCACTTGCATGCATTCATATTCTTTGTATGATGGAAATTTAAATAACAAAATTGACGGGATTTTGTGTGATATAGGGCAAGGGGACCGAGTAGTATAGAATGGAATAGTTTTGCAAGTTGTAAAAGTTTAGAAAGATATTACGTATGGAACTGTAGGAGATGTTTCACTTTTGTGTATGGCTAAGTCTGTTTTCTTTGTAAATTGACTGTATCGCTTTAATCTAGTTAACTGGTTGACCTGCTGACTAACTATTGACCGACCATGATGATCAATACTATCAATTACTTTCAGTATCTTTTATATTATTCTCAATACTTTATTTGCCAGCTTCAGCGAATAAAAAGTAATTTTCTAGCAGTGCCATCATAATTACGGTTACTTACATCTTTGTTTTTGCTTGCTAACAATAACATATACAATGAAAACGCTGATTTTATTGAATTCAGCCAGCTGCGTAGATAAAGTAATTCACTATATCTTATTACCTACGTACTTACTTTCATAACACGTATCACACGTACTCTGATACTCAAGGTATAAATGTTTGATGGGAACTTTATTTATGGTTTATGGAAAATAACTTGTGATAGGTGCCGATCTAAAATTGTCTCGCTCAAAGGCATTTTAATACCTCAAATATCTACGTCAAAGTCTGATGGGAGCTTCTTATTTTACTTACAAAATAATCCATCAGTCTACGGCATTTCACTATTGGATCTTGATCTCACTTTATTCGTGGTACTCCAGCAGTGCCTTTTATTTCAGAATAATTATTACATTTTACCTCTATTTTAGGAAAAATAGTATGCTACATATTTGTTAGAAATAAGGACTTTCTGTCCAGCACAGGAGCAGCGAGTAAAGCTTCCAGCCTCACCACCAGTGACGGGGATCCTGCAGTGAAAAACAAGAAAGGATGTGGATAGGGAGCTTTTTTGTATTTTTTTTCATTTCATCCCATTTCGAGAATACTGGAACACTGGTTAGAATTGAAAGAATCTTTTTGTGTTGTATTGTCCATTCGATGAAAGTTTTACCCTATACCTACAATATCACGTAATAACGCGGGTAAAACCGCGGGGCATATCTAGTCTAAATATATGACGACGTAGGGGATGGCTGAGCGGTGCCGTCATATTCTACGATATAATGATCCACGACATATACATAAATCCAGATATTTAGGTATATACAAATAAAAACAGCTTATTATAAAATAGGGATAGGATAGGGTTTTTTTATACATTTCCCTAATTTTTACACATACATATGTATATACGAATATTATAGGGCACGGGTCCGCCACAGAGCGCAGTGATCGCAAGTAGGTGAAGCCGAATAGGATAATGCGGCGCATCCTCGTTACGGAGTGCAGCCGACATAACCCACTCTACATAGGTAATAGCTGCAAGTGCTCTGTTATATATAAATAATTAACTTACAGCTATAGGTGGTAGAACTCTTATGGGCCCAGAGAAGTATCACTGCTGCACCCACTTCTGCCGTAAAGCAAAAGTATTGTGGTTCTGTGGAAATGTGCAGTTGTCGGCCAGACTTACGTACATGAGGCGACTAGCTTTTAAGTAGCAGCGCAAGAGACTACGACCTCAGGCAAGACTCTGACTTGCTTGAGGTGTGTGTAGATGTCCTAAGTTGCAGCGACCACTTAACACGTGACCTGCATACTACATTCCGCTACTTCATTAAAAGGTAAGTTTCCTATCGTTGCTCCAACCAGATGACCTATGTACCTACTAAGGGAAGTTTCACACGTTTCTTTATTGGGTAGGTAGGTAGGTGTATGTAGTTGCTGACGCTTTGTGATGTTGAAGCCAACAGTCCACATTACATCCAACTTTAAGCAAGCTGAAGTCTTTATATTCAAAATATTCTCAGAATATTAAAAACATTGATGTTTATTAACGTCATTTTTTCACGGTCATCGGCAATAACGTACCTAAGGTAGTGCTAAAATTCCCAATGGTCGCCTTCACATAAGTAAATATGATTAAAATGTACACATTAAAATAAATTGACTTGGTGTTGACTTGGTGTCAAATTAATTATTTCAAATGTAATTTTATGTGATAAGCAAAGCGGTAAGAATATTAATGACTAGTAGCGCCCTCTACGTGGTTCTTGAAATAGCGTCTCTAACTATTTCCTACGATCACAAGACCCGGACAGTAGATTGTTTCCGCTCCTGAATGGTCCACGAGGGAGATTTATAAGGTGTGATACTCATTGATGTCATTTAGATCATAAATATAATGTAAAAAAGTATTTTCAGCACAAATAAAACATGCAAAACGGTACGAATATTAATGACTAGTAGTGCCCTCTACGTGGTTCTTGAAGAAGCGTCTCTAACTGCTTCCTACGATCACGAGATCCCTTTGAGCATCGATGGTATTGACTCACCCTGGACAGCGGATTGTTCAGCTTCTAAATGGTCCATAAGGGAGATTTATAAATCATAATTATTTATTTTGTTAAGATCGCAAATATTATGTGAATATTGTAAAATATATATTATTATTTTTAGATATAGTTAAGCATATACCACTAGCACAGTACAATGCTTGATTTATATGGCACGGTGGGAAATTGACAAATTATATGTTATATGCTGTTGTAGTATGCTGTCGGTTGTTATCAGATCAATCCGCACTTAGCCAGTAGTCTAAGTTACTCTCACTTGTGAGAGAAGACCTGTGTCCAGCAGTGGGAGGTAAAGAAGGTTAAAAAAATCCGTTAAAAAAAATCATCATATCTGAATGGCTTTATTTTATCATCAAAAAAGGATTCAACCAAATAGACCGTACGCATTTTAGTTTTGTTTTAAGATAAAATATCTAAACCCACACCCACACCTATTTATAACGTAGCAAATAGTCATAATTACTAAAAACATGCTAGCTATTTTTTTGGTCTAAAATATTTTATATAAATTACTCATAAAAAGGTCAGTAAAATGTACGTTCAGTAGAGTTATGTAAAAGACAATTAATTCAATACACGGGCTCACCTTGTCCTAGCTTAGTTCTATTTGAACTATCTACTCGTATGTAAGTATTATCAAAATACGCTTGTCTTATCGTAGTCTAATATAACATCATTATAGAACATAGAACAACGCTCTTATTTTGATATACATACAATGATGATAAGCATCTTTAAATTGTAACACACTGTAGACTCTAAATTATTAGAATCATAGAATTTTACAGTATTTTTCTTTTCTTGCTCTTAAGTAGTAAGTAGTAAACAAAAACTGCAAAAATCTCATATTTTCACTTTGAGACCAGTCTTGATAGATCTATTCGTTATTATGCAATCGTTCGTTCAAACATTATTTTCAAAGATTAACGCAAAGTCTCAGAAAATATTATTATAACGTTGCATTTCTCTTCATCCATCAAATGATTCAATTTGAAGTACTTGTATATATTGTACACAGTATTCTAACTCATATAGTAGTGTCTTTCGTTCGTAGACATTCTGAAAAATGGGACTCTGTATACAGGTAATATAAAAAAGGACTTACCAAGCGAGGCCTCAGGGTCTGAGAGGTCAGACAGGGAGGGCACTTTCTGCATGGCTCTGGGCTCCTCGGGCTCCAGAGGTTCGCTCTTGATGCCTTCAGCTGCGCCGCCGCCTTCATCGCACTGAAACAATTATCATTTAAATTAAGTGTTATTATAATAATCAACACATATTTTTGGCAGGAACTTGAAAGAGGCCTGTTTTACCTACTGCTAAGTATCTATTTAATTTACGGGTGTTCTTCGTTCACTAAAGGAGTCATCGTTTTACTCTGATAACTCATTGACTTGACTATAGAAATAGAAAACGTCTTAACCGACTACCTAACTACTAACCAACTTACTTAATTACTAATAACTAAATAATGGGGCAAATGATCTTACTTGGTTCTCACAGTAAATAATTAATTACTATTGTATTACTAAATTAAAAAACATATATTTTAGTTAATATTTTTATTATAAATAATAAAAAACGATTGAATCCCGATGGTAAAACCTAGATTTGGCGGCGAAGCAATCGGATTAAAAAAGCGCATAGATTTCCGAATTTATGTCAATTTAATTTTAATCCATCTTAATATATATGTACATATAATATTTCTTATCTTCGTGTGTATGTCACTGAACTCCTCCTAAACGACTGGACGGATTATGATGAAATTTTTTGTGGTTTCAAGGGAATTTGAGAATGGTTTTGATTCTCAATTTGGTCCACTAGAAAATGTAAAAAAAACAACACCTGCATCCGGGCGGAGCTGGGCCGAACCAATAGTATTTGAATAAATATTTTAGAAAATCGTTATCACCTAAGTACAAAACAACATTTTGTTTTCTCAGCTACAGACAGAATAGACTAAAATATATATAAAAGTTCTTAAGTACACCATTCCTCCCGTTGAACAATGCGTATGGGACTGAGTCATATACCTACTGACAGGAACTATTTTTTGTACGGGAGCGTGTGCTTAGCGTACTTAGCGTTAAATCTCATCGGTTTGATCGTTTCAAGTCGATATTCTATTCACAAAACGAACCTCGCTTCCGCTCGCAGCACGAACATTACACGAAGCTTTTAAAATAATATTATTTGCCAACAATTCACTAGGGTTCTTAGAGGTAGAAGTTTTTAACTTGTTTCTTAGAAGATTGATTTAATTTGAATATGAAAAATGGTGAATAAATAGTTTAAACGTAAGTTAAAACTTGAGCTATAAACGTCTTATTTAGAATAGTTTTGATTGTAAGTTCAATAGACATTTTAGGATTCGAACATGGTGTACCCATCCACGGGGAAGTACATCTACTTGTGCCGTGAAGCCATTTAGTTGTGTTTCGGTGGAAAGGTGCAATTTACTTCTATTCAATTTCCATCTTTATTTCCATCCGCCTTCAAAGTAGCAGCGCATATCTTTAAGATGTTAGGCGACTTTCCCAACTGGATTTAAAAAGGTAGGTACTTAATTAAATAAAATAATAATGTAGTTTAAAAAACTAAAAAAACACGCTTTTGAGAAAATACGAACTAAAAACTAAAAAAATAAGAAGAAAATGTATATTACTGTAAATAAAGCGTGGGGTGCATGGTGTCAATAGTATCTTAAAAACCACCCCACGCTTTATTTACAGTAATATACATTTTCTTCTTATTTTTTTAGTTTTTAGTTCGTATTTTCTCAAAAGCATGTTTTTTTAGTTTTTTAAACTACATTATTTATTTTTAATTTTTTAGTTGGATTTTTAAATGGAATAATTTTATCAAATTAGTGAATTGTCATCGGTCCTCAATAAATCTACAAAGTTTGAACGAAATCTGGCCGTTTAAAGTGGGTCAAAATCGCGCAAATCGTCAAAAAAGAAGTCGGTTACAAACATACAAACATACAAACATATAGGTGAAGCTAATAAAAAGCGTGTAATAAAATAGAACATATTATTTCATTACGAAGAGTTTTTATATTATAGTAGTAGAAGGTCGAAAAAGCGTGGGTGTAATTTACTACATTTTCATAACTCTCCTCTCATAGATGGATAGGTGGAAAGGTGCAGTTTACTTCTCCTGCCAATAGAATGATTGCAACATATAATATATCAAGCACCGTACACTTAAAGTTTTGCTTTTTGGAGATAAATAAAAAATGGGAAAAAAGGTTTTTCTTATGTTCTGGATGTGGTGGATAGAGGATATTTAAAGATTTTTGGAAAAATTTCCAAAAGATTAGTAGATGTAAAAGTAAAAGTATAACTAGATGTTTTTAATTATACCGCACAAAATATACATACCGAAGCATAATAGAACGGTGTAAACTACTTCATTGATTCAATCATCCTCAAGTCAGAAGTCAACTGGCGTATAATATGGCCCATGAGATGTTTTTGTGATCCATATGGATGAATTTGTAACGCACGACGGCTCCTAATCATAGAATATATGAGAGTTACTCAATAAAAACGTCAAAATCGAATCAACGGCCCCCTCGGGTCAATCAAGCCAATAATATGTCAGCCTACTCGGTCTCTGAGACCCCATTGTTGCGATGTTTATAAATAATATTCAGATCTAAATAGATATTCCTATGAGATTGTTAGATGAGTGAGAATCAATGCAATATATTTTGATAAATCTTAAGCTATGTGTGTATTAAATTTTAAAATGTTTTCATGTTACCTTTAAGGCATCCGACAAAATTTAAGGATTCCTTTCTAATTGGCAAATAACATCATACTCGTACTAAGAGAAGTACTCTAGAACGCTACAGTGCTAGAGCAGCGATGGCTAAGTGGTAAGCATGCGGGAGATGCCGGGTTCAAATCCTCGGCGCGCACCTCTGACAAAAGAAATTTGTAATGTGTGCATTTCATCGCTGCTCCACGGTGACGGAAAATATTGAGATTTTTAATTTATTACGATGTTTTCTATCGCCTAAGAGAAATTCATAATTTCTCGAGGTTATGATGTTCACCAATCCGAACTAGGCCAGCGTGGTATGGCCTAAATCCCTCTCAGTTGTTGGAGACCTGTGCCCAGCAGTGAGACATAAAAAAGGATGAAAAAAGAGTGACTTTGCGGTGTAATATGTACCTAAAACTGTAACTTTAGCTACAGAGTTTCATTTAACGGTCATACAAATGTTATCGATTTATATCTTGTAATCTTATCAATTCTTATCATGGAGTCTGACGCTATCTTTGTGTATTTCCAAACCATGAGTAATTAACAAATTTTGAATAGAATTAGAATACATACAAACAAACGTCAGTACCTACATGTCAGTAAATATGTACTGTATGTCAGTAAAAACCGGCCAAGTGCGAGTCGGACTCACGCACGAAGGGTTCCGTACCATTATCTATAAAAAATCACGTTTATTGTATGGGAGCCCCCTTAAATGTTTATTTTATTCTATTTTTAGTATTTGTATAACAATATCGGCAACAGAAATACATCATTGCCTTTGATTATCCATAGAAATCATTGGATTAAGATTGAATGAAAGGTAAATTGTGGTTTACGATTTATGACGTATTAAAAAAAACTACTTACTAGATCTCGTTCAAAACAATTTTCGGTGGAAGTTTGCATCGTAATGTATATCATATATTTTTTTAGTTTTATCATTCTCTCATTTTAGAAGTTACAGGGGGGGACACATTTTACCACTTTGGAAGTGTCTCTCGCGCAAACTATTCAGTTTAGAAAAAAATTATATCACAAACATCAATATCATTTTTGAAGACCTATCCTATATATTTTTTTTGAGTTTCAGTTCTAAGTATAGGGAACCCTCCAAATTTATTGCTTTTTTTCTATTTTTGTGTGAAAATCTTAATGTGGTTCACAGAATACATCTACGTACCTACCGAGTTTCAACAGTATAGTTTCGAAAAAAAGTGGCTGTGACATACGGACAGACAGACAGACATTACGAATCCATAAGGGTTCCGTTTTTTGCCATTTGGCTACGGAACCCTAAAAATTTGTCTGCATACCTACTATGTAATGTAATTTCTCTTCTTAATAGTATTGTATGAATTTCGCATAAGTCTATAAAACTCCTTGCACTAAAACCCCCTCGGTGGCCTATCTTTATACTTGGCACAACAGGCAGGGTATACCGCGTAGCTACTCCTTTTCCATTGTACCTTTTTCTAAGTTATTCTAAGTTAGTTGAATGTTTCGTTTTAAGGTACAAATGAAAATGGTTAGGGTGGCATTTGAAAATCGCATACTGATATTTCACTTCGTCTGATGATCAAAACAATTCCTGTATGAATTCCAAGATAGCCTTTATATATTAGATTTAATTCTCATCCTTACAAGCACAAATCGTAAAACACCACGAACATATTGAGTTACTAGCTTTTCAAGCGAGCGACAATTAACCCGTGAACACCGCGGGATATTTTTACACGGTTCAGAGCGAGGGGTCGGCCAACCCTCGGTGTCTTGGCACGTGATTTCTAATAAGGGGCACGGACCTTTGTCACTTAAATAAGTCAGTCGATGATTGATAAACTATTTGTATTTTTTTTCTTTGCCTCTCAGGTAATTATAGTGATAAATGTGCTTAATATTGCCTGTTGCTGATAGACGTAGTAAACGGCTAAAATATTTTTACTTATTTCCCGGAAAGAGAATGTAGTGAAGACGAAAGAATGTACCGGACCGTGAAGAAGTACGTTACGCAAAAATTTGTAATACGAAAGAAGAAAATAAAGTAAAAACATTACATTTAGGGTCATTTTTTAAAGTTGTTACGAAAAAGCAGTACACAGAAAACCTACGCAGTATTACATTTTGCTGACAATAACTACAAAAACATTTTTATTCTTTGAGCTTCACCGGTATTGATTGACGAGAGTAAATACCTGCGATGCTCTAAGTTTTTCCTTAACATTAGTCGTCTTTAGATTTGAAAAGAAGTCAGGATTTATACTGTTTTGGCCTGCGCGCAAGCAACTGAGGGGCTGATGTATCTGGCTAAGAAGAAGAACGCAAGCAAGATCCTTAGCCAAGCAATGTCGGATGCGATCAGGAATTAAATGGGCGACCAATGGTGTAAAATAGCACGTGAGTTTCTGTGTTTAGAGCATACGGGTAGCAGTCGTAACGAAAGTCGTCAAAATTATAATAGGCCGTTTGGAAACTTTTTCCTTAATATAGGAATGGTCATTAAAGAAGAAACATAACATTATGCAATCAATAAAATTATTTGATGGTAAACGGTATTTCTGCCGACTTTTCTGTGTATTTTCGAGGATTTTTTTTTGTTTCACTTACGTCTACAATGATTTTTAAGCCGCAGAGACGTCTATAAATTATAACACTTAGGGGGATTTTTAAGGGAAGTTGATAACATATTACGTGTGTAATTGTCTATTTGTCGCCCGTTCCCGCCAGTTTTAGTGATGTGTTAGTCGGCTTCATCCTGCCATACTAAATCACATGTCAGTGCTTTTTAAACGCAAGCATGATGTATGCACTGCGTTAATCCTACGATTAGAATAAATTGGGGCCTTGACAGCCCTGAAAAAAATAATTCTTTGTCTATGTCGGCTATTTTTAATTTATTATGAGGATTAGAAGATAGATTATTAAGATTGGTGGAGGATAGAATTTAATGCAGAGAAAAGCAGTCCTTTTTCAGGATTATAATAAAATTTGTTAAATGCTCCTTTTGAGATAAGCTATGAAAGTACTTCCTTAAGAAACACTATCGTAAATAAATGAGAAGGTAACGTAAATAACGTAATGCAGGCATATGCAGACATTTGTACGCCGATCGAATATAATATGATGTTATATCTGTAAGGCAAGTAATGTGAAGTAATTGTTTTTATATACAGATAAATATTTTTTAGATACAGTAAATGAAGAAAGCGTGACGCAATTTTATTCATTTACGCGGAAAAACTGGAGAAAAGCAGCTGCTTACTTAACCTGCTTATTACCTCGTTATGTACTAACCAGTGTGTAGAAAACATTAGAAAATTTACAAAACAACGCCATTATTTAACACTCACGTTAGCTTTATCGAGCATTAGCCCGCCAAATACAGAGGTTCCGTTAGACACGTGATTAGGGGTGTCAAAAGGGAAAATATGGAAAAACTTCCTTAATTTTGAATCTGGAATCATGTAGTGTAGAGTCGAATCTGTTTACAAACAGTAAAGGCGAGGTCTTAGATTAAAACACATTTCGTTTTGATCTACGGGAAGGCTATTTAGTTAAACAGAGCCCCTTAATCCCATCGTATTTACTTTCTGATGAAAATCTAAGTACGATTGTAATTTTCTGTAAATTCTGAGAAACCGATTCTTTCACACCCATCCAATTGGTTGATCAGACAAGAGGTGGTAGGACTTCTAGGGCTCCACCGGAGAAGTTCCTTATCCTTATCTGCCATGAAATAATTGTATTTTGTTTCATTGGAAAGGTGTGCTAGTCAGACTTACATGAAGTAACAATCAACCGTAAGTACAGTGGCCTAACTACATATCGCCGCATGCAAAAGTATTAGGTTTGCTTCTTGTGTTCAGATGTATAGTGACAACTTAACAGCTTGTTTTGCTGCACCAAAGAATCTAAAAAAGTCAATACTAAACTTATATAATAATATGTACCTTACTAAAGATTTGCATGATGATTCACTATTTTAATAATTTGTACTAACTTTTAAG
Source organism: Pyrgus malvae (assembly GCA_911387765.1). Classification (NCBI taxonomy): domain Eukaryota; kingdom Metazoa; phylum Arthropoda; class Insecta; order Lepidoptera; family Hesperiidae; genus Pyrgus; species Pyrgus malvae. The sequence continues at coordinate 9,101,109 of OU426964.1, forward strand.
TAGCAACCCTACGCGTGATACCTGCAATCAAATCAATTACAATTTTCACTGGACTAATTCTTGTGGAGTTTGTTTACAATGAACTGTCAATTTGCTACCTACAGTCAGATTTAGTGCAGTTTTTCCTGAGTTGTTGAAAAACAATGTTATTCGCAGATCATTAACATTTCGAAATAGACTTTTAATGAATCTGCCTACGTACGCTTGGCTCTACAAAATTATTTTTTGTAGAAATAAAATGACTAAAGAAGACCCATGGTTCAAGATAGGTATTCTAAAAATAAATTATACAATGCACAAATATAATCAGGGCTGTGTGAAAGAATTTTATTAATTTTATTGAACAGTTTTACCATCGTCCTTATTTATACAACAGAATTATAATTTAATTAACCGTGTAATATACAAAAAATGTAGATAAAAATTAAACGGAAGCTTTATTTTAGTGACAGACTTCAACCTACGCATCCAGATAAGACTGAAAAATGCGTAATTTTATTTTGGGTCAAAAGTATGATAAGAGTAGGTAATGGTATCTACAAGTAAGTAGATTCCTATTGTACTACGCAATTGTTTATTTTAAAACTTAGGCGTTACTATTCGTTAGTAAGTTACTTTATATTTTGAAACCATCTTGTTATATTAATTTTACTTGCCTGTAACTCTTTTTAAGTCCCAGTAACCGAAACAAAGAATTAACAATTCTTTGTTTTAAAAGTTGCGGCGTTACATTTAATCACGCCAACGTTCGTAGAACTAACCTATCAAACGTTCTCATATGCATTTCTATGATGTGTAATACAATACCATGCAAATTATGTATTTAATTTACGAGATAATGAATATTTTTGACTAGATAGCTATATCAGACTTTATACATTTCATAATATATAGCTTGTTTTTAGTCATATACATAATTATATTGTTTATGTATTTGCGATGATTGATTTGAGGTTGATTGTCTTGTATATTAGGCACGGTCGCAGCCTACAATTTGGGGGGGGGGGGGGTTGCCAAGAAATTTGGAGGGAAGAGGTGTCCCAATTGGCTTGTTTCGCCTTCCATCTACGCATTACTAATGGATTTGGTGGGACGGGGGGGGGGTCATGTCCACTGTGACCCCCCCCTTGGAGCCACACCTGGTACCTTTCTAACGGAACACAAATAAAATACCATTTAATTGCTACTAACTAGAGTCAATGGATGCCGATTTAATTTTCTCTGCTATTCAGGCATCGCTGAGGCGGGTAACTTGTATAAAAATAAAAATATCCTAAAGAGCAATCACAACAAATTTATCATATCCTGTAAAGCGGATGTAACTAGCTATATTTCTTTAATTAGGGGCCGGATATTGTATGCCGTCATAATGAGACACGCTCGGACGGATCGACTAATTTTTACTAATAATGTACTTTTCTCCAAAATATATTTCTATTTTATTGTTGCTCTTTCACCCTTAGCTATTGATACATGTAACACGTAAATAATGATGTACGTATTATTAATAGATAAGGTAAAGGTCCATAATTTAAGCGTAAGTACTAGTTGGTACTCGTCATTATGTAGTAAACGCGCCAGAAGTTGTACTTTTTCCATGAATGACGAATACTGGGACTCTGATGCGAACTGATGAACTGAAAACAATATTTACCCTACTGCGCAAATTCAATCAAAATTATTCATCTGTTTACAAATCAAATGAAAATTATTGACGACCCGTACCGCGCATTAGTTACTATGCTGAACTGTTTATTTAATTATTTATTATTTTATTAACCATTGCATCAAACATACAAAACAATTATAGATGTTACAAAATTTTAAGGTCTGAAGTTCAATTTTCGGCGATATGTATACATAATGTCCATAATACCCAACCCATGTCACAGGGAATCCTAAGCAACATGTGAAGTTACATAAAAAATATCAAATTCTTTATAAACGAACCTTTTGAATAATAAATTAATTTTAAGCAAAAAAAATAGAACAATTTGTACATTCAGGATACATTTCTTATTCTAATGGAATTTTGGAGACAACTGGAAAAAACATTTTTCCGCACTGTTATTTTACAACACTCACGCACTTTAATTAACCTAACGAAAAAAATGCCATGAACTTTATCCGATATAACTTAAAATACACCAAGATTATGAAAATAAAATAAGAGCACAACATGAGCCTTACAAGTTCCCGCCAAAACTCAAGTATTTTAGTTTATCATTAAATCATTACGGGTGCAGGTCGTTAATAACAAGTGAAGAATATAAAGAGGTTGTCGACAGCCATGACATTAACACCTTCATTCAGCTAAGACGTCGCCATAAAGAATAACTTGGCGTGATTTACAGCTCTTGAAGACAGACTCACAGTATTTGTTGGGTCGCTGTAACTGAACGCAAAGTAAAAGTGTATATGTATCTCCAAAGAACTGACAATAATTTGCGAACTGACAAAAATTCTGAATTTATCGAGTGAAATATAATAGAACATCAGATTCAGCTTTATAAAGGATTTCACTCGTATATCTACTTATTAAATTTGCTTAAATATCTTTGTGTCTCAGTCAAAGACAAAGACTTGACAAATATGGGTGTTTTCAAAGATTATTCATAAATCTCTGCATTTAGTTCACCATAGGTATTTTTGTAAATAATAAATAAATATATTTGGATAATTCACACAACACCATCTGATTCCAAACTAAGCAGAGCTTGTACTATGGTAATCAGAAAGCTGATAAACATATTTATATAATTCTAAATACATACTTATATATATAAATTAACATCCAGACACAGAACAAATAGTCATGTTCATCACACAAATATTTGTCCTGGGTGGGAATCGAACCCACGACCTCATGCTTCGCAGTCGGCTCATCACCCACTACGTCACGGAGGCTGTCATAATTATTTTGTTTTCTTGTCTTTTAGCGTGAAAACATTTCATTGACAAAAACCAGACAAAACATATATTATTTTAGTTACGTACAATTCGGGTAACTTTGAACATTTTTTACGTTATTTTTATTATTAAAAATGATTTCAATTTATGACACCTTCATTTTATTGAATGTATAGTGTCCTTTTGAGTTGGTTTTTTTTTAACAAAATAAATTTACGGAAGGAACAACAGAACTACCCATAATTTCCCCTAAATCTCGAATTTTAATTTATCATGAATTTTGGGTAACTTTGAATATTTTTTTTAGAAAGTAAAAACCTTAATATTTTAAGGTTTAGGTAAAATAAAAAGAAGGTATTATTAAATGTAACAACCTAATCTATAAAAATGACATCTACACTGACGTACATAAGTAACAAATAGCTTGATTTTGCCATATAAATCAAAGGGGACCAGTTTACGATTCCAAATCAGAGTTCAAAAACTTCCAGCAACTTCACCACGGAAAACGCGGGAATTTTCAGAATTATGGCATTAACAGTTTATTTTTTTAATTTTCATTTGGTACAATAACATTTTAGCAATCCATTATATACAGTTATTATATTGAAACATCAAAAAGTTTCGATGTAATAAATTGTTAAATCCTTTTTCCAACTTTGTTCAAAGTTAAACGTCAATTCAAAGTTACCCGGAATGACTGTATGAGAGGCTTAAATGTTTTATGAATAAGGGGTTCAACATTAAAAATTACATTTTTAAAAAAGCCCTACGGTTCCTTCTTCTGAGTGAACTAATGTCTTAGCTCATTAGGGTAGTCAAGCGTCAGTGTCACGGGCAACTACGAACCAAAAATAAAAAACTAAACTTTGAAATAGGAACCGTTGCTTTTTCAGTCCTCTTTCATATTTCAGTGATTGATTGGTTGGTACGCTTGATTAATTTCATTGTTATCTATACTTTTGTTATTGTTTCATGAATTTTCCACAAAAGACATACGAGTATATAACTCACGTACAAATAAATTCCATGTTGGCCTTATGGGCGGTTTGAAAATATACAACTGCGGGTTAGCCACTAACCCGCATCTCTACCAACTCGCATTGAAGGAGCGTGGTGAAGTTAGCTCCAGTGCCTGTACTCTCGACATTCGTTACTTATCGATTGATAGTGGATCGGTAAGCTAACGACAACCATCGAAAGTTTGACTTTTAAATTCATAAATACACTATTAATTGGACACATTTTAGACAGTTAAGACTACCAATTTTCGTTAAAAAGCTATCGATATTGAGATAACGACCGATTTCGGTCGCTAAGCTGCCTTAGCGATTGTCGAGACTGCGGCTGCAGGCCTCCTCCAATAATGGGGAGAGACCGGACGAAAGGAATGGGACGCAAAAGGGGTGCAGTCAAATGTAAATAGTAATCAATTTTATTTAGCGATGGCGCTATGCGTTTTTGTGTTGAGAGAAATTGAAAGAAGCTTATATTTTTGTTTTATTTTCCTTGGAGTATTATTAAATAAAGTCAATGATATTTTGTTTGATATATAAGTTAAAAATATTTACAGTGTCCGAGTATTGTGGAATATAGTAAAAGTGAGAAGACATATCTTTTCGGGTTGCCTCCGAAGCGTCCTAGTAAAGCAGGCTTTATTGCGGTGCGGCCGCAAGTCACCGTAAGCATCGTAAGGTGCAGGAGAACACATCTGCTCTCCCGAAGATGGGCCCGTTCAGGACACAAAGTTCTGAAGGACACCGGTGCGTTCCACTGGAGATTCCAGAGTCCTCCCCAAGAGCAGAGGTAGGCCACCGAGGGGGTTTTGAGTGCGGTAGAAATCCCATGTAACCTAAGGTGCCGGGTACCTTTTGAAGGTTTCCTCCCCGACGCAAAAAAAGATATCTGACTATGATTGTACATCTATTGTATATCGCCCTTATGACTTACTCATGCAAATAAAATATATTATATTATTATGTTTCTTGGTTAAACTACAAATTTTACGTATACGATGAAAGCAGCTATACTTATGCATTTCTTACGTAGAAAGTATCGAAAAATAAATCTGAATTTTCATAAGTTTGGAGAACAAATTGCAAATATGAATAAATTATATTGTTTTAGTCTACGTATGTTATTACCTACTATAGTAAGTTCTTTGTTATAAACGTGAAATGTCCTAGCGGTGGTCAAAGAGACCGTCAGTTAACCACGCTTCGGTGGTCAGTCACATCCGGTGGAGGAGAATCCTCCAACCCCAGTTCAGTAAAACCACGAATAGATAACAGGTTCTATGTAGATAATTGTATGATACAAGCAAGCCAAATTGAAAGGTATCCAAGCGTTACTTTGTATCAACAACGGCTTTTTAAAACTGGCAAAAACAAGTGGCCGTATAAGGTTTTGTTAACCATTTAATATGTAATCATTTTCTTTAATAATATAACAAAGCTGAAGCATAGAATAATAAGTTTAAAAAATATCGGATTTAACAGTTTTAAAAGAAATTCATTTATCAATTGAATTTGACTGTAATTCATTGGTTCAATCGACCCGCGTAGAACAATGGGTACCATGCAGGACTTTGCCGATTCCCGACGACTCAGAGATTTGAATGATAAGTTTAAATTTCTACTACTAACTTGTATACCACGTGTGACATGTAATATTAAAATTTAACGTTAGGCACATCTGCTGTCCCGAAGATGAGTCCATTCTGGGCGCCGCGCGTTGAGGACACCGGTGCCTTCCACTGGAGATCGCGGATAATCAACACATAACACGGTATCCTCTCCCTAGGTGCCGGGTACCTTTCGAAAGTTTTCCCCCGATACCAAAAGAAAGGTAGAGGAGAACACAGTATTATACTTACGTAATTATAAGACGTTATAATAATATGACGTACAAAATGTAAGTAAAGCTCTAATTGTAAACATTGAAATTAATCACAGATTACTAATTTCAATGTTTGTATAGGAAGAAGACTATATGACCTTAATTCATTATATTATTATTATTTAACAACCCAATTATGTTGACATTGCATTTCTAAAACCAACTCGCATGTGCCCTTGCCAGTTTTACATGAACCTTACTATTAACTCATCATTTTAAACTGTACTAGTGTTGCGAACAAGTTGTGCATATAATTACGAGTATATTGATTGTGGACTTGAATCGGAAATGCAGTATGGCCAGATAGCAACTGTGTAATTGTGGCTATTTTAACGCGCTTTTTGCTGCATCGATAACCAGCAATTGGCTACCATTTTGTTCGCGTTTTATTGTCCAGGCTTCAAGACTTTATTCACAATACGTGTACTTGAATGAGATAGGATGGTGATTATCAGTTCTAGGGTAGCCATAGCAAGATTGATATTTGTTTTGTTTTCAGCAAGACCTTTGTTCAAGTTCATTTTTATCTGTGCAATTTTAGTAGTCAGTTAATAGTATTAAAAATATTGCAAACTTTATATATGTTTAACTTTATACCGACTTTTTTGAAGATTTCAGAGATCTATTCTATATATGCTAATTTCATTTTTTTTTGTACGTCAGCTTATTCATTTTCAAAACTCAATCTGACATCTAACATTTTTTTAACTGTACTTCATATAATACCTTTTATGGTTTCAGACTTCCCCTCAGCACATAAGATGTTGATTTAAACTCAGCATCCGATATACATACCTACAATAATTATTTTACCTGTACCGTGACTCTACATACCGTAGAACTTGATTTTCATGATAAGAAAGTAGCTAGCTATGGCTGTCGTGGTGTTAATGTTAAGCACGTGCTTTCCACATACATATACGCAAAGATTTTCATATCCAGTTAGATTTCCTGAACCAAGCCAGCTGATAGAAAACAGGTGTGTAAGTAATGATTAATTATGATTTAGAAATACTTTCAACCGTGCTGTATCCATTGCACTCTTGTTTGACGACTTTTGCGCATAACATTTAAGATACAGTACCTGGACGACCGAGCGTCGCTCGGATAAAAACAATTTATTTTCATGGTAAAACAAAACACTCATTTGCTAAGTGTTACTTTACAGCGCCATCTGAATTAGCTCCCAATTAAAAGAAATAATTCACAAAAAATAAGAAACGTAATATGTTTTTTTTGATTGAGGTTTGAACCCTAGTTCCGCAATCAGTCATATAATCATTCAGCCAAGGAAGCTTTAATTTATCGATTTTTTATAGAGATCTTTCAAATCGATATTGACATTTCTTTGAACGGCGCCGCGGCCACAGCCGCGGCGGTGTGGCGGTTGACATTTGACGGCGTTCTAGTTCTACCACTATAATATTAATACTCTCCAATAGATGTTAGGAAGAGTTATATTTTTCAGTTTATGCAGTATGAGTGTTTCGTTTGAAATTAAACCAAGAGATTAAAACGTTCTTATCCGAGCAATAGTCGTCGTTGTCGTCCAGGTAGTCCAGGTACTATTTTTACCGACTTCCAAAAGGAGGAGGTACTGTATTCGGCTGTATGTATTTTTTTTTTATATATATGTTCACCGATTACTCCGCCGTTTGTGGACCGATTTTCAAAATTCTTTTTTTGTTCGTATGCTTATACTCCCGAGGTGGTCCCATTGTCACCAAATCAGGATCTGATGATGGGATCCCAGGGAAATCGAGGGTAACTCTCAAATTTTATAGGTACACACATTGATTTTCTTATAGTTTCTGAAGCATAAGAGATATTTACGCATAGAAATCATCACCTCATGTTGCTGAGCTGATGATGGAAGGTACTGTGACAGTGAGGAGTTGAGAGCAAATTCTTTCAATAAATAGTTTTTTATTCGAAATCTTACATTCCCGAGTCAAAGTCTGATGAGGGGATCCCAGAGAAATCGAAGGGAACATTCAAATTTTATAGCACAACAAATGATTTTCATATTTTTACAAAAGCAAAACAGACATTTGTGAATAATTATCGTCATATCATGTTGCTGAACTGATGATGGAAGGTACAACGACGGTTAGGAGTTGAGAGCAAATTCTTTCAATAAATGGTTTTTTGTTCGAAATCTTAGATTCCTGAGGTGGTCCAACTGTCACCATGTCAAAATCTGATGATGTGATATAAGGGAAATCGAAGGAAACACTGAAACTTAATAGGCACACATATTCTTTTAGTCATATTTTTAACATAATACAAATATTTATGTCTGGTAATTATCACCTGCTGTTGCTTAGCTGATGATTGAAAGTACAACTCCTCAACGGTTAGGAGCTGAGAGCAAATTCTTTCTTTAATTTATACGTTCAGGTGGACTGATAGTAGTATTCTTTCAGGCTATTAGATAAACATGATTATAAAAGGTAAATCTGTTTAAAGTATAGAAGTTAAGTGAAATTTTTTCCAATTATGCTTATACATTATTAAATTTATTATTAAAATTACTAAAAAGAGTGAAATAAATTAAGTTTTTAACAAAAAAATAGAACCGACTTCAAACGGTAAAAAATAAAATTGTTCAGTACCTACTTCTTCTTGCTTATGGTAATGACTCATAAAACTATTTTTGAAGTCGGGCCCTTAGTGAAATGCCCTGTCTTAGTAAATATAGTGTACCTTCGTTCTGAATGGGCACCGACTCCAATATAGTTTTAACAGTCATTACCATAAGCAAGAAGAAGTAGGTACTGTCCCACTTTCTGTACTGTCGGTGCCAATTTAGAACGAATGGTACGACATTTACTAAGGGCCAGACTCCAGAAATAGTTTTAAGAGTCATTACCATAAGCAAGAAGAAGTAGGTACTGAACAATTTTATTTTTTACCGTTTGAAGTCGGTTCTATTTTTTTGTTAAAAACTTAATTTATTATTGTTGCATTGCATGTTCCTTATGTGGAAGTGTGGTGCTACTGTATGAAAAAGTATTCATCATAGGTAATATATTTTGATTGAGTAAGCTCCAGGCCTCCCCAATAATGGGGCAAATACGAGCCCAGCAATGGGACGCAACAAAATTGCAGCTAGTTACTAGATAGACGTTTAGTAACATTAAAAAAATATAGATTAACTGCAGCGGTAAGATGTTTATTAAAAAATATTGAATTCTAAGAATTAATATTAATATTACTCTCAATCAAAGCAACATGAGATGTCTAACGGAAGCAATACAGACTTTATTCTAATTTTAATGTAAAAATCGTTAAGAACAATAGTCGGATGTTGTTTGATGTATAAAATTTATGTTTCCTAAAGCAAATACTCGTAAATATGCGTCTCCATACTTTGTCAAAGACCGGTATTTAATAAAAGTTGAGTGATCATTAATATTTTTAATTTTAACAACATTATTATAGCTTTGTCATGCCCAGCGTAAAAGAACATCGGCCTTAAATATTTGACTGCTAGGCAAGCAAATTGTTTAAGTCTCAATAGCTTGAGATTTAGCTACGGTATTCCCTGCCTAAGAGGCGACTTAGTGTCAATTCCCACTGAAAGAGCAACGGCGTGCAGCGACTTTTTGAGGCAAAATATTACAAATAATTTTGAATTTTATTTGTGTGACGCATATTACATAGTTATTTGAATGCAAAGGAGGGTCAGCGGTGCGCCGCGAGGCTGCACGAACCTTCTAGCGACTAGTCAAAAGAGGTTGCCCCTTGCGACTTCGTGGTCAGTCTTACGGCCGCTGCGCGCCGCTGCTCTTTCATTAATTCGCCCTAAAAGGGGGCTTCTGGGTTTGCCGGCGGCGAGAGCGTGAGCTCGAACCGTCTTACGGAAATGTTTTCCACAAGCCGTCATCCTTCACATACCCGACCGCTTCCGTTTAACTTAGCTGCATAGACAGCAAGCTACTAAAGTTATCAGTACATATATTAGTTTACTTACCAAGTCTAGTCTAAGACTAAAAGAGACGTGCTTCCTCGGCGGAGGAACAATGCTGGGAGGGCCCTCGTAGAAGGCGGCCTCTTCCAGCCCGTAGTCGGACTCACTCTCCGCCCACTCCAGCTTCATCGTGCTGGGGCTGCCAACAAAATAAGGATAATTTAAAAAACAAGCTTTTATTAAATACACTAAAAATATTTAGTTATTCGCGGTGTATCATAATAATAACCCAGTTAAGCCCTTTTATTTCATACCCATTACCTTCGTTATATAGAGGCGGCCAGTTTGGATATACCTAATTTTGTTTCTTGTCCTGTCTTTTCTATTGAAATTATACTATAAATTGCATGTGTAACTTTTATAGAAAGTAAACTGAGTGTGTAGTATACTTGACTGTTAGCTAATTACCAAATGTAATGTAATGAATTGAATGCTAACTATTCGATATTTTCATAAGTGCTCCAAAATTAATTTGCAAGATTCCACCCGAACAAACGTATATTCTATACCTGCAGTATAGAGAATTTCAAGCTGCAACTTACACCTATTTTACGAGTTCCTACCTTTAGCCAACGATTTCAATAGTGCTCACTATATTAAGATTTCCATAAAATTAAAGACAAAATGTAAAAAAATGTCCAGCTACGATAATATTTAAGTAAATGGGAGGATTTATATAAAAAACTATGAAGGGCGTAACAAGTTCCGACGGAAAATAATAATAAAGAGAGTGAGGTATCCGAAGGCTTATGTTTCGCAGCTCGTCCCATTGTATGGCTTCATTGACCACAAGCCAAACCACTTGATTTTGTGGTTATTTCCTCGAAAAAAATTGTATAAGTAGTTACGTTTATAACCCCACTAGCCGGCGGCTTCGCCCACGTGGTCTCGTTTTATAGGTTCCCGTAGGATAAAAACCATCCTATGTCCTTTCCCAAGGTCCACTCTATCTGTGTTTAAAATTCCATTAAAATTGGTTCAGTAGTTTAAGCGGGTAAGCGTAGCTGACAGACAGATAGAGTTACTTTCGAATTTATAATATTAGTAGGGATAAATACTGATACTAGGCTCCGAATCGTTAATACTAAGTATGATAGCGTGAACTATAATTGATAAAAATACAAGAAAACAACATATAAAATGAGGCCTTATCTGAGTTTATCTATTACAAATAGATATTTATAGATCTTATGATATTTAGAAACCGTAGTAGGTAGATTTGATAATCAGTAACTAAAATTTTCCTTTTGGAAAAAATTCTGAATATTTCTAGTAAATCAACAACATCACGCATAGTAAAATATTAAAAAAGAATCCGTGGATAAATCTCGACGTCTGTGACATGATTCATCGAATCCATTAATATCCCATCAAAGCGATCGGCATTAGTTAACACTTTCGGAGTAACGAGTTGATCCGGCGGAAACCGTTCCCTAAACCACGTGTTACCGTGCACTTTGAACGCCGAATAAAACTATAAAGGGCTCTTAACATGACCGAGTAAGGGTTACAATTCTGTGACGGATTGAGTGAGTTTCGAGAAATAGCCGCGAGCGATACGGTAAATGTGTCGTCGGCCGAATTCGGCCCGTCTGAAGATCGGGTTTGGTCGTGTCGTTATGCCTAATATCCGCAGGAAACGATGCGGCAATACTGACACCATCGACATTATTGTCATGTAATTGAAACGGTGTGTCGATTTGTCGTCTATTTGTAGGGTGCACTGATTGAAGGGGAGGTGGCAGCACGATAGGACAGTAATTGGATGCGCCCTTCGGTTAATTATAGGCTGTATTAGGTGATATCCTTTTCTGCACGATTTATCAAGGGTTCAAAGCAGCAAGCAGCCAATATTAATACCTTTAAACGAGCAATTCTTGTATATACCTAACTATATTTTTTGAATCTCGGAAACGGCTCCAAAGATTTTGATCAAATTTAGTATCCTGGTTTCGGGGGTGATAAATCGATCCACTTAGGTTTTATTTTTAGCAATTTTCAATTATAAAAAAAATTCAGCGATAATCAACTTAAATATGAACTGAAAAATACGACTCTTCCTGACATCTATAATTATTGTCGAGTATTAATATTATAGTGGCGTAGAACGCCGTCAAACGCCACGCCACAAAGAGCTCTATTAGATAATGAATTCGTTTATTGAATTAAAGCTTCCTTGGCCGAATGGTCACGGGGGCTGACTGCGGAACTAGAGGCATGGGTTCAAACCTCAATCAAAGCCATGTAATTTTTTTATTTTTTGTGATTTTTTTTATTGGGAGCTATTTCAGATGGCGTTATTAACTAACACTAAGCAAATGAGTAAGTATTTCGTTTGAAATTAAACAAAGAAAATAAACTGTTTTTATCCGAGCAACGCCCGGTCATCCAGGTACTTTATATAATTCAAAGAGAGCAAATTACATACCTACATATACCCTATTATCCGAAATTTTGTATCTTCCTATCGCCACCTCACGCCCTAACGCCCTAAGTACAACTTGTTAATACATACCATTATAGTCCTCATCATTACATCGACGACCCGCGTGGCGCAATGGTTACCATGCCGAACTGCCAATCGAGGGGTCACGGGTTCGATTCCCGGCGAAACAGAAATTTAAAACCAGTGTTTGTGACCTTGTCTTTGTATGTGTCCATGGTACCCACGACACAGGGTATTAATTACCTTACTGTGGGGCTATGAGTGTGTAACGTTCATTACTGGCATGATAATCCCTACTAATATTATAAATGCGGAAGGAACTCTATCTGTCTGTCTGCTACTCTTTCCCACTTAAACTACTGAACCAATTTTAATGAAATTTGGAACACAGGTAAAGTGGACCTTGGGAAAGGACATAGGATAGTTCTTATCCTACGGGAACCTATAAAACGGGTCCACGCGGGCTAAGCCGCTTGCGGAAGGCTAGTATAATATATTGATTTAAAAAGGATTACTTTGCATGATAAAATTAATATCGTAACTTAGGAACTTATTTGTACAACACAAAGCATTTAAATACAATCAAATTCTTAGAAAGTATGTACCTATGCGCCTAATGATTGTTATCATTTATAATTAAAGTAAATATTACGGAAGTTCAAGATTTTTTGATATATTGTAGCAATAATGAAAATTAATCTACTAGTACAGAGAAAATGGCACTGAATTTAAAAATTAGGCATCAGATTCCCTTTTTTAAAGTCTGTTTTAAAAATTGAATTATACTTTTAATTAATTATTTCTTTTTAATATATAATTTCCATCTAAGGCTTCGTCTGCGTGTGTAAGAGGTTTTTTCCTATAGGAATGAGATATTTGGCTCGGGTTAAAAGTAGACTATGTCACTATCCAGCCCCCTAACTATCTCCATAAAGAAGGCAAATCCGTAGCACCGTTGCGACGTGAAAGGAGGAAAACAAACAAACATACATACTTCAAATATTAATATGAATTTTTGAGTAAAAAAAAACATTCTCTAAACTCAATGTAGAATAAAATTCAAAGCATTTTTCCTTACACTCAAACGTTACTTTTAGGAACGCTGTCATTGCCCCATCGTGGCGTATAATTTTTTCAAGGTAAAATATAGCTATCTCGAATTAGCACAAATAAAACAAACCGCAGGCTGCTATCTAATCGTCCACAGATAATGTATCTAACTCGTCACTGAACGAATCATAATATTATGTATGAAAGTAATGCTGCAAACTTTCAGGCTCATGCTTATATATGCATACTCATGCATATATTACTTAAATGTGTGTTACTAAAGTAGGTATTTTATCACGTAGTAGGTACTTAGGAAAAATTTGAAAAAGGTTGGTATCGTAACTTATTCAGTTGCTTTGTTACTGAACAAACCTAGAACTCTGAAATTATTTGTTTTTACGTTACGTTACACACTCATAGTCCCACAGTAAGGTAATTAATACCCTGTGCCGTGGGTACCATGGACACATACAAAGACAGAAACACAAACACCCAGACCGAGAACAGAAATTTAAACTCATCATTCAAATTTATGTTTCGCCAGGAATCGAACCCGAGACCCCTCGATTGGCAGTCAGGCATGGTAACCATTGCGCCACGCGGGTCGTCACCTTTTCACGTGTTTACCTGACTGATAGCGAAAAATGGCGAACACCAAATTTTAATCTTAGCGGTAACATGAATATACTTATGTGTACAAATGATTTTTGTCTACATCATCGGTTTTGAAAGGCCTGATGACCACTGCACCATTAAATCTCTCCTACAAAGTTGCAAGGAAAACTTTCGAAAAGAGGCATTGAAGGATACATTGTGATCTTACATACTTATATTGATTCTACATAAATGATGCAACAGATAGAAGCAAACCGTTTCGCAATATTTTGATATTTAGGTTTAAATTCATTAAAGGCTTTTTTAGTCCGTAGCTTCTACTTCTTCACCTACTCTAGGAAAGCCCATACAAGCCGAGAAAATCATTGTGTTGAAACGGCGCACGAAATATTAAGCAATAGTAGTTCCGATATTGTTATAAGTTATATCGCACCTGTGTAGACGAGGCTTTTAAATAACCCAATTATTTTGTAAGCCTGTTTTCAAAACCTCAAGTCAAGCCCTGAAGCAACTAAAAATGCATTATAAAGGGGTCGAAGATATTCACTGGCACAGATGCTAATCGTTAACATGAACCCCTTAAACCATTGAATTTGTCAATGCCCCGAGGTGTCCGTTCGTATTATTTTTAAACTGATTGAGCTCTATTCCCTCAGCTTAAGGGTGAGTAAAAGTGAAGTCCAGGTGGCACCGATTTGGCATAAGGTTGCCGACCCTGGAACTTGACCCTAGCAACAGTAACGCACGCGATTTTGCATGTGGTCAGCCACGGCGTGTCTTCTGCATCGCATGGCGGATAATCGATTTATGAATACCTGAAAGCTTTCACTCAATATGGTGCAGGTTCTGAGAATCGTCATTAGGGCTATGAAAGTTTCCGCTCCTAATTTTTAACTAAATTGGGGTTCCTCTACTGAAAAGGACAAACGATATAATAATAAAAAATGTATTTGTGGGGTCAATGGGCTGTCTGTCTGTCTGCAGAAGAACTTGTATAACACCCACTCCTACCGAGAAGCAATTCTCACGTCTTTCGGTGAAAACAGGGGGTTGCTAGAAAGACTAAGATGAAGCAACTATTAACATTCTGGATTTGCAGCTCAAATACATATATACGTAGGAACTATATTTTGGTACTTCCTAGACTCGTAATGAGTATTATAAACACCAGCTAGATATTATTATTGTAATTCTTTTATGATGAGATGATATGTTTGGCAGTAAAACAAAGAATATTTTGTAGACAAAAAGTAAACATGTAATCGCATAGTTACATGTTTAGTTTATTCAAACGTGATAATGATAAGATAGCTTATAAGAAACTCTATCTAAATCGTTCTTTAACATAAACTTATTGATATATTTTTTACTAATTCAATAAAAATGTCTAGGCGTACCTTCGTTATTTACTTTCTTGACAATGCCAAGTTGAGCTTTGTGACAATGTCAATTATGTTTATGTTATATGTTAATTGGCAGGTTATAACAAAACGCAAGTATTGATTACATCTCAATAACAGAAATGGCGAAGAGATTCACTAAGCCTGCAATAAATTGGGCTGAGTTGGAGAAAAGAGTCCCGCTTGAAGAAAAGGCGAAATTTTTCGCTTTTAAAGCAAAGGCAGACAATTATTTGCGAAGGTATTTTGCTCTGTTGTCAAACATTGGTTTCAAACAATGAGGCTATCCTTGAGGCTATCATTGTTTGTAAACTGCTTGCATTTATGTTAAAATGCGTGTAAACTGTACACTTGGTGTAACTTTCATGTGGAAAGTAAAGGTTGTGGTGATCTGCGTCCGACAGAGAAGTTTAACGAAAGATTAAATGGAGAGGAATATTCAGACAAATATACAAAAATGATATAAAGTAAAAGGCTTAGATACATTACAGCTGCTTCAAATATAGATTTATTCGAGCTTAAAAATGTCCTCTTGAGGCAGCGTGGCGTGTAGTACACGCGTGTCGCCCTCGCGCACTGCAACAAAACCTAAAACGTACACCTTTCCCTTTTTCGCCCCTTACAAATACTATATTTCTTCGTACGTGATTGTAAAAAACCTACATTATATATATTATTTTAATAACAACTTTCATACATGTCGTTCTCTACTTCTTCTGTTTGTCTATAGAGTTCAATCCAATCCCGTTGAAGCTCCAAAGATAAATTGGGAAGAATACAGCAAAATAGTTCCAGTTCCAGGTCTGGTAGACAAATTTAAGTCAGCCTATACAGAATTTAAGGTGCCTTATCCCGCTGACACGTTATCAGCTAAAGTAGATGAGCAATGGAAGAAGTTGGAGCCTGAAATAAAAAAATATTGCAGTGAAATGCAAAAGGACATAGACGCGTAAGATAATGTTTTTGTTTGTTTATATATCATGATGAAATTTTTAAAGTTCTTTTTCGCCTAATCGAACAGAAAAAATAAATACTTAATTAAGTAGGTATTATTTATTAATAAATAAAATATCTTATTTAACTACTAAAGAAGATTCAGAAGGTTGTTATAAATTTGTAAAATTTAATAAAAACTGTGCATTGTTCTTAGCTCTAAATCGATATCATGGTTTTCTCTCTCAATTTTTATAAAAGTACCATCTACTCGTAAATGAACATGGTAAAATGCTCGAGCCACTATTTTATTTAAAGTAAATATTAATTTTGACCATTTACACTTGACTTTAATATTTTATTTTAATCATAACAAAATTCTAGAGAGTTTTGGCCGGTTGTCGGAAAGGACATCTTGTGCTCATGTTTTACTTTCGTTTTCTTGGAGTATTTTTGAGTTATATCGGATAAAGTTGATGGCATTTTAATAGGTTAAATGACAATCACACACAAGTGAAGTGAAATAAAATAACAGTGCGAAAACATGTTTTTCAGCTTGCCTCTATACTTGAACATCTGACTGACTAAACTGACTGATTACTGACGACTTAGTTACTGATTTTTTCTTTGGCTAATAGTTGGTTTTGCTTTCATAACAGCAGTACTTGCGATGCCATTATTGAAAAAAAAACAAATAACTGAGAAGAAATTTATACTCTTACTTTGTTTACAGAGCAACGAAAGAGTTAAATGCAATTAAAGCGCTGCCCAAGTTTGAAGACATAACCATGGAGATGGTCCGTGACTTGTACCCTAAACAAGCTCTGGATCCAGTGAACAGACCGACCTTCTGGCCACATAACCCTGAAGAGCAGCTAGACTACGTTCCCCCAAAAGAACAGCCAAAGAAAGATGAAAAGAAACAATAATTTTTAAATTGCCTGAAGTGTAGAAGATTTGAATGTTTATTGAAAATACACCTGTACTTTGACAAACTTGGAAGGCTTTTATGTTCACGTAACTAACCCTGTAGTTTTTTGGATAATATGCTTTTTCTTAGGTGTTCGTACGTAGGTTTTGCCAAGTTTGAATTGCAATCTCGATGTAACTGGAGAGATAGATAATATACAAAAAGGAATCTTCTATCACAATATTATGTTCTCCCTTAACACCAATCTTTTGCTAATGTCATGGGAAATCGAAATCAGCGTAATCTAAACTTAAGCTAAACTTGTAACAATCCGGTCTTGGACTACCAATTCAATTGAGATACTTTTAATGAGCTGTCAAAACGTGACATCCCCATACATTTTGTATGAGAAGATGATAAGTGACGTCACTTATCTATCATAGTCAATTGACTTCATTATTATTGATTTCAGTGGTAATAAAAATCATGTATAAAAAAGAATAAACAATTATATTGCTTTTCATGCGTGATTTAGTGCAACCTTTTTAAGGATTTTGAATTTTTTGTGCATAGTGTCCAAGACCCTATTATAGGCATTATAGCAGATAGCAGCTGAATGCAACAATTAACGAAACAAAGTCAACGTACTGCAATCAAGTCCAAACGCATGAGTTATTGTCGACATCCATAAATAAGAAGGGCTGCAGGTCTAAAAATAGCCCCCGTTCAGGGTCGCAGTGGGGACATTAGCCAAGAACTTGCCGTGGCAAATTGTGACTGATTGTCCGATTGGGTTACTTGTGTCTCAGCTCTCGCGATCTTTAAACTGCAGTTTTCTTACAATTTACGGATACCATTCACTTCAATCGGATTTAAACTTTTTAGTGCTACGACTAGATACTACAACAGTCCTATTGTACAACTAGCGATGTAGTAGGAGCCCGTATTTGCATCCAAAAAGCCTGTCTGGCTTTTTACCGACTTCCAAAAGGAGGAGGTACTGTATTCGGCTGTATGTATATTTTTTTTTACAGATGCATTGCAATACTAGTTCTGGTTTAATGAAACCGTAATGACATATTGTGATAAAATTAATTTGACGAAGTGTAGCAATGTAACGTAGGTGTCTCCATATTTGTATATTTCAGCGTGCTATAGTGATACTTCGTTTTACGTTATAGTAGAATACATTCATGGTGAATGCTCTTTTCTCTTATCATATTCTCATGAAATGAAAAACAAGAAGGTGGCTATCAAAATACTTACATGTGAAATAGCTTTAGGTATTGCTGACATTGTAGGTTCACTACCATGTCGCGCATAGTCTTACTGTGGTCAATCATAGTCTTATTGCTAGTACTACTCGGTCAAGCTCACATGACACCTGGGAGGCTACTCTATACGCCCGTACCCGAAACTTCGTGAAACCTCATTTTTGAGTAAGGTTGACGAAATTAATGTCATCAATGAAAACGCTAATCTTATAAACTTACGGACGGATGCATACAGAATAGCTTCCCAGGTGTCATAACTTGACCGAGTTAGTATATTATACCTA
This sequence comes from Pyrgus malvae, assembly GCA_911387765.1. Classification (NCBI taxonomy): domain Eukaryota; kingdom Metazoa; phylum Arthropoda; class Insecta; order Lepidoptera; family Hesperiidae; genus Pyrgus; species Pyrgus malvae. The sequence goes on from OU426964.1 coordinate 9,119,802, forward strand.
AGTTCATAGACTTATATAGCATAATAATATGCTAAGTATATTGCAGTCTAGATATAATAATACCTGTCTGGAAAATTAAAGGTTGTGGATTAATGACAGTTTCTCAATAACATACAAGTCACCATTGGGGTTTAAGACATATTTTACTCAAAATCTCTGTTTCAGTTACTTCGATTTTCCATGTTTTGGAACGTTTACGGCACTGCTACGAATTACACACACACTGTAGACTGTAGACGAATGACGGCGCGCCAGAAGTCAGAACACAATTCTTGGAATTGTAACTTGTTATTACAATCCGAAGTTAAAGTTCTTCGGAACCACGATTCACGATAAGTACTACTGTTTATTGAACCAAATTAATTTACTTTGATACCATGATTTTGTATTAGGAGGGAAATTAAAAATGTCACATACATTTGTTTGTAATTTCGCTCTAAAACTCTTAGGTCTATCTCTTTAATCCATCAATCACACAGCCCGTGTGTGGTTAATGATTTAAACGTTTGATGCTTTAATCGTACACTCTCGACCGAGTGGCATCATGATGACTGACAACTGGGTAGTCGTCACTCGTCACAGTTGTCCTGTACAGCAACTCTTGTCTCAGCTATTTGAGGTTTATCAAGGGTGAACGCGAATGGTTTGGGTGGGGGCTTGAGCCCCTAGCAACTCCCTGAATCCGCTAGTAGCGGGAACACTGGACAATGTAACTACTACATTTTATTTGGTTTGTCCAGCGAGTAGGACACTGTGGGCACAGGAGTAGATAAACGTGGGTGATCTGCCACGTGAAATAAAAAAATTGTTTCTAGGTATATGCCCGAAATATTTTAATATGCCAATCTGGATGATCGTTGACAGACTTTCTTTAATTTTTACTCTTTTAAGATCGAATTATTCGTACGGTAAGCAGTAATTAAAAAAATCATTTCTCGAGGGATAAGTGAGATTTATACCTACACCATACTCTTCACTAGTAACCGCATAGTTCTAACAATAAATTCATTCATACGGTCGGCATCGTAGTTATGGTATTAACAGTTGGTTCGTAGAAACCCTTGTAATATGAGTTTCAATGTAGTGGCACAAATGTGGTTAGGGCCCGTTTAACACGATATTAGATCACCAACGATGTTTATATCTGCTAATCTAGTTAATTTTGAGGTTTGACTTGAAATGTTTTGTACTAACTAGATCCACGATTTTGTCTGCGTTAAAAAGGTTAATTATTGCACTTGAGACTTTTATTGTGGAAGATTTCAAGAGTTTTTTTTCTTATTTTTTACTAGTGGCTGCCCGCGACTTCGTCCACGTGGAATTAAGTTTTAGATTTTTTCTAAAATAAAAGAAGCCTAAGTTACTCCTTATTATATCAGCTACCTTCCAGTGAAAGTACCATCAAAATCGGTCGAGCCGTTTCAGAGATTAGCCGGAACAAACGTACAGACAAATAGACAGAAAAAATTGTAAACAATGTTATTTTGGTATATGTACCGTATATACTTGTAAATTCATATGCATGTAGTAAAAAGCGGTTATTTTTATATTACAAACAGACACTCCAATTTAATTAAATTTTATTATTATTATAGATTATTATTCCTTCTCTCCTATCTCCTTTTACGTTACTATTTTGTTTTACAATAAATTTAGAATTGTATGTAAGTATTTCAAAAGTAGTTAGGGTTGAAAAAAAGTTTTTTCTTTAATTATGAAGCATGTTTAAGTTTAGTGTACTCAGAATTTTTCTGTTGATAGATAGATATTTTAAAGAAGGATAAGCGATAAATTGTCAAGTTACTATCCGTGCTATTCAGTACGTAGCAATATGGTAAAGCTAAAACGGGAGTTTTACGAGTGATTTAAACACATCCGACATAAACCTAAGAATTGAATGTTCATTAATCCTCGTAGGAATTTCTGACTTGAAATTAGACGTTTAGGTGCAGTTCGCATGGCCCTGCGGCTGCGGTTCAACGCAGATCAACGCAGGTGCGGTCGCAGCCTTCAATTTTGGGGAGGGTCACCACGAAATTTGGTCACTTATAGATTTGGAAGGTAGAGGTGTCCCAAATTGGCTTGTTTCGCTTTCCATCTACGCATGACTGATGGATTGGGGGGGGGGGTCATGTCCCTGATCCCCCCCTGGGACCGCGCATGGATCGACGCAGCTAAGCGATACAGACACGGTCGGGTGTTAGAGGGAGATGATCCAGGTAGTTCTTGCTGGTAGTTATAGCTAATCGTTGTCGGAGGTCTTAATTGGAGTAGCGGGACGTACGAAGCTCCAGACCTCCACTATCATGGGCAGAATCCCGTACCCAACAGTGGGACGTAAAAAGTGTTGCAGTTACACGTATAGTAACTTGATCATGTGTGTTCTGGTGCCTATAAAATTAACCTTTTTATATTCACCTCATCTCATACAGCGATTGTTCATTATTTTGAATAATCAATGAAAGTTTCCATACCGAGAAAGAACGAAGAAATGTAGTTCGAAAAATAAGTCTAAAAATAATGCACTGTGAACATCCTCTTCCGCTTCCAGTGGAAACGTAAAGTATTATCGCGTATCAATCATCGGCTCGATATATCCCAGTGGATAGTGGTTGGTCAATCTTTTCGTGAAATAAACTTCCTTAACGTTAGGAATGCAGGGTATATTTCTTATACACCCTAGTAGGATTATGTGTAGCATCGGGATTAAGAATAGAGCTACGATATCCCCTGCCTGATCGTAAGAGGCGACTAAAAGGGGGCTTCCGCGGTTGTGGACCATGGGAGTGGGAGCTAGATCCGTCCAGCCAGCAGCCGAGCCCCGGGAAGGACGGCGGTGTGTGCGTCGTGGCCGTTTGCCGCCGTAAGCATCGGAAGGTGCGCTCTCCTGCACCTGCAGTTATTATAAAATATGTCGTAAACCTATAAGAATCTACTCTTTAATGTTGAAGAGTCCTTACCCATGCACATACCCTATCATTGCAGGTTACATGATTAAAGTGAAGACGAGGAAGTTTTTAACACATTCTAAAAATCACGACCACCATCACCCATGTTCCGTGCCCAGGAGCACTAAAAGTCCCTATGTCTCTCCAGAGCAACCACGAAGAGGCAACCGTATGCCAGTGCCAGCAGACCACCTGTTGCAGCGAGCTATATTTAGCTTAGCACCCCGCGTACAATCACGACTTCTTCAAACTCTTCATGACTAGGTAATTTGTAGAACTTAACTATGCACAGTCATTCTTCCTCCATATGCAGATAATTTAATATCAGTAATGTAGTAAAAAAACGTTTATGATTAATCTAAGAGACTGTTACGCGGCTTTCAGACTACGCTATAATATAATAGCATATAGTATACACGAGTAACTCATACCACAACGATATCGCGCACCATACATTGTTACACGTTCACACTACTATAATACTATACGCTATAAATTGGTACGATGATGAGAAGAGAACGTAGCGACGTTCATGCTGTACTATAAGTTCTCTTCAAAGATTTAAAACTCTTCAAAGATTGCAGTACTATAAATTCTTGCGATAATACCTATGTTAATTCTATAAGCAACGTCGAAATCGGCAGCAATTTTCGGTCATTATAAATGATGTCGTTTTAAGAGTTTTGACTGTAATCAAATTTAAAAAACACTAATTTGGAATTTGAAAATATTTTATCAACCGATAAAAAAAATTGCTGCTATAAAAAACTCAAAGAGATTCAACGCGTACTACATTATCGTGTCGACACTACAAACAAAGCCTAAAGATGGAAAACCATACTGTCCATATTTATTCATAATGTTTGCAGAGCTGGGCGTAAAGCTTGTTCATTTACTTAAGACTTATAATGCCTATAAAGGACAATGAAGAATGCTATGACTTTTGTAATTTGTGTACAAATGCAGCATCTAAGTAGAATTAAGTAGATAATTGATAATATTTTGCTTAGATATACCTGTTCATTCATGCATAACAATGTATTGACTTCGTGGAGCGAATATTTATACTTTGGCGTTATCAGATATATCCTTGGATGGACGTGGTCTGTATTCTTTCGACGTGTTGATCAGAATAGATAATAAAATCTCGCATCACCGTTGTATAGTCTGACGCAAGCTAAACAATATGGACAACTTTTTGTCCCTTGAAGGATTATGGAAGTTGTTGGAAGAATCCTTGAAGATAGAAGGTTTTGTAGTCTGTCTGCTCGATTGATAACATTTACATTACATTATGGGATCGATTAATTAACAGTCCGCACGCCTGGAGCTTACTCCACCATGCTCCAATACGGGTTGGTGGAGATGCGGGTTAGTGGCCAATCCGCTGTCGGATGATTACAAACCTCCCGTTAGGCCTCCGACAAGATTTAACGACTGTTATCTATCGACACCAACCGGGACCGACGGCTTAACGTGTCCTCCGAAGCACTGAAACGCGCATGAATTTTTTTGCCACTAGCGGTCACCCATCTCACACTCGACCGCGCCCGTTTGGCTTAGTTGCATAGATCTTTTGCATTCTACGCTAACCGCAGGGCCATGCATGATAATTAAATGAAATAAAAAAATAACAACTACCTACAATGATATATCATTGACTACCTACATAACTTTGCGTACTATGGCTGTTCTCAGAATGTGATAAAGATTGCGCCATATTGCTACATAATTTATTGTACAGAGTTAAAAACCATTTTATTGAGATCCAAAAATAAATTAATTGTACATTTTTTTATGTACTAAACAGTTCTCGTAGGAACTGTTAAGAGAAATCAGCCCGTATTGAAAGATGCCGCGATGCCGTAGGCCTCATATAGAATTCTGACATAACCAAAAAGTGATGTGTTGAGCCAGTGGAGGTTTTAGAAATTCGGCGATTTGGGCTATTAAATTTTTACTTCTGAAATCGATTCTCTAAAAAAACCAACTAGCTAGAACAAGTCAGCTTGTCTTTTAATTTTGTCAAACAAAAAAAATGGGGCACAATTAGCCGCCCCCCAGAATCTGCTGCCCTAGGCTCCAGTATACTTCAGCCTTTTGATAAAACCAGCACTGTGTTGAGCTCTTCTTTTATTTTAATTTTCTTAAAATGAAATTTGATCGCTGAAAGTTAATCGCTTCACGAGAAATTGTGAAGTGGAATATCAGAAGCTTTATTCCAAAATCAACTGACTTGACTGACACATTACAGTCATTACTGTCCAAAAAACTAATTTTGGCCATTCTTGAGACAGAACAAGACAGAACAGAAACGATGCCTATATTGAAGTAAATAGCTGCGTATACTTTTAGGTAGAGTAAGAGAATGATAAATGTCTCTACATAGCGTGGCTGTTGATAGGAAGTCGTGTTATAATATTATTATCGGAGAGTCGTCGAACTTGCATGTGCCGCAATGCATACATTATTGTGCTTACTACTTGGCTTCACTTTGTTTAAAATAATGTTGCATAGATTTGGTTTCGATAGAAAAACTATGACTTCTTGACTTAATCACTGTAACTTGGAGTATGAAAACGGAAAGATAGAAATCCAAATTGAAACATTTAAAACCAGTTATTCCAGTGAAGACTCTTAATTTTTTTCTTCAAATATAATGAAAAAAAGTTTCTTTTTTATTGGAATTGTAACTTTGAAATACTTTTTACAGCCAAAGTAGTCCGGGTTGTCTTTACATTTAAGAAAGGTTCTTAAATTTTGTTAAAATTAAGTCATTGTTGCACGTAAGAGATGATGTAAAACTTAATAAAGTATATTGGCCAAGTTTGTATGTTGATCGTTACTAATTAATTCATAATTAAAAATTCTGGTGCGCCTACGCAGACGACGGCGTCAACCAATTACTCCGTCCATATAATTTATTCAAAATTGGGCGTTATTTTCACTGACTTTAGGTAGAAATTTGAAATCATAACGCTATGAATGAAGGGCAAACGACAGTTGTTTTATTTTGTACTATATTTAGTACTTGGACTGAATTGTTACTGTGCCAGCTTGGTATGAAGCGTTGTGACGATTAGCGTGCTTGGTGAAATGCAGTTAGCACTTAAATATTTGTAACTCCTGTGCTTTAGACGCTTTTCTTTATAGCTGTACAAAAATATTTCTTTTTAGTGCATTTTTACAATTTTGTTTTGTATGAATATTTTCGCCGCGTCACTACCGAAAGGGTGGGCAAAAAATATGAGAAGATTCTCGCCTGAACATCTGTTTCCATTCGAGTAGGTTGCAAAAAATGTAGACTCATAATATTATTTAGCTTCAGTCTCAACAAATTTATTTTACAAGACCAACTTTGTTTATTATTTCAGTCACGTAGATTTAACTACTATAAAATAACAATTAATTAACGATAGGTATATAGTAACATTCGTAACCATTGCTCCTATATTAATATTACTGCCTAAGATAACTTAGAGTTACAATTTTCATAACGTGTAACATATATTATGTACTTACCTTGGATATTATATATTGGGATATTAGGATTCTAGGTATTAGTTATTAGGTATTGTTTTTTTTTTGGAATAATTGAAAACATATTCTTGTTGTTAATTCATAAATATTCGTCACTCTTTGTCGTCACTAACTTAAATTTTTATAAAAGCCAGAAGCATTATGAAATTCACGTAGATTTTTTCCACGAAACAACTGTCTCAGGTCCGCTTTTATATTGTTACTTTATATTTATTCAAAATCCATATTCGCCACGCGATATCCGTTCCAAAGCGTGTCAGTCGACGACTTTTCTACCTGTTCGGAGTGGGTCCCGTTGCGTGCAAGGTACAACCCTACGCACACATTCGCAAGCATAAATCTCACAGTGTCTCACACTTACAAACTGACAACCTGCGCTTGCGCAGCTGTTCCCCTCTTGCCTCATTCACCCCCGCACGTCCAATAGAGCACCGAACCTAGTGGCTTGTCAGATGTCGATCGTCAACTTTTTTTTGCTCTAAAACGAAAGAGCCCTCAGCTATACACTGCAAGCGAATACAAAGGAATATGCGCTAACAGCGGTGAAATGACCTCAGGAGTAATATATGAACAAAATTCAGTTATCTCTAAGTTGTGAGTTAAATGAAGTAGACTAGGAGATGTTTCCGAGTTCTACAAGCCATCTGAAAAATTAAATCTGACTTAATTTGTAACAGTGATGATACTTTACGCGTCTAACCTTCAGATAACAAGATAACGCGTCTGATAAGTGATCATGCGCCATAGCATAATGTGATTTTTGGTAAATATTCAAGATAAACATAACGTTGCGGTATGTTGCGGCGTTGCTCTGGAAATTGAGAATCAAAACGTTTCATTTAGACACTAACTTGTAATTATTTCGTGGTGCGATAGTTTCATTGAAGGTTATTTCTGTAACTTTGTAATCAGTACGTCAATTGAAAAAGGAGCTCGAGAAATAGATCGCACGCAAACAAGATCATCGGCAGCCGATACTACGATTTGGGCAGACTGTGCCAGGTCACGTGTATGGTTTATATCGCGAAAAGCATTCCCCGTATTACCTGTAAATGACGTCAGATTAACTACATGGTTTAAATATTTTTAAATAAGATGTAGACTTTCAATTTCTTTTAAGACAGGAGGCGAAAAATGCGAATGAGGCGACAATTTCATTCCTTAAAAAAACAACGTATACGGTCAAGGTATTACAAATTCTCACAACACAAGGTCACAAGCTCTCATTGGTTGTGGATGGTGTGGAGTTGGTTGGGGATGGTGGCTTTAAGTGTTCACTGCAGCCCATAGATACAAGCAACCTCAACACAATTCACGAAGGCAAGAGGTGCAGCGGTGATACTTCGCTGATTAAACCATACAATTTGACGATTTACGTGGCGCAATAGTTACCATGCCGGACCACCACGTCAATCGAAGGGTCCCGGGTTCCATTCCCGGCGAAACAGAACTTTGAATGACGAGTTTAAATTTCTGTCCTCTGTCTGGGTGTTTGTGTTTTTGTCTTTGTGTGTGTCCATGATACCCACGACGCGGTGTACCTATATCTACCCTACTGTGGGGCTATGAGTGTGAAACGTTGGTTGGTATATTCCCAACAAACAAATACGTCGTATAAGTCTTGACTTGTACGACTTAAAGTTGGATAGCAGTCTTACAATGGTAATGATATGACTACCAGGTCCTATAGACGTTTTTAATGTAACTAATTAGTCGTGCGACAAATATGTCATAGTAAACTGGTCTTAGCAACGTTGGGGTGACTTAACTATATGACGTTATATTACGTCTTAGCTAAAACGTTTGTACGACAACGCAATAGTCATACTAACGTTATAGTCCGATAAATGTTTTGAACTGACCAAATTATGTCTTTGGAAAACCTTTATATGACATTTATATAACGTGCATATCGTATAGACGTTTTCACAGAGACGTTTATATAACAACCTCTATCTTGTTTTATAGCGGTCAATTAAAGACTCTTAAATGACTGGGTTGTTTATTGACGACTCAAATATAACCTTTATATTACATGATGTCCGTTTAATGTCATGTCCTGACTTTAATCAAACTTGCAGTCGCATTTAAATCAGGTTTTGACTTTATAATGACTAGGCGGCCATATTTACGAACTTTTGATGAAATTTTGTTACGAAAATGGAATCAAAAAAATCGTAGAGACGTTAACGAGACTTAGATTAACGAGAATTTTGGTGAATATTCACAATATGAAAAGGGTTTTTTATGTTTCTTGAGGAACCCTAATGGCTAGCTGTCATGGCGACCATTATCATCATCATCGGGTCGTACAGAGGTAAGTTTGCGACAAAAGCAACATGTCGGACATTTTTAGAAAAAAACCTATTTTTATTAATTAAAATCTATTGATTTTAACACAAAATTACGAGGGGGCATGAAAATCTTAATAGTATTCACATAGGTATATTATCATAAAACTTCAGTCCCCAGTCGAACTCAATAGCATAAGAGACAGATAAAGTAAGTAAGATATGAAAATGAAATAAACTCAGCTAGCATTTATTTCCTTGTAATTATTTATTTTACACTAAAATCTTGAAAAGAAACCACAATTACGCGTTGCCACGAACAAGAATACGAATAAGTCTTACAAGTATTGTCTCTTGACTCAAATAAAACGTTTTAGTCATTCAGTAACACCTGTACGACCACAATACAACAAAGCGACGAAAGTTATTGTTATCCCATAACATTTGTACGACTTTTGAATGACGTTAACGAAGTTGGCTCGAGACTTCTGTATGACCATTATACGACCATTGAGGTCGTATAACTGGGGCCATTTTCGCGTTTAGTAAACGTTATTATAATGTTAGTATGACTTAACTATTGCGATGTATGGTATTCAGATGACGTTTACTAAACCTTTATACGACATTAAATTGTTACTTGGGTTAAATCCCTACTAATATTATAAATTCAAAAGTAACTCTGTCTGTCTTAAACTACTGAACCAATTTTAATGAATTTTGGAACATAGATAGAGTGGACCTTGGGAAAGGACATAGGATGGTTTTTATCCTACGGGAACCTATAAAACGGGTCCACGCGGGCGAAGCCGCTAGCGGAAGGCTAGTATACCATAAAAAATGATGTTCAAGAAACAAACGCCGACTTTTAATCCTCACAGTGGACGCATACCTTTCATCTTAATAATGTCATTTCATAAACCTTGATAGAGTCCAGGCCAGACAACAAAGAAACCACCAAATTAGATTAGTCTAAAGAGTTTCGTAAAGATCTTTTAAAACAGGTGGCTGTATTATGTTTATTTCATATAACTTGCACAGAATTATACAGCGTGGAAGACCTTTATAAACAGACTGAAGTGAAATACTTGATGGCCACGACACAACTCTGAGAATGAGAACTAAGAATGAGATAATGATTACGTTTTGAAATTGTTATATTGCTTTGAGATTTGATTTTATATATTATTATTATCATTACAATAACATACCTATTTGGCCATCACCATTGAAATGACAATAATTGAAACATGAATATCCAAACGAAAAGTATTCGCAGAAATTGAATAATCACTTACAACAATCGCTGATGCAGATATAAATTATACTTATTGGATTTAGATTTCGAACCATAAACCACCACAGATAATTTTTCTGTCCATCTGCGTGGCTGTTTTCTGACCAAATTTATTTACTAGTAACGAAAGTGTCACACTTAATTATGTTTATCATGAGATAATGGAAATGTCAATAGTACTCGTACCTTGTAGGTCCCTTGGAACTGTGAAAACACAAACGTAATATAACTTTGCTTTCAAAATCAATTCAGTAGTATCTACTGTCGATATAGAATCATGCAATTTGTAAAGAAGCTTTACTTAATGGTACATTTTCTGAAGACACTAGCGTCCTTGTCTAAGTAACAAATCAGGTATCCCGTGTGAAGCGAAGTAAGGCTAAAGAACCTACCTACTTATGTTATAGGCAAAAAGTCTTCTGAAGAAGATGGTCACGATATAATAAAAAATGGGTTGCACTCCGGGAGTGCCGGCAGAAGTGAAAACATTAACGTTGTGCATTTTTGATGTCTTGGAATCGTTAGGGAATAATTCCGCACGAATTGCTTGAATTATCAGTACCTATTAATTTCTATCTAGTATTTTTACAAAGTACTCTCTCATTTTCTTTCACTATTTCTTCGTCACTTTTTTCATTAATAGATGCACTTTGTTCAATGTCCATATTTTAAATACTTGATATAAACGAATTTTAAGATAAAATTATACTTGACGCTGGCAATATGCAGAGTTTGCGATGCCATAATTGAAGAAAAAAAGTATAGACAGCCGTCAGATGAGCCGTCATCAGCTGTCACCCCTCCCATAGAGAAATTAAACACTACGGACCCCTCCGTCTTGGTCTAAGAGCCGGTGAAGATATTCACTCGTTCGGTTGTTACAAGAGTGAAGGTGATATGAAAGAAAATTGATTAAAATTAATTAAATTAAAAATAGCTATGAACACTTTTCGATAGTCAAGTTATCATAGGCATATATGTTTATAAATTATATTTGGTAAACAATATGTCTCATCGAATTATCAGATCGGTGAAGGTCGATCTTCCTCGTCTCCTCTACTATCTTACGAAATTTTGCGATCAGCACACGTGACCTCGCGCGAGTTTCATAGTTTTTACCCATCCCACAAAAAGTGCTCAACGCCGCTAAAGAAGTTTTCACTTCAATAATAAGAGATACAAAAGTAACTATCACATTTTAACAGACACAGGATGTAAATAAATAAGGTAAAGCCAATCCACTGACGGAAACTCTGTCAAGTAAAAGCTTACTAAACTGTTACATGTTATTTCAGCTTTTTAGTAATTTTGCCCTTAAAAGTCGTTAAAGAAAGCTTTGCACAGGAAATGCAAGTGATTGTAAGAAAAACTGTTGGAAAGCTAATAGAATACATAAATTTATATGGGTGTGTATAAAATTAGCAAGAATTCCGCACCATGTCTAAGCAAATAAACAACATTTATAATCTTACTCGCGTGTAAGACGTTATTACCCTTAACAGCCAGCGATGGTATTTACAGCTTTGCTTCAAATTGTATCCATCCAAAGCAACGTACGTGGCAAGTTGTTGCAATTGTTGTTCTCCAATTTTATCTATTTCTTTAATACACCTTTAAACGATCAATTCAATATATAGATAAGTATATCTGAAATATATCTAAAAGTCGGAAACGGTTACAACGATTTTCATGAAATTTAGTATGCAGTGGGTTTCAGGGGCGATAAATTGGACCTATTTATGCAAACCGGAACCAACCCACACATGATGAAGATGATGATAGTTTTGAGAAAAAGCTGTTTAATGTATTAGACAACTGATGTTTTGTGGATTGGTAAACATGTCATGAAAATGTATTGTTCTGTCAAAATAGACAGATCATTTTGATCTTTACGGGGTCGATAGAAGGTGCAATTTTAAGCTTTTCTGTGTACTTAACTCAATTTCGGCATGGTGTGGATTGGTTCCGGTTTGCGTAAATAGGTCCAATTGATCTATCTGGGTTTCACTTGTAGAAATATTCCGTGTTTTTAGGGAATGAAAAACTTCTACAATATCATTAAAATACCACCATGTAGGTCAACCCCGAAACCAGAACACCCCGGTTCGAGTCCAAATGTCACCCGTCATTATTTTTTTCCTTTTTTTCAAGTTCCTTCTTTGTGAGAAAAACTATTATTGGGAGCCTTTTATCAACGCATCTTATTCGTATCTAAGTATTTACCAAATTCATGAAAGCTTTTACATCAGTATTTATATACAATACTATGAGGTGTCATCTGTATGAGGTGCTCGCCAACGCAGGGTCACGGTTAGGGCTAAACGAATTCATGCAGGACACTTGAGTGAAGCCTGCTACTATGCGACGCATAGTATGCGTTCGTCAAAATCGACATGATTCGATGGCTTGACATAGTGAACGCACGACCAATAGCGCTCTTTGCATAGCGTTGCCTGCTTGCTTCAAAACCATGTTTCAATACGGCTGTAATCTTGCTTGTCTAAATTCCTGACTAGGCTGACAACAACTTTCCAAGGAAATATAAAATAATTACTTCCCGGCAGAAAAGGGTGCTGCAGTGATGTTTTTCCAGCCCAGCCATGCAAGTTATACCCTGATTGAGCGTTCCCTCTCATAGTTTTAATACATTTATAAATAATTTGACTTGACATATTTGTAGATGGGAAGCGCGCATGGCCCGGCGGTTAGCGTAGAACGCAAACGATCTATGCAACTAAGCGAAACGGGTGCGGTCGGGTGTGAGATGGGTGACCGCTAGTGGCAAAAAATTTCATGCGCGTTTCCGTGCTTCGGAGGGCACGTTAAGCCGTCGGTCCCGGTTGTTGTCGATAGATAACAGTCGTTAAACCTTGTCGGAGGCCTTATGGGCGGTTTGAAAACATCCGACAGCGGGTTGGCCACTAACCCGCAACTCCACCAACCCGCATTGGAGCAGCGTGGTGGAGTAAGCTCCAGGCCTCCCCAATAATGGGGAGAGACCCGTGCCCAGCAGTGGGACGCAAAAAGGGTTGCAGCCAAGCCATTTGTAGATGGTAGAACTTTAATGGCAAAGGAAGTACTAAAGACAGGAAGGCTGATGGAAGTACTACCAAACCACTGAACTCAACACACTTCTGCAGTGAAGCAATTATATTGTGCTTAGGTAGAAAGGTTCAGTTTCCGGCCAGTCTTACCGTTTAAAAACCAATGCCTATAATACTCACTTAATCATCCGATGTTATCGTCCAATATATCTTCTGCGTTAGAGCCTAAATTCGTTGATGACTTTACAGGTGCTAACATATTTTTGTTTTTAATAATTCTGGGTTTTACCTACACCGATATCTTTCGTATCTCTAATTGGACAATGGAAAAATAATAGTTTTAATTATACAATACCTACATCTCGCGTAATCTTATCTTAATCCTTCTTTTTTATCCTTTTTAGTGTCTCACATAGGATCTTTGTTACCAAGTCCACTGCCTGACGTAGATGCTCCTCATATTTGCATTGCTCCGACCAAAAGGGGTAGGCTTTTGAGTGCAGTGACTTGCACACAAATAGCGCCAGTGTAACTCGCGTGTTGAGGATTCCATATAAAATTGTATAGAGATCGTTTGACTCCTAGAAATAAAAATGGTGATGCGACAGAGTATTGAAAATGCTACACCAGTTCGGCATCTTCTTTTACCTTTTTACTTTGTTTTTCTAGATACTGAAATATAAGTCTTTAGAATAGAATATACATTGAATCCGTTGATAATTCGTTATCTAATATTTAACACCCCATACATACCTAACATACCGTCCTTACTTTATTACTGAATCATCCAGCCTTTATTATATATGGAGATTTTGGTGATTGTAAAAGTATTGATATCTATCTACGTGTTATCTAATGATAAAAATGGTTATTGTAAGAACATTTTTGATAATATTTGGAACATTATTTTAGATAAATTAATTATGTATGGACTGTGTATACCTCACTTTTCTTATGAAGATAGCTTTTACATGATGGATGGCAAAGTTTGGTCATGTAGATTTTGGAGATTGACTCTATATGAGATCTGATATCTTTTTCTTAGGATGAGCCCAGGCGCACAGGGGACATGACACTTCAAACCCGTATTACGTTGCCATATTGATTTCTTTTATCATTTTTGTAGTTACGAAGATAGATGTACATATATTTGGTTTATATCAGTCAAAGCCAGATATGAGATATGTATTTCTTTGATATGACGTCATTTTTTCTTTTGGATTACAAACTTACCTACAGATAAGTTTAGGAATTGGCTTGGTAAACACTTGGTATTCAAGTTAGTTGTTTTCAAGCTATACATTGCAGGCTTTGGAATGTAATTTCAAAGTACATTAGTACATAATACCTCAATGTTTTAAATAGAGAAGCAATACCCAGATAGCATTAAACAATTGGCCTGCTACAAAGTGGATCTGTCAGTCCATAGGTGTGGTCGGTTCTTGTAAGGAGTGCCCGGTGCCATTAGCGGGTTCGAGTTGCGGCGAGTACCGGCCGACTCGTCTCGCAGGTAGCGCTCGGGATAAAAACACCTCTTGAAATGGAGCGGACGCGGCCCGTCTCACCTAGATAACAACCGATCGGCCGTCTGAGAGTTGAGACCATCTCTACCACATATCAACAGAACGCTCGCGATTACGAACTTTATGCCGTCATATCAATGAATCAACCTCTACAGAGTGTACACCGAAGTTACGAGGCACTCTAATCGCCCATTCATATCACACGTCCCCCGATAATAATATAAATAGGACCCACCGATGAATGGAGTTATACATGTAAATCCGTCGTTCACAAATCGCGACATAGCCCGCGTAGGCGTCGGGTTTGAATGAAAATAAACACATCGGTTGCGGGGCTTACCTCTCGATTTTGACTAAAGTATCCAGGTTAGCGATACGGTCACAGCACAGTTAAATGGATATGTGTCGCACTGAACTTTTGGGCATATCACTGTTTTGAACGCGGTCAGGGTACGGCGCGGGCGGATACGGTACGATCGCCGCCGCCGACTCGATCGGAACTGTGTGCAGTTGGCTCAGAGCGTAGGTGCGCCCGCGTCGCACGCACACAGCCGTTCTCATTCAAGCCGTGGAGGGGCGGCTTTATGAATGGACGTAGTGAAGTCGTGTCGTATAGATATCACTGATAAGCCAGTTCGCGCTATACAATATGATACGGTCCGCCGGATCGCTCGCCGGTTGACGGTCGCGTCTGTTTCAAAATGTACAGTAGGCAATGATGAGTCAGTGTAATTGGATCGTGGATGCCTTGTAGTTTCGAAATTAATAAGGTCTTTCAATAGATGCAATCTAATTAATCTGTGAAACACATAAGCAACACAATTCTTTTCAGTTGACTATCATATAATACAAACTATAGAACCTAGAAGCCTAGAAATTTCTGTCTCTTCGTAAGAGGCGACTAAAAGGGGGCTTTCGGGGTTGAGGACGATGTGAGTGGGAGCTCGACCCGTCCCGCCAGCAGCTCCGGGAGGGACGGTGGTGTGTGCGTGGCCGCATACCGCCTGAAGGTGCAGGAGAGCACATCTGCTCTCCCGAAGATGGGCCCGTACGGTCGCCGCGCACGGTCACCAGTGCGTTCCACTGGAGATCCCGTAGTAATCACCAAGCGCAGAGGCAAGTCACCGAGGAGGTTTTAGTACGGTACAAATCCCACATAACCCGGTATCCCCTCTCCCAAGGTGCCGGGTACCTTTTGAAGGTTTCTCCCCCGATACCAAAAAAGGTCTCTACAATACTAAAGCTGCAGGCCATGGACATCTAAACACAACCCCAAGCAAGCCCAAGTAACTCAAGTTTTAAACAAACTTTAAAAACCATCCGAATTCAGTGGTCGCTGCAGCCCATGGACATCTAAACACAACCCCAAGCAAGCCCAAGTAACTCAAGTTTTAAACAAACTTTAAAAACCATCCGAATTCAGTGGTCGCTGCAGCCCATGGACATCTAAACACAACCCCAAGCAAGCCCAAGTAACTCAAGTTTTAAACAAACTTTAAAAACCATCCGAATTCAGTGGTCGCTGCAGCCCATGGACATCTAAACATAACCCCAAGCAAGCCCAAGTAACTCAAGTTTTAAACAAACTTTAAAAACCATCCGAATTCAGTGGTCGCTGCAGCCCATGGACATCTAAACACAACCCCAAGTAACTCAAGTTTTAAACAAACTTTAAAAACCATCCGAAATTTATTTTTACTCCTGCGTTACCTAACGTAGACGTTAGGTAACGCAGGAGTAAAAATAATTAGGTTTGAAAATATTTGCTGACATCCCAGGTTAAAATTATTAATAGATACGTCACAGCAATCTGACGACCCGTGTGGCGCAATGGTTACCATGCCGGACTGCCGATCGGAGGGTCCCGGGTTCGATTCCCGGCGAGGCAGAAATTGAAATGAGTTTCAATTTCTGTACTTGGTCTGGGTGTTTGTGTTTCGGTCTTTGTGTGTGTCCATGGTTCCCACGACACAGGGAACCCTAGTGTAGGGATATGAGTGTGTAGCGTTATTTATTATTATTATTAATTTACGTATTTAAATAAAATTTCTTCCGATTGTGACATGTTACAAATTTATAACGGTATGTTCAAATGAACTTTTCGGGGATTACATAAAGACAAAAGTGTAATACTTTTTTGACAAATAAATTTACAACATACGATAAAATAAAACAATAATAACTGTGTATAAATAATTTTATTAAATACTGCTTAATCCTACGTCTATAATAAGCAATAATAATATAAAATATCTTTACAAAGACATTTTCATAACATGGTATAAATATAGTTAATAATTGTTATTGATTACTTGATTTACGATAGTCCTTTGAGAAAGCTGGATAATTTATGACTCTTGTAGTCGGAGCGCAGCTGGATGAAGTTGTGTAGAATTGATTGATCCAATTCCGCCTGTAAACAAAAACAATTAATTATAGCATAGTTTGCCACGAAACATTAAAGAGTAAGGAACTATAGTTTCCACCACCAGAAGCTGGAAATATGTTCAAAGGTTCGCAACATTAAAGCGGCTTTCAGACTACGCTATAATAAATATCATATAATATATAGCTCATAGCACAAAAATTTTGCGCACCATACATTGCTAACACTATAAACTATAAATTTGTGCGATGCGCTACGTTCATGCTGTGATCTCTTCAAAGATCTCAAAGATCGCGGTCAACTGAGCTTGCTATGTACTAATAAATACTAAATAAATACAAAGTTTTTAATTATTGTAATATTTGCATACCTCATGAAGGTAAATATGGCGAACCAAATGTATAAAAACACCTTTTGTAAACACCCATATTTGTGCAAATAAAAGTCTTTGTCTTTATAAATGCTAGCGATAATATCGCGAAATGTGAACGCCATGCTATATACGTAGTATAGCATTAGGCCCTTCTTTGATATAATTATAATAAGTTTACTTGTTATTGCTATTGATTTCGTGCATTTGTTATTGCTATTGATTTCGTGCATTTGCCAATGTGGTTACAAATTGGTTATCTTGATAAACTGAGTAGTGACTAATTAGTAAACTGCTGGTAACTATAATAACTTAATAGACTGCTAGGGCGTGACTGACAAATTGATAACTTCTTAGATCACATCAAAAAAATTCGTCAAAAAGTGATCAGATTTTGAGTCATATCTTGTGGCCATGTAGCACTACCAGATAACGCACACCAACTATAAAACTATATTCACAAGCATACATTTCCACAATAATGTAAAGTGCTGCAGTAAAAAAAACGTTGCACACTCATAGCCCCACAGTGGGGAAATTATACCCTGTGTCGTGGGTACCATGGACACACGCAAAGACAGAAACACAAAGACCCACACAGAGAACAGTAATTTAAACTCATCATTCAAATTTCTGTTTCACCGGGGATCGAACCCAGGTTCCTCTGATTGGCAGTCCGGTAACCATTGCGCCACGCAGGTCATATACGTATTTTCCTTTAAAATATGACTTAAAGTTCCATCCAGAAGATTGGCACGAATGAAGATTTAAGAGAATGACGGAACCCACGTACCTAAAATTATCGAAACTAGTATTGCCTGAAATACAGAAGAGCAAGACAAACATGAGACAATTAAATCCATTTTGTTCGTTTCATTTGAGTGAAGGTAGGTAGGTACAAGTAACGCGCTTGCCAAGGCGTGCGATGCGTGCGGCGCGTGCGGCGACCAGCGTCGAGTGGGACAAAAATTTAATCGTTGATCGCAAAGAGCCATACACTGTCGATTCATCATCACGATATTAGATATTAGTTAGTTAGTAGTAGTTATTAGTTAGTCTTCGAAGAAGTAAATCGTTAACCATCTTCACATACACTTTCGATCTGTCGTTTCGATCGGTCTAAAAAAAGTGATCTATGTATCTAAGCCAAAGGGGCGCGGTCGGGGGTGAGATGGGTGATGGGTGGCGCTAGTAGCAAAATATATCATGCGCGGTTCCATGCTTCACAATAAAAATAAAAAGGAATACCGACCAGCGTGTCCCCCTCGCAGACCTGGTGCAGGTTCTCGGGCTTGACGAGCAGCAGGTTGCAGAGCGCGTGCAGCGTGTCGAACAGCTCGTGCGCCGGCGCCGGCGTGGCGCGCCCCGCGCCGCGCCCGCACGCCGCCGAGCGGTACTCCTTCACGTCGCAGATCGCTATCATTGCGCCTGCGCATACAAACACGCTATTGACAACTTTACAAATATCAAGGATAATAATTAATAATAAAAGTAATTCAATAAATTAAACCGTAATGTAATGCTTGTAAAGGAACATTACCTTTATGTACCTTAATTTTTACAGTATACTTTATTCAATCCTTTGATAAAATTTAGACTATTCACTAAGTTAGAATATTCCTGATTTAAATCAAATAGGATCATCACGATATTATATCATTTACGATATCAGAGAAATTTACAGACACACTTACAAAATATAGACGTAATATGGACGTTAGATTCAACGACTTGGTTAGTTGTCATTTAGCTACTTCAATGAATGTCGGTGTTAAATTAACGGGCTAGCACTTTGTACGAGTAGCTGATTTAACCAGATGACTGCGACAGTACTAATACATGTAACAAAAAAAAATTATTTACCTGGTTGGATCACGGGCAAAAAATGTGCTTGTGGTACAACTAATTGATTTAAGTTCAGCTAGTTGGGACCACGGGTACATAAAAATTACCCTTGGTACTACCAGTTAGACCACGCAGTTGTACCACAGGCACCAAACGCATATAATAATTAGAATTACCATGCCACGTAATAAGCAGTACCTGGATGACTGAGCGTTGCTAACATAAAAACAATTAATTTTCTAAGTTTAATTTCAAACGACACTCATTTGCTTAGTGTTACTTAACAGCATCACCTGAAATAGCTCCCAACAAAAAAAAAACACAAAAAAAAAAGAAAAAATTAACGCAATATGGCTCTGATTGAGGTTTGAACCCGAGTCTCGAGTTCTGCAGTCAGCCCACGTAACCATTCGGCCAAGGATGCTTTAATTCAATGAACGAAACTTTTGTAGGCCTCTTTCAAATCGACGTTGTCATTTCTTTGAACGTCGGATTGGCGAATGGCGTTTGATGGCGTTCTACGCCACAATATTATTAATACTTTCCAATAGATGTCATTAGAAATTAAAATATTAATGATAGGCTAGAGCGCTAACATTTCAGTGTGCTCTATGTACAAGACACTTGTTCCAACTTGATAAATTAAACAAAATGAACGACTCACCAGCAGAATTAAACTGGAAGTTTTGCAAGTGCTCGTAGATGACCCGATGAAGCCGTACCGCCAGCTCCAGCGTCACGGAGTTGAGGTTGTCGCCCTCCAGGTTCGCGTGGATCTTGTCCATCACCGAGTTCAGATACGACACCACCGCGGTGCACGCCTGTGGCCGATAAACTGATATAGTAAAACACATTGTACTATAAGAAAAAAAACCGAGACATGACATAAAATGAAGTGCGCATGGCTCTGTGGTGCAATAGATAGCAAACGATCCGCATCTAACTGAAAATCGATGTTGGTCGATGTTGAGAAACTGTCGATGTTTAGTGGGAAAAAACATCGATGTTATGTCCTCGAAAACATTGACACATCGATGTTACGAGAATAATATAAAAATATCGCCGCTCTAGTCTAGACCATTCTCCATGAATTAGCTAAATACAGCTAACACCATCCGACTTATGTTGTTGGCTGCAATCCTTTTTATGTCTCAATGCTGGACACGGGTCTATGCCCATTATAGCTTAGACCTTACTTTATCACGCTGCTACAATGATGAGAAGACTGCGGCGCGTTGTTAGCATGCGAGTTAGTGGCGATATTACAGTTGAGTGTTTTTAAATCGTCCTTAAGGCCTCCTACAACTGCTTTCGCTACTTGATAATAACCGGACGGACGGCTTAACGTGCCCTCTGAAGCATGGAAACCTGCTTGAAATTTTCCACAAAAGGTCATCCGTGTCACAACCAACTGCACCCATTACAATCAGCTCAGTAGATCGCTTATGTTCTATGGCTGGCTTTTACAATATCTTATGGCTAAATGGATGAATCAACAAAGAATGGCATCAATCCATTGCTTACACTACTATTAATAAACTTACCTGAGAAGCCAAGGTGTCAATGTCACCCTCCGGTTTGAAGTCAGTCTTTTTCTGTTCGGTCTGCAGATGCAGCTTAACCCAGCCCACGACGGCGGAGATGGCCCTCTCCAGCCCAGCGTCCAGCTTGTTCTCTAACTGCTCCGTTATTACTGTTTTCCTTTGGACGCATTCACTCTGCTTTGATGAAGAACTGAAAATGTTTATAAGTCTTGGGCCCGTATTCATACATTGCTTTTAACTGTAACACTGCCTCTGTGTGCAATCTTATGTTCATGTTATCTATAGGTACTTCTAATACTAATATTATAAAGAGGAAAGATTTGTATTTTTGTATGTTGTAATGAAAAAAGGTAAGGTAGGTGGTAGAACTATCATCGTTCGCCAGGGGAAGTACGACCGCTACACCCACTTCTGCCGTGAACCAATTCTATTGTTTCGGTGCCACCCTTACATGAGGAGACTACCAGCCTCCGGAGTAGCAGCGCAACTGCATACGACCTCAGACAAGATTTACCTATGCTTGCTTGAGGTTGTATGTAGATGTCCATGGGCTACAGCAACCAGTAACACCACGTGGCCTGCATGCTCGTCTGCTACTCCATTCAAATAAAAAAATATAAAAATACTACTGTTCCGATTTCAAAACTTCTTTCACCATTAGAAATCTACATTCACCCTGAGTAACATAGGCTACTTTTTACTGCGGGAAAATGCTTCATACCTACGTGAAAACGGGTAATAGGGTCAACGCGGTTGAAGCAACTAGCTGGCTAAACGCCTATGATTTTAATATAGCAATGAAGCCTGGAATAGCACATAGGCTATTTTTTATCCTACGGGGACCAATTAAACGGGTCCACGTCTATTATAAGTTTTATGAGATGAACGTCAGCCTCTTTAGTATCAGCTGCCTGCATTGTATCTCAGACAAGAATAATAATTAATTAATGTTGGCTGTGGATGACAATGGGTTGCTGTGACCAGTGATGGCTGGTGACATTTTTCAATAGGGGTTCACAAAAAATAAACAAATAAAAATATTCTACCACCCGTTGCCATCCAAGCAGATTCACCACCACTGTCGGTGTCAGTTCCAGTTGATAACCACAAGACACGGAAAACAAATTAATTTATTGCTTTCTTCACATACGCGTAAAAGATTTAGTTTTCGTACAACATTATTGCTTTCAGTTCAAGGCGTATTTCGAAACGAAAGTTTTTTCACACTGCTTACTAAAAGATACTTACAAATGATAAAATATACACTGTATTCCATTTTTAACACAAAATGTCGCGCATAAACTATTTTTTTAAATATTCATTTAAAAGAAAAACTACGAAATAACTGACAAAGACGACAACACGTTTGTTTGTATACATAAGAACGGCAACATCGCATAAGCAGGTTGAGGCCACGCCCCACGGCACGCGTCACGGCCGAACCCACGGTTTGGCAACGTCGCGCGTGAGCGGCGCTCCAGATTAGATTAATTTCTCATACGAAATCTTTTGTTTCACGCGTCAGCCTGTGTCGATGTTTCTCTTACGCACTCATTGAATACAGCGCAGGGTTGCCAACCGTACGAGATTTCTCGTACAATTACGAGATTTCTAACCTTCCATAAGAGGTATGAGAACGATTATACGAGAATATTTTCTACGGCTTATAATTTTTGAGTTATGTGTGGAATACTGGAATACAATCGCACATACTCATATGAAATAAAATACGAGATTTTTATCTGCTTCCGTACGAGGAAATAAATAAAAAGGTTGGCAACCCTGATACAGCGCTCGGAATCGTACTAAACTTCGTTTCATAGGAGCGCAATCGCTGGCGCTCCACAGTCCACTCGTTACAACTTGACGCTAAATGTACGCGTAGATATAGGTATTAATAATTAATATAATAATTTAAAAATTATTAATAAATAATTAATATAGGTACTATGTATAGGTATAGTAGAATAGAATGAATGTAATGTAAG
This sequence comes from Pyrgus malvae, assembly GCA_911387765.1. Classification (NCBI taxonomy): domain Eukaryota; kingdom Metazoa; phylum Arthropoda; class Insecta; order Lepidoptera; family Hesperiidae; genus Pyrgus; species Pyrgus malvae. The sequence goes on from OU426964.1 coordinate 9,142,578, forward strand.
GATAGTATGTATTATGAAGGGACATAGATTACCTATGTAATTTTCTTAGGAGTGCACTGCACCAGCGCTCTTTAGGACGAGCCGCCTCTGGCTGTGACCACTTAATACCACTCTGCCACGCCCGTCTGATACATCTCAATTACAGATTTTAATTAACTGATGTTGGCTGTGGATGACTATGGGTTGCTTTGACCACTTAATACCACTCTGCCACGCTCGTCTGATACATCTCAATACTGTTTTTTTATTTATTTATGACATAATTTAATATATACAATGTCACAGAAATACGTTTATTTTGGCTGCATCATGTATCGTAATAAAAAAATACATAATAAAAAAGAAGTTACAAGTATTTCATGAATCTTACCTGACACATCCCAAAACTGACTCTTGAAAATGTTCCCCGAACATTTTAACGATTTTATTCGCCTGATTTACAATATCGAAGAAGTAAATCTGAAAGCAATATTTAATATCGTAGAGAAAATAGTCAGCTAGAAGCGTCAGCGTAGAATGCAAGCGATCTATGCAACTAAGCCAAAACGGCGCGGTCGGTTGTGAGATGGGTGACCGCTAGTGGCAAAAAAAAATTCATGCGCGTTTCCGTGCTTCGGAGGGCACGTTAAACAATCGGTCCCGGGCTATGGTGGTGGTTATGGGTGGTTTGAAAACATCCGACAGCTGGTTGGCCACCAACCCGCATCTCCACCAATCCTCATTGGAGCAGCGTGGCTGAGTAAGCTCCAGGCATGCAGCCACACACACACCGCCGTCCCTCCCTCCCTGATGGCTGGACGGGTCGAGCACCCACTCTCACCGCCCGCAACCCCGGAAGCCCCCTTATAGTCGCCTCTTACAATCAGGCAGGGGAGACCATAGCTCTATTCTTAATCCCAAAGCTACAAGGACTAAGTTCGCATACTATAAAATCAACGAAATCAGTAAAATCCGGGCAATCTTACCTGAGGCGGAGACTTGCTCTCAGCGATGGGTATGGACTGCAGGCCGAGATCCAAAGCGTAGTCCACATGCTCGATCAACAGATGTTGTATGAGAGCATCCAGCAGTGCTAGCGTTGTTCCGTGTAGTTCGTTTGGAGTACAGAGCTGTTGTTACAAAACTGTTAAGTATGAGTTGGGAGATATGTTGATTAACAGCCATAGAAATTACACGCCTAAAGAAGCCAAAAAATGAAGGAAAATAAAAAATTTAAAAACGCTTTTGTTGGGTCGAACTCATATTAAGTGAAAGTGGATTTAAGAAGGGTGTGTTGTACCATGTAACAATAACGATAACTAAACCCAAACTACCCGTCAAATCCTCGGTTAAGCAACATTTGCATTGCACCATTTAAGCTATGGTTGTAATGACGTCACAACGTAACGGTAACGTTAACTACTCTATTTTAGCTCGTTAAAAGTTATTGTGCACTGCCTATTAATTTTAACAATCAAGAAAAACGTAATGGTGAAACACACTATTGTTAAATTCTGTTGTCGTCGTTATTCGTTTTTACCGAAACTATAACCAAGCCTACGGTGCAATCCACCCTTATGTTATTTTTCGTTTGAGAAATCTTCAAAAGCTTGGAAGAGATAGCGGTTTATGTGAGATTTGTTACACACTAAAACCCGCTCAGTTTAGGGGGGACTCTGGGATCTCCACTGGAACTCATTTGTGTCGTCCGTCCGCGATGTCACAAACGGGCCAGTCTTGGGAGAACAATGTAACTCACCTACAACCTTAAGGTTAGGTGTGTAGGGTGATATCAGACATTCATTTTCGCCTTTCATTCGGCACATTCCAGTAGAAATGAAATGTCTGAACACAAAATGAAACAAGATTTCAGAATAAATTCATTAATGAATCAATCCAATAGTGTTGGAAGTTTGGCATCATTCAATTGCATTTCGATGAAAGATAAAAGTTTTAACAAAAAAATAAATTGACTTCAAAAGAAAATTATTTAGGTATAACAATACTGAGTAAAATTGCATAGTCATCAGAACTAAAGGTGTATTTCACAGCCCAACTGAACACTGGGAAGTGAGTCAAATTCACCTTGCAAGTTTACACCCAAACATACAGGGCAAACTAATAAAAATCTTGTAAAATAAATAATGTGGTTTAAAAAACTAAAAAACACGCTTTTGTGAAAATACGAACTAAAAAGTTAAAAAAATAAGAAGAAAATGTATTTTACTGTAAAAAAAAGCGTGGGGTGCATGGTGTCAATAGTATCTTAAAAACCACCCCACGCTTTTTTTTGCAGTAAAATACATTTTCTTCTTGTTTTTTTAAATTTTTAGTTCGTATTTTCACAAAAGTGTGTTTTTTAGTTTTTTAAACTACATTATTTATTTTTAAATTTTTAGTTGGATTTTTATTCTCATATTATTGCATTGTCATCGGCCCTTGACCCCTGTGCAAATTTTCAAAACTTTACATTTGTTTCATTAAGTACCTTAGGCCACGAACTTATCAGCCGTTCCTCATATTTTTTTTTTATCCTGATGATCCTAGTAAGGACTTTAATATAAAGTTATGAGATTATTGTATTGTCATCGGCCATTGAAAAATTGCACAGGGTGCAATTTTTCAAGTTAATCAGACTCGTAGAAGTAAGTGAAAATGAAGTTAAAAGATTCCGTTACATACATACATACAGGTCAAGTTAATAAAAGCGTGTTAAAAAAAACACTCACCGTCTTACACCTGGTGAAGGAAATGGCGGAGTCAGCCAGCATCCTCTGCACAAGCTGCTCGCTGAGGAAGGTCTCCCCGCCGTAGTTCTCTATCTGCGCGATGTTGATGTTCGCGCGGGTCCCGATCACGGCCTGTAGATCGCGGCGCAACTCTTGGAACCTGCAATCCCAAGTTTGCTCAGGTGTATTCTAATTTCTGATACTTACTGCTTTTTACAAGTAAAACAAACTGAAACTTGAGTACAGGAACTAGTCATTTTTTATCTTGGCGTCAACCTAAGGCCTAAAACGCACTTACGGCTGGCCGCAATGCGGCGTACCGTTCCGCCAGGCCGCACATCGATTTTATATAAAACCGCATGATAGCGACGCACTGAGTTGTGGCCAGCCGCCAACCGCTCCGGTTGTTCTGGGGCTGCGGCGAGCCGCACCGGTTGAATGATGCGGCGCGCCGCATCCTCTCCACGCACTCGGCGCGGTTAGCCGCAAACGCCGCGTCCCGCCTCATATTACGCATGCTAGATATTTTACGCAGTCTGCAAAATGCGCAAATCTGTGTTTATTTTTTCGATGATATTTTCTGCGATAATATAAATATATAACAGCCGCAACTTCTTCGACGTCCATCATGTTCAATATTTCTCGAAGCACTGACGATTGCGGCAGACCGCAATAGAACCAAGACGATACGGTTAGCCGGAATACGGCGTGCCGTTACGGCAGACCGTATATAATGCGGCCAGCCGTAAGTGCGTTTTAGGCCTAAAACTGCCACCCGACTTGCTCACCTCTTTTAGATACAAGCCTAGTGGAAAATATTAATTGGTGGCAAACCCAATGTCCGATCAACCTCCAACAATCTCAAATCTCTGACAAGGCTACTGCTATACAGACTTGGTGATTACTTTTTCGAAGCGACCCACCCACTGCCCTGAACTTGCTTCTTGATGTGTTGTTTGTCGGCGTAGTACCCGTTGAGGCTGTTGGACAGCATCACCTTGAGTCGGCGTATCGCCATGAACTATATACTTTAATATCATCTCAGACGTACTGATTTTGTTTCCTGACATGTTGCTTATCTGCGTGGTACCCTTTAAGACTCTCAGCCATCACTGCTTTGAGCTGGCGTATCTCCATGAACTATAGATTAACAATAGCGACTCACCCGCCACCCTGAATTTGCTTCTTGACGTGTTGCTTGTCGGCGTAGTACCCGTTGAGGCTGTTGGCCAGCACCGCCTTGAGCCGGCGTATCTCCATGGCGGAGTACCCGTCACCCGCACCGGCCATGGCGCCGTTGACGAGCGCCTCCCGCCTCAGGTCGCCCATGGAAGAGTTACCTTCAGCCGTCACCAGGTTCGCAGCCACCAGCTCATCGCAGACGCGTTGAGTGCTGGAATTAAAAAAATAAAGACTTCTGTGAATACCCACTATGACATTGGCTGTTTAGTAATGAAAATATTTCTAAAATTTATGAAAAAGGTAATTTGGGATTTATGTGTTGGTAGAAAATCAATGTTCATATTTTGTAGAAAAATAACTAATATTCAGTGTCAGTCAACTACCCAATTGTCTGCAAGTCATATAATTAAATGTAACACTTATTTAAAAAGTAAAATTCATTAATAAAATCTTTTTTTTTTTCTTTATACACCTACCTTGTATACATGTCATAAAGGTTGCGCAAATACTTTTCGATGTCGTTTTTGTCAGCCAGCTTTGTTTGTATGTATTTTTGCAGTTTTAAATGGAATATGTTGAGGACAAATTTGCTCATAACTTGATCCGGATTGGGAAAAACGTTGCTAATGATGGTGTAATTCTTCTTACATAGAGGTAATACAGCTGAGAAAATATCCTTGCCTAGTAGAGAGTTCTGTGGATTATTTAAGGATACAGTTATTACTTAAGACAGATTGATTCAATCAGATGGGTTAGTGAGAGGAAGATTTAAGAGATATTTAAGCTTTTTTATTTAGGAACAATGTTATGAATTTTAAGAGACAGGAATCAAATGAAAATTTAAAAAATGATAATATAATAATAACATTTCACACTCATAGCCCCACAGCAGGGTAGATATACCCTGTGTCGCTGGTACCATTGACACGTACAAAGACAGAAACACAAACACCCAGACTGAGAACAGAAATTTAAACTTATCATTCAAATTTAGGATTCGCCGGGAATCGAACCCGGGACCCTCCGACTGGCAGTCCGGCATGGTAACCATTGCGCCACACGGGTCGTCGAAAATATAGTATTAATGGTAGTTAAACTGACACTCACAGACCCATCACAATAAATAATTTTATTAAATGTACACATGTGTAAAGCATCAAATTTCTATCTTATTCATTAGATAGCCGCCCGTGAATTCATCCGCATGAATTTTAGTTTTTTGCCCCTATTGTTCCTGAGATTAGCACATTCAAACAAAGTCTTCAGCTTTATATTATGTTATTAATATTTATTAATTTATTATATTTTTGTCTAATAAAACCTCTTGTTCACAACATCTAAAAATAAAGAAACACTGTCTGATTGGTGCTTTCAAACAAACAAATCTTTATAATATTAATATACTGTATTATATACAAACTATATTATATTCTATAGATAACGATAATAGTAGCTATAACTATGACGCTCTGCTTTAAAGTTTCTGCTATAAGTAAAGCAATTGTTCAGTGCCTTATGAGGAGTCAATGTGATTCTGTCACTTACCATTTGACTAGTTTCAATAAATGCATCAACAGTCTGAGAGTAACCCTTGAAGTTAGTCATGATATTGGCTATCTCTTTCATCTTAGCCGTATTGCCTTGGTTTTGAGCCTTGACAAACTCCTCAATGAGACTCCTTTCGATTTCATCATATTTGGCTTCTATTTTCTTCTTAGCAACTTCAAATTTGTCTGGAGGCAACTCTTGAGCAATTGTATACAATTTTTGTATTACATCGGCAGCCTCATTAAGCTGTAAAGAAGATTTTTGGCATAATAATTTTTATATGGTACTATGAAAGTATGGTACTATGGAAGAGCTCAGCACCATGCTAGGTGACCTCCATAGCGCCTCACAAAGGGGGGGTCTTAAAATGAACATGGACAAGACAAAGATCATGTCTAACGTCCATGTCACACCTATACTGGTCGTTGTTGATGTCGCTACTCTTGAAGTTGTCGACGAGTACATATACCTGGGACAAGCGATCCGTATGGGTAAGCAGCAGCAGAATGCAGCGTTCGGGAAACTACAGTGTCTTCTCGTCCAGAATACCTCAGTGCCTGAAGTCGAAAGTTTTCGAGCAGTGTGTGTTGCCAGCGATGACCTACGGCGCTGAGACGTGGTCTTTTACAGTTGGCCTTTTCCATAGGCTCAAGGTCGCTCAGCGCGCGATGGAGAGGGCTATTCTTGGTATTTCTTTACGCGATAGAATTCGTAACGATGAAATCCGTAGACGAACGAAAGTTACCGACATAGCTCTCAAAATTTGCAAGCTGAAGTGGCAATGGGCAGGCCATATAGTTAGAAGAACCGACAATCGATGGGGAAGAAAGGTTCTCGAATGGCGACCACGTCTCGGCAGAAGAAGTACAGGCCGCCCTCCAACCAGGTGGACTGATGACCTGAAGAAGACAGTGGGTAGTCGCTGGATTCAGAAGGCCCAGGACCAGGAGGAGTGGCGAACGTTAGGGGAGGCCTATGTCCAGCAGTGGACTATAAAAGGCTGATGGATGGATGACTATGAAAGTAACATATTAAGGACTAGCGGCCGCTCGCTTTGCCTTTTTGTCATTAATTTCATACAAACTTTCTACTTACAAATGTTATAGCCTATAGCCTTCCTCAATAAATGGACTATTCAACACAAAAATAATTTTTCAATTTGAACCCGTAGTTCCACTTTGCACAGTCATTGCTTGCAACCTACACCAGCCATTTGTGTTTTATCTGTGGTCAAGAAATTTTAATTATCAATTGGATTATTAATGTTACCTTGTTTGGATCATTAAACAAATCTGACAACACAGGCCCAGGGCTCAAAAAGTTTGCTAGATGCGACAGAAGATCTCTTGCAGCTGCTGCCCTAGCTCTTGGTGCTCTAGCAGCTCCCAGCTTTTCCGCCACATCTAAAGCTCTCCCACCACAGCGAGACATCCTTTCATCCAAAGAACTGAATACAGTGACACAGTGCTGGAACAATTAATAATGAATGTATACAAAATTACTACATTTTATTTAAACTTATTAGCTATACATACAATCAGAGGTATTAAAAAAATTGTGGCCATTAGGACAATTTATTATCACATTGCACCAGACTAGGGCTGCCGTCACCTAAATTGCCGACGCCGGATAAACACAGCATAAATCCGGACATTTGGGCGAAATATGGTTTTTTCCCTGGACATCTCTGGAATATTATTTTTTGCAAAAAAGTAACAACATCCTTATAATTTTTTTATTCATTTGATCATTGACTATTTTGCCGAGGCTTCTTGAATACGGGTTATTGTGGATGAATTTTTAATTAGGATTTATTTAAATTTATTGCTTATCTATTCAAAAATGGATTTCCCCTGACAACAAAATTTCTTTTCACTTTTCAAAAACCCATGCCGGACGGCCCCCGGACGCCCTTGAAACTAGGACAAATTCGGGTAATTCTAGACAGATGGCAGCCCTACACCCGACTCATTTTGGTGTGCTATGCTGTTGTTTTTATCTTTGACTATTACAATCCCATGCCTTGCAGAGATGGGGTGCGAGTGTGATATAGGTTGCAGTTTTTGTATGCAAATCTATATTCTACAGGTAATGTTAAAAACTGCAAAGCTGCACACAGCAGTGGTGTTCAGTGCAGTGTGATAATCACATAATATTATTATTATAAAATAAAATAAAATAAAATAAAATTTATTATTTGAAATAGACAGTCACGCTTTTAATACATCCATCGTTTTATTCCATTTTTTTTGAGTCTTGATAAAAATGATGTAGTAGAAAGAAATGAATAGAAATTCACTAAAACCCCAAAGTAATAATTGCTGGCCTTGATCTCTCATCAGTAGGCATCAAACTGACTTCGGAGATCTAACTGTCATGAATTTAATTTAAAAAAGAAACCCCATTTATATATTTACAGAGTGTTGGTCCATAATGTCAGATAGTTTAGCCCCATATAGCTTTTCTTCTTCTTGCACAGCCTGCTCCAGTCTTGCACACTTTCTTTGCTGACGTTCCTGGAGCACCTGAAAAAATGTTAATCCAAACAAAATAATATTTGTAAACAATAACAAACTAATCTAGCTTTTTCCCTGTAAAATCAACTATTCCAAACATTGCTCTACAGTTCATTTTAGCATATCATCTCATAATGAACCCTATTTATATTCATGGGGCTCTTTTCTGCCTTCCTTGTTCCAAAAAATATTTATGTAGACACAGGTTACTGACTAAGCTGATACATAATGTTTTGAAACAGCCCATAAATGCTTAGGCACTTTTTCAGAAGGAAACTATTCCAGCAACTGGCAACTAAAAACTAGCGTTAAAGTTTGCAGTTTGGGTGATGGACAACAGTTATCAGCTGCTGCAGTCTATGACTACATTTGTTGCTAATTGCTACAACTATCAAATTTGTACAGGATTTGAAAGTTGTTGGTTTCCCCAACTTTTCACCAGTGGTGATGTCATACCCAGGACTCTTTAACTCAGTTAACTCTGTAATTTGTTGTTGATGCCGTCCACTGATGTAACACAATAAAATGAGAGCAAGTGCTTCTTCAATGTTCATTATCAAAATGAGCGCTGCTTAATTCTGCTATCAATGTTGCTTACAGATTGCCTTAAAATTGTGACAACAGTAAACTGTACTATTTGTTTGTTACAATGGTTGTTAAAAGAAAACTAAAAAAAATTGCCTCCACTAAATTTGCTCCATCTGCAAAGCCCCTAAGCAAAATTTTAAATTAGAGCAAAGCAAGGAGTAGTTTCAAATTCAAAGTAATCAAAAGTGGTCATAACATGTTATCTGAAGTACAGAAACAGTGCAATGTGCAGTCAGTGAAAAATTTACTTTCCTTACCTACTTAACATCTCCCATTGTGTTTGATGAATTACAGAAAAATTGCTAACAAAAATTAATCAGTGATTCATGACTTATTGTACAAGTTTCTTTGTGAGTACCAGTTTGTATCCCAGGCAGTAATAATCTCATATCTTTTCACATACCTTCAAATCTTGAATCGCTTGAGTGAATATATCGTGAATCATTTCGGGATCAAATTGATCGTCTTTCAAGCGACACTCCTGCATGCTGCGCCGCACCATTCTTTCTACAAACTCATCTGGATCGAAAGGGTCCTAGAAGTTTAATTTTTTCCACATAGACTCAATGTCTTTTTACATAAACATAAGTTCAATTTATAATTTCCATCCAACTAACCTGTTCAAGTTCCTTTAAATATTGGTTCATCATCTTTATTTAATTTTAATTAAATAATTACCGGCACCGCCCACCAAAATCAAACTATTTGAACAGTTTCAACAGTTTGATCTTAGAAACTAGATAAAATTAAAATATAAATTAACTCTCGTCAACTCTCGCTGGTGCGTTCCGGTATATAATTCTAATCTATGGTGCGTTCCGTATTGGTTCCGTCCGTATCGGCATAAAAAAAATTACGTCAAATCAAAGTCAAAATGACGGAAAGGCGGAATAAATTAATATCACTTTTTTTTAAATTACGGCATCGCAAACTCTGTGCATATTACCAGATTCAAGTATAAGTTGAACGTATTTGACAGTTTCGTTGAAAATGAACGATTAGTTATAAAAAAAGTCAGTAAGTCTATCAGTCAGCCAAATCAGTCAGATATTTAAATAAAATAAAGCGATGGCTACTTTACTAGAACGTGACGGATGGAATTTTGACTATATTTTGACCTATTAACATTCAATGAACAAACTGCCACTAACTTTATCCAATATAGGTAACTCAAAAATGCATAAACGAAATACATAATATAGACCAGTGTCGATAATTTTTGAGACCAAAAAAAATTATAGTAGAATGAAACCTATTGGAAAAGGTAGAGAATATAACAAAAATAAAAGGAAAAATAAATTAGAGGCGATCTGAGGTCGGGAAGGGGGAGGGGGGGAGCTTTAAAGGGTAAAAAACTGTTTATCTCGATTTCCGGCAAAACTACAGGTCCTATGAAAAAAAGTTAAATGGCAAAGATGTAGTTAATAAAATATAGTAGTTAATAAAATATACCATCAGAAAGAAGAGATTTCAACGTACAAAAAGCATACCGACTTTTTAAAAAAAGCAGATATTTTGACGTGAGAATTTTCGATTGAAAACTAGGCTGCTTTTTCGATATTAAGACAAAATGAGGTAAAAAAATTAATATTTTAAACCGAAAAAAATACTGTATATCTGGGACATAAAAAGGTAAGTTTTCACCAAATTTTGTGAAAAAATAATTTTATTTGTATAAGATAAAAATAAAAAAACCAAAAACATGGTTATTTGAATATTTCAGTTAAATTTTGAGGTTAAGTGAAAAAAGTGTAAATATAAAAGTTGTAGATCTTTTTATTAACTACATCTTTGCCATTTAACTTTTTTTCATAGGACCTGTAGTTTTGCCGGAAATCGAGATAAACCGTTTTTTACCCTTTAAAGCTCCCCCCCACCCCCTTCCCGACCTCAGATCGCCTGTAATTTATTTTTCCTTTTATTTTTGTTATATTCTCTACCTTTTCCAATAGGTTTCATTCTACTATAAATTTTTTTCACTTTTTACCATTTTCAACATGATCGACACTGGTCTAATACAAACATACCAACCACCGAAAAATACGCCCACTATAAATAATCCAAAAAAATGAAGAATATACATAATTATATATCTTTTCCGACTTTTCTTATATATCCGCCTATTTATTTTTTTCAATATTGGCATTGCAAACTCTGAGCATATTGCCAGCATCAGTAATCATAATCAGTTAGTTTAGTCAGTCAGATGTTCGAGTAAAGCATTTCTACTTTAGCAGAACGTGTCCGATGGAGTTTTGGAGGCCAGCCGAAAAAACATGTTTTCGCACTGTTACTTTATTTCACAACACTCGTGCACTGTAATTAACCTTTAACGAACAAACCACCATCAATTTTATCCGATATAGGTAACTCAAAAATACATCAAGAAAATGAAAATAAAACAAGAGCACAAATAAATGTGTTTTCCGACTTCCCGCCAAAAAATAACTATCGGAATGTCATGTGTCTTTCTTTTTCCTTCCTTCAATATCGCACGATCTATACTAACTACTATTATCAAGTTTTAACTCAATTTTAACCTGTTATGTTATATCTCCAAGTGAACAAAAATAAAATTGGTTCCACAACACTCTCTCTCGGCTCTATAATCTAACTACATACAACATTTTATTAAATGCGGTGCCCTAAGGTGGTGCCTAACTCAAATCTCAAATCACACTCAAATAGAAAATAAAAATTAAACGAGACTCTGAAAGATGTACTCTTTCTGGCGCATGTGGAAAACATGCAAGTTTCCTACTACCGTTCACGCATCTCAACTCAAACCCCTACGAGTACCGAGCTTGTACAGCCAGTCACCATGCGTGCTTCCTCTTACTAGTTCCCGCCAAACTAAATTCTTATCCGTCTTATCGTATTGTTTTTTTCCTCTGTACACCTTAGACAGTTATAGGTGTCTATAATAAATTTTGATTGGGTATTTTTTTTTTAATCAAAGCAGGTGTGTATCCATAAAATCATAGAGGCACAAAGAAATTACTCCATGAAAAAATATTGCACAGCTAGTTCAGGCATAATATCTTTATCTCTAATTATTATAAAATGAAATAAATGAATGCCGCGTCTCGGCCTGTCTGTATGAACGCGCTACTCGCTAGTCCTAAAAATCTACAGAACGGATTTCACTAATAGACGTGATTCCTGAGGAAGGTTTATGGTAGCCAACATAATTAATTTTTATAGTACAGCAACTTGAGTGTATTAAGATAATATTATATACTTTATGGAAGTCATTATATGTAGCTGGTTACAAGAAATAACGTTTTAATATGAGAAACAAAAGAATAAAACATCAATGTAGTTATACGTCTTTTCGGAGATTTGATACTAGAGGAAGCGTTTTTTATATCCAAATTCTTTGTGATGTCGTAATATTTTGGCAAAATCTCGTGTGATATTGTAAACTATTTTATTTATATTTATTTACTCTCAATAAAGAGAGTTGAGTGTATAATTACAAAGTAAGCTCCGAGCAACTTGACAGGAGAGAAGCTGAGACATTGTGCGGTTGTGTACTGTGTGATGTCAAATGTATCCTAAACGGGTTAGGATAAAGTCAATAGAGCTCAATGGGTGAGCGCTTGAGCCCTCGAAGCTCCGAGGTAAATGCCTTGGAACAGCGAGGCTATCTCATCGGCAAAAAAATTGGACAAGGATCATATGCCACCGTTCACCTGGCGGAATATCGTGATTCGTCGAGCCCCAAGCGAATGCATCTTGCCTGCAAAATATTTGACAAAGAAAAGGCCCCGAGGGATTTCCTAGATAAATTCTTTCCCAGAGAACTCGACATCTTAACCAAGATTGAAAATCCTCATATTATTCAAGTGCATAGCATTTTGCAAAGAGGTCCACGAGTTTTCATATTCATGCGCTACGCTGATAACGGTGATCTTCTTGATTTTATAAAACGAAACGGTGTCGTACCCGAAAATCAAGCAAAGTTATGGTTTCGACAAATGGCTAGTGGCCTGCAATATCTTCATAGCAAAAACATTGCTCATCGGGATCTGAAATGCGAGAATATTTTGCTCTCTAGGCGGTTTAATGTTAAACTGGCAGACTTTGGATTTGCAAGATTTTGTACCGATGCAGAAAATAGACGCGTGTTGAGCCAGACGTATTGTGGATCCGCGGCATACGCTGCACCCGAGGTAGTGAGTGGAACGCCCTACAACCCGAAGCTGGCGGACGTATGGTCTCTTGGAATTATTTTGTACATCATGCTGAATGCCTCTATGCCTTTCGACGATTCAAACTTGCGCAAGTTGCTCAAGGACCAGATGTCGCGTAATTGGGTGTTTCGTTCAAGAATTCGGGACTCTGTATCTGCAGCGGCAAAATCCATCGTCCGCCATATTCTCGAGCCGGATATTACGTTACGATTGACCCTCGATCGTGTTCTATCGCACGAATGGACGAGACCGCGCAAGGACAAGAGTGCAAGTTTAATGGGGCGTTTGGTGCAATCAGCTCCATCAGCACCTCACCCACCAGGTAAACGTGAGTACGATGAAGCCGGCACGTCCGCTGGGGTTCGCGTCTCTGGTGACCATCGCGAGACAGAGCGAGAGCGGCACGATGACATCAATATGCGCTCACGCGATTGACTCACGTGAAAATATAATATTATCTCATAAGAATAATAGTAACAAATTTTTAGGACAGCTAAAATCGTAAATTTTTACTTTTATTTGAATTTTTTTTACAGCTGATGACTGGACTATTGTTAGTCGTCAGTAGGAATAATAAACTTTATTTACAAATAATACTTTATTTTATTTAACAGTAGATACAGGTATACATACGTCTACATACTTTTACCATCGCATTTATCAGCAATTGTTGCTACTATTATGTAGAGCCAATTAATTGACAAATAAATCATATTCAGGGTTGGTACTTAGATACTTCGGAATGCATGGAATATCCCAAAACTCCAAAAACTGTGTCCATAAAGGGAAATTTAATGTAGAAGTTAAGAATTGTATTAGATGTATTGAATGTGAACAATATTTCCGAAATTGGATTTATACATTCAGCTCTCAAGTAAGTAAAATTGGTACTGAATCCTTCATCGGGCTGAAATAAAAAAAAGATTTGGGTATTACATATGCTGCAAAGATTATTTGATAAATTAAAAAAAAAACTAAAAAAATACGCTTTTATAACATAAGAATTTGAATTAAAAATAGTGTAAAAATACTATTAGCGTAAATGTATATTGTATACCTAACATTCTGGGTAAGGTAACTAATGTAAGAGTGTCACTGAACAGTGTGAACAGGAAAAAAGTTTTTTTATGTTTATATAAAAAAGTTAATGTAGACACATACTGAAACGGTAATATTATAAATAGGGTAAAATGCTGGAATAACTCCTTCATATTTAAAAGAAATTTGCTCTCCTTTAACATGCGCTCCTGTGAATAAAATAACGAATAAAGTTATAATTAAAACTAGTGGATCCCGCAGACGTTGTCCTGCCTTAAAAGTTTTGTAAGAGGATTAGTTTCTTTATCATCTCAAAGAGGATTTAGGCACCGGTACGATTAAAGCAACTTTACCCTATATATAAATATATTCTGTGGCCATAATCACCTTCGACAGTCGACACGATGAAACAATGTTTAAATAGGCAAAAGTAGACAAGTTTGAGCAGTACACAAGCAATTTGCCATTTTTATTTATGAAATTTAACGAATAACTTACAAACCATATTCATAAACTTGAAATTCATTCAAGGCTTTCTTTATTGGTTGGTCGCAAACATTTAATGTTGTATATAACATGAATGTGCATATATATAAAATTACACGTCTCATCGCGTGTGTATTTAATTTAATTATACGTTACATCTGTATCTCACTAGTTATTTTTGTCATGGTGACTTTTATGAGTTCCAAGAAGATATGCGAGAGTTCACTCAGTACAGTCACGGTGATTTAAAGCTCGATCCAAAGCGACGAAATGCAAGGCGAGGTGAATCTTTGAGAATGCTCTTCTTGAATGAACTTTTTTCGAGTAGGTACCACGAACAAGGGCGGATCTAGTCTTCGAGTCATCGGGGGGTAACGTGCCTTGGAGGCTGATATTATATTGGCATTTTCGCAAATTTTTCTAAAGGTTTTACTAAAATTATTAAGATAATATAATGAGCGGCATAATGTATTTTTTTTTGTATGCCAACAAAATCTTTATTTTGCCAAATAATTGACCTAATCTAAAAGAACTTGACTCGCTCAAGAGACTTATGACCTCATGACCCCCATGACCACCTTACCTGTATCCGCTACTGACCACGCAACTGACGCCACACTATAGGCGTTTCAGGTGTTGTTTCAGAGCGTTGAAAACGAGGCTACGAAACCAGAAAATCATATTTCTTCACAGTATTCTTGACTTGAGGGGTGCAGGAGATACCTACCTAAATAGAAAGGCAATTTTAAACGAAGTTACAAGATACATAGTAGGTATTTGAAAATATAAGCATGGGAGTATAAATCACATTTTATTACGAATAAAATATAAATTATTGAAACAAGAATTATGTTCTCAACCATAACTCATTTAAAACTAACTGTTTGACTCTAGTTTTGATTTTCTTATAGCTTTAGCTAACGCCTTTCGTAAACAAGCAACCCTTAGAAGCTAATCGCAGCGCGGCAGCGACTAAATAGCTAAAGTGGGCGAATTTAATGCTGCGATCGAAAGCAAAGAGTCGTAAAAACGGGATGCAGCATCGATGCAGTCGCAATGTCGCCGATCACCGATGCTACAAGTAGCATAAGTCAAACAGTTTAAACGCGCTTATCTCAGGAACTACTGGTTCGAATTGATTTTTTTTTTGTGTTGAATAGGTAGTCCATTTATTGAGGAAGGCTATAGGCTATATGATGATGTTATATCATGCTATGACTAATACCAAAGTACATGCGGACGAAGTCCTAATAATACTAATATTATAAAGAAGAAAGATTTGTAGGTTTGTGTGTATGTTTGTAATGAATAAACTCAAAAACTATTGTTCCGATTTCAAAAACTCTTTCAACGTGTAACATAGACTACTTTTTACCGCGGGAAAATGCTTCATTCCTACATGAAAACGGGTAATAGGGTCAACGCGGTTGAAGCAACTGGCTAAACGCCTATGATTTTAATATAGCAATATATCGTCTTACGTCGTATTTCAAATGAATGGAAGAAAGTTGGACATATAGTCTGGAATAGCACATAGGATATTTTTTATCCTACGGGGACCGATTTAACAGGTCCACGTGGGCGAAGCCGCTGGCGGTAGGCTATTTATTAATATAGTGAGTGCCAGGTAAGTAGGCAATAGGTCTTATTTGTCATTGATTATCACCATAAACGTAAATAATCCATTATGAAAAGTTGATCAGAAATGCATGTGTAATAAAACTCGATAAGTTTGTGTTGTAAATCAGTGAGGTTTTTAAAAACTAATAACGATTAAATAAGGTTACACAAAATATTATTATTATAATATATATTTACACTAAATATTATTTATATTATATAACTATACCTATTTCGTTGTTTCCAAAAGTCCATCCTGCAGATTTTATTTTTATTTTCATTTGAATGAAGTAGCAGACGAGCATGCAGGCCAGGTGGTGTGCAGGTGTAGCCCATGGACATCTACATAAAACCTCAAAGCAAGCATAGGTAAATCTTGTCAAAGGTCGTATGCAGTTGCGCTGCTACTCCGGAGGCTGGTGGTCGCCTCATGTAAGTGTGGCCGGCAACTGCACCTTTTCACCGAAACACAATAGAATTGCTTCAAGGCAGAAGAGGATGCAGCGGTAGTACTTCCCAGGGCGAACCATAATAGTTCTACCACCTACAACATTCTAAAAAATATTATGTTCTAGTAAGCAGCCATCGCTTTCCTGTCGGAAATGACTGATTGTTTATTTTGACTATTTGACTGTACTACTAAAATTAGATTCCAATGTGTAAAACATTTGATGCTGGCTATATACACAGGTGATGTTATACTGTATGCTATCATTGAATGAAAAAAAACAGCAAATCAGTGAAATATAAAACATTATTTTTATTTAATTGCTACGGCAAACACAGAAATAATTATTAGGCTTGTGTGTATTAAGAAAAATTAGCAAACTGTACGTTGTTCAAGTTCATTCGACACACAAAACTGTGTAGCAGTAACAGATTGTTGCGTAATGTTATGACTGCAGAGCTGATAAGTATTAATGACTGCGTTGCCCTGGAATCTTCCCGTGGGATCCTGGCGCACTACGTGCATGTACTCGTCGCCCAGTGTGAAATGGACCTGTGGAGGCGCTACCCAGTCGCAGACGGTCGTTACAGCTGTGTTTACACCTGCTGGGTTAACGCAGTACATCTGTAATTCAAAATAAATCTTAGCAGATCATGAAGTTTCGCAGCTAGCCTTTGGCGATTCCATAATTGCTCTGAGAGCTCATGGCTCGAAACCCATAAAAATAAACAGTATGTAGTAAGAACCCAGGTAGGAACCATGAAGCAATAACAATGTTCATGAGTATGTAACTACCTATAAGGCTGGCAGGCACGCTTTTGACGTACGTAACTAAAGCCGCATATCAATTAAAATGCCTTGCCAAGCATTTTTAGTTTTTACTGTAGAGTTATTATAAAAAGATAAATAAACCTTATTTGTTACCTATTTGGATTGTTTTATTTTGTTTCCTGACGTAAGGTACCGCTATTTTTAGTAATACCTGGTAGCATTTCATCAAAGTTATAGTTTTTTTTTTCTTTCAATTATGGCATCGCAAACTCTGTGCATACTGCCAGCGTCAAGTATAATTTTTGCATCAATTTTTTGCCAGTTTTAATGAAATTGGACGAAGTAATAACAAAGTCAGTAAGTAAGTCGTCAGTAATCAGTCAGTCTAGTCAGTCCAACATTCAAGTAAAGCGATGGCTACTTTACTAGAACGTGTCCGATGGAATTTTGGAGGCAAGCAGAAAAAACATATTTTAGCACTGTTATTCTATTTCACAAACACTCGTGCACTGTAATTAACTTATATCAAACAAAATGCCATCAACTTTATCCGATATAACTCAAAAATACACAAAGAAAATGAAAATAAAATAAGAGCACAATATGTCTTTTTCGACTTCCCGCCAAAACTCAAAGTTTTTTTTTTTCAATTATGGCATCGCAAACTCTGTGCATACTGCCAGCGTCAAGTATAATTTTTGCATCAATTTTTTGCCGGTTTCAATGAAACTGGACGAAGTAATAACAAAGTCAGTAAGTAAGTCATCAGTAATACTAATCAGTCAGTCTAGTCAGTCCAACATTCAAGTAAAGCGATGGCTGCTTTACTAGAACGTACTGTTAAGGAATTCTAATAAAACCCTATATTGTTATACCTTGTTGGAAAGCTTAAAAACCGTTGATATTTTGAAGCACATCTGCAGCACAACTGTCATAGATTTTTTTAAGTATATAATTAAGAAAAAAAAACTTTATATGAATTTTTTTTTAACAATGAATCATCTACTACGGCTCAGTTGGTACAGTTACTTGCAGCTTGCAGTTTTAGTGTTTATAATAATATAATAACTAATGTAGGTACTACACAAAAATAAAATAAATAAATTAGAGGCAGAAAACACAAAAATAAGGGGACAATAGACAAAAAAAAGGTAATTTAAAAAAAACCAAAGGGCAATAACTTGAGATGATAAGTTTAGGGTATGGGGTTTCATCATCGATATAATATAAGTAGGGGTTTCATAGTCAAATCAGTCAGGAATGATGGAAACTACAACCTCTTAATGGATTTAGGCCGTTTTAACCAATAACCCTTATAACAAAAATATTATATTTTCCTTTTTATGTAGTTTTGATTGTGTAGTAATGTTTTCCTTATAAATTATCGTAGTTAGGAATAGCTTACTTGTTGATAAGCTTCGTGTTGACCAGGAGGCACGTACGCAACTGGGTAATCCAAGCGAAATTTTGATATGTAGTCAGTACCTGCAAATAATAAGTGCTTAGTCAAAGCATCTCAGTTTGTCAGATCTTAATCGTAAGCTTATAAGCTTTGTGGCCAAAGCAATTTTCTTATCATATTTTATTTCTAGATATTCAAACAGGTTTTGCCCACTGAAATCCATTCTATTTTTATGGAAAAAATCCTATGTATTAAGTACTTACTTTTTGTTACATGTGTGCAATGAGGAGGTTGCCGTATTTTTTTTTCAAAATTACCATTGTTACCAAGAACCAGCGCCCAGAGAACCACAACATTTAATAATATCGCAAAGGAAGACATTCTTACTAAAGACTATGATCCGTAATACATTGACTAGAGGTAAACAATAAGTAGTTGTTATTGTCAAGTTATACAATTAAATAGATACTGTTAATTATCAATACAAATAAAAGCACAATGTTCAATATATATATACTTAGAGGAATTTTGTGCCAAGCGGTCTGTTTATTTAAATAGAATTAATTATGTATGTATCAGAAGAAATATTATTTTGTAGTAGGTAAATTTTTAAACATCTATCATTTTATTTCAAGCAGTGGTTAATAGACGACAGATGACAAGTTGATAACGCTTGCGCTTTTTATAAATTTAATGTTTGAGTTCGCTGCAGCACATTGTCTGAGATAGTATTCAGTTGTATTGATACTCCGGAGGTTGATGATCGCCTCATGTATGGCCACTTACCTCACCATTCCATAAAAACCCATAATTGAATGGTCGAATTCAAAATGTCACTAAGTCCGTTTTCTTAAGTTACAGAAATGGCACTGACAAAGTTTTTCGTTGTCTTTGAAACTACATCTTAATAGATTTTAACCATGAATCACGATTAATATATAAAGTTTGGGTGTCTTCTAAATATGAACGTTCAAAAATTTAAATTTTATCGTTAATAATAGTGTAAAAGCGATGTTTTTGTTTTGGCCTAAGTTCCCCAGATTATGGACTTAAGGTCTTTTATGTCGGACATAGGGACTTTCAGGGACTTTACACAGGACTTAGGGTTTTTACTATATTATATTTTGGACTTAGGATAATTAGTTAAAACCAACTAAAATAAACTTAGGGATTTTACTACATCCTATTTTGGACTTAGGGTAATAGATTAAAATAAAATGTAATAAACAAACAATATTAATACTCTCAAATAATTATGCAACAAAAATATAATTTTTAATTTTTCCACTGACACAATTAATCTTATGAACTATTAGTAACATTATAAGTACAGAATCCTTACCTATCTAAATAGTTAAATCTATACAAGTAATTTAAAAAGTTTTCTTATATTTCTTGCTTTTCTATCAATTATTCTTCCTGTACCAGTTCTTCTTCCTCTTCCTCTTCAATAGGTATATCTTCAGCAGCATGTTCAGCACATTCTTCATTACTTCATAAAATTGTCTGGCTTCTAATGGAATATATTCTAAGAGTTTTGCTAAATCTCTGATTTTAGGTTCTTTTAATTTTATTCGACCATCATAACATTCAGTCGGTGTTCCATTCTGTATTCTTGCTATTCCTGTTCGGTATAATTATTTCAACCAATTTTTCATAATAACACTATAAAATATAAGATCACTGAAAATTTTATTTGAAAAATGACGGTTGCGGTCAACTTAGTGACATTTCAGAAATGGATCATGGACTAGGGAACTTTTTGAAACTTAGGGATTTTTTGAACTGATTTCATTGGACATAGGCAATTATGCATGTGTAGAAAAACACACTTAGGAACCACTTACAAACGTTTTAAATATACAAAACCATAGACAATGATTTGGTTTAAACGATAGTGGTGTTAGTGCATAAAATCCCTAAGTGGACTTAGGGACATTTTGAACTCGGTCATTCAATTGCTTAACATCATAACATTAACATTTGACGACCCGCGTGGCGCTATGGTTACCATGCCGGACTGTCAATCGAGGGGTTCCGGGTTCGATTCCCGGCGAAACAGAAATTTGAATGATGAGTTTAAATTTCTGTTCTCGGTCTGGGTGTTTGTGTTCCTGTTTTTGTATGTGTCCATGGTACCCACGACACAGGGTATTAATTACCTTACTGTGGGACTATGAGTGAGTAATGTTTATTATTACATATTATGTATCTCTCCTTATTGGTCACGGGTCGAAGATGGTATTTGACTCGGTCATTTGGAAGGCTTGCGTGGGGACATTATTATTATCATAGATACCTCTAGCACACACACAGCACATATTCCCCAAAATATATACGTTCTGCTACGACCGAACTTGTTTATCCGGAGGGAAACCTTCAGTAGTACCCGGCTCCTGGGGAGAGAAAGAACATACTGGTGTCTCCATCCAGGCGCGGTCGCAGCCTTCAATTGGGGGGGGGGGGTCGCCAATAAATGGGGGGGGGTCACTAAGAAATTAGGGGGAAGAGGTGTCCCAAATTGGTTTCGCCTTCCGTCTACGCATGACTGATGGATTTTGGTGGGGGTCATGTCCCCTGTGACCCCCCCCCGGGACTGCGCCTGTCTCCATCTCGTCTTCCATGCGCGGTGGCCCAAATCGGGCCTATCTTGGGAGAGTGTTGGTGCTTTTCTGCATCTTCCCGTGTATTCAATGGCATGTGGCCTGTTCTTAATCCCAGGCTACAGCGATATATAGAATAAGAAACATCTAAGATGGTACGGAATGAAATAAGTAGTATTTTAGATTAAAATACTTAATTACAAGTGCGCAGTGTTAATATGTAAACAAGTAGGTAATAAATGTTATCATTTTACGCTTGGTCAAGGAAAATAGCAAGTCGGCTATTTTTCTTGACCGTTTTAGATTCCGTGCCTTCTACGATCTACGACCATACTATTTGTTGACATGAAGGTTTACTTTGGATACCTACCTAAAAATAATACAAATTTTGCTAATATTTAAGGAACTAGGTGAATCAATTAAAGTATATTGCACTAGAAGATTGGTTATTCTAAAAGTTGAATCAGTGTGACCGTTTCTGCTAGTCACTTTCAGGCACGGAGCAGGAAACCCAGTTGTTGGATGTTATGCTCTGTATGCTCTGCATGCAGGTATCGAAAGCGAAATAATATCTTTAAGTAAGTTATCATCATAATGTTCATATACCTACATATGTTTCAAAAACCTCTTGGCCAATAATTGTGAAACTAGAAGTCACATTAATGAGTCTGAATAATGAGTACGTAGGTACATCGTTTACGACTTAAAGAAGAAAATAAAATCAATAAACATAAAGTAATATGCGATGGGTAGCGGAAACATAGCGTAGGTCATAAACATAAACCAAAAGCCGTTTGAACTTGTGCCATACCTACTACTAAGAATAATAAATTATTATTGTGCCATTGTTGGACCACGGCCGGGCGGGAACGCGCGGTGCCGGCATGGCGCGATGGCGCGGCGAGCGTATCGTCACGTATCGTATCGTGTTTGAAAATAATACATACCCCCCCCCCCCTAAAGTGGTTGGATTGTAACTTTTACCAGTTTTCTATACTTACATCCACATATCTAATAATTATACAATATTAGTATAATTATTAGAACAATAAAAAACATTACAAGAACGAATGAGTTAATTTACAAGACAAAACATTGTTTTACAATTATATAAAAACTATGCCTACATATATATTTTTTACAGAAAAGGTATGAGAACATCTGGCCTCAAGTAGGTACCTACCTATGTCGCTGGAGAGCGCCCGGAAGTTTTATTGTCTACAAGCGCTTACATTAGAAATTATGTATCTCTGAAAACAGGGAGCCTCGAAAAACAGTGTGCAAATGGGTACCTAGACTAAACTTTATGGGGGGTGCGGGTTATTTGGAACTCTGTGCTAGACAAGCTATTACGAGGCACTTTTAGGAAAAAAAATACATACCTACTTCGTATCATGAATATATTTACTTTCGAAAGTAATCATAAAAAGTCGCAGTTATTACAAAATGTTGAAGAAAAACGCTTACGAAAATAGCTAATTTATACTTATTTCTGAAAAAAAGTAGGTACTAAGAATGGCTATCAAAGTATATGTAAGATACATTGCTATCGACTTTTTAGAATATTTTTTTTGGTATGAATCTCAAATGATGTAATATACTGCGACGACGACGACGACGACGTAATAATGTAAGTTTAATGAAGTAAATTAATAGTTTGTTACAAGCTTTTACTTAACTAACAAAAAACTGTTAGTTAATAATTTATGTAAAAACTAAAAATATAATACCTTATTTTTATAGTAGATAAATATATTTTTGTACAATACTCCCGATATGGGTATCAAATGAAAGGGCTTAACTAATAAAATACAATACATCATGAAAAAATCCAAGATTGTCGTTACAAGTTGTTAACTATTTGTTAGCCATATTTGTCTCAGTAAGGTATGCAAATATTGTTAACAGAAATAAAACAGGACAAGTTAATGACTAAATAAGCTTTATAAATATGTATCACATAGACCACCATATTTATTGACTTTCCATTCTGACATGCTATGCGTTCTTTTATTGTGAAATTTTAATTTTTATACACAGAGTTTGTATATACACTGAGAGGTAAAAAAGCTGACGGTAAAGCTGTCAACGGAATTTGCGGAATTTATATTGTTCCACATGCATGTTGTTAGATACCACTAACTTGTACATAATTGTAGCAAAAAGTTATTAACATTTTTCACACAGCATTATAAATTAGTTTATATTTATTATGACAAAAATCGATTCAGTAGTAGTTGCAGTGGGAGGGAGGCTAAGACAAAAATCAATTCAATACTAGTTGTGGGAGGAGCGAGGCGAGTCGCGGATCGTCCAATACATTTTTTTTTACTTTAGCGATGTTTTCATCCGTGACTGCTGTGTTTGGGCGGCCTGAACGCAGGTCGTCTTCTAATGATTCTCGTCCCTGTTGGAGTAGTCGGGCCTTCCGCTTGATTGTTACAGATGATGGCGCAGATTCTCCGTAAACCTCAGACATTTCTTCAAAAAATTTCCTTAGCCGTTTTCCCTTTCTTAACAAGGAACTTAATGATGGCGCGGTACTCCAAATTGCTTAAATGCAGCGATGGCTCAGACATGGTGATGTTCACGAATCAAAAACTCAAAGAGTAATGATACTATTTACCTAAAACTTCGTTTATATACTCATTAGATGTTACGCAACTAGTAACCCATCACTCAAGTTATTAGCGGTAGTGAGTGGGGGTACCCTACCTAGGCTCAAAACTTTTCAATCGGCGGTAAAGACAAAAATCGATTCAGTAGTAGTTGCGGTCGGAGGGCGGCCTAGAAAAAAAAAACCATTCAGTAGTAGTTTCGGAGAGGGGTGAGGCAATGACAAAAATCTATTCAGTAGTAGTTGCGGTAAGGAAGATAGCACAAGTGTGGTATTAAAACTAACTGTGGAAGGATCTAAAACAGGGGCCAATGCAAACTGCCTTGTCGCAGCCGTCACAGTAAAAGTGCGTGAGGGACTTACAGACGTTACACTTGCGGCGTAATCGCCTGTTGGCCGCCCCAAAAGGATACTCCATGGGGCAATGCGTAACCACATCATTGGTCACCGCACCTGGAGCTTCCCTTATCACAGTACCTTGACGGCTGAGAATGGCGTTAACCAGATTAACGCGAAAGGTTCGGTGGTCGAGATGAGTGGGAGAGGATTTATTAGCTATAATGTAGGAATTTAGGACGGAGATGTTGAGGAGACGACGGAAAAACTTTTTATACCACACCCGGTGCCTTTTCCTCTCAATGGGGTACATTGAGAGGAGCTGATCTTTTTTATCAACCCCACCCATCATTATGTTATAGTCTAGGATAACACAGGGTTTAACCTTGTTATCCAAGACAGAACATGTGTTACCATGGTATGTTGATATGGTGGCGATCCGGTTTTGGTCACGCCATACCAACAAGTCTACGTCACCGGAAGTGAATCCGGCGATTTGTCCAGGTCGCATGCTTGGCTTCGTCAACTCCATGAGTTGCCGTGGCACAAACTGGCGGTTAGTACGCAGAGTTCCTGCCACGTCAAACCCGATAGATTTCAGACGTCGAGCCAGAGCTGGCGAATTATAATAGTTGTCCATCCAGACAGTATACCCCATCCCTTCAAGCCCACGGAGGAGCTCTAAAACGATGCTCGGTGTTGCAGCATCGAGTGGTGATTGGCACTGGGCTTGGGGTATATGCCTGTTATGGGCATGGGCTACAAACCGCCAAAGGTAGCCGCTTTGCGATTCGCAAAGTTCGTAGGTCTTAATCCCTACTTTGGCGACCTTGTTGGCTATGAACTGATTAATGCTCAGCCATCCCTTCCACTGTAACAACGATTCATCCACTGATATATTTTGCTCCAGTGTATAGCTCATCTATACACGTATCCCGCCAACAGTTAATTCTGCTCCACGGCCCCAACGAACCGCTGTCCATCCGAACCGAGGCGAGGTCCTCTGCAAACCGGTTAGTCTCCTTGACTATATGGTCCATTATGGGCTCGTCCCAGATCTCAGTGAAGATCCTGTAAGGATCTTGATCTGAAGTCGGAGGCCCAACGTTTTCCGGCCGGAATGTTTCCCTCCTCTCCCGAGAAGGGATTGGAGGGTCCGGAAAACTGGACCACTTAAAATCAAAAAGACCAACAGGTCGCATCGGTTCGGACGATTCTAATGGAGCATCGGTAGGTTCAAGAGCCGGGAGCAGGCAAACTGCATGTTCTAGCTCTGGGCGATCTGCGGCTGGTTCTGGCAATGTTTCGGGTGGTGGCACGATTATAATGTGGGCCGGTTCCGGATCTTCGGGTGTGTCCTGGGACTGCAGGTAGACCCTGGACAACAGCTGTGGCACGAAGTTGTTGTCATCTTCCTCTGAATCACTGTATTCACTTCCTGTTTCAATAATAGCATGTGAATTATTAACCATGCTACAGCGTTTTAAAAAAACATCTTATACCACATAATACCTATATATATACTGGAGGGAATCCGGATCGACGGATCAGAAATGTTGGGTAGAATAAAGGGTGGGAAGGAGGGTGGTCCCCCACTGCGGGTGTAGGAATTGTGGACTGTAAGTTGCGGTTTGAATTAAAGGTGGAAAACGAGAAGGATTGATAAAGGGAACAAACGCACTTACTTGGTGTATCCCAGGGGCTGATGGTATGCTCGTGTACTGATGAAGCCTTCTCTTGCCCGGGAACTGATGTTGTCTTTCACACTCACACTATTATAGGTGCCTTGCACCATACACTTTGAGTCAGTTAAATCACAAAACTATTGACAGCGGTGATGGCGGCGATGCGGCGAGTCTGATGACCACGTGTTAGGTGGCTTGCGGTGCGGTTGTCACTTGTCACGAGAGGACTTGCATGCGCGTCGGCGGCGTGCGCGTCGGCGGCGGGACGAAGGCAGACTGAGTTGATAGATCTTCCTGATCCATATTATGTAATAGTGCGCTTGCGGGAAAGAGGGAGGGTGAAGGGGAGGGAGGTGAAATGACTTAATTGGCGCGAACATCCCCCCGGCCTTGAGGTCTCCTCAAATAGCGAATTAAAAAAAAAAACATAAATATATACAGCGGAGTTAATATCATATAGAAAAAACTATATATGCGGTGAACAGAGGCGATGCGATGAATATAATTAGTAAATTAATAAAAATATTATAATAGCGGGATGAGAATTTATACTTAAACTATAACTTATAAAATATAAACTACATAGGCATATAGAAATATTATTGTGTTGGTAGAGGGCAAAGTCTAACAATGGGCCGCTGCAAAGTGGAGCTCTTAGTCTTCACTTGTGCAACGCGCACCACACCATCCCTACCAGGAAACAGTTCAGTGACGACGCCTAGCGGCCACTGAAGAGGCGGAGCGTTATCCATATCGATAAGAACAACGGTTCCTACAGAAATGGAATTAATAGAATGTTTATTCCACTTTTCTCTTGCTTGTAGTGTATGTAAGTATTCTGATCTGAAGCGCTTCCAGAATGACTGAACTATCGAATCAAGCAATGAAAAACGTGATAAAAGATTAATGCGTTCTTTACTAAGATCCGCGGCGGGTAACCAAGGGGATCCAAGTGGATTAACAGCGAGGAAATGCGCGGGCGTAAGTGCAGTAGGTTCCGCCGGATCGCTACTTAAAACGTAAAGCGGACGTGAATTTAATATGCGTTCGACCTGAGTGAGGACAGTAAGCAACTCCTCATACGTGAGGATTTGCTTACCTATGACGCGAAATAAATGACACTTTACTATCTTTATATTTGACTCCCAAAGCCCACCAAAATGTGGAGCGTTTGGAGGGTTAAGTTTCCATGTGATGCGGTTATCAGAAAGGATCTGATTAAATACTTTATAATATTCGTCTGACCGTAAAAAGGAATGAAGTTCTTAAAGTATGAACGCGAAGCAATAAAATTAGTAGCGTTATCACTAGTGAGTCATCATCATTAACGATGTGCGAATAAATCATAAATCACGCAGCCATACGCCCTTTCACTGGCGTCGGCGAACGCGACTAGCGAGACTTGCGAATTCTTATTTATACCCATATGGCGAGGAAACTTTAATTTCGATATCAAAGTAAGTCTGAAATATATTGTTGCCATGCAGTGACAACGTGAGCGGGCGGAGCCTGGGCCCAGTCAAGTTTGAGAACCCATAAGGTTTTAATGAGAAGCTTAGAGAAAAGAATTACTGGACCCACGAGCCCCAGAACATCATACAAGCGAGCGGTTGCGGATAAAATAGAACGCTTGGTACAAGCGAGCGGCGGCGGCGAAACTAGAAAAGAAAAACAATCAGTTGCGGGGTGCCAACGAAGATCCAATATTTTAAAAATATTTTGGTCGTCGAATGAGACCTCGTCAAGCTGACGGTGCGTTGCGGGGATGTGCTGTAAAAGCTCTGAACTGTTACTTGTCCACTTAACCAATTCAAATCCTCCTCGCTGAAACATTTGAATTAGTTGAGTGGCTACGTCAACGGCGCTGTTGACGCAGGGCGCGCAGGACGCGATATCGTCCATATAAATATCTCGTTCGACCACCGAAGCAGCCAAAGGATAGGACTCCCTCTCCTCGGAAGCCAACTGACGTAATGTGCGTAGCGCAAGAAAAGGAGAAGAGCGTAAACCAAAAGTCACACGATTAAATTCGTATGTTTGTATGTCTTTCTCATTAGAAAAGCGATAAAGAATGCGTTGAAACGCGCGGTGCGAAATTTGTACTTCAATGCATAAATACATTTTTGTCTAACGTCGGCAAAAAAGGCGATGCGATAACTCGTACGTTTATTAAAATATTAAAAATATCAGACTGTAAATTTTGCCCACTATGTAAAATATCATTATTTAATGAATGTCATTATCTGACTTAGCGCTTGCGTCGAGTACTATTCGCAATTGAGTTGTACTTTTATCATTACGAATGACAGGGTGGTGCGGGAGATAAAAGCAAGGTTCCATAAAATTATTTGAAACAACCAATGATAAAAAACCCTTGTTGATTTATTCTTGAATGACGTCATTGTAGCGGGAGCGAAGATCGGGACATTTACTAGGAGCGAGAAGCGTTTTTTAGCGGTTATAAAAGAATCTCTTATCAGGCGTGTCCTTGAAGGGCAGGGCGACAACACATCGTCCGTTCAAACTGCGACGAGTAGTGGAAGTATAAATATTCTCACATTCCTGTTCATCAGGACTCAAATAAGGTTTTTGCGGCAGCTTGCATGCATGAGTCGGCAAATGCATGAGCGACGTTTGACTATTATCAATACGAGTAGGATAAGAAACTAAAGAACGCGGCATGCAAGTAGGAAAGTCGATATCTGCGTCTCCCATTATTATGTATCCTAGTGACGTTTCTATGGCACTCGGCGATTGCGAATTAATTATTTTATCAGTTAACAAAATTTGTAAATAAGTGTTAACCCCTAATAAAACGTCAATGTCACCTGGTGTATGGAATTGATCGTCAGCTAAACGTAAATTATTTATATAATTAATTTTCGAAACGTCTATTAGCGACTCGGGTAATTGTCCAGTTATAGTGGGAACGACTAACGGTTCAATATGATAAAGTTTATTTTCATCAAAGCGGGAGCTAAACTGCAAAGAAGTAACACCTAAAATCTTCTGCGACACCCCACCGATTCCTTGCGCCTCTTTAACTGGTGTTTTATTGGAGATCGGTAGGTACAAACGTTTGCAACACTGTTTCGTGATGTAATCACATTGCGAGCCAGGGTCCACTAAACAACGCAACAAATATTGGTGTCCGTATTTATTACGAACTTTAATCTTCGCAGTTCCCAATAATGTAGTACGGTGCGGCGCATTACCACAATCGCGCGAAACGTTACATGACGTGGATGCATTTTTTTCTCCTGGACCTTGTTCTACCGAAGGCTGATCGACCTTATTCCTACTACTAACAAAATGAAGTAGCGTATGGTGCGAGCGGGAGCAATACCTACATCTACGCTGTGACTTACAAAAGGGAGTGGCGTGTTTATTACTTAAACAATTAGTGCAACATTTATTTCGTTTTACAAAATTGTACCTGTCCTGTGCATTTATTTTTAAAAAATGCGGACAGACAAATAGGTGTTCGTGATCACCCGATTCACAGAAAATACATGACCGATTCGAATCTGTATTAATAAAAGTTTTGCTTATATTTTTAGCGGGAGCGGGAACAAAATTACCTTTAATTTTATGGTTGTTAGACGTATGCGAAGTATTTATTGTATGGCATAAAGCCCTATTCTGGTCATGTAAAAACTGAACCAAAGCGGAATATTTCGGTATGTTTACGTTGCGACATGACATTTCGAACGACTTTACGGTATCGTTATCTAATTTTCTAAGCGCGATATTTAGAAATAGAAAATCAGATATGTCATCAACATTAAGTTGCTTAAGAGCGTTAATAGAAGCATCAAATTTATCCATAAATATTTGATAACCAGCGGATGTGTTAGTGTTTACGTTCTTCAGTTCTAACAGCTGACTGACGTAGGTAGTCGCGAGCGCACGCTCGTCGTTATATCTACGTATGAGCGCGTTCCATATCACAGAATAGTTTTCAGCGGTAGGCATTAAGCCTGAGCAGATTGATAATGCCTTATCACTAAGTTTACTAACAAGATAATAAACGCGTTCAGCATCTGTTAATTGCTGATTATCATGAACTAATGTTTTAAATTGTTGGTAGAACATAGACCAGTGTCGTATGTCACCATTAAAAGAAAGTAATTCTATGGGCGGAAGCGATGGTATAATTTTTGTAGGTAAACTATTCTGTGATTTACTTGAAGATGAAGCGTTTAATTTTGACACTTGACTTTTAATACGACTATATAGATCATGAAAAGATTTCCACGATCCGAAATCTACTTGCGCGTTTGGATTTAATTTTAAATTTGTAACATTATAAGATTCTAACGTGTCCTTGAACTCGGTACGCAAGTATTCAAGGTCAGATGCCGTGTCAAGGAATGTGTTCTGTGCGTCTGACGAACTTGATGCACTTATAGATAAATCATAAATTTGTTGTAAACGTTCGTAAATAGAATCAAGTTTTGCAATTAATATTTTCAAACTAATTTCGTCATTTGAAATCGTTTCAGATACAATTTTACCTTTAGTAGACATTTTGTCGTGAACAAGATAAATCAGTTAAAACAGTTAAGATTATAAAAATTATGTATGGCGTAATGAATGAATGATTACGTAGGTAGGTAGTTATTAGCGAAACAACGATCGCCGGTCGCGTCGGCTCCGGCAAACACAAATATGGCGGACTTCAATTAATGGAAAAATAGAATGCGTACCTATGAGGTGTAATTTCGATTATAAATATAGGTAAATAATGGTGCGAATGGTGCGGTGCGTTGCAAAAATAATAATATACCCACGTGAGCGGTGCGTTATTAATATGCGGGATATAAAATAATCGTAGATATAATACTTATTTGCAAAAATAAATAGCGGATGGTGCGGTGTGTTTTGCAAAAAGAATAATATACCTACGTGAGCGGTGCGTTATTAATATGCGGGATATAAAATAATCGTAGATATAATACTTATTTGCAAAAATAAATATGAATAGGCACTTATAATATCGCTGCCCGGCACAAAAAGTGTCATAACATAAAAATGACTAATTCGAGATAACAAGACTTTTATGATTTTTTACTATTTACTACATTGACAGTGTAAAAATTATCGGAGTTAAATTACTGAAAATTTGTTTTAAAATAGTAAGTTTATTTCACTTCACATAGTTTATAATTTTCAGAAGAATTATAAATTTTTTTAAAGTAATTTTCAAGAAATATTTAATGACGGATATGTTATGACTCTTTTTTTGTGGAAAGTGAACATATTTTGGGAAATGATCATCGGAAATGATACTCTTTTTATAGTATGAAGAAATAAATTTTATTTAAAAATGTTTAAATTTACTTTTACTAGGTATTACAAAGTAACAAAATAATAAACTTCTTATCAAAATAATCTTATGGCACAACTTACATGCAGAAAATTGCAGCCAACAATACTTAATAATAATCAGCTAAAAGGAACTAAAATAGGAACTTCTTGATTGAAAATAGTCATCAGTCATAGACCTAAGTATTTTCTATTAAATGAATAACAATCAAAACACGTAACAACCCGTAAACAATCCAAAAATTATAAAAAATCTTTTGGAACAAATATTACTTAAGGGAAAAAAAGATTCGTAAAACTGCGGAATGTGATTATTTCTTAATAATTCTTGAAGGTCTTTTATTTTATTTTCCTTGAGTTTAGGTTTAGATCTGTAGGCCAATTTCAGGGTTATGTGGTTCAGATTTTTTTTTCGTGTTAAAACTGCTTCGGAAAATTGATCATCCTTAAAAGAAGTTTTGTAAAATAACTTGGTAGGGTCATCTTGCATTAATTTAAAAACTTTTATTTCGGAAATTTTAAATGATTTTGTCATTCCAATGTCCTCAGATAGACGCTTCAGAGAGTAAAAATCACGACATGCCATTTCTGTTACAGCGTAGGGTCTGCCTTTTTTCTTAGCGCATTTTATCGCTTCCACGTACTGACTGGGTACATAAATTGGACCCGACTTCAGTCTTTTCTGAATTTGCTTTTCAATTGTAGAATGCACGGAGTCCGCTTCATTTTGTGTGTGGCCTGTTATTAGGTACTTGTGCGTTATACATCTTATTTTAGGGAATTTCAATAGTGCGAACAAGTAAACAGAAACTATAAACCGATTCTTATTCTGACCGCAGCAGTTGTCGGAGTAGAATATCAGATCTAGTCCAGGTCCATCGTAATTTAGCAGTATATTTTCGATAAACTTGTATACACAAGATCCTATTTCGTCAGCCCCGCGATTCGCTTCTCCCTCATGCCAAAAGAAACAATCTGTTTTATCATTACCTATCTGTGAAATAGAAAGTTAAAAGTATTAAGCTTGGATTTGTAGTAAAAAATAGACGTATTTCCTCGTGGAAGTTGTAGCACAGCCTGTAAGTCGTAAATTGCGACAATATTATCTGGTCCAACGTTTGTTTTATCCGCGTCTTTCTCTTTTCTAGACAGTTCCTTCTCTTCAATGTGTTTTAAATATTCAACTTCTAAGTTTTCCTTCGCGCTTCCTTGAGCATTTTCATATCGTACGCATAATTCGCACCTATCTTTTTTTGGCTTAAAAAAACTGATATTGAATTCTCCGTTAAATATCCTTGAATATAAAGTTTCGTTTGCATATGGCACGTCATTCGATTCGCAAAGGGATTTATAATCTCTGTAAAGATCACTAAGTGATTTTCCTCCATCAATATATTCTCTTGATGAGTCTTTTCGTATGTAATGGGATTCCATACGTGGTATCGAATTTATATGATCTCTTATACACTGTCGAATAGACTCCGAAACTTTTTTATGGTTACTGTGCTTACCTCTCATATCTTGTTTCAAGAAACCATCTTCAGACTTGGCAATCACAGTTCTGATAACACGATCATTAATATCTAATGTTGCCCTGAAAAAAGTTTTGCATACTCGAATAGTTTGTCCACCAACTTCAAAATAAAAACTGTGGTTAACTTTTCTGGGCTGAGCTTTACCGGAAAATCTGAATGCAGGGATGATCGGTTTAATATGCTTATGAATAAAATTGCGCTGTAGAGACAAGTCTCCTAATTTCAAGTAACAATCAAATATTTTAGTTCTCATGGCATCCGTTATTTTTTTAGTACACTCTAATTTGCATTTTTCACCACACGGAGGTTTCAAATATCTTGCAGGAATATTTTTTCTTGACTTAGAGCGAGAAATGTAAGGCTTACCGGTATTTCTCATTGTTTTTGCCTTATTTGTCAACCATTCGTCAACGCAGGATTTACGTTTTTTAGTACATTTACGCATGGGAATATTAGGCAGCTCATAAACTTCATTTTCGACGTTTTCTTGTTCACACGGCAAAGAGGCAAATACCTCATTGGAATTTGATAAACTTGATTGAGAACTAGATCTGCTACTGCTATTGCTGCTGCTGCTGCTACTGCTACAATTGGAAGACGATAAAGATGAATCGGAGGATAAAGACATTTTACGCTGCAGTATACTTTTAGACGTAGATGGAGTCTGTTCACGCTGTTCTATCATGCATCCGGTTTTCCCAGGAGTTTCAATATTTATAAGAGGTTGTGTTTGTTGCTTCTGTTCCATAGCCGATAAATGGGAATCTCGTCTAACACGCTTTCCTGCTGTTAGACGACTGGAGCTACTATCTGAGCTTGAACTTTTATTATTACAATTGATTTCGAAATTTGGGTCTTTGACGCTATCATCGCTATCTTTTTTATATTCAGATTCCTGATATACATCTAAAACAAAAAAAATAACAACAAAAATTAAGTCTCAAACCTAAAAACAAAATCGTTAGCTAAGTATCAATCTGCGTACCTTTATAGGAAATTAGTGTATCATCCACAATGCTTTGACCTTCACATTGGGTACTGACGGAGTTTTGTTCTAAAGTGGCATTTTGTTTAAAATATTCATGAGTTTCTGAAGTAGGCTTACTATTTGTACCTAGAAATGAAAAAGGACTGTGACAGAAAGAAGAAGTACATTCCAAAGTAATACATACACACAATATTAATTGTTGTTGCACGACTTGCACATAAATACATACGAATTTTGCTGGTAAAATACTAACCTTGCTCCGGATCATCCTTCCCTATAGATATAGTTTGAATATTGCTCAGATCAGAAATGTTTTCTTGGTCTTCCCTACACGCCATTCTTACCAACAATCTCGCACGACTGGTCTTCATGTTTTCCTTGAAAAAAAAAACAAAAAAAGTAGGTATAGTCAGGAAAGATAAAAAAACAAAAAGGACTATTCGCCTCAAATTTTAATAATTTTTCATGAAAACAGACAGTTAACAAAATATGTCACTTGCATAAAAACATTTGTTAACATTTTTTGCAGAAAGAATGAATTAATACAACATAAATCTCTAGTTATTGTTACATTTTGCAATAACAATGTCATTAAATGTGTTATGAAAATACTACCTTATCTTCAACTAAAACATAATCCTCAAACTGTCTACTAAAGAGTACCTACACAGGATAAAACTATTTTCTTTAAAATATTAAGCATTCTACAACATTTTTTTGTCGAGAAAACTGTCATAACACAATTTGATGCACTTTTCATGTTAGAAATTCTATTATAAACTTATAAAACTTACCAATAGAAAGTCACAATACACGTTAATACACTTTTTTGGCAACACAATACACGACCGCTCTGTATCAATACAAATGTGACACTGTTCATGCCGGTCAACTGTGCAATACGTCTTAGTGAAAAAGAGAACTTAGCGCCATCTCTCAGTAACTAAGTACAACATAATAATGACGATTTTACAGTAGGTAAATGGCATATTTGCTATTTAAACGGTACAAAGATGTCAAAACGTAATTTTTCTGTGTTATGACATTTTTTTTGCCGGGCAGCGATATATTACATGAAATACATATGTATGCGTATTTATGAGATTAAATAATTAACCCGGGTGAAGTTACTAAACTATTGATTCGAAATCGGGCTCAACTGGACCAAAAAATTGGAGGGAATCCGGATCGACGGATCAGAAATGTTGGGTAGAATAAAGGGTGGGAAGGAGGGTGGTCCCCCACTGCGGGTGTAGGAATTGTGGACTGTAAGTTGCGGTTTGAATTAAAGGTGGAAAACGAGAAGGATTGATAAAGGGAACAAACGCACTTACTTGGTGTATCCCAGGGGCTGATGGTATGCTCGTGTACTGATGAAGCCTTCTCTTGCCCGGGAACTGATGTTGTCTTTCACACTCACACTATTATAGGTGCCTTGCACCATACACTTTGAGTCAGTTAAATCACAAAACTATTGACAGCGGTGATGGCGGCGATGCGGCGAGTCTGATGACCACGTGTTAGGTGGCTTGCGGTGCGGTTGTCACTTGTCACGAGAGGACTTGCATGCGCGTCGGCGGCGTGCGCGTCGGCGGCGGGACGAAGGCAGACTGAGTTGATAATCTTCCTGATCCATATTATGTAATAGTGCGCTTGCGGGAAAGAGAGGGAGGGTGAAGGGGAGGGAGGTGAAATGACTTAATTGGCGCGAACATATACATACCATAATGCAGGATGCGCTCTTTATCGAGGTCATTCAAAGGAAGATGACGCGTCCTCTTAGCCGACACCAATGGCGACTCGGTATGCGTGAACGCGTTACTGCTGCCTCCGCATTCCAGAAAACTGAATCAAAGTATATCATTATTCCAGTTATCTCAAAGAGTCTGATGGTCGCCTTATATAAGTTTAAAATTCACTTACGATGCGGGTGAAGGGGGATACGCCACTGGCGCTGATAATGGAGTTTGATGTTCGTCATCCAAACGAACAACCTCTACCTTCACCAGCTGTTGCTCCACCTGCGGTTGGTCCAGCTCCACCACCTGCGATCGCTCCACCTCCACCACCTGCGGTCGCTTCCCCGGCGATTGCGCCGCAGACCTTTCTCTGTAAATAATAAATCAGCCTAATAATAATAGAACAAGAATAATTAAATTTCAATTCTATTTTCTAATAAATACTTACGGATCCCATGCACGCTTCTTTCTTTCGTGCAATGCCACAGCCAGTGGCACCGCACGAGGACACTCGTCTATGGAGACGATTTTCATCCTAAAATATAAATAAGCATAAGTGAACTGTAATTATAACACGTTTAAGAAAAAGCGCACACGCATAGAAATGCCAGTCAAACGATTGCAGCGCATTAAACAAAACAATATCAAAATTTACAATAAAAAATGTCGTATTATATTGGGTTCGTGTTTAAAATCCACAGTCCTAAAAAAACGTCAAATCAAATAATCAATCAAATAAATCTTTATTGTGGAATACAGGTTGTTACATAAAATTAATCCTCTATATCCCTACCGCAGTCAGGTATACACTAGTAGAACTATACGTATCCCGAGAGGAGCGCGGGTAACTGTGGCAAAGCGTCTTTCTGAGTGTGTAGCCAAGGTACTTAAGTACTGAAAACACTATAGAATCATGGAAAATGTTGTTATTACTTTTTGCATTTCAATCGTTACATATAGACAAGAAACAATCTAAAAACATAAATAAGCAAATAAAGAAAAATAATTTGGATTTTACACTATCCATTCCATCTATATCTAGTAATGTTAACACAAATAATAAATCATTTTTTTAAACTTACAATTATGACAAAAACAGAATAATAGAAAATAAAATTAACAACGGTTATATTAAATGAGCTAAATTATTGTTTTCAGAGGACTCTTTAGCTACTCACTCACAAGATACTCTAGCAGCTCTCCGCGACAAACATCCCACGGCAGAGCCTGTCTCTCAGCTGCCTAATTCTCCAAACACCGCCCAGTTTCAGCGACTGACGGTTAGTGAGGATTCTGTTTTATTTTCCATCCGAGCTTTTCCTAATGGATCTGCTAGTGGTTTAGACGAAATTTCACCGCAGCATCTTAAGGACCTCACTAATCCGTTGGTTGGGGATGCTGGGCGGATATTGTTAAAGGAGCTAACTTCCCTTATAAATTTAATGTTATCGGGAAAAGTTCCAGAAGAAATAACACCCATCCTTTACGGTGCAAATTTAATAGCTCTAAAAAAAGGACGGTGGTATTCGCCCAATAGCAGGCGTCAAAACTTTGCTGTCGGGAGTTTCGCTCCAGGTTGACTGGTGTTTTAAAGCCTCGACAGCTCGGTTTTGGGGTTAAAGGTGGTTGCGAGGCAGCTGTACATGCTTCTCGAACATTTTTGGACCAAAATGATTATGATGTTTTTTTAAAATTAGACATTCAATATGCTTTTAATTCGGTCAATAGGAGTGCTTTTTTAAAAGAAATTCAAAAACAAGTACCAGAAATTTTCGATTATATTTGGCAATGCTATGGCACTCCATCAAAATTAATGTTTGGTAATAGTGATATTGATTCTTCCGTGGGATGTCAGCAAGGCGACCCTCTTGGACCTGTTATTTTTAGTTTGGCAATAAATCCAATAATTTCAGAGCTAAATTCTAAATTGAATATATGGTACCTTGATGATGGTTCTTTAGGTGGTAACGCATCCACAGTATTGGAAGACTTTAAATTGATCATTCAACGTTTTGCATTAATAGGTCTCAAAATTAATTCATCGAAATGCAAGTTATTTATTCCCGATTATATTTCACCCGAAGAACATATTGAAACAGTCGCAAAATTTAAATCAATCACTCCGGATATCACCATTAAAAATAAATATAATTTAACTCTTTTAGGTGCCCCAATATTTGAGGATGCAGTTACCACCGTGATAAATTCAAAATTTGAACTTTTCAACAATTCTTCTGGTCGTCTTTTCGAAATAAAACCACACATGGCCATTCAGATTCTTCGCCTGTGCCTTTTCACTCCTAAATACATGTATTTAAGTACTACGTTGTTGTCCGGTTTGGAAATTCCCTTTGGTTTTGAATACTAAAGATCAAGCTAAATTTAGGCACAGTTTTGGACCCATCAACGCTGAGGATTGCGATAGGCCTCCGCGTTGGCGCTAAGGTGTGTGAACCCCATCAATTTAGTAGTTGAAATTTTTCTTTTCATTAAATTTACTTGGAACAGTAATTTATACTCATCATTCAAATTTTTGCCTCGCCGGAATCGAACCCGGTGCCCTTGATTGGCAGTCTGGATTGGTAACGCTATACGGGTCGTCAAATATATATCGATAAGAAAAATTATAAAACTCTATAAAGGATTTACGATTCTAATATAAATAGATAAAAAAAATTAAGCCTCGTAAAACGTTAAAAGTCCTCTCCATCCTAACCTTAGACTAAGAATAATTCAACAGCGGGGGGCAGGCGCGGTCGCAGCCTTCAATTTTGGGGGGAGGGACGCCAAGAAAAATGGGGGGGGTCACTAAGAAATTTGGGGGAAGAGGTATCCCAAATTGGCTTGTTTCGCCGTCCATCTACACATGACAAATGGATTTGGGGGGGGGGGGGGGCATGTCCCCTGTGATCTGGGACCGCCACTGGCGGGGGGATGGTGAATTTACCGAGTTGGTTCGTCGGTTGATCGCGATGTGCGGGCACAGTGCGTGTGTCATTTTTTTTAAACCTGGACTACAAATGAAGTCCGGGCCGGACGCTCCCCAGACGCCCTCTAAACTAGGACAAATCCGGGGAAACCCGGACGGATGCCAACCCTAGGTATGTGTAATGTGACGTGTAACCAGGCGCGGATCCAGCCCTCAAATAGTGTTGTGGGCACAGCAGTTGGTAGATCTATTAGGGTTCGCCCGAGGAAGTACCACCGCTGCACTCACTTCTTTTTTTAAATAATTTTATCAAGAACTAGCAACATGTTTTTATATATACATCAGCCTATCGATCTCAACAGACCGTGAAAGTGAGACTTTTCCAGTTACAACTAGTGAATTGGCGTTGTGGGCATGCCCATAGTGCCCATATGGGTAGATCCGCGCCTGTGTGTAACTCCGGAGTAGTCCGGAGTGAGTGAGTAGTTCCGCTGAACTGCTCCAGTGCTCCTTAGCGATGAACGAGTTGAACTAGTCCACTTTTGCGGAGTATTTTAGTTCCACAGATCACCTGGTTGTCGCTCCCGTTCAAACAGAGTGAGTAGGCTTGTGTACCTCATGCATGAGTGAGTCGTTCCGCTGAACTACATAGGCTTGTGTCACTCATGCATGAGTGAGTCATTCCGCTGAACTACAGAACTACAGAGTACGACACAGCGAATAACAAAATCGAGCGGCATAAAAGCGTTAGGGAGATCGGATTAGTCATTTCATTCACACGCACGGACAATCGCATATCGCTTTCTTTATCGATATTTTTTACTTATCGTCTTAGACATATATATTTATTTTAATTTACACCTTATAGAGGAATACCTCTAGGTTTATTTTAGTAGTACTTTATTTTAGTGGCACTTTAATAGGCATTAAAATCTATGACATATTAATTATATTCGTCACTTTAATTGTCAGTCCTAAGCCTGAAGAAAGTATGAAGGGAAAACGATTAAATTTAGGCGAGTACCTAGTATTTATTTACGTTCACACTTCACTGTTTTTGTGTGTGAACGAAACGAACATGGCAGGCCAGGAAGTCATAAAAGGCGACCTTTGGTAGAAACGTTGTTTGTAATCAGAGCGATATGAAGGTAATGAACTGTGGAACAATTTTAATGAACTAGTTCAATTTACGGAGCCGCAGCTGTGGCCGCAGCTGGTGGGTGAACTAATTATGTAATGTGAAGTGTGAACCGGAAGTCGTTTTTTGACACGTTGTATTTTTTTTTTCAATTATGGCATCGCAAACTCTGTGCATACTGCCAGCGTCAAGTATAATTTTTGCATCAATCTTCCGCCAGCCTCAATGAAACTGGACGAAGCAATAACAAAGTCAGTAATCAGTCAGTCTAGTCAGTCCTACATTCAAGTAAAGCGATGGCTACTTTACTAGAACGTGTCCGATGGAATTTTGAAGCAGAAAAACATATTTTAGCACTGTTATTCCATTTTACAAACACTCGTGCACTGTAATTAACCTATATCAAACAAAATGCCATCAACTTTATCCGATATAACTCAAAAATACACCAAGAAAATGAAAATAAAACAAGAGCACAATATGTCTTTTTCGACTTCCCGCCAAAATTCCCCACGTTGTATTTCATCCTCATCTATTACGTCTATTAGACAATGTTTTTTTTATTCCCATAGATAAAAGTGTTCCACTCACTATTTGAAATAAAACTTTGAAAAAAATCGAACCACTTCAGTGCAGAGACGAGCGGTCGTGTGGGCACTTGACTAAAAATTACGCCGCAGACGTAGTATTATTTATTCTTATGCCGCAGACCGTAGACGTCGCGTGTGGGCACTTCAGTACTTAGAGCATTATATCCTCTTTGACTTAGAGCACCAGTTAAGCGAAAGAAGCGAGAATTTTAATTTATTTTTATTTTTCTGGTATACTGTCAACATGTTTTTTCGGCTTGCCTCCAAAATTCCATCGGTCTCTAAGCATTAGTCACATTTTAATAAAGAAGCCATCACTTTACTTGAATGTCTAACTGACTTGACTGACTGATTACTAACGACTTACTGACCTTACCTATTATTACTCGTCCGGTTTCACCAAAACTGACAAAAATGTGCAAAAATTATACTTGACGCAGGCAATATGCAGAGTTTGCGATGCCATAACTGAAGAAAAAAAAAATACTTACAAGTCTATTTATTCTTATTTGTTTATTATTTGTTTAATGTCTTCTTTATTCTTAGTCTAAGCCCATAGAGCATCAAGGTATGACACCCGTCAGAGAGGAGTGGCCTTTACGGGCGAACCCCTCGTCCCAACGTCCATGCACAATGTGCCTTCTAGTTATACAACTAGTGTATCTGTGTGTGTTGGTGTCAGTGTTGACGGTGCATAGAAAATGACGTTGTTAATTGAAATTGATATATTTAGAAATGTATGCGTCTGTAGCGATGAAATAATATTTTGTGAATGTGTGACAAAATTAAAATGTGTACGTTCTTCCCCCGCACCAGATTTGGCACAAAAATGATGTATCAAAGCGAGGCTCTATGGCGTCCCACTGAAGGGTGAGTCAGTAACTATAATACTCCAAGACTGCCCTTTTTTGTTGAAGCAGGCAATAATTTCGAATCAAATTTTTCACTTGATAGTGGCGATACGTATAAAGCTTGCGATGTAACTATGAAAAGAAAAAACTATAAATAAATATCTGTGCCATCTGTGTGTGGCTGTCAGGGAGTTTTGGCGGGAAGTCTGAAGGGACAAGTTGTGCTCTTGTTTTATTTTCATTTTCTTGGTGTATTTTTGAGTTATATCGAATAAAGTTGATGGCATTTTGCTCGATATAGGTTAATGACAGTGCACGAGTGTTGTGAAATAAAATAACAGTGCGAAAACATGTTTTTTCGGCTTGCCTCCAAAATTCCATCGGGCATGTTCTGGTAAAGTAGCCATCACTTTACTTGAACATTTGACTGACTAGACTGACTGATACCTGACGACTAACTGACTTTTTTCTATGACTACAGTGATGCAAAAAGTTTACTTGACGCTGGCAATGCACAGAGTTTGCGACGCCATTATTAAAATTGAAAAGTAAATATTGAATGGCAGAAAGGATTTTTATCCAATGCCGTAAAACGAAATTAATAAAAAAAAAAAAAAGTGTGGCTGTCAGAGTTTTGGCGGGAAGTCTGAAGGAACCAGTTGTGCTCTTGTTTTATTTTTATTTTCTTAGTGTATTTTTGAGTTATATCGGATAAAGTTGATGGCATTTTGCTCGATATAGGTTAATAACAGTGCACGAGTGTTGTGAAATAAAATAACAGTGCGAAAATATGTTTTTTCGGCTTGCCTCCAAAATTCCATCGGACATGTTCTGGTAAAGTAGCCATCACTTTACTTGAACATTTGACTGACTAGACTGACTGATACTTGACGACTAACTGACTTTTTTTCTACGACTACAGTGATGCAAAAATTTTACTTGACGCTGGCAGTATGCACAGAGTTTGCGACGCCATTATGAAAAGTAAATATTGAATGGCTGAAAGGATTTTTATCCAATGCCGTAAAACGAAATTTAAAAAAAAATGGGTATCTGTCAATTTTCTGTCACTCTGTCACGCGTTCTTTTCTTTTGTGAGGAGAAGATTAGTTCCTTTGGAACATATTAATATTTGATGTATTTTGTAAATAAAAAAGTTTATAGATAAACTGGTAAATCTAATGTTTATTTCACAATATTTTTAAGTGGTTAGAAGCAACAAAGTCTTCTCAAAATGATGAGTGACGACGATCGTGACATTGATATCGAGAGTGATGTAGGTGGTTGATTTCCCATTTACCTGTCCTTTTTGTTTGTCGTCGGGCACATTTTACGTATTTTGACTTCATATTTCAGGCGGAGAATGATTCTGACTCTCGTAATCACACAAGAAATAGTTTGGGCGGGAGCGGGTACTACTCACAGGTTATTATTGATTTGTTGCTTAGCTTATTTACTTTAATTAAATTCAGTTTGTAAACGAAAAGTTGATGGCACTGCACGTAGGGTTGCCATCACCTAAATTGCCGACGCCGAATAAACACGGCAAAAATCCCGGACATTTGTGGACATCTCTGGAAAATTATTTTTTGCAACAAAAATAAAAACATCAATATAATATTTTAATTCCATTCGATCGTTCACTATTTTGCCGAGCCTTCTTGAAAGCGGGTTATTGTGGATGAATTTTTAATTAACATTTATTTCAATTTATTGCTTATCTATTAAAAAAATGGATTTCCTCTGACAACAAAAGCGTCCGGGTTATACCCGGACA
Source organism: Pyrgus malvae (assembly GCA_911387765.1). NCBI lineage: Eukaryota > Metazoa > Arthropoda > Insecta > Lepidoptera > Hesperiidae > Pyrgus > Pyrgus malvae. Next base: position 9,185,197 of record OU426964.1, read on the forward strand.
ATTTCGAAAAACCCTGCCGGACGGCCCCGGACGCCCTTCAAACTAGGACAAATCCGGGGAAATCCGGACGAATGGCAGCCCTAACTGCATGTGACATTTCTGAGATTAAACTGTAGATTCATTTTATGGTTCCTACATAGATTATTTTAATGTTATTTATAATGTGGAATGGTTTACCAACTGATAAACAATAATATACATAACTATGTACAATCGACCAAATTGAATCATGACCCACCTTAAGGTCATTTTTCTACTGTCATTCTATACAAGTAGGTTGAAATTCGCTTGAACATACATTTCCTAGTAACGCACCTGTTATCCGGCACAGCCGGGCGGCAAGTCTGTACCAGGAACTAGATTCTATATAAAAGTTTCATAAGAACTTGTGTTAGTCATTATATATTTATTTTGTATATTTAAAGTGGCATTAACTTAGTAAAGTGAAAAAATAGAAAATTAATGGTGTTTTTTTTTGGGTGTGATGGTTTGGTTATGTGGCATTACTACTGAATTAAACCTAAAACCGAGTGTAACCATCATTGCTTTCAATAACGTCTAAAAGTTGGTTACGCATAGACCCGATTAGACAACTACAAATGTCATTTCCCCTCATATAATCCCAAATTTTGTTGCAATGTAGCTCAATTGCTTCTTTAGTCCTTTCGTTTCTGTTATCCCACATTTGAATCATCAAACCCCACAAATTTTCTACTGGATTAAGATTTGGGGACCTAGATGGCCATGGAATAAGAGTGAATTCATCTTCATGCTGGGTAAACCAATTCCAGACAATTCTGGCAGTATGCACTCAACAGTTATCATGAACGTAGGAGAATACTGGCACTTCTTCACGCAAGTCTGACTCAGGTTCTGACTATTCCGACTTATTTTTAACCCTCGTGATATTTTTCGAATGCCATAGCTTTGCTCACTGAGCACTACAATCCAAGCTCTTTGTTCTATCAAATTGGCCATTATAAAATTTGTTTGAAGATATTGACTTAGATTTTATTTTAAAAATTTCAGACTGACTACTTGACATCTAAGACACGTTTTTTAATTTTTTTTAATTTTAGGTAATACTTTTTTATTCGTAGTGAAAAGAGTTTGGAGTATGGACTTATTTTAAATTCAAATTAAGACTGGTTTATCTAAAATATGTCTAGTGCAGTGATAACAAGGTTAAACTTGCATAGATCTCTGACCCGTAATGACGCATTTTTATTCATATTTAAAACGTTATAAGTGCAACATGCCTGACAGCATAGAAAACCTTACTACAGTTTTGAGTTTAAAGGATTGATCGGCAAAGTGGGTCATGCATGATTCAATTTGGTCGACTGTACATTAAATAATAACACATTTTTTATCACTCACTTAAATTACACATAATGTAGGGTATTTGTTCACTGGGGTTTTGGGTTCAATTGAACATAAACACCTGCTGTATCATATTATAATATTTGGTGTATCTGTGTCTGATTGTACCTTTAATGAAATTAAAATTACAAATATTAATCTCTTAAGGGGCAAAAGGTACCTTGGTGGAATACAATTCCTTCTTGCACAATGAAACATTCTTAAAAACATACTGGTATTTTTAGCCAATAAGAGATAAGTTTTTTAAAGGCCATTTGATATTAAATTTAGCATTTGTTGTCTTTGTGTATACGTATAATTCACAGAATAGAAAAAAAATTGAAATACCTACTCTTATGTCCTAAACATTTTTCTGAAGGCCTTATTAAAATGACTAGTTCAGATGGTGACAGTGTATTTTTTTTGCTGCAGTTGTCAAACCAGGGTATTAGTAATTTTCTGAGTGTGTATTGTTGTTTTGGCAAACATTCATACATAATCTCTGCATTTTAAAAATACTCACACAGTTACATTGGTTTATCACTGAATTTTCACACTCATACCAGTGTAGAGTTGGCTTCTGGCAGAGCTGACATATATGAGCTTATGAGCATATCAGTCAATAATAGTAAGAGATACATTTGTGGCAAAAGTTTGCCAATTCATTTCTACATGTGCTTTCAAAAACAAGAATTTACAAGCGTAAATTATGCTGCCTGAAACCACTCTTAAAGGAAAATCTGTATTTGAATACCTTGTTATTAGAAATTTATATCAACATTACATATACAAAACAACTATATTTGTTTTACCTTCTTCGTCCACCTTTTCATCATCAACTCATTTGTCATATAACGTTCTGAAATATTATTTTATTTTGTGTTAGAAAAATAATAAGATTATCTTTCACATCTCTTCTTAATTTGCAGGCTGAAAAGCGTGCACATCATAATGCATTGGAACGAAAAAGAAGAGACCACATAAAAGATAGTTTTACATCCCTGAGAGACTCAGTACCAGCCTTACAGGGGGAGAAAGTGGTAATTTTTTTTTAATTTAAATGGGGTGGCAGGTGAGCATGCAGACCTTCAAATGTCTTCACAACAGCAATGGGTGCAGCAGCTGTACTTTCCCAGTTGTAATATGAAAGTTCTATCTAAAGGCCTGGTGATGCTGGATCTCTTAAATCCCTAAGACAAAGAAAACCACCAATAGTTGGTAAATATTTGGCAGAGTATTTCAGGGTATTCTAGTTGCGACACAAAGCAAAATAAGCACCAGGATGAATAATGATCCCCACACTGGGGTTAAGAGCAGAGGCAGAGTCGAAAGACAATGTGTAGTAAAGCTTTTTTCGTGGCAACCAATATGGACTATAATGCAGTTGTGGTTCAAAATCCAACGGCTATTGGAACTGTTCAATTTTGCCCATAGATGGCCAGTGGCCCCATCATTCTATTTTGAGGAGAATATAAAAAGTTTACAATAGAATAGAATGTAAAATTATATTTTATTATGCAATCAATTTTTTAGGCAAGTCGAGCGCAGATATTAAAGAAGGCAGCAGAATACATTCAATTCATGAGAAGAAAAAACAATTCACATATGCAAGACATTGATGATTTAAAGAGGCAAAACAATTTGCTAGAAACTCAAAGTAAGATTTAATTATTTTAATATGAAGAGAAAACTTTTATTCTGTTCGTGAAATAGCTTTTTTGGCAAATTTGGCTTCGAAGTTAGGTCTTGAATTCAGATTGTTTTTTACCTAAGATATGCCAAGTGAGCAATATTTGTTATCATATCTGAGAGTTAACCAAGGGACAGTAATATCAATCTATCGGGTCCTTCTTTGCTTCCTGGCTGCAGCCTGCACCTCTTTTTGCATCTTACTGCAGGACACATGTCTCTACCCATTTTTGGGGAGGCCTGGAGCTTAGTCCACCACACTGCTCAGGTTGGTAGAGATGATGGGTTAGTGGCCTCCCAATGTCAGATGTTATTGGGCTGCAACCCTTTTTACGTCCCACTGCTGGGCACGGGTCTCTCCCCATTATTGGGAAGGCCTGGAGCTTACTCCACCACGCTGCTCCAATGCGGGTTGGTGGAGATGCGGGTTAGTGGCCAACCCGCTGTCGGATGTTTTCAAACCGCCCATTAGGCCTCCGACAAGGTTTAACGACTGTTATCTATCGACCACAACCGGGACCGACGGCTTAACGTGCACTCCGAAGCACGGAAACGCGCATGAAATTTTTTGCCACTAGCGGTCACCCATCCCACACCCGACCGCGACCGCCGGGCCATGCGCGCTTCAGATGTTATTCAGATGTTATTGATTAGCGATAAGTCCTCCAACAATGTTTAAAACAACTGGGACTGACAGCACTTCTTCAAAGCACAGAACCACGCCTGTTTTTTTTTCACTAGCAGTCATCCATCTCACATTGACCTTGCTTGTTTGGGTGTGCTGCATAGTCACTGGACCATTTAGCAAATACATAAATAATGTTTTACACTCATAGCCCCACAGTAGGGTACCTAGTGTCGTGGGTACCATGGACACATACAAAGACAGAAACACAATCACCCAGACCAAGAATAGAAATTTAAACTAATCATTCAAATTGGTAAAATAAGGTAAAGAATATCTTTTATGTTTTTTCTAGTTCGAGCATTGGAAAAAGCTAGAGCAACAGGAAATTACATGGATGCACATGAGTTAGGACTTGGCATTAAATCTGAGGGCAGTTCACATGACACCGACAGTTCAGATGGAGAAGGCACTACCAGAAGAGTTAAGAAGCTCAAAATAAATGCAGTCAATGTTTAACTTATGTATACCTAGAAGTCTGAAACAATCAATTGCTATGTTTATCTTTTACTAAAAGTAAGCAAAGGGTTTTATTTATTATTTCAAATTAAATTTTTAAGGCAATAAAAATAAAAAAGTAAATTAATAACGCGTCACACTCATAGCCCCACAGTAGGGTATGTATACCCTGTGTCATGGGTACCATGGACACATACAAAGACAGAAACACAAACATCCAGACTGAGACAAAAATTGAAATTCAACATTCAAATATCTGTTTCGCCGGGAATCAAACTCGGGACCCCTTGATTGGCAGTCCGGCATGGTAACCATTGCGCCACACGGGTCGTCAATTAATTTAATATAATGAAATTAATATTAAATTTTTCAAAATCCAAGTTTACCTTTAAGAGTAAAATATACTTATACAAATTTTAACATTCTTTAACACTTTTTGTTCTGTCTGCTCTGGGTGCGCTTAGGCAATGCTGAGCTGAAGAAAAGAGCAGACGAAAAGAGAAGGGTATACAATAATTAGTTTTCTTACAGAATAGCTATGGGCAGATAAGGACCATATGTGACAGCTACTGCATGTATCAATGTCGTTCTACAGCCATCTGCTAACATTAGCATTTATAAAATGGTAATTAAAAATATGTTTAACATTTTGTATTCATACTGTGGCAGCGCCATTGCTTTGGCTTCTCTATTTAACTGTACACTGTACGGTAAAATTATGTACTGTTTCTGATATTCAGTATGTGGTATTTATCAATAAAATATGAAAATAGTTTTCCTACCATCATATGAATTGAAATCAAAGTGAATATTGCAGAGGCATAGCGTGGTGTGCTGCCCGGTGCGGAAAAAAATCTTACCACCCTCTTATTTAGATATTTCAATTTAATGTATACTATACATTACATACATTAATGGTAGACAACTTTTCGGCAAGAACAGTCATCATTATTTTGCATTGTACAGGTTAGATTTTAAATAAAAAAGTTTATCTAAGTTTTAAAATCACGTTTATTAATACAAAAACTTTTATACTTTAACCACTTAAATACATTGATATAACTTAGGTACCTATCACTTAAGATTTGGTACACCTTGTCAATCGACAAGATTAAGTAATTATTGAATTGAATATAAAATCTAAATCTATTTTTAATTAGAACTAAAACGATACTATAATGTAATATTTTTATTGAAAAGTAATATAAGCGTTTGTTAGAATTTTCAAAACAAAACTTCAGTCATTATTTAAAAAAATATGTCTACTTTTTTAAAGAGCAAAGTCTTTTATTGCAACATCAATGTCTATGACATCACACACCTCTTGTAGTTGCGATAAAAATATAAAATGGTTCAAATATTTACAAAATATTTTTATTATTTATTGTTAAATTTTAACGCCCCCTAAAATGTGCCGCCCCTATACCGCGCCCACTATGCTGTAGGTTTAATAACCAATATGCCATTGGAATATTGGTTATTAAACCTAGTTTGCGAAGATTTATTCTCTAAGTATCCCTTTCTAGCAAAACAAACCTTTAGTGATGTTTTATTGCTATCTCTGTCTAATGTTTAATTTAAAACGTTTCTACCGTGTACATTTTTTAAGCTATTCAAAATGTCATTATAACGTGCTAATTCTCTAACAAAAATGTTTCGATTGAAGCAATAATACATTATTGGTCAGCATCCCAATTGATTGTTGTCAACATCCCAATTGATTGTTTCAGGAATACATTAATAATATAAAAGACAGTTCCATTCCAGCAGTTTATTACGAACGAACAAGTGTTTTAGTTTTTTATCGAAAGCCAAAGCAATAAACGGGCAATGCAATTGAAATGTTTCATTTGCTGGAAAAGGCAACTGTCATATTTTGTAAGGTCTTCAGTGATAATGTTTACGTCTGTAAGCATATCTTTTAATTGGATATTTTCGTCAATATTGCTTATGTTGTGGTAAAGCAAGGAAGAAGTAGGAGTAATTTCTTGGAATGCCACATTATGGGTGTACTTATACATGTTACATAATTGTTAAAACTAGAGATTTTCAGTATGATCTTAAAAGTGCCGTGCATCGTATGGAATATGTCTAAAAACACAATAGGAATGATGACACTATTAAATAATCAGAAAATATATGGTTTTACAGAAAATTATATGCTAAAAAAATTCTAAAATATGATCTGATGATATGAGTTTTAATAAAAACATTAAGATTAATAAGATTTTCAATAAAATAAAGGTCATAAATACAGCAATCGGCCATGCTATCTGAAACGCCAATCAAAAGGAATGATGTCACGTCTCAGTAAATGTCATTGTGTTGCTTGAAGTTTAACGAGCAAGCCGACGCCGTGACACCTTCGAGCGTTTTCGCGTTTAATTCAAATTACATAGCAGAAAATACATTAATTTACGTTAAAACTTAAGTTTATTGCTGAAATAAACTTTTTTTTGAAACTAAAAAAATTAAAAATCTGTCATCATGCCTATTACATTATGCTTAAAAAACATGTAGAGAAAATTGTTTCTATTTTTTGAAATAAAAATTTAATAAATTTTTTTGACGTTGAGAATATCCAGGAAAAAGGTTTTAGGCATAAGATTAGTCTTCTTGAACAGTTGTTTTATGTTTGTATAGAACACTAACATTCCGGTGTTGATTTTGTTAAATGCATAATAACACTGATTTGGGGTCAGCAAAGATGAATGGATGAATATTATCTGTGAATTTTAAGCAAAAATGGAAACCAACTTTAAAAAGTATTTTTTATTAATTTGCATGTAAGTATGTGTTTTTTTGGGAATGTATATAACATTCTTGTGGAATGGATATAACATTATAAAACTATTTTGGAGTTGTGCTTTTAGTAAAAAGGTTCGTTGTGTGGGCTTCACTTACAATATAGTTTTAAGAGTATATCTCTTAAAACTATATTGTAAGTGAAGCCCACACAACGAACCTTTTTACTAAAAGCACAACTCCAAAATAGTTTTAAGAATGATTAACATTTACAAGCAAAATTATGTCGTATAAAATTAGCAGCAGTTATTCACTGCCTGGTAATATGGAGATATTTGTGAAGTACTTACAATGTAATGTATGTAGGTATAGTATTTACAATGTCCCGAATATTTTTTCGACTCTTATTATATAAGAGTGGATTTTGTATGTCGAAGTCTGTAAGTCTGTACGTTTACAGACTTCGAGATACAAAATAAATAATTAAATAAAAAATATTATTTTGGTCCTTATTTGACTCAATAAAATTTTCTTATAGGTAATAATCGAAATTTTGTTCTGTCTGCTCTGGGTGCGCTCAGGCAATGCTGAGCTGTAGAAAAGAGCAGTCGGAGAAAAACTTCAGCGCTGTTTTAAAATATGGGATATACAATAATTAGCCCTAATTTTAAGAAAACTTTCTTACAGAGTAGCTATGGGCCGATAAGGAGCATACGTGACAATTACCGCATGTATTCAATGTCGTCCCTAAGTACTGTCATTGATTAAAACTTCATACATCGCTAAGATGTTGCAATAAAAAAAGTTGAACTTCTTTGTTATTAATTCTTTATTAGAACTCGCACACTTTTTATTAAAACTCATATGAAGGTTAAAATTTTGCGATGACCTTAGAATAAATACGTATAGAATGAGTGTCTTCATACAAGCGCGCTGTCAAAATTGACGCACTAAATAGATTCCTATAGCTGTCACATCTGACAAACAAAATATTGTTATTTTGACCAAATTAACTTTAGAATACTACAAAATATTGAAAACACTATGAAAAGTTATTTTATTAGACTTGTTTTTAAAAAGTGTTGTGATAAAGAGCTCCCTGGCTCCCCGGCAATCAACATGCTTCAATTTGTGCGCGCGAACTTAGTTTCTATAATGTAATTGTTATTATTCTAAGGCGGTGACCTTTCGCAATTGATCAAGGGATGGCGGTACGACTTGAATTACGCTGTCGAAGTTTTCGAAACATCTTCACACATTCAGAGCTTCTACTCCGAAATAGACATCTGTGCTGACCCTAAGTTGTAATTTCGTTTAATCCTGACATTATTGCATTAAAATTGTATTTGTAAGTTACTTAGGTACTGTAAGAAACTGTAATTTTGTATGACGGTTGTAAGAATTCTTGTATATATTTATTTTCTGACACAGAAAAAAAGTGATTTTGTTTGTTTGTTCTAGAAGACTAAAAATTTGGTAAAATTAAATAATATTAAATACTCCGTTACATTTTCAAACGTTTTTTTATTTAATATAAACAGTAACAAATAATATTGCAATCAATATAGGTACTTAACAATATTTTTTACCAAGCTTCTCAATCATGGTAATATTTTTTTAACTAGGCTATGCAACCGCATTGGAGCAGCGTGGTGGAGAAGCTCCAGGCCTCCCTAACATTGGGGAGAGACCCGTGCCCAGCAGTGGGACGTAAAAAGGGTTGCAGCCAAGGCTATGCAATTTTTGCTGAAATTCGATTTTATAAAAAAAACTAGCAGCAAGCAATTTTGTGAATCAAAAAATTTTTGGCCCAAATTCTGCCGCCCTCACGCCCCCCAAAATCTGCCGCCCTAAGCTCCAACCTACCAGGCGCGGTCGCAGCCTTCGATTTTGAGGGGTCACTAAGAAATTTGGGGGAAAAGCTGTCCCAAATTGGCTTGTTCTGCCTTCCGTCTACGCATGACTGATGGATTGGGGGGGGGGGGGGGGGGTCACAGGGGACCGCGCCTGCAACCTACTCAGCTTTTTGGTAAATCCAGCACTGCTTATCCAAAGACATTAAAAGAGATCTCTTTCTATGTCTTTGTGCTTATCTATACTAATATTATAAATCCGAACAGTGTTTTAGTTTATTTGTTAGTTTGAAAGCGCTAATTTTAAGAAGTACTGGTTCGAATTGAACGATTTCTTTGCCGAAAATTGATGCTCCTTTTCTATTAGTTTTAACGTAATATTTAATAGCCTTTAACCGTTTTCGATAAATATACATACTATCCTAACCAACACAACAAAAACTTGAATTCGAGAAGAAAAGAAAAGAAAAGAAAATATTTTATTTGCACAAATATGGGTAACAAAAAAGGTTTTACAAAAGTATTTAGATCGCCATATTATTATTGACCCTTTAGGGTATACAAATTTTATTTTATAAGTTATTTAATGTAAGTTTAAAATTAAATTTAAATTATTAACTAATTATTTACAATGATCACTAAAATACAGTAGATTTAAATAATTCTACACTATTATCATTTTAGTTAATTAAATTAAATTAAACCCAATTTTGTGCTTTTTCGAACTGTGTGCTGTTTTTTCAAACCAGTAGTTCCTGAGATTAGCACTTTTTAATAAACAAACTCTTCAGCAATAATATTACTTAGTATAGATTTAAGCCTACGTAAGTCTTATAATTACATATATAAAACTAGCTGACCCCACGAACTCCGTACTGCGTTTAAATGTTTGGGGTGGACCACCCTTAACATCTAGGGGGATGAAAAATAGATGTCCGATTCGCAGACCTAACCGATATGCACCTAAAATTTCACGAAAATCGGTCGAGCCATTTCGAAGGAGTTTAAATACAAACACCGTGGCACGAGAATTTTATTTAATAGATTCTCGTGTCACAATGTTAGTTACCATACTCCTCCGAAACGGCTTGACCGATTTTGATGAAATATTATTTTATGCATATTCAGTAAGTCTGAGAATCTGCTACTATCTATTTTTCATACCCCTAAGTGATAAGGTTTGTCCACCCCTAACATTTAAACGCGGTACGGAGTTCGCGGGGTCAGCTAGTTTCAATATAAAAACGTTAATAACATAGGTCACAGCCATAAAAGGTGTGCGAATGAACGACCGGACGACCATTATTGAAGTGATTCAGTGTAATAATTGTAAACGCAAAAAAATTAAATGGAAAGATTAATTTAATTCATACTGTTACGCGCTATGGGTAAGGAAAATGCCGTTTGAAACGTAGAAGACGTTTATTATCAGCTTCCACAAAAATCCACTTGACAGAGTCCGAATCACAATGCACAATCACTATAGTCCAATATCTTCGCTTGAGTCGTCGAAATAATTCTTCCTTGTCGCTTGGTAGAGATCGCTTCGGTTTCACTTCCGAAAATAAACTGCCCAGTCGCGGCTGCGCGCGTGCCTTATATACGGCCACCCATGGTTCTCTAGAAATTTCCCGAACCACCAAATACAATAGACCCGTCCCGAACCTTCCTTTAAATTATTACGCACCTATGTACAGCTTATGTAGTCATAAACAATAGCCGCGACCCGCGATGTAAACAACCTATACATGTACGCTATATATAGGTACGTACTCGCCGCGGACCCCGAATTTGTTTACTGGTAGAAATCGATGTTTTTCTTATGACCGATTTTTCGAGAACTTTCTTCACTGTTCGATAGTAGACCTAATACCTGTTTATGCGTTTTTGGGGTTTTGCTATACGACGCTTTGTTTTTGAGATATAGGTACTCAAAGGCGTAACAATACAATAATAAGTAATTATTACATGCAAGGAAAATTATTTCCAATTATTAGGTCCATTATTGTTTGCACCGGTGCGTTCCTTTGGAGAACCCGGGGCCGTTACGTTACAAGCGCCGAGGAGGCCATCGAGGGGGTCTTAGTGTGGTAAAAATCCCACATAACGCAGTACCTGCCTCCCCAGGGTACTGGGTATCTTTTGAAGGTTTCCCCCCGTTACCAAAACAAGATTCATTACTGTACGCCACAGCCTCTACTGTTATACATATGTAAGTATCTATGGCACCACGGCACGTTTGCTCCACGAAGTTAAGAGGGATTAAGCTCTGGTTCACCACGCGGGCTCTCGGCGAGCCAAAGCCAATGAATATTTGAAGTAGGAATGGTAGGCACTTTATTGACTAAGGGCCTCTTTCAACAACTTCAAGTAAAGTGACAAGTACGCTAATTGTCGGTTTAAGTCACTCGTAACTTTAATTTCAATTTTACGATGTTCGAGTAGCACTTATATGATAAACTGACCTAAACATAGCTTTTACTTGGCAATTAACTTTACTTGGGACGTAACTAATCAACACTTTACTTGGAGATGGTGAACGAGGCCCTAAGTATAAATATGTATATTGTATTTTTAACTAAATCATGCCCGAAGAACGCCGATTATAGCATATTATAGGATAGGACAGTACATAGATGGGACTGCCTGGGAATGGTTTTTATAAATATAAATAATAAAACTTATAAAAACGCTTTTCTATTCAGTAAAAATAATTCAGCTCTAGTCTTCTTAGAAGTATCAGCAGACCTGTAATAAAAGGAAAAAGATAGGTATTTAATATAGGTAATGTATTTCATAGGGGCCGCTGCCAGGGCACAGATCTACTACTAAAAATGCCTTCTGGGACACAGGTACACAAATTTTTCGTTCTATAAATAAAGCTACACGGTTGTACGGTACGAGTCGTAGCCCCAAAATAGGATTTCCTGTGTCGTGGATTACCTACGATGGAACCTACAAAGACAGAAACGTAAACACCCATACTGAAAAAAAATTATATTCTCGGTTTTGGTGTTTGTGTTTCTGTTTTTGTGTGTGTCCATGGTACCGACGACACAGGGTCTATCTACCCTACTGCGGGGCTTCGAGTGTGAAACTATATTTATTTATTCATTATTCAAATTTCTACCACACCGGAAATCGGTCCCGGGTTCGATTTCTTTTAATCGGTAGTCCGACATGGTATCCAATGCGCCTCACGGGTCGCCAAAATTAAATCTTTCTCACTCACGTAATGGGTGTTTCCGTTAGGGTTGGAAGATGAATGATTACTTTTGTAGCCTTGTTTTAGGGAAAGCAGTATGTTATCAACAATAATGATATGCTTTCAAATCTTTGTCATAACTCCTCTTTCGATTAGGCTTTCTTATTACTAAAAAAATCAAATAATAAAAATAGGTAAACTAGGTAAGGTAAACGACCATAATGTCGTCAGCGTACTAATACACGTCATTCCATAGAGACATGGTCAAAAGTTATTACACGCTTTTTATTAGCTTCACCTGTATGTTTGTATGTTTGTATGTTTGTAACCGACTTCTTTGGGCGCGATTTTGACCCACTTTAAACGGCCAGATTTCGTTCAAACTTTGTAGATTTATTGAGGACCGATGACAATACACTAATTTGATAAAATTATTCCATTTTTCAATTTGCAAAATATGATTTTTGTTCGATTGCGTTTATAGAGCTACAGCTATTATACGACTGTTATAGATCAAACGATCTAATAACGAGTATTTTAGCCAATTTAATTCAGCATCTGCTAAAAGGTGGAGTAAAAGTGCTAAAACATAGTGCTGTAAACGTTTATTCGACGTCCTTAAAGCACACATTAGCAAATATTGCCAAATAGTCGAGATAACCGCTATTACACGATAAATGGGTGTTTTAAGAACGGTTACTGGGCTCTTATACGATTAAAAGCTGAGTAATCTAATTACTATTCGACTATTTTGCTGCTTGGGTTGCTCATATTTATGTAGGGGAGTAGACTATTGGTGCTCAGTAAACGAAAACGTGTATGAGATATATAAAGAATATAAATAATTTGTTAAGTCGTAAGACAGGTGAAATTTTATGAAAACGTAAAAATTAAAAAAATATGTAACCTTGTTATGTAACAAGCCTAATGATAGATAAAGATATTTTTGAAGAAAGAAGAAGGTTCTCAGTAACCAGTCCATTGCTCGTGGAAACATCATGGAAAGAATAAATAATCCAAACTAAAAAGTAGAAAATAAATAATAGTTTAAAAAAACTAAAAAACACGCTTTTTATAGAAAACCGAACTAAAAAATAGAAAATAAATTTTAATGAATTTAAATTAAGAAAATAGTGTTAAAAATTTCAATGAATATAAGTTAATAATAGTGTGAATAAAAAAAAATATTTTATTTAAAAAAAAGCGTGGGGTGCTTTTTAAAATATTATCGAAATGATAATCACTCTACTCATATCTGTCAATAAAATATTTATAACTATTGACACCATGCACCCCACGCTTTTTTTAAAATAATTTTTTTTTATTCACACTATTATTAACTTATATTCATTGAAATTTTTAACACTATTTTCTTAATTTAAATTCATTAAAATTTATTTTCTATTTTTTAGTTCGGTTTTCTATAAAAAGCGTGTTTTTTAGTTTTTTTAAACTATTATTTATACTTTTTCTATGAATGACGAGTATCGGGACTGACCAAAACTGACGAATTCACAAAAGTCTAGCCAGCCGTAGCTGAAGCCTACGTACATACTCGTACATAGTTCAACCTATTCTAACCATCGAAATATACCTACATATGTATGTACTTGTACTTAATATTTCTATGCTTCTAACTATATACCTACGAGTAAATAAATTCAATTATGCATTTACCTACCTATTGTGGTCTTTGTCTGTGTCTTTTCTTAATGTTTGTTTTATTCAGTTTGCGATTGACATTTGAATCTGAAATGAAAAGCAATGACTTGAATATGTGAAAAATGTGCCTGCATATTTAAAAAAAATTAGGCTATCCTATATACTATAACACGCACAATGTTATATGTATTGTGTTTTAGTTTAGATGACAAAATAAAAGAAGAGCGTGATATTGTTTTTTTTATTTCAATGGAGTAGCAGACAAGCATGCAGGCCACGTGGTGTTAAGTGGTCGCAGCAGCCCATGGACTTCTACATACAACCTCAAGCAAGCATAGGTAAGTCTTCTCTGAGGTCGTATGCAGTTGCGCTGCTACTCCGGAGGCTGGTGGTCGCTTCATGTAACTGTGGCCGGCAACTGCACCTTTCCACCGAAAACAATAGAATTGCTTCACGGCAGAAGTGGGTGCAGCGGTGGTACTTCCCCGGGCGAACCATAATAGTTCTACCACCTACAAATTGATATATGTTTGGGGTTTTAAACATAGTAGGTAACAGTGATACATACATAGGTACATAGAGGTCGTTTTTTACATGTAGGTAAAAATTATAAGGTAGTACATAGCAGTTAGGTATGTATTTGGATAAACATAAATATTACAACCAAAGGTCGTTTTATTACACTTTTACTAGCTGACCCCGCGAACTCCGTACCGCGTTCAAATGTTTGGGGTGGGCCACCCTTATCACTTAGGGGGATGAAAAATAGATGTTGGACGATTCTCAGACCTACCCGATATGCTCACCAAATTTCATGAGAATCAGTCGAGCCTTTTCGGAGGAGTACGGGATCGAACATTGTGACACGAGAATTTTATATAAGTATAAGATATACATAAAAATAACTTAGATAAATAAATAAAGATTAACAAACAAGTACCTATAAGTATTTGTTGATGAGATCCTCGAGTGGCCATTGATTTATCTATAAATAAATAAATGAAAAATAAATAAAAAGTACTTTGATAGTAAATCACATAAAATAAATAGAAAATACCTACCTAAGAGAGTAGCACAAGTGATATAGATATAATGACTGTTACAGCGTGTTGGTTTAGAACTTGCGAGCGTGAGACTGATTGCAAATAATATTGTTACATGCTTGATGGGCACAATAATAAGGTAAACAAACTGTTAACCGTCAATCGTGGCCAGTACTGGCAGGCGCGGTGGCAGCCTTCAATTTTGGGAGGAGTCGCAAAGAAATTTGGGGGAAGAGGTGTCCCCAATTGGCTTGTTCCGCCTTTCAGCTACGCATGACTGATGGATTAGGGGGGGGGGGCGTCATGTCATCTGTAAACACCCCCCCTGGGACTGATCCTGAGTACTGGCCACGGACCATCGACCACTGACCCAAACCACAAATTCACGAAGGATCAGAGTACATAATGAAATTAGACCCAGGTCAATGCAAATAAGTGTAGGGATTGGTTCATTCAGCAGTGGGGTGCAAGTTGTTTGCGATTTTCATGCATACGGCATACAATTGGTGTAATTACCTCAAGGCTATCAAGGGTTTCGAAGTCGGTCAGCCTTTCAACCACTGATACCTCGGCCCACTGTTCATTAGAAGAATTCTCTTCATTGTTCATATCAGCTGTGTAAAAAATAAATTAGGTATATAATAAATATCGAATCAAGAGAGGATTCATAGTCCCAATAATGTGCAAATTCTACAAGTGTAGAACCTATCTACACAATTTTTGTAACCTTTTTTTTATGTCTCACTGCACAGTTTACCTTTCGGAAGTGAGTGAGATAGATTTTGGAAATAGTCCACCACCATAGACTTGGCCAGCGAGCGAGGACGTATAGGTATTTAGTTAGAATTATTATGAGATTTTATTAAAGAGGTATCATAATATAGATAAAAATAACATTATGGTGTATTGCAAAATGACTTACGACTTTCCCCATAATCCGATTGCAATTTCAACTCTGAAACATTGATTTGGTCGTCTGTATTGAGTCGCCCCTGTTTTACATTACGCCTTTTGTTGTTCTTTTTCAGTGGCTTCTTTCTTATATTATTTCGATATATGTTTTCTTTCCCCTCTTCATTTATCTCGCTCCAACCTAGTCTCTGCTCCAACTCTGCAACTGAATTTTATAGTTTTTATAGCTTCTCTATATCGCTTAATCTATATTATTTATAGTAAGCAGGTTCTTGCTTGAGTCGAGACTTCGTCCACACCGCAAGAAGTTTAATCTTGCTTTTGTTAGGGGGACTCATTTGCAAAAATGTTCAAATACATATATATTTCTTTTCATTTTATCTAGAAAGCTTTATAATGATTTCCGTAAGACTTTAATACAATTGGCGGATTTTCAAAAAAATCAACTAATAAAATCGTAAAAGTTTCTTAAATTAAATGCATATTCTAGCCTATCAGTAAATTGTTGTAATTTTAGGACAGTTTAGGCCATAAATTTCATTAATCATAAATTTTAGAATTCAGTAACCAAATATATAATATTCAGCATGGATCTCTATAAAAATGTCTTACTTTGTTGCATCAAGTCTTCATTAGTTCGTCGAAGTTGTTCAATGTCGTCCTCCGGGTCCCTTTTAGCCGCTCTTTGCAGTTGGGTCACCACTGTTGCGATTAGATCGGCGTTGGGGATCTGCATCAATATAAAAATTATAATAGCAATAACAGGCGTAACTATAGTCTAGAGCGCCCTTAGATCTGCACCCCTGGCAGTTGCCACGCAGATCACAACCTACCACCTAGAAACGTGGAAAATAAGGAAAGAAGAAAAATGTTATTTTTGCACGATTATGGGTCGTATTCAGATGTTACTTAGAAAACCCTTAAAAATGAAACGCGTGGCCGATAACTATTGAAATCCAATAGAATTCTAATCGTGACGTGATTAGTGTAGCGATTTGATGCTGCTCGGGTTGAACTAAGCCACGTATTTATAATAAATTGTGAACTCTTTCTTACACTGGATGGACATCCCGCCGCCTCGCAGAGCTGTGCCATCGCTTCCGAGGTTTCACAGCGTCGCTCCCGTTCATACTGGGCGTTTCGAGCTCGTCTCTCCTCCTGTATTTATAAAAAATGTTTACAAGGAACGTAAAACTGTCTGTAGAACACTAGCGGTTCACACAAAGTGGATAGATGGATGGCTGACCGCTAGTAAAAAAATTCTTACTCGTTTCGAAACTGAATAGGAGACTGGACAGTATCTCCACTGCACAGATCGGCATTGGAGCGGTGTGGTTGAGTATATTTTTAGTTAGTACGAGTAAAACCATGCTTAGTGGTTGACACAAAAACTACCAGCTGCTATGATTTTTCTAGTGACTCGATAAAATGAAATGTAAAGTTCGGGATCCACTATAGAGCCATTTTTTTGTGCCTTACGCTACGTTAGACGGTTTACTTGTATTACAACCAAAACTAACAATCAATCTCGACCGTCTTGTGTTTATTATCTCTCTAAATTTAAAAAAAAAAACAAAAAAATACGCTTTTATAAGAAATTCAACTAAAAAATAGAAAACAAATTAAAAAATTGTGTAAAAAAATGCATTTTATTGTAAAAAAAGCGGGGGTTTCCGGGGTTGCGGACGGTAAGAGTGGGAGCTCGACCCGTCCAGACAGCAGCCCCGGGAAGGAAGGCGTTGTGGCCGTGGCCGCATGCTGCCTGAGGGTGCAGGAGAGCGCAGATGCTCTCCCGAAGATGGGCCCGTTCTGGGACGCCGCGCGTGGAGGACATCGATGCATTCCACTGGAGTTCCCGGAGTCCTCCCCAAGCGCAGAGGCAGGGCACCGAAGGCGTTTTAGTGTGGTATAAATCCCACATAACCCGGTATCCTCTCCCAAGGTGCCGGGTACCTTTTGAATGTTTCCCCCCGATACCAAAAAAAAAGGTAAAAAGCTGCTTAGATTCTAAAGAGACTTACAAGTGATAACGGTGTCCGATTTTTGCCCGACGGCCTTCCTCGCCTCCTGATCGGCACTTCGGTGAAGTCCTACAAGAAATTTCAATAAAATTATTTTCTGTTTTTAGTTATATTTTATACTTTTGGGTTTTAATAAAAGACAATGTGGTAATAGTTATTTATATTTTTCGCGCCTTCTTTGTATGTAATATTCTTTAACACATCTGTCCCCAACTAGTGGACGGATTTCTTGATGATTGTATAGCTACAAATACCTACAAATTGCAAATGCTTTATCATAATATGTTTTAATGTATTTAACTTGTATCCAAACAAAACCTTACATAAAACATTTTTTATACTTATTGATAAATACAATTAGGTACAATCCCGCAGTATCAGTCGGAATTCGGAATCCGTGGAATATCCATATTAACATCAATGTTTGCGGTCAATGAACCTAAATAGCTCTACATACTCCGATCTATGGTCATCAGTCAGTCAAGTCAGTCTTTAGAGCATCAAGATATGACAGGTATGACACCCGTCCCAACGTCCATGCACAATGTGCCTTCTAATTATACAACTAGTGTGCTGTGTGTGTCGGTGTCACTGTTGACGGCGGCGCATAGAAAATGACGTTGTTATTGAAATTGACATACATATTTAGAAATGTATGCATCTGTAGCGATGAAAGAATATTTGTGAATGTGTGACAAAATTAAAATGTGCGCGTTCTTCCCAGGTTTGGCACAGAAATTATGTATCGAAACGAGGCGCTATGCCGTCTCTACCTAAGGGTGTCAGTAATTTTGATGCTCTAAGAGTCAGTCAGACATTTAAGTAAAGCGATGGCTTCTTTACCAGAACGTGAATGAATGAATGATCAAATTTATCCGATATAAATAAAAAATACACCAAGAAAATAGTAGATTTTTAAAAAAACTAGGTACGTATAGTAGTCAAAATAAAATATCTATGAAGAAAATGAAAATAAAACAATAGCACAATATGTCTTTTTCGACTTCCCGCCAAAACCCCATAAAGCAACTTTAGTTTAGGCGTCTGTCGTAGAATGAAAATGAATTTGAATTCATTAAGTAACTGGTTTTACAGTAAAGAGAAAACAGTTGATTCGTTAATAGTAGAAGCAGTTAAAAAAAGCGATCGTTGATTCAACGCCCACCTTAGTAAATGTTTAGCCAGAGGAATATTAGGAATATGTTGTAAAAGACGGAATACAGGGAATTATCGATGGTTAAATATGAGTCTATAATAACCCCAATCTTTTTACGGACAACACTACATACAGTTAAGTACTTATAATTACTTAACAGTTATGCACACTTAATACACTAATATTACCTGTCTCGGCATTTTGTTTAAAAGTTATTTGCTTGATTACGTAAATATCTGCTTGAATATACGTAGGAATATTAATTTGTCACCCACAGAACACTACACTGTTACTTTTTACCACAACTTGTTAATTTTTACCACAAAAGGTGAACATTAAATAATTTTCGTTTACTTGGTCTTTAACTATCTAGTGAAATTTTTCAAATAGTTAAAAATTATAAAGTTCTTTGTTTTTATTAACCCTAAAGCATCCCTTCCACTCTCAGTACATTCACTGATCAGTACTTTTGAGGGTTTATAATATTTTTGTCTTGAACGCCGCTTATTACCTGCGGCTTAAGTCTTTTTTAAACCTTTTACATTATTTATTATCAATACTATCGCTATGCCCGGTGCTTTTACCACCGTCACCTGTACTATTATGTATTCTGTGCCACCGTTAAAAAGACCCTTGTATATTATGAGTAGGTACTTACTATACGTTTCAAAAAATACTAAAATGTATCAAAGCTATATTAAAGTAACTTCCTCGACAAATGCTAAGGTTATTTTTGCATTCCTTTAATGTGAAGAAATTTGTAAAATTCAGCCTTTCCAACAAATGTCTTTCTTCTTCTTACCTAAACCGTTGCAATGACATAATTCGAATCAAATTGAACGCTTCAAGCCTTCAAAGCTACACTGTTTCGTTTTGCATATTGCAATTAATAATAAATTAAGTTTTTAACAAAAAAATAGAACCGACTTCAAACGGTAAAAAATAAAATTGTTCAGTACTTACTTCTTCTTGCTTATGGTAATGACTCTTAAAACTATTTCTGGAGTCGGGCCCTTAGTAAATGTCGTACCATTAGTTCTAAATTGGCACCGACAGTACAGGCAGTGGGACAGTACCTACTTCTTCTTGCTTATGGTAATGACTGTTAAAACTATATTGGAGTCGGTGCCCATTCAGAACGAAAGGTACACTATATTTACTAAGACAGGACATTTCACTAAGGGCCCGACTTCAAAAATAGTTTTAAGAGTCATTACCATAAGCAAGAAGAAGTAAGTACTGAACAATTTTATTTTTTACCGTTTGAAGTCGGTTCTATTTTTTTGTTAAAAACTTAATTTATTTCACTCTTTTTAGTAATTTTAATAATTCTGTATGTATTAGCATAATTGGAAAATTTTTCACTTAACTTCTAAACTTTAAACAGATTTACCTTTTATAATCATGTTTATCTAATAGTCATCTAAAAGTCTGAAAGACATACTATCAGTACACCTGAACGTATAAATTAAAGAAAGAATTTGCTCTCAGCTCCTAAACGTTGAGGAGTTGTACCTTCAATCATCAGTTAAGCAACAGCAGGTGATAATTACCAGACATAAATATTTGTATTATGTTAAAAATATGACTAAAAGCATGTGTGTGCCTATTAAGTTTCAGTGTTTCCCTCGATTTCCCTAATATCACATCATCAGATTTTGACATGGTGACAGTTGGACCACCTCAGGAATGTAAGATTTCGAACAAAAAACCATTTATCGAAAGAATTTGCTCTCAACTCCTAACCGTCGTAGTACCTTCCATCATCAGTTCAGCAACATGATATGACGATAATTATACACAAATGTCTGTTTTGCTTTGTAAAAATATGAAAATCATTTGTTGTGCTATAAAATTTGAATGTTCCCTTCGATTTCTCTGGGATCCCCTCATCAGACTTTGACTTGGTGACAGTTGGACTATCTCGGGAATGTAAGATTTCGAATAAAAAACTATTTATTGAAAGAATTTGCTCTCAACTCCTCACTGTCGCAGTACCTTCCATCATCAGCTCAGCAACATGAGATGATGATTTCTATGCGTAAATATCTCTTATGCTTCAGAAACTATAAGAAAATCAATGTGTGTGCCTATAAAATTTGAGAGTTCCCCTCGATTTCCCTGGGATCCCATCATCAGATCCTGATTTGGTGAAAATGGGACCACCTCGGGAGTATAAGCATACGAACAAAAAAAGAATTTTGAAAATCGGTCCACAAACGGCGGAGTAATCGGTGAACATATATAAAAAAAAAAAAAAATACATACAGCCGAATACAGTACCTCCTTCTTTTGGAAGTCGGTAAAAACAAAATGAGTCATTAAGCAAGTAATTGTAATATTTTATTAGAAATCGAAAACAAATAAATAATCTATTTAAACAGCACAATGAAATTGTAATACAATGACCTGAAAATTATTTTTTAATAGATTGGTATGAACCATTAAAGAAATTTAATGATAGTTTAAATACAGGATTCGTACAATATAGATTAATTTCAGTAGATTCGATATCACCGTTTGTTTGTTTCAAGTAAAATGAAGTTGGTATTTGCTACAATTTTATATGTTTATTTATTTTTATTTTTATCTGTAGTAACTGGTACAGGTAAGTGATTTTTAACTGTATTATAAGTTTATATTGAGTAGTTAAACGGTTAAACCTAAACAGTTGTATATTGTAGTAGTGATACATAGGTGGTTGAACATTCCTGGTTACACTGCGTATATACCTATAGCTGCACCCATTTCTGGTGTGAAATAGTTTTTATTTATTTACTTACCAGGCTAAGCCTAGGATTTCTAATGTATGTTTATTGTCTAGTATTCTACAAGTTGATTTGTAATAGGTGTAATTCATTTAGAGGTGAAAGTCCAGTGTGGTCATAAGTGGTCTCAAGTAATCCATCCATTTTTCCTTCTCTGCTCTATGATCTATTTGATGTAAAATTATTCCTGTAACATTCTGTCCGATTTTCAGTATTTTCAGAGATATTTGATGATTTGTACTTTTTGAGAATAAGTTTTTACGATTTTAAGGGTATTTTCAGAAACTGATAAACCACACAAAAAATTAATTAATTAATTATTATTATTAAAAATTTAATTAATTAATTAACATTAATACCTAACTGGAAATTACTTCGTTTTTCGAACACTAGGTCCTTTTGTAATTTTTTTAAATTGTTTATGCTTTTTGAATAAACAATTCATAAACCGTAATAACAAATATTTTTGAAATAATAATGCATATATTATGTAACTATCAAATTGTACAGAATGGAGCTCCTTAAAATGTTTTACCTGTAATCTATAATTTTTGGAATTACACACAGATTCTAGGAATCACTAGAACAATAGCTTTGAATTTGGTGTAGTTGCATTCATAAATATTTTATCTTTATCTTCATTATCCCTATTATTATGAGCGATAATCCCTTTGCTAAGTCCGGTATGCTACTTTAAAGATCTAGGTCACTTTTTGTCTGGTTTTCTCACCCATTCTTGATATTTATTACGTGTAATAACTAGATATGTCTTACTATGGATCAAACTAAGAAAAGGATAAAGATATACTATAATCGCCACAATCTTATTAAATAGGCTTATTTCGACAGCTGTAACTTTTTTTTCTGTCCCGTCTAGATTTTTTTATTTCATAAATTTTGGATTTTTGAATTTTTTTACCGTCTACATCAAAACTAGGGTAAACCTATATAAACAAAACAAGTTTTAGCAAGTTGTAATAGAAAGAAGTAAAATGTCGAAAGTGATTTTTACGGTAGTACTTATACATAATATGCGCTTGCGCAGTATTCGCTGTGAAACAGTCAGCTAAAAACTGGGCAATTGTTTACGAATATTTTGGTAATGTATTTTGTGATGAGCATGATGAAAGGTTTTATCAGGATATAAGATCAAATTGAAAAACGCTACAGTAGGAAATGGTCAGCAGCCATGCTTGAAGATTTTGTTGGTTGATGAAAAGTAAAACGATGAAAAGTAAAAATACTACAAAGTAACTTGAATCTTATCACCATGATGAGATATTCTTAGAACTGGTGTCTGTAAACTTATCATTTTTCGCTTTTTAGTTAATTTAATATGTAATATTGTTTTTTGATTAAATTGACTTTATGTGTGTGTGTATGTGCTGTACTTGTTTGCATGTTAAATTACTTGTTTAAAGTACAAAATGTCATATTTTGTACTTTAAAACTCTTGCATAATAATAATAAGAGAAAAAAATGCAGACCAACGTAATCGTACAATTAATGATTATTTTGTGTTTCGATGAAATTCTGTCGAATTCATAGGCTTATCTCCACCAACCCGCAGGCGTGGTGGAGTAAGCTCCATGCCTCCCCAATAATAGGGAGAGACCCGTGCCCACCAGAGGGACGCAAAAAGTGGCTGCAGCCCATATATTCTCGTAATTGCTTCACGACAGAAACGGGTGCAGTTGTGGTAGTGGTACTTTCCAGGTAAAAACATGGAACTTCTACCACCGACATATAAAGATAGCAGGATATGCTAGATTCTCACTACAATTAAATTAATTTATTTATTTAAAGATTTATTTATTTTTGATGTAAAACTAAATAGCAGAACTACGGATTTGTAATGGCGACCCGTGAGGCGCAGTGGTTACCATGCCGGTCAGCCAATAAGGGTTCAATTCTCGGTGAGAACAAAATAAGAATGATAAGTTAAATTTTTTGTTAAAAAAATCTTGGCCGCAACCCTTTTTGCGTCCCACTGCTGGGCACGGGTCTCTCCCCATTATTGGGAAGGCCTGGAGCTTACTCCACCACGCTGCTCCAATGCGGGTTGGTGGAGATGCGGGTTAGAGGCCAACCCGCTGCCGGATGTTTTCAAACCGCCCATAAGGCCTCCGACAACGTTTAACGACTGTTATCTATCGACAACAACCGGGACCGACGGCTTAACGTGCCCTCCGAAGCACGGAAACTAAAAGTAAAAAATCTTAGGCAACATTTTTTTATATTAGATCACCCATGCGCCGCGCGACCAATCTACAACCGTTCTGTAGTCTGCGTGTGCAACACCACGTACTGCGATGACATAACTCGACAACAACCAAAGAAGGGCATGTTCGTCTCGTATACTACTTCAGAGGTAATTAAGTTGACCAATCTATAATAATATCAGTGCTATACTATACGGCATCCTTGCATAGGTATAAAATTCCTTAAAAGGGTATCCCAACCCGTAAAACTATATAACAATTATTGTTGTTAAAAATATACTTTTTATCATTTTCATTTTCTTCTATGTACATAATATATTTATATACGAGTACAATTCTCGTCTCACAGTTATAGCGGCAATGCTCCTCCAAAACAGCTTGACTTTTATTCGGTAGGTTTATCTAAAAGGCCTAGCTCTACAATCTCCAACTTATTAAATTCTGCATCTAATTTAAATATCGTTTAAAAATGTTGGTACTGTCTAGTCTTAAAGAAAATGATAATGCCTGTGTATGAATGTCAAAAACTCTACGCCATTTAACAGCATGGATGTGCTTATAAATCTACATAATATCCCATGACATTGAAAGACAAAAGTCGTACCTACAAATTACTGTGTATGTTATATTACAGAATGGCTCCCGTTTCCAAAAAGGTTTTGGCTACCTCCTATCGATTGACTCTCGTAAGTCTTCCTTTTTTAAGTATAAATATTTTATAAGCACGGTTTAATCTTAGAGAAACAACGGTATCAAACCGTCCGGAATTTGCCGCATTTAGTCAAAAGTTGAGTCTTGACCGACGTTTAGAATTTATGTTTTTTAATAGTTCAAGATTCAAACCTATACTAGGCTATTTAAAGTGATTGTATAATTTCAGCAAAGGGTCTTGGACTGCCGTCATTATTTTTGGATACAACTAAGAAATACCAAAAGGTGCAAGGTTTCGGAGGGGCAGTAACAGACTCGGTCGGTATCCTCTGGAAAGGCATGCAGTCGAAGCTTCAGAACTATCTCATAAAGTATGCAACCTAATTGTAACTGATGTTTGTTTATCACACCATCTTATTAGATGTCCTCAATTTAGGATTTGCCCATAAATCAAATAAATAAACACAATGAAGTAAAAATATAAAATAAACATTCGATCGGCGTACGGCGGTACGATTTACTCGACCTCACTGTCGCTGTTTTAGTTCATTGACCTTTAAACTTAGTACCTACTAATGAAGCTGTTTCAGCTCCTATTTCAGTGATAGAGGTCTCGAGTACAGTTTTGTGAGGGTGCCGATAGGATCGTCAGACTTCTCCATAAGAACTTACAGCTACGATGACTATTCTGGGGATGAAAACTTGGACCACTTTGAACTGCAATATGAGGATACTCATTTTAAGGTAATGACATAAGTAACGCAAAACATCTAGGAAGTTCTATATTTATTTCATTTTTCAATATATGTATGTAGTTATAGCTTATTGACTTCTGTAGCTTAGATGGAAACCGTTATGGTCACTTTGTTGTCCGTAACACTGTCAGTGCCCTTTGTTGTAAAAAAAGCATCAAATTAAAAATTAATATCAGACATGAAGGGCTACCATCGCCCAACTGCAAAAAGTTTAAGACGGTAACAACAAAATTTAATGCGCATGACCTACTTGTAAAAAATTAGATCAAAATTAAAATCTTTCGAATAACACTCTACAGTAGTCATCAGAGCTGACTCCTGACAGACTGCTCTGGTACGTCGTTGGATCTTATTCCCATCCGGCTAAAAATAGATAATATTGTTAAAATTTTATGGTCTACAATTTATTTACTTATGATTAGTTTTATGATCACAATCTTCGTTAGAAGTTATGTATTTTATGACAAAAATACCGTTTCGGTGAAAATCGCTAAAAATCTTTTGACCTGAATTATGGGGAACTTTGAAATTTTGTTTTTGACTTTGTTCTGAACAATTTTACAAATTTTCTGCTGGATGGGAATTTTTGTAACATTGAATGGCTAGATTGACCGGACTAAAACTCTACCGCGGTTGAGCTGCGGCAAACGCTGCACAGGTAATTTCTCCAGTGGACCTTTTCTGGTGGAGGTAAAAAACCACAAACAATATTGCTTTAATATTAAATATATGTACATTTCCAGATTCCAATGTTGCATGAAATCTTCAAGGCCTCTACCGAGGATATTTACATAATAGGTTCCACCTGGTCACCTCCTCGCTGGATGAAGGAAACCACCGACCAGAACCCTGTATGTGGGTTTCTGAAGAAGGAGTATTTTCAGACGTTTGCGGAATATCTGCTCAAGTCAGTATCCAATTGTTAAGTTACTAATTTGTTTGCACTATCCGTAGATTTATTACTGCTCCTTTACAATTACTCGTACTCTATAAGATTTGTATTCTATGGGTGTTCTAGAAGATATACAATCTTTTATGATTTCTGTATTAAATAGGAGAAAATGAGCCCACTTGCTACCCACATGATTCCACCAAAGCAAAAAAAAATCTCCACATCTGGACTGGAAGAGCTCATGAATGAACACGAACTTAGAACACACAACTTTATGCAAAACTAAGTTTTGCCTGAGGGCGTGTGTTGTTCGCTGTTATTCTGTAGGCAGCTTTGCAATAGAATTGCATCCTGCCGCAGAAATGGTACTCTACCGTTTGAAACAGACTTTTACTGCTTACATATTTTAAGTAATATACTAAATTAATTACCTATTTAGACTCAATATTCTTTAGGTTTCTAGAAAGCTACGAAGCGGAAGGCATTCCTATCTGGGCGCTGTCGACTAGCAACGAACCTTCGATGGCAATGGCTCCTGCCACCCTCAGTAGCTGTCTCGGCTGGGGTCTCCAAGATTTAGTACGTATTCGATTACAGATACAAAAAATCTCGTCGGAGGCCTCAAAGACGGTCTGAAGCATCGTGGTGAGATCAATCATCCCCATCCATAAATTGTTTCACAAAATTTATGTCGATAAATCTTATAATTTACAAAGTTGCCCTTGTTACTTGGCACCCAAGTGCACTTAGTCATGCCGTTATCGAAGAGGTGAAGCTTTCGTTCTCAAGGTTCCGAGGGAGAGGAGAGCTTCCAGCGTACAGTTAACGGTATCAGGAAGAGTATAACCTGCTGTCCAATTAAGAGACTGAAAACAGTTTTGATGGTATAGTCTTCGCTGAGGGGTTCGGATTGGACGCCGTACAAGGACACCCGTGCTTTGCAATGAAAGCACTTAAAAGAATACCGTGGAAGTATTCGTATGAAAAATTTCTCTTGGTACCCACTCTCTTCCGCGTCCTCCAACACCAAAACTGTTTTCTTTTACCAGATAATAACAATAAAAAATCATGATATTGAAAAATAATTAAATCTTTCAGGGTAATTGGATAGTGAATAACTTTGGACCCACCATTCGGAACAGTAAATATAATAAGGTGAAAATTCTGGCACTGGATGACCAACGCTTTGCCGTAAAGATTGCTTTGGAACCGGTAATATATTTAATCATTTATCTCATTAGATTTCATTTAGGTTTTTATTTGTCTGTGCAATACTCACCATCTTACTATAACGTTGTATAAGCCTGTTAAAGTTTACATTTTTCGTCTTGCTTTGGGATAATGTTTGAGCACCTCAGAGTAAGACAAAGCAGTAAACAACTATTACAAGCATGGGCTTACCGAAGGTGAATGGTACCCCCTGGATCAAGATCCAGATTAAAGGATTCAAAAATCCCAAAAGAATAAGCTAGATATGCTACCTCCTGCTGTTTCCTTTGTATATTTAACGTGGGTGTCTTCGTGTAATGTGGAAGACTAATTTACGCGCGGTTCAAGTTTCAAGCTGGATTCAAAAAAAAAAATTGCCCCTGCCCCTGACCAAGAACCTGGGTACGCCCATGATTACAAGCTTATACAACGTTATTAGAAAGATGACATAAATGGTGGTATCCTTTAATTTTGTTGAGATGTAACAGACACAGTCAAAGTACCTACTGAAAACTCAAACTCCCAATAATAGCGCAATTGCATCATACATACGACCTCAGGCAAGACTTGAAGGGCTTGATTGGGGTTTTATTTTGATTTCCATGGGCTGCTGTACTCAACACCATGTGGCCTACATTATATATACATAAATACAAAGAAAGGTATTTCTCAGTTGGTGTCGAACAACTCCAAAGTATTGGACTACATAGACGGGATCGCGGTGCACTACTACGCCGACTCCTTCGTATCGCCCGAAGTACTGGATCACGTGTACGATATGTACTCTAAGTTTGTTATAAGCACTGAAGCGTCCCAAGGTAAGAGAAGACATAAAGAAAGCAAAAATATTTGGCTGCAACCCATTTTTGCGTCCCACTGCTGAGCACGGTGGTGTCCATTATTAAGAGGCTTGAAGCTCCAATTCAATCCGTATGATAGAAAACAACCTCTAACCCTAATCTTAACGTGAGTCACACGTACAAGATAATTTATAAACAATTTTCAAGCTGAAATTTCATACTCTTTTTCATTTTCGTCCGAAGGGTTCAGATTTTTTAAATAGAACAACTTTATAAATTTCTTAAAAAAGTAGTTTTTTTTGTGCACCTGTATGAACAACGTATGAAGAATGTCTTTTTCTTTATTTGTATTTACCGCTTTTAGGATTTCTTCCCGTGGACAAAAAAGTGGATTTAGGTTCGTGGAACCGTGCTCAGTACTATGTGCAGGACATAATACAAGTAAGTACACTCATTTCGCTCCCAAAAAGTTACTATAGTAATCCGCTTTAAAAGAATAATCTTAATCCTGAGATAAATTTATTAGTTACTTGATATTATCGATATCTTTTCATATGTCATAAGAGTAACAATGACAGAGCTAACATTTATTCGACGAATAGTTTTATCCGGAGATGGAAAATTAGCCATTAGTAATCAATAGCACCAATCCCCGCTTTAGCTTCAATCTTTTTTCTTCAATCTTTAGCTTCAATCTTTTCTGAGTTCCACTTGAAAGATCTTGTCCAACTGACTGCCATTCAGGAGTCACGGGTTCGATTCCCGGCGAGGCAGAAATTGGTACCCACAACACAGGGAATCATAGTGTGAAGCTATGAGTGTGTAGGGTTGTTTTTATTTAAGTATTAAATATTGTTTAGAAATGCTATAAAAATATTGTACACTTATTGTATTGTAAATCACTTGCAAGGAACGATTCCTAAATAATGGAAAATCACATTGGTAATCAAGAAGTGGTGCCCCTGAGAATGTTTTTCTGACAACCTTTTGGATCCAGAGTAGTATGTACCTTGAGTTCGTTTATTTTCGTTCTTAAGACATCTTTTATCCTTATTTTCAGGATTTAAACAATGGAGTAATAGGCTGGTTGGACTGGAATATATGCCTGGACCAGCAAGGGGGGCCAAATGTGGATAAAAATTACGTGGACTCCCCAGTTATTGTGGATCTGGAAAACATGGAGTTCGTAAAACAGCCAATATTCTACGCGATGGGACACTTCTCCAAATTTATCCCTAGAGGCTCGGAAAGGATCGACGTTTATGCTCCCCCTTGCGCGTGCGTTGTCCCCCACGTTGCCTTCTTAACGCCATCCAATACTGTTGTTGTCGTTATTTATAACGGGTAAGTTATTCTTATATTCAAATATGTGTTAGGCCTTGCACGGTATTTGCATAATTCCAGTGGGGGATTTAAAGAATTGTCGCCTATTCAGTTTTTGCCCTCTTCTGACCTCCGTTTATTAGTCGGGTTCTGATTTTATTTTTCTTCTTTTTTATTTTCATTTTTATCAGATTAATATTTTGGGCCAAATTTGCCGCCCCCTTAAATCTGCCGTCTAGGCTCCAGCCTACACAGGCTTTTGGTAAATTCACTACTGCATAATTCCAATTTAAATTAGAACACTATATCGTGCAATAAAACTTCCGGGAATACCTACTGTATTTTAGCTGCAAAATCTCAAAATATGTAAAATCAGCTAAATCGGCAAAATTTTGTATACGGCCTCTTAAATTTCTACCACTTATACCTATAACATATTTAATCATTTCATAACTTATGAGCGTTGTTCCTTTAATAGTTTTCGTTATATTACAGAGGACCTGCGATGCACACAGCACTACGGCTACGTGACAAACAAGCTATAGTATACCTAGAAGCCAGTTCTATAGTTACTGTGGAGTTTCTCAATGAATAAATTAGATATCTGTATGTTCTATTTATAACTTAAGGGTGTGATTGATGAACGAACCTTATGCTTGCGGTGAAAATTGCAGTACTTAATACATAGGCATAGCAAGTAGTCTTATGTGTAATGTTAAAGGACTTTATATTTGTAATCTGTGGTGCATGAAAAGGCCGCGGAAGATAAAAGCGCACAATACCGGGCGCTAGATGGAATGCGGGTAAAAAGAAAAACGCAGTGAAGATGAATACATCATCACTTTGATGATGATGAATAAATCAGTAGATTTAGCTTGCAAAATTTGCTATTAGTATTGCAGATTAGTAAAAATCCGATGAAAATTCATCTTGTTTTGATAATTCTGAACCCTGTTTACAGTAGATAAATTGTTGTAGTCTGTAAAGTCTGAATTCAGTTGTTATATTAAAATAAAGTTCTAATTTTTTTCAAATGGATTTTTATTTTGAAAACACACTGTTTACTTACACTTATACTTAACAAATATTAATTTTATAAAGTTCTTTCCCTACATTAAGCAAAAAAGTCTAGAAATAAATATTTTTAAATACAATAATACTTTATTTGATAGTATGTTATATTATGAATAATACTTTATTTATTTATAATGCAAATTTCGTATAAATATCTAAAAAAATAAGGAAGTAGGTACAATTTAAAGAAGGATACTTAACTCACTACATACTGACCAAAGTTATAAGACCTTTTGGGTAGGTACCCTCTACTCTTGCCGTCTGTTGCATATACACGCCTCATTTAAAAAAAATCTTCAGTTTGTGTGCATTCGTAACTTATTTTTTTGCATTTACTTTTTAATTCAAATCCTGCGTTAATTGTGTCTCACACTTAAATTTAAATGTGCTCACGTAAATCGAGTCCAACAAGCGCTAATTTGTCCAAAAAATCCAAACACTGTTGATACTGGGAGATGCAATTTACTGGTAGAGTTGGCAAGATGCCAATCAAGAACGCAGTAAATACTTTTAGAAGTTCCATTTCACCGGCGTTCTGCGGACAAACACATTTATCATCACTTCTCGGGCAAATACTGACACGATTGTGGAGTAAAGTGAAAATGAAATGAAATATTTTTGTGTGGAATATCTACAAAAAGAGTTAAATATTTTAGTTGTTAGTCAGTGTGTTTTGTACTTGTCCACCGCGTTGGAATATGACATAAAAATTCTAAAAAAATAATGTAGTTTTAAAAACTAAAAAAACACGCTTTTGTAAAAATACGAACTAAAAAGTAAATAATGTAAGTAATGTAGTTTAAAAAACTAAAAAACACGCTTTTGTGAAAATACGAAATAAAAAGTAAAAAATAAGAAGAAAATGTATTTTACTGTAAAAAACGCGTGGGGAGCTTTTTGAGATACTATTGACACCATGCATTTCATAATATTGTATTGTCATCGGCCATTGACCGCTGTGCAAATTTTCAAGATAATCAGACGCTTAGAAGTGGGTGAAAACGAAAGATTACGTTACACACATACATACATACAGGTCAAGCTATTATAAGCGTGTTAAAAATCAGGAAATCTGTGGCCATCGGTGGGACATAAGTAAGATTTGGAAACTGCAAACACAAAAACACACATCGTTTAACATGGGCACGAATATCAGATATGATGAAGTGTATACTCCGACCTTCTCCCTTTGATACAGTAACAACCTTGGTCTCCGTGGCAGAGCATGCGCCAAGAACATCACAAACTTCTACCCAAACTTCTGAGCCGCTTTCTGAAAATTTTAAATAAAAAAAATTGACCTCTTGTATCGTGGATATCACTAGGTATAAGTATAAGTAACTACAGGTACATGATTGAAAGTGAGGACGAAATGATTCATCTTTATATTATGTATATTATATATGTATATAAAAATAGTCTCTATTTCCCTTGGTCACGGCATCATCCGTGAATGGCTGGACCAATCTCGCTTATTCTTTTTTTGTTGTGTTTGTTATTGTCAGGAGAAGGTTCCTATTAAAGAAAAAATTAAGAAAGTGACGCGGAACATTAGGAAATTTAAGAATACTTAATAACCATCATACTTTTTTCATTTAAATTCGGATTCAGTATTCATATTTAAAACTGGACAACGTCTGTCGAGTCAGCTAGTCAGGTATAGTCCGTATAGTTTCCGTCCGTCCGTATAGTTTACCTACTTAATTTCTATTTTCATATAGATTTTTTTCTTTCATAACAAACAATAAATAATGGCATCGCAATCTCTGCATATTGTCAGCGTCAAGAATATAATTTTTCTATCACTTTTTGCCAGTTTCGTTGAAACAGGACGAAATAGTACCTACCTAGTAGAAAAAGCCGTCAGTAATCAGTCAGTCAAGTTATAACATACTTATTCAAGTAAAGTAATGGCTACTTTGCCAGAACGTGTTCGATGGAGTTTTGGAGGAAAGGTGAAAACGTGTTGAAAACATGTCTTCGCACTGTTATTTTATTCCTTAACACCAATGCACTGTAATTAAACTAATTAACCTATATCAAAGAAAATTATATTTAATTTATCTGATATAAAATACACCAATAAAATGTAAATAAAACAAGAGCACATTATATCTCTTCGACTTTCTGTCAAAACTTCTCATTAGATTGTAGTAAATAAATTTTTGTATCCATTTTTATATTGATTTTGTATTGATTTTCATGATGATTTCCAAATCGATTTTAGTAATGTTATATAGTATATAGTTGAACGTTGTAAAAAATAGATTTTTGGGGAAATATTATCGAGCCAGTATGGAGCGTTCCGCTGAGCTGTTCGAATCAAGGTAACGATTCAAGTAAGTTAGGAACTTTACGACATACGAGAATAGGAAGTGTAGGATTCAGATGAATCATGTATGCTTCAATCAGACAGACCTTTGATGGCGGCGGCATTGCAGATAGAAGATACCACGCAAGTTTATTGACAGTTTGGGACCATCCATAAATTACGTCACACGAATTTCAGGACTTTTTAACCCCTCCCCCCGTCTTTGTCACAGGTTGTCACATTTTTAGAACCCCCTAATCCCTAATCCTAATTTAATGCATGTATTTAAAAATAATCAAAATAAAACAGTTATTTTAATTTTCAGAATGATAAAGAATGTATTAAATTTTAACATGTGACATCACAAAGCTTTTTTTTAAGCCCCCCCCCCGCCTCTTGTCACACAATGTCACATTCTGGTGATCCCCCCCTTTAAGGTATGACGTAATTTATGGTTGACCCCTTTTCTCTACAAACAGCGCTTTTATACTCGTACCTACTTCTGAGTTTACATTCGGGGACTACACTTTATTAGGTAGGTACTTATTAGTTGGTATGGTATGTTTTTATTAGGTACTTTAAAGATCAAAAACGCTTACCGCCATTTTACTAACCCGATCTTAAAATAGTTTTGGAGTCTCTACCATTACTAAGAAAAAATAAAATTACTTTGTAATCAGTATTTTTTTTGACGACATGATTATTCATAACATTAGCGCTTAACATTTTGTATACGTACTTTATCATCATGACGACCCGCGTGGTACGATGGTTATCATGCCGGACTGCTAATCGAGGGGTCCCGGGTTCGATTCCCGGCGAAATAGAAATTTAAATGATGAGTTTAAATTTCTGTTCTCGTTCTGGGTGTTTGTGTTACTTACTGCGTCTTTTTTTGGATTTATGAACAATGAGTTTTCAAAGCGAGAGTATCATTTTTCATGTCTGAGAGAGATTGATGCTGAAGATTTATGTAGCTCTTGAGGTAATAGATGATTCTTTTCAGATTTAAACATAAACAGATTGAATAAAACATTTTCTTTGTTGCATGGAAATTTGAGTTATGTTACGTTACTAGGATATAAGAAATATATTATTCAGTTTCTTTTATTCTTTGAATCAGATCAAAGCTAAGAACTATCGACCTTTATTCTGAAAAGGTGGTAAACAGTCCTATTGTTTGTCATCTAAAAGATTATATATATGTATAAATAAAATCTGTAGAAAATAATTGTAAATTTGGGATTTTTTGTTTAATAAATAGTGAAAGCACTTTAAGTCTGTAGAAAAGTCTCTATTTAATTTTAAATTTATTTTTTAAATCTAATATTTGAACAAACTTAAACAAATATGCTTGAATCAATCAAGTGTACATACCTTATAAAGATACATACTTTGAACATTAGATAGAAAGATCAACATAGTGTCGTGATAATATATTACTATGTTATACTGCCATACAAAATAAAACCAAACCCAAAAACCCTTATTTCCGAACTCACCGACATAAGGCAGCAACGTCTCGACAGCCAGATGTTCCAAATAGGACCCCAGTATAAGAGAGTAGTTGCTGATTCTGCAATAAAACGTATATCGGAGCGGACCGTCGGGGTCTGATGCTGTCTGTGTGCTGGCACGGAATATTGTCTCTAAAGCTATTCCTGATGACGGAGATACCTTCAAATAACATTGCAAAATATGTATTAACAACTAGCCTTACGCCAGCGGCTTCGCCCGCGTGGATCCGTTTAATGGCTCCCCGTAGGATAAAAAATAGCCTATGTGCTATTCCAGGTTTCATTGCTATAGTAAAATCATAGGCGTTTAGCCAGTTGCTTCAACCGCGTTGACCCTATTACCGTTATAGTTTTCACGTAGGAACGAATCAGCTTTTTCCCGCGGTAAAAAGTAGCCTATATTACTCAGGGTGCATGTAGCTTTCTAATGGTGAAAGAATTTTTGAAATCGGAACAGTTGTTTTTGAGTTTATACATTACACACATACAAATATACAAACTTTCCTCTTTATAATAATAGTATAGATAAAAAACACAAACACAAACAAAGTGACAGATAATCCATACTAATAATATAACAGTAAAAATGTGTCCTTCCTTCACGTCTACGCTGTCCGTGCTACGGATAGACGAGATTTTTGTTTCAGGTTAGTTGATATATACTTAATAGTGAAGTGACATAATAATATGTTACTTTTCAACTGGGGAAAATATCTTATTTCAAAGAGGAAAGGGCTGTAGTGATGACGACCTGCTTACTCATTTGCTTCTCCATTTGAATTCAAAAAAATAAAGAAATGTTGCAATAAAATATAAAACCGCCACGCAGGGAATAAAAATTCAAAGTAAAAATAGTATGAGAAAGCTAAAGATGATCTTGAGACACCAATTTAGCCATACCCCCATGACACCCCATTAAAGATAGTTCATCTGAATAGAAAACTAAAAATATTCAAAATAATACCTACCATAACAGTAGCAGGTCTGGGTCCCTTATTCAGCTTAAAGTGTACGTCTGCGTACACAACTTCTCTAGTTCCACAACCAAATGTTACAGAACTGTTACATTCGGTTACAAATCGGGCTCTTCCAGCGGAAGCCTCGAACTTCGCTGTCACTTGCCTCCAATGTGTTTCGTTTGTGTAGTCGGCTAGCTCGGAAAGAAAGTTTTCTTCCAGCGAAAAAACTGTTTCTGTGTCAGTTATTGGTGTGCCGTGCTAGAATAAAACAATTTGTTTTGTTGGAGGGGTCATCCCTCCAATGCCATGACTATTAATTAATGACCGAATGATAAATATTTAATATTTTAGAACAGGGTTAAAACAACCTACTCCTGGTTCACCTCATTATCTCTCAAGCGCACCAAAATCAAGAGAAACCACAGTATGAATAATTTATTTTCTGTTTTTGTTGCTATTAAAGATTTTGTCTTTATATAAATTTAATCAAAATTAAATTTTGTTACGGATTTCTTTGGGTGTGTGTATTCAGATTATTTTAATAGTAATTTATTAATAATAGCAATTGAAATATTTTTGCACATCATATTCACATTATAATCTATGGAAACATAAATATGGTCACTTCATAAATTATTATAAAATATCGTTTCTATTCACGAGTTTCAGACAATGGCAAGTTCAGCGTATAGTGTGGAAAGGGCGGACTTTTTAACGAGTCCGCCGTTTGCCGCCCGCCTGCTAGTTAGCGCTACAATAATTGTAAATCCATGATTTTGTCAGCTCTGAAGACATTAAATAAAAATTGTGCGCATAATCTAAATCTCTGTATGATAGAATTAAATAAAGTTCGCTTTTTAATGTCATTCGGAACTGAGCGACTTGTTTGAAATAGAAAAATATTAAAGAAAGCATTATACAGTAAATTCATTAGGACGATGCAATCCGAATTGCTTGAATAAACTCCACTATTTTTGACTATTGAATGAAAAGTTAAGTATACCTGAATGCACCTTGCACACAATAAATAATTTATTTATTTGGAATATTTTTGGAATATACCTGAATGCACCTTGCACACAATAAATAATTTATTTATTTGGAATATTTTTGTTGAGCTGTTCATTTGATTTCCAACTTAACATTAGGTATTTTTTTTTAAAAATATGCAGTCAACGATACCTCA
Source organism: Pyrgus malvae (assembly GCA_911387765.1). Classification (NCBI taxonomy): domain Eukaryota; kingdom Metazoa; phylum Arthropoda; class Insecta; order Lepidoptera; family Hesperiidae; genus Pyrgus; species Pyrgus malvae. The sequence goes on from OU426964.1 coordinate 9,221,656, forward strand.
TTGATCAAATTGTGTTGGTAGTTTCCGAGTTCTGATGGAAGCTTTGTTTTAAAATTTGAAAAAAATCCCGAAGCAATGGAATCATGGTGAACCTAGTAAAATAACCTTAGCGCTGAGTAAAAGCGCGATAAAAAGTCGCATTTTGACACATAATTTAAAAAAACTTGAACTTCAGTTGAAAAGCTAACTAAAAGTTTCGTGCTGTTAGTAGCTGAATGCATTAAGCTTTCATAAGAGAAAAGCTTTTCAATATACATATTTTCTTACAATATTATCTATGACAGATTTACCTGCGTATTTTTTATTTATTTATTAATATATGACAACAGCGCGACGTCGCAACTCTGAACCCATAAAATATTACAACCATGTTATTTTTTTCTACTCCCTCCAATGTTGTCGTAGCCTGTACTTACGTATATAATTTTTTTTCTAATTTTTTTAGGGGAACTAAGGGGGACATGGGGACATCGTCACAAACTCCTTTAATCCTTAAATCATCTTGTAAATTTATACATATATAACATATTTCAAATTTATTGGCTGCAACCATTTTTGCGTCCCACTGCTGGGCAGGAATCTCTCCCCAATATTGGGGAGACCAGGAGCTTACTCCACTACGCTGCTCTAATGCGGGTTGGTGGAGATGCGTGCTAGTGGCTAATGGCTAACCCGCTGTCAAATGTTTTCAAACCACCCGTAAGGCCTCAGACAAGCTTCAACGACTGTTATCTATCGACAACAGCCGGAACCGATGGCTTAACGTGCCCTCCGAAGTACGGAAACGCGCAGGATTTTTTTTGCCACTAGCGGTCACCCATCTCACACCCGACCACGGCCGTTTGGCTTAGTTGCATAGATCGTTTCCGTTCTACGCTAACCGCCGGCCAAGCGCGCTTCACAAAACATATACAACCAAGAAAAAAGTTTGAAAAGAAATCAATTCGAGTCCTCAAGTACTCGTACATATGTATGTAGGTAACAAAGGAAATAATTTCGGACCAATATTTTCATTATTAGAAGATTGGCTCACGTCTTGATCTCAATTATGTGTTATGGAGAAAAAATACCCGACCAGAATTGATTACATCCATTTATATACGCAATACGTGTTTGTTCGTAAATTATGTCGTAGCAAAGAATTATGTGTATGTAAGTATGTTTTTATTATTGTAGGTATGAATATGTTTTTGAAATACCCGGGCATAATAAGTTGCGATAAGCGGGCCCCGGTTGCAATTAATGTCTGAAATTGGTTGGATGGAAATAAAAAATGTATTTTTTTTATTTGAATGGAGTAGCAGACGAGCATGCAGGCCACGTGGTGTTAAGCCGCTGCAGCCCATGGACATGCAACCTCAAGCAAGCACAGGCAAGTTTTGTCTAAGGTCTTATGTAGTTGCGTTGCTATTCCGGAGGCTGCTGGTCGCCTCATGTAAGTGTGGCCGGCAACTACACCTTTCCGCCGAAACACAATAGAATTGGTTCACGGCAGAAGTGGGTGCAGCGGTGGTACTTTCCCGGGCGAACGATAATTGTTCTACCACCTACAGAATAGTTCTACCACCTACAATATACCGTATAACTTGAAACATCATGATTCATGAAGAATTAAAAAATATCTTTAAGCAAAACTAGGAGCTGCATATGTATTATTTCAGGAGAAATATACCATAAGGTACCTAGATATTAATAGACTTGCTAGAGCACATAAAAATGAGGGAATACCGGAGGGAATACCGATAACGACCCGTGTGGCGCAATGGTTACTATACGGACTGCCGGGTTCGATTCCCAGTAAAGCAGGAATTTGAATGCTTGGGCGTTTATGCTTCTGTTTTCGTGTGTGTCCATGGCACCCACGACAAAGGGTATCGCATATCTACCTTACCACGGAGTTTCAAATAACGCAAACCCAAAGAGGACATGGTACGAAGTAGCGCTAGCATAAGTATAGGTGAGAAGTGTGCAGCGCTAACTGGCACCGCACACTTCAAGGCCTACGGTTGCTCTTAAAAGATTATTGTAAAAACACGTCTTATTGCCGAAACTTAGGGAGGACTACGGGAACTCCAGTGGAACGCACCGGTGTCCTCCACGCTCGACGCCCAGAATAGATCCATCTTCGGGACAGCAGATGTGCTCTCCTGCATCATCCGAAGCTTACGGCATCATGCGGTCACGCACACACCGCCATCCTTCCTGGGGCTGCTGGCTGGGCGAATCGAGCTCCCACTCATACCGTCCACAACCCCGGAAGCACCCTTTTAGTGGCCTCTTACGATCAGGCAGGGATACCGTAGCTCTACCAACTATCAGACTTAAAGTTTATCTCATATACCTGTTCATCGGTAGAATTGATAGAAAAAGTGTTTAATTCTATTTCAGTGGCGAAGTACCACGTGAGTGTACATATTGGAGTTACATTGCTCACGTTAGCTGTAAGAGACATTGTGGTTCCTTCATTTAGGACACGCGGTGAGGGTTCGACCTGGAAACAGATTTATTTAAACAAACACAAAGATGTAACAATTTTCAAAATCAATACCTTGAGTGATCATTACCTAATATGTACATAATAAGTACATAAATAATAACTTACTTAATGTTACAACATAATACTTTCTAAAATATCTCATAGGTAAGAGTGCTATTTGTCGACTCATAAAATTTATATCTTTTTGTTGGCTATATTCTAAGTACTATTTTTTGGACTCTATTCTTGGAATTTCTTAGAAAATCATAACAGATTCCAATACGAGGTAAGCTAATTCTCAGATTCGAAGCTAGTATATAGAACCATAAAGTTTAATCTACATCTTTTGTCTTTATTAATTATCGGCTCAATTCTTCTACTTCTAGGATTATGTTGTTGGAATTTTCGAGTCAGTCGTAATAGAATCCAATATGAGCTCAATTCTCAGGGTTCCAGGCTAATAAAGTAAGTAGGCAATAAAACTTACCTGTATTGTCGGCAGAATGGCGGCTACAACTATTATTATGGCCTTTGCTTCAGAGAATTGGTGTGAAGCACTGACAATTACGGTAATTTCGTACCTGGGTACAATAATAATTACTCAAACGGATTATATGTAGAAATAGGTATAAAAAACATTTTTGAATTTTTAACTCTACCTTTTATAATTGAACAAAGGAAAAATAAACAGTAACTTATTTAAAAAAATAGAGCTTGTCGAATATGGCGGCCATGTGTTGCTACGTCTTCACTGCAGCGAGTGGACACGTGTATGCGAAATTTACTGATTTTTAGGAAACGATTCAATGATTAACTTGTTGGGTGTCGGTAATCAGCAATAAGTTTAGATAACAATAGTTCAAGTTCGTTTGAACCAAATTGTATAGAGTATCAGTGGCGGATTTAGAAATTTGCCGCCTGTAGGCTTTTCCATTTTTGCATCCCCCCCTCTCTTCAAAAAATTATTGATAAAAAACAAGCAAGCCTTAACAAATTTATATTGAAATATTTTTGAGGTAGTCAGCTTGTCTTTTAATTTTGTCAAACAAGGAAATTTTGGGTTAAATTAGCCACCCTCCCAAAATTTGCCGCCTTAGATTCCAGCCTACTCAGTCTTTCAGTAAATCCAGCACTGTAGAGTATAGTACACTAAATACAAAAAGGTGAATACATAAAACATCTCAGATTGTTACTGTCCGATGTGATTGCTTACTGTCCAATAGAAGAAATCCCAGATGAAAGATTTAAACTACTCTCAGTGGCGCTTTCAAAAAAATCGCATGTTCCTCCGTCAGTACTGCACGACCATTCAAACTGAAAGAATTTATGAATTTTTTTAATGAACGCTAAATTATACCAATATTTTGCTAACATAACACAGAGAAAATTACTGTACGGTCATAGAACTGTGAGCGATATTTGAAGTTTTTTATATTTTCATCTTTTAGATATACTTGGTGGTAGAATTTGCTGGTTCGACCTGGAGCCCTCCCCGCTGCACCTATTTCTGTTGCAAATTCAATTGTGTTTTGGTGGAAATATAAAGTCTGAGTACTGTGCAATTTCAATGAATCTTCATGTAGGTATATGTATAGTGCTTTATCAATTTATATTTAACTAGCCTTCCGCCAGCGTAGACTCGTTTAATGGGTCCCCGTAGGATAAAAAATAGCCTATGTGCTATTCCAGGCTTCATTGCTATATTAAAATCATAGGCGTTTAGCCAGTTGCTTCAACCCCGTTGACCCTATTACCCGTTTTCACGTAGGAATGAAGCAGTTTTCCCGCGGTAAAAAGTAGCTTATGTTACTCAGTGTGAATGTAGCTTTCTAATGGTGAAAGAATTTTTGAAATCGGTATTGAGTTTATTCATTACAAACATACAAAAATACAAATCTTTACTCTTTATAATATTGTAGACTAAGCATTTAGGTAAATATAAGATTTAGAATTGATACTTAAATAAATAATTTCCAAAGTTCTTTAAACTTTCAAATTTGCTATATGTTTACTTACTGATAAATTTGAAGCTAAATAATCGTAGTTTATTACAATAGATTCGAGCGTGAAACTCTGATGAATGCCCACAATTAGTCGGTCTACGCTGAGGTAAACTTCCAAGCCGCGGTACTCGACTTCGAACGGTAGCTCAATCTGCAATTCATTCAATTCATTTTACTAAAGATCGGTATGGATTAATACATATGGTTATATAGCCAGTATTAAGTGAAAAATTTCGAAATCTTCGAATCAAGCAAAGCAATGGCAGAAACTTGCTCACATTTTAATTAATCTATACAATATGGCCAGTTATTTTAATATTATTTGCATTAAATGTCGTTTAGAAATGAAATGAACGCTGAAAGTTTTACGATTAATTGTGTTATGATTTCTTTAGTGTCTTCTTTGAGAACATAACAAGTTACAACGTAGATTACACCAGGTTCCAACGAGTATGGAGGGATCTCCAATCTACATCCCGTAGTTGAAATGTTTAATGATTCCTGTAGATCTTCATTCTGAATATTCCATAGAAACTGCAAGAAACTTACTCCCATTCGATTCTATTGCATGAGCATCTAGTAATTTTTTTTATTTGAATAGAGTAGCAGACGAACATGCAGGCCAGGTGGTGTTAAGTGGTCGCTGCAGCCCATGGACATCTAGATACAACCTCAAGCAAGCATAGGTAAGTCTTGTCTGAGGTCGTATGCAGTTGCGCTGCTACTCCGGAGGCTGGTGGTCGCCTCATGTACCTAATTGTGGCCGGCAACTGCACCTTTCCACCGAAACACAATAGAATTGGTTCACGGCAGAAGTGGGTGCAGCGGTGGTACTTCCCCGGGCGAACGATAATAGTTCTACCACCTACAAATTAAATTATGTAGGTCACTGGACCTCCCCAATAATGGGGATAGAGGCCCGTGCCCAATAGTGAGACACAAAATAGTTCTTATCTCTACAGTTTTTATGCTACAAATACACCAGTAATATAAAATTCTAATGTATGCTGTATCTTACACTTTTGAGCTTCACATAATAAAGGTACCAACATGATAATCATGCATTGGAACGCATGTAGTTACTTCAGCTTCCAAAATATACGTTATGTCAGCGTACGTAGTTTGTCCCCCCACTAGAACTAAAGACATCACGTCCGTCCGTCCGTCCAATGCTTCCAGCGTGTGTTTCCCAAATGTGTTGTTTATATAAAAAGACTTCGGTTGAGCAGTTTCGGCGGTTGAAGATTTCGCAGTTACGGTGAAAATATAGTTCACTCCATATAGTAACTGCAAGTTATAAATTTTGTGAAAAATCTATGCTATAGGGCGAAATCTGAGAGGGAGGTACCAAATATATCGAACAATATTTTAAAAGCAGAATTTTTGAAACACATTGATACTCCATCAATGTTTTTCAACAAATCTGCCTTAGGCAAACATAGAGAAAGAATTTGGCGTGAGGAAGGCTTGAGGAAGAATCAGTATTTGTACATTTCTTTTTTTTACTAGTACTTAACCTGATATTTGCTTAAATTCAAAAATATTTTATATGACTGAATCGACATAATGTTTACGTATTAGAATGTAAGAGTTAAGTATATTTTTGTACAAAAAGCCGCTCCTGTACCAAACGCAACAATCCCATTTGAAAGCCTAAAAGTTTGTACTCTTTACAAAATGACGTAATAAAAAAACACTATTTTAGAAAAGGTTTGTAGTTTTTGTACAGTCACCAAAATATAAAACAAAACATTTTAATTAGAATACCGAACAATGAATATCAAATAAAAACCTGCAAAAATCTTAATGTGCTCACGTCTGCAGTTATTAAACCATATTGTTATGTAAATTGCGATCCATTATGGATGACGGTGACTGAAGGGATCGTATTTATATTTAAATGAAATCCGTAAAAAATGCTGAATACGTATATTGTTTGGCATTTTCTTTGCGGTCTTTATTGAGTGATTGAAGTGATTTTTCTCCAGTCCTAAACAATGACATACCTACTAACAGTTCATTTATAACACCGCAAGAATAAGGTAGGTACTAAAAGTATTGCAATTATAAATAAAACGTCCATAAAATGTGTCTCATTTTATATTCAAAAAAGAGGATTCTTTACAAAAATACGAAACTATGTAGCTAGCAAAAAACGGACTCCTATGAGATTACATACTTTTTATAAATTAAAAATATATGTATAAAACGTATCTGTAGGAAAAGCCTTTGTACTTTTCTGTAGTATTTGTAGTTAAAAATAATAATTATTACGATTTTATGTCGTTTTATTTATACTTCATAGCGAGATGTATAAATACATAGAAATAGATGCTTTATTCACATCCTAGGGCCATGGATTATTACTATATGGTAAGGAACTAAATAACACACTACTTCTTACGTAATTAACGTAAGAAGTAGTGTGCTAGCATTCTTAAATAATGTTCGTATTGTTAAACTAGTTTGTGTCATTATCCTTACTTCATCATCGTTAATGATGTAAACGAACGGCTCTGCTTGTGGTCCATTCAACCTGGCCTCCAGGGCTCGTACTGTGCGCCAGAGTATCAGAGTGAACCTCTGCGTTGGTGCCTTCAGAGGATACCAACGAATAGTCCACTCCATGAAATATTCTGCTTCCGAGTTGCTCTGGATTCTGTCAAATTAAGCAACAACTAACCAACATATTTCCGCCACCAACTCGCATTGGAGCAGCATGGTGGAGTAAGCTTCTGGCCTCCCTAATAATGGGAAGAGATCCTGGGATGCAAAACAGGTTACAACCAAGCGACAACTAGCAATGAAATATAATCTGATCAGTAAAGAAATAATCATAAATATATACCGCATATATACCCTAAGTCGTAGGTACCGTGGACTCATACAAAGACAGAAACACAAACAAGCAGTCTGAAACTCATCATTCAGTATTATTTCGCCGAGAATCGAACCCGGGACCGTCGTCAAAAGTGATGCCGATTTTTGTACTTAGCTATAAATTATCAAAATGCGGCGCTTGCAATAGAAACAATGGGTCCATGGTCGGCTGACGTGAAAGGTTTCATGACAGACATGTCGACCAAGCTCATCCTCGCTTCAGGTGACTAGAGGGCTGGCAGCTACCTTGCACAAATAATTAGCTTAGCAGTTCCGCGAGGTAATGCTGCCAGCGTTCTGGGCACTATGCCGGAGGATGGGTTATTGGATGGCATATAATTATGTTTTGTAATTTTTATTAATACTTTTTAAATTCACAGTTGTTAAGTATATATACTTCGTTCGTGACTGTAATCTTAGTCTTCTTCAAAAGTTTGTTAATTAATTACAAAAGGTAACACTTTCGAGGAAATGATCATGGCTAGCGCATATTTTATCCTCTACAAATAGATGGAAAATCTAATAAGAAAAGACTACTACTTAGAAGTAATTACGTTTTTACGCTATCCACCTAAATATTTCAGTTTACTCCTTGTGTGCAGCATCACATAAAAGTGTGATAAAACTCGAACAACAAGCAGTTCCTCTGATGCGCATGATCATACAAAAATGATGGGCTTATTTACCATCGAGTAATTTCATTACAATACAATACAATACATGATGATCACTTTTATAATTAATACTGAGCCCTACAAATCGAGATATGGAAATTAAAAACAAATAAACTTTACAGAAATAAAACTGCCAACGTAAAAAGTCATATGTATGAATTAGTCACTACAAGGACGTTCGCAGGCCACTAATTAAACTTGTAGCGAAGTAATTAACATTAACATGTTCGGTTTGTTAGGTACGAATATCTGTTTGTGATGTGAGAACTGTAATTGCGTGCTATATAATTTTTAACATAATTCAGATATTTGTGCCCAGTAATACGAGGTTGAGTGGCGATGTTTATAGGTTGCATTATCCATCTGAGCTTATACTACCGTGTACTCTTTGCTCATCTGCTAATTTAAATAATATGGTAAAATTAAAAAATAACATAAGGAAAACTAACGTGATAACAGTGTGATCTGGTTTTTCGATAGGCGAGTTCTCATTTTTAGGACATATTATTTGGGGCGCCAAAATACGGAACCTTGGAATGTCTGCAATCTGTAAAAGAAAATAACTGATTAAAATATTATTTTAATTTTCTACCTTTTTTTATTAGGCCATAGTCCACCACGCTGGCCAAGTGCGAATTGGTGGACGTCATGCTTACGAGAAATTATTAATTTCTCTCATGCCTGAGAGCGACTGAGCACGGCGATGGAGAACATCGTAATCTTTCCTAACCTAATCCTAGCCTTTCCATCACAGTGGAGCAGCGCTAAATGCGCACATTACAAATTTCTCCAGAAAAAAACTCCAGATAACTTTCTTTGGCTTGTACAAAAATTCTGAATTATTTTGTTTTAATATTGCCGAAGAATTATTACTATTAATTACTACCGTTACCCCATTCCCCTCTCCCTTTTTACCGTTACACAGTAGGTTGCCGGCCAAACTTATATGACTCGATAGCAACGCAATTCCATAATCTTGGACAATACTCGAGCTTTGTTTGAAGTAGAAGAAAAGAAATCCATTATTACCGATAGGATGTAGTGACTTTACACTACGTGGCCAGAATTTATTTATTTAATTCTTTATTACACCACATAGATTGGTATAAAAGGCGGAATTAATGCTAAAAGCATTCTCTGCCAGTCTACCTTTGGGCGAAACAGAGACAGTTGTAGGCAGAATCGTTTTCTTCTTCATTTTGTATGAAAACAACAAAAGAATTGAATTATGTTTTTATTAAATTTCCCTTTATTAAAGGGAATAAAATAAAACCGCATAATTCATCATATTCCCATGGGTCTTTAAGCGTCCATGCGTCCAATATCAATAAATTTGTAGCAGCTGCGTGCAGCCCTCAGGGAAACTCATAAATTGATAGCTAATGAACCGAAGGACAAACTTTAATGCGATGGGCTCGCTGGTGAAATTTATATTTTTCATGTACATGCTGATCCAATTCCTTGCATTTATTATTATTGCAATTCTTTTTCTCTAGAAATAAATAATTAATGTAGTTTAAAAAACTAAAAAAACACGCTTTTGTGAAAATACGAACTAAAAAGTACATACAGGTCGAGCTAATAAAAGCGTGTTAAAAAAAGGTTGGTTAAGTACCTAGCTGTGCATTCAGGATTATAGCCGTTATAAAAAAAACACTCTAATTCGATACCTAAGTACTCTATTTTAAATGAAGAAATTTTATAAGTTTCCTATATTCTTCACTGACATGTAGAGTTAATAAAGTTAAGCTACGTAAAATCACGGAGTTTCAAATAACGCACACTCCCCAGAGGATAATTATGGCAAGAAATATCGCTAGAGTGAGTTTAGGTGAGTGCGATTACGCTGCGCTAAATGGCACCACAAACTTGAGGGCCGACAGTGGCTCTTAAACGATCATTGTAAAAACTCGGAAAAGTTCCTTACAATGGGCATGATGACAGATTTTTAAATACCTTTCCTTATTGTAGGTACCTACACTTCTCCTAGTTTCGAAAAAAAGTTTATTTCAGCAATAAACTTAAGTTTTAACTTATTTTAATGTATTTTCTGCTGTTATTTGAATTAAGCGCGAAAACGCTCGTAGGTGTCATGGCGTCGGCTTGCTCGTCAAACTTCAAGCAATACGATGACATTTACTGAGACGTGTCGTCATTCCTTTTGATTGGCGTTTCAGATAACATGGCCTATTGCTGTATTTAATACTTTTATTTTATTGAAAATCTTATTAATCTTAATGTTTATATTAAAAGGGGATCATATTTTAGAACTTTTTAGCATATATTTTTCTGTAAAACCATTTATTCTCGGATTCTTTAATAGTGTCATCATGCCTATTATGAAACCAAAGTCTAAAACAATTAAAATGTCTTGTCCAAATATTGGTGAGTTCACACTATTTGATGGCGACACTGGTTGTGGTACAAATAGTAGGTCAGGGTGCTTTTCTCTGTGCGTAAAATAGCCCAGCTAAGTCGAACTAACTTAGTTGTGTAGGCGGATTTGAAGCAACGTAAGCACCTCTCAAGTCTCACTTCCTTGCTTTAGCACATAGCCGCCTGTATACAGAGAGCAATCGTGCACAGGTAGTGAAATGTGAAATATTTAGTTTTCCCATTTCCCAGCTTAGCATAGCTTAGTTAACTGAGCTTAGATCCTAATTGGTTTAGCTGGCGATTGACGTTCCACTTTAAGGAGCTTGGATCTAAATGAGATCTGATATATTTTTCAGATGATATAATTTATCAGGCTTTATGCACTCGTATTGGCAAGAGGCCGGTCAAGTATTACGTAACCAGATTTATTACAATTATTTACCCCCCCCTCCCCCTTGTCAGAAAACGTAAGCAAAGCTTTTACCCCCTCCCCCCATGCTTACGTATTTTTTTAATTAATGCATAATAATTTAAAAAATAAGAAAATAGATTTAGGATAGAGATTAGATTTTACTGATACGGTATTCAACATTATAGAGTAAGGGAGAAAAATATTATAATCTTACGAACATAACAAACTTACTTTAAATTTTTGGTACACATATTAAATTCAAAATAACAGTCTTCAGTCCATGAAACCCGAATACATGATTCTTAGTTTTCAATAACATTGGATTGCTTGCTTTGCTATGTTTACAATACGTCTTTACTCGCTATACCTAGTATGCAAACGAAACAATAGACTGACAGAGGAAATTTAACAAGTGAATAGCGCGCGGTAATTCCTCTACTCGGTTCTAAAGCGAGTGCCTAAATGTTATTTGTGGGAATCCTCGAAAATGCGTTTCGTTTTAAAGCAAAGACAATGGGAGGGTTGCCATTCGTGTAAAAAAGTAAATAACTACCGATGACGTAATCATCACTCCCCTACCCGCCATGTCATTCAAAATGTCAAACAAAGATAGTGCTTTCGTAATACTAGAACGGCCCCCAAGATTTTACATAAAATGTTTTGATGAGATACATTTATGTACCTTTAAATCGAATATTTACTTACCGCACAAAATGTAGATGACACAATTATGGCGAAACGTAAAACGAAGATATTTCGCGTCATTTTAGTAAATTATTGTAATACGCAGTCAGCACTAGGGAATAATAATATAATTTACAAAAGAGTTCTTTTCTTTCTCCCTGTAGGGAATATGTAAAAACATGCTTCACTATTTACACGTAGGTCGGCAATTTGATAATGAAGCCAAAATTAATGGCAATTCAACGCTAACTACAGAAATAACTACGAATACGTAGCTGTTTACGGCTGGGTTAGTAGTTATACCTAACAATTATGTATTTGTATTAGTTATGATTGGAGTTCATTGGTGATCTGATTGTGAAGTCATAAAAAATTACGAGGTAGCTCTTATGAACAGCGCTAAAAAAGATATAATGACTATAAAATTGAAGTTTGCTGTGGATCTTAGTATATTTTATAACGTGGTTAAACACAATTTATCAATGATTCAATTTGATTACTCGTTATTAGTGAATTGTAAATTTAGTCTTTAGAAAAGTTTACTTAATTGACATCTCTGTTACAACATTGGACGTTATTGGACAAGCTCTATAGAGAGAAATAAATTAAAGAATTGGGTCGGAAAACGTCAACAAAATTGTCAACAAAAGCTCGTGTGTTAATAACTTTAACACAGTTAGCGACAAACGGGAAACCATGCAACTGTGAAATGTGTTTTCAGTTTTATTTTCACTATTTTCAGTATGCGTGTCGATAAATACTTAGTAAAAAGCTTTTTCGCCGTCACTCGGCTCAGTCGGCTGTAGTTCATGCATATTTTATTTAAATTGGAGTATCGATTTTTATTGAATCACGAATTTCATTACTTTTATTGAAATAGGTGGTTATACGTAGTTGTAGTAGTAGTTTTTTATTGGTACCAAACCTAAGCTGTACAGAGTTGAGAATGCACTGAGTCGTTGGAAATCTTGCAACGACTGCTATCTATACTACATATCTACTATCTCAAGCTTAGATTAAAACAATTGCAAGCGATCTACATAGCTACGGTCAATTATATTAAATGTTACTATCGTAACATATATACAACATATATCGTACTAGCTGCCGCCCGCGACTTCGTCCGCGTAGACTTTGGTATTAGTTATAGCATGATATTGTATAGTCTAAAGCCTTCCCCGATAAATGGACTATGCAACACAAAAATATTTTTTCAATTCGAAACAGTAGTTCCTGAGATTAGCGCGTTCAAACAAACAAACAAACAAACACTTCAGCTTTATTTATATTAGTACCTATTAGTATTAGTATATTAGTATAGATTTATAAGCTCACTGGCTACGGTTATTGACTTTCACTACATGATTACTTCCTTAAGTTCTGAATTATTCATAGCAAAATTTCATAATACTTGCCTTACCAGTTAGTCTATTTTGTTATAAAATGAAAACCCTCAGCTGTAACTTCGTGATTAAGAATAGAGCTACGGTATCCCTTGCCTGATCGTAAGAGGCGACTAAAAGGGGGCTTCCGGGGTTGCGGGCGGTAAAAGTGGGAGCTCGACCCGTCCAACCAACAGCTCCGAGAAGTTCGCTCCGGAGAATTCCATTTTCAAAAAGTGCGCCATCGCTTTATTTTTTTATCAATGGCACAGTATCATTACAATTTAGTGAAACTTTTCTTTCTGACTCAGCAAAAAGAAATTGTTATTTACTTTTAACATTATATATAAAATAACCATATCATTAAACGTATGCATTGTTGGGTAGAAACCGAATTATCCAGCTCCATCTGGTGCTAACTGCTGGAACTATCGTCGAGTCGCTCATTGCGGGGCTATTAGTGCCCGTAAATTGTTTTAAAACGCAATAAGCCGGCGAGAACGGGTTACATACGGATTATAGAGGATTTTCTCATTTATTTGCTGTTTACTGTTTACATACTTGCCTTTTATAACTGTGAACTCTTAACATCTATTTAATTATTCTGATTAGTTTCTTAGTTAGATTAGTAAAAAAAGTATGTAGAGTCGGATCAGAAAGATAAAATAGAATAATCATTATCTAAACCCAAATCAAAAACACTAGGTAATCACTCATTATTTCTAGCATTTAAATATTTTATAAATAAATGAGAAGATAATGTACTAATTCTTCTTTTCTTTTTATTAAAAAAAGATGTTTAAATGTGGTTTGGAGAGAGATACGAGTTAGTTGGCCACTAACTCGTATCTCTCTCCAACTAACTCGGATTCGGATATTTTCAAACCGCATAATATTTAATGAAGTCTCTATATTATTAACTACTCGTATCGTCGAGTTGCTCATTACAAGCCGTTAGTGCCCGTAAATTGTTTTAAAAGGCAATAAGCCGCCAAGAACGGGTTACATACGGATTATAGCGGATTATCGCCGTTATTTGCTGTTTTTACTGGACGACCGAGCGTTGCTCGGATAAAAACAATTTGTTTTCTAGGTTTAATTTCCAACGAAACACTCATTTGCTTAGTGTTATTTAATAACGCAATCTGAAATAGCTCCCAATAAAAAAAAAAACACAAAAAAATAACGTTCTCTCTAGTTTCACAGTCAGCCCATGTAACCATTCGGCCAAGGAAGCTTTAATTCAGTGAACGAAATTTTTATAGTGGTCTTTCTAATCGACATTGTCATCTCTTTCAACGTCGGATTGACGATTCTACGCCAAAATATTATTAATACTCAGAGTCGTATTTTTCAGTTTATATTTTGTTGATTATTGCTGAAAATATTTTTTTTATATCTATTATTTAAATATATTTTTACATTGATTTATCACCCCCGAAACCAGGATACTAAATTTCATCAAAGTCTTGGGAGCCGTTTCCGAGATTCAAAAAAAATATTTAGGTATACAAGAATAGAGCAGCGATGGCCGAGAGGTAAGGACCGCGGTCTCCGACGCGGGATATGCCGGGTTCAAATCCTCGGCGCGCACCTCTGACAAAGAAATTTGTAATGTGTGCATTTATCGCTGCTCCACGGTGGTGGAAAATATCGTGACATTTAATTGATTACGATGTTCTCTATCGCCGTGCATGCCTGAGAGAAATTCATAATTTCTCGAAAGCATGACGTCCACCAATCCGCACTTGGCCAGCGTGGTGGACTATGGCCTAAATCCCTCTCACTTGTCAGAAGGAGACCTGTGTCCAGCAGTGGGACATAAAAAGGTTGAAAAAAATAATATATCATACAAGAATTGCTTGATTAAAGGTATTAGATATAAAAAAGTATAGATAGAACGATACTTTTTTATTTGATCTGAGATCTGAGGTGTTTAATTTCATATTGTATAATAAAGCAGTACAACATACCAAATTTATTTTAATGTTACAATGGAACCTATATGGTACCTATCTACATATTTTAGTTTCAGATTTCTTAGCCCATAAAATATAATTGCGCATTAATCCAGGATTTTTGGAACGTTGTTTTTGAGTGATTTATTGATAGAATCTTATATTCACCAGTAAAAGTTGCTAAATATAAAAATATAAGTAAAGATAAGTACATAATTTATTCAAAAAATTGTGAATATTATAATATGAATTGATAATACGACTTTATCCTCGTTGTGCCACCAACAATATGTAAGCAAAATAAAGACAAAACAAAGAAAAGAAGAAAACAAAAGTGTCCCAGTAATGATGCGGTTTAGTTACCCTTACAGTTTTTAATACGGGAGATTCTCATGAATTTAAATAAACTTATTAATATAGTAGGTATGATTTCTTATGTCTTACTGTTGCCCTCCATTTCCAATCAATGAAATTTGAAATTAGGAAGCCCTATCTATAACAAAAATAAAATTAAAGGAATTGATGACGTTAGAAGGCTGTACGCATGTGCGACGAGATTGACACAATACGACTACCATGAACTTCGCGCAGGCAGAACGACTTCGCCTGCTAGCTAGCTGACCCACCGAGGCCACCGATTCATGGCGGAAACTGCCGATCAGTGCCGAAGCATCCATTCGTTGGAATTCACGCTCGCCCGGCCTACAGTTTATTGACTATTTCCTGCAATATTCGCTCTGAGTTATCTTGTTCGCGAGTTATTCTGACTTAAAACATAAACAAACGCTTAAAGAAGACGTGTTACCGCGCAGTGACTTGAATTTGAGTTAGTAATCACATCGTTTGTTCTAAATAGAAATGACTTATGAACAAAAGCGGCTAGAACCAGCGTCGAACGGATTACGATAATTTTAGTAATTAGAACCGTCGAAGACGTGACTCCCATCAAGGTGTGAAGTGCAGAAAATACAAGACAGTGATAAAAACACAGACAAAAACGACTATTGATTTCAAGTTAGTATTCGAAAGCTCTGTGAATTAAATCTGAGAAATGCCGACGTCTATACAGGAGAACATAGCTTTACTTAATATGATGTCTTCAGATAATCTGGAAGACGATCTGAAAAGCGTCCAGTTGCATTATCCTTCCGATAGAAGATTGCTGAGCGACGGCGCATGCGTGGAAGAGAGGGTAAGGACATCGCGTGGAGACATACTGGTGGCGGTCCGAGGGGACCGATCCAAACGAGCAATAATTACTTACCACGACCTTGGCCTAAACTATGCTGCTAACTTTCAAGCATTCTTTAATTTTGTTGACATGAGGACTGTATTAGAACAATTCTGTATTTATCATGTCAACGCTCCAGGTCAAGAGGAGGGCGCGCCAACTCTGCCCGAAGATTTTGTTTACCCGACTATGGATGATCTCGCTTCTCAAATAGATTTTGTCCTTGGCCACTTCGGAATCAGGTCTTTTATTGGATTCGGAGTTGGAGCTGGTGCTAACATTCTTGCTCGTTACGCTATAAACAGCCCAAACAAAGTAGACGCTCTGGTGTTGGTCAACTGCACGTCTACCCAAGCTGGGTGGACTGAGTGGCTCTACCAAAAGATTAACACTAGGCAGCTTCGGTCGAGCGGTATGACCCAGGGAGCCTTAGATTACTTAATGTGGCATCATTTTGGGCGCAGCAACGATGAGCGTAACCACGATTTGGCGTACGTCTACAAGGAATGCTTTTCTCAAGTTAACCCGGTAAACCTTTCCATGTTCATCGACGCATACCTTCGTCGAAGCGACTTGAACATTTCACGAGAAGGTAACACAATTAAGGTTCCAATGTTGAATGTAACCGGGGCGCTTTCTCCTCATGTTGATGATACGGTAACATTCAATGGCCGCTTGGATCCTGCTAAAACTTCGTGGTTGAGCATTTCCGACTGCGGCATGGTTCTAGAGGAACAACCGAACAAAATAGCGGAAGCATTCCGCCTGTTTCTTCAAGGAGAGGGCTACTGCAGATAGTCAGTTTGTTGAGAAGTACCGAATGCTAAGCTGTTATATGCAATAGAATGCACATGATGCTTAACCCACACGCGAGCTTTAACAACACATTGGTTGTAGATGCATTGGAAATGTAGACGGAAATTGTTGACTCTCGTTTTATAGATGTTTACGAAAAATAAAATTATTTTTTGGCTTACTTCATGTATTATTATTTACCTTCGTGTTTATGCTAAGTTTATGTACATACATACTTCAATGGGTTAACTATAACGCAGAGGTTAAGGTACATTTTCCCATGGTTCAATTTCAATATTCAATCCAAAGTATAAGATCCAAATTTGATTTTAAAAGCGCGAGCTTGAATTGTAAATTTAAACATCAGATTATATTTAAAGACACGCAAATAATAACACACAAGTACCTACTCAAGGCACCATTTTTTTAAAATTCGTACTATTTACATTTTCTACAAAGTTATAAAAAAATCACAAACTATTGTTATAATAATACAGACCAACATTGTGAAACACTATTTTAAATGATTAATATAATTTTTTAAATGATTTATATAATTTAATGAAATGGTGGAGACTATAATAGGTAATAATACATAAATAGTAAGTAAATAATTATAACAATATGAAAATTTCGTGGCACGGTGTTTGTGGTCAACTGATTATGGATTTTGTGTGCAGGTATTAGGAAGATACGAGAATGGGTATAAAATAGATAATTTTGTTTTTTCTATCTAGATTTAATATTTATATATTTTTCTGACTCGGATGATAATAAATAAATAAATAAATAAAATAATGCTACACACGCATAGCTCCACACTAGGATTCCCTGTGTCGTGGGTACCATGGACACACACAAAGACAGAAACACAAACACCCAGACCAATTACAGAAATTAAAACTCATCATTTCAATTTCTGCCTCGCCGGGAATCGAACCAGGGACCCTCCGATCGGCAGCCCGGCATGGTAACCATTGCGCCACACGGGTCGTCATTGTTGCATACTACAATATAATAAATTATCTAGGTATATGGCGTATATCCGACAGATGGCGCTGTAAACATAGAAATTAGAGAAGAATTATTTTGTAGTAGGCTCTCAAGTCTCAAGGCAGGACAACGTCTGGCAGGCCTGCGTGTGTTCATAATATTCATGACAACCCGATGGCGCAATGGTTACGATGCCGGACTGCCAATCGAAGGGTTCCGTGTTCGATTCCCGGCGAAACAGAAATTTTATTGATTATTAATGACTTTAAATTTCTGTTCTCGGTCTGGGTGTTTGTGTTCCTGTCTTTGGATGTGTCCGTGGTACCTACGACACTGGGTACTAATTACCTTACCGTGGAGCTAGTGTGTAACGTTATTTATTATTATTTATTTATTTATATAAAATCGAAATAATATTAATTTCTAATACTAATCAAGGGATATAAAATGAAAAATATTTTATTTGCATAAAATTAA
This sequence comes from Pyrgus malvae, assembly GCA_911387765.1. Lineage (NCBI taxonomy): Eukaryota > Metazoa > Arthropoda > Insecta > Lepidoptera > Hesperiidae > Pyrgus > Pyrgus malvae. Next base: position 9,239,997 of record OU426964.1, read on the forward strand.
TGGAAGAATATTTCTGTATAAATACATATTTAAATCGCCATATTTACCAATGATGGTGTACAAATTTTATTAAAATACGGATTACCGATAACTTCGGTTGACTTGCTTTTTTGTATGGGGATCTGCAGAGCTACTTTTTTACCTGGGGAATTTATTTTTATAAATTTTATCACATTTATATGAGATAAAACGTGTAGCCGACACGGGCGGAGTCGCGGGCGGAATGTGGGTTAAAAACCCCTTAAAACTGTAAGCTCCATCATATCCATTTTGAATCAACTACGTTGAACAGAAATTCGCAATATTCGGCCCGAATAATGCGGAAGCGATAAAATGGCGAGAAATATGAAAACATAAAACTTTTATTCGACGCTATAATTAATTTTCGATTCGCATTGAGCGCTCCATTCGTATTCCTTTTTTGTGGGTGTTTTCTGTACAAACGTGCATAGCGGCCCTTAGAGCATCGCAGTTGCCGGTTACCTAGCCGTCTTAAGCGGATGAAGAATTGAGCTTTCATTCATAAACATGAAAATGAAGAGACATAGATAAAGTAATGCTTATGTGAAATTCAATGATACATCCAAATTCTTAATTTTATTGCTGTAGGTGCGAGCTTGAATTGTAAATTTCGAGATGTGTGACATGTTACCATAAAAATAAATGTAATCTTACGACTGGGCCGCACTAATGTGCTTTAAGAGAAATTTGTATGGGTCGTTAGATTTATATGTAAAAACTTGATATTTTCCAGGGATTTTCAAGTATTAATTTTTCTTTATCATTGTAGTTCAGAATTCGTTACCTGGTAATCCCTACTTAATATTATAAATTCGAAAGTAACTCTGTCTGTCTGCTACGCTTTCCCGCCTAAACTACTGAACCAATTTTAATGTTTGGAACACAGATAGAGTGGACCTTGGAAGGACATAGGATGGTTTTTATCCCACGGGAACTTATAAAACTTAAAAACGGACAACGCGGGCGAAGGCCGCTGGCAGAAGGCTTGTTATCTATAAATCAGTGGACATTTAAGACAATCAAAGGCAACCATTGCTGCTTGCTTGCGGATTGCTTCGATATTTTGGTCGATCCAAGGTAGTCGTGGTTTTCAACCACGGACCTATGACGTTTATGTTATATTCGGCGCATTTATGCTGATGGAAAAAATCTATGAAGGTGTGTAATAAAGTTATATAGCATAAGTCATGTACTACATAGCCATCAACTTGTATTGCAGCTGCATGGAGTAAACTTCAGACCTCCCCAAACATGAAGAGAGGTTCTTGCGCAGCCAGTCGGACATTAGAAGGGTTGCAGTTACGTCTTTTACAAATGAAATGGTATTGTATATTCTCTTTCTGAATAGATTTTAATCGAAATGAGGCGTTTCACGACGTCATAGCTGTATTTCGGTATTCTGAGGTTTTTTTCATAAATAAACCGAACAAAAAGGCAGACGGGCCGCGTGGTGTTATGCGATCACCGTCGCTTTTGAAGGACAGATTTTTTACAGCTTTCTTGAAGAGCCCATGTCATAGCGTTGCTCTAGGACAACCACCCTTGGGGAGGCTTGGGTTAAATGGACTCCCCGGAGTGTAGCTTAACGCCCTCTCCTCCCACTGACCACTAGATGAACGGATTACGAAAATATTTCATCGGAAAATAAAAGCGGAGGTATAGAGAAACCTGGGAAACTAATACGTCATGTAGTTTAGAGTTTTCATCCACTCGAATTCTTATGAGTTTGGTATAACGTACTCGTAACTGTTATTATATTTACTTAAGACCAGTAGGAATACATATTAATAGAATAAGATAATGTAAGGCGTAGTACACTATTAATAGTTGTCTACGCTCGCGGATTTGTTCGCATAAAGAACAATTCCTGTTTTCTCCTAATCTAAGGGAATATCTACTTAAAATACCTTTTATAATTTTATAGTATTTTTTTATTAATACATAAATCATAAATCAGCATCGTACAAGTAACGTTTCACACTCGTAGCCCCAAAGTAAGATGGGGCTACTAATACCCTGTGTCGTGGGTACTGGACACACAAATAGACATGAACACAAACACCCACCCGAAAAAAGAACCTAAAACTCATAATTTCAATCTCTGTTTTGGTCGGGAATCGAAATTGGGACCCTCCAATCGGCAGTTTGGCATGCTAACCATACGGGTCGTTAAGACAGTAAAAATGTTGCGTTTCGCATTATTCTTCGCATATTGAAGATTGGCTGCAACCCTTTTTGCGTCTTACTACTGAACACGGATCTCTCCCCATTATTGGGAACTCTAATGCGGGTTGGTGGAGATTGAAGATTACTTTACTATAATTCTGTAATTGCAAAAGTATTGTAAAAATAGCGTAAAAGAAACCATTGTAAAAATATTTTTATTATTAGTTTTATGTACCTTACCAAAAACCAAAACCCAAATTGCAATGACATTGTGGGAGAACGTGCTGAAGTTGCGCCGTCCGACGCGTCCGTCGGTACGCTCGCACCTAGGGTTGCCAGGTCGCCAAACATAATAGTCGGACAGACCAGCTAATTTGGCCGGACATTTGGGTAGAAAGGCCGGACATCCTACATTATTGAGGATTTTGTGTCTATGTATTAATAGGTACGACAACAAAACTGCGGCACTTCGGCCTGCGGGAGCGACCAACCAGTCGACTCGCCTGCGCTCGGCCATGCTCGGCGCACGCTCGTTTGCGAAATGTAATAAGCCTAACAACCGCCGGACAAGCCGGACACCGTTTATTTGTGCCGGACACGCAATCAAAAAGCCTACCTATGTCCGGCTTTATCCGGACGCCTGGCAACCCTACTCGTACCCTTATTTTGCCTCTCGAAGCAATGAAATGCACATATATGTACATAAATGCACTAACATCTTTAACTCAGCTTTTGATCGAGTCCATCATTGCTTACCTGCGTAGGTCTCTTGCATTATTTAATACAAGCTGGGTTAAGTGTGCTTAACGTCTATGATCTTAGAGCTTAAAATCTGTCTACACTGCCAATGAGAGTGGATGGGGTTTTTTCTGTGAGTGGGAGCAATTCAGCTTCATTGCTTTGTACCTTAAGTAGTTGGCCCCAAGCGATCCATTGTTGCAACATGAAGCACTTTAGTCTTTAAGTGTTAGCGGTAGGTGGCTTAAAACTAAAAAAAACTCAAGGCGTCTCGTACGCACTTTACGTAGGTATAAATACTTTTTATAATGAGATTTTCATACATTTTTTTTGCAAAAGTCCCACTATTTTACAGGGATTTAGCTCATAGTCCATTATGCTGGCCAATCGTGGGATACTTTTCTTCACCGCTGAGCAGTGTTAATAACGCACATTACCTTAGTCAGAGACCAGGTGCGGATCAAGACATGAAATCTTGCTAAAAGCAACCCGTATCTGAATACTTGGGATATCTGTTAAGATTGCTATTTTTTCCAAAAAAACCCATGAAAATACTTTGATAGGTATATCAGAATATGTGGCGACAACCCCCTAGCAATTTGATCCATTATTGCAAGAACTCGACAAGAAGTACTAACATTGATTTTACTAAAAGCCGCCTTACATCAAACGGTTTCTTAGAAAAGGAATAGACGTGGCATTTGAGGGCACTGCTGCTAACATAGTTTCGCCTTTTGGAGATATAGAGTTTTTATTAGTTTACAAAGTGTCCACCCAATTCATTTTGTGAATATATGGTAATGTCCAACTGATACTAAAACTTCTTAAGTAAAATTTACACGCTGCTTTACTTCTTAATTCTTCTTAAGAATTCGTCTTTCACAATAAGTTTAGACTCTCCTCCTCGCGTCGTTTCCTCAATGCTGAGGGTCGTGACCTCTGGTCCAGGATGTGGCAATTGTATAAGTTTGGACAGATCTTAACTTGTCCTTCCATTTCTTGCGATCTGTAGCGATGTGGAGAGCTTCGTGCATCTGGGTACCGAGTGAGGTACGGATCTGATCAGACCAACGCCTTTTGGCCCTGTTTATAGCAAGTCCCATGGATGTGCTGATACACTCTATCCTGTTTAACAAATCAATCATCTCTGATTCGGATGCAGCCAGTAGGATCGTGTCATCGGCGTATCGTAGATTTGTTATTTTGACGCCACCTATTGTGACGCCACCATCCCAGTTTTCGAGTGTCTTACGTATGATGTATTCTCCATAAGCGTTGAACAAGATGGGAGATAAAATACAACCCTGGCGTACTCCCTTTTCAAATTTGAAAGGGCCCGAGTAGGTGTCATTGACCTTGACCACTCCTTGACTGCTGTAGTACAGAGACTGCAAGAGGGCCGTAAGGTGTTGTGGTACTCCAAGCTCATGTAGTACTTGCCATAGACATTGCCAGTTGACACAGTCGAAAGCCTTACTATAGTCAACGAAGCATAATATTGCTGGAGTATCGAACTCGTAGCACTTTTCTATCACCTGCCTAACGTTGAGGATCTGCTCACGCGTGCCTCTGCCTTTGACAAAATATCCAGTTTGTTCTTGTGAGATTTGCCACTCCAGGTAGTAACCAATTCGGGAGTTTATGATGTGTAGCAAAATCTTACTAGCATGCGATATTAAGGCAAGTGTGCGATAGTTGTTACAGACTTTGGTGGATCCTTTCTTATGGAGAGGCAGGATTATAGAGTTAGTCCAATCTGTTCGCCATTTACCATACTTCCATACCAGGTTGCAAATGTTGTGCAGAGTAGTGGTTCCTGCATCACTAAGTGACTTAAGTACTTCAGCTGTAATGTAGTCAATACCTGGAGCTTTTTTGTTCTTGAGCGCTTTAACAGCAGCAACTATTTCTGAGTGTAGTATGGACGGCTCAAGGTCTATATTTTTCCAGTTAGATGGAGCTAACTCATTTTTAGGGCTCTTGTACAAATCTTCACAGTAGCGGTGCCATCTATTTGCGATCTGATCTAGTTCACTAATAGGACAGCCGGATTCATCTTCACTGACCCAAGTCTTCGGTCGGAACTTCTTACAGAGCAGTCTCACTTTTTTTAAAAGTTTAGACTATCCGACCATAATAATAATGTGAATATGTACCTACTCTTGACTAATATACCCAAGAACCCTTATAGCTGCGGATAGACGGAGTGTTTTAGTTGGGTTAATATTTAAAGCGTATTACCGTGCTAATCGAAATAGTCATGGTCAAAATTGAGATGGGAGACCACTACAGGAAAATAATTTCATGCATTTTTTTGTGCTTAGGAGAGCATGTTCAGTCGTTGGTCCATTGTTTAACCGATAGCAGTAGTTACGCCTATGGGAGGCTTTATGTTGTACGGTTCGAAAACATCCGACAGCGATTTGCCCATTACGTATCTCCTTGCGCTCAAGGATAAACTCTCGTTCTTTTGTGATATTGACAACAATAGTAATAGTAGGGGAGCCCACGAGGCTAATTGTGGATTTACTCGAGTATCGTCAGGACCGCATTTTATAGGTTGAATGGTAGGAAGATTAAGAGATTAGATGACGTTTTCCGTTTAACCGCTGGGAGGAGCGCCTATAGGTTTTCAAAAATTTTATACGAAAGGTACAAGTAAAATAACGAAAAATATCGATCAGTAGTAGAATAAATGAAATGCATGGTAAGTCATATTTTAGTAATTTGATAATTTCAGTATGAATGTATATAAAACAGCGAAATAAAAAAACAGCATTTTGGAAATCTCGGGAGAGTTCGAATTTTTATCATTTAAAAAGTTATGGTTCAACGGTAATGGGGTATTCTGATCTGACCATTTTGACATGCGGAAGTAACATAAAAAAACTGTACCTATACTTCTATATAGGTTTTATTAATCGTGTCAGTACTCAACAGGATAAAATATGACCCATATCTTAATCTGACGCGCTAGAGTAAATCCAAAAATCCCCTCTTGGGCTCCCCTACTATAAGCTGTGTTTTGTGTTCCTTTACTGTAGGTACTTGCTTGGTTTCTTTACACTTATTTTGGTTACACAACTACTTACACACAGACTATTGATTCGTTACAGGTTACAGTTAATACTACCTTGCTAATAGATAAGTCACGAAGTCTAACGATGCTAATGTCGATAAATACTCAAATCGGTCTTTGTATTGACGTTAAAAACTATATACCTAACAATACCTATTAGTTAATACGCTACACAATCGTAGCCCTACACTAGGACTTTCTGTGTCGTGGGTACCATGACCCGAAAACGGAAATTTAAAATTCATAATTCCAATTTATGTCTCGCCGAGAATCGAACTCGGTCCCTGCGATAACCACAGAAGTGATTGGTAGGGTCGGTTTCAAATGAGAACAAGTATAAGTCTTTTTTTTATACATTGAACCGGACATAGCGGCAGACGATGATAAAGTGATCGCCGTCGCCTATGGACATTGCTCGGATTCATGGGAGTCACCTGAGCATTGCTGGTTTTGAAAGAGAGCCTTTTACACCTTACCCGAAGAACCTCAAGCCATATTCATATTTACTGGTGATGTTATTCAACGTTCATATACGTTCAATGTACATAGAATTAGTTGAAATATCTAATTCTATGTGGCACTGCGTTACCGCATTAGCAAATAAATGCTGTAGTTATCGTGTCTGATGGAACAGGGTTGAGAGCGGTAAAAAATAAAACAAGCAGATGCGATAAATTGATTTATATTACAATAAACTAATTCTCACATAGATTCATTATGTACACGATACAATTATATTGCCGTAAACATTCAATCAAAATTGACTAGAATTGTGTTGATATCTACATAATTATTTACAAATAAGCTCCAATAAAAGTGTTTTCTATTCATAATTTATTTACAGATCTTTAGAAGACTAAATGTTAGAGAGAGGGCCCAGAGGACATTGAAGTCTTGAAACATTTTGTTGAATAGATCTGCAAAAAAATTACAAATAGTTACAGATACTTCAACTCAGTTGTGCGCGCGGCGCTATGTGTAGGTAAACCTGTATATACACAGTGACTTTGTGTGCGTGACAAGAGGTACAGTGAAGTTGCTCGGACGATCACGGCCGCGTCACTGTCACACAAATTAAAACTGCATAATTACTAGCCCACGCACACATAGCGCCGCGCGCACAACTGAGTTGAAGTATCTTTACTAGAAGTGAGAATATTTTACGTCAGTCTGACTATAATATGTACAAATATCTACTAACATATTCACATACAGCTAGCTAATCGCTATATCTATTGACAAACATGAGACAAATGGATTCAGAAAAAACGTTTGATTAGTACGGTAACACTGTATATTAACGAGAGATACACATAATTTAAATGCATAATTGTAAATGCATACAAAAACTATTCTATTTTGATTGGCAAAATGGCAGTACAGTTAAGTTTATAGCAACATCAATTAATTAAATCAGTACAGTTCAGACTAAGCTACTACAAGTGATTTGGCTTAGTATATACTCAAATTCGTACAATACCTATTTCAAAGTGTATTTCAGGAAATCACCAAACAGCTTTTATTAAATAAGGTACTATAATACATATTTAATTCAATAGTAGAACAAGCATTGGCTGGATTCAAACTTTTAAAAGCTAAAGTCGTCAAAATTTCGGAAAATATCAGTCCTGTGATTAGTAAGTCATATAACATAGTATGTGATAAAAAGCAGCTCCAAAGTCTGAGTAGTACCGTTTACAGGAATTGTGTTTTTATCAATTGTCTCTTGAATTGTAACGTACAATATTAATACAGCAGATCCTTGTACTAAGAACCTGCTTTAATTCTTTTAGTCCCATTCGGTCTGGTCAACTAGACCTTCGAGTACATATTCGTACATAGTTCACTTAAATTGGCTGCAACCCTTTTCACGTCCCACTGCTGGGCACGGGTCTCTCCCTATTATTGGGGAGGCCTGGAGCTTACTCCACCACGCTGCTCCAATGCGGGTTGGTGGAGATGCGGGTTAGTGGTCAACCCGCTGTCGGATGTTTTCAAACTGCCCATAAGGCCTCGGATAACGTTTAACGACTGTTATATATCGACAACAACCGGGACCGACGGCTTAACGTGCCCTCCGAAGAACGGAAACGCGCATGAAATTTTTTGCCATTAGCGGTCACCCATCTCGCACCCGACCGCGCCCGTTTGGCTTAGTTGCATAGATCATTTGCGTTCTACGCTAACCGCCGGGCTATGCGCGCTTCTTAAATTACTACCTGCAATAATCCACTAAAACTTTCGTGTACCTTCACGACCTCCGAGGCTAACCTTTATTCTTATTTTTTTAAAGTTAAACAAAGGCAAGCGCTCCTCCCTGTATTGTGACGAAGCTCTGTAATAATTCTCCCTTCAAGAAAAATGATGCTAGAATGCAGTACATAGGTTCAAAGCCTAGAGCATCACCAGGTATGCTACTCGTCAGAGGAGTGGCCTTTACGGGCGAACCCCTCGTCCCAATGTGCATGCACAATGTACCTTCTAGTTATATACAACTAGTGCGTGTGTGTGTCGGTGTCAGTGTTGTCGGTGCATGGAAAATGACGTTGTTAATTGAAATTGACATATTTAGAAATGTATGCGTCTGTAGCGATGAAAGAATATTTGTGAATATGTGACAAAATTAAAATGTGTGCTTTCTTCCCCCCGTACTAGATTTGGCACAAAAATTATGTATCGATGTGAGGCGCAATGCCCAATCCACTGACGGACAGGTGAGTCAGTTCAGTACCTTTTATGCTTTAAGGTTCAAAGTTACCCGTAAAGACGCATGCGTAAGCCTATGTAATGTACGTGTTATAATGTTTTATACATATGTACTTATATAGTGAATAGTATAAATGAAAAAAGTATTTGTGTTACGTTTTCATGCCTAAACCAGTAAACTGATTCCTAATGAAATTTGGTACACAGATGAGACTGATGAACCTTGAGAAAGGACATAGGTACGAGTACTTTAGTTTTATCGCGGAAAAATGTACTGCTCCCGTGAGATAGATCAGTATATCATACAAACTCAAATCACCCGAGAGAAACCCGGGGCTGATCACTAATTAATTTTAGGATTTATGAAATCCGTTAATTTATATTACTAGTATTTTTGAAAGCCCGTGAAAAGTAAATACGTGCTGGCGGTACGTGCTAGAATTCCCTCAGGCAATATCTTTTAAGCTGGAGTGTTGCCCCAGTCAACAGTTTTAGGAAGGTGCCAAAATCGTAAGAAGTATCAAATTAATGCAAGATATTTTTAAACCGGTCACATATTCATATGATAGAATTGCTATTGTGAAGTTGTGCCCGGGTTCATAAAAATCGTAGATGCCTTAAAGTTATTTTTTTTAAATTGTAAGATAGGTACTCTATAAATTCCCTTGAGCTTAAAGAATAGTTATGAATGAGACAGTTGAACATATAGGTAAATTGTGTTCAATCTCATCCAATTCACTTATCCTTTTATTTCGAGTGCCTTTCAGTTAAATGGCTACTTATGGTTGGTTATAATGCTACTCCTTTGCTTTGTATAAGGTGTTTGTTTTTCAACTAAAATATACGTGCGACGTGATTTATTTCATTAATAACATCATAAGGAATCTCAAGACATTGAAATTTTATGAAGTATGTACTGTTTTGTTGTTCTATTTTTGCATTTCATACATTTTAAATATAGAATAACCCAAATGGCAATAGCAAATGGTAATATCTACCTACTGTTCGTCACGTTCATTGAATAAAAGTGTTTTTTAAAAGTACCTACATATAAAAAGTGATTTGCACATTTAAACCGAGAAAGCAAATTAGTATTAACTTCCTTCTTATATTGCTACTATTTGTTAGTAGATTTTATTTAGTAAACCTGCATTGGAGCAGCGTGGAGAAGCAATTCCACCCAATAATGGGGACAGATTCATGCTCAGTAGTGGGACGCAAAAAGGGTCTCAGCCAAATTATGCTTACATACTTACTTAAAAAATAAGATATTAATGATCTTCGTATTATTTTTCGTTAACATATCTATTTAAATTATATTGCTTCAACACCCTTTTGCATTACCATCAAAAAACCGTATCATGGCGTTGATATTATCAAGATACTAGTATTACTCCGCTGCGGGGAAATTTTTTCCTGCCCGGAAATTAAAAGATCATAGACAACAGCTTATACAATATACCACAAAATACAGTTATTAAAAATATTTACTTAATATATTCCATCAATTTAATGGTTCATTTTGACAGAGTTACGATCATATTATTTTATCGTAGGTAAGCATTGCGTTGTAAAGTTGTAGGTACGAGTATGTTACAAAATTAGAACCTGTATTTGAAACATTATGGTATAAAAATTTTAGTTTATGTGCAAACAAAATTTACGTTAGTGTAACTACAACTAACTTGTTTGCAACTAAAATTATTGTAGGAAGTTTTCTCTACTTTCATGAGTATCAAAATTCTGATTTAAAATGTTGTGACTAAAAAAGTATCCCACGATATTTGTCATGTATATTTTAACAAGGGCATGGGCGTACCGAGTGGGGAGGGCAGGGGGGGCAGTTGCCCCCCTTGATCAAGGTCCAGATTCAAGGATTCAAAAATCCCAAAAGATCTCCTAAACGAAAAATGAAACCTATAAAGAAAAAGCTAGATATGCTACCTCCTGCTGTTTGTGCCTGTCTTCGTGAAACGTGGAAGACAAATTTACGCGCAGTAGGTACTTGCGCGGTACTCAGTTTCAAAAAAATATGATAGCGATATAAAGTCATAAAAATAAGGATTAAATTTTAAATCATGGTAGCGAAATACGCACGAATGTGTTGACTGTGATGTCTGTGATATAGGTAAGTGCCTCCATTAAACAACGTAAGTAAGCTTTAAAATCATTGGTTTAACATTCTGCCGTACTGCTTGATTGGCTTGGTCACGATTGTATCATTCACTTCGTGTTGAATATGTCCTATTCGTTGCCAGCTTCCTTCGTGTCGAATGCATACCGTTAGCTGCGCTCAAGGTTCATTCATATTTTCCAGAAAGAGTTGCTGTGAATGGATGTAAAGTGGCATCCGATATTATTATAATACTCTAATTTTGCGGGTTACATGCGGACATATCGCGGCGATTCGTCGCCGGCGTCTCTCGCGTCGAGCGCGAGCTTCCCGTGCCGCTAGCTGTGTTCGTGGTGAGTGCGTGGGGACAGCGAGCCAGGGCCGGACTCAGCGCTCGAGTCGCCCGCGTACACCTCGGACAGCCCACCGGCACTGCCGCCCCCGCCGCCGCTGCCACCGCCGCTACCGCCACCGCCTCCTACGTAAACAACAAATTTTATGTTAGAACAACGGGTCTGCATAATTTAGTTACAGCTTTGATTATGTCCAAAAATACACTTCAAATACATATCAGAATAATAAATAGCAAAGTCACTTTAAGGTTTTCAAGCATATTCTATTGTATAAAACATAATTTTGTCTTAAGGTAATATAAATTAAGTAATCTATACATATAATAAAACTGTAAGCAGGGTCAATTCTGTACATTGCATATAAATTTAAAAAAATACTTCTAGGGGTCTTTTTATAAGTAACAGAAGCTAAAAATATAAGTTTTGAAATTATTGTCTGTCTGTCTGTCTGTCTGTCTGTCTGTTGTTAGCTTTTCACGCAAAAACTACTGGACGGATTTTGATGAAACTTTTTTTGTTTTATATATATTGGTCCTCGCTAACATTTAGGCTATAGATAATTTTAAAAATCACCCTTTAAGGGTGTTAAATGAGCGATGAAAATTTGTATGGAAAACTTGGATTTTTTCAATAGATTTTCTTGAAATTTGGTATAAATATTTTCTAACCAAAATAAAAGAATACGTGTTTCAGCATTTCCCGAAATTCACTCTTTAAATGTCAATTTTCTTTGAAACTCTTTGAAAATTTAGTGTCGAAACTTGATGTACAGAATATTTTTGTGCAGAGTAATATACTTATAATTTTGTATTTGTAATCTTTACTAACATAGTAAGAATTCTATTTAAGCTTTTTTCAAAACTACCCCTCAATAGCAAATAAAATGGATTCGAAAGTTGGTATCTCAAGCGTACAATAATTAACCTTAACTTAATATTTCAGTCTCAAATTCTTTTCCCTTCTTTGAATGTTGTGTTTACTGATATATTGTTGAATGAATTTCCGTAACATAAGTGTGTATTTAATATCAATCGGGTGATAAACAAAAAAAATATGTTCATTTACACAATACGCGACATAAACTTAAAAGGCACTTTGGGGAATTTGTATGAAAGTTTCGGTAACAGCCCATTTAAAACCATAAATAAAAGTTTAAATTTAAGTACCTAAAATTATTTTGAACTCTCACTAATATTGTCGACTATATTAAATATACTTAGATCAGCTTACTGTATTTTCTTTCGTTGGCCGAGAATGGCTAGACTAGGTACCTAATAAGCACATCGCGAGCCTTACCGCCGCCGAACCTTATATCACAGGCTCCATTGAGTTAGTTGCTCAGCTTATTAGTCTTCTTTTGGGGTGGAAGATTATGAACAGGCTGCAGCTGAAACGATTATTATCGCTACATTATATCAAGCTGCAACCTTTTTAGCATTCCACTGCTGAGCATGGAGCTCTCCCAATATTGAGGAGGCCTCTAGCTCCGATGAACCGAAATCCAAATCTTACAATCTCAATGCATCCAGCTTTAAGGTTGTAAGATACGGAATCTAAACCTTCATACAGAATGTACAAAGCCTTAACAAAACGAGACTACTGCAGACATCTAGGTGACGAATAGTTAAACTTTTAGTGAACCAACTGTTAATCTCAATATCTACCTATTTGGTAATTTGACATTCGATTTATCAACCACAAAGTTTACATGTCATACGGTAGATGGCGTTATTGAGCAATATTCATTTCTTCTCCAAAGTGATTCGATGGAGATAATTTCAAATAAAAGCCTTATGTCTAATAAAAGTAAGTACATAGTGTAAAAAAAATAAAAAATAACATTTCACACGTATAGCCTCACATTAGGGTAGATATACCCTGTGTCGTGGGTGCCATGAACACACATAGAGACAGAAACACAACCACCCAGACCGAGAACAGTTTAAACTCATCATTGAAATTTCTGCTTCGCCCGGATTCTTACCCGGGACAGTTCGATTAGCAGTCCGGCATGGTAAACATTGCGCCACGCGGGTTGTCCCATCGTTGGGTAGGTATACGTATGATGCTGAACATTGTTAATTGGACCAATGATAACTTAACTCATTTTTTGCGTCTCTTTATTGCGTACGGGCTGAGGGCTCATCCACACACGTTGATTGATGGAGATATTAAGGATTCTTTAAAGATTCTTTATAAAAATATTCTTTATTTCCAAATACAGATAGCACACTGAGACCCTGCCTTCTGCTTTAGTTTTCACAATGTTATATGAGTTATGACTTATGACCAAACTGCTGTCCGCAAGTTTTAAACCTATAGTTTATTAATTGACCTAACAATTATTTTTCCGATTGTTTAATCCTAAGTACGTGTATGTTTAGAAATTTTATCTCCCAACTACAAGTAGTTGTATAGTGCACCTCTTTTCTGCAGTAGGTTAAAGCTATGTATATAGAATGAGTCTATAAATTCTTTGCAGTATAAATTCACCCAATTTACTAAAGATACTATTTTTAACATAGATGAAGCCACGGGCATAGCAGTATCTCTTAACTTTAATAAACGAGGTACATATTTGTAAAGAGAATCTGATTGCGCGAGAAAAGCGAAACGTGAGAAAAGTGGATAGGTAGTAAGATCAGTACAGTAAGCATTCCTTACTGTTTTAGGTTTGAAGGATTTAGAAAAAATACATTAGGTTTCTTCTGAACATATGAACATTGTATTATAAGTGATTTCACTATAATGTAATAATAATCTACCTACTACTTATTCAATGCAAATAAATAATCTTTAATTTTTAATCAATCCATTTTATAAAAGTCTTTATACACGCGGACGACGTCGCGGGCACAGCTAGTAAAGTAATATATTCCCATCATACTATAAATAAGAAAATTAACGATTTTTTTTCACATTCATAGACTTTAGAGGTTCATATTATTTATTTAGCTGACAGAAAAATTAACAGTTATATTGTATAAGGAGTTTGTTAAGGCTTTTGCTAGAATCTAATTTGAAGCGTGTAAATAAAAGAACGTGTCTTTAGACTACGACATGACTACAAGACAGTACCTACGTAGTTTGTTTGACTACGAGCACAAATGACCGTAGCGTATGCTACGTCGTATTCTGGTAAAAAAAAATAATGTAGTTTAAAAAACTAAAAAACACGCTTTTGAGAAAATACGAACTAAAAACTAAAAAAATAAGAAGAAAATGTATATTACTGTAAATAAAGCGTGGGGTGCATGGTGTCAATAGTATCTTAAAAACCACCCCACGCTTTATTTACAGTAATATACATTTTCTTCTTATTTTTTTAGTTTTTAGTTCGTATTTTCTCAAAAGCGTGTTTTTTAGTTTTTTAAACTACATTATTTATTTTTAATTTTTTAGTTGGATTTTTATTCTCATATTATTGCATTGTCATCGGCCCTTGACCCCTATGCAAATTTTCAAGTTAACCAGAAAATTATATAAATTAACAAAAATCATATTTTGCAAATTGAAAAATGGAATAATTTTATCAAATTAATGTATTGTCATCGGTCCTCAATAAATCTAAAAAGTTTGAACGAAATCTGGCCGTTTAAAGTGGGTCAAAATCGCGCCCAAAGAAGTCGGTTACAAACATACAAACATACAGGTGAAGCTAATAAAAAGCGTGTAACAAGGAAATCACATAAAGAGCGCGCATGGCCCGGCGGCTAGCATAGAACGCTGTAGTGTGTAGCTAGGACTGTTAATATAAGTATAGATTTAATGTAATTGTAGTTATTCATAATAAGGACATTATTTGGACAACACGTCTTTCAATCCCTTACGAACCTGAGCAAGTCTCTACAATGCAAGAGATCTATGCAGCTAAGCCAAACGGGTGCGGTCGGGTGTGAGGTAGGTCACCGTTAGTACCTAGCAAAAAGTTTCATGCGCGTTTCCGTGCTTCAGAGGGCATGTTAAGCCGTCGGTGCCGGTCTACAGATAACAGTCGTTAAATTTTGTCGGACGCCTTATGCTCGGTTAGAAAACATCCGACAGCGGTTTAGCCATTAACCTGCATCTCTTCAAACCTGCATTGGAGCAGCAGCAGTAAGCTCCAGGCCTCAGAAATAAAACAAAAGTCTATTAGAATGTATGTACATTCTGCTATTAAATTAACATTGTAGAAGAGGGTCCGAACTATGATTCATTTTGAAATTAAAAAATAATATCTATTGTTATATATTTACCTTATGTTTATCTTTTATTGTATTGTGTTAATTTACTCAGCATACAAATAGTTATTAGCAAGTCGCAAGGTAATAATGTAGATCAATAGTTTAAATAACCTTCGGGTGAATAACAAAATGGCAGGCAGTCGTGCGCGTTGTAAATAATTTAATTATAACTAGGCTCAGTTAAGACTAATTATGTACGAGAAAAACACTAAGGAAAAAATAAGAAACAAAGGCCTCGCATAATAGATTAAGAGCACGCAATGGCTAGATGTCCATTATATATTAAAGCAAAAGTTTTTCTCTGCATGTTACACACAGGGATAAGAATTGTTTAGTGTGTAATTTACAAAACAAACACTCCTATCATTATTGAAATTAACAACAAATTTGTTTAGGTTTTGGAGTAAGAGTCCTAAAACATTTTGCAGTAGTGAATTGAGTACTGTGAATGTACCACGGATTGTACTATCCACCAAACCGCATTGGAGCAGCGTTGTAGGGTAAGCTGGGCCTACCGAATAATGGGGAGAGACCCTTTACAGACTCTTTCTTTTTTAACTCTTAAAAAATCCTTGTTGTTTTCAAAGCAATAAAATATGAACTATCAGCTGTATAATCTCTAAACATAGCAATCTTCTAATGGCAGCAGTTAGGCAATGTCGATCGCTAGTTAATTAAGTACAAAAGGGTGTACTTGCTACAATACGAAATTTTAAAAGGGAATATTTTCATTAAAAGTTCTCTTTTGCAAATGTTTACCTCTCTTGTTTTCGAAGCAATAAATATACTATCAGCTGTATAATCACTATAGCAATCGTGTAATTGGAACAGTTCGGCGAATGTCGATCGCTCGTTAACAATGTACAAATGGGTGTTTTTTGTTACAAGCTTCGTGCAAATTAATGTGAATAATGCGTTCACACTCCGAATGAGCTTTATTAAGTGCGTTTTGAGAGAACTAGCAAAAAAAAAAAAACGATTCACGCATATATAAGAAGTTTAAGTAAATAAGAGTCCGTCCAAAATTAGTATAAAAATGAATCTGGGGCGGAGCTTGATGTTTTAGTTCATAGTTTCGTTTTTTTATTATATTACAAAGTAGCAACCTCTATTCTCGAAGCGCGCATGGCTCGGCGGCTAGCGTAGAACGCAAACGGTCTACGCAGCTAAGCCAAACGGGCGCGGTCGGTTGTGAGATGGGTGACCGCTAGTGGCAAAAAATTTCATGCGTGTTTCCGTGCTTCGGAGGGCACGTTAAGCCATCGGTCCCGGTTGTTGTCGATAGATAACAGTCGTTAAACCTTATCGGAGGCCTTATGGGCGGTTTGAAATCATCCGACAGCGGGTTGGCCACTAACCCGCATCTCCACCAACCCGCATTGGAGCAGCGTGGTGGAGTAAGCTCCAGGCCTCCCCAACAAGGGGAGAGACCCGTGCCCAGCAGTGGGACGCAAAAAGGGTTGCAGCCAACCTCTATCCTGCATTCAACAGATTTTACTATCATATTTTAAGAAAGAAGATTTTCCTATGTGTAAGGACACTGACACAAACACCTAGACCGAGAACAGAAAGTTTTCAATAAATAAACTATCAACCAAATCAATCGCATTATAGCAACACAAATTTCGATAGCTACTCGTAATTAAGTACAAATGGGTGTTCTTGTTACGAGCTTCGTGCAAATTAATGCGTTGCGTTCACACTCCGAATGCCTCGCTTTTATTGATTGTGGTTAAATTCTGTATCCTTTACTACTCCAACAGAATTAATGGGTGATTGGTCGCTTCCGTCGCAAGTAGACCAGGAGGCTAAGACCTTGTCAAATTACACCTTGTAATCCTTACTCACAAATAAATGATATACAAAAGTTTGACGTTCCGTTGGGTCGTACAGCTTATGTATTACTATAAAACCAATGGTTTTTACTCTATAGTAAGACGAAGAGAAATGAAAACGAGTATTAGAATTAAAACGAGTAGTGGCGGTCCTCTACAGTCCGCTTTGCACGCTCCTTTTTACTACGGACGTGTAAGTTATGGGACAACTCAACTGAGGTATTTCCAGTGGACTATGACATGAGATTCTTCAAGAAACCTGTAAAAAAGTTCTCTTTCAAAGCCGGCAATGATCGGGTGGCTCCCTTAACACTACGCGGCCTGTTTGCCTTTTTGTTCGGTAGATAAAAAAAAGAGTTTAGAAATAAAAGAAATTGAAAACCAGTACCTACCTATAGACTAGCCATTTTGTCTACTAACAAGAAGATCATATTCTAATACAAAAGAAGCTGTGAAAAATGTCAAACGGCGCTCCCAGTCCCATACAGTCTTTTTTACCTAAGATAAATATTACAAATAAATATTACTGTTTTATAAATGTGAAAGTATGTTTTGTTTGTAGGTCCTGCAATCACGTTGCAACACTGCTACCTATTGACCTGATTTTTTGGATGAAGATAGTTTAGGGGTTGGAGTAGTCTCCGTGGGATATTTCTTCTGGATATGCCTACGTCAGTTCATAGGCTACTTTTATCCAGGAAAAATATCTCATTCTTACGGGGAAAATGTGTAGTCCACGCGGGCAGAGCCGGAAAATCGGAAATGTAGTGAGTTACAATTTATACAAAGAAATATTCACGACACGAAAAACAAGACCACGTTATAAAGCGGAGGTTGAACATAAACTGTAATGATGTTGAAATATTTTATCATGTTCCCAGTGTAGACGTGGTTACACTTTAATTACGTGAATCGGACCGTATTTCAATGTTGAGTTACGTTTATTATGAAAATTGAGGCAAATTGGATTGGTGGGCTAGAAACATTCAACATGCCACGATCGATAAGTACCTACGTAATGATATTTTGCAGGAAATTTACTATGGCAGAGAATATTTTTATATACTACTAGCGAACTCGGCAGACATTGTCCTGCCTTAATGTATCAGAAATAAAATAATATTGCGACTATAAATTGAGATGTAAGCTATCCTATCTTTCAAGTTGGATCAAACTGCACACAGTGTGCAAATTTTAATAAAATCGGTTAAGTACTTTAGGTTAAGTAGTACGAGCGAGTCCATCGCGGACAAACAACGTGACACGTAATTTATATATATTAAGATTATGTTATGTAAATCCTAAGAGTTTCCAGCAAGACCTAGACTTTCCAACCCATACTGGTAAAAGTTTAAGCTGCTACGGAAATATCCTTTATTTCTTTTCTTTTCGGAATCCAAACGGTTTTTAAAGATCATAAATTAAGTTTTTAACAAAAAAATAGAACCGACTTCAAACGGTAAAAAATAAAATTGTTCAGTACCTACTTCTTCTTGCTTATGGTAATGACTCTTAAAACTATTTCTGGAGTCGGGCCCTTAGTAAATGTCGTACCATTCGTTTTAAATTGGCACCGACAGTACAGACAGTGGGACAGTACCTACTTCTTCTTGCTTATGGTAATGACTGTTAAAACTATATTGGAGTCGGTGCCCATTCAGAACGAAAGGTACACTATATTTACTAAGACAGGACATTTCACTAAGGGCCCGACTTCAAAAATAGTTTTAAGAGTCATTACCATAAGCAAGAAGAAGTAGGTACTGAACAATTTTATTTTTTACCGTTTGAAGTCGGTTCTATTTTTTTGTTAAAAACTTAATTTATTTCACTCTTTTTAGTAATTTTAATAATTCTGTATGTATTAGCACAATTGGAAAAAAAATCACTTAACTTCTAAACTTTAAACAGATTTACCTTTTATAATCATGTTTATCTAATAGCCATCTAAAAGACTGAAAGACATACTATCAGTCCACTTGAACGTTTAAATTAAAGAAAGAATTTGCTCTCAGCTCCTAAACGTTGAGGAGTTGTACCTTCAATCATCAGTTAAGCAACAGCAGGTGATAATTACCAGACATAAATATTTGTATTATGTTAAAAATATGACTAAAAGCATGTGTGTGCCTATTAAGTTTCAGTGTTTCCCTCGATTTCCCTAATATCACATCATCAGATTTTGACATGGGGACAGTTGGACCACCTCAGGAATGTAAGATTTCGAACAAAAAACCATTTATTGAAAGAATTTGCTCTCAACTCCTAACCGTCGTAGTACCTTCCATCATCAGTTCAGCAACATGATATGACGATAATTATACACAAATGTTTGTTTTGCTTTGTAAAAATATGAAAATCATTTGTTGTGCTATAAAATTTGAATGTTCCTTTCGATTTCTCTGGGATCCCCTCATCAGACTTTGACTTGGTGACAGTTGGACCATCTCGGGAATGTAAGATTTCGAATAAAAAACTATTTATTGAAAGAATTTGCTCTCAACTCCTCACTGTCGCAGTACCTTCCATCATCAGCTCAGCAACATGAGATGATGATTTCTATGCGTAAATATCTCTTATGCTTCAGAAACTATAAGAAAATCAATGTATGTGCCTATAAAATTTGAGAGTTCCCCTCGATTTCCCTGGGATCCCATCATCAGATCCTGATTTGGTGACAATGGGACCACCTCGGGAGTATAACCATACGAACAAAAAAAGAATTATGAAAATCGGTCCACAAACGGCGGAGTAATCGGTGAACATATATAAAAAAAAAAAAATACATACAGCCGAATACAGTACCTCCTTCTTTTGGAAGTCGGTAAAAAAGAAATGCATTCGTTCTATGTGTCAACTTAATCAGATAGATTCTTGTAAGCCGCACTTTCAAGATTTAAAATAATGACACTCCCATCTCTATACATTTATGAAATATCCTTAATGGTAAAAAAAGATATAAATAAATATGAAACCCTAAAATCAAAAAGATGTAATAAAAATTGTGTTCGATTGCGTCAAAAACAAAACAATACCATAAAAGCGTTTTTTGCATGGGACAAAAATATATAATAATTTACCTGAATCCCTCAAATCTAAAACAAATTGTGATTTTAAACGAGCACTTAAAACGTACTTATTTACAAAAGCGTACTTCTCGGTTTCTGAATTTCTAAACGATGAACTTTAACTTCGTGAGGGAATACGGGATTAAAAACCTGGGAGGTTTTTTTTCCGCCGGCTATTTTTTCCTCTCAGTGTATAAAAACCCAGGTAATTGGGTGCCCAAAGCCGATGACGCTGATAAAACGCTGATCCTGGGGGCTTATGATTATGATTATGAAAATACCGTGTAAATAATTACCAAAAACAATTTAAAAAAAAACGCAAATATGGGACGAATATAAATCAATGATATGATTAGTTAATTAAATACTTAATTAAATTAAAATTTCTAAGTTAGATTTTAGTCAGTACTTTTATTTATTAATAATATACCTTTAATATAATATTTGCATACCTTACTGAGGTAAATATGTCGGATTATTAAATGTATAAAACAACTTTTGTAATACCCATATTTGTGCAAATAAATCATTTGTCTTTGTCTTTAACATTTACCTGTACTAAGAGTACATATTATATTATGTATGAGAGCAAAAGTCCGAAATGAACGATAATTACGAAGCAGTTCGGTCTTTTACCATTATAGGTTGTTCAATCTTAGGTGTTACTGGAAAATCTTAATATTGACCGTAGTTCGGGCTTTCACAAAAATATAATCATAATCATAATCTTTATTGGATCTATTTTTGGGTTACAATTGATTATAATTTACATAGGTAACTTAGAGCTCCAAAAATAGTTTATGCCTGTGATGGCGTTCCAAAAATTGACAATACAATTAAACATATAATTCATATAAATAAAATAAAATTACAAAATAAAATTAAATTAACAAATTAGGAATTTATAATTATTTTACATTTTAAAAACTCTATACGTCATTTTAAATATGAAAATATGAAATTAAATATTTGCATGTCTATACACTTTCAAATTTGTCATTAAAATATTCATTGCAATTATAATAACATTTATTTGTCAATAATTTCTTTAATTTACGATAGAATAAATGTGGTCTTTTTCAATTTCCTTAAGTGTATTTGGCAATTTGTTATAGACCTTTACAACCATGCAGTAGGCACCTTTACTAAATATGCCTAGTTTTTTATTTTGTGGATAAGCAAGATTATTTTTTCGCCGAACGTTATATTTAGAATCATTCAAGTTAAATAAATGATTTTGTTTTCTTGCGAACATCATAATTTCTAATAGGTATACACAAGGTAGTGTTAATAATTGGAATTTTTTAAACCATGGAAGGCAACTGTCTGTTTTCTTTATACCCGCTATAGCCCGCACGCATTTTTTTTGGCAGGTAAATATGTCGTTGATGTTAGACGCGTTTCCCCAAACCACAATGCCATATTTTATCCAAGCATAAGCATATGCGTAATATGCTGATAAAGCTACTTGTGTGTTGGTACTTTTCTTTATTTCCCGTAACCCATAAACAAATTTGTTTAGTTTAATTTTTAATAAGTCGATATGTGAATGCCATGTCATATTACTATCTAAAGTTATACCTAATAAATTAAAATTGTCAACTATATCAATGTCAATATTATTATATTTAAAAGCAAATGTCAAAGGATTTTTTTGATAAGGGTAAAATTGTATTAACTTTGTTTTCGTGAAATTAATGATTAAATTTTGATTTCGTAGCCAATTTGTAATAGTATTAAATATATCATTTAGATTTTCGGTCAAATGAAGTTCATTTTGTGTTTTTAAAATAACTGAGATATCGTCTGCAAATAAAACAGAATGTGCATTTAATAGTTTTGGAAAATCGTTTAAATAGATTAAAAATAATATACATCCCAATACACTACCCTGTGGAATGGAGTTATATAATGTTCTTTCTAGAGAAGTTATCTGTTCAACAGTCTTATTGGTTTCATTTCTGTAATCAATAGCTACATATTGTTTACGATTGGTTAAATATGACTTAAACCAATCATGAGCTAAACCACGGATACCAATCTTCCATAATTTATCTAATAATATGTTGTGGGATACTCTGTCATAGGCTTTTGTCATATCAAGGAGTATGCCTACTGCGTATTGTCTGTTATTCAAGTATTCTAGAATTTTACTAGTGTATTCAAAAACTGCCAATGAGGTGGATTTGTTTTTTTGGAATGCATATTGATCACAGTCTAATAATTTAAATTTATTTAAAAATGAGTATAAGCGATTACACATTGCTTTCTCAAATATTTTCGAGGCTATTGGTAGTAATGCTATCGGTCGGTAGTTTGAGGGATCGTGTCTGTCCCCTTTCTTGAATAATGGTTTTACTACTGATACTTTTAATAGGTTCGGAAAAGTGCCTTCATTAAAGGATTGGTTAATTAGTTTTGTAAAAGGTTTCACTAAATATGTACTACTCTTTTTTATTAAGATCGTCGGTATACTATCATAACCTACACTGAATGTATTTTTAAGTTGTTTGATTATGGAATTTACTTCGTTTTCTGTGACTGGTTTAATATAGATTGTGTGTGACGTTGATAAATTGTTAGTGCTATTTTGTACTGTATTTTTTATCATGGGTCCTCCAATGTTTACGAAGAACTCGTTAAATTTTTCTGCAATTTTGTATGGGTCGGTAACAGTATTATTTTGAACTTTTAATTGTATATTATGCTTAGGTTTAAATTCATTGCCTTTTTTCTCCTGAATAAGACGCCACATTGTACGTATCTTATTACATGAATTATTCATTCTTCTTATATTATTATGTCTCTTTGCCATTTTAAGAACTTTTTTCAATATTTTACAGTAAATTTTATAATGATTATACACCTAAATAATGTGATTATACACCTAAATAATGTTATTTTGTAGGAAATAAAATATACTTAAGTATGAGTTTTCTTTGGTGTAGTTTCCTAATGTTAACCGACTTCAAAAAAGGATGAGGTTTCTTAATTCGGCCGTATATATGTTTTTTTTTTCAATGAACTGTATCAATGCTTACTGTGCTGGACTACCGATCGAGGGTTCTGGGGGCTTAGCCAAAGTAACATTGCTTCGTAGTGAAGGCTACAACTAAAAGTTCTGTTTGTCTACGCATTTGCATGGGAAGGTGGTCGATGAAAATTCGATAGTTTAGGGTTTCGTTACAAATTTTAATATAGTGTAGTGCAGTAAAATTATAACAGTGACAACACAAGAACAGTGTGTCTGAACCTTTATGTCTTAGAACTAAAAAGTGCAGTGTCAGTGGGCGCTCCCGTCAATAATATTATCTCTAAGCAATTAAAGTCAGCGTAAAATTACTTGTCATATAGACAGACTAGATTGTAATCAATAATAAAGTTCCTTTAAGGTGTTTTATACCACAAAAACATTTCACAGCTTCGGAGGGCACGTAATGCCGTCGGTACCGGATGTTGCCGATAGCTAACAGCCGTTAAAACTTGTTGGAGGCCTTATGGGCGGTTTAAAAACATCCAACAGCGGGCTGGTCACTAATCATCATCACCACGTTGGAGTAGCGTGGTGGGGTAAGCTCCAGGCCTCTCTAATAATGAGAGACTCGTGCCCTTTAGTGGGACACAAAAAGGGTGACTTCTGTTGAAATGTTTTATTATGTTCATAATGTTAACATGGCCATGCTTTAATTGTGAATTGGACCATGTTTCAGTGTTGATTTACGTTTATGCGCAGAAGTAACGAATCGAGGCAAATTGGATGATAGGTGACCTAGAAACATTGCGCGATCGATATTTATTTATGCATATTTTGCGGCTATTATTAATATGGTAATTCGGCCTCTGAGAAAGGTTTACGGACTTTAAAATTCTTTAGTTACATTATATTTTGTTATTTACAACTGTAGCAAGGGGTTTACGGTATAATATACGATATTTTGATTCAGATTCCTTTCTGAAACATTTCTTTACACAGAAAGAAACCCTGAACCCATAAATTTGAGATGTTTTATTAAAACTTATTCTTATTTATAGAAAACTTAAGTTATGATATAACATAAGGACTTTGATTCAGTTTCCTTTCTGAAACATTTCATTAAGTACATAGAAAGAAACTCTGAACCCAGAAAATTGAGATAAATTAATAAAACTTATTCTTATTTATAGATAACTCAGGTTAATTTCCTTTACAAAATACTCACAAGTTTAAGAATTTTGGTATTTATAACATTCTCTGAGTTCATCATAATTTAGGAGCAGTTTGCAATATAAATAGAAGTGAATTTGAATTAAGTACACATAACTGCCAATGTTTGACGAATCGTGTAGTTGACGTGAAAATTCATGATTTTTGTGCATCGATATAATATAAGTAGGTAGATTCACAGTCGCCGCGTAAAAGTGGCACCGGCAAAAGAAGGCATAACGGCAGCAATATGCCTTCTTTCGCTTTCATTTGTTAAACCGCCACGCACGTGTCGCACGTCAGTGATGCCAAAGTCCGCAGTAAAAATTTGTAAAAATAACACTCTAAAAACGCAAAAAAAGTATGGAGTATCATATTTCCAGTGAGTACATCTTTATCTTAATTTAATAACGCATATTTATTATACTTTAAGACTATTTATTATTATTTTAGTAAAATTTGTTTGGTATTGTAAATATGGCGGTAAATTAATCTTGTAAACGAATTTGTGCTTTATTGTAATGCTTTTGGTTTCATTTTTCAATAAACTCCTATTTCGTAAGTCTAAAGTCGTAAAATTTTATTGCCGTATTATATACATCGAACCAGAAGTAGGGGTGCACGATATAAATCGATATTTCGTAAAATATCGATATATGTATGCGATATATCGATGCAACCCGATATTATCGAATCATCTAGTATCGATACGTACAATCGATATATTTCATTCGATATATAAAGTATCGGGATAAATTAAAAGCAAATTCCATTTCTTTTTTATGTAAAATGATTATACTTTTAATTAAGTTGTTCGCAATAACAAAACGCAAAGACACGAAATTCTACTACTCTCCGTGAGGGCAGTTCTAGTAGTAATTTATAATCTGTATTATGTATCTATAATATGTGTCTGTGGATACGTAGTACGCAGTATCGGATGGTATCGGGCCTACTTAGTTTGTGATCTGTGGCTTCGTACTACCTATATCTTTAATTAATCTGTGGTTTGTGAGTGATTACCCGCTTCTTTCATCGTTCTCTCGCACTACAAAATAAGCAAGTGCACGCCTCATAATCTCATCCTTCACAATAAAATTGATTATTTATAAAGGTGTATATAATATAAGTATGTAGATACACTCGTTTTCATGTGCCAAAGCTCTTGTACTGTCTCAAGATCATCTTTCAAGGTGTCACTACTGTTGAATTGGATGGTAATTAAATTGAAAATTTAAACATTTATAAATGGAGTTAAGGAGATCCAAATGACAATAATTATAGTGTAGTATAAAGAAGCAACATGTTAATTTAAAATCCCAACAAAAATAGTTTCACTGTAAATATATATAGAAATAATGTTCTTTCTGTTTGAAATTAAAAATATACTAAAACTATGAAGAACAGTCGATATTTTTTTTTTGTTTATTTAATTACAATTAAACCACATCGAATCAGACCCTGAAAAGTGAAAGGGTTCTATTCCTAAGTATAACGAAGCGTAAGAGAAAAAAAAAGACTCGATTAGTAAAGTATTTCGGTAGCTATCGTGTTAACAAGCAAAAGCTTCCACAGATACAGACACACAGACGTCCAAGACAGAACTTTTTTAAACTGTTTTTAACTAGTTTACCTAAATAACAAAAAAGGCATCATAAATATCATGAGTGTTAAAAATAGTGTTTTTTCTTGATATGTTTGTGTATATATTATCTTACAAGTGCAATATATGATACATAGAGACATTTTAAGTTTGAAAAATCAGATGTTTTGCGCGAAGTGACAGTAGTACCCACCTCAACGCTTCGCTTAGGAGGCGTGCAATAAAAGTTGTCTGTATTGTTTAATACAGTTTACAAAATTGTGTAAATACAGTTAGTGTGCAGTTATCGCTTTATTTGAGGGCTCCAGTTAGTAGATTTAACGAAAACCTATTAGAAGTGTGGGTTGATTACAAAGTACGGTTCCCAAAGTTATATAATGTAGCATATAAATATTTAACAATGGTGGCAAGTTCCATCTGAGCGACTTTTCTCAAAAACCGCACATGTTTTAACTCAGCAGAGAAGCAGACTGCAAGCCAAAAGAGTAAATAAAATTTTATTTTTGCAAGGTCTAGAGAAAAAGTATTGGTATTTATAAATAAATAAAGTTGATTTGTTTCTGCACTCTGTTTTACTCATATTAACCTGAACCCTATCTAATATTGAATATTATAGACTAGTTAAATACAAATCATTTACGATATATCGAAAATATCGATATATTTGTACGATATATCGCAAAGTATCGATAGAACACTATGATATATTATATCGACAAAAATATCGATATATTTATCATATGAACATCCCTAACCAGAAGGTGATAAGTAACAATTTAACATTGACTTATAGTCTTACTTATGTCAGTACCATAAGGTTTAAAATAGATAAAAAGTAAGATACCTTAAAATATTTTTTTGTTTAGAATACTTGTATACATCTATAATAAGTACGTTTTTACGCGGCGCCACCTTTTGACTCAATTTTGTATGGGAACCTTGCATCTACCTACTTATATTATATCGATGTTTTTGTGACAAAATGATGTTCGCTTACTAAGTATTTAAAACTTTGGATAAACAGACTTATAGATGGAGGTGTGGGTCGGTATTTAAACCCTGGTACTCCTTTTGCGTTCAACTTCTGAGCGTCTCTATTTAGGTACGAGTATATACTAGTAGTACTGTACACCAGGAAAATCTAATCGCGCCTGTTTCGCATGTGTGTCAAGTTTCATTGTGTGTCAAGTCTGACATTAATTACAATTCTTAACACTTATAAAATAAAACACTCATGTAGGTATATCCCAACCAAGATTGTGGGGGATATGTACGCAATCTCTACCACCCCCACAATCGTGGTCAATATTTCTTAGATGAAATATCTATTATTAAAAAATACATACCGTGATGTGCTAAAGGAACGCAGTAGGAAGAGCCGGCGCAGTGCCGCGGCCGAACCTTTTCGTAGCGGCTCAGGTGTTGCAACTCGCAGTCCGAATGGTGTTTTTCTACTGCACGCAAAAAATAACCTTTTACTTTTTAAATAAAATGAAAAGCAGGCGCCTTAGAGCAACGATGAATACCAGCATGTATCGTCGTTTCTCTAAGGTGTGCATGTAGGCTATTTGGCCTATTGAACACAATGGTCGCTGCAGCCCATGGAAATCATAAAACCTTAAGCTAGGTTCACACCTTTGTAGCTTCGGGATTAAGAATAGAGCTACGGTATCCCCTGCCTGATGGTAAGAGGTGATTAAAAGGGGACTTCCGGGGTTGTGGACGGTGTGAGTGGGAGCTCGATCCACCCAGTCAGCAGCCCCGGGAAGGACGGCGGTGTGTACGTGGCCGCATGCTGCTGAGAGTGCCTGAGGGTGCAGGAAAGCGCATCTGCTCTCCTGAAGATGGGCCCGTTCTGGGGCGCCACGCGTTGTGGACACCGGTGCGTTCCAATGGAGATCCCGGAGTTTTCCCCAAGCGCAGAGGCAGGCTACCGAGGGGGTTTTAGTGCGGTACAAATCACACATAACCCGGTATCCTCTCCCAAGGTCCCGGGTACCTTTTGAAGGTTCCCCAAACACCAAAAAGTAAGGTTCACATCTTGTATGTGGTGGTATGTATTTTCACTGCTACTGCTGAGGCTTGTGGTTCGTATCCTAGCCTGAAGAAGAAGCTTGCAGATAAAAAATCGATCAAAAGGGAGTTAAGTTATTAATATTATTAACGGAGTTAGGTACATATGAGAAAGTTATAGATAATACGTTATTTTCATTTATGTGGTAGAACTAAACTATCAGCTCCGTTACGTGGAAACGTTTACTAAGTTATGTAGACTTATTAACGACAAGCGAAAACCGATCTTTGTCTGCGCAAATAATTTGTGTTTACAAAGACATCTATATAAATTTAGGTCAAACTGTTTACTTACACGAGTGAATAATAACTATAATTTTTATGAACTGTATATTTTTTTTTTCAACCTTTTTTATGTCCCACTGCTGGGCACAGGTCTCCTTCTCACAAGTGAGAGGGATTTAGGCCATACTCCACCACGCTGGCCAAGTGCGGATTGGTGGACGTCATGCTTTCGAGAAATTATGAATTTCTCTCAGGCATGCACGGCGATGAAGAACATCGTAATCAATTAAATATCACGATATTTTCCATCACTGTGGAGCAGTTAAATGCGCACATTACAAATTTCGTTGTCAGGGGTGCGTATATTATTATGTTTTTTTATTTATTTATTTATATTTATGTGAAAAACCTAAAACTAAGGTTCACAAAGGGTTAAACCTAATGCCTATTGGCATTGTCTACCGATCGACCCTGGGTGATGTTGAGAATGCGAGGTAGGCTTCTAAAATAAACAAGCTAAAAGACACATTAAAGATTAAAAATAATTATGATAACTGCGTACATAATAAAATACGTACAGCAATATATATTCAAATTCATACATACATACATACATACATACTAACATACATACATACATACATACATACATACAAACATATACATACATACATATACATACATACATACATACATACATAAATGTACAATAAATAGGACTCTCGTTAATAAAAATACTAGATGGTGCTAGGGATACTCAAGAAGTGCTCTCGGACTAATTTCTTAAATGCCAATTTGCTGGGTGCCTTTCTTATATTTTCGGGTAGGGTGTTCCAGAGCTGTATGGCCTGAACTGTGAAGGAGTGATGGAAAAATCCACTATTATGTGGAGGAAGAATAATACTAAGATTTTTGGAGGAACGTAATCCTCTGTTATGGGCGGAGCAGAGGTACTGAAAATTTTCCTTGAGGTACGCAGGAGAAGATGGGTCATGCAAGACGGAATACAAACCCATTAAAATCCTAGAGTTACGCCTTTGTCGAATAGTAAGCCATTTAAGCTGGCTTCGAAATTTGGAGATATGATCGTATTTGCGAAGGTTAAAGATAAAACGAATGCAGTTGTTGAGAAGGCGCTCTAGCTTATCTAGAAAATTTTCGGTGAGATCAGGGTAGGACACATCTGCATAATCAATTATGGGCAATACAAGAGTATGTATCAACGTAAGTTTAGTATGCTGGGATAGAAAGTTTTTAAACCGACATAAGGCCTGGAGAGCTGCATTGACCTTACGACTAACTTCCGTTATCTGCGGTTGCCAATTCATACAGCTGTCAATCAATAAGCCCAGGTTTTTAACTGTTTTGGTGAGCTGTACTATACTGCCATCATAAACAATGGGGGGTAGTTCCGACCATTGTACTTTTGCCAATAACCTGGAGCTGCCTACAAGAATGCCCTGGCACTTCAGGGGGTTGACTACAATGCCATAATGTGAACACCACATTTTTACAGCTTCCAGGTTGCGGTTTATCGCTCTGAAGGTATCATTTAAATCTTCCACATTGGAGTGGACGTACAACTGGAGATCATCGGCGTACAGATGGTACGAACAGTCTAGAACGGAAGTGATTGAGTTGATGAACAACGAAAATAATAAAGGAGAGAGTATACCGCCTTGTGGAACGCCAGCATTGACGTCCATCCACTCAGAACAATCTTGTTCAAGGCGGACAGACTGCTGACGACCACGAAGATAAGAAGTAAACCATTTGAGAGCAGTTGGTGCGAAATTATGATGGGAAAGTGTGGAAAGGTTATTATTTCGTACTTTACTATCTACATGTAACTGTATCTATGTGTGTTTTTTTAACAGAATATGAGCAAAATGCAATATTTTTTCCAGAACAAAATACGTGACATGACTATTATGTAGTATTGGGCTTGTTAGACGAGTTACAAAAGTCCGCCATTAAATAATTTCACACATTTTTATTTTTCCCGCAGTTCGTTAGGCGGTATTGTATTCGTACGTGCTACAAATTAAACTGAAAACTGTGTACGTTTCTTCCTTTTGTGGAAGGATTTCATAGTATTCGTAGTTTTTTTTTATAAATAAACCGAACAAAAAGGCAGAAGGGCCGCGTGGTGTTAAGTGATCACCGTCGCCTATGGACACGGGCAACCCTAGGGGAGCCGCCCGAGCATTGCCGGCTTTGGAGGAGAGCTCTTTTTACAGCTTTCTTGGAGAACCCCATGTTATAGTCCACTGGGAATGACTCAGCTGGAAGGTTGTCCCATAACCTACACGTCCGTGATAAAAAGGAGCGTGCAAAGCGGACCGTGCAGGACCGCCACGAGTCCAGATGGTGCCGGTGGAACTTTAACCTTCGTCTGGTGGTAATGCAGTTTTGCTCCATCAGTTTATTTTTTAATTGTAATAATTATAATATCCTTGGAATGGAAAGCTACTTATTAAGCTAAAAAGATGAATGGAATTTAAAAGCAAAGTCTCGTTGTGTTTTTATTTTTTAAGGAAAGGAACGATGTTATCAATTCTTAATTTAACAAATAGGATATTTGTTTATACACTTCAAAATGTCGTGAGAAACATGAAGAGTTTGGTAGATACTCGTATACGTATTCTCGTAAGTTATCTCGAGCCTTGTTTGAAGTCACATGCACGTTTACTAGTGAGATAAATAATGGCCACTACTAAATTTTACGACAAAAAGCTAACTTTAATAAACTTGTTTGCAGCACAGGTAGTTGTGGTGTACGGAGTTCCAAATAACGCGCACCATTTTCTCTGTGTTGTGGTGGTTCTACACTACGACTAGCCTTTTGTTAGATTCCTGCTAGTCAGGCCAATATGGAGTTATTTCCTACATTTTAAGTATATATCCCACAGCTACGACGGTTGGGCGTTATCGTACGCGCTACAAATCAAGCTGTCCGCTGTGTACGTTACTTCCGTGCGCGGTAGTTTATAGTTATAGCAGATTTGTGGGCGCTATAAAAGTCTGTAAATTTATTGTAGTGGAAAATATAAGTTTGCAATGGCAATTATAAGCAGTCGAATGTTTTAACGCAATAATGGTGAACTTTTGAGGTATAGGTATACAGAATAAAGTGGCATTTTCTTTTATGTAGGTTAATTAAAATAAGTGCTCGAGTATTGTGAAAGAAGCCGTCGCTTTTTTCGGATATTAGACTGACTTGATTTACTGATTACTGACACTTTTTGACTTTGACTATTATTATGCTGCCATTGACAATAGGCACAGATCATGCGATGCCATCACCACAAGAATTTTTATTACCTGTTTATTCCTAGATCCATCCTAGGCATAACTGAGATATTTCCTACACTTTATATATTCCACAGCTACGTTGGTAGGTCGTTATCGTACGCGCCACAAATCAAACTGTCCGCTGTGTACGTTACCTTCGTGCGCGGTAGTTTATAGTAATAGCAGATAAAAGTCTGTAACTTTTTTTGTTGTGGAAAATATAAGCCTGGAATCCTAATTATTCTAGCCTTCTATTCTATTTTATTCCATTCTATTGCCTGGAATGGCAATTATCTGTAAAATATTTTAGTGGAACTTAGAAGCTACATTTTCGTTGTAGTTTCACTATATGAATTTGATAGAGAAATGACTTAGAATTTTACATATGTTTTTTTTACGAAAATCACCTCTAACCATCAGGCAGATGATTGCTTCCTTATAACTCCTATATGCAGCACACCATGTGTTTTAGTCAGAGCTTTGTTGTGTATCACTTTACCATCAGCGCGATCGCGGTGCCGTTGCGGGTGCTTGCGGCAGGGGCGGTGCGGTGGCGCGTCGTTGTCGCGGTGGCCAAACGTGCGGAACTGTAGTGTGTGGTCCAGAGTTGCCTGCGTCTCGCCACCCACAGCGAACGTCGCGTACGGACTTATCTCGTATACGTCTATAGCGGGAAAAAAGAATAAGTTTATAAAATTACTTATATATATATAATAAATAATAGTTCTTGAACATAAAGAAGTTTCTTCAAATCTGCTCCTTTGCACATTCATGAAAACGCAACAGTGGTCTGATTATCTAACGATAATATTAACCTTCGTTCCTAACACCTTCCTAACACACACTTTATAGCAACTTGCCGCTTTAACTATCCACATAAGCGCATAGGCTTTAAAACCACGTTCTATCTAATACATATTAAATAATATATCCTAATAGTAATATTATTATGTAGTTTGACAAAAAATCAGTTGTGCGTGTAAAATCACGAAGGAACAACTTGTGAAATCGTCTTTGAATTTTTGATGTAGGTATCTAAAACTTGGTGTATAATGGAAAAAATTAATTGAATATCATTAATTGAATATCATTAATTGAATATCACAATCATGGGGAGAGAGAGACCCGTGTCCCGTAGTGGGACGTAAAAAGTTGCAACCAAATATCACAATGTTATTTCTTTACCGCAATGCAGCGAAAAATACGCACAAAGATTTTTTTTCCAGAAGTGCGCGCCGGGTTTTTGAACTGGGTAACTCTGAGTTGTAGACTGTGGAAATAATAACTACATTGTACTGTGACCGCAGCCCTTATCACTTGGTCATTGCTGCTCATGAAAATGCTTTAGAAAACTAAAAAGCCTTATATATTCTTTTGATAACATAAATCATACATAGACAGCGCAGTATCGATATTTTATTTCAGCACCAACTTACTACAGCGCAACACCGAGATCAATCAAGATCGACGTCAAAGGGGACAATGGCAGGAAATGAGCTGTCGCCACCAGCTTAATGCATAACGTCTTAACTTTGTAAACGTTGCAAAGGTAGTTTTAAACCTCAGAAAAATGAAATATTCCAGAAATATACCTTTTAATACTACGTACTACGCAAATGTAAGCATGATGCAATAAAGAATGATTATGATTGCTAACTTTATTATTATTGAAATACATACATACATCCATACTCATTATTATAAATGCGAAAGTATTTGTCTGTCTGTTGTAAGGTATGATTTTTTTGTAGATTTATTTATTTATTTATTTTTGCAAACACCTTAAGCTAGGGGTTACAAAGGGCTTAACCTAATGTCTTTTGGCATTTTCTTCCAGTCAACCCTGGGTGAAGGTGAAAATGTGTGGAAAAGCTAAGAAATTGTTTAGAAAGAGAAAAAAAAACATAGAGAAAGAAAAACAAAAGAAATAGTATAATAATATGTACACATATACAACTTATACATACATATACACTGATATATATATTCTCATTATATACACATATACATAAATATACACACTATACTTATGTAATAAATTAATCATAAACATATATATTCAAAAAAATTACTTTGAATGCTGGAGAGTAGCAGGCTACTTTGACCTCGGTAAACCATCCGGGAAGATCTATATTATGATGCGTATTTGAATCATTACGTACCAAAAAGTAACAGTACGCTAGTCCATTTTAAGCTTCGTTAATACATGAACGATACAAATGAACCCAGTAATGAATCTCGGGACAGACCGACTTGTCTCCATAACTTTCTTCAAACCAAATTTGTAGATGATGACTTACCCGATGCAGGCGATAGTTTGTCATGTTTGTAGTCATGTTGGCAGTTGCGCATGTTCTGCTGCTCGGGGCAGACGGACTTGTCGGTGCTGGCTGCTGAGTGGCTGCAGCGGCGTGTCTCCTCGTCCATCTGACCGCCGCATGGCCAGCTAGGAGAACAATGTACCTACTGTTAATAAGAGAATCACGAATATTGGCGTGAAACAAATCGTGAAAATCTCAAATCAAATCAAAAATATTTATTTTACATTATGAATACAAAATATTCGCTAAGGAAAGGAAAGGAAGGAATACAAAAGGTCTAAGGCGGTAGGTATAATGGACGTTTCGTGTGGCGACTTGTCAAACTAGTTATAGAACCTTTTTGTGGCTTCAGCGTCATTCAGAAACCAGTAGTTTTGGTACGCCATAAAAGTACGCTGGATGAATACACCCAATATTCAGCAAATGTCTATGGTTGTATGAAGTCAAATGAGCAGAATCTTTCAAAATTAAAGGCAACAATTAGAGCTTGTTTAGTGATTTTACACATAAGAAGAATTCTATTTGCTTGATATAAAGCTAGCAGTGATCACCATAGACTTAGGCTATACTAACGTATCCCTGTAGCTTCGGGATTAAGAATAGAGCTACGATATCCCCAGCCTGGTCGTAATAGGGGACTAAAAGGGGGCTGGGGGCTGGGGTTGTCGTCCCCGGGAAGGACGGCAGTGTGTGCGTTGCCGCATGCCGCCGTAAGCATCGGTAGGTGCAGGAGAGCACATCTGCTCTCACTAGGATGGGATCGTTCTGGGGCCGTGTAATACACCGGTGCATTCCACTGGAGATCCCGGAGTCCTCCCCAAGCGCAGAGGCAGGCCACCGAGGGGGTTTCAGTGCGGTACAAATCCCACATAACTCGGTATCCTCTCTCAAGGTGCCAGGTATCTTTTGAAGGTTACCCCCCGATACAAAAAAGGCAATACTGACGTATATCCTAAGACTTAGGACTTAGGCGGCCATAGACTTAGGGTATACTAGAGTATATCCTACGGCATAAATTGGGAAGAAAGTTTAATACTTTAAAAGGCAGAAATAGCTTTCCATTGAAACAAAACAGATGGCGTTTCACTACAAAAATAGAGCAGTATTGGGAGAGCAGTATTCCATTAAACGTATAAAGAAATATGCTGAAATTGTGTTAAGTATAAGTAATGCTTATAAACTTTATTTTAGACACAATAACAAGCAAATCATTCTTTTCTTTCTAGTTTCTCAAGAAAGGGTCAACTTGTACCAAAGTTGCAACTGTCTGATATTTTTGTACTCACAAAATTTTACACAAATTTACTGATAAAATCAATTTAAGCTCAATCTTTATAACCCATAAGGTTTTAAAGAAAATTTAGTACCTCAAATAGTGGTGCACATAGGGAGTTTCTTAATTCGCTCATAAATTATCTCAGAAAACGATATTAAACTTCGTAAGAGAATAGAGGTAATTTCTAACACTGTTTTATTAAACATCTAGACCTTGTGTGCAGACATCGCGATGATAACATAATAATTCTCTGGGGTACTTTTAAAATGTAGTGAGAATTCATAAATTATACCTAATTAAATTTTAATACAATGGTAGTCGTGATTTACAATATTCACCTTTCTACAATGGCAGTGCATATTGAATATTTTCTGCGAACGTCAACTAAACATGTTTCATATAGAGCTTAGACCAAATCCTTTTGAATCCTACTAATATTATAAATGCGAAAGTAAGTTTGTTTGTTACTCTTTCACGCGAAAACTACTCAACCTATCAACATGAAACTTTGTACATATATTCTTGGAGTTATCAGAAAAGCTCAGAAAAAATTTAACGCGGGTGAAACTACCCCGCACAGCTAGTATTGAATAAAATTGTACCGGTAAAGGTTCCTACTTAGACAAAAATAAAATTAATATCTGAAAATTTTGGAAAATATAACTTGCATTCTAAGAATACCACGGAGTTGCAAATAACGCGCTGTGAAGAATACCTATGATAGCTTTTAGATTTTCCCATCGCATCTTACATCCGAGACGAGATTAAAGAGCGGATATCGAACACATATTTTAGATTCGACGATAAATTATTTATGGGGTTATTTGAGCATGAAATACGATGAACGATGTTTATATGAAGGTTCTTTGTCTTATATGTTCCAGCTTTGAACGTTTATAAATAATAAATATAAATAGAAGAATAAAATTCCAATACCCTGGGCAATACATCATCGTTGTATAGAAAATTTAATTTTATTGAAGAGAGTTCGCAGAAATGAACTGCTTGTTTTTTATCTTGATAACTGCCAAAGCAGCTACCTACCTACAAGAATACTACCATTACTTGGCTGTAAGTAGGTAATAAGAAAAATTGCTAATTGTACTGCAAACCCGTTTCACTGCTTTAAGCGGATCTCTCCATGAAATTAGGAATGTCTGGAATATACTCCATCATATCGCTTAAATGCTAGTCGATGGAGATAATGAATTATGGGCCAACCCGGTTTCGAAGATTTTTTATAAATGACCCATAATGCCTTCGACGAGGCTTAACAATTATCATCTTTTGACGTTAAACGATACCGATGGCAACGTGCCTTCCAATCCTGAGTATGGGTACGCGCATGATTGTGCCTGCCAACTCCTACTAGAGCAGCGTTGTAATACCTAAGGTCTGTATCTCGCAACTATGAAGACCTTCACAAAATAGTAGGGAGCAAATTCTTTTTCAGTAACGTGAACTGCCATTCAAATATACTACATTAGAACTATATTATGATAACTATATCAAGCCACAGTTTCAGCGGTTTCCCGCATGCCACTCATCGAAATATCAATTTTGCAGTGTAGGCTTTACCGTGTATGCGGTCAGTATGATGCTGAAATTAGAGTTAGGATAAATAAATAGTACGGAATTGAATTACTTCGATAATATTATAGGTTAGTATCACTGAGTTATTATTACTACGTATAGAGTGGACGTCTCTACTAGATTTCTTGTTACACGTGTTAGAGCCAATCAGCATCAACGCGCTCAGTCAGTGTCGGACGTCTGAGGCTGTTCAACGCATTGGAATGTAAACTGTAACGTCAAATATGCCTTCTTGCGTATTGTACCTTATTACCAATTGACAGAGGTCTTTATTGGTTGGCACATTTGTCTGGTTATTTGGTTCATTACACACACATTTCGCAATGCATGATGAGCGCACTGATTTTGTTCAGAATGTCGTACACATTTCGCAATGAATGATAAGCGCACTGATTTTGTTCAGAATGTCGTCTCTATACGTAGTAATATAACTCAATGGTTAGTATATTAAGATTATTGTAGTAGGCATCTGTATTTGACGTGACAACGTCTAATAAATCGATGAACGCCGGTTGCACGCACAAAAAAGGATGACTCATTGTAACGTTACGCTCATTGTAACGTACGATCGGAGTGACAGCGCTGCACGAGCGAGCGAATAGCACGATCGACTTAAGCGTTCGGCTTGCCTATCTCTCTCCCACTCGATTGGCCTATGCGTCCGAGGAGAAGTAAGACTGCAGTAGACAGTACACAACACATCTACACTTGAACTGTTTCGTCGACTGTTTATAAAGTGAAGTGAAAAGTTAGTTAGCACGTTGTAATTTGAATATCAATAAATTTATATGTTTTATATGACTACAATAATATTATATAAGGTGAGTATTTGGTATTGTTGTCCATGGGTTGAAAAAACCGTATTTTTTTTGTTTTGAGTAAGTAAAGTTTATTACGAGTAGATGGAGCTATAACTGTTTCTGAATCACGCAATCGTTGTTACTGCGTAGGTTGCCGAAGATCCGTTACTCGCCGATTAGTTGTCTTATATCAAAAATCAGTACCTGGACGCCCGAGCGTTGCTCGGATAAAAACAATTTATTTTCTTGGTTTATTTTTAAGCAAAACATTCATTGACTTATTGTTACTTTATAAATCCTTTTGAAATACCTAGCTCCCAATTTAAAAAAAATCACAAAAAATAAAAAACGCAACTTGTCTACTTAACATTTGAACCCGGGTCTCTAGCTCCGTAGTCAGCTTTCATAACCATTCAACCAAGAAAGCTTTAATTCCATTGACGAAATTTTTTTAAAGGTCTTTCTTATCGACATTGTCATTTGTTTGAAGGGCGGATTGACGGTTGACATGTGACGGCTTTCTACGCCACAATATTATTAATATTTTCCAATAGATGTCAGTAAGAGTAATTTTATATTTAACTGCATAAACATTAAATAATACGCCAAATTCTATCTTTATGGATCGATTTATCATCCCCGCAACCAGTGTACTAAATTTCATCAAAATCTTTGGAGCCGTTTCCGAGATTCAAAAAATATATTTAGATATATACAAGAATTGCTCGTTTAAAGGTATTAGATTTTGATAGTACAAGGTTACCTTCTCTTCGTCATAATAACGACGAGCAACGCGGCCACAGCAACGGCGGCAAGCGCAGCGAAAGCGAGCGAAACAGCTCCCAGGACTCTTTCGGCGCTCTCGCCTGTGACGACTGCAGGAGGCATCCCACCGTTCTCGGAGTGGAATGCGACTGGACGACGGATTCGTTCTAGGAAATAAATTATTTTGATAACAGGTAGCACTAATGACACATTAGAAAATATCTCTCAAATGTAGTTATGACACTCGTCAATGTGGCAAGAGAGTTTTGCATAGATATGTATGTATACGATGTAATATAACATCATATTATTATTACATAGTTAGTTACATAAACGTTAATGCTCAAATTGTCTGTTTAATTATTAAATTTTTCTTTCGTAAAAATGTGACGAAACTTTAAAAACAATTAGAATCATAGATTAAAATTACAATCATTTCAAGTTGTATTTCAAGGCAAAAGCTTAAATCATACATTTACTTCAAGATTCAATTATATTTGGGTTAAAATGTACGCCTTCTAACAACAATAACAAAGCTCACATGGTTTGTATTACGACCTTGTGTTAGTCTTACCTTAAAACTTTACTTTGTTATCCACTATGCAAATTAATATAGGTAATTTCCAAATATCTTACAGTCCAAGCAAACCAAACTTACCTCCGGAATGCGTAGTGGTGGCGGCGTAAATGACCGCCTGTTGCCTCGCGGATTCCGTGGCCGTCCACAGTCGCAGGGCATACCAAACACCTGCCCCCAGACCGCCCAGCACCACCTGGAAATAGAGCTTGTAAATATGCTGTATTCTATGTGTGTGTTTGTGTATCATGTTCCAGTTACATGTTGTGTTTGATATTTAATCATGTACTATTTCTCCGTTTCAGAATATGTAGGCTGAAATCAGAATGTAACCACTAACGTATTTCTTATTATAAAATTGTATTATGTGTATTGGACGACCCTCTAGCGAGATGACAACCATGCTGGACTGCCTAGGTTTAATACCCAGTAAAGCAGAAAATTGAATGAAGAGTCTAGTTACTGTTGTTTGTATCCTTGCCTTTTTGTATGTCCATGACACCAAAGGAAAGCCTACTGTAGAAGCACAATAACTTAAAGGAGGAGCAAATTTTCTATTTCTCCTCTAATATGATTTATAATTAAGAAAGAGAAAGAGAAAAAAAAGTGCAATAAAATAAAAATAAAATGCGATCGTTTTAAAAATCTTTATACTAAGTTATAAATAAATGTTAGTGTACTTTTTACTGAAAATTCTGATAAAAAAGTCACGTATGTCGTCACTGGCCTACATCCGCACAGTAATTTGCAACCGTGCCTGTGGAGTTGTACAAAATAAACTGTTGATTTATTCATGTGTGCTACATTTCGAGTGATCGTTTCAATTTATCGAAATATTCAGCCATTGCTTTATTATATGCTGCTACGCAATGGTTAACGCATAACTCCGAATAGTCGGTACTAAAAGTGTTTTATTTTGCAATTTTTGCAATCAAACCTCAGAGGATTATGTCACCAGCCAGTTTAGTTCGTTAGTAAATTTTTATTCGTATCTTTGGTATTTAGATTTAAAAAAAGTTGTAACCAACATTTTGTGTATATATTTTTGAATTTTTTCGATTTTACTAAAATTTTGAAGAATACAGGCTAGTCAGGCCAAAATTAATAAAGCTAGGATAGTCACATTAATTTCCTGCCTGAAAGTTTTATATAACGAAGACGTGTCGTGTCATACCAGTATATACCAACTTGAACTAAATAATTATGGTTAAATATGGTAAGTAGGTAGTTGTCACTGCAGACGAGAGGAGATTATGATCACTGTATCCGTGAACATAAAAAAGATTGACAAAACTTCACACATAACGCATTCAGAATTCACGACCATTCTTCGACTTCAGATTCTTGTTACAATCTTACTTTAATAAAAGCCTAACGTCTTATTGGCGATATTTTTTTTTTCAACCTTTTTTTTATGTCCCACTGCTGGGCACAGGTCTCCTTCTCACAAGTGAGAGGGATTTAGGCCATAGTCCACCACGCTGGCCAAGTGCGGATTGGTGGACGTCATGCTTTCGAGAAATTATGAATTTCTCTCAGGCATGCACGGCGATAGAGAACATCGTAATCAATTAAATATCACGATATTTTCCATCACCGTGGAGCAGCGATAAATGCGCACATTACAAATTTCTTTGTCAGAGGTGCGCGCCGAGGATTTGAATCCGGGATCGGTCGCGTAGAAGACCGCGGCTTTTCCCACTCGGCCATCGCTGCTCACTCACTGCAATTGGCGATATAGGCCAGCTATATTTAAATCCGCATCAGATCAGCGCGGTGGAATGCGTTCTAAGCCTCCCCAACCATGGGAAGAGACCCTTGCCCAGCAGTGAGAAGCAAAAAAAGATTTAGTACAATATCTTACCTCCCGATGATGATGCAAAGAGGTCAGGTCTGCGTCCCTCCAAGCATTGGCACTGGCGTCAGCTCGTCGCCACTGGAGACGCACCAAGCGCGCACCACACTTCACAGCTCTCCGGGCATCCAGCGCCAAAGCGCTACTGTTGCTCCACACCGCCGCTTCCGCGCCCTCCTCTTGGCTTTCCGCTCCTCCGCCCTCCCAAACTAACACTGTTTTGAAATAAAATTCAAATTTTGATAAAAACAAATAGGTAATATTGCACCGCATGGCCCGGCGGTTAGCGTAGAACGCAAACGATCTATGCAACTAAGCCAAACGGGCGCGGTCGGGTGTGAGATGGGTGACCGCTAGTGGCAATAAATTTCATGCGCGTTTCCGTGCTTCGGAGGGCACGTTAAGCCGTCGGTCCCGGTTATTGTCGATAGATAACAGTCGTTAAACCTTGTCGGAGGCCTTATGGGCGGTTTGAAAACATCCGACAGCGGGTTGGCCACTAACCCGCATCTCTACCAACCCGCATTGGAGCAGCGTGGTGGAGTAAGCTCCAGGCATCCCCAATGATGGGGAGAGACCCGTGCCCAGCAGTGGGACGCAAAAAGGGTTGTGACCAATATTTTTACAGAGTAAAGTAGTAAACGAGCATCCAGGCCACGTGGTGAAAGGGTCGATGTAGTCTATGGGCTTTTTAAACAACTTTAAGCAAACTTGGTTTCAGACTGAAAAGTTGACATGTTGTAGGCGGTCGATCTACTGATATTAAGTTGGTCAGTTGGTAACACAATTTCTTTGCTTTACGATGAAAGTGGGAGCAGCGATGCTACCTCCCAGTATATATAAATGATTCTGAAACAGGTTATTTATAAAGTATTGTAATAATGCCGAAGTGATAAAAATAACAATATCTTCCTTTTACTGCACATGGATCACATTACGCAACCAACCTCTTTAAACGTTTTGATTGTTTAATATTACATCAAAACGCAGGCACAAAAATCGGTTAACACGACATTACATTATCTCTAAAATCTAAAAACGGTTCGAAGTTGAAAAGTTATAAAAGAAAAGGAGATTTTATCCCACATTTTTGTGCAGAACATTGCGGTGCTCCATTGTTTCACGTATTTGCATACTGGGAGTGAAGCCCCTTCTTTCTGTTGGAACACCTGCTGTAATGTAAAGTTAAAAGTTTAAAGGAGATTCATATTGAATACTTCACTCAGTGGATTAAAAACTAACCGCTGAGGTATTATAAGTGCAGTATCTGTTGTAGTCAATCATCTTAAAGCAAGTGATAAAGCAAGCATGGATCGACCAGATCAGCTTGATGTTTGCGTTTCCCACAATCACATGTCACAACTAGCTGCTCAGCTCACCAAGTTCACAGAGAATACTCGATCTTTTAATTCATGTAAGATTTATCGTCACATAAATAATTTAATTGTGTGTACATACATTTAAATATATGTAGAAATCCTATCCCTACTAATATTATAAATTCGAAAGTAACTTTGTCTGTCTCTCTGTCTGCTACACTTTCCCGCTTAAACTACGGAACCAATTTTAATGAAATTTGGAACACAGATAGAGTGGACCTTGGGAAAGGACATGGGATGGTTTTATCCTATGGGAACCTATAAAACGGGTCCACGCGGGTAAAGCCGCTGGTGGAAGGCTAGTATTAATGATATATGTAAATAAATATTATTTTGCATTATTATGAATGCAAATTAAACTTAGAACATGTTTCAATGAATTATTAATTTTAAAAAATTCATATAATATGAATTTTCTGAAATTAAATCAGTTCGCACCTTTTGTTAAAAAGTGTCAGGTTTGGGTGTATACTGGAATCCACGGAAGGAAGTGAGGTTTCGTGTTTGAGCTGAGGTCAGGACGCAAAGAATCAAGTTACAAATTGTATTGGAAATATGGAAGGGAAATATTTAGCTTTTGAAAGCCTTATTTAAGGTCGCGGCAGTAACATAGAAAGAAGTAGTAGGCGCGATAGTAGGTAATGTAGAAATTATGACCTCATTAACCTTAAAGCAAGAAGTACAATGGTACGGTATTACATATGTCGGCGCCGCCATCTTTGTAAGCAACACGTGCAACAGGCAATACCCCCACCAATGCAATATAAAAGGGCAGCGCGCCAGTAGTTTCGGATCAGTCGTTTGCGAGCAGTTGCCCGATGCACATGCTTTGCCGCTTTATCGCGATTGTGTTTAAAGTAATATAAAAATAAGTGACTATAAACCGTGTCTGTGAAGTTTGCTTTAAAGTGATATAAATTAAGTGATTATCGAATAAACCGTGTGTTTGTGGAAGTTTGCTGTTTTATTCAAGGAGATGTATCCCCTACGCCGACATCAGAATTGGGATCTGAACCGGACTCTCACTGCTGCGCTATGTTTGACATATGGCGAGATGTCATGTGGCGAGGCGCCTACCTATCGTCGTGGCAATACGAGCAACACATCTCTGGTTGAAGGCGCAGACAACATCGTGGTCAGCACGATAGCCAAGCGCCTGTTGACACGGCGCAATATGGCTGGTGTTTTATGGACAACTACATCAATCCGGTCAGTCGTTCTATGTTTAGTTTGATTCTGGTACCGAATGCTATCTTGTTAAATAATCTGTTGGCCATAGCTTTAAAGATGAACGAAGTTTGTTCACCGAACAGTTTCGTTCAACGGACGTATATTCAGAAATTCATACAGTACTGTAAACGTGGACTGTACTGAACAAATTAATGGTTACTGTTTAGCCGTTCTATTTTACCTGATAATTGTTTAAAATATGACATGAAGTTTAGTCGAATATTTTTAAAAGAAGGCTCCATAATCATGTGTAATACCTGTTCGATTGTTTAAAAAACAGTAATTGGTCACTGTAGTGATCTTCTTAAAGCCATGCATAATTTGTTATGAATTCAGGCATTCAAAATAAAAAGATTACTAATGTCCCTACTTAAGAAAATTACTTACGGTTTTGTGAGTCAACCAAACCACTTTCCAAACCAACCAAAGCACTGTATTTTATAATAAATCACTACACAACATCCTATACTGTGAAACACAACTGCACTTACCCAATCTGATCTTATGATAAAGAAACAATAACCTCAACCACTTGCTTGATACAGTCACTGAATTGCACTTAACTCAATTATAATGACGACACAGTTACAAATCAATACTTGTTTGAACGGAGCTTTAGCGTAATTATTTTGCTACCTAATTCCTTGAAGTCTAGGACAGTAATAATTCCATTATCTCACTTTGCCGGTATTTGTACAGAAACTTAAAGAAAATAGAAGGTACTTTATAAAACATGCATTAACAACTACCCGTAGTATGATTGATAAATGAACACAATTATTTTTCTACCCTACAATGTTGCTATTTAACTAATTAAAATCGTTGCCGACAACAGTTTTGTTAATGTTACTCGTGTCATATCAG
This sequence comes from Pyrgus malvae, assembly GCA_911387765.1. Lineage (NCBI taxonomy): Eukaryota > Metazoa > Arthropoda > Insecta > Lepidoptera > Hesperiidae > Pyrgus > Pyrgus malvae. The sequence continues at coordinate 9,284,337 of OU426964.1, forward strand.
GTGAATTAAAATAAGGCTCAAGAGTGGACTCGTACTGTTTATCGTAAGACTTTGTCCCAACTCATTTTCGATAGTGATCGATATAATCTAAAATCTTAAAACTGGTAATACAATCTTTAGGTATGCCCATGACCGTGTACGAAAAATTCCTTTGAGTAATGTACCAGCTGTTATCTAGATTTTTTTGATGTAGAAAGCGGTGAGGAGGTTATCTCCGCCGACTAATAGATCACAAGGCAAGGCTATTAAAGATTGGCCGCACCGCATTCATTGGTCTTTAGTCGTTACCGCAACTCCTTTTGGGGTTGGTCAGGGGGCGATGGACGGCTAGTGATGTGGCGGTGGCCTAGTTCTCAAGAGAGACTATTGTTAGCTATTTGGCCGTACTGCATTCATTGGTCTGTAGTCGTAACCGCAACTCCTTTTGGGGTTGGTCAGGGGGCGATGGACGGCTAGTGATGTGGCGGGGCAAGGGTCTCAGAGGAGACTATTGTTGTGTATAGGCCATGGATGGCCTGAGCCTAGCTTTGTATCTGGTTTTAAGATTAAAGTTTGCTTATTTTAAATGAACTTTTCAGTACAGCTGTGTATATGATTTTAAGGTTATAATTTGTTTATTTTAAAGGAGATTTTGGTACATTTGAATGGGTTATTGTTGCTTTGCCAATAAGTTGATGAGATAAAAGAAATGAAAGTCCACAATAGATTCTTGATGTTATTTTCTCCAAACTTTTGTGCGATAAGTAACGTATGGGTGCCTAATGTATCTAGTGAAGGTAGTTGAAGTGTTAAAAGAAATTATTTCGTGTCGAATAAAAGACAATTCGCGTGGCGCATTGGTTACCACTAGTACCGTCTTTGCCATAGGGGCACATGGGGCACGTGCCCAGGGCCCCCGGCCTTACGGGAGGGTCCCATTGGCTGGCAAAAATTACCTATAAATTTAACGAAACCGATTGTTGGAATATATTTCCACTTAAAATGAAAATATAGCTGTAATTTTTCAGAAAGTGATAATTCCGTTTCTTCAATATTCGACAAACATTACTATCTGAATAAGCTTTTTGATTTAAAAAGTTACACGTCTTCGATAAATACCCTCTGAATATTTTTAATATTTTTTCCCACGCTAATACACATCATATAAACAATAGCATAGAGTAATTATAAGTGATTAACATCACTGAATGATTTTTTTTTATCTTTGGTACTATTAAAAAAAAAACTGGATCTTGGTTAATACGGAGTGCTAACGACTTTTCCATTATGATCCACCTACACACCAAATCTCGGCCAATATGGAGGGCAATATTTTCTTTTCATTATTTTCCAATGGCATGGAAGCCATTCTTCAAAAAATCTCTGATTCTATGGGTTCCCGTCCATCTTCGGATAATTCGCAAATATAATCCTGAAGGGCCACTTATGGCCGGACCAGGCATGTATAATCTTGAAGGGCCACTTATGGCCGAACCAGGTTGTAGTGCTTGAAGGGTCATTCATGACCGGTCCAGGCAGTCGTCAAACTGAAGGGTCTTCCACGACCGGACCAGTAGGTTGTAACTCTCAAAGCTCAATTTAATAGTAAGTCAGGATGATCGAACGCTTGTTTTTATTGTCAGATAGCTTGTAAGTTGCGCGTACGAGGACGTACGCTCGTCAGCATGGCCGTGACGGCGCAGCGTCATCGTACTCTTGTAAACAACACGTGCAATGGATGAATCATCCGTTGGCCCTGCCACGCCCTAAGACCGCACTGGTTACCACGCTGGACTGCCAATCAGGGATTCCGGGTTCGATTCCCGGCGAAGCGCGGATTGAAATAAGTTTCAGTTTCTGTTCTGTCTGGGTTTGTATGTCCATGGTCCTCACAAGAGAGAGTAAACTTATTTTGGGGCTGAGTGTGAGAAGTTATTATTTTTATTGTACATTCGCGTTGTGGTCAGCTTGGCCGAGATCACAAAGATACTTGCAGTTTGTTTACGTTGTTACAGGTACACACGAGGATGTACGACTCGTCAGGTTGGCCGGGTCGATGTGCGAAGCGATCAGTCTTATTCGAGACACCAAGCACACACACACCTCTATTAAGATACTGTTTATTATAGTATTAATGAGTACCTTGATCACAAAACCTTATGAAAACATCTAATGCATAAAAGTACAAAGGTTTGAGAAGCTTTTTCCGCGATAAAATATAAATTTAACCATGCCTGAGAGTTTTCTTTCCTCCGGCTTTTTTTCTCTCATTGACCCAGCGGTGGGTAGGCATTAAAGCCGAAGATCCGTTAAAATTTGTTTTAACGGATTCTAAAAACTTTAAAATAAACTTAAATTGTAATTAATTTAGTAAATAAATAACTTTAGTTTAATTTAGTGATTATCGAATGCCTGAATAAGGTAGACTGTTTAAATACTAAACAGTAATCAATTAACGTTTTTCATTTCACTTCATTTCACTATCGGTTAGCTTAGTGCGTGAATAATAATTTCGTAATTTAAAGTGAAGTAATTAATGGCTATAGCTATAGCAAGCAGTAAATGAAGATGATTACACCGCTCAGTCATCCCCTACGCCCTATAGTAAGATAAATAAAAAATATTATTATAATAATATAGTAACAACAAAAAAAAATGAAGGAAATTAAAAATAATTTTAGTATGAGTCATTGGAGGGAATAGTCCGGACCTTGACTTAGCTACAGGGACTTAGTATCCGGACTAGCAACCAGCTAAAGAGGCTTATGCCTGGTCTAGCACGAATTAGCTACAGGGACTTAGTATCCGGACTAGCAACTAGCTAAAGAGGCTTATGCCTGGTCTAGCACGAATTAGCTACAGGGACTTAGTATCCGGACTAGCAACCAGCTAAAGAGGCTTATGCCTGGTCTAGCACGAATTAGCTACAGGGACTTAGTATCCGGACTAGCAACCAGCTAAAGAGGCTTATGCCTGGTCTAGCACGAATTAGCTACAGGGACTTAGTGTCCGGACTAGCAACCAAGCAATGAACAACTACAGTGTTTTGTACTTGGAGTAATATACTAAAACTAAAGGAATCTATACTATGACTTATTATCTTTAAATCTCTGAAGGGTTGATATGAACCGGCCCAGATCTAATCATATAATTGTAAGCCTAATTTGTAATTTGAACATAAAAAGTTGTACATTTGATTAACGCCCGATTAGATTACTCGTTCGTTGGCAGCCATCTTTATTGTTTACTACCCAAGATGGCTGCCTACAAACCAAACCATCGGCAGTCAGTCGCTAGCCATCGTGGAGGACAGACCTCTCTAAGTAATTTCCTAAGTGTGTAATTGTGAGTGGTAAAGGTATAGTGGAGTATCGTCTGAAAAGGTCAGTGTATTATATCTAATATATATAAATATATGAGTATTTCCTTGCTATTAAATAATGAGATGCGAGTAAAGGAAAAATAGTGTATTTAATCGTTATTTTATAATTGGGAATCGAATAAAACGTTATTAATCAGTATCAGTTCTTTTATTTATTCCTCTGTAAGGCGATAGTTCCTTACAACTCAGAAGTGGGATCAGCGAATTTTTATTTTAATAAAATTCGTATAACCCACCCCAATTTTTTTTCTTTTATTAGTCACAGTTTATCTTTACTTAATATTGATTAACCGTTTTATTCGTTTCCTTCATACATTCGTAATTAATTGGAAAGCTCTTAGATATAACGATGCAATTGGAGAACTTTGTTCATTGAAGTAGATATTCCAAGGGGATATTAAATGTAAATAATTATAAATAAAGTAAAAATTACGCTTTAAATGTCTAGTACGAAAGTATTTGCTAGATTTCTTTTAAAGTTTAAGGGTATCAGGGGTTGAATCATATCATGGAAAGGTGCAGTGTAAAAAAATAAATTTAAAATATATATAGCTTGCATAGGAGAGAAAAGATTTTGTGAATTATGAGTATCGGATCTAATCTCGGTTTACTTTTTAATGGGGTAAACAGGTTTTAAGACTACATAATTAAACAGTGGTAATTCATTTCTTCTCCATGTAAAGTCTCCTTTACTTGAGACTGTGATTGGGAGTCTGTCCATGATAACTCCCAAGAGAAAAAAGCGAGCATAGAAATTTGTTCTTATTTTTGTGTATAAAGAAAAGAAAATCTGTGAACCAAATGTTCTACAATTATTATTAGACTTCTCACATGAATAAAACGTTCCTAGATCTGAGCTTTCTAAGGTCTCATTATTGAATAGTTGAAGTTCGTGTGATTGTACTTTCTGATTTAGTTTAATGATTTACACAGTGAAGCGCTTTGGAGAGAATACAATGAGTAAATTGGTGATTGGAAGCTCTTCATCCGGGATAGTTCGAGCGGCCGCTGAGGGTTCACCCGATTCTTGCGAGGTTTTGTTAATAAAAGTATAAACTAGGTGGTGATTGAAAATTCGCTCGTTCATTCCATTTGAGTGGGGCTATAATTAATATATACGTAGTTAATAGTTTTGATACCGCTTGACTTGGATAGAAAAGTCATGTTATTTTGATGGAATTTTTCATTGGATATCGAGTTGTAGCACTTACGGTACAATCACTCATCGATATAAGACTATATTTGTTATGTGGATACTATTAAATTCCACACTCTTCCTGCGTAGTCATTACTTGTGGTTCTCAGAGAACTGGGGCAGGTATGGTTTGGGGTTTTGGGCCAGGTCTGTTGAGATCGTTTGGAGTAAAGGGATACAACCATTTCAATATGAAATTGAACGTACGATAGCTGTGATGAAAATTTTCTTAGGAGGCTTCAAAATGTTATAACTGTAATATAGTTCTTCATACTTCCGCCTTTGCAAGTGCGCAGAATCATTGAAAGGTTAAGTGTCGCTAGAACATACATTTAATTTCCGATTTTACTTTTCTTTAAAAGTCTTCGGTATCGTTTCTGTGCTGCGAAGCAATGAATGGACCATAGAAGGTGTGCGTTCATAGTCTTTTTCAAGACCTTGAAAAGGATTGGAGGAAGATTGGGGAAGGAGGCCGTTTGTCTGTAGCGTGTTGCGGGCAAATTACCTACGGGGTGTAATCGTTTCGTTAGCGATGTCGAATTGTAGAGATTTACGCTAAAAGAAGTGATAAATTCATTAAAGTACTGAGACATTAATTACTGTTAAAATAATTATTAAAAAAAAAATTTGAAGCGGGGCACAATGGTTGAAATAAAATGACAGAGTACAGAAAGATGAATTATTAATTGGTTGCTTTAATTGGGAGGAAGCGTTTTATTTTTCAACTAGAGGTTTAGGCGTTAGAAGGGGTCAGTAAATTATCAATTTTTATTGTAGTTATGATTAATTATTTTGGCTATAATGAGATATCTAATATAAACTGGAATAGTAGGAATATTTAAAATAAACATTTTCATCATGCATTACATATGCGTAACTCTAGTGGTTTCGGCAGGGCGCGCCGGAGTGGCTCGCAAATGGTAGATTTTTTTTCCCTACTTACTTGACAGTTATCGTCATATTTTGGATAAACTGTGGTCTGTGTTATTCTGATGTATAAGCTATATTATTGTGGGATTTCGTTGAAATCCATTCAGTAGTTTTTACGTGAAGGAGTAACAGGCATCCATACTTTCAAACTTTCGCGTTTATAATATTAAGTATGATAGTGGGCTATACAGTGTTTTTGTCTACACTCGATATTAAAGGACTTGCGGGGGTGATTCGAATGAAATGTGAAGTCGATATGCGGGTATTTGTGGAAATGAGAATGATGTAGTCATTCAGAAATTCTAGTGGTTTCTGGGTTCAGTCATTGCAAACATACACTAAAGTTACACCCGTTGGATTGTGTTACATAACTGTGTAAGACTATCGGTGGCCTGTGGAACTCTTGGCCTCCATACTAAGTGTTGGATACGTTAAAAGTCTAAATAGAAATGGGATAAAATAAAAGGGAAATGCGTGTGCTTTATAATTATTTAAACGTGTATCTATTTGTTCATATCAACAAGTGTATCTACGTGGTTCGGTGGAGTGATTTAATCTATATGACTAGATCTTGTTAAGGTGTTCAAACTAACGAACTAACGAAAAATCTAATGGGAGTCGATCCGGTCTAAATCAATTGAGACACTTTTATTGAGTTGACTGAAATGAAATGAAACTTGATATCCTCATACATTTTGTGTGCTAAATGATTTGTGACGTCGCAAATCATTAAATTTTTATTGATTTAGAGGACGATAAAAATCATGTATAAAAATAAATTAACAATTATTATATCCTGCTTTGTAAGCGTGGTTTAGTCAAACCTTTTTCTTTTAAAATACCAATTTTGAATTTGTGCAACGGGTTCATGACCCCATTTTGTTAAATTAATATCGATGTTGTGAAGATAAAATCTTTTAGTCTCTGTATAACGTTATCGTTGTTTTCCAATAATGCTTATATTTCTGTAATTTACAATCAATCTCTTGACAAATATTAGTTTTGACGGTGGGACGGATTATGAGATGAAAGGTTGTGAATACATCCCTATTTAGCTAAATAGGCATTCATAGCTATGAATACAGGGTTTTGCAGTGGGATTGTAATGAGGTGATGTGTATTGGAATATCGATACCTTCCCGCAGCTGTTTGGTTTCGTTTGAAGATAATAAAATTGTTGGTCTTTGCGATTTTATCGCCTGAAATGCGTGGTATCCGAAAGTTAGATTCTGTTTTCCTCTAGGTACCGATTATTCATTAGTTTCCGATAAAGTGATTGTTCATACATTTTCCATAGGTTAAAGTTAAACTATGAGAGTTTTCTGGCATCAACGCCCATATTAAGACAGATTAGAAGCGACTTGAGATCGTACATATTACCATGCGTATACACAGGCTGTCTTAGTTTTTAATTTGAATATCAAAGTGGTTGGGACATACTCAACAGTGATAAGATTTATTTTGTCCGTTTATTTAATGAGTCATTGGACTTATAAAATGTAATGAATTTATCATAAATTAAAATCACCCTATTACTATTATCCATCCATTGATTTCGCATATATATAAGTTTCAGATACAGAACCCAGTGTGAATAAGGACCTATGTGCAATTTTGAGGTAACAAGTCTGAATACTAATGAACAATATCTAATGAAAAGGTTGGATTTGGAATATACTCATTGAGATGTCGAGGATACTGGTAAATTGGTGCAATCAAGCGTAAGTGAATAGATTTAAGATGACATTTTGAAGTTGGACCAGGGTGTTGGAGTTTTGTGTTATTAGGTAGATTTATGGGGGCTTAAGGGCCTTTAGATCTATTTGTGCAAATATGATGTGACAAGTTCCAATAATCATAATCATTCATTTCCAAATATGTTTATAATAAATGGTCATATTCAAAGTCAAATCCTACATATTATGGCTATACACGCATCATTAACTAATTCAGGAGTTAGATTTGGAATAAGTACCTATAACAAACTGGTCACGAGATTCTAAACGTAATTATGATGAACCTAACAAGTTTCAATGTTAATTAGTGATATCTAATGGTAAAGCTAGATTTTAAATATACCATGATCTCCCACGGCGGTCAAGCGAAATAAATTTTAGATGTAATTTCGAGGTTGGATAAGACCGTTGAAGTGTTTGTGTTAACGTATTTTTTTTAATTAAGTTTTTCTGTTTACATGTGAGGAAGCTTAAAAGAGCCTGCGTGTAAGACAAAGCCACATGTACTCATTGCGTGCTGAACTGGTGGAGAAGCGGAAGGCAGAGTCGCAAAACCATTAATAAATCTTATAATATTATACTTGTCATTATGGCATAGTTAAGTGAGAGAGCGGCAATGTGCCTTCGGGTGAGGCAAAGCCGTAAGCACTTATATCGTCTATTCTAAAAATTAACGTTATTATACAGTAATTAATTGATTTTACATTTGAAGAAAAGTAAAAAAAAAATACTTTATATTGGAAAAGGTTGTATTTGATAACTTAATAATGTACATAACTTCCGCCAGCGGCATAGCCCGCTTGGATCCGTTTTATGGATGTAAGATAAAAAAAAATAGCCAGTTCGCTATTCCAGGCTGTAGGTATGTAACTTTCTTCCATCCATTTGAAATACGACGTAAGACGATATTGCCGTTAAAATCATAGGCGTTTATCCAGCGCCTTAAATTTCATCAAAATTGGTTCAGTAGTTTAAGCGTAACGCGTAACAGACAGGCAGACAGACAGTTATTTTCGAATTTATAATATTAAAGTATGGATAGAAATTAATTCAATATAAAATGATTCTTTTTGCTGTTACTGTTTTGGGTTTTATACAGTTTTGAGCTTTATATAGTTTTGATCTTTATATAGTTTAGTGTTTAATTGATGTTAACTTTTGGAGTAGACGATCTATAACTTTATAAATGAAGTGAGGGAGCGTAAGGGAGTCTGTGGGTCAGGCAAAGACGCAAGCACTTACGACATAATAAATCGAGTGAGGGAGCGTAAGGGAGTCTGTGGGTCAGGCAAAGACGCAAGCACTTATGATATAATAAATATATAACGATCTACCGGAATTCCTCAAAATTAAAACGGGCAACGAATTTAAAAACGTATTTACTAAAAAAGGCGTATTACTCTGTCACTGATTTCATAAACGATAAAACGGCATAAAGGAATTCCATAAAAACCTGGGAGGTTTTTTTTCCGCCAGCTTTTTTTCCTCTCAGTGTACAAACACCCTGTGATATGGGTACCCAAAGCTGACGATCGGAACCGATCCGAAATATAAATAAATAAATATTTTAATTTATAAAAGGCGCAATATGGGAAAAATAAAAATAATATAAAATAAAATAGATGTAAATGTACATTTCGTTATTGTGTTATAGTTAAGTTTTTCCTTTTATATTTTTAACATTGTATATTTGCATACCTCATGAAAGTAAATATGACGAACTAAATATATATAAACAACTTTGTAAACACCCATATTTGTGCAAATAAATGTCTTTGTCTTATAAAAATGTTATACATAAATTGTATTATATGTAAATTATTTATGTTTTATAGTAATGTTAGCTGATATTACTGAGACTACTTACTATTGCTTACTTTGCTTACTTATTATTTATTATTATGCTGAGACCTGTACCCAGCAGTGGGACATAAAAAAAAGGGTTGAAAAAAATATTGCTAGTATAACTGCTGGTAAAACGAGTGAATTTGGGATAAGAGAATAGAACCATGAATGAAATTTATACGTAAAATTTAATTTTGTTATTTTGACACCTACATAGAAGTGAAAAATATTGATGTGTCCATTCAGTAGATACTTAAAGCAAGTGAAACTCTGTTGATTTTTTTTTTGTAACTTGAGAGCGACGGGACTTCGCTTTAGCAGGATGGCCGAGCTGTAAGCCTAATTTGTAATTTGAACATAAAAAGTTGTACATTTGATTAACGCCCGATTAGATTACTCGTTCGTTGGCAGCCATCTTTATTGTTTACTACCCAAGATGGCTGCCTACAAACCAAACCATCGGCAGTCAGTCGCTAGCCATCGTGGAGGACAGACCTCTCTAAGTAATTTCCTAAGTGTGTAATTGTGAGTGGTAAAGGTATAGTGGAGTATCGTCTGAAAAGGTCAGTGTATTATATCTAATATATATAAATATATGAGTATTTCCTTGCTATTAAATAATGAGATGCGAGTAAAGGAAAAATAGTGTATTTAATCGTTATTTTATAATTGGGAATCGAATAAAACGTTATTAATCAGTATCAGTTCTTTTATTTATTCCTCTGTAAGGCGATAGTTCCTTACATAATGTGTATCACGATTTGATATCAATGTAATCTAATGTGTTAAAAACTTGCATATAGTTAAAGATGGCTAAGAGTTATAAAAAAAAAGTAATTTTGTGTAGTTTGTTAAAAAATGTCTGGTGTATAAAGAATTTGCGCGCACGAGGACGTGCGCATGTCAGTATGGCCGTGTCGGCGCCGCCATCTTTGTAAGCAACACGTGCAACAGGCAATACCCCCACCAATGCAATATAAAAGGGCAGCGCGCCAGTAGTTTCGGATCAGTCGTTTGCGAGCAGTTGCCCGATGCACATGCTTTGCCGCTTTATCGCGATTGTGTTTAAAGTAATATAAAAATAAGTGACTATAAACCGTGTCTGTGAAGTTTGCTTTAAAGTGATATAAATTAAGTGATTATCGAATAAACCATGTGTTTGTGGAAGTTTGCTGTTTTATTCAAGGAGATGTATCCCCTACGCCGACACATACATTTTATTATTAATCGTTAAAATTGCGAACAGCGTGAGCTAGTTTCATCGAATTATTTGATAAAGAGCAAATTTCGGAAAGTTTTCTCTAAATAATCCTACTAATATTATAAATGCGAAAATAAGTTTGTTTGTTACTCTTTCACGCGAAAACTACTCAACTATATATTCTTGGAGTTATCAGAAGTAAAATAGGATACTTAAAAAAATAACAAGGGTGAAACCGCGGGGCACAGCTAGTAATGCGATATTTATAAAGTCGAATCAAATCGCGCCTCTTTAGTAGAAGTGTAACGTGAAACGTAAACGAGGAAAGTAAATTTGTTTTTCGGTTTGCTCTCAGTCAACACGGATTGAACAGGGAATATGCATTAATTTAATTTTTATGTAAAATGTATATATTTCAATTGGTTACTTGCAAATAATAATGACAAAATGAAAAAAAAAACCTTTTTCGAAAACTTTAGGAAATATGGAAATGCGAAATATAAAAAAATTACAATTTTTTTTATTTCATCCAATAATGTTTTTAATATTTTTTTCAGAATCCTTATAAGAAAAAAAAAGAGAATAGAATGACAACTATATACTTATACGCAGTTTTTACGGTTAAAATTGCTAATTACATGTTTTTCCCATAGTTTTTGGTAGGTACTGCGACTACTGTACCTACTGCGTTCTCGGACGGTGACGTTATATTGTCGCTTCGTTAGTATGTATTGGTGAGGTTTAACTTTGGCTCATATTTCTGTCTTTCGGAGTGCTCCAATCGATGTGGTCCTTTAAATAGGATCGATTGATACAATAAAAAAAAACTATAAAAATTCCCTATTGAGTTTTTTTTGGTACAGTTACAAGTACTTTGAAAAAATCAGGTAATTTCTACTACGAAGAGTCGTTCTGAGTTATTTATTTAATATCTATTGTAAAGAGAACAGGGACAGAGAAAAATGCGAGAACTTTGCGAGTTTTCTGAGGCCGAATTAGTTTCCGCGTTTTCACCGTGTCACGTTTCAGTGTATATTGGAAACCACGGAAGCAAGCGAGGTTTAATGTTGGGCTTAGGTTAGGACGGATTGAATCAGGTTACAAATTCTATTGGAAATATAAATGTAAAGTATTCAATTTCTGAAAGTCTAATGGAAAGGCGCGTTACGAACTAAGAAAGTAGTAGGTGTCCCTGTACCTAAGGGATTAAGAATAGAGCTACGGTATCCCTTGCCTGATCGTAAGAAGCGACTAAAAGGGTTCTTCCGGGGTTGGGAGAGAGGGGAGTGGGAGCTCGACCCATCCAGCCAGCAGCCCCGGGAAGGACGGCCGTGTGTGCAGTGCGAAGGAGCACCTGAGAGTGCAGGAGAGCGCATCTGCTCTCCCGAAGATGGGCCCTTTCTGAGGCGCCACGCGTTGTGGACACCGGTGCATTCCAATGGAGATCCCGGAGTTTTCCCCAAGCGCAGAGGCAGGAAACCGAGGGGGTTTTAGTGCGGTACAAATCACACATAAACCGGTATCCTCTCCTAAGATGCTGGGTGCTTTTTGAAGGTATCCGCCCCGATACCCGAACAAAAAAAAGGTAGTAGTTTAGGAATTATACCCTAATTACTCTCAAAGCAAGAAGTACAATGGTACGTACCTACTACATACGCAATGTTATTAATTTTAAAACTGCGAATAGAACTAAGAATAAATCCCCGAACAGTGTGAGCGAGTTTTACTGAATTATTTAGTGAAAAGGAAGGTGCGTAGTTTTCTCTCTGAAAAATAATGTGAATTTTATAAAGTCAAATGAGATTGCGTCTCATTCGTTAACGTGTCACGTTTTAGTTTATATTGACAACCGCAAAAGAAAGCGCGGTTTCGTGTTTCTCGATTTTGGTTTCGGTCAACAGATTCCACCAACCTCCACCAACCCACATTGGAGTAGCGTGGTGGAGTAAGCTCCAGATCTTCTCAACAAGGGGAGAGACCCGTGCCCAGCAGTGGGACGCAAAAAGCATCGCAGTCAACTCCTACGCTGTGTTCAAAGTTGTGTTTTACCTTTTAACGTTAGACTTTCGTAAACGGATGATTTTTTGCACACATTCAATAAAATTTGTGTCCTGACTCAATCCGAGTTAAATCAATCCAAAGCCGAAAAGCTTGAAAACTTGCTTCCTTTCGTATTTGCAAATATACGCTGAAACGTGACACGTTTACTAAAGAAGCTTGAAGAGACTACTTTATTAAATTCGCCCTATTTTTCCGAGTGAATAGTACGGTTATAGTTCAAATTTTTGAACATAAACGTTCATTATATTCTTAGTAGTATTTTCAAAGAAAAAAAAATGTGTACTAAAATATGTGAATTATCCTCTTTTCCAAGCGTAATTTATTGAAGTGAAGCATTTATGAGGTGTGCATTTAGAATTTTTTGTCAACATCTCAATTATCTTCTCTATGAAAAGGGTATCAGTAGATATTCTATTTTACGAAGCCCGATCAGCGACTGCTATCCATCGACAACAACCGGGACCAACGGCTTAACGTCTCCTCCTCCTCCGAAGCTCGGAAACGCGCATGAAATTTTTTTGACACTAGCGGTCACCCATCTCACACCCGACCGCGCCCGTTTAGCTTAGCTGCATAGACCGCTTGCATTCTACGCTAGCCGCCGAGCTATGCGCGCTTCGTGTAATAAAATATCTATAGATAGGTACTTTAAATGAGCTGTTAAATTGTAACATCTTCATACATTTTACGAGAGAAAAATATATGTGACGTGGTTGTGAGAAAAAGTGAATCAACAAAAACATTTTTATAGCAACCTTTTTAAGGTATGCATTTTTTTGTGCATTTTGTGAACATGCCAAATGTCTTCTCTATCAAAATGCTAGTAGAGCGTGGTTATTGTCACGTACCTGGCGGCTTCGTCCTGACCATCAACGGAGCGGAAGACGCTGACGGTCCCGCCCTAGAGTGCGCGACCGCTCTGACGGAGTAGGTGGCGCCACAGGACAGGGCCCGTAGTACCACGCTGCTGGTCTCCCCGCCGGCTTCTAGGCGCCTCTCCTCCTCGCCCCGGGACCCTGGCTCCGAGCCGTCCAAGCTGTCGTCCCGGACGCGCATCCACCAGATGGTGTAGCCTAGTATAATGTGGATCAATTATTTTTTTATTTTAAAGAAAGGCAAGTGACATTATCATCTTTACAAGAATTCATGTATTCATGATATATCCTAAACGTAAGGTTAGTAGGTATTTTAACAGGATTTTTTTTAAATAGCTATCGAGCTTCTTATAATATTTTCCGATCCGATTCCGAAAATTTTGTTAGTCAATAAACTAAAGCAGTATTGTTTTCTCTCATTTTATTCATATTCAAAAATTAAAAAAAATAACTGATCCAGTATAAGACTTTTTTAATTTCTTCATCCTCCTGCTAACGTCATTAAAATGATACAATTTCATTTACGTAGAAAACTTGCATGAACTTTGGTCAACACCAGTTGCAGTGATTGGTAGTATCAGTAGTAGATCGGCAGTCAGCGGTAAACAGAGATAAAGTTTGTTTCAGAGAGTTTAAAAAACAAATACCTAGCAAATGTAGAACAAACAGGGAAACAAAACAAGAAGAAGTTAAAATGGTTTCTTTGTGCAAGATCCTATGAGTTAAAACAATTAGGGAATTTTATAAAACTTCTATAGATTATAACGACTAATGAGTCTTTACAATCTACAGAAGTTAAAGAAACCTAATGGGTTTACTTATAAATGAATATTTCCAAGCTTGAAATTTTAATTTTAAAATCCCAACATGCGGCTGCGCTGACGGGTTGTGTGGTCCTCCATCATAGTCAAAGAGACCTTCGCATCTTTGAGCGTAACGTGTTCCACGGTCAACACAGGCGTGGTGAGGGGAGACGCATTTTTGCTGGGTACATCACATGATGTACTTGAAGAGAGGCATAGGTACTAAACACAAGGAAAACATTTTCCTAGTACCCTTTCTTTATTGTATACCTCGAAATAAAAATTAATAAATTTAAATGCTAGTTTCAAATTTTCACCATGTGGCGGCGCTGACGGATGGTGCGTGGTCCTCCAGGAGATCTTAGCCTCCTTGTGCGTGGCGTGTTCCAGAGTCAGAGTAGGTGGAGTTGGCGGTGATGCGCATTCAACTCGATACGTTACGTCTTCCGACCCGAACGCGTTGCGCGCCGAACACGTGTAGTTGCCGCTCGTTGATGCGTCCACTTCTGTGAGTCAATCTTGATATGTAATTTATTGTCTTTTACCTTTAAATGTAAAGAAGCTTTTGGGTGAGGAACGAGAACAATAGTAGAATTTATTATGATATCTACAGTAATGATATAAAGGGTTGCGGGAAAGAATCAATCCATTGGATACGTCCATCTATTTGCCTTTTCAAGATTGGTCGAGGTGGTGACCAAAAAAGAAGATCTGTGGACAGAATTGACCCTCGTTGCTGTCCGAGCAGGTTTTCTAATGGTCAAATGGACCATCCAGTGTGGTCCAGTGGATGCAGAAGACCTCCAATGAGGAAGAATGTAGTAGACCCGCTTGCTTTGGAGTACAGCTGTAGTTGATTAAGTGAATTGATCTTTTAGTACTTTTATATTTCAAGTTACTGTAGAAGAAAAGATATTTGCTGCAAACGTGGTGCGTAAGATGTGTTCTTGGATCATGTATCACAGTTTATCTACGACGCCACATATGAGTGGCATTTATATTTCAAAAACTAAGTGTAATCCTTTCCCTCTAAACACCAAAGGCTAAGCCTTGAAACAAAGAATCGCAGTTAATAATGTTAGCTCAAAGCCATGCCAAGCCAAGCCAAAACCTTTTAAGAAGGCAGTCAAACAAGTCCTGTGCCGTAAGGCTTATTATAACACTAAGGACTATCTTAATGATAAAGGAGCGTGGGAATGAATCTCGCTCACACAAGGCTATTTCTTCATAGATTGTATTAGTTTTAGTAATTACTCGCATCTGTGAGCAGGTGGAAGTGGGTTGATGGTGTCTCACACGATCAGCTGTCACGTGTGACCATTATCGACCCATAGCCATTCTGTTATCTCAAATATATTATTATGTACTGTTTTTTTTAAAAGAGTGCTGGGAGTTTTTTTCCGCCGCCTTTTTTCTCTCAGCTCAACATCTAGCCCAAACGGGCACTTAAAGGCGATGACCGGGAAAAAATGACATTCATTAAGCGAATATTTTGTATTCCTAATATGAAATAAATATTTTTTCTTTCTTTCTTTCTTTCAACTGACCATGAATAGCAAGATGTCCGTGTGGGGTAAGATGTGTCCTCGGGTCATGCGTTACTGGTCTATCTGAACGCAACCAACGAGCTCTTGGCGCTGGTTCCCCTCGCCAGGCACAGGCCAAGCGGAGCCCTCTTCCACAGGTCACCACTGCCCATACTCCGAAAGAGATGACACGGACCGCCGCTGTATAAATTCAAATAATAATTTGTTTCAACTCTACAGCTTCATTACAAAGTTACCTATGACAGTTATATATAATAATATTACGCACTAAGCACAGTAAGGATTGTAACTGCGCATTGCTGGCGAAGCCATATGTGTGTGAGCATTGTTCCTTCAAAACATTAAATACACTGAATATGAATAAACTTGATTAGGATAATTATTATTATAGTATAAATCTTTTAGGCTATATTGAAACTGTAGTGCACAGCTGTATCAACAATATTTTTTAATAATTTTGTTCGTAGATTTTTTTATAAAATGTCAACAGCATGAAATATGTAAAATATACCACTTATTTCTTTTTCTCCCAGAAAAAAACACCAGGAATGGATAGAAGATGTAAAAAACACACACATTTTGTATTTACTAAAATATTATAATGTAATGTAATATAATTTCAGTGTAATATGCTTAATGATGATAGCTGAAAGGTAGCTGACCTCTTGACGTGGTTGTTGCTGGTTGTGGCGCGGAAGGTTCTCCTTCTCCAGCGGCTGAGTGAGCAGCCACCCAGGCTTCATACGTAGCACCTTCGGAAAGGGACCGAAGTTCCGTAGTGCCCCCCAAACCCACTGAGAACTCCGTGTCTTCCGCTTGGACCGTCGTGGTTTGGGGTGGCCGGTCTCTAATGATATGGTTATGACATGGTAATTTTCTCTTGAGGGTTAAGGCGAAGAGACAAAATTACGAGACTGAGAATTTGGAAGGTAAACAAACTATCGAATACTCTTATAAAAATAAAATTTGGATTCTTTAACAATATTCAGCTCGAATAATCCTTTAACAATACACAAGGCGAAGTTAAGAGAAAAAAGTGTCTGAAGGAAAATTTACCAGGACTTTGAGTTTCTGTAGGAGGCAGGCGAAGCGTATCTCACTAGAAAAGATTTGTGTTGCTATTGACGAATGGGCCACAAGTGACAAGATTGAAGGCCTGTATTCAGTACACTGTACAATGGCGGCACTATGACTAATGCTCGTTTAAATATTTTTCATAATACAATACTTTTTATGTGGTCTAAATTCTGTTTCAATATTTAATATCGATCGCGATAGAGTAAAAAAAAATGATTTTTCGTCATTAAATTTATGAACAGGATGTAGTAAAGAATTATTTTATATACAAATTCAACAAAAATATTTTGTTTTATCTTTTATCTATCTTTTTTTGTCAGGGTATTGGTGCCTACCTGCCCAGCTCCCGATAAAATACTGTATAGTACAGTATAGGTCCATTAGGTCGACTCGGTGGTAGCCAGCTGACGGCCAGGGATGTGACTGTTGTCGCTACAACCTTTACAGCGGCTGGTGGTCCCGGCACTAAGTAAAATGTTACGTAGGGTTAATTTTGAACATTCGAGCATAACTCACAAGGATAATTGTAATTATCCTTGTATAAACTATAAAGCTTAGATTCTCAAGTAGGTGAATTCAGCCTTTAATTTCAAAAGGTTGCCTAAGATATAAACTGTGTTATTAAAAGAAAAGTTAAAAAAAAAACTGTTGAATAATGAAGCAACGAAAGTTTATATTTAAAATTCTGCGTTTTATATACAAGTATTTGTTCTACTGCTCTGTTGCGAGACAAAATAACATAGGAGGCATAATAATGTTGAGAGGACTAAATGGTATGTAGGTAAGTACGCTATGTACTGCAACATGAGTCAGGTAGGAGCATTGCGCAAGAACGAGACGCACGAGAAGCATGAGACTGCATCACAATGTTTTAAAAATGATTGTTAAACACATCACCGATTATCTTACCAGAGGCAGGATTTCTTCTGTCTTAACCACTATAATAATAACAGTAACAAAATGTACCAATGCGATACATACCATCTTGTTGCGTGGTGCAATGTATAGGATGAGCGGGCACGCCGTCCCCCGCCGCGGTGTACGCGAGCGCCTGTATCGTGTAGTTCATGTGTGGTCTGAGTGCGAGCAGGAGCGTTTCGACGCTGGCTACCCGTTTCACCTCCGCGCCCGCGGAGTTGAACCCCGCCCCGCCGCGCACCTCCCACTCCAGCCAATCTGCCGCTGCCGACAAACAACTGCCATCGCTCAGCCAGGATTGCATAGGCCCGGCGCTCATCCGCGTAAGCGTTCATTGTCGGAAACTATGCCTCGTTATCTAGCGAAGACAACCTCATGGCTGCCGATGCAGCAGCTTTAAGCATAATGAAGTTAGATTTTTGTTACTACGACCATATGGGTATCTTGAAAAATTGTATTCTATTTTGTGACCTAAAATCAGCTGTGACGATGCAATTACATATACTCGTTACTATATCGATGGCTGGCTATAAGCTATAAAAAATATAGCTTATAAAATAAAATTAAGGATTTATGATGCAACTGGAATAGTGAAATAGTGTTTTGTCCAGATAAGACTCTGTCATATGTTACACGTACAGATCTAACGCATTTAAATTCGCATATATAAAATAATATTATAAACAACAACAGTATAACTAACTACTACTACTAATGTATTTTATTTTTATTAAAGACGTGGTATATATTTTAAGTGACAATTTAAATGCCGCTTATTTCAGTAAATCTTTTATTATTTTACTGAAAAGTGAAATAAAAATATCATAATCGAAACAGAAAAAACTTTTAACGTATCTTAACCTGTATGTAGCATGCGACCGTAGCAGTAAATATCGTAGCACGGAACCACTTAGCAATACAGATAGCAGCATGAGAGATCGTTATAAGTTAGTATTTTGGGGCACTGTATAGTGTAATCTTTCGCTTCCTCTTTGTACTAAGACCACAGTCTAACTGTACTCACTATGTTCCGGCCGATACAGCAGTTTGTACCCGAGTAGAGCTCCGTGGTGTGCGTGTGCTGGTGGTGGTGACCATTCCACCTTCAGGCTCTGTGGTGACACTGCGCGACACCGCACTGCTCTGGGACCTTCCGAAGGCACTACATTGATGAAAGACACATGACTTTCGATTAGTTCCTTAACGTGTACAACTATTATAATATAACTATATAAAGTTATTAGGGATAAAAATCGTAATATGATACGATTTTTTGGACGCATACCCTATTTGTTTCTCACTGCTGGATGAAGGTATCAATCAATAAATTGGGGAAATCTCTAGCTTTACTTCATTAAACTGGTGAAGGGCAAGTCAACTCGCTCATAAGACCTCCGAATAGGTTTAATAATTACTACCTATCAACAACAACGTGCATGAAAGTTGACTATAAGCGGTCACACAATTTACTCCGGACCGCACCCATTTTGCCTATCTAGGTTCGCTCCCGTTCAACACCAGCCCCTGGGCTGCGAGCTTAATTACTAGAGTCATTTAATCTACGAGATTTTCGATAACTTGATTACAATTTTCATCAAGAAATATTGAAACAAAACTAAAGTTGCTAATGACTTAAACTGTTAAATGCGTCATTTTTTTATTCAATAGTAAAAAATATGTATATTATGATCTTTAGTAAAATTATAAAGTAACTAATAGTAACTACATAATTTAGTAGTCTCTACTAAATAAGATTAGTTGTGACCATGTGACATGAAGTAATGAAAAACAGCCGGACACGGGAACTCAAGCAAACTGGAGTTTCACCTGACGTCGTACGCAGTTGCATTGCAACTGTAAAGGCTGGTCGCCTCATATAAGTATGGACTGGAACCACACCTTTCACTCGTAATAAAGGCACTTCCCTGGTCGAACCACATACCATTGCTAAAACTTGTTGAATGTGTAAATAAAAAATAAAAAACAGATTTATTAAATTTGATAATTAAACATTTGCTGACTCGGATCTTAAACAAAAGAAAGCAATTCATTTTCGTAGCAGAAACTATCTCACCGCTTTCTTGTGTGAGCGTGTTGACGGGGGCGGTGGCGGGACCGGCGCCAGCACTATTGAAGGCTCTCACGCTTACAGAATACCTGGAAATTGCTATTAGTTTATTTACTACTCTTGTACCTATGGTGTCTCACACGATCAGCTGTCACGTGTGACCATTATCAACCCATAGCCATTCTGTTATCTCAAATATATTATTATGTACTTTTTCTAAAAGAGTGCTGGGAGTTTTTTTTCTCAGCTCAACATCTAGCCCAAACGGGCACTTAAAGGCTAATGATCGGGAAAAATGACATTCATTAAGCGAATATTTTGTATTCCTAATATGAAATAAATATTTTTTCTTTCTTTCTTTCTTTCTATTAGTTTATTTACCTACTTCTGTTTTTGTGAGTAGCAAAATCTATTGCTAACAAAAGTGTGATTTTATCTTTCGATTCCATTGCCAATTCTAGTTAGCTAGAGTAACTTTTCTGTATAAACGAAAATGTGACTTAAATATCTAAAATAATAATATGTAGTCGTTGTATAGGAAAAATGACAGCGAATTAAAATTTCTATATTTCCTTTGATTCTTAATGAAAGGAAGGAGGAGGCAGAAAATGTGATGTAATTTTGAACTTAAACAGAATAATATGGATTATTTATATCAAATGACAAATACGAGAGTGTTGCATAAAGATTTGGAGCTTTGGTTTATTCATAATTGAATAAAAAAAGGTGAGAAAGTAAGTAACTCTTACTTATAGTCTATGTAGAGATAATATGCGCTGTCAATTGGAGGCCAAATGAAAACTCCATATTAAATAAAAGAAGTAACTACAAGAATCTGAACAGACTCTAGACAATACCCTATTTTATAAAATGTAGCAGAACCTACCTGGTGTAATGCTCCAACCCTTCTATCATGTACTTGGTGATCTGCCCCCTCACGGTAGCGAACTCCATGCCCACGCTGGCCCCGCCAGAGAGCGAGCCGTCGGCCGACGCCCACCACCATACCGTGTACCCGAGCAACTCACCATTCCACGCCGATGTTGGTGGCGCCTGAGAAAAAAAAAATATTATGAGGAAAATCGTCATTGGGACCAATAGACAAATTTTTCATGTTTGCCACACTTTTGTTACAGAACATCGATTGAATCCATGTTAGAAATAGTATCTAATATGTTTTCCTTGGTGAATATTTTTTTCCGCATAAACTAAATATTATAGTTAGTTTTATGTTATTTTATTAATAACATAACAAAGTTACACACCTACATAATTTAATATAAATAATAAAAAACAGGTACTAATTTCCAAAAAAAGGTAGCATACAGATTGCTGTCTTTTGGATGGGTGCCCAGAATTATGGCAGCATTACTTCGCTGAATAGCCAAAGTTATTCTGGCTAGTCCTCTGGTCAGTTTTAATATGTATTAATGATTTTAATAGATTTTTGTTTCATTTCCTTAAATCAGAATCGATAAAAGGAATCTGTTTAAAAGTTCTGACTTTATATTACGAAAATTTTGTGTAATAAAATGTATTTTTGTTGTTTTCTCATGATACTTATTATTAATATATTTTTGTGTTAAATACCACCATCGTCTCGACTACGAATACGATCGTTGGTGCCTTTTTTGTCGGAAGACCACTCGACCGTATCTTATACATTGTGGCATCTCGACTTTTATAGCACTTTCGGGATGTATGGGACAATTAGAGGTACAGAAAAAACGCGAGCAAAACCGTTTGGTGCTACGATCATTTGGTAATTTAATTAAGTGATTTTAGTAACTTTTTAGTAACTCAATTGTGCTATTCATTAATTTTACATCTTATGTCACGCAAGCATGTTATACAAACAACAATTTCCGGGGCTATGATACTGCGTAAGACTGATAGTATTCTGTAGTAAAACTATGTGGAAAAAGAAAAAAATGTGGAAAGTACGTAACAAGGATAAATAAATATTAATTGACAACGATAAACACAGAACAAAATAAAGAGATTTTTTAACATTTCATTTCGAAAGATCAATTTGTTACACAAAGAAAAAAAGAACGGTCAAAACCCAGCTACTACTTTCGGATAAAGAATATCAGAATATTGAGCTATTACTGTAAATGGTCGGACTAGGCGAGGAGATGGTCAAAGAAAATGTATAATATTACCTGCCAGGCTAATTCGATAGTAGACGGTTTCGGTGCCGAAGCTCGAAGGCTGATGGGAGCTCGAGCCGGTGGTTCATGTAACGTCAAAGCCAGTAACGCTCTTGTATGTGTTGACGCGAATTGCGCTGTCACTGTGCGAGCTCGGACGAGGTACGCTGTCGCTGGCTCTAGCCCCGTGATTGTAGTACTTTCAGTCCTGAACAGAGCATTTATAATAGTAAATTTATATTGAAATTTTGTAGCTGCACTGAATAGATAAATAGTGAATATATATTGTATATGTATATAATACTATTTATGTATGTATGTATGTTTATGACATGTATTAGGGTAGGTACGTATGTAGTGTAATATGGCATGTATGTAGGTCATTGTAGGTATTAGAATAATATCTATTATTACTCTATAGCAATATATCTACATTTTATCCCATTATGATCTTTTGTTCTTGTAACTTGTTTATTATAAAAGCCTACCCTCGCATTCTCAACATCACCCAGAGATGACTAAAAGACAATGCCAATGGACATTAGGTGTTGCAAAATATGATTTAACTTGTCCCGTATTTATTTATTTATTTATTTATTTATTTATTTATTTATTATATTTTAACGCTTTATTGTATCGTACAAAAATATTTAAAAAAAATTGCAATTAGTGACAGGATGCGTGTCTAATTGCCCAATTGATTCATGTGCTTTTTAAACCACCATTAACTGACTAATCATAATTATAACTACGGCATTCGAAGTTCTGCTCTGGAGTTACAGCAAAGTAACACACTAAACATGATAGAAAGGATTACAATACATACGAAGTTTAAGTTAAACAAATAAGAAATTTAATTTACAAATATCAAATGAGAGATGAAAGACTACAAAAAAATAGTTTGGTTAGCTCAGCTATGTATGTATTTGAAATGTTACATATATACATATAGCATAGGTAGACATTAAGCACATTTTTATATCCTAAATATTCATACCTAATACTATAAAAGCAAGTACCTGAGCAAAGTATCTTGGGTACTAAAACGATAAACGAATTAATTTAAACATATAAATAAATATATTTGGACAAGTCACACAACGCCATCTGTTTCCAAACTAAGCAGAGCTTGTACTATGGTAATCAGAAAGCTGATAAACATACTTATATAATTCTAAATACATTGTATACTTAAATAGATAAATTAACAACCAGACACAGAACAAATAGTCATGTTCATCACATAAATATTTGTCCTGGGTCGGAATCGAACCCACGACCTCATGCTTCGCAGTCGGCTCATCACCCACTACGCCACGGAGGCTGTCAATTTGCTTATGAGATACATTATTAAAATTTTTATGTGGTGATAATAACTTACTCCGCATATGATTCCACAGAGTGAGCAGACACTGAAATATTATGTGTATCAGCATCTCTCCACGCCTCGGGGTTGGACGAATCATGTCTTCTATACTGTATAACATAACCCATCACTGGGGAATTCCCATCGTACGGTCTTTGCCATTGAAGACGTACTGATCTTGATGACGTGTCTAATACTCGGAAATTTGCTGGTGGTTCTGGTGGCTCTAGAATAGGTGATAGAACTATTATGGTTCGCCCGGAGAAGTACCATTGCTGCACCCACTTCTGCCGTGAACCAATTATTCTATTGTGTTTCGGTGGAAAGGTGTAGTTGCCGGCCACACTTACCTGGCGATCACCAGCCTCCGGAGTAGCAGCCTAACTGCATACGACCTCGGACAAGACCTGCCTATGCTTGCTTGAGGTTGTATATAGATGTCCATGGGCTGCAGCTACCACTAAACACCACGTGGCTTGCATGCTCGTCT
This sequence comes from Pyrgus malvae, assembly GCA_911387765.1. Taxonomy (NCBI): domain Eukaryota; kingdom Metazoa; phylum Arthropoda; class Insecta; order Lepidoptera; family Hesperiidae; genus Pyrgus; species Pyrgus malvae. Next base: position 9,307,963 of record OU426964.1, read on the forward strand.
GCTACTCCATTCAAATAAAAAAATAATGATAAAAAAACGCAAATTATGTTGCGCAGTATATACCGCTTAGCGCTGCGTAATGATCACTCTGGCCAACAACCACACCTTTACACCGTAACATCTATTGTGCTATACTTATTACATCTATTGTTTCACGAAATGTAAGCAGAGGATTGGTTGAATTATATATGTTTTAGCACGTAAGTGATATTATCAACAACAATATAATAATACATTCTGAAGTGAAAGATCGCCTGGAAGCCTTAGGATCAAAACATTGAGAGTAAAAAGACTTCACAAGTATTTGAGAAAATTAGGCGCCTTTGATACACTACGATATTTTCATTCAAGTTGAAGTAAGTAATAAAGAAGAAACACTCTTATAAAACTAAAAGCGAAACAATAAAGCAATTTAGATTATCTCCAGTTCTATTCTTATTCTTTTTTCCAAATACAAAAGGTGTTCATCGTTGTCGCATTCAAAAAGTAGGTAACGAAAACACTAGTAACAATAATACATGAATTTCAAAAATTATTGGAAATTTACCATACCTTGCACTCCTAGATGTACAAAATGGTCCGACCTTCCATACGGATTAGAAGCTTGACAGCGGTATACGCCGGAATCTCTTCTGTCTGCTCTTTCAATTACTAATTCACTTCTCAAACCTTCGGCGCTTCTTGTTTCTGATATGCTCATCCTAAAAAATGTGTAGAGTAAGTCAGGTTTTAGTTGCAGTGGAGATACGGTTGAGTGGTCAATCCGTTGTTTCTTGATATTTTTGATGTCAAAAACAAAATTTGATTATTGCTATCAAGCACTGAATATAATAAAAGCTGTTAGTACCTAGTCAACCGCTTACGGTTAGTTTACCGTTTACTTAGTAACGCTTTGCTACATGTATCTACGTTTGCAGCGGTATCTTAATCAGCTTTCGCTGTACTTACATTCGAGCGAACAGAATTAAGACAAAAACATATTCATAGTAGGAATACAAATAATTCGAATATTTTCATGAACCGTTTTACAGGTTCCCGTAAAATAAAAACCCACCTATGTTCTTTTCCAAGGCCCACTCTATCTGTGATCCTAATTTCATTAAAATTGGTTCAGTAGTTTAAGCGGGAAAGCGTAGCAGACAGACAGACAGACAGAGTTACTTTCGAATTTATGATATTAGTAGGGATAGTCGGGGTTAATGTGAGTTTAATAGCACTCTTATCAAACGAGAGAGAGGGTCCTCTACTGTGCCTCTATGACAGTTTTATCAAATCTAGGGCGCAGTGACATTGGCAATGATTTCAGAAACGGAAGTCATGATCAATTTAAAAACCCACGTAAAACAAAATCCGAAACTGTTAAAAGAACAGAACCCTTAGTTTAATTTCTGCTTTCTTACTGAATCAACATAAATATTGTTGATATTAAAGGTTATTTACCTGTAGTCAGAGTTAGGCAAGGCCCTTCCAGAGTGACTCCAAGTCATAGAAAGTGGTGTATCACCTCGAGCGAGACAAACCAGTCTTACTGTGTCTCCTAGTTTTGCAGTTACGTTTGCTGATGGTGATTCAAATCTCGCTGGTTCTGATGATGAAAAATAAAGTTGTATCTTGGAAATTATACTTATAATAATTAAGTAATATTTTAAAATATTGGCGCCCTCTTTTATCAAACAGTGTTGTAAACATTTGTTGAGTCATCAACTGGTAATTTCTTAGCACTAATACTAGTCATTTAAAAGGCAATTGATAAGTAGTCAGTGTAATTCGCACGAAAAAAATTTTCAAGGTATAAAAACTTAGATTTGTTTTTCTTAAGACTAGACATTTGAAGAACTTCGACTGTGAATCTTCACGCGTCTGGGTTTAATGGGAACAAACAGACAAAAAGATTTAAATGTAACATGGCTGCAATCCTTTTTACATCCCACTCTCTCCCCATTATTAGGAAGGCTTGGAGCTTACTCTAACACGCTGCTCCAATTCAGGTTGGTGGAGATGCGGGTTAGTGGCCAACGCGCTGTCGAATGTTTTCAAAACGCCCTTAAGGCCTCCGATAAGGTTTAACTGTTATCTATCAACAACAACCGGGACCGACGGCTTAACGTGCCCTCCGAAGCACGGAAACGCGCATGAATTTTTTGCCACTAGCGGTCACCCATCTCACACTCCACCGCACCCGTTTGTCTTCGTCGCATAGATCGCTTGCAATTTACGCTAACCGCCGGGCCATGCGCGCTACATGTAACATACATATCCTCAATACAAGCAATATTCGAAAATCGTACAATGCCTTTATTGAAAGAAAAGGAATATATATAGTCGCGTATTTTACTTACCATTGACGTGTATATTGAGAGTTTTCGACAAAGCAGGTGCAACGCCATTGTCAGCTCTGCAGCGATATTTTCCAGAATGTTCTGCTCTTGCCGATTCTAGTCTAAGAGATCCATTACTAAGTACCACAGGGTCCGACACACCACCCAATGATGTTTCTGTACTGCCTTATAAATGGGAAATAAGTTTAAGGTGTCAGTTAGTATCACTATAGCAAGCTTTATTAAACCAGGAATGGCATTTTTATTAAACACTGTTAAAATAAGAGAACTCTAACTCTGTGGTTGAACTTAAGCATTCAAAGCTCCAAACAAACTTATAATACAGGTCTATTGTAAAAAAAAGGAAGGTCTTTTTATTGCTGGTAACTGCCATGTGCTTCCTCAAGCACCGACTGAACCTACACGACTTCCGTTGCCTTCAACGGAAGTCGTGTAGGTTCAAATTTTTGAGGCACCTCTGATTAAGAAAATTTGTTAAGTGCGTATTTATCACTTACTCTGCAGTAAAGGAAAATGGCGTGGTATTTTACGACGTCTTCCTTTAAATGTGTGTGAACGTGAGTTTCCCTCAGGTATGCACGGCAATGGAAAACATCATAATCAATTAAATATCACAATATATTCCATCATCGTGGAACAGCTATAAATTTAGAGTAGGTAGGTTACTTAGCGAAAACTTTAAGTAACGTAACTAACTAACGTAAAAGAAACCAACAGAGGGATAATAATTATCAAGTCATCTTACAAGAATTGCTTTTCATCTTTTAAAAAAGGAATACTAAAATAAATAGAAGTAATGCTTACCAGAAAACTTGGTCCAATAAATAGCGGGTGGGGGGTGACCTCGGGCTTCGCAACTTATTGTTAATGTTCCATTTAGCAATACTGCCGTGTCGGAAGGTTCTAGTTGCCAGTACGGTGGAACTGTGTAACAAAGTTTATTTTAGTAAATGTAAATTATAAAACTGTTTGTTACTTATATCTATAGAGTGGTTTCAGAGCAGCGTATTATGTTCTGCTTTGTTTTTGAAAACATGTATAGGCGCGAATTGCCGAGCTTTTGCCACATACATATACAACGCTTATAAGCTCTTAGTAGTCAGTTGCTAGAGCTACTACCCCTAAACTAGTACCAGTAACTAGTACCAGTGCGAAATGCTCTATAGGTATAATAAGCACATGCATGCGCCTGTTTTTTTATTCATTATTTAAAATTAGGTCTTGTATCTTAAAAGTAAACTGCGTTATGGATATGCAAATAAACACAACGTTCAAAATGAAGGAAGGATCAATGAAATTTCACTTCCATTTCACATTTCAAAAGATTCACTTCTTAGACTTATCATAAGTCTATGGTTCACTTTTATGTTTAAGACTCAATTTTGAGCTTCATCTAAATCGAACGCTGAAGTGAATCGTCTCTACTGAACTGTTAATATGATCTCAGCGTTTGATTACCCTTACTGTATAATCTAAACAGTTGTGGGTTACCTATGTGATGTATACAATCTTAAAGCATCAAAGGTGCCTACTGACTCAGACGGGTGTCATGTCTGTCAGTACCTGTGATGCTTTAAGTATACAATACATTAATCAGTAAACCAGTAAAATTAATATTATAGACATGTGCTGTATTTGTGTATATTTTTGGAAATAAAATTCTATTTTTTATTTGATGTAATTAGATTAGTGGCGGATGAGCCTACAAGCCATTTGTTGTTAAGTGGTCGCTGCAGCCCATGGACACAACTTTAAGCATGCAGTCGCACTGCTGCTACAACCATCAGGGTCATCTCTAAGTCTGGTCGGCAACTCCACCTTTCCACTGAAACGCAATAAAATTGCCTTACGGCAGAAGTGGGTGCAACTGTGGTACCCTCCCGGTCGAACCATTAAAGTCCTACCACATATTATACTAAGCCCTTACCCTTTATAGCCAACTCAGCAGACGTATTAGCTTTTCCAGCTGTATTCGTCACTACGCAGGTATAGATTCCACTGTGAGCAGCTGTCAATGCTTTGAAGAGAAGCATACTGTAGAATTCAGCTCCACGTTCGTCTACCTAAGAATAAAACTTTGATTAACCTCATGAAGATAAATATGGCGAACCAAATGTATAAAACACCTTTTGTAAACACCCATATTTGTGCAAATAAAAGTCTTTGTCTTCGTTTTTAATTAATTAAGTAGGTTTATCTTAAAAAACTTGCTAAGTTTTTATTGTTTTTGTGCGGTATGTAAATATGAAGATTTACATTTGAACGGTTGTATCATTCCCCCTAAATAATTACGCTAAATACATAAAATTTGAACGGTTGTATCATTCCCCCTAAATAATTACGCTAAATACATAAAATTTGAACGGTTGTATCATTCCCCCTAAATAATTACGCTAAATACATAAAATTTGAACGGTTGTATCATTCCCCCTAAATAATTACGCTAAATTCAGGGAGGACCGACTAGTTTCTCAGACTTCAACGACGCCATCGAACGCGATAGCTCATGATAACGGACCTCGGTATTGACTGAAACTAGTTATGTTCCCTCGAAATTAAGCATTAATTAGAATCGCCGCTTAGTGATTTTGCTGCTAATTCAGAAATAAAATTAAATATTTCAATGTGAGAACACACTTCAGAATTCAAACTCTTAAAAATACATCCTCAAAAATATTTCTGTATTTTGTCTTTTTATAATTTTACTTTTAAAATATACCTTTTCATAATAATACGCCTCTCTTCCATAACATTTATTTTGTGTGTCACTGTTAAAAGTTTAAAAAAAGAGAGATGCAAAATTCATATGAAGAGAGAATTCGGTTATTACATGCAAAAATGAACCAAATAAAAGTTTCATTCTAGAATTCTCTGACCTCGTTTTTTTGTGTGGAGAAACAAACAAACTTTCGTTTTCATTAGTTAACATTTTTTACGTACAAATGATTTGACGCACAGTTTACAGTTTTTGTCATTAAAATCATTTGGACGTTTCCGATGTAATGATGAATTTAACCTCGCTCGTATCCATTGGTGGAACTTTTGATGTATGTCTGATATTGTTTCATCTAAAATGAAGCATTTTAAAGATGGATATTTAATCTTGGAGCCACAGTCTCTGATACTGCATTGGATGATCCCGTACATCACTCACAAAAACAAAAGGAGTTTCACTTTCGTTTCTATTTGTTTAAGTCGTATTCATGGTATGTGTATGGTATATTTAACTATCGTATCCATTTGTTTATATTTCCTATCAATTGGCTAATAGTTCAATGTATGATCCACTGACCTGAAGTACGCTAGAGATAGGCATCTGATCTTTGAGCCACGAGAAATACACGGGCATATCACCCGATGTGACAGTGCAAGTGATTTGCGCGCGGTCGCCAGAACGTAGCCCTGGCGGGAACACAATGGGTGACAGCACGGGTGGTGATACCACTGACATTTGTACCTGCAATAGAGAAAATGGTCCATAACCTGTCTAAATACAAGAAAAGCGGTACAGGTGACAGGCGACAGCTCATGGGGTGATATAGCCTGTTTAGAAATATACATATATCTATCTATAATAGCTATACATATATAATAGCACAGCTATCTATAATAATATAGGGTTTCTTGTGAATTAATGAAAAGCCCATATAAAACATAAGACGAAACTATGACCAAAGACAATAAGCACCTTCTTTCGCACCGCCCTCTATAATGGTTTTTTAACAGACTCTACGTGTAATATTGCAATGATGAATACGACATTTCTTATACAAGTTTTGCTGGACATCCTAATTCGTGCAATAAAATTTTGGGGGGCTTCCGCGTAAAATATTAACACTAAACAATGCCTGAGAGTTTTTTAAGCCGGCTTTTTTTTTCTCATTGACCCAGCGGTGGGTGGCATCAAAAGCTTTAGTTAATTTTAACTCATAATATAATATTTTATGCCAGAACATGGTAGTCTGTTTAAACTATTATAATAATTTTAAACATCTAAGTAATTCTATGTATGTAAACAGTCAACATTTACGTGCTTCGTAGGGCACGTTAAGCCGTCGGTCCCGATTGTTGTCGATAGGTAACAGTAGTTAAACCTTGTCGGAGGCCTTATGGGCGGTTTGAAAACACCCGACAGCGGGTTGGCCACTAACCCGTATCTCCACCAACCCGCATTGGAGCAGTGTGGTGAAGGAAGCTCCAGGCCTCCCCAATAATGGAGAGAGACCCATGCCCAGCAGTGGGACGCAGTCGTATGTCATTATTTGTTTTATATTTTTGTTTGATAGTAACATGAAGTCTCTTTAAAATAATAAAAAACAAATCCTCTTTGAACAACGTCTGCACCCGGGCGGAGCTGGGCGGGACCACTAGTTTTTGATAAAAGTTGACTGCTAGTGATGCCAGCCGGGCGGAAACACAATAGCTTGGTAGTTCGACATTACGACCGCTATTTCGTACCTGCATCCGGCCAAAAAATGGCGCGGATTCTCTAAAAACGGAACTACTGTGATGCTGATATACGTTGGCAAGTGTATGTTTTATGTGTGCAATTTTGTTTTGTTCTATTTACTATACGTTGGTCAATTCTAAAGAGCAAGTCTCGCAGAAATACGTTGGTCGAAAGAACAAGAGGAAATTTCGCCTGCATTTTGTACATGTGTCCAGGAAAACTCTATGAAAAAAATATTAAGCTACTTTTTTATTTTTATGTAAATGGAGTAGCAGACGAGCATGCAGGCCACGTGGTGTTAAGTGGTCGCTGCAGCCCATGAACATTTACACACAACCTCAAGCAAGCATAGGTAAGCCTTGTCTGAGGTCGTATGCAGTTGCGCTGCTATTCCGGAGGCTGGTGGTCGCCTCATGTAAGTGTGGCCGGCAACTGCACCTTTACACCGAAACAGATAAATAGAATTGCTCACGGCAGAAGTGGGTGCAGTGGTGGTACTTCGCCGGGCGAACCATAATGGTTCTTCCACCTACCTACTGCGATATATATAAATGTTACACACTCATAGCCCCACAGTAAGGTAATGTGTAACAATAATACTGTGTCGTGGATGCCATGGACACATACAAAGACAGGAACACAAACACCCAGACCGAGAACAGAAATTTAAACACATCATTCAAATTTCTGTTTCGCCGGGAATCGAACCCGGGACCCCTCGATTGGCAGTTCGGCATGGTAACCATTGCGCTACGCGAGTCGTCTACATATATGGTGAATAATGAAAATTAATTATTTAAGATTTAGGCTAGTATGTTCTTAGATCTATCGTAACCGTAATTCTATGTATATATGTAACATAACATAACGGTAACATGGAAACGCGGTTCGCAAGCAGAGAAGAATATTATTTTATTGACGCATCCAAAGAAAATTGGATCGGATCCGCTATAAATATTAATACTTGGCTTAAGGTAATGAAAATTTTCGAAATGAATGTAAAGCAATCTGAGCGGAAATACAATAGGCGGAGGTACGAACGGCAATACGACCGCCGTATCTGAAACCGGCGAAAAATGGCGGGTATTCTCTGAAAAGCGAACGTTTATCACAGCTATACATTGCTAGATATCCTTTTTCTACAGTCACTGTCGACGTTACTTCAGTTTTTGTTCAGCGATTGTACTGTTCTATTTCCATTGTGTTTTTTCAAAGAACTCTATAAATGTTCGTTTAATTATTGCTCTCTGAAAGCAATGTTATAACCGACATTTGTTTAAGTAAATAGCAATAGATTATTCTGCATAAAAAATGACGTTACAAATATGCATCTAAATAATTTGTATTCCGAATTATTAGTGCAAAGCATAAATTAGGTTCTACTGATTGGTTTTATGTGTTATATTATTTACATTGGACTTTTAAATTGATTTGTTACTACTCGTATATATTACGTTTGCACGACCCGTATGTCTCAATGGTAACCACTATCGGCCAAGTCACACTAGTTACATCAGTTAGTTTTGTAGGTGGTAGAGCTATTATGGTTCGCCCGGGGAAGTACCACCGCTGCACCCACTTCTGCCGTGAACCAATTCTCTTGTGTTTCGGTGGAAAGGGGCAGTTGCAGGCCACACTTACATGAGGCGACCACCAACCTCCGGAGTAGCAGCGCAACTGCATACGACCTCAGACAAGCATAGGTAATATGCTTGCTTGTTTTGTTGGTTGTGTGTAGATGTCCATGGGCTGCAGCGACCACTTAACACCACGTGGCCTGCATGCTCGTCTGCTACTTCATTCAAATAAAAAAAGTTAACTACTTTTAGAATCGGCGATCAACAAATAAACTCACGCAAATTGCCAATCGCGATGCTAAAACTAGCTAGGTGTAGCCTGGGCGTATGGGGTGCGGTGATAATCCTTGAATCTATAAGGTAAGATTTTTAAATTGCGAATTAATTATGCTTTTAGGGTTGCGGGCGGTGAGAATGGGAGCTCGTTCCGAACAGCCAGCAGCCTCGGGAAGGACGGCGGTGTAGTATGCGTAGCCGCATGCCGCCGTAAGCATCGGAAGGTGTAGGAGAGCACATCTGCTCTCCAAAACATGGCCCCGATCCAGGGCGCCGCGCACGGAGAATATCGGCGCTTGGGAAGCGCTTGGGAAGGACTTCGGGATCTCCAGTGGATGGAGATCCTGGAGACCTTCCCAAGCGCAGAGGCAGGCCACCGAGAGGGGTTTTCGTGTGGTAAAAATGCCACATAACCACTGGGTGCGGTGGGTTATGGGAGAGGTACTGACCTCTCTCCCAGGGTACTGAGTACCCTTGGAAGGTTTCCCCCATTACCAAAAATATACGTACGTACTGTACGTGCGCATATACATACATCCATACATACGAATGTGGGTTCGTGAGATGAAATAACTAACTATACCTCTCTTCTAGCAAGTTCTCCTCCAGGTGTAAGGACGGAGCATGTCCAACTGCCCCGGTCCCGGTTTTTGTCCACATTCGTAATGGTTAGCTGGCCGTCCGCTTGATGGTACCTTGGGTCCGCGCCGGCTCCACCTTCCCATTTCACGGAGCTGTGGCAGATTACGTATTTTTTATAATCATTTAAATAAGGGACAGTATATATTTTCAATCAAGAGAAAGAATTTTAACGTAGTAGTTACCTTTCGGGAGAGACAGAAATTAAAATAAATAAATAACGGTTTACACTCATAGCTTCAAAGTGGGCTTTAAATACCTTGTATCGTGGGTGCCATGGACACACACAAAGACAGAAACAAAATCACCCAGACCGAGACCGGTCGGGGTGTTCATATTTCTGCCTTTATGTGTATCCATGGCACCAACGACACAGGGACACACACACACGACATCGGATTTCATTCTAAAAACAGGTACAAAGTTCTAAAATAAATGTTAATTATAAGGCCGCATATCAAAATATCTCCTTACACAAAAGTACTTACTCTATTGGAAAGCCGTAGTAAGGGCACCAAATTGTAACATCGGACCCGGCGACGGCCTTTACCGGTTTCATGGCTCGGATGTACGGTGGGCCTGTACAGAAATAACATTGCTTCATTTAACAAGACCATCCGAATACAAAAGATCATCTTAATTAAGGTAATCGTACTGTAGAGTGGGCGTAGGTAGATAGGTTGGCTAGGACTATTTTACAAGTATGAATAAATGTACAAATAAATATTTATTTGTAACCTCAGTTAAAATAAACAAGTAAACAAAGAGTTATTAGAGCGACGATGTGAGGCTGGATAAATCTGCACCTTGTGGTATACATAAACATAATACGCACACACATAAATTGTAACTGCATATAACTTTGCCAGTCGAATATCGCGGTGCAACGAGTAAGACTTAGTCAAAAGCAAATCTATCAAAATTCACAAGGAAAGTGCCAATTCGTTTTGTAAAACGGTGCACTAAACAATAATGAAGTAATATGAATTATAATCGCAGCACCGGCCCACGCACACATGTTTTATAAACCGGACTAACTATATTGTTCGCTGTTAAATGTTTACTTTTTACTTGAATTGAGTTCTAAGCGCTACTTCCTCTTTTTAAACACGTTTATGGTGACTTAATCTGTTTAAAAAATTATGTAACATAATCTCAAACAGTTACAGAAATAAATATCAAGATGACGCCAGTCATGGATCTGTAGAAATGATCCGTGTGAAACAATCTACGCTAGTGGCGTAGCAACCGTAGCACGGTTTGTAACGGAACGTTGTAGCACCATATTTCATACCACCAATTATATTTGACTCATAATTTAAATATTAACAAAAATAACGCTTCACACTGATAACCCTACAGTAGGGTAGATAATTGTGTCGTGGGTACCATAGACACACTCAAAGACAGAAACACAAACACTCAGACCGAGAACAGAAATATAAACTCATCGTTCAAATTTCTACTTCGCCGGGAATCGAACCCGGGACCCTCCGATCGGCAGTCCGGTATGGTAACCATTGCGCCACACAGGTCGTCCGAAATTACCTTAAAAAAATTAAATAATTACCTTAAAAATATACCGTGAACATTTAAGCTGAGGGTAGGTACAAATGGGGGACTTACTCGTATTTTTTTTATTTGAATGGAGTAGCAGATGAGCTTACAGGCCACGTGGTGTTAAGTGATCGCTGCAGCCCATGGACATCTACATACAACCTCAAGTAAGCATAGGTAACTCTTGTATGAGGTCGTATGCAGTTGCGCTGCTATTCCGGAGGCTGGTGGTCGGTCGTAAGTGTGGCCGGCAACTGCACCTTTCCACCGAAACACAATAGAATTGGTTCACGGCAAAAGTGAGTGCAGCGGTGGTTCTTCCCCGGGCAAACCATAATAGTTCTACCAACTACCTACCTCGTATGTTGCGAAAACGGTATTAACGAGACTGATAATAAAAGAACCTTTCAAAGTTCCCATTTGTACCGTGATGCAAACTTGTCTCTCTCTCGTACCGCCCACCGTGCTCCACGCGAGCACTATTCAATGATAGTGTCGACAGGATGTAGTTGCTGCCAGATCCAACCCCTGATGACGTTCCCATTTGTACCGTGATGCAAGCTTGTCTCGGTTGAAAGATTCAATTGTCGACTAAGCTTACTTATAATTATGAATTACATTAGTAGGTCTACATTGTACCGTATACGTTGAGCCTGGCGGCGTGTGCGACAGATCCATGCGAGTTGGTCGCGCGACACTCGTACCGCCCACCGTGCTCCACGCAAGCACTATTCAATGATAGTGTCGACAGGATGTAGTTGCTGCCAGATCCAACCACTGATGACGTTCCCATTTGTACCGTGATGCAAGCTTGTCTCAGTTGAAAGATTAAATTGTCGACTAAGCTTACTTATAATTATGAATTACATTAGTAGGTCTACATTGTACCGTATACGTTGAGCCTGGCGGCGTGTGCGACAGATCCATGCGAGTTGGTCGCGCGACACTCGTACCGCCCACCGTGCTCCACGCGAGCACTATTCAATGATAGTGTCGACAGGATGTAGTTGCTGCCAGATCCAACCCCTGATGGTCCGCTTTCACGAGCTTCCGATACTATTGCCCTTTTGGAAGAACGAAATAAAATATTTATTACAGCATATTTCCTCTTTTAATGCACCTTTTAAATGGATAGTAAAAGTATGTATAAAATAGTAATCAGCACTCTCTGCGATTGCATAATAAATAAACAAAAATAAAAATTTATTTCGCATAAAATTTTACGATATAGAAAATAGTGTTAAAACCATTTTAAACCTAAAACAAAAAAGTTTAATGGTCATAGACTTAGGATATATGTACTTACCTTAAATCATCAAAGGTACAATATTGACTCACCTGACGGGTGTCATACCTGTCAGTACCTGTGATGCTCTAAGGGATATACTAACGTGGTTATGGTACTCAAGTTGATCACAACAGACAGGTAAAAAAAAACTATAAATAATAAATGTTGATATTTGACGGGTCTACCATAATAGAATTAAATAAATAAAAACTTGAAGAAAGCCTGCTGGGTATAAAATATCATATTTTATATCACCACATTCACTTTCTTAAACATAAGCGTTAACTTTATTAATTATTAGCGTCTAACAAAACACAGACTAGAAAAAACAGCCAATGAAAAACGAGAAAACAGGTCAACGTTGCATGAATATTTCAGAGCAATAAACAGAAATAAAACTCGTAAACTCACCCGTGATGCGACGGTATGGGCTGAGCGTCCAGAGTCCATCTGAATCGGGGCGTAGGTTCACCCACCGCTGAGCATTTCAGAGCCACTTGAGCTCCCGGCTGCACGGCTTGTTCAATAAACGTGTACACTAGCTCCGGTCGGGAATCTGTACACCGGAATTCGCGTTCAGCCAAAATATACAACGCATTCATTCATATATACGACCTCTGAAAACAGTCCTCTATAAACGACCAAAAACTGCAAGATTTTTTTACGTTTTTTTTTAAATTTAAATAGATTCGTTTGCAGTCCATGGACGTCCGTATACCCTTAATAAAGGCTTGTCTGAGGGGGACATAAGTTTTGATGTCCTATGTGCTACTATGGACGCTACTGCTCGACCAAACTGCTGTGTGGTCAACCTATGACAGAAATTTTCAGGCCGAACTATGTAAATTATACCTAGTATCTACAGAATTAATTCCCATTGGTGGAGTAGAGAAATAGCTTTCCGTCGGTTAACTTGAATTAAGTAATAGCAGCATTTGAAAAAAGTAAAGTTGGTAAAATAGAAGGGAAAATTTAATGTTTAAGGTAAATAACGTTTACCTTATTTGTCCTCGTTCAATAAAAACTTTTAAGCTGGTGCATAAGTCATGTGTTAAAGTGAAAAAATGGTACTAACTCCCTCATAACATATATATACGTACATATGTACGTCATGTCCCCTCAGTAATTAATGTTAAGGCTTACCCGTAACCTATCCTATCTTGGGTATAAAACTTTGACATACATAATTTAAGGTATCACTGCGTCTATCGCTTAAAAATACAGCTGACTGACGGCGGGTTTTTTCTCTACTCCATTTTAGCTAAAAACATTACCTTTCAAAACGCTCATACTTTTTGGTCGCTTCCAATTCATTTAAAGCCGTCGAAAATAGGCTTTTATAATAATTACAGGACTTTGCCTATTCTTTATGTACATCATAATACCTACCTACTAAAGCGCAAACATTTTGTTTAGGAAATAGGCGTGACCATGTTGTAAGCTAATGAAAAACCAATATAAATCAAAAGACCCAAGTATGAGAACCGTGAATCACTGCCCGTAATTCTATGGCAATTTATCTGAACAGACTAATAAAAATATTTCTTAATAAGTTCATATAACATCCTCGTATAAGTAAGCGAAAATATAAATGTTTGTTTTTCAATGGATAAAAATAAAATTCATCTCACCTGAGCGCTTGACGCGTCTTTTCGATTTTTTCCTTTTCCAAAAGTGTGAGCAAGCAATAACTGAAAAGAAAAGCAATTAGTCGAGTCGTATATTCTGTATATTGAACTGAAAAATAAAGAGGTCCTTTGTACATATGTGCTAAGAAAGTGCTTTTCGGTTCGTGCTCATTAGTAGAAACGGTTAGCAGTACAGGATTTTCGTGAGACTAAAGTTTTAATGCTGATATAAGTACATGGCTTTCAAAATAAAGGCAAGATTTGGCTTTAGCAAATCTACACTTATTTCTTCAATTATGTGGTTTTATTGGTACAATCCACGGAGAAATCTATTTCTATTTCATTGGTTCAATCGAAGCGTTATGTTGTTATTGTTATATATTTATTTATTTTATTCACACACATAAAGCGCGCATGGCTCGGCGGCTAGCGTTGACCGCAAGCAGTCGGTCGCGGTCGGGTGTGAGATAGATGACCGCTAGTGGCAAACAATTTCATGCGCGTTTCCGTGCTTTGGAGGGTACGTTAAGCCGTCGGACCCGGTTGTTGTTGATAGATAACAGTCGTTAACCTTGTCGGAGGCCTTATGGACGGTTTGAAAACATCCGACAGTGGGTTCGCTACTAACCCGCATCTCCACCAACCTGCATTGGAGCAGCGTGGTGGAGTAAGCTCCAGGCCTTCCCAATAATGGGGAGAGACACGTGTCCAGCAGTGGGATGCAAAAAAATAGTTGCAGCATTCACACTCATAGACCCACCCGCAGTAGGGCAGGCTGGCCTGTGTCGTTGGTACCATGGACACACTTAAAGATCCAGACCAAAAACAGAAACTCATCATTTCAATGTCTGCATCGCCGAGAACCGAACATAGGACTCTCGATTGGCAGTCACCACACGGGTCGTCATTGAAATCTAATTTTGGATAAGTTTTGAAATATGCATGATATGTACATAAGTCTCAAATTCACTAGATAGATTGTGCATGTCAGTATAATGACGTCCATGTTCCAAGTCGTTAAAGTACAGGTAAAATCAGATACTGGGTAATTAAAATCAAATCGTGCACTAATTTTCTACAACCCGTATAATAAAATTAATTGAAACATTTCAAAAATGAGGATAAAAGGGTCTGTAATGGGCTTTAAAACTGTTTCTTACAGTTTCGCTAAGTAACGGTATTGTTCGCTAGGGCATTGACCGCCCGCAACAGCTCGACTATTCAATGATTCCATTTAAAAAATGAGTCATATCCGGATAAAAAAGCGCTTGGCATCCGAGTAAAAATTTTAATTTTCAGCTGTTACATCGCCGAGTTTAATTATAAACTAAGCTGCATTTAGGTTTCCGGGAAATTAACTTAAGCGCTTGTAAATCTATATAAATCATAATATATATAATAATTTATAATAGTTTGATTCAAGATTACTTGGTTTTGGGGATGTAATCGTCTCTACTCTACCAGTCTCTACTCATTATTGGGGATGCCTGGGGCTTACGCCACCACGCTGCTCTAATGCGCGTTATTGGAGATACGGTTTAGCGGCCAAACCGCTGTCGGATGTTTCCAAACCCTATAAGGTCTCCAATAAGGTTTAACGCCTACTATCGACAACACCCGGTACCGTCAGCTTATCGTGCCCTTCGAAGTACGGACACGCGCAAGAAATTGAAGCCACTAGCCTTCAGCTATCGCAAACCCGACCGCGCACGTTTCGCTTAGATCGCTTGCGTTATTCACTAACCGCTGCGCTATGCGCGTTTCATATACATGGGGTTTTATGATTGTGTTTTCTCTATTTCCCAAGAAGTTGTCAATCGGTCAGTCACGCCCATTGCTTACATCCAAGCGGACTGTCCGGGTATTATAGTAACCAGCTGGTAACAATAGGAACAGCACATCATGAGCAGCGGGAGATGCCTGGGCGTGCACGTTTGACAAAAGAAATTTGTAATGTGCGCATTTCATTGCTGCTCAACGGTGATGGAGAATATTGTGATATTTATTGATTACGATGTTTTACATCGCCGGTCATGTCTGAGAGAAACTCACAATTTCTTGAAGGTATGATGTTCACCGCTCCATGCTGGCGGTGGACTATGGTTTAAATTTCTCTCATGTTAGAGGAGACCTGTGTCCAGCAGTCGACAAAAAAAAAATTGTTGAAAAAAAAAATAGGGACTATATACGGAGTGATTGAGGCAATGCACACAGATACAAGCTGTATGTGTATACACCCTCACACGATAACCAGCATCCTTGAAATAAATGAGCTATAGGCTACGTAATATTACTATAAATGAGGCGTAGTATGTAAATTTTTTCATATGCTTATACATAAAACAGGATATATTTTACGAGCGAAGGTGCGCAATAAAACTACGTCATCGGCAGAAACATCCTATAAAAGGATACATCATATGCAGAATTTAGGTCTCGCTGAAAATTTCACTCGGTTTCTCGTTTTACTATCCGCATTCGTTCACAATTTATAACATCGTAAATCGTGCAGTGGCGCAAAAAAATTACAGCCACGTAGAATTGCCGAGATAAATGGATTCCCGATAGCCTTTGCTATCACAAAACAACAATGGAATTGCTTGATTCGGAATGGGCTGTATTTTCGGTTATAAATGAAATAGATTTTTCCCGAAAATACGCGACCATTACACCTACATTCACTTAAGGGCCTTATAAATATTAGGTTTTACATATAATGGGATCTTAGGTTACAATAGGTTTTTGTGTCTTGATAAAAATATCTACTGCTGAAGTAAGATAAATAAATTCTGTGGAACATTATTTGGTAAAGAGGCCTTGGTAATGTAGCAAAAATATCGTTGCCCATTTCCTCTAAATAGGTCATAAAAGTTTATTGGGAAATTATTTCCTTTTATTTTTGTTCTGTACTAATAATATATTTCTGTAAATCTTGTACTGCTCGAAGCTATCAAACGTATTCCTGAAACCGTCATAGATTTACGAAGCGAGCTTTTGGCGTATGAAATAAAAAAATCCCCCCCTCAGCGGGCGAAACCCGCCACCCTACAGATGGATACTAGAGCGGGGAATATTCTGTGAACTATTCCAATTTCGAAAGTTTCCTTTTGGTGAAGAAAACCGCATCGGGCTATTTCTGAATGAATCCCAAAAATTGAGCCTGGACTTGTCAATTTGATTTGGGGTTCGTTACGGAGGCAATATATTTCATTATTGAGTGGAAAATGAGCGAATAGGTAATATGTTTTCGTCTGTATTTTGCCGTTTATCAAGTAACCTTTATCAAAGTACAATACAGGATAAAAATAGCATTATTTCTTAATACCGTTACAATACTATAATGGTGTAACTGTTCGTAGTTAACTTTCCTCGTTACACGGTTGTAACGTGATTTTAAGCATTGGCGGAGAAGTAAGCGATAAAAATGCAATTACTTTTAATGAGTTCGTGTTTCAAGGCGCATCGCTATACAGCTTCGGTCCGGTTGTGCATAAAAAATTCGGCAGGCGATCGTCTGTTTCCAGGTCAGCGGTCAGATCGCCTCGCATGGGGCTCCTACACTAATCATACTTTCAGAGGCCGGCCCGCCATTTTTATTCATCCGTATCGATCTGCCATCTGACAAACGCTACGGACTGATAGCAAACAGTTTAGCGAAGTAAATAATAACTGAAAATACTTTTTTCTTTTAAGTTTGCTTCTCTTTTACATGAAAAACTGATATTGAGTAAGCAAATAGGCGTATAAGGCCTATTATTTAATGACGGCGCACAGTCACTAAACACACAAATGCTGTTGTCATGTTGACACGGACGATGACGTCGCACTACATGAACGTATATTATATGCGCTTTACAAACAAAACACACTCGCAAATAAGAGTAGGTATGTTGCAATTCAGTTTTGTATAACAGAACTATAGCTACGAGTATTTTGAGTCATATAAAACAAAATACTATTGGTATTGCACAGTGTGGTATGAAACCCTTTTTGTTGTATGTAGTTTTTATTTGTGAAACTGTTAGTTTACATCATTTCAAGCACTGCAGTCCAAACCTGGCTTCGATATGAGTTGTAGTTTTGAAGAAAAAAATTACTAAACTTTACATAAAAACGATACTTCGAAAGTGAAAAAGAATATATAAAAAAAGGAGAAAGAAAGGAGAAGGAGGAGACTTTCTTCGAAAGTAAAAAAAATATATATTTAAAAAGGAGAATATTTGTTGCTATTAAACTTAGTCCCAATAAATGCCCCCAAATTAAAATATCATGTCGCCAATTTGCGGCACTGAACTCTCGGTAGAAAGCGATATCCATATTTGGACTCTATATCAAATAGAATTGCATAACAACGAACAATATAATTTTTTTTCTCATTCAGACTCATTAATAGCAAAGCATGCAAAGCTTTCACATTTGAATAAATTATTTTCTTCTGAAGGTTTTCAATTTTGTTCTGTAATACATTCTATTGAGCAAAAAAGTATATAAGCTAATTTATGAAAGGGTGGCAAGCTGACACAATTTACACGAATCCATTTTCATGTTGCGACAGGTGATATAAAACAAAAGAAGGAAGTATGAAAAGTATCTCCCTGTTAACATATCATTCACATTCAGTAATTTAGGCTCTATGATAATGGTATGATAGGAAGTATATGTAAAGACAAAGACAAAGACTTTTATTTGCACAAATATGGGTGTTTACAAAAGGTGTGTTTATACATTTGGTTCGCCATATTTACCTTCATGAGGTATGCAAATTGCAAAAATTACAATAATTTAAAACTTAACTAATTACAAATTACAAATATAAAAATGTACATTGAAATAGTGTTATTTATTTTATTATATTTATACTACTTTTATCATTATTTGTACACATATTGCGTCTTTTAGTTTATTAGTTTTATTTATTTTTACTTTTCGGATCGGATCCGATCGTCGGCTTTGGGTACCCATATTGCAGGGTTTTTTGTACACTGAGAGGAAAAAAAGCCGGCGGAAAAATTATGGTCCTAGCATCTTCATCCTTAAAAATTCGGCAGGCGATCGTCTGTTTCCAGGTCAGCGGTCACACCCGCCTCGCATGGAGCTTCTACACAAATTATACTTTCAGAGGCCGGCCCGCCATTTGTATTCATCCATATCGATCTGCTGTCTGACAAACGCTGATAGCAAACAGTGTAGCGCACAAATACTATTATAATTTCCATTTACCTTAGTTTGTAACTTTTGTACGTTTCATTTCAATTTCATGAACTTATAAAACGCATAGTATTATGGAATCTAATACCTTTAAACGAGCAATTCTTGTATATATCTAAATATATTTTTTGAATCTCGGAAACGGCTCCAAAAATTTTGATGAAATTTAGTACACTGGTTGCGGGAATGACAAATCGATCCACAAATTTTTATTGATAGAATTAGTCGTTTTTTTTAATGTTTATGCAGTTAAATATAAAATTACTCTTACCGACATCTATTGGAAAATATTAATAATATTGTGGCGTAGAAAGCCGTCAAATGGTCAACATTTGACAATCTACCCTTCAAACAAATGACAATGTCGATAATATGTAAGACCTCTATAAAAATTTCGTCAAGGGAATCAAAGCTTACTTGGTCGAATGGTTACAAAAGCCGACTACGGAGCTAGAGACCCGGGTTCAAATCTCAAGTAGGCTTGTTGCGTTTTTTTTTTGTTTTTTTTTTTATTAGGAGCTAGGTATTTCAAAAGGATTTGTAAAGTAACACTAAGTCAATGAATGCTTCGCTTAAAATAAACCAAGTATAAATAAATTGTTTTTATCCGAGCAACGCTCGGGCGTCCAGGTACTTGTGAGTAAAAAAAGAATCATAAGTAACAAGGTTGGTTAACGTATTTAGTACCTGGACGACCAAGCGTTGCTCGGATAAAAACAATTGATTTTCTTTATTTAATTTACACTCCTTTGCTTAGTGTTATTTAAGAGGCTCTATACGAAATTTTGCCGATTCCCTGATTTACTTGATTTTACACATACGATTTTGCAGTTAAAATACAGTATGTGCAGTATGTGTATTGAAACTTATGGAAAAGTTTGATTGCACTATATAACTGATCGTTTTAATAATAATCTATTGAAACATTATTAAAACAGATGGGCTGTGGGACAACATTGACATATGCGGTAACTGTCACATATGTTCCATATCGGCCCATAGCTACTCTAAGAAAGCAAATTATTGTATATCCCATATTTTAAAACAGGGCTGAAGTTTTTCTCCGTCTGCTCTTTTCTTCGCACCCAGAGCAGACAGAACAAAAAATGACGTTCACTAAGATTTGGAAAGGAACCGTACTGTGAAAAAAATATATTTAATTTCATTAAATTAGCCACTTTTTAGCTTGCGTCGAGAATTACAGTGCGAGGTTTAGGTTACTTTAAAAGATGTTTAATGCCAAACTTTTATTATGTAATAATTTGATTTGATTTTTTTTCAGGGAACGGATTGACTATAAACTGAAGTTTTTTTATGTATAAATTGTATGAATGGTTATCCGGAATCAAGCCGAAATCAAATGCAATTTCTGGCCCATTTTCTCTCAAAATTTACTAAGTTCAATATTTTTTACAATTTTTTTTGTATCAGAGTGGTAAAAGTGACTAATAAAAATGAAAATAATAATAAATTATTTGCGCAAATATGGGTATTACAAAAGTTGTTTTATGTACATTTATTAGTTCGCCATATTTACATATCACAGCGAGGTAGGTATGCGTATGACAGAATTTAAACGTTAATTTAATGTTAGTAACAATAATTAAAATTATTATAACTGAAGACAGCGTTGATTTTATTTTAACGTATTTTGACGACCCGCTTGGCACAATGGTTACAATGCCGGACTGCCAATCGAGGGGTGCCGGGTTCGATTCCCGGCGAAACAGAAATTTGAATTTAATTTAATTTTAAATTTCTGTTCTCGGTCTGGGTGTTTGTGTCTGTCTTTGTATGTGTCCATGGCACCCACTACACAAGGTATTAATTACCTTACTGTGGGGCTACGAGTGAGTAAAGTTTATTTAAAAAAAAAAACATATTTTGCGGTTTTTATTGTGATGTTTTATCAATTTTATCCTCCAAAGCTTTTAGTTCCGTAAACCCGAAATCGCTCACGAAGTTAAAGTTCATCGTTTAAAAATTCAGAGACCGAATAGTACGCTTTTGTAAATAAGAACGATTTAATAACAAAAAACCCGGCTGACTGTATCTAAAGGTGATGTTCACCGAGAAAGAACGAAATTAGATATTTATTACTTAATAAAAAATTATTACCTAAACTAGAAGAAATTTCTCTTCATTGAAGTAGGTATCTATTTCAAAAACGTACTTGTCTGTAACATAAGCGATAAGTATACACTAATAAGGGATTTTCGCAACAATTTGCTCTGAGCCGGGCCGGCCTTATTTTTCTCTCTGAGTGAGTAAGGAATTTATGAGCGGGCCTAAAGCAATAAAATACCTTGTGAGAAAATGAAGGAGCAAGTCGCAATATATTTGTTCCTTGGTGGCTAGAAGAAACCCATTTAGTAATTTGCGCGTGGAAATATTATTTCTCGCTAACAATATACGGTACGTTACATTCTTCAAAGTATTCATAATGGGTTTCTTACACGGATGTCGTTGCCCTGCCAACATTACAGCCAAGAAAAGTAGGTTGAAATAATAAATAATGACGTTACACACATATAGTCCCACAGTAGGGTAGGTACACCCTGTGTCGTGGGCACCAGGGACACATACAAAGACAGAAACACAAACACCCAGACCGAGAACAGAAAAAAAACTTATCATACAAATTTCTGTTTCGCCGGGAATCGAACCCGGGACCCTCCGATTGGCAGTCCGGCATGGTAACCATTGCGCCACGCGGGTCGTCAATATGTATTTGCCACTTAGGAAGGGATGAGATTAGTGACTACCTCACCAAGCTGCTCTAGGCTTTAAACTGACCATCTTTGTCTGGACTTCTTTAAGTGGAAATTTTATATGAAATTTAAATATATTTCTTTATCTTTTGCTTTAGTTTGTTTTCTTACCTCCCTTGCTAGTAATTTAAGTTAGGATGTCAGATAAAGAAAACGTGTATGAAATGAGTTACGGCTTCGACCCCTCAACCATGTTCAACTGAACGTTTAACGTTTCACACTCATAGCCCCACAATAACTTTTACTAAACAAAAAAAAAATATTTTTGCACTGTTATTTTATTTCACGAAGCTCGTGCACTATAACTTCCGTATATCGAACGAAATGTCATCAACTTTATCCGATATAACTCAAAAATACATCAAGAAAATAACCCTCCTTCTGTCGCAGTCGGTAATGAAAATAAAACAAGAGCACAATCGCCAATCCAACTTCCAAACTCAAAAACAGAACTTCAAGCATTGATATGTTTGTTTACACCGAAGGCCATTACCTCAGCAGTTTGATAAACGAGTGAAAAATGCATGTCTTATCACCCAAGGCGAATCATTAATAACTTTTCTTATCTCCGAGAAGTGGTAAATTATGAACAAATCACGGGAGAGATGTTCGAGTAAAGTGATCAGTCACTAAAACTAAGTTGTAAAACGTATCGCGAAGTTTAATAACTTTTCAGATTGTTCCCTGTGACAGAAACTTTTAAGTGATTTATCTTGTTCCTTGTTTAACTTTAATTGGAGCCATCTTCACAACAAAACTGATCATATTGTGATCACGAAAATGCTAAAATTTTCGTAGCAATACTGTTTTGCTAGCGATTTCATCCGCTCAAAAAATACCTGAAATATATTTTAATTCATTTACCATTTCTCGCCAAGGCCATTGCTTTTCCAATATTATTTTATCGCGTATTTATTTATTTTAATCATAATCTCTATAAAATTTAATATAGCGCTTGTTTCAACATTGTCGGCATTTCTAACAAAATTTAAGTCGGAATATTTTAACCTTTGCCTAACCTCGTTCAAGGTTATGAAAAACCGTAATTTTTTTCTTAAGCGGGGTGTAGGTCCATGTAATAAAAATAATCTTTTGCCCATAATCCTGGTCATTCAATAAGCTTAACTAACAGTAAAAAAATTAACAGATTTTAATTAACACGCTTTTATTAGGTCGACCTGTATGTACTCGTAACTATGTAATGGAATCTAAGGTAACTGATTTTACCATCTTTCAAGGATCGTAGCGTAATGCTTCAAGCAAATATTATAATTAAAAGCACATAGTTTACATTTCAACCCAGAAATAGAGACAACTTGAACGATCCATAATTTATTTTTGTTTTTTACGTGCATTTATAAAAGCGTGTTTTCTAGTTTTTTTTAACTATTAATTTTTAAGACCCAGCATGTCAATGCTTCCAGATAAAGCTCTTTCATACGTAGTTACTATAAACAAGGCAGCAACACATCAAAGACTTTAAGCGCACAGTAAATAGCATGTTTAGAAGGTGCTTTAAACTCATATCATCTGCGACCTCGACTGACTCAGTTATTCCACGCCGCAGTAACGTAAAGCTGCCAACATGGTCATAAGAGAAGCGAGTAGCGGTAGCGCTTTTGAAAATATTATAGTAAAGGAAAGCTATGAATTTATCTACACATATCAATGTAATTAAAATACTTACTAAAGTAACTATGTAAATGTTACCGTTCTGACCAACTGTTATGCGGTTTTAAATTACACATTTTTGCAAAAACCTTCAATTATTAGTAACAAGGGATTATACCCAATGCCTATTATAAGTGTATAAAGTAACAAGGATGATTAACTTAGCCGCCAAAACGAAATAATGTAGACTAGCGAGATTAAGAAATTTTAGGTTCCCAATGTATCTTATACAAATTAGGCTTCTTACAGTTGGATCAGTTGTGATACGCATGAAATGCGGAGTTCTGAATATGATTATTTGATTTTATTCAACTCTTTATTTCCTCAATTCTCAATGCTCTTTAATTCCTCAATGAGCAGCACAGATTTCAGCTCCGAAATTACAATGGAATATTGCAATGTTTTTATAAGTTTTAACACTAAGGGCACCTTGTTCCGAAGATTTGGCATTTCACTCACTCACCCAGTAGACTTGTATCTGCGTTTCGCGGGAGCCGACTGGATATGAACTCCGGAGACCTTATTCGGCGGGCGAGAACGCCACAGAATAACATTATCAAATCCACCTCAGCGAAATGTACTACAAAAATGATTTATCTAAATATTGGTGCAAAAATAATGTTAATAAGTTTATTATTTTAGACACAGTATTGAAAATATTTTAAAAAAAGAGGCATATTTGGATTTCTTTCTAAAGAGCGAAGTTCGTCTGATTGTGTAACTGTAAGCGAATTGTACTCTGTAAGATCCTCAACTGAACATATATTTTGTCAGAATTTCACGTCAATTTTTGACTGATTTATATTGATTTTAAAAACAGCATTTGCGGTACAAGGGGCCCTTAATAAATGTTTTGATCGCTACCGCAATGCTTATAAACTCACCCTTAAAACGGGAGCAACCCTTATATTTATTGCCTGTCTTATTACGGGGTAGGAGCTATATCTCTAGACACTGGACGGAGGAACCTTTTATAGTATTTACTGTCTAGTATTTTTATGATGGCGGATCCAGCCTGTTTCAGAGATAAAAGATCAACATTAAGGTGTCTACTTATTTTGTTCCGTTTTGAAAAAGTTTCAGGAGTGTAAAGTTACGTTACGACTTCACGATTTTCCTCTTCTTTGTATTTAAATTTTAACGTGTTCAAAATTTAAGAATTCTTTTTGTTTATGTGAGGTAAAGCTTTAAAAATGATTGAAAATATAGATAATATCGATGGTCCCTATTAATATTGTCAGTTCTGCAAAAAGACAATTGTTCAGTAGAGCAGTTCAAAGTTTGTTTTGACGATAATTTTTTTTTTGATAAAACTGTGGATATTCAAATTTGCAGTGATTGTTTTATGTATTGGTTACTAAGTATTGACATAGACAAGACTTAGAATTACTTGATGGTTTCAGAATTAAGGTACTACCGACATTTTAACATGGACTATTTCCAAGGTTAATTGTCGGTTTTGACACAAACGACAGTTTTGTTCGGATATTTAACAGTCATTTACGTAGGTAGTGGTATATTCAACATTCTTAAATGGTGATTTAGAAATATGTTTGTCATATGTGTTTGGTTTGCTTCCGTTAATTACAAAATATTAAACTTTATTTAATGAACATTCAAACATTTTAACAGTTTAACATCAACACAAATGAAAAATAAGGAATGCACACTTTAAGATCACAAATAATTGCATTATTACACGTAGGGGTAATAATAATAATTTAACACACTTACTCATAACTACAAATAGTTTAAGAAGTCTAAACGATATTTTCTTTTTTCCTCTTTATATACTTTAAAATACTTACTATTTTAAGTAAATTACTTAACAAAACGAGAATAAAACTGGCAATAAACTATGAACAATCAACACACAACAAATAGTATAGCAATCAAAACACTTTTAGGATGGCCCAGTCTCTGTAGCTTCGGGATTAAGAATAGAGCTACGGTACCTATCCCCTGCCTGATCTTAAACGCGACTAAAAGGGGGCTTCCGGGATAGTGGACGGTGAGAGTGGGAGCTCGATCCGTCCAGTCAGCAGCCCCGGGTATGAAGGCGGTGTGCGTGGCCGCATGTCGCATCGGAAGGTGCAGGAGAGCACATCTGCTCTTCCAAAGATGGGCCCGATCTCGGGCGCCGCGCGTGGAGGACACCGGTGTGTTCCACTGGAGATCCCGGAGTTCTCCCTTAGTGTAGAGGCAGGCCACCGAGAGGGTTTTATTGCGGTCAAATCCCACATAACCCGGTATCCTCTCCCAAGATGCCGGGTACCTTTTGAAGGTTTCCCGCCGATACCAAAAAAAGGTACCAACAAGCCACATAAGTACCACAAAGTTTTATAAACTGTTAAAGTTAAAAAATAATAATAAGAAGAAGAACAGGTATCCTTTTTTCTATTAGGAGCTTTTTAGTGACTAAAAATATTTAATTATTACAACTAATGTACAGTCTTAGTTTTGTACTTTATAAGTCAGTCTTGGTACACCTAATCTCCCCAGCTAAGCTTAAGGCACTTTAGCATAAAGATTGAGTCGACGCTCGTCATCGAAATCATATTTTTATTCTATCCGATCAAAAACGTTGCCCTTAAATTTAACCTCTCTAATTTGTGTCCACTTATTTTTTTCATTTCTATAACCCAGTTTCGGTGGTTTCGTGAGGTCATTTCTCTTTCATTATACGGCATATATTCTGTTTTTTCCTAACGCACTAAGCAGAACGATTCATTAGGAACGTAAATCATTAAATCAATCAATCAGTCGTAGAAGACGACAAGAGAGGAAAGTATGACTAAAAACCTAGAGTGACACGACCAGGATTCCGCGCAACACACGCTCGAGCACTGCCCAGCTTGGAGAGTCCAAGCGGCGGATCTTGGTCCAAACAATTGGAAATGAATTGTCCCTGGCGGCCGTCGTCAAAGCGATGGTGCGTTCCAGGGATGCGTGGGGCACGATATTCTCCTTCTGTGACACCGACATGTGCGCAAAGGAGGAAGCCAAGTGAGCTCGAGAGCGTGCAGATCCCGCTCGGTGAAGGAGCCGTCGAGGCGGAAGTAGATAACGTCCCCTGGCGCTAATCCCTGTAGCTTCGGGATTAAGAATAGAGCTACGGTATCCCCTGCCTGATCGTAAAAGGGGGCTTCCGGGGTTGCGGACGGTGAGAGCGGGAGCTGGCGGGACCCGTCCAGCCAGCAGCCCCGGGAGGGACGGCGGTTTGTGCGTGGCCGCATGCCACCGTGAACACCTGAAGGTGCAGGAGAGCACATCTGCTCTCCCGAGATGGGTGCTTCTGGGGCGCCGCGCGTGGAGGACACCGGTGCGTTCCAATGGAGATTCCGGATTCCTCCCCAAGCGCAGAGGCAGGCCACCGAGAGGGTTTTAGTGCGGTATAAATCCCACATACCCTGGTATCCTCTCCCAAGGTGCTGGGTACCTTTTGAAGGCTTACCCCCTATACCACAAAAAAAGGTTACGTCCTACTAAATCTATTTACCAATGACCCATGAGTTTTCCTTATAGTTAATTTGAAGTTTTTGCAAGTAGGTGCATCCGACAAAAATTCTGTACATAATCCAGTTAGTATAGAAAGTGACATATCCAACCGACCAACGAACTTTAGGTTACGTGTAATAATGTCAAAAGTGACACATCCAACAATATGATCTACTTATACGTACATGCATTAATGTCGGAAGTGACACATCCAACAAAATTTTTACTATGCGTACATGTAATAATGTCGAAAGTGGTATATCCGACAAAATTGTCTGCTTGAATACCATTAAAATAGATGTATCTACCGGAACCTACTTTATTAAAAGGAATATATCTATATTATGCAAAATACGAATGGTCTCATACAATTGTAATCTATAAATTATAGAAATTGCTGTATAATTTACTTTCTCACTTTATCTACTTTGTAATAGATAAAGGGTGCTTACCAGTTTCCGTAGGCACCGGATAATCTAGAAAGTCACTTGTTATGTCAAGTTGATTATTAAAAAAAGGTAGATCTAAAATATGTTTAGAACGTTTAAAGGATCCATTAATTCCTATCAACATCATGGGAAACTTGTTTTCGTGCACAAAAATAGTAGGTAATGAATAATATTCCTATTTTGCCCAAGCCAACGATCCTCCCAGTGACAAAGTCCGTAGTGGCAGAACCGCGCGCACCCGCGCTCCCTCTGTCCCGCGAACAACGCTGGTTCCGTTACTACCAACACTTTTGCGCGAACAAAGTTATTACAACCGACAATATTAACCAAGAAACTGACTAAATATTATGATTTTAAATAAAATAAAATGTTGCGTACGATAAATCTTTTTACTGTGATTCTATTTATGTAAAAAAGTAAATATTGGTAAAAATGCACAATCGACATTGTTAATAGGGACCATCGATATGTACTCGTATATAATATTAGTCCTAGCTTTGCAAACACATGTAACTGTAAATCTTGTTGTAAAATAATCCCTACTAATATTATAAATTCGAAAGTAACTCTGTCTCTTTGTCTGTCTGCTACGCTTTCCCGCTTAAAATACTGAACCAATTTTAATGAAATTTTGAACACAGATAGAGTGAACCTTGGGAAAGGACATAGAATGGTTTTTATCCTACGGGAGCCTATAAAACGGGTCCGCGCGAGCGAAGCCACTGGCAGAAGGCTAGTAATTAATAAAGTTAGGTTTTCAAAGTCAGTTGTCAAATAGTTTTAACTTAATTTATAACAATGGAGTCCCGCCTTTGTATTGTATAATTATGTATAATATTATACCTACTTCTTGTATTAGTAGACTTAATTTCACGAGTACAATAATGAGAAATTGTGAGATTATAGTATAAAAGCATAATATTTCTGAGCTCGAATATAATCATTTTTTTCATAATAAATGAATCCGTTTATCGATTTACTGATGTTCAGATAGTACTACTAAATAATAATGCTAAAAAGATTTACCTTTTCCTTTCTGTCTCTGGATTTCATCGCCGATTTGTCCACCATTATGATGTCCAAAATTGAAAACTGCGCAGTCGTTTCTGTCAAAGATATAAACAAGAAATTTATTAATGCCGTAAATTAAGTTTATAGGTATTCTTGATGCGCGCATGGCCCTGCGGTTAGCGTAGAACGCAACCGATCTGTGCGACTAAGCCAAACGGGCGCGGTCGGGTGTGAGATGGGTGACCACTGTCGGCAAAAATATATATGCGCGTTTTCGTGCTTTGGAGGGCACGTTAAGCCGTCAGTTCCGGTTGTTGTCGATAGAGAATAGTCGTTAAACCTTGTCGGAGGTCTTATGGGCTTATATTGAAAACATCTGAGAGCGGGTTGGCCACTAATCAGCATCTCCACCAAACCGCATTGGAGCAGCGCGTGCAGCGTGATGGAGTAAGCTCCAAGCCTCCTCAATAATGGAAAGAGACCCGTTATTATTTATTCTTATGGACCCGTGCCCATTAGTGGGACGTTAAAAGGGTTGCAGCCGTAGGTGTTTATCGCTGCTCCACGTAGAGAAAAATATCATGATACTAGCTGTGCCCCGCGGTTTCACCCGCGTTAGAGAGGATCATTAGCATAAAGTGAAGTCCCTTCTGAAGTACCGTGGACCGGCTTTTTTGTAGGACTATATAAGATAAACATTAACATCATACATTACATAGGTGTACCTCTAGCGGTTTTGGCGGCGCATGCCAGAATAGCTCGCAGATGGTAGATTTTTTCCTACTTACTTGACACTTATCGTCATATTTTTGACAATTCACACAATATCTTTATAAATTGTAGCCTATATGTTATTCTGATGTATAAGCTATATTGTGGTGAAGTTTCATTCAAATCCATTCAGTAGTTTTTACGTGAAAGAGTAACAAACATCCATACATCCATACATCCATACTTACAAACTTTCGCCTTTATAATAGTAGTAGGATAAAATTAATTGCGATGTTTTCCATAATCGTGCATGCCTTAGAGAAATTCATCAGAAAAAAGTCGAAATTTCTCGTAAGCATGATGTCCACCTATCCGCACTTGGGCAGCGTGGTGGACTATAGCCTAATTTCCTCTCACTTCAGAGAGGAGACCTGTGCCTGTTGAAATAAAAAATGGGTGCTAATACAAATGTTACCTACTTTTAAAATCAAAGTACACTTAATAATGTATGTCTTAGAATTGTGAGTAATTTTACAAAGGTAAACCACATCAATGAAAGCCACTAGATTGAGGGAGGCCAATTAAGGAAAGTAAATTATATAATTATAATTAAACCTCCTCAGATACATACTTCGAAACAGATTTAAGAATTGTTTAAAGTTGCTTCTCAAGATCTCAAAAGTATGTGGATATTTTTATTGCTACATTTGTCGTTATATAGAGTAGTATAGTATAATGGAGTGGTCTATTAGGATTGTTTCTCCTAAAGACTTAAATATATTATTACTAACTGTGCGCCGCGGTTTCACCCACGTTAATTTTTTTAAAGTATCATGTTTTACTTCTAATAACTCCAAGAATATGTACAAAGTTTCATGATGATAGGTTGAGTAGTTTTTCGTGAAAGAGTAACAAACAATCTTACTTTCGCATTTATAATAAACTAGCCTTCCGCCAGCGGCTTCGCCCGCGTAGGTGGACCCGTTTAATGGGTCCTCGTAGGATAAAAAATAGCCTATGTGCTATTCCAGGCTACATTGTTCTATTAAAATCATAGGCGTTTAGCCAGTTGCTTCAACCGCGTTGGCTCTATTACCCGCTTTCACGTAGGAATGAAGCATTTCCCGCGGTAAAAAGTAGCCTATGTTACTCAAGGTAAATGTAGCTTTCTAATGGTGAAAGAATTTTTGAAATCGGAACAGTAGTTTTTGAGTTTATTCATTACAAACATACAAATCTTTCCTCTTTATAATATTAGTATAGGATGTAAACGTATACGGTCGTCTGTTTGTTTTTTGTGGTGCGTGTACGCGCGAAACAGTAAGATTGGACATTTTCCGGTAGAAAAGTGTAAGCACGTTTTCAGAAACGACCGTATAATATTATGCGCCCAAAAATATGGTAATTTGAAACCGCTTTAGGACCAATTTTGACGGCTGAAGACTTTTCATATTTTTTATGTTAAATCAATCTTTGTGACATTAATTATATAACAGTTGATCTTTGAGTTATATTATATTTAGAAAAGTATTGTCTGTAACTCTTTTTGATGCTGGACACGGGACTCTTCACATTATTGGGGAGACCTGGAGTTTACTCCACCACATTTATATGGTCCAATGCGGGTTGGAGAGTGGTGAAAGATGGATGGTGAAGGTGGAGCTATACGAAATACATATTTTGGTAACATGTACATTTACAATGGCACTTTAAAGAGAGGAATTTGCGATATTAATTGGAATTTCTATTTCGTTTGGAAAATTACATTTGGGGCTGGAATTTACCGGCCAGATTAAGAGTATGGTACGGCCAGGTTAAGAGTAATAATTAGTTTTAATGAAAATCTGAAATTTTACAGTCATGGCCTAGCTATTAAGTTATGACAACTATATCTCTTGAGAATAAATAATTTTAGCAGCTCTCACAATTCCATAGTATTTAAAAGTGACGAAGATACAGTTGAAGAAACCTGCATATGTGTACAAAGTTGAAATATGTATTCAGGCACCGAAATGAAATAGGTTTCTGGGTCACATTTGGCATTTTTAAAACAAAGAAAAAACTTATGAAACTGGAAGCACTTCACTTTGTCTTTTTAGTGACCTGAATAAGAGAAATAGTGTTGTACGAAAATGGAAGCAGTTTTACGAATCTTAATTTGCTTATCTCTATGATAACCTCTTAGTAGAATTATCCCTACTAATATTATAAATTCGAATGTAACTCTGTTTGTCTGTCTGCTTCGCTTTCCCGCTTAAACTACTGAACCAATTTTAATTAAATTTGGAGCACAGATAGAGTGGACCTTCGGAAAGGACATAGGATGGATTTTATCCTACGGGAACCTATAAAACGGGTCCGCGCGGGCGAAGTCGCTGGCGAAAGGCTAGTATGGAATATTCATAAATTTTGTTTTAACGGCAAATATATATTTGCATATAATGTATATTATATAAGTTAGTAATTGCAAATAATAATGAAAAATGAAAAAAAAAAACATTTGCAAAAACTCTGGAAAATATAGAAGTGTAAAATATGAAAATTTTAGTTATTTTTATATCATCCAATTTTTTTTAATTTGTTTTAGAATCCTTATTACTTAGCAAGAGTATTAAGTACTTGCAACAATAGTAGGTAGTTAGTATATGAGCAATAAGAGAAGAATGAGGAATAACATAAGGAAGTGCAAATAAATATAAGTGAAATCTTTAAGTTGATGCTACTAAAAATGTAATATTATTATTACTTAGTTAAACTTAAAGTCCTTAAACTACAATTCAACACACATGAGATCTAGCCGTGATTTTTTGAACAAAGACTCTGTATAATGCTAATATCGCCATTTGTGATTATTAGTTATGTGTAAAAATGATTCCAAGATGAGACCTTTTGTATTTCCCAGCTGTGTGAGCAGTGATTTTGGATAGCAATATTTTTATAAAAAGGTCTATGATGATCAGATCGATGATCAGGAATCCATCAAACATAATTAGAATTCCTGGTTCATGGTAGGTAGTAGATTGTTCCTGGGCTTCAGCAACAACTTAACCCCACGATGCCACCATGCTCATCTGTTACTATATATTGTTATATAAGGTGAAAAATTTCAAGTTATTTTGGCCGCAACCCTTTTTGCGTCCCACTGCTGGGCACGGGTCTCTCCCCATTATTGGGAAGACCTGGAGCTTAGTCCACCACGCTCCTCCATTGCGGGTTGGTGGAGATGCGGGTTAGTGGCCAACCCGCTGTCGGATGTTTTCAAACCGCCCATAAGGCCTCCGACAAGGTTTAACGACTGTTATCTATCAACAACAACCGGGACCGACGGCTTAACGTGCCCTCCGAAGCACGGAAACGCGCATGAATTTTTTTTACCACTAGGGGTCACACATCTCACACCTGACCGCGCCCGTTTGGCTTAGTTGCATAATTAGATCGTTTGCGTTCTACGCTAACCGCCGGGCCATGCGCGCTTTCTCCAAGTTATTTTAAATGTAATAAATTTGTACAAAACAACACTAACAATTGAAATAGAAGACCTTACAAATGAGATTTTTAACGAGCGCAAATAACAGAGTTAAATCATTTTCGCTCGTTTGCCTCCAGTTAAAAACTGCTAATTACCTACACATAAGAAACAACATACTTTGCAACGGTTTTCAGGATCGTTTTACACCTATTTACAACGTGATTATTGTGGCCCGTTTGTAATTTAAAATCAAAATAAAAAGCTTTTTAAAGATTTGAAGAATGCAGAGAAGATAATTTTATTAGGTTATGAAAATAAGAGCAATATGAGCAGCGATGGCCGAGTGGTATAAATCCGCGGTATTCGACGCGATCGATCCCGGGTTCAAATCCTCGGCGCGCACCTCTGACAAAGAAATGTGTAATGTGCGCATTTATCACTGCTCCACGGTGATGGAAAAAATTGTGATATTTAATTGATTACGATGTTCTCCATCGCAGTGCATGCCTGAGAGGAATTCATAATTTCTCGAAAGCATGACGTCCACCAATCCGCACTTGGCCAGCGTGGTGGACTATGGCCTAAATCCCTCTCACTAGTGAGAGGAGACCTGTGCCCAGCAGTGGGACATAAAAAAGGTTGAAAAAAATATTAAAATAATGAAAATTTTGGGAAAATTTTAAGTTATAGCATTATCATGGTTGGCCCTGAGTTCTCCCCAGTTACACCCATTTTCATAGTTTACATCGGTGGCAAGATACCGGGCAAACCCAAAACAAGCGACCATTATCCCCAGGGTCTAGATATGGGTCAAAATAATAAAAAATACTACTGCGTAACTTAAACATCCTTGTTGTATTTTCTTCATTCATCATTATATTTAGTAAAGTATCCGTTATGAAATACTGCTTTATACTAATAACGCTTATACTAATTTATTAATCTAATTTTACTAATAAGGCACTCTCATGCATGCATTCAGACAATAACGCAGTCAAATCACACACACATACACTTTCACACTCTGGAGAAAATGTAATAAATTTAATAAGATAAAGTATTATTACATTTATATTTGTAATTCTATTTATTTAGCAATGCAATTGCAAAAAGTATATAAAGATAAAAAGTTGACTGAACTTGTTTGATCGACTTGGGTTCGGGTCAGCAGAAATGGAAAAGACCTCGAGGGTATCCATCATCAATATACCCTTCGCGCTGATAAAGGCTGTATGACAAAGGGTCGTTGAATTTCGTGACAGAAATGATTAAAATTTGACGCTATAAAAGCCGAAAAGCAATTAGAATGGATTCTTGTGAACTGGAAAGTAATGAAAATTGATTTCGCCGCGGGCAAAGTTTTCGATTTACTGGCTCTGATTAAGTGTCCGTTTACTAATTCCAAATGAAGTTGGTATTGGTTTATTGTGATTTAATCCAAATTCGATTTCACTTGAAACTGTATTTTGTTTTCAACGAACAGCAGAGCGGGTGTAATTTCACTTAGGTCAAACTTTTCACATTGATTTTCCGGCACCGTTCTATCTTTGGTCATACATACATATTTTTTTCTTTTTTTTATGTCCCACTGCTGAGCACAGGTCTCTTTCTCACAAGTGAGAGAGATTTAGGCCATAGTCCACCACGCTGGCCAAGTGCGGGTTGGTGGACGTCATGCTTTCGAGAAATTATGAATTTCTCTCAGGCATGCAAGGCGATGGATAACATCGTAATCAATCAAATATCACAATATTTTCCATCACCGTAGAGCAGCGATAAATGCGCACATTACAAATTTCTTTTTCAGAGGTGCGCGCCGAGGACATACATATATTTTATTTTATGCTTTGAATTTAACTTCATTTATAATATTTATATAGCAATGTTTTTATACAGGGTACTTAAATGATTATGCATAAGTATTATATAGTTATGTATATAGAGCGGTAGGAACGAAGAAGGTTTCACCAAAATCCAATACTTTCTTTTCTCATCTCATTAGAACTTTTGGGTATTATCCAACTTTTGTTTAGTTTTAACAGAAACATTTTCGCTGTGTTCAAGAATACTACGTAGTACATTGTAGGCCGGTCCAAATGTTTATATTTTCGTAACACTGGCTCTCGCTAAAAGTTTGTACCCGTCATAATGTTTTCGTTCCATTATCAATGATTTGAATACTTGAAAGGGATGGATAAAATAATATTATGCACGAAAAGATTTTTTCAAGAGTTTATTTTATTACAATAACTGAATGAAAAGCATAAGAATATAGTATATTTCATTACAAGTGCGGAAAGGCTGTCATTGCAAGGAGTTCCGACAAATGTCTACCCGAGCCGAGGCGCAGCCGAAGGTGAGGGTTGACAGTCGGAACTCCTTCCAATGACGGTTCCGCACGTGTACTGAACAACTATTTTTAATACAGTTGCGAAAAAATTAAGCAATTTAATAAAATAATAAAAACTCGCAAAGAACATTTTTGAAAAATGGCGCCAACCGTAAAAGAATACCTATATGCAGAGATTTTTTAGTTTTCTGCACCCATTCTAGGTAGGCAAAGGGAACTATGCCCATACAGCCAAGTCTTCAGTAGAATTTTTTTATTGATATGGAATGAAAATGTTAATGAGATGAAATGAAATGAAACCTAACCTAACTCATTGAATCAAATCATTAAATCTGATATTGAAACAAATTAGTAGCTTCTTTTTAGAAATATTTGCATGAATCATAAAATCTTTTAAAACTTCGTGGTTAGTTTTTTTCTTTTTAATAGACATTATTTTGACAGTCGGGAAAGAGAACGCACGAGTGCGGAAAAGGTAAAGAAAAAGCACGAGTATGTAATAGCCCACTTCCCGCACGCTATACGTCCCTGCAATACGTCACTTTTTGAGCAACTGTATTAAAAAATATTATTTATTCACTAGAGGCTGCCCGCGGCTTCGTCAGCATGGACTTTAGTTTTAGAATATTCTGTAACTTAGGCTATTTTTATTATTACATAAGCTCTGCCAGTGAAAGTTTCGTAAAAATCGGTCCTGCCGTTTCAGAGATTAGCCGGAACAAAAAAAATTTAGTGAAAAATATTATTTTAGTATATGTACCGTATAAACATTCATATGCATGTAGTAAATGGTTATTTTATTATTACCAGACACTCCAATTTTATCAGGCCACGTGTTGTTGGCGATCACCGTCGCCCACAGACACAAGCAATTGCAGGGGAGCCACTTGAGCATTTTCGGCTTTAAAGGAGAGCTTCTTTTACAGCTTTCTTGAAGAACCCCATGTCATAGTCCACTGGAATGCCTCAACTGGAAGATACTTCCACGTGTACGTCCGTGGTAAAAAGCAACGTGTGAAGCGAACTGCGGAGTACCAGTACAAATTGTGTAGGTGGAATTTCAAACTTCTGGCGGTATAATGTTGGAAGGTTTTATTAGTTTCTAATTCTTTATTTTTTCTATAATTTAATGTAAAACAATGAATGTATAAAATCTGGTGTACAATAAAGTATTTGTATTGTATTGTGGTATGCACGTGGTTTTTTTTCTCAAGCAACCGGTTATCTAAGATTGATTCTAGCTTAACGTGGCACGGCCCTAAAAAACCAATTGTTTTTCATTACCGTTTAACGAAGGATTTCAGAGAAACAAAAATAATGAGAAAAGGCGTTTTAGCGTGGTATTTGTAATTATTTTTCTGTAAACCTTTGCTAAAACGGTTTTTCATAAAGCACCTCAGCTGATTCCAACATTATACCACCAGTCAGTTCCAAGCAAGTAGTAAAGAAGGGACTGGGTACAAAAATCTTTCCAAGTTATTTTTATTTCTGTGTAATCTTCATCTATGATAAAAAACAAAATTATTTTCTAATAGATATACAGACTCAAATTCAATTGAAATTTAACTGTTTCTTTGAAAATAAATCGCGCAAAACTCATTTTACGTTTATTGCGAGAGTGAGAGCTTACTCTCACGCTGTTTTGTTTGAATACATATGTAATAGAAAAAATATCAGGGCACGTACAAGGGAGGGAGCTCCCGAAAAAAATTATTTCGGTAGCTCCGCCCATCGAAACAATCAAACATCACAATGCATCGAAAGTCATAAAAAATTCTTCAACAGTTTTCAATTCAAACATTTTGTTCCGCATGAAAAACTATGGAGACTCATTTTTTAGGTATATTTTTAAATAATTTTTTCATTATTAAAATTTTCTATCACGGGAATTGAATAAATAAGTTTTAGATTAAAGGAAAAAATGATAAATGATATAATTAAGATCAAATGATTATGAGCACTTTAGATTCCAAGAATTTGGAAAACCATAGTAAGTGTAATTAAAAATAACATTAATATCTTGGTAAGAATTTGAAGCAATGGCGTAAAGCAATTTGTACAAAAATTCTAAATCGCGTAGCGCCACTGTAAGTTTTATTTTATACTAATCCAATATGCAATTAATATTAAGTGCCTAAGGTAAAAATTGTTTATAGTGATAAACACAGGGAACTTATAATGAGACCGTTTTTGTGACTCTTACGATGTGCCAAATAAATGTGCTTTCAAGACCTAAAATATAATAATAAATATATGATTAAAGACGAAGTCTATGAATCTATGAGCTAATAAACGTTAAAAATTGAACGCGCAACTTACTAATATTTATACTTTATTTGATAGAAAAAATATCGAAGGCAAGTGAGTTCCACGTGCTGCTTCTAAATTCTTAAAAAAGACCTGTACTCAACAATCAAACACCAAAAAATGTTGAAAAAATGAAATAAATTGCCTAGAACTTCCAAAATTATTAATTCATTCGACCATTTTAAATCTATACTATCATAACGATTTTTTTTAATTTTGGATGTTTATAAGGACTGAACTCAAAAGCTACTGGACCAATTAAAAAAACAACGGGTTGCACTCCGGGAGTGTCGGCAGAAGTGAAAACATTGACGTTGTGCATTTTTGATGTCTTGGAATCGTTAGGGAATAATTCCGCACGAATTGCTTGAATTATCAGTAATAATTTCTATCTAGTATTTTTATAAAGTACTCACTCATTTTATTTCACTATTCCTTCGTCACTTTTTTCATTAATAGATGCACTTTGTTCAGTTCAATATTTTAAATACTTGATATAAACGTAATTTACAAGTATAGACGAGCCGTCATCAGCTGTCACCCCTCCGTCTTACGGTTTTTCGATCAGCACGCGTGACCTGACGCGAGTTTCACAGTTTCTACCCATCCCACAAAAGTTCTCAACGCCGCTAAAGAAGTTTTCACTTCAAAAATTTTAATGCTAGATAGAACTTCTACTTAGATGTAAGTTAATAGTGTATGACATTACGCTCCGATCGAGAAGTGGATGTCAATGTTTGGTAGCAATCACTGAAGGGAAAGCTATTGGTGATTTAGAAATTATGTCGATAGAAGACGGCCCTCTTATTTGCTTTATGGCTGTAATGTAGTCCGGGTCCCGGATGGGTTTATTCTTGGTATATCGTGGATCCACCAACTCTGGCAATAGACAATCCGTATAAAAAGACACAAGATGAGGCTCCATCTCATTTTTCCAAAAATTGACATCTTTCTTTATAAATTCAATTTTGAATTTATAGTCTCCATACCACACTGCCAGGAGGCATTTTTCTTTTTTTACTATATGCATTTGTCCCTGGGCTTGCATGTACCAATTTTTTTTAATTTATTTATTTTATGTGAAAAACCTTAAACTAAGTTTCACAAAGGGTTAAACCTAATGCCTCTTGGCATTGTCTACCGGTCGACCCTGGGTGATGTTGAGAATGCGAGGTAGGCTTCTAAAAATAAACAAGCTAAAAGAACAAAGAATTATTATTATTATTTATACATGAATACATACATACATACATACATTCATACATACATACATACATACATAATATATTAGAAGGATATAATGACTTCATATTTAATATAAATAAATAGGACTCTTGTTGGTAAAAAATACTAGACTGAGGTAGGGATGCTCAAGAAATGCTCTCGGACCAATTTCTTGAATGCCAGTTTGCTGGGTGCCTTTCTTATATTTTCGGGTAGGGTATTCCAGAGCTGTATGGCCTGGACTGTGAAGGAGTGATGGAAAAATCCACAGTTATGTAGAGGAAGAATGATACTAAGATTTTTGGAAGAACGTAAGCCTCTGTTATTGGCGGAGCAGAGGTACTGAAAGTTTTCCTTGAGGTACACAGGAGAAGATGGGTCATGCAAGACAGAGTACAAACCCATTAAAATTCAAGAGTTACGTCTTTGTCGAATGGTAAGCCATTTGAGCTGGCTTTGGAGATATGATCGTATTTGCGTATATTGAAAATAAACCGAATGCAGTTGTTGAGAAGGCGCGGAAGTTCGCTGAGATCAGGGTAGGACACATCTGCGTAATCAATTATGGGCAAAACAAGTGTATGTACCAGTGCAAGTTTTGTGTGCTGCGGTAGGAAGTTTTTAAACCGACATAAAGCTTGAAGAGTTGCATTAACCTTTCGGCTAACTTCCGTAATCTGCGGTTGCCAATTCATACAGCTATAAAATTGGTCTACATACGCAAATATAATAAGAAATAAAAGTATGGATTTCAAATTGGACACATGATAATATCTACGGAGTATATTCACTTCATTCTAATGATCCTCTTCAACGCGAGTGAAAAAAAAGACAGTATAAACTTATCATGACCTGAACAAATTTACATTGTCTTGTCAAATTCTTAAGACATTTTACAGGTGAAATCAATATGCAAAAATTACTATTTTTATTCTCATGGCATTGCTTTAATATTTTAAATTAATATTACCTCGTTTTAATATCAGTAAATAAACTATACTTACAAGTTTGCTATTCTTTTGTTCTTCATTAATGCATTCAGACGTGCCGTATTCTGTTTTTTTTTAACTTTATTTTTATTTTTTTTTATCACCCATTTTTTAACCGGTTTAGTTACCCAAGACTATTACTATTATAAATTATGTTAGTATAACGCGTCTCCGCACCAGTGACCAGACGTCTCTGTTCTTGATAATTTCACTAAATATTAATGTCAACTACCCTTCTTTACGTCGCGCAGTCAGGCAAACGTCACGGGAAAAAATGACATAGGTCTGTCCTCGACGGCGCCAAGCGCTGAAGTGAGCAAAGAACTGCGAGCCGCTTTTATGGTTTTTGAATACGCGGCATTAAAGTCGGTTTTCGCCTGAATTATTTTAGGCGGTTACATTATGAATAAAGATCGTATATTTGCAAAACTGTTTTCGTATATTACATGAATAATATAGAATATACAAAAATAAGCCTTCGCCACGCTCTAGATACTTAAATTATCTACAAAAGTATATGAATTTCATATATGAATTTTGATTATTAATGCTGGTAAACTCAAAATATTTTCGAAAACATACCATTTTGGGAAATAAAAAGTATCGAACAAAAATAACTTAATCGTGTTTCGACGCCTATAAATCTAAGAATAAGGGTTCAAAGAAACATATATTAAAATTTAACATACATCTAGCAAGTGGTTGGCTTGGAATGAGTCTTCAAAAAACACCAAATTTTGGGAGCGCCCTCTTTAAGGAAACATAAACATTCGGACCGCCCGGCCCCACAAAGTTCGCACGTCATTTCAAATTCAGTGAAAATTGTTACCGTCAAAAATAAACAAAAAGGTTGGAGGCATAAAAGTTTAAACGGGTTTGGGAAAAGAAAATAAACGAAATCCGACTTAGGTACGTACGCCCATAATTACAGTTCTGCCCAGGTATTATATTAGAACTGTGTTGAGAGTCGTTGTGTTGTATATCTATGTATTTCATGAGTTATTAAGATTTTACTACAATATAGTAACTTAAAGTTTGAGTTGGCTTAAAGTTAACTTAAAGATTGAGTTGACAGTCTAAGCAAAGATATTCACAATATTTGTGTATGAAAATGCTATATTCACACGCGCTTCCAAAACAAGATTATAATACGCTGTACGCACACAATTAGTAATTTAAAGATTGATTGGACAGTCTAAGCAGAGTACAATTTTCGTTTATAAAAATGCTTCATTTGTAGGTATCTATCTTTATCCATTCGTCGAAACTACTATGATGAATATACAAAAGCGAAAAGGGCCTTTTCCCTAATTGCCTTTGTTTCTCTGAAATCTTTCACTGTGATGAAAAACAAAATTGCTTTCTGACAGGGCTGCCTATTATCCCAATCAATCGCACGTTTGGTTCCTTTGAAGATAAAGCTGCGTTAAACTCATACATACGAAGAGCGCATAAAACCCAATTCATAAACACACATATTATACCTATTCATAATAACTCACACGCACACATATAAACACGTAACACACAACCACATTATGCACCAAACAAACACACAATAAAACTAAATACATACTGTTACGAAAATTAAGTAGTGTATAAGATATCAACTATCAACCTTTCTGTATTACATATACTACATAAGGTGAAGTTAAATATAAGTTTAGATTATAAGTCAACGATTGCGTGCATGTCCATGTATTGTTATCACGATTGTTGAATTGATCAGTTTGTTGAGTGTCAGAAGGGAGGTACTAGTCTTTACAACACAGGGAATCCTAGCGTAGAGATAAGTGACTAAGTATTACTTGTATCACTGTATATTATGTGTTTTTTTAAATAAATAACTTCAAATCAAATCAATTCAAAATTACAAGGATTCTCGTATTAGAGAATCCTTTTGTCTTCCCGTACATAGTGTTATTTCATTCAACCTTCCCAAA
This sequence comes from Pyrgus malvae, assembly GCA_911387765.1. Classification (NCBI taxonomy): domain Eukaryota; kingdom Metazoa; phylum Arthropoda; class Insecta; order Lepidoptera; family Hesperiidae; genus Pyrgus; species Pyrgus malvae. The sequence goes on from OU426964.1 coordinate 9,349,318, forward strand.
ATGTTTCACTTTGTAGGTAATGGAACGAAAACATAACGGTGGAAGCAAACTTTTAACGAGGGTCGACTTTAAGGAAATGTAAACATTTGGAGCGGCCTACAAAGTTCGCACGTTATTTCAAATTCAATGAAAATATGAACTTTCTGTCAAAAATTACTTTTCAAAAGCACTGAGAATTTGAGATTGGTTGTTATGTTTATTTTTTTAAATAATATTCTTAAATTTTCAATACATTTATAATTTTAATACGAGTATTTGACTCTACGAGCAAAATGCACTATAAATATCATAGTGATATCAAAATTGTTATAAACATGTAAGTAAATATAAATCGATCTCACGTTGTCGGATTTCTTAAATGTGGAAATTATGAAAATGCTTTATCGATTTATTTATCCTTTATTTATCCGTCGATACTACTAGGATAAACACACAAAAGTGAAAATGGCCTTTTCCCTCATTATTTTCGTTTCTCTGTAATCTTCCGCTGTGATGAAAAACAAAATTGCTTTCTAACAGGGCTGCCTGTAATCCAAATCAATCGCACATTGTCCAACCCTTTGAAAATAAAGCTGCGTAAAGGTCATATTACGACTATAACGTGAATTTGGTAGGTGGTGGACCTTTAATAACGATGCGCGCATGACTCGGCGGCTAGCATAGAACGCAAGCGGTCTATGCAGCTAAGCCAAACGGGAGCGGCCGGGTGTGAGATGGGTGACCGCTAGTGGAAAAAAAAATTCATGCGCGTTTCCGTGCTTCGGAGGGCACGTTAAGCCGTCGGTCCCGGTTGTTGTCGATAGATAACAGTCATTAAACCTTGTAGGAGGCCTTATGGGCGGTTTGAGAACATCCGACGGCAGGTTGGCCACTAACCCGCATCTCCACCAACCCGCATTGGAGCAGCGTGGTGGAATAAGTTCCAGGCCTTCCCAATAATGTGGAGAGACCCGTGCCCAGCAGTGGGACGAAAAAGGGTTGCAGCCAGACCTTTAATACGAGTAGTTTGACCGGGGAAGTACCACCGCTGCACCCACTTCAGCCGTGAATAAATTCTGTTATGTTTCGGTGGTCAGTTGCAGTTACCGGCCAGATTTACATGAGGCGACCATCAGCCACAGGCAAACAGCGTAACTGCATACGCCACGACGACAAGCAACACTTAGGCTTACTTGAGATAGTGCAGCAAACCCTTCACACCACGTGGCCTGCATGCTCGTCTGCTTCTCCATTCAAATAAAAAAAACCTTTTCTCTTTCCGTGTATAGTGTAATTTCATTCACTGTACCAAAATGTTTCACATATAGGTAATGGAACGAAAACATAACGGTGGAAGCAAACTTTTAACGACGGTCGACATTGAGGAAATGTAAACATTTGGAGCGGCCTACTAAGTTCGCACATCATTTCAAATTCAGTGAAATGTACGCTTTCTGTCGAAAATAAACAAAAAGACTGAAATGCCCAAAAGTTAAACCAGGTTTTAGGAAAAGAAAAAAAATCATAACTTAAAAAGACTGCTGATTTGTTATAAACGCCAATGATAACAGTTCTGCTCAAGCATTACATGTGTTGAGAATTTGTGAGTGGTAACTTTGATATCTTGATGTCCTACGATAAACTTTACACTTAAAACAAAGTTGTCATACTTTCTTCAGACAGTCTTAATTGAGAAATTCACAACTTCGTTTATGAAAATGCTTTGTCTATCCAATCTATGTCTAAAATATATGTCTTCATTTCTTCGCCGATTATCTTCGATTCTCTGTAATCTTCCGCTGTGATGAAAAGCAAAATTGCATTCTGACAGGGTTGCTTGTAATCCAAATCAATCGCTCATTCCTTTGAAAATAACGCTGCGTTAAATTCTGTATCTACTTAAATAATATTATACAAGAGTAAGGCCTTTCCTCTCTTCACCCATAATGTTATTTCATTCAACCCTTCTATAATGTTTCAAATCATTTTGGAAATGAAACATTACGGCGGAACAAACTTTTAACGAGGGCCGATGTTAGGGATGTGTAATCATTTGAATCGGCCTACAATGTGTGCATGTTATTTCAAATTCCGTGAAATGTACGCTTTCTGTCAAAAATAAATAAACAAAATAAAATAACAAAAAGTTAAAATATGTTTAGGACAAGAAACGAAAATACAGAAGTTCAGCAATATTTCAGACATTAGCCCTACTATCTTACTTTCTACTAATATTATAAACGCGATAAAGTTTGTAAGTATGGATGTTTGTTACTCTTTCACGTTAAAACTACTGAATGGATTTTAATGAAACTTTAGAATAATATAGCTTATACATCAGAATAACACATAGGCTACAATTTATAAAGATATTGTGCACGGGGTTTTCCCCTTTTTTCTGGAGTTCTGGAGCTTACTCCACCGCGCTGCTCTAATGTGGGTTGGTGTATACGTATATATGTATGTGTATATGTATATACCTACGGTTAGGATGTATTCAAACAGTCCATAAGGCCTCTGACAAGGTTTAAAGAATGTTATTTATCGTTAAAAACCGGGACCATCAGTTTAACGCGACCTCCGAAGCATGGAAACATGGATGTTGGAAATTTTCATCACCATCTACCTATCACTTATCTTACACCCGACTGCACTCCGTTCACTTAGCTGCGTAGATCGCTTGCGTTCTACGCTAGCTGCGGGGCCATGCACGTATATAATTATAAGGTAGAAATAATATGCTTTCTTTTAAAATAAACAAAAGGTTGAAATGCCCAAAACTTTTACTAAGTTGGCAAAAGTAAAGAAACAAACAATTCTAATAGAAAATCCAACTTTGGTATGTTCACAGTTCTGCGCCAGTATTACTATTATATACCAAATATACAAAAACAAAAAATGCCTTCGTATTATTGAAAAAGAAAATTAGTTACCGACAGGGCTGCTGCCCCATCTGATTTAAATTACTCCACAGAACATTATTAAAAGAGGTAGAACGGCAATAATACGCCGTTTGTATGAAGACTAGTGTCGCCGATTAAGCCCCGCCTTTCACCTCCATTACATCTGTACTTAAATAAATACGAAGCTTACGCACATATTTTCAATTTCAAATCTAGCCAATCTTAGCGCCGCACAATCACGCGATTTCAAATGAACGAATCACACCCAAGCACGCACACAAGCATGCATATCGTAAGCACGATCACGTGTTTCTGTAGAGATTTTGGAGTTTTGAGCGTTTGCTCAAAATTCCTTGGCGACGTCTGGCCCGCCCACATTTCCATTCTAGCTTCTGTTAATAATGTTCTGTGAATTACTCTGTCGTACTTTACCGGGTTCTTTAAAGAAAATTCGCTCAGCCTATACAACCATTATTAGAGCAATATAACCTTACTGTCTCCGAGCGCCATATTATTTTATTCAATCCTTCTAACGTGTTTCAAATCATGGATAATGGAGCGAAAATATTACCGCGCGAGCAAACTTTTAACAAGGCCCGACGAAAAGGAAATATTAAGATTTCGACTGGCCTACAAAATTCGTACTTCATTTCAAATTCGGCGAAAATAATTTTAAGTCAAAAATAAGCAAAACGATTGGAATGTCGAAAAGTCAAAATAGGGTTTCTCGAGTGTGAATAAAAAATAGGGTTTCGATGAAATAATCTGCGAAAATGCCTTAAACAATTTTACAAAGTATGTATAGGTACATATTAAAAAGCAACTTATTAGTACTTCGTGCCCGCGACGTCATACACGTGGATAGAGATTTGAAAATTAATCGTGACGTGATGCTTTATAACCTAAAACCTTACTATGATGACCTTGATATGACTAACCATAAAAATATTTTTTCAATTTAAACCAATAGTTACTGAGATTAGCACTTTGAAACGAACAAACCCTTCAGCTTTATAATATTATTATAGAAGTGTCCTACTAAGTTTCAAAATAGTTTTCAAAATTACACTTCAACCTACTATAACCACGCGGCCACGGTTTAAGATTCACTGTAACTTCTACAAGGATAGTAAACGCATACTCTTGGCTATGTATAATATTGTCTAGAGAGTGAGACGCGAAATTAGGGTAGAAAGTGGGTCAAAGTCGAGCGGGGTCGTCGCCCCACGTCGAGCGTCTCAAGTAATTACGTAACGGCGTCGCGACGCCAAACAAATACGTAATGGGGTGATCTCTCAACTTTGGAGAGGTTTCAAGTTAACGATAGGGGTGTTTAGTTTTGATTGAGACTCCAGGGGTTTGTGATACGATTTCCTAAAAATAAGAAAGATGTGTGTCCCTGTAGCTTCGGGATTAAGAATAGAGCTACGGTATCCCCTGCCTGTTCGTAAGACGCGACTCAAAGGTGGCTTCCGGGGTTGCGGGCGGTAAGAGTGGGAGCTTGATCCGTTCAGCCAGCGGCCCCGGGAAGGAAGACGGATCCCTGAGTCCTCCCCAAGCGCAGAGGTAGGCCACCGAGGTGGTTTTAGTGCGGTAATAAATCCCACATAACCCGGTAACACCTGTCCCAAGGTGCTCAACTGAATACCTTTTGAAGGTTCTCCCAGCCACCCCCGATCCCAAAAAAAAAACGTGGAGCTTGCGTAGAATGCGAGCTATCTACGCAGCTAAGCCAAATAAGCAAGGTGTGAGATGGGTGACAGCTAGTGGCAAAAAAATTCATGCGCATTTCCGTGCTTCGGAGGGCACGTTAAGTCGTCGGTCCCGGTTTTTGTCGTATATTACGACAACAACCGGGTTTAACAGTCGTTAACCTTGTCGGAGGCCTTATGGGCGGTTTGAAAACATCCGACAGAGGGTTGGCCACTAACCCGCATCTCCACCAACCCACATTGGAGCAGCGTGGTGGAGTAAACTCCCGGCCTCTCCAATAATTGGGTGAGACTCGTGCCCAGCAGTGCGACTCAAAAACGGTTGCAGCCATGCAATCGTCTGTCATGTAGGTATTGTCTCTTTGTATTGCGGTATTGTGTCGAAGAGTAAAGTGATGATAACATATTATTATGACCACTACGACGTAAGTATTCTATAACGGACTTTAAAAAATCTTAATGTTACTACTAGTACTGTTATTGTGCATGCATAAAATAATAGGCATAATACTGGGTATTCATCTTGAGATTTTTAGAACAACAGCAAATGGTATCTTCAAGGCAAGCCTGTACGCCTTGACTTTACAATACTTACCACCAGACCAACGCTAGCCAATTATGGAAAGAAATATCTATTCTTAAATTTGTATGTCTTCTTTAAAGACATCTACGTACACCCTTTAACATTGCGAACGGTAAATGATAAACCAGGACTATAAAAAATGAAAAACATTATGTTGCGTTCATAGTAAAAAAAATGTGTAAACTTACCCAAAATTTAGTAGTTTATTCTTGAATTTCACGTATGACTGTAAATCCTTTTTTCTGTCGTTCGTTGGCTCCCAACCTGCAAGTAAGCCTTCATCAATACATGTACTTATTTGTCATTATAGCTAAGGTTTGCGTAGGTACGTTAGCTATAGATCGTTATGCTGTGGTTTGGGTGAATGTTTTTTTGGTTTATAATTATGTGCAACAGTTTGCTAGTGGTTCAAATTCACAATACGATCCATCCGTGATCCAGGGAATCGAACCCGGGATTTTCATGTGGATCGTACTATACTTTCGTTATTTTAGATTCAGCGAAATCATTGTTTTTTACGTATTGGTATTCGTATATTTACAACCTATTACTCAATGAACTTTATGGCCATCAACCAACTTTTGACCAGCTTGTTGGGCTATTCCTCTTAATTTTGTGAGATGGCATTGATATATTTAACAGGGATACAACAAAAAATGGTATGATGTGTTTAACAGGGAGACAACAAAAAACAAAAGAAAGATTGATATACACTCGCCAAAATATTTCTCTAGTAACGAAATCAAATATTACATAATCTTAATCTTACTTATTACATACAATACTTCTTCTCTCTTTCTTCTTCTGTCTTTATATTGACCACGAAATAACGTTAAGATAGAGTCTATACTATAGTCTATAGGAGGTTCACATTACACGCTATCTGGTATATCTCACGTCTTCTGTTTTCTATGAGTTTGCCATTACTTCTCGTAACATCTACTTTCTATCCACAACGATTCTATTTTTCACGGATATTAAAAGTTTAAAATTTGGCAAAAAAATTAACATACCTTTTATTATAATCCCACTAAAAACATTCTGTAAAAAACTAGCCAAGTGTCGATGGAGCTGCTTGTTTATCTCTAAAAAGTAATGAAATCTAGACAAAGTCGTGCCAAATCTAAGGTTCCTTACTGCGATTTCTTTATTATTATAGTTAATGTTGTGTGACTTGGCCATTGAACATTCCTTATATGTTAGTGGGTACAAGTCAGTTTTGTTTACACGTAATGTTATATCTACAGCTTTGAAATGAAATTTAATCGCTTTAATAGCTCTTAAAATATAGATAATCCGAGAACAAACCCCGACAGCCATACGTGCCTCTTACATTTAATTTGTCAATCCAATAAACGAAGCGCTACTCAGCACTTATTCGCGCCTATTAAATCAAATGAAGCAGACACTTCCATACACCGCGGACCCATTTATATTTTTGGGCGCGCGCAATAAAATCAATACTCTGAACTTTCCGAGAGTGCACTGACCGAGTCACGCCCGAATAAGGCCACACGTTGCATCAACTATTTGTAGCATAACAAACGCGAGCGTACGTTCATCAGTAATTAAATATACAAATATTAATTTTTCTAAATGTTTACCTATTATAAAATCGTTTTATTGTGTATGCTTATTTATTTGTGACCTTTGCAGTTAAGGTGATAAACGTATAGTTGATGATCCTGGGCACCCGTGAACGGGCTATAGCCTGCTCAAGCCATGCAATGCACAGACATATTTTAGTTAGAAGCCCATTTATTTCCTTCTCCTCAAGAAAGCCGGTTGTAATCTTTGTTTTATTAGCTTTATACAGTAAATTATTATTAATTAAGTTTTATTCGCGTCATTTATTTTTATGTAACTGAGATAAATATTAAGTTATACTTTAGTATATATGTAAGCGTCATGTCTGGGATCAAAAATTGTTATTTCAGGAATGTTATAATATAATTATGTACGTACAATTAAAAACCAAATTGTGTATAAAATTTCATACATATAGTTTAATAAACAATCAGCAACAAGTAATATAAATTTGAAGTAAAACCTTGTTTTGTTTATTTTGCAGCGTTAACTGTTATTAATTTTAAAATTTGAATCGTATATATTTCATTGCTGCTGACTGTACATCACGACTGCCAACTCAATCGTTGAGATCATTAAATCGGACAGCGGGGACTCGTGCAAACGGTCGGACGAACAAACGGATGTAAATTATATGTGCAGCTTCCACAATTCTAAAGGGACCACGCAACTAAAGCGCACCACTTGAAAAAGGATAAAAACCCATTCTGAATGCGCATATTTCCCGCAACGTCCCGCGCGGAACAGACAAAGGCCTGTGAAATTACAGTCTTGCTTTTAAATGCGAGAATGAGTCGCAATGTCTCGTCCCCTCAAAGCTTTGCTACGTTGTGCTTTCTATTCTAGAAATAAAAGATTAAGTGTGACTTGTTGCGAATGGCGTATTGTGTTACGGCGATATTTTCTTTGATGTGGTATTAATGGGCTTGGGTCGTTATTACTGAGATTTGAATACGGTCTTGCTTAAAAACACGTAAAATTTTCACAGAGTATGACGATGGAGTTAGTCAATATTTACTTAATCAATGGAATTTTATAACAATTTTAGCATACAGGCTGTTTCATTTTACGCCGCTATTAACAGGCATCAGGTGTTTGGAGACCTTATCTTATTAAATGGTAATCAGAAGAGGCATCGCTCGGTTCTTTTATGACATAATAGGTACATAGTTTATTTCAAATTATGTAATAGGAAAATGGGTTAAGAAAGCCATGTTATATCATAGCAGAAATGACGAAGCAGAAATTGGAATAATACCTAGTTATTAGTTTCTTTTCTCGTTGTTGGTGTTAGTGTTCATGTCTTTGTGTGTGTCCATGGCACCTACGACACAGGGTATACCTACTCCACTGTGAGGATATGAGTGTAAAGCGTTATTTTGATAGTAAGTATCGTCACTGCGTCGCGTAATGGTTACCATACCGGACTACAGATCGGAGGGTCCCGGGTTCGATTCCCGACGAAGCAGAAATTTGAATGATGAGTTTAAAGTTTCTGTTCTCGGTCTGGGTGTTTTTGTTTCTGTCTTGTGTATGTCCACGGTACACACGACGCAGGGTATATTTACCCTACTGTGGGGATATGACTATAAAGCGTTATTTATGTATGTATGTATGTTGTATGTATGTATGTATTTATTTGATTTATTTATTTATTTATTCAGTAACACATAATGGTGGAAGATGTTTCTACGTACTTCAAAAGCTTAAAGTTTTACAGGTATCAATACCTGTGATGCTCTAAGTTCAAAAGTAATTATAGCCTAATAATTAAACAAGAATCCGGTCAGTCCTAAGTACAAAGCTAACATCCGCTTTTAAAGCACCCCTTGTAGCTGGAGTGCCTAATGAAGCTGACTCTACAATGACTTTAGCACGTTTGTGATCTGAATGTGCTGTTAGCTACACTACTAAAAGCTTCTTGGCATAATTTCGATGGCATTTGTATTCCTATCTGTCTTTTCTTTTTACATTTTCTTACGCCACTTTTTGAGGACTTAGTAATTTTTAATCGAGCACATCGAAGGCATCAGGTGTTTTCAGGTTAATCATATTGAATAACAATCTAGAAGAAGCAAAAACATGGCTCTTTTACAACATAATGCACATCATTTCAAATTATCTAATAGGAAAATGTGTTCAGAAAGCCAATTAAAATCCCTTCTCTACGGCTCTACGGTAATAGAAAATATTGTGATACTTAATTAATAACCATGTTTTCCATCACCTTGCATGCCTGAGAAAAATGTAGCGTGGTGGCCTATGGCCTAAGTCCCTCTCACTTGTTAGAAGAGACCTGTGCCCAGCATTGACTTCAGCTCTTTTGTAAGTGGATATAATACCTAATAGCTTACAGCGTCGCATTATTAGCTTAAACTACCTGCTTAAAAGTTCTACTTAATAAATAATGTAGTTTAAAAAACCAAAAAGCACGCTTTTGTGAAAATACGAACTAAAAAGTAAAAAAATAAGTAGAAATTTTACTGTAAAAAAACAGCGAGGGGTGCATAGTGTCAATAGTAACTTAAAAACCACCCCACGCTTTTTTCACAGTAAAATACATTTTCTTCTTATTTTTTACTTTTTAGTTCGTATTTTCACAAAAGCGTGTTTTTTAGTTTTTTAAACTACATTATTTATTTTAAATTTTTTAGTTGGATTTTTATTCGCATTATTGAATTGACATCGGCCCTTGACCCCTGTGCAAATTTTTAAGTTAATCAGACGTTTAGACGTGTTAAAAATATAAAACTTTATATTTGTTTCATTAAGTACCTTAGGCCATGAACTTATCAGCCGCCCCTTAGATATTTTTTTTATCCTGATGATCCTAGTTACGACTTTAATATAAAGTTATGAGATTATTGTATTGTCATCGGCCCTTGACCCCTGTGCAAATTTTCAAGTGAAGTAGACTCCTAGAAGTAAGTGAAAATGAAGTTAAAAAGATTCCGTTACATACATACTTACATACATACAGGCATACAAGCGTGTTAAAAAGCATTCAGGTCACATTTTCTAAATAGTCATTTATTTTTCAAATGTTTCATTTTGAATACCATGATTTCTCCCTATAACTAGACAGACCTGGAGCTTACGCTCTATCGTCCTTGCGTGTTTTGTAATAAATTGAATAATAAAAATATAACTATTTTACTTTTTCGGTCCCGGTTGTTGTCGACAGATAACAGTTGTTAAACCGTGTTAGGCCTTATGGGCGGTTTGAAAACATCCGACAGCGGGTTGGCCACTAACCCGCATCTTCACCAACCCGCATTGGAGCAGCGTGGTGGAGTAAGCTCCAGGCCTCCCCAATAAGGGGGAGAGACCCGTGCCCAGCAGTGGGACGTAGAAAAGGTTGCAGCCAACTTTTTTACTTATAATACACTAGCTGTGCCCCGCGGTTTCACCCGCGTTAGAGAGGATCATTAGCATAAAGTGAAGTCCCTTCTGAAATGCCGCTGGACGGGCTTTTTTGTAGGACTATTTAAGATAAACATTTCCATAATACATTACATATATATGTGTAACTCTAGCGGTTTTGGCAGCGCACGCCAGTATAGCTCGCAGATGGTAGATTTATTATTTTTATACTTGATATTTATCGACATATTTTGGACAATTCACACAATATCTTTATAAATTGTAGCCTATGTATTATTCTGATGTATAAGCTATATTATTGTAAATTTTCATTAAAATCTATTTAGTAGATTTTACGTGAAAGAGTAACAAACATCCATACTTACAAACTTTCGCATTTATAATATTAGTAGGATTTTAAAATAGTAAAAATAAATTGTTTGGAAAATCCAAAAATACACGCCTCATAATCTCATCCTTCAAAATAAAATTGATTAATATATAGATATACTGAAACTATGAAGAACAGTCGATATTTTTTTTGTTTATTAAATAACAATTAAACTACATCGAATCAGACCCTGAAAAGTGAAAGGGTTCTATTTCTAAGTATAACGAAGCGTAAGGGAAAAACAACGACTCGATTAGTAAAGTATTTCGGTAGTTATCGTGTTAACAAGAAAAGCTTCCGCACATACAGACACACGGACGTCCAAGACAGAACTTTTTTTAAACTGTTTTTTAACTAGTTTAAATAACAAAAATGGCATCAAAAATATCATGAGTGTTAAAAATAGTGTTTTTTTCTTGATATGTGTGTGTATATATTATCTTACAAGTGCAATATAATATTTATTTATTTATTCTTTATGTACCTACCTTAAACTAGGTGTACAAAGGTGGACTTAATGCTATGAGCATTCTCTGCCAGTCAACCTTTAGGTAGTGAGAAAAGCAGCGAATGATATGATACATAGAGACATTTTAAGTTTGAAAAATCAGATGTTTTGCGCGAAGTGACAGTAGTACCACGCAAATTAAATATTTCCGAACGAAAAGTTTATTACAATATATTGAAAACTAAAAAGCAAAAACTATCTATACAAATTTATGCAAACCAAGTTTTTAAGAATCAATAAGAAAGAAACGAAATAATTATTTGAATTTTTTTTCTTATGAAGAGATATTTAGCCTCTAAAAAAACTAATAATAATCCGAAAGTTCTTTTTCGTGCTAATCCGACAGTAATGTTTAATCTGTATGTATTTTATAATTATACTTTTATCTGCGGCGTCCCAAGAAAATAATTCAAACTAATTGTACTGAATCAAAGTACATAATTGAGTGCGAGTAGCAATGTAGATTACTTGGGGCCTTTAACCTATCAGGTATACACCTGATAGGTGAGGCCCCAAGTAATCTATACATACGTATATGGATAGGATGGATGGAGCATGAAGGGTCAATGTTATACATGAGAAAATTGGTCTAAGCATCTTGCGTACACCAAAAAAAAAAAAAAAACTCAAAGTACATCGGAGCGTAGATAGCACATCGCTTGACTTGACAAAAACGACTTTCAACAATCGAATCACGAGCAATCTACGAGCAATGTCGAGAGTGGTTGGATAACGCTGGCGGCGAATTTAAGACCATGAATTTCAAATCACACACCATATAAAGTTACCCTTTAATCAACTATTACATGATTAATCTAAGATTAATTTGTTCAAAACATTTACTCGTACTAGGGTCACCTGAACATCCATGAAGAGTATAATATATAAATCAATCTTTAAGAATATAAAAACCATACGATCAAGATATTATTTTTAGGATTATATTTTTCCTTTTAGGATTATTTTTTTCCTAATTAGCTACGAAACTTTAAGCCCACAGCGGCCAAGGTTGTTTTCGGACATAACAAACAATAATACTCTTATTCCAAAGCTTTTAGCCGCGCGAGTCCGAGACAATTTTCAATACTTTGGTCCGCGGCGTTCTGATTCAATTTAGTGGCGAGTTTAAAACGACGAATCCTCCATATGGATGGAGTAATGGTGGACGTAACAAACAATAATAAGAGTAGGTATTATTGTTTCCAAGGCTCTTATTCGTGCAAATCTGACAAGAATGTTCATTAGGTACTTTCGTCCGCGGTGTCCCAAGAGAGGAATTCATAGTAACCGAAGCGAAGTCCAGGAACTGTGTAAGTGGATACATGTGATCGGAATACTTTGGGCCTCAAACTGATCATGTTTATGTGGAAGTCTTTGAGAGGTCAGTGTATAAGGAAAAAGAAAGGACATTTTTAAAGCTACATACTAGAATTCCCTGTGTGGGTACCGTGAACACACACGAATACAGAAATACCAACATCCCAATCAAGAAAAGAAATTATAACTCAACACTCTAATTTCTTCTTCGCCCGGGATAGTAACCCTTTGTTTCCCGATATAGTAATCACTGTGCCACGCGGGTCGTCATTAAGAGAAATTGCGCACGCTTCTCTAAGTAAAAAAAGCAAAATATAATTTAATAAATTAATAAATATTGGTATAAAATGCAAGAAATCTAAGCAGCTAAACAATGTAGAGAAATGTTGGATTTGAATGGATAACACTTGTGACGAATTTAATAAGAAAAATCCATCCATCCATAGCGGTCAAGGATCTTCTCGGACGTAAACACTAATAAGAGTATTATTGTTTCCAAAGCTCTTAGTCGTGCAAATCCGACAAGAATGTTCATTACTTTAGTTCGCGCCGTCCCGAGAGAGGAATTAAAACTAATCGTAACTAAATCGAAGTCTGGGAACTGTGTAAGTGGTTTCACGTGATCGGAATACGGAAAAGGGGATAGACATTTTAAAAAAGGAGCAGGAGTAGGTGTATGTAGGAGATATTATTTGCGTTTTTTCTTCTAAGTTAATACAGAAATCAATGTGATATGTTATTCGGTTAATTATTTAACGCAAGTTTAACATTTTTTACCCATCCCAAAAAAGTGCACAATGCCGCTAAAGAAGTTTTCATTTCAATAAAATAAAATAATATAAAATAAAATAAATATATAAATTGATAGATACACAGGCTTACAAAAGTTGTTCAGTGATATTTTTTTCCTTTCATACTTAGTAAACCCCAGGGATATTAAAGTAAATCGTAACTGAATCGAAGTCCAGCGCGTAACACCGTGTAAGTAGTTACACGTGATTCGAATACTTGCTTTGGTACGAAGAAAGGGATAGGGAATGTAAGTATTTTATATACTTTCTACTTATTTAGTGTCGTTTGCGGTAAAAAAATTGATAGGTGGCCTGTGGTACCTATTCTAATTTTTTTTAAATATCTTGAATTATTTTCGGTTACATTTATGTAAAGTATGTAAAGAGTGTTTTTGATACTTGAAGGACAAAATTTGCCGGATTCACTAGTAACAAATATAATTTGGCTGCAACCCTTTTTGCGTCCCACTGCTGGGCACGGGTCTCTCCCCCATATTGGGGAGGCCTGGAGCTTACTCCACCACGCTGCTCCAATGCGGGTTGGTGGAGATGCGGATTAGTGGCCAACCCGCTGTCGGATGTTTTCAAACCGCCCATAAGGCCTCCGACAAGGTTTAACGACTGTTATCTATCGACAACAACCGGGACCGACAGCTTAACGTGCCCTCCGAAGCACGGAAACGCGCATGAAATTTTTTGCCACTAGCGGTCACCCATCTCACAACCGACCGCGCCCGTTTGGCTTAGCTGCGTAGACCGTTTGCGTTCTACGCTAGCCGCCGAGCCATGCGCGCTTCCCGCCGAGCCATGCGCGCTTCAAAAATATAATTTACGTATTCAAAATTAATCGAAGTCAGAAATATGTATATTTTCACATACAAATTCTAAAACAAGCTTTTTTAGTAAAAGTGTATATATAGAGGGCCCAAAAATTTTTAATCATTTGCCTGATGAAATGAAGGAAATGAACTTAATAAATTTTAAAAAAATATTAAAATCAATGTTGATTAAGAAATGTTACTATACCATTGAGGAGTATCTAAATGACACATTAAGCTAAAATATTATTGTATACATATAGATGTTAGAATATGTTTGTGTATAATTGTTATTATTATTATTTAAGAATTAACGTTTTAAATTATGTATATTAATCTTAATTCAAATTGATAATTTTATTATTTCTATTATTAATGACTAATTCATAAGTATATGACACAATTTTGAAGAAATTATTTTATAATATAAATCATGCTCTCTTTCTTGTAAAATTGCACACCTTTATAAGGTATGTTACAGAGAAATATTATTATTATGCTGTGATATCTTTTGTACCTGTAATAACGCAATTAATAAATGATTAAATGATTGATTTGACAATCAGACATTTTTAGTTAACAACTTCATATACTTACCTATTAAGGTTTGAAAATGTCATATTCATATCAGCAATGTGCATGTTAGGTAAAAAATCAACCAAATAAAAAAGAATGATAAAAATAATTCTCGGTGGAATTCATTGCTTTGATACTTAGTAAAATCCAGAGGGTATGAAACTAAATCGTACCTGAATCGAAGACCGGCGTGTAGCACCATGTAAATAAGTAGTTTCATGTAATCGGAATACTTGCTTAGGTATAAGGAAATGGAAAAGTAACATAATTTGCACACGTTTGCGTAGTTATTTACTGGATAATAAGGTAGAAAATTTGATGAGACGATAACATGCTTGGACATGGGCGTACCCAGGTTTTTGGTCAGGGGGGGCAAGTACTTGATCAGGGCGGGGAGGGGGGCAATTTTTTAGGTTCTTGGTCGGGAGATTTTTGAAACTGGGTACCGCGCGTAGATTTGCCTTCCACGTTACATGAAGACACGCAAACAAAATAATGACAACTCGTGCGGCGCAATGGTTACCATGCCGGACTGCCGATCGGAGGGTCCTGGGTTCGATTCCCGGCGAGGCAGAAATTGAAATGATGAGTTTTAATTTCTGTACTTGGTCTGGGTGTTTGTGTTTCTGTCTTTGTGTGTGTCCATGGTACCCATGACACAGGGAATCATAGTGTGAGGCTATGAGTATGTAGCGTTTAAAATAAATTATTAAATATACAAAGGAAATAGCAGGAGGTAGCATATCTAGCTTATTCTATAGAGGTTTTATCTTTATTTTCTTTTCGTTTCGGAAATCTTTTAGGATTTTTAATCCCTGAATCTGGACCTTGGTCCAGAGGGGGGGGGGGGGGCAGCAGCGCCAGCAGCATGGGTAAGCCCATGTGCTTGGATAATATGCACAGATTACATAAGACAGATCCTAAACACTACGTAAAACGGTGTGAATAAGACTAGGTAGGTATTACTGCTACTAGACTATATGGGCGTAATATATCTCTAAAAAAGGTCCAAATATCTAAAAATGAAGCAAAAAAGCGCGAACATTCATGGGCGCAAGTTACTATGCTTAGTTCTTAATAAAAAATACTTGTTTCCAATCCAGTGACAGCCGTAATTTTAAAAGGGCTCCAGTTGTATGCCGTCTTTTCATTTCGCAGAATGCGTTGCCGCAAGACAAAACCTGCGGGAATTACAGTCTGTTCTTCAAATACGAGCGCACAGCGTAATATCTTCCCTTTGAGACCAGGAAACTCATAAATAGACGGAATGAGAGCGACACGTTTACATTTTCTAGCGCGTGAGAAAAACTATCTGCTTGAAGTTAATAATCCAATCTAAATTCCGAGTAAGCATCTCTTGTGTTTGTTTAAATAGTTGATTAGGTAGAAATTGTGAAAGCTTATGGTGCAGTGGTTACTACTTGAGAGTCTCAGGTTTATTCCTGGGAGGCAGATATTTAAATTGCTGCAACCCTTTTTGCGTCCCGCGGCTGGGCATGGTCTCTCCCCATTATTGGGGAGGCCTAGAGCTTACTCCACCACGCTGCTCCAATGCGGGTTGGTGGAGAGATATTTAAATAACGACTTTTTTAGATATCTATCTAATACCTTTAAACGAGCAATTATTGTATATATCTAAATATATTTTTTGAATCTCGAACTGGCTTCAAATATTTTGGTGAAATTTAGTACCCTGGTTTCGGGGGTGATAAATAGATCCAGCAATTTTTTTTGTTAGAAATTTTTAACTGTATAAAAATATTTTCAGTAATAATCAATTTAAATATAAACTGAAAAATACGACTCTTCCTGAAATCTATTGGAGAGTATTAATAATATTGTGGCGTAAACGCTGTCAAACGGGGGAGCCCACAAGGGCTCATTGTGGATTCCCTCAAGCGTCATCAGGACTTTGTGCATTTTATAGGTTGGGTGGTAGGAAGATTAAAAGATTATATTTTATGACGATTTTAGTAATTTTAATGCATAGTAAGTCATATAAGTAATCTGATGATTTTAGTATAAATGTATACAAAACAGCGAAATAAAAAAACGGCATTTTGGCAAACTCGGAAGAGTTCGAATTTTTATTAAGTATTTAAAATTCATGGTTCAACGGTAACGGGGTATTCTAATCTGACCATTTTGACATCCGAAAATAAGATTAAAAAATACTGTACCTTTAAAGAAGTTCTTTTTTAATCGTGGCAGTACTCAACAGGATGCAAGGTGTACCCCATATCTTAATCTGACGCGCTCGAGTAAATCCGAAAATCCCCTCTTCGGCTTCCCTACTACCATCCGCCAATCTGACGTTCAAAGCACGGAGTTGCAAGTGGTTCAAAGAAATGACAATGTCGATTTGAAAGAGCTCTATGAAAATTTCGATCATAAAATTAAAGCTTCCTTGGCCGAATGGTTGCGTGAGCTGACTGCGGAACTAGAGACGCGGGTTCAAACCTCAATCAAAACCATATTGTGTCTATTTTTTATTTTTATGAAAAAAACCTTTTTTTATTAGGAGATATTTCAGATGGCGTTGTTAAGTAACACTAAGCAAATGAGTGTTTCGTTTGGAACTAAACCAAGAAAATAAATTGTTTTTATCCGAGCAACGCTCGGTTTCCAGGTACTTTTAATAACGACTTAAAAAAATCGGTTCGGGTGAGTGTTTCTTTGTGCTACCCACACAGGGAAGCCTAGGGTGAACCCTATGAAAAGAGCTATTGACGTATTTAAAATCGTTTTAGTCGGGTGACATGTTCAGAAACTTGTGTCACACCAAAAACTCACGAGCGCGATCGCAGGTCCCCTCAACTGCCCGCACGACACACCTACGGTCTGCGGCGTAATATTCAGTCAAGCGCCCGCACGTACGCTCGTGTCTGCACTCAAGTGGCTCAAATTACAGTGTTGTATTTTAAAACTTTGACCTCTGTCACTTATCGGAATTAAGAAAAAACATAATGCTACAGATAAGGAAGGAATAAAATGCGTCAACAGACTTGCCACCTTGATATTTTTTTTTGTAATTCGATATATTCTCGGCCGCATTCCATCGACAAACTTTAGTTTAATGTTCCCATACATTTCCTGTTAAAAAAGTATATGTAGGCCTCATATTTGAAATAAACCCATTGTAAAACGACGATCTTGTCTTGAAAATTCAAGTATTGTTTCTTTTAAATATAAGAATGATTATTAGATGTAGGTATATTAAAAAAAAACGTCAAAAGTTACAATCGACCCACTTTAGGCAAAGATTGTCGAAATCTCGATGACTCAATTGTTTATATTATTCAACAATGAGTTAGCTTGTTTCAATAGGAACTTGTAGGTATAAGTAACATGTGTTGATGTTAGGCACTTCTGAGAAGCAGCTCGTAATGTAACCCGAGACAAAAAAACGGCGCGAATCGCGGGCGGGCCGTGGCACTTGACGTCTGTTTGACATTTTTGACATGGTACGCGTGAGGGGTTAACGAGAGAGAGACGGACCGATCTCCCGTCTCATCTCGAGCGCTGCCAGTCATTAGCGGAGGCTGGCATAGCGTTCGAGTGAGTGGACCGATCTTCCGTCTCTCTCACTCTAGCGGCATACAAACGAATGGAGATTTTCTCGTGCGGACGTTATCACGTAAACATCTCGATCGTAAACCTACTTTACAAACAATTTGCCGTTTTTTTTTAAATAAAAATTCAGTTATGGTACAACCATGTTTGTACTAATTAGGGGCCTTCATTAAATATCTTTAAGCGTTTCATCTTTCTTGATATCAGAGAAACGGTTCTTTTGTCTAGCGCAGATCGAGATACATTCATTTTATTAATAACAGGCCATTTACTTAATAGTTCCTTCGGTGGTTAACTAATAGTAACAGCGAAGTTACCGACACGTTAAACAATAGATGATCTATTTTCTTTTGTGTTTGTATTATTTGTAAGCCAATCGAGACAAAAAAGGAAGAAATTGAGGAAAACATAGAGATTTGCTTATATCCCACCAAGTTCACCACCCCCATTGAATTCATCGTTCTTCGGTGCTCCTAGGCCGATTAATAATAGTGACAGCAAGCGCAAGACGTTAATAGTGAAAAACGTTGTCCCTGTGTATATCTCACTTATTCCACGCAGACAGCTTGCGACGGAGACAAAGTAGGGAGAAATTGCGGAGTTCTTCTAATGTCCCGGGTCGAGGCTACGTCTGATTGTATGGCCGTACAAACAAGATGTTTTATGAACCCACATTAGTAGGCAATGGGGTGAATATGTATGGTAGAGTCAGTCTCGTACTTTAAATACAATATTAAAATGTTTCAGATGTTGACTGAAATTCGAAATTAGGCAATTATCATACTCAAATCAGCTTTTGAATAACTTAATAATCTTGGTGATACGTATGTTTTAAAATTATCAACATTTACATTCGGCCCCTGCCGCTGCCCTTTGCACTGCCGGCAATAATTCCCTAAATACTTCTGCAGCAGATTCAAGGGGAGCCTGCCCTACCACTCACTTCGCTTTCGACTTTATTCTTTTATAAACCTTAGAAAGACGCGATGAAAAAAGTTAATATAGATTGTTTAGATCATTAGAGCGATATGATTAGGTACATTTGTCAGTACATGAATATTTGCTATGTGTGTGGGTGTGTATTCTCAGCGTTAATATATCATTTTTTGTTCAATCTATGTTTGTTTTAAAATCTTCTAACTTTTCATTACACGTTTTTTATTAGCTTCACCTGTACGTTTGTTTGTAACCGACTTCTTTGGGCGCGATTTTGACCCACTTTAAACGGCCAGATTTCGTTCAAACTTTGTAGATTTATTGAGGACCGATGACAATACACTAATTTGATAAAATTATTCCATTTTTCAATTTGCAAAATATGATTTTTGTTAATTTATATAATTTTCTGGTTAACTTGAAAATTTGCATAGGGGTCAAGGGCCGATGACAATGCAATAATATGAGAATAAAAATCCAACTAAAAAATTAAAAATAAATAATGTAGTTTAAAAAACTAAAAAAACACGCTTTTGAGAAAATACGAACTAAAAACTAAAAAAATAAGAAGAAAATGTATATTACTGTAAATAAAGCGTGGGGTGGTTTTTAAGATACTATTGAACTGAATATTGAAATTGAAAGAACTCAAGAATGTGGTGTTTTATTTTCAAACCATCGTAACAAATAACATAAAGAAAAAGTACCACTAAGTACTTAAATAAATAACTTAAAAATTAAGTTTTTAACAAAAAAATAGAACCGACTTCAAACGGTAAAAAATAAAATTGTTCAGCACCTACTTCTTCTTGCTTATAGTAATGACTCTTAAAACTATTTCTGGAGTCGGGCCCTTAGTAAATATCGTACCATTCGTTCTAAATTGGCACCGACAGTACAGACAGTGGGACAGTGCCTACTTCTTCTTGCTTATGGTAATGACTGTTAAAGCTATATTGGAGTCAGCTATATTGGAGTCGGTGCCCATTCAGAACCAAAGGTACACTAAATTTACTAAGACAGGACATTTCACTAAGGGCCCGACTTCAAAAATAGTTTTAAGAGTCATTACCATAAGCAAGAAGAAGTAGGTGCTGAACAATTTTATTTTTTACCGTTTGAAGTCGGTTCTATTTTTTTGTTAAAAACTTAATTTATTTCACTCTTTTTAGTAATTTTAATAATGCTGTATGTATTATCATAATTGGAAATTTTTTCACTTAACTTCCAAACTTTAAACAGATTTACCTTTTATAATCATGTTTATCTAATAGCCATCTAAAAGTCTGAAAGAATACTACTATCAGTCCACCTGAACGTATAAATTAAAGAAAGAATTTGCTCTCAGCTCCTAACCGTTGAGGAGTTGTACCTTCAATAATCAGTTAAGCAACAGCAAGTGATAATTACTAGACATAAATATTTGTATTATGTTAAAAATATGACAAAGAATGTGTGTGCATATTAAGTTTCAGTGTTTCCCCCGATTTCCCTAATATCACATCATCAGATTTTGACATGGTGACAGTTGGACCACCTCAGGAATGTAAGATTTCGAACAAAAAACCATTTATTGAAAGAATTTGCTCTCAACTCCTAACCGTCGTAGTACCTTCCATCATCAGTTCAGCAACATGATTTGACGATAATTATACACAAATGTCTGTTTTGCTTTGTAAAAATATGAAAATCATTTGTTGTGCTATAAAATTTGAATGTTCCCTTCGATTTCTTTGGGATCCCCTCATCAGAATTTGACTTGGTGACAGTTGGACCACCTCGGGAATGTAAGATTTCAAATAAACAGCTATTTATTGAAAGAATTTGCTCTCAACTCCTCACTGTCGCAGTACCTTCCATCATCAGCTCAGCAACATGAGATGATGATTTCTATGCGTAAAAATCTCTTATGCTTCAGAAACTATAAGAAAATCAATGTGTGTGCCTATAAAATTTGAGAGTTCCCCTCGATTTCCCTGGGATCCCATCATCAGATCCTGATTTGGTGACAATTGGTGACAAATTTAGTGACCTCGGGAGTATAAGCATACGAACAAAAAAAGAATTTTGAAAATCGGACCACAAACGGCGGAGTAATCGGTGAACATATATAAAAAAAAAAAAAAATACATACAGCCGAATACAGTACCTCCTCCTTTTGGAAGTCGGTAAAAATACACTAAGCCGCCACATGCAAGAACAAGTCTGGACGACATTTCTGACATGAATCTTTTCATATGGACCGCACAGTAAGCGCCACAAATAAGTAATTGTCCGTTAAATTACAATATTTACGGCGCTTAAGAACTTAGGCCTGGTCCTGTTCTGCCTTACCAATATCAAAAAGTCTCACCTTCACTTTAATTGTCTGAACTAAATTGTTCGTATGTAACAAGCAAATGAAGAAATTGGTCTTAACTTGGCCAATTCTCATTGTGGTATCTCATGTTTTGTGGATTATCTCATTCATACTTGGCCGAAACACCTCGCGATGGAAACTCGACACGAGAGGAAAAGTAGGGAGAAATTTGTAATTTCTCATCTCATCTGATAACCCAAGTTGAGGTTTTCATCTCATTATACTTGCCGCACAAACAAGATGTTTTACTAATCTACATTAGTAGGCAATGGTCTGAATTTAGATTGGTAGAGTATTATATTATTTCAATTAAACTATTACGAGGAATTCTTGGTGTATATGACTGTGTAGTTAGGTTCCTGTGGTTAAATGTACACCACAGTTATTTGTTCGATTGTAGGCATTCCACGTAGTTAATATTGTTGTAGTTATATTATTATTATTGTAATAAATTGGTATCCTCTATGTCCGCGACCAGAAGACAGCTTACAATGTTGACAAATTAGCTAAAAGTTGTGAGGAAATTCTAATACTGTGGGGTTAGGTTTGTTGTTCTTTGTGTTTGCAGCACATAATAAAATATCCTATGAAGCCATATTAGCAGGCGTTGGAATGAATTATTCTCATCATTTTTCTAAATACTTCTCGGAGCTGGTAAAAATATCTTTCTTAGATATTAAGATATCATTAAGTTTTTGCTTGCGACGTTTTTTTACGAAAAATTGTACGAAGGTATGTCCTGTGAAGATAAATGCATTATGTAATAATTAAGAAGCGCGCATGGCCCGGCGGATAGCGTAGAATGCAAGCGATCTATGCGACTAAGCCAAACGGGCGCGGTCGGGTGCGAAATGGGTGACCGCCAGTTAAAAAAATTATGCGCAATTCCGTGCTTCGGAGGGCACGTTAAGCCGTTGGTCCCGCTTGTTGTCGATAGATAACAGTCGTTAAACCTTGTCGGAGGCCTTATGGGCGGCTTGAAAACATCCGACAGCGGGTTGGCCTTATTGCCGTCGTTGGGATAATTTTGCCCAAAGGCTAAGCCTTACTATCCAACGTGGCAATGCCGCCAGTGTCTTGGGTACCATGTCACACACGGGTTTTTTAGATGAAGTATTTTATTTGCAAACTTATTTTTTTATAAATAATGTTATAGGTATTTTTTTATATATATTTATTGTATGATATTGTATATACTTGATTATTTTAATATAAGGATTCCAGATAATTCAGTAAAGAACTACATTCAATTACTGACCAGTTCCTTCAGAACAGTTTCTAAGAAAGTTATTTATAGATGGCGGCGTAATCAAAACCACGGACGACCACGGTAACAATGAAAAACTTCATTTGTATCATTTCATTCGTGGATAGAGGACAGCTTACACTGGTGTCAATGTGGCGAGAAGTTGCGGGGAAATTATGCCCCGGGTAGAAGTTTTGGCCATATATATTATATAGCACAAAATATAAGTATCAAGTTTTATAAAACCACATTAAGAGGCATGAGATAATTTATCTGGTAAATTCGCGTATTGTAGTGTCAATAATAAAATGAAAATGTCGATAGCAATGTTCAAATATTTGTTAGTCTAACTCATCATGCCTAAATAATCATTTCAAATTTAATTGTATCCTCTTATTTTTTTTGTTTTTTTTTTCAACCTTTTTTATGTCCCACTGCTGGGCACAGGTCTCCTTCTCACAAGTGAGAGGGATTTAGGCCATAGTCCACCACGCTGGCCAAGTGCGGATTGGTGGATGTGACGAGAAATTATGAATTTCTCTCAGGCATGCACGGCAATGGAGAACATCGTAATTAATGAAATATCACGATATTCACCATCACCGTGGAGCAGCGATAAATTCGCACATTACTTACAAATTTCTTTGTCAGAGGTGCACGCCGAGGATTTGAACCCGGGATCGGTCGCGTAGAAGACCGCAGCTTTTACCACTCGGCCATCGCTGCTCATCCGCTTATTAGCTATGTATAAAACCATTCCAACTACACATCGATCGTATCAACTACAGGCTGAGAAAATCTATGCCTTATGTTTCTAAGGCAATTGACAAATTGATTAGATATGTTAGCGACACGTTTAACAATGAATAAAGTTCTCGCTTGTGGTGCGTTCATATTACATTTGTTCACGGAGACAGTCAGCAATGGAGATAAATTAGGTATAATGAAATAGGAAGGGCCTAACGTCTCGTGTCAAGGTCGTTGGCTTTTATATGTTCCGTACAAACAAGGTGCTTTATAATCTTACATTACGAGGGGCAATACATCTGTATTAGTCTTATGAATTCTTGTATTGTTCAAGCCAGAAAATTAAAATGTTTCCCGAAATTTGTGATCTTTTCTATAAAATACTTTAAGATGCATGATGGAATTCTTATGTGAAAGATGACATGACCTAGGATTTAAAAGAAAATACGTATATAGTAATTAGTAATCAAGTCCCAATTTCAAATAGACACAACAGAACGCAACTTATTTAAATATTAATTAGACAGTAATTATTTCAGAGCTCAGATACCACATTTTTTGTCCGATGCCCCAACGATCTTATGTTTTTATCGAATGATCTTTAGATATTTGAGACTTTGATTGACATCCTCAAACCCATCTTTTTACACGATAAACTATTCGCACGCCGCTGTCAGATAGATGAATCTTCTTTATTAATCACTGAGCAGTTTCCTAATTGTTTCTAAAGCGGTTAACTAATGGAGTCAGCGAAGTTAGCGACACGCTTAACAATGAAAAGCGCGGTCGTTTGTGTGTTCATATCTCATTTGGTTCATGGCCGGAGACAGTCAGGAATTGAGACAAAGTAGTAAAGTAAAGAAATACTAAGGATCTTCTATTAGTTCTTTTTAAAAGCATGTCACAAGGCAATGAGATTGAATTCAATTAAGTTGAGCGAAACTCGTTAGTGGAATCAGAGTAGATAATAATATCGACTTTTAAATCATTTTTAATATTTATAAGCTGTTAGTAAAATAGGTAGGTAAGTAGCAGTGAGAAAGAATCATGCTTAAAACTAACATATTTTATTTTAAATTACGAAATCCTTAATGTACGTAAATATCACTGTTAATAACATTCTTGTTAGATAATCCTAGGTGTCATCATATTATTGTATTATGTAGTTGAAATATTATTTCAACTACAGTAATCCTAATACTTACATAAAAGTTGCAGTTGACTCCGCGATACGTTTCGGTAGGCACGCAAACTTTGACTGTAAATAACAGAAAACTTTTAATACAAAATGTTTTTCAATGAGAAACATGTACCTACATGAACATTTTTTCAAAAAACAAGAAGTTTCAATGAAAATTACCTGATAGATCTGTTGATTTTTGTATCCATGTGAAAACTGTCGTAACAGGCGCATATTGATACTTTCTTCTTCTCTTGTAAATTTCCACTGCGGCGCAGTTTCGTCGCAAGACCTGAATAAAACAACATTGGAAATTTAGTCACAATTATTTATACTTCACGATTACCGCACGAAAATCAGATTTTTATAACTTAAAAATAAAAATAAAATTGAGCGCAATATAGTGTATGTATTGACTAAACCGTACTTTATTGCTTTACAAAATGATAGGAAAGCTATGTTTTGTTAGAATGTTCTTATTTAATACTAAACGCATGTAGTTTTTTTAAGAAAATTTTATCATAGATGGAAGATTTTCATATTATATTGATATTTCCACATATCTATCACGCTGACGGAGGATTATTAACTATTTTAGGTACATATTTTGTCAAAAATACGCACCGAAGGTTTGATCTCGGAATGTTCGTGTCGGAGACCGCAGCCTTTACCACACCTTTGCCACATACTAATATCAGTCAACTACCGAAATTATGGTAAAGGACTAAGCTGGGATTATTATAAGATGCCTAACAAAATTTTATGAATTTTTTTCCGATACTTAGTTTCTTTCTACTTTTTTACGTTACTTCTTTATATTTTCCTTAGGTTTAAATGGACTTAATTGGGAAGTGAGAGATGGTTTTAGTAAAATAATTTACTTTTTTCTGTACACAATATTATACCTAGTAAACTAGCTATACACGAGAACTGTACCGCCTTTAAATGTTTGGGGTAGACCACGCTAATGACTTGAAGTTGAAAAATAGATTAAGAGAATTTTAATATAGGTAGATATATTTTAAAATAGATAAAATATAAAAATATTATTTATGATTTTTTCATTTTGTAGCCCCCAATTTATTATAACTATTAGCTAGAGCTTACCTACCGAATATATAATACCTACTCTTTTAAATTACTTGTAAAACATTGAAGTTAGATAACAGTAATTTTGTCACTGCGCTGACAGTTTCAGACAATGATACGAAAAACAATGAACCTATTCATTATTCAGCAGTGGAAATCAAGATAATATCGGAACAGATTGACAACCCGGAGTGACATTTCAACTTCAGTCTATTAAAATGTCGAATCCGACATCGATTTCCAATTTGGGCACTCAGTGGCACCCTCATCAGAAGAGGCAGCTGTCCGTAATATCGATGGCATTATAACTTCTATATAATTTATGGTAATGGTTTCCACGGCGGACTGCCATTTTGGTTCTGTGTTTCATTCCTAGATATATACAGAAATATGGTTTTTTATTTAATAAAAACCTGCAAACAGGTTATCTGACCCGTATGCCTGTTTGCCAATAATGTTTGTGAAATAGGATTCAGGTGAGTGGTCACCATCGTTGTCACCGAGATGTCGCCCATGCGATGTTCTTATTTTCAAAGGCTCCTTTTACGTCTTTTGAGTGTAACTTTAAATTTTTATCCTCAATGAGTTCTAATTTCTATTTTCGGTGTATGTATTTATGCCCTTGTCTTTGAGTGTTTTGCTACCCATGACAAAGAAAATCATAGTGCGGGACCATGAGTATAAAAAAAACAACGGGTTGCACTCCGGGAGTGCCGGCAGAAGTGAAAACTTGAACATTAACGTTGTGAATTTTTGATATTTTGGAATGGTTAGGGAATAATTTCGCACGAATTGTTTTTATTATCAGTATTATTTTTCATCTAGTATTTTCAGTAGGTTTTCATCTAGTATTTTTATAAAGTACTCACTCATTTTCTTTTACTATTTCTTCATCACTTTTTTCATTAATAGATGCACTTTGTTCATTGTCCATATTTTAAATACTTGATATAAACGAATTTTACAAGTATAGACAGTCGAGCCGTCATCAGCTGTCACCCCTCCGTCTTACGAATACCTATTCGATCAGGCCACGTGTCCTGACGCGAGTTTAACATTTTTGACCCATTCCAAAAAATGTGCACAACGCCGCGCTGCTAAAGAAGTTTTCACTTCAAAATATAATATTTTTAAAACTTTTGCTGACAGCTTCGTTCCAGACAATGATTTAGAAGTCATTTTAATATTCGCCAGGTGACATCGGGATATAATTTGCAAAGAATGAATCTGCAAGGAAAAATCTGGAGTTACGTTTCAATTTCGGTCTATTAAAATGTCGAATCTGACATCGATTTTCAATTCCAGTGGCACCCTCGTCAAGCTGTCGATATCGAACGATTTATGACCTTATAGATATTATTAATACTAAGAATAATTATTCTTATTGCTATATTCTTTTAATAATTGGATTAGTATTGTTTTGTAGAATAAAAACGCAGTTAAGTATTTAAGTTTTATGATCCTCTGTAAAGTGAAACTTTTAAGCTTACTTTTTTATGATAATAGAGATAAGCAATTTACGGGTAATTATAAACTTATTAAAATATTCCAAAAAAAAATTTAAGATCGTTTACAATATTAGTAGACAATGTATAACCAGTTTACTTAAAATTATTTTAATACAATTTCGTAATTATTTACACAACAATTCCAAGTTTTTTTTTGTATTTATTTTTATGTATAAATTGAGAGAATGGTTTAAAAATCCAAGGCTCCAATATCCAAATATTATCTCGATATCTCTCCAGTCTATTAAACCGTCAAACCAGAGTTCGATTTCCATTTTGGGCACTCAGTGACACCCTCGTCACAGGAGGCAGTTGTCCGCAGTATCGAATTCTTTATGACTTTATATAGATTTTTTAATATGCTTCAAATATTTGAATCAGTGTTTTGTTAAATTTTATATTTTAATCTACACCGTAATGTTAGAAAGGATAAATTATTAGCAAAATGTTTTAGTATAAATCGTATTATAAAGTCAAAAATATAGTTAAAAAAACTAAAAAACGCTTTTAAAGAACATCAAACTAAAAAGTTAAAAATATTATTTAAAATAAGCTTAAAACAACAATGAACGAAAATACGTCGGGCGCTCTTTTTACGAAAAATTTAGTACAAAGCGCCAACGCTTTTTTCACGATAATACTTACCAGTATTTTCATTCGTTATTGTTTTAAGTAAATTAAAAAAAATGTCTCTTTTTAGTTTAATGTGTTTTAAAAGCGTGTTTTTTAGTTTTTTTTAAACTATATTTATTTTTCACTTTTTGTTTCATATGCTATGCATGCTCTTAGTCCAAAGGAGAGTTACAAGCAAGCTCACAAACTCACAAACATACAGGTGAAAGTTATAAAAGCATGTTAAAAATGGCCAAATGCAAATCGGTCTGTACATATACCCGCTATCGGATGTCTTTATTTTTTCAATTTTATATGAAAGGTATAAATAAAAAAATAACGGCACACATTCATAGCCCCACACTAGGATGCCCTGTGTTGTGGGCCCCATGGACACACACAAAGACAGAAACATAAACACCCAGACCAAGTACAAAAGTTAAAGCTCATCATTTCAACTTCTGCCTCGCCGGGAATAGAACCCGGGACCCTCCGATCGGCAGCCCGGCATGGTAACCATTACGCCACATGGGTCGTCAAAAGGTACAGGTAAAATAACGACAAATATCGATCAATAGTATAATAAATTAAATGCATGGTAAGTCATATTTCAGTAATTTAAATGCATGGTAAGTCATATTTCAGTAATATGATATGGTATGAATATATACAAAACAGTGAAATAAAAAAACTGCATTTTGGCAATCTCGTTAGAGTTCGTAATTTTATTATTTAAAAAGTCATGGTTCAACCGTAACGGGGTATTGTAATCTGACCATTTTGACATCCAGAAGTAAGACAAAAAAAACTGTACCCATATAGAAGGTTCTTTTTAATCGTGGCCGTACTCAACAAGATGCAAGGTGTACCCCATATCATTATAATATGACGCGCTCGAGTAAATCCAAAAATCTCCTTTTTGCCTCCCCTACTACTAGGGCCACCGAAAAGGTTAAACGGCTGCTATCTATCGGTAACAACAATTACCGACGGCTTAACGTATCTTCCTTAGCACGGAAACGTGCATGAAATTTTGTCACCAGTGGTCACCAATCTCACACTCTATAGCCCATTTAGCTTAGCTCATAGCTGCGTAGATAGGTAGCATTACACGCTAGCCGCTGGGGGGAGAGGGAGGGGTAGATCTATGCCCAAGTGGGGCATTAAAATGGTTGATAAAAATACTGGTAAGTGACATAAATATGAAAATCTTTGCGGTTAATACCACCCTCGTCATAGAAGGCAGCTGTCGACAATATCGGAGGTTTTATGACTTAATAGCTTTTTGATGTGGATATAACATGGCTATGCGGTTAACTGGGTACTGTAGACTTAGCAGGTAATTAAAAAAGAGTTCAGAGTGTATAACATAGTTCTTAGGTCAGAAAAAATCATGCAAAAGATAGAATGAGGAAATAGACCAAATTTTTTAAAAATAAAAACATTTATTTAAATAAAAAAAGAACTAGAAATAACATGTGATCGAATATGTTTAAATGAATGCTTTCTTTTCCTAATAACGCCTTAAATTTTAGTCATACATAGTACATGTATTATTATCATTTTCATACAGATCTTCATACTGTACAGTACAGTTGACTAATTAAAGTATTTATGAAAAAATAAATTAAATTGTGACTTTATGACGAAAATAATGGCTGCAACCCTTTTTGCGTCCCACTACTGGGCACGAGTCTCTCCCCATTATTAGGGAGGCCTATAGCTTACCCTATCACGCTGCTCCAATGCGGGTTGGTGGCGGACGAAAATAATAGGGCTGAATTTTTTAAGATTTTATCATGACACTCCCAATTTATCGCACGATTGTTGTCAGTATATAAAACATTTAAATCCACATTCCAACGCACCGAAGGATAATCTCCTCAAGCGGCCTTTATTTTACTGAAGCGTTTCGATTTCAATTAAATTTCGCGCAAATTGAATCGAATCGGATCGGGAGCGTACCAGCCAAGTGTTTGACAAATAGTCGTTCCAATTTATTTCCATCTCACATAATGAGATACGCTTCCCAACGAATACGGTTCGAATAAAACGGCCCTTTAATTTTCATGTTGCTACGTAATTTTGCGATCGCGGAGTGGGTACTTCGTCATGATGTATTCCCCATAATCGTTTTAACAACGACCCCAAGCGAAATTATCGCGCCATTCCCCTATGGAAATTTTAAACGACATTTTCGTTTTTAAACGTTTAATATAATCGTATTTCAAGCGTGAATTAAGGCCTAGGTGCAATCCAACGTGCAACGTTCGCCGATAAATTATTTAATGTTATAGTATTTAACAAGGTAGATTTGTAGGTAGGTATGGTTCGCCCGGGGAAGTACCACCGTTGCACACACTTCTACCATCAATTGATTCTATTGTACTGCAGTGGAAAGGTGCAGTTGCCGGCCCGACTTACATGAGGCGACCTCTGCCTTCGGATTAGTAGAGCAGGACCTCAGTTGAAGTCCCTGTAGCTTCGGGATTAAGAATAGAGCTACGGTATCCCCTGCTTGATCGTAAGAGGCAACTAAAAGCTTCCGGGGTTGCAGGCGGTGAGAGTGAAAGCTCGATCTGTCAAGTCAGCAGCCCTGGGAAGGACGGCATTGTGTGCATGGCTGTATGCCGCCGTAAGCATCGGAAGGTGCAGGACAGCACATCTGCTTTTCCAAAGATGAGCCCGTTCCAGGGCGCCGCGCGTGGAGGACACCGGTGCGTTACACTGGAGATCCCGCAGTCCTCCCCAAACGCAGAGGCAGGCCACCGAGGGGTTTTAGTGCAGTCAAATCCCACGTTACCTGGTATGCTCTCCCAATGTGCCGAGTACCTTTTGAAGGTTTCCCCCCCCGATACAAAAAAGGACCTGAGTTGAGGTTGTTAGTAGATGTCCATAGGCTGCAGCGTTCGCTTAACATCACGTGGCCTGCATGCTTATCTGTTAAGCTGTTAAATTGTTAAGAGTATCAAACAAAAAACAATATTTTCAAACTAACTATATAAAACAAAACTATGCGAATGAACTCAGATATTTTCAAGCATCTGTTACCTGCATCATAGGCTATCCATGGGTGTCCTAAAGGCTGACACTTACCTAGGCCGGATAAAAAAATTGGCAATTGAGCGAGCGCCGGTATTCGACACTCATTTTCATGAAAGTAATATATGCTGTTTTTTATAGATCTACCTATATTAATTATTAAATGAAAATATAAAAACTCTATCTATAGGATGATATTCCTAAGTTTATAATTTATTGAGGTAAATCAAATTAATCACGCTCTTTTTAAACTTAATAAGTCCTCTTTTGTTGGTGTTTCAATATTGTTTTAGGAATTTACGCGTAGTACAAATTTGATTAAGAAAAACGTATTAAAACTATTATTTAGTTATTTTTTTAGAAAACTCACCAACATTGTCTGGATCATTCTTCGCTGCACTGCTTGATAATAAATCGTAACACCTGTAAATAAAATAAAATAAATTTTATTGGTATCCAAAAACTAATTTCTTGATTTCATTAATCTCGTCGGTTTACTTTTTTACCGACTTCCAAAAGGAGGAGGTACTGTACAGTATTCGGCTGTATGTATTTTTTTTTATATATGTTCACCGATTACTCCGCCGTTTGTGGACCGATTTTCAAAATTCTTTTTTTGTTCGTATGCTTATACTCCCGAGGTGGTCCCATTGTCACCAAATTAGGATCTGATGATGGGATCCCAGGGAAATCGAGGAGAACTCTCAAATTTTATAAGCACACACATTGATTTTCTTATACTTTCTGAAGCATAAGAGATATTTGTGTATAGTAATCATCATCTCATGTTGCTGAGCTGAATGAAGCTCGATCTGTCAAGTCAGCAGCCCCGGGAAGGACGGCATTGTGTGCATGGCTGTATGCCGCCGTAAGCATTGGAAGGTGCAGGACAGCACATCTGCTCCTCCAAAGATGAGCCCGTTCCAGGGCGCCGCGCGTGGAGGACACCGGTGCGTTACACTGGAGATCCCGCAGTCCTCCCCAAACGCAGAGGCAGGCCACCGAGGGGGTTTTAGTGCGGTCAAATCCCACATAACCCGGTATCCTCTCCCTAGGTGCCGGGTACCTTTTGAAGGTTTCCCCCCCGACACCAAAAAAAAAGGAGTTGAGAGCAAATTCTTTCAATAAATGGTTATCTGTTGGAAATCTTACATTCCTGAGGTGGTCCAACTGTCACTATGGCAAAATCTGATGATGTGATACTAGGAAAATCGAGGGAAACACTGAAACTTAATAGGCACGCACATTCTTTTAGTCATATTTTTAACATAATACAAATATTTAGTCCAGTAATTATCACCTCATGTTGCTAAGCTGATGATTGAAGGTACAACTCCTCAACGGTTAGGAGCTGAGAGCAAATTCTTTCATTAATTCATACGTTCAGGTGGACTGATAGTAATATTCTTTCAGGGTATAAGATGGCTATTAGATAAACATGATTATAAAAGGTATCTCTTTAACGTTTAGAAGTTAAGTGAAAAAAAATTCAATTATGCTTATACATATGTGCAGAATTATTAAAATTACTAAAAAGAGTGAAATAAATTAAGTTTTTAACAAAAACATAGAACCGACTTCAAACTGTAAAAAATAAAATTGTTCAGTACCTACTTCTTTTTGCTTATGGTAATGACACTTAAAACTATTTTTGGAGTCGGGCCCTTAGTAAAATGTCCTGTCTTAGTAAATATAGTATACCTTTCGTTCTGAATGGGCACCGACTCCAATATAGTTTTAACAGTCATTACCATAAGCAAGGAGAAGTAGGTACTGTCCCACTGTCTGTACTGTCGGTGCCCATTTAAAACGAATGGTACGACATTTTAGTAAGGGCCCGACTCCAAAAATAGTTTTAAGAGTCATTACCATAAGCAAGAAGAAGTAGGTACTGAACAATTTTATTTTTTACCCTTTGAAGTCGGTTCTATTTTTTTTGTTAAAAACTTAATTTATTTATTTACAATTCAAAATGAATGTTCATGACGAACCAAAAGTTATAGAAACAAAAAGACAATTGATACAAAAACCAAGTTATTCAAATGTAGGCTGACTCATTTAGGAACGATTGAAACTCTTTTATTTATTTAACTAGCTGTGCCCTGTGGTTTCACCCGCGTTAGTAAGCATTTCCATCTTACATTACATAATGTATAACTCTAGCGATTTTGGCAGCGCACGCCAGAATAGCTCGCAGATGGCAGATTTTTTCCTATTTACTTGACAGTTATCGTAATATTGTGGACAATTCACACAATCTATAATATAAAAATGAATCGCAAAATGTGTTGGTAAGCGCATAACTCAACAACGCCTAGACCAATTTGGCCAATTGTTTTTTTTAAATGTTCGTTGAAGTTCAAGGATGGTTTGTACGGCGAGAAAAATTCGAATAATTGCCGGAAAAACCATAAAAACAGCCCTTTTCTTTTTCCCATACAAATGTTTTCTAACTAAAACGTAGTCAATTTGAGCTTTATTGCTATTGTATAAAGTTCATATTAAATTACAAGCACTCACTGTTGTCTAAGCAATGTAGGTGTGTTCCTAACGTCAAAGATCATATCTATCAAAACAGTGTGCGTGTGTGCGTTGGAGCACAGAATACATCGTTGGAGGAGTTTAATGTCGCATAGCATGATGTTATAGTATAGCTTATAGCCTTCCCTAATAACTGGACTATTCAACACAAAAATATTTTTTCAGTAGTTCCTGAGATTAGCGTGTTCAAACAATCAAACATCCACGCGGACGAAGTCGCGGGCGGCCTCTATCCCTACTAATATTATAAATTCGAAAGTAACTGTCTGTCTGTTACGCTTTCTCGCTTAAACTAATGAACCAATTTTAATGAAATTTGGAACACAGATAGAGTGGACCTTGGGAAAGGACATAGGATGGTTTTTATCCTACGGGAACCTATAAAACGAGTCCACGCGGGCGAAGCCGCTGGCGGAAGGCTAGTATATTTATAAATTGTAGCCTATGTGTTATTCTGATGTATATCAGTAGTTTTTACGTGAAAGAGTAACAAGCATCCATACTTACAAATTTTCGCGTTTATAATATTAGATAGGATGCTATGCAAAATATGTACTTTTACATAATATTTATTTTAAATGTAAACCTATAGGTATAGTAATCTGAGTTCGAGCATCTGCTAATCACACGTAGCAACCATTAATTCCAGGAACTAGAGTTACGTTCGGAGGACTATTCAGAAAACATTCATTCATTGATCACATTCCTGTAACGTCCGTAAGCTTTCATCGGTTCGAGATGTTTTTGGAACGATGAATTCGAAATTCAAAATCTTTTTCTGGCTATACCGGAAATTTGCTTTTCGTTATATCTATAGGCCAGTTAATCAGCAATCGTAAGTTTGGCCACCAACCATACTTTCCATAAAATTAAAATATTGTTTTACGTTGAAGAATAGAGGGATCGCATCATTTCAAAATCACTCGACCATATTCGTATGACGTCAACAAGCTTCAATCGGTTTGCTGCTGCGCTGTTTTTGGATCAGCGAATTTGAAATTCAAAGCACTTTTACTAATGTACTGTACTGTAATGTAATGTAATGTACTGTACTAATGTCATTTTTGAATCTTTGAATTTTTCTAGTTTCTAACATGAAACAGGGTAGTATAGCCAAAGTAATAACGATCTCGGGGGGTTCAATCGGTGCAAACAGCCCGTCTCGGGAGCCCCGTTCGGATCGGGGGTAATTGATGTTTGTACACGTTCGCTGTGTGCTGTATTGACACTTCGTACTATTGAATGTCAACAAATTAAATTAATTGGAGCATGTTTTTTAAAGAGTTCTCGAGGAACTCTTTACAATCACTTCAGAATAGACACTTTATAATACCTTGACCTTTCACTTCCGGGTAGCATTTTTTTTTCTTTTGTGGTCAGCTTGATGGACGGAGACTTAAATCTTTCTATTTTCAATATGAAACTGTACTATAGCCTTAATTTTCTTAGTTCCCAATGTACCGGGTAATAGAGTCAAAGTAATATCGTCAGTTAACACACATCACCACATTGTGCTGGCACCGACATTGACACCTTCACATTTCTAATAACGATCTCGGGGGTTCATTCGATGCAAACAGCCCGTCTCGGGAGCCCCGTTCGGATCGGCGGTAATTGCTGTTTGTACACGTTCGCTGTGTGCTGGATTGACTATTGAATGTCAACAAATTCAATTAATTGGAGCATATTTTTTCGAGTTCTCGAGTGGTACTCTTTACTTTTAGACGAATGGTGGAATTGGTGGTAATTGTTGTCTACCCACATAACCAATGAGTGTTAAAGCATCTTATACTCATACAGTCAAATAAAAGCAATGATGCGTGTACAACAAGCAATTATTGGTTTATTTTTCAACCTTTTTTATGTCCCACTGATGCACACAGATCTCCTCTCACAGATACGAGGAAATACAATTTATTAAGAAGCATTAAATAATCAAATTACCATTAAGCAATATTGTACACATACTTGTACCTCATATAAGACAATAAGTTATCAAAATAACCTTTTTATTTAAAATTGCTATATTTATTGTAAATGTTTTAAAAATCCGTGTGACGCAATGGTTACCATGCCGGAATGCCAATTGGAGGGTCTCGGGATCGATTCCCAGCGAAGCAGATATTAGAATGATGAGTTTAAATTTCTATTCTCGGTCTGTGTTTGTGTTTCCGTCTATGTGTGTGTCCATCGTAACCACGACACAGGGTATATCTACCCAACTGTGGGGCTATGAGTGTGAAACGTTATTTATATTATTTTATTTATAGTGAAAAATTTAACGTATATTAAAATATACCGGGGATATCATTAGACTTGCCATGATTCCCGGCTGGCTCATCGATCATCGCCTGTCGATACTTGGGGCTCGGTTCCAGGCGAGACTGCTTATATAATATTAAAGTACGAAATTGAATAAAACTCACATCAGTCGAGGGAAATAACTGAACATGAAAAAAATCTAGCACGCTTTGGACTATGATACATTGTTATATAATAATAATTTTAATAATTTTACATAATAATGTACGAGTTACTAATATTATAAATTCGAAAGTAACTCTGTCTGCTACGCTTTCCCGCTTAAACTACTGAACCAATTTTAATGAAATTCGGAACACAGATAGAGTGGACCTTGGGAAAGAACATAGGATGGTTTTTATCCTACGGGAACCTATAAAACGGGTCTACGCAGGCGAGGTCGCTGGCAGAAGGCTAGTATAATAATAATTTTAATAATTTTACATAATGATGTAGGAGTATTTATCACATATTGCATTACTGTAAAACATTAATTAAACCAACAAAAGATTTCTAGGACTTATAAGCTCGTTACATTATTATCAGATCTTATAAAAAAAGCCCTGAGCTTTCTATTTTTAAAAATCATATTGGTATTTTTTCTTCGAATTATTGTCTTATATATTTGATAACTTCCAAGCTCAAAACGATAGCTGACTTGAGTAAAATTTATGGGAAAGCCTTGGAAGGATATTATTACTGTTCAGGTGTTCAGATAGAGATATGATAGATATCTCAACAGATTTGTTGAAGATGTAGAAGACAAGTGTCCAGAAGTAGAATATAAGAAAGGGTCGAAACAATATTAGATGTTCTGAAAGGTTGATGAAAATGCTCTGGTAAGATCAACAAATAGAAAGATTTTTTTTCTAACTTTTCCTAAAAAATAGTATTGTTTTCAAGAATAATGTACTAGGAATACTCCTCAGAGTTCCCTTAAAATAAACAGCTGTGGAGCAGAAAATAAAACTCTACGAAGTCCAGTGCTTTTCTAACAAAATAACACCTAGTGGCGTTCAGACTATTCTCGCTATATAAGGTGCTAACAAGTGAGTACGAGTTTTTTTGTATTATTCCCAGTACAGTTGAGCAGCGATGGCCGAGTGGTAAAAAACCGCGGTCTTCGACGCGACCGATCCCAGGTTCAAATCCTCGGCGCACACCTCTGACAAAGAAATTTGTAATGTGCGAATTTATCGCTGCTCCACGGTGATGGGAAATATCGAGATATTTCATTGATTACGATATTTTCCATCGCCGTGCATGCCTGAGAGAAATTCATAACTTCTCGAAGGCATGACGCATATATGTTTTTATTTGTAATATTTCACTCCTATTCTGATCCTTCTCTCAGGTAGATCTTTTTGATTCTTGTTGCACCGCCTTTATATTTTCCGCAGTTCTTGAAGGTTATATGGTAGAAAATGTAATATGTAATAATATATAAATGTAATGCCTTAAGCTCGCCTTTTGTTCAAATTGTAAAATTTGGGCAATAAAAGATTAATAAATAAAAAAACGACTTGCTTAAAAGAGGTAGTAGCTGTTTGCAAGAATATTTCCAGTATGGGTACTCGTTAGAATTTCCGTAGGAAAATAAAGATCCATACTGATTCCAGTGCTTTTTTTTACAAAAAAATCCCAAGTTGCCTCCAGACTAATTGCCTTTTACTAATTACTACATGTTTTAAGAGGAAACGCGGGTTCAGCCGAATTTGAAAAATAGGTATTTTGGAATAACTATTGCTATCGCGCTGCGCCCTGCGCCATCCGCCGCGTGCGATAGGGACAGATGCAGCTCAGACCGATTACACCTACAAACTTTCTTACTAAATCGAGGTTTCTCCTATTCCCTTCTTCAAAATTGAGTTTATTAAATATATATTTTTTCACAAATATCAATAAATAGAATAAGTGTATGCCCCTATATTTTTATTTAGTCGTAAAAAACTTTCAAATTTGTTTTGCAGTTGTTGGATTAGGGCGATTTTTGAAGAGTCATATTTTCTGATCTAATTAGTTGACTGAAAAAAACAAAACATAGGGGCATAGCTTTAGCAGACTTAGATATTGGCACAAAAAATCATTCCTCTAGAAGCATTATCCAGGGAGAAAATAGGAGAATACGAAATAGGGAAATACGGCGCTAGCGTTTCCTCTTAACTAACGAGTGATATTTGTACTTTCGTTACTTCCACCGCCTGTTGTTATAGACTTGTGTTACAGAAGTAGGTTGGATGGCTTTAACACGTTATACGAGGGTTGACTTATTACACACATTTACACATTCAAATATTACCTATACTTTAGCTCTCACAATACTTTCACACAGCATTCGGGTATGATGACGCCTTAGCCCTCGTACCGAAGAACAGCCCAGCATCAGGGTTGATTTGATGAAACCAAAATCTATACGGTCTAGATATATTCTTTTTAACTTTGTAAGAAGCGTTTGTCTTACTCGTACAGAGGTGCAGTAAACGGATTCTTGCTGATTTTTTTTATAAAGTCTTCAAGTAATTGAGAAGTGAAAGTGGATTTCCAGAACTAGACCATTAATTTCATTTTATTCCATTTTAACATCTCTTTTTTCTCTGTCATTATTAACCTTGTCAGAAATTAAATTCAAGTAAAATAGATGACCATTACCTGAAAGGAGTGACCGAGTAATATAAACCTCGATTAGATTTTACAAGAACATGTAAGGTTATACTACAGTGTTGTTAAAATTCTTTATATATTATTTAATAATAGCACTCAGTAAACAAAGTGTATACACACATACCTACATAGGGGCAGTCAATGTTTCTAAGAATAACGTAGGAAAGCTCCTCGGAGTTCCCTTAAAATAAACGACTGTGTAGCACAAAATAAAAACTCTAAACGGAGTCCAACGTTTTCCTTACAAAATAAAACCTAAGTGACGTCCAGACTACTCACGCTTTTTACTACAGAGTGATATTTGTGTTTTTACAGCTTTCAGCGCTTTTATCGGTCTAGACTCATTTTATCAACCAGTTAGCTTGGGTATAATGGGCTCTTACTAATTATTAACTCACCGTTTATTTTGCAAATTAATTGGTATTTACCAAAATGATAATTACCATCTGTGACTAGCGACAGCCGAGTCAGTAACGTTAGCCGAGCGGTAAATACATCGGTCTCCAATGCGGGGGACCCGAGTTAAAATCCTGTCGTGCACCTCTATCTAAGAAATTAGTTACGTGCGCACATCGATGAGTGCGCACTATTATAAAAGAAAACATTTTAATATTTCATTATGATTTTTTCTATGGCTGCTGTACCCAGCAGTGCGGTGTTAAAAAGTGTTGGAAAAATAGGTCTGTACAGAGATTCGACCTTGCTTTGATAATACGAGTAAGCTCTAAAAATAAATGCAGGATGATAAATTTTCGAGCAGTACGGGCGGCAGATCAATAGACATCTATCGCTTATAGCATATTTATGTAAAATTGCTAAAATTAGAAATAAGAGGTTCTGGAATGTATTTAGGTTGAATTTTCATAGCTTGACGATAGGATATTAAATGAATTAAAATATTTATAAAACAAAACAGCGTTTATTCCACCACAAATTAAAAAACCTACATGCACACCTTAATTATCAAAATGTCAATTTAAAATATTCCCGTAAAATATCGATGATAATATATAAAAAAGTATTGGTTATGATTACATACACAACTCGTATATTAAATATTTGCTTCGACATTACATTTCAATATTCGCTACTAAATAACTAAATAGGTACGCATTACCTACTGATAGGGTTATAAATCCCAGTCCCTGTAGCTTCGGGATATAAGAATAGAGCTACGGTATCCCCTGCCTGATCGTAAGAGACGACTAAAATGGGGCTTCCGGGGTTGTAGACGGTGTGAGTGGGAGCTCGATGCGTCCAACCAGCAGCCCCGGGAGGGGCGGCGGTGTGTGCATGGCCGCATGTCGCCGTAAGCATCGGAAGGTACAGGAGAGTACATCTAATCTGCCGAAGATGGGCCCGTTCTGGGGCGTCGCGCGTGGAGGACACCGGTGCGTTCCGCTGGAGATGCCGGAGTCCTCTCCAAGCACAGAGGCAGCCACCGAGGTTTTAGTGCGGTCAAATCTCACATAACCCGGTACCCTCTACCAAGGTGCCGGGTACCTTTTGAAGCTTTCCCCCCGATACAAAAAAAGGGTTATAAACCCCAATATTTTGCTATTTCAACTGTATGTGCTCCCATGTTTATCCTCGAGCTACATATTAGCCTAAATAATGTCCAAATGGCGATATTGATGACGATTTCAGGATGCGTTGTACATTCGGCAACTGGTGACATAGTGATTGATTTACAATTGTCTGTAAATCACGTTGTCATTGTCCGTTTGTTGGTGCAATATTTCAGGTTATTTGATTAATACTCAATGGAAATAAACATATAACATAATAGATACATGAATTACAAATTCGACGATGTAAATTTCAAACGAAGATTGACCTGAAATTCTGACTTTTAAACTCTTATAAGAAAGTTGCTACTAGAAAAACATAGGTGTTATTTGGTCACAGTGAAACTACAGCTAGGTATGTCCACCATAAGTTATAGATTTTTTTGAGATATTTAGTTTCTTGACGAGCTATTTGACCGTTAATATATCCGAGAATGTCACATCCGTAACAACCTAATTTCGTATAAGAAGATTGGTCTGAGTTTGGCCTGGTCTTCTGCGGAACACTCATTTTCAACATTTAATGTACATTTTCTTCCATCTTTCTGCCACCCATGTTTTAAATTATAAGATATTTTTTCTCGTTTCAATATTTTCAGTGAGCTATGGCATAAAATTATTTAAGGAGATATAAAATTGCTTTTTTATAGTTAGTAGAAATAAATATTAAACATAGCCAACAGGTTGAATGATAAATACTAATACTAAATAGGTACTATGGAGTCCTGACTAGAAG
The DNA here is from genome assembly GCA_911387765.1 of Pyrgus malvae. Lineage (NCBI taxonomy): Eukaryota > Metazoa > Arthropoda > Insecta > Lepidoptera > Hesperiidae > Pyrgus > Pyrgus malvae. The sequence goes on from OU426964.1 coordinate 9,389,945, forward strand.
TTGATTCTTTCACAAAAAATCTTTTTCTAAAGCAAATTGTAATCTAAGTAAATTGTTATGTAATTCTCGAAATTCAATGAACAGAGTAACGAGCATAGACCGCGCCGGGACAGCTGAAATGTTATACGTGGGCGTGAGCCTTAGAAACCCAATTTCTATTCAAAATAACAACGCCTCTTCAAAACAACGTAAGACAGAAAATGAGATGTTGATTAATGAGTATCTATTTTAATACCTTAAGGTAAATTTAATTGATCGCGTAAACAAAACTGAAATTATTTTACAAAAAACATTTGTCTGTAAAAATATTTTTCCTACATTTATTAAACATGAAGGTAATATAATATGTTGCCTTCAAGTTTTAGCTATAGGAAATTTGAATTAATGTTGATAGGCATTTAGCAAAGGGAGATAATCTCCCGCCAGGCGAGGTGGTCATGCCCGGGGAGCGGCCGCGCTCCGACTGACTCAATTCGGAGCTTCTATATATGCTCGGATATTCAGAAAACTTCGATAGCGTGGTTCAGGAATACCCGTGGCGCCATCTCTTGATGAATAGCGGCAGGTCGCTACATCACCCCCTGCTCAAACCGGAGGTCGACTTCAGTAATCCAAGAGCAATCTTCGCTTACAAGCGCCTTGAATGCCTTCTATCTGCGGTGAGGCGAGATGTGAGGGTGCAGATCTTTTGTTGCCCTCCGTCCGCGGTGACGACTGTGAGGGTGAAGCGAAGAGTGGAGAAGAGAGATGTGAGAGTAGGATATGGAGTAATGGCTACTCAAACTGTCCATGAAATCCTTGGAAGCAGCTGTATCAGGAACAGGAAGCGTGTACATGGTGCGCTGCGATGAACCTGACGAGCTAGTGATGTGATGCTGCAGTCCATCCAGGGAGTGAAGGTGTGACTTATGAAGGTCAGAAGGGACGTATTCTTGTCCAGGGTCACCAGTTTAGCAAAGGGAGATCTCTCGCCGGGCGAGATCGTCATTCCCGGGGAGCGGCCGCGCTCCGACTGACTTAATTTGGAGCTTCTATATATTCTCGGATATTCAGAAATCTTCGATAGCGTGATTCAGGAATACCCGTGGCGCCATCTCTTGATGAGTAGCGGAAGGTCGCTACAGCATAAACTAACGCAACTGTGGCCGAGCGCGAAAGGCCACGGTCTCCTAAACGGATATACTCGTACCGAGTACAAACCACGGCGCGCACCTCTAATAAAAATAATGTTATATGCGTATCCACGGTGAGGGAAAATATTGTGAAATATCACAATGTTTTCAGTGTTTTTCATAAACTTGCGTGCCTGACCACTCACTAGGTCAAAGGTCAGTCATCAATCGCAAATTTGGCCATTAATTACTATCTATAAAATTAAAACTTTGATTCTAATAAAACGATTAATATCATAAACTACCATTACGTAAGGTTCGCACCAGTTCCGAATAATTCGATCACATTGCTATGATGTCAGCAAGCTTTCATTGGTCTTTTTTGGAACGCGAATGGAAATTCAAAGCACTCTTTCTGGCTGTACCGGAAAGTAGCATTTCGCCGTACCTATGACGTTATATCAAAGTTCGTATTAGGAAAGTTTTTGTAAATAACTGAGTAACTGAGGTTATATATACTAATATATCGTTAATAGACAATATGCATCTGCTTTTCAGACACAAAAGCTAGCGCCCGCACCCAGAAAACAGATTGTAACCGACTCTATATTTTTGTATAGCAACATTTTCTTTTATAAAGGAGTTTTGTATGATTATGTTAGAATAATAATGTGTTTATTTAATGTACATAAAATTAAAATGGCTGTAACCATATTAACAAACACTAATTTTTAATTATAAAGAAGCTTTCAAAAACGAAATACGGCAAAACCCGAGAATCATTTGAACAGATTCGTTTAACGTCAGCGAGCAGCAACAGTTCCACAGTTTGTACACTATTTTTTCTAGTACTGAAAATTGAACCAAGAGCGCTTTTAACAACTATTTCAGAATTTCGCCTTCCGACGTATCCTGGTAGCGGTATACCAAGGTTCGTGTTAAGAAAGTTCGTAGAGCGTAGTTCGTGGAACACAATACGTCGTCAGCGCACAATGCGTAGCCGGCTCTCAGACCAGCGCAGAGTGCTCCTTAACGGCCACAAACACATTGTTGTCTTGAGCACCTTCAAAAGATACACCGGCTCTAGAGTTTTGTATACTTTTTTAGTCAACCTCAGGTTTTATAACAGTGTTCTACTATATTAGGTTAGAATTTTTAAATGAATTATTTTTTTTGTAAAATCGTAGTCGGATGATTTGTAATTGAAAAATGATAAAACAATTTAAAAAAAACCCACTTAAAAATAAAAATAAACCCAAGAAAATCCACCCAAAAAATGATGTGGCATGGTAATCAACTCCCAGGCACGCAAGTTTATGAAAAACACTGAAAACATTGTGATATTTCACAATATTTTCCCTCACCGTGGATACGCATATAACATTATTTTTATTAGAGGTGCGCGCCGTGGTTTGTACTCGGTACGAGTATATCCGTTTAGGAGACCGTGGCCTTTCGCGCTCGGCCACAGTTGCGTTAGTTTATGCTGTAGCGACCTTCCGCTACTCATCAAGAGATGGCGCCACGGGTATTCCTGAATCACGCTATCGAAGATTTCTGAATATCCGAGAATATATAGAAGCTCCAAATTAAGTCAGTCGGAGCGCGGCCGCTCCCCGGGAATGACGATCTCGCCCGGCGAGAGATCTCCCTTTGCTAAACTGGTGACCCTGGACAAGAATACGTCCCTTCTGACCTTCATAAGTCACACCTTCACTCCCTGGATGGACTGCAGCATCACATCACTAGCTCATCAGGTTCATCGCAGCGCACCATGTACACGCTTCCTGTTCCTGATACAGCTGCTTCCAAGGATTTCATGGACAGTTTGAGTAGCCATTACTCCATATCCTACTCTCACATCTCTCTTCTCCACTCTTCGCTTCACCCTCACAGTCGTCACCGCGGACGGAGGGCAACAAAAGATCTGCACCCTCACATCTCGCCTCACCGCAGATAGAAGGCATTCAAGGCGCTTGTAAGCGAAGATTGCTCTTGGATTACTGAAGTCGACCTCCGGTTTGAGCAGGGGGTGATGTAGCGACCTGCCGCTACTCATCAAGAGATGGCGCCACGGGTATTCCTGAACCACGCTATCGAAGTTTTCTGAATATCCGAGCATATATAGAAGCTCCGAATTGAGTCAGTCGGAGCGCGGCCGCTCCCCGGGCATGACCACCTCGCCTGGCGGGAGATTATCTCCCTTTGCTAAATGCCTATCAACATTAATTCAAATTTCCTATAGCTAAAACTTGAAGGCAACATATTATATTACCTTCATGTTTAATAAATGTAGGAAAAATATTTTTACAGACAAATGTTTTTTGTAAAATAATTTCAGTTTTGTTTACGCGATCAATTAAATTTACCTTAAGGTATTAAAATAGATACTCATTAATCAACATCTCATTTTCTGTCTTACGTTGTTTTGAAGAGGCGTTGTTATTTTGAATAGAAATTGGGTTTCTAAGGCTCACGCCCACGTATAACATTTCAGCTGTCCCGGCGCGGTCTATGCTCGTTACTCTGTTCATTGAATTTCGAGAATTACATAACAATTTACTTAGATTACAATTTGCTTTAGAAAAAGATTTTTTGTGAAAGAATCAACTTCTAGTCAGGACTCCATAGTACCTATTTAGTATTAGTATTTATCATTCAACCTGTTGGCTATGTTTAATATTTATTTCTACTAACTATAAAAAAGCAATTTTATATCTCCTTAAATAATTTTATGCCATAGCTCACTGAAAATATTGAAACGAGAAAAAATATCTTATAATTTAAAACATGGGTGGCAGAAAGATGGAAGAAAATGTACATTAAATGTTGAAAATGAGTGTTCCGCAGAAGACCAGGCCAAACTCAGACCAATCTTCTTATACGAAATTAGGTTGTTACGGATGTGACATTCTCGGATATATTAACGGTCAAATAGCTCGTCAAGAAACTAAATATCTCAAAAAAATCTATAACTTATGGTGGACATACCTAGCTGTAGTTTCACTGTGACCAAATAACACCTATGTTTTTCTAGTAGCAACTTTCTTATAAGAGTTTAAAAGTCAGAATTTCAGGTCAATCTTCGTTTGAAATTTACATCGTCGAATTTGTAATTCATGTATCTATTATGTTATATGTTTATTTCCATTGAGTATTAATCAAATAACCTGAAATATTGCACCAACAAACGGACAATGACAACGTGATTTACAGACAATTGTAAATCAATCACTATGTCACCAGTTGCCGAATGTACAACGCATCCTGAAATCGTCATCAATATCGCCATTTGGACATTATTTAGGCTAATATGTAGCTCGAGGATAAACATGGGAGCACATACAGTTGAAATAGAAAAATATTGGGGTTTATAACCCTTTTTTTGTATCGGGGGGAAAGCTTCAAAAGGTACCCGGCACCTTGGTAGAGGGTACCGGGTTATGTGAGATTTGACCGCACTAAAACCTCGGTGGCTGCCTCTGTGCTTGGAGAGGACTCCGGCATCTCCAGCGGAACGCACCGGTGTCCTCCACGCGCGACGCCCCAGAACGGGCCCATCTTCGGCAGATTAGATGTACTCTCCTGTACCTTCCGATGCTTACGGCGACATGCGGCCATGCACACACCGCCGCCCCTCCCGGGGCTGCTGGTTGGACGCATCGAGCTCCCACTCACACCGTCTACAACCCCGGAAGCCCCATTTTAGTCGTCTCTTACGATCAGGCAGGGGATACCGTAGCTCTATTCTTATATCCCGAAGCTACAGGGACTGGGATTTATAACCCTATCAGTAGGTAATGCGTACCTATTTAGTTATTTAGTAGCGAATATTGAAATGTAATGTCGAAGCAAATATTTAATATACGAGTTGTGTATGTAATCATAACCAATACTTTTTTATATATTATCATCGATATTTTACGGGAATATTTTAAATTGACATTTTGATAATTAAGGTGTGCATGTAGGTTTTTTAATTTGTGGTGGAATAAACGCTGTTTTGTTTTATAAATATTTTAATTCATTTAATATCCTATCGTCAAGCTATGAAAATTCAACCTAAATACATTCCAGAACCTCTTATTTCTAATTTTAGCAATTTTACATAAATATGCTATAAGCGATAGATGTCTATTGATCTGCCGCCCGTACTGCTCGAAAATTTATCATCCTGCATTTATTTTTAGAGCTTACTCGTATTATCAAAGCAAGGTCGAATCTCTGTACAGACCTATTTTTCCAACACTTTTTAACACCGCACTGCTGGGTACAGCAGCCATAGAAAAAATCATAATGAAATATTAAAATGTTTTCTTTTATAATAGTGCGCACTCATCGATGTGCGCACGTAACTAATTTCTTAGATAGAGGTGCACGACAGGATTTTAACTCGGGTCCCCCGCATTGGAGACCGATGTATTTACCGCTCGGCTAACGTTACTGACTCGGCTGTCGCTAGTCACAGATGGTAATTATCATTTTGGTAAATACCAATTAATTTGCAAAATAAACGGTGAGTTAATAATTAGTAAGAGCCCATTATACCCAAGCTAACTGGTTGATAAAATGAGTCTAGACCGATAAAAGCGCTGAAAGCTGTAAAAACACAAATATCACTCTGTAGTAAAAAGCGTGAGTAGTCTGGACGTCACTTAGGTTTTATTTTGTAAGGAAAACGTTGGACTCCGTTTAGAGTTTTTATTTTGTGCTACACAGTCGTTTATTTTAAGGGAACTCCGAGGAGCTTTCCTACGTTATTCTTAGAAACATTGACTGCCCCTATGTAGGTATGTGTGTATACACTTTGTTTACTGAGTGCTATTATTAAATAATATATAAAGAATTTTAACAACACTGTAGTATAACCTTACATGTTCTTGTAAAATCTAATCGAGGTTTATATTACTCGGTCACTCCTTTCAGGTAATGGTCATCTATTTTACTTGAATTTAATTTCTGACAAGGTTAATAATGACAGAGAAAAAAGAGATGTTAAAATGGAATAAAATGAAATTAATGGTCTAGTTCTGGAAATCCACTTTCACTTCTCAATTACTTGAAGACTTTATAAAAAAAATCAGCAAGAATCCGTTTACTGCACCTCTGTACGAGTAAGACAAACGCTTCTTACAAAGTTAAAAAGAATATATCTAGACCGTATAGATTTTGGTTTCATCAAATCAACCCTGATGCTGGGCTGTTCTTCGGTACGAGGGCTAAGGCGTCATCATACCCGAATGCTGTGTGAAAGTATTGTGAGAGCTAAAGTATAGGTAATATTTGAATGTGTAAATGTGTGTAATAAGTCAACCCTCGTATAACGTGTTAAAGCCATCCAACCTACTTCTGTAACACAAGTCTATAACAACAGGCGGTGGAAGTAACGAAAGTACAAATATCACTCGTTAGTTAAGAGGAAACGCTAGCGCCGTATTTCCCTATTTCGTATTCTCCTATTTTCTCCCTGGATAATGCTTCTAGAGGAATGATTTTTTGTGCCAATATCTAAGTCTGCTAAAGCTATGCCCCTATGTTTTGTTTTTTTCAGTCAACTAATTAGATCAGAAAATATGACTCTTCAAAAATCGCCCTAATCCAACAACTGCAAAACAAATTTGAAAGTTTTTTACGACTAAATAAAAATATAGGGGCATACACTTATTCTATTTATTGATATTTGTGAAAAAATATATATTTAATAAACTCAATTTTGAAGAAGGGAATAGGAGAAACCTCGATTTAGTAAGAAAGTTTGTAGGTGTAATCGGTCTGAGCTGCATCTGTCCCTATCGCACGCGGCGGATGGCGCAGGGCGCAGCGCGATAGCAATAGTTATTCCAAAATACCTATTTTTCAAATTCGGCTGAACCCGCGTTTCCTCTTAAAACATGTAGTAATTAGTAAAAGGAAATTAGTCTGGAGGCAACTTGGGATTTTTTTGTAAAAAAAAGCACTGGAATCAGTATGGATCTTTATTTTCCTACGGAAATTCTAACGAGTACCCATACTGGAAATATTCTTGCAAACAGCTACTACCTCTTTTAAGCAAGTCGTTTTTTTATTTATTAATCTTTTATTGCCCAAATTTTACAATTTGAACAAAAGGCGAGCTTAAGGCATTACATTTATATATTATTACATACATTTTCTACCATATAACCTTCAAGGGCATTTCTTTAAAAATGTGCATATTACGCGGCACATGGTAAAGAATCTTCTACAGTGCAAATATTTTAATTTTGATAATACTACCTATGAATATAAGTATTACAGATTTAAACTAGACTATCAGAAACCATATTTTGTTTATAGACGTAGAGAAATTTGTTTCCAAACATCCAGATTCTAATTACCATTCGTGTCCCATTTTCCATTTTGATTAAGTTTTTGTTCAATATAGCAAAATCCCTTTTAAAGAATGTGATTATAGATCAATATTCTTAAAAAGGGATAGTTTCCTTAGCCATATATACAAGTTGTTTTACATAAATAACATAAATTATGAAGAATAAAGGCTCTTAAAAAATGTCCTCGGGTAAATTTATAATTACCGTTTGAAAAATATTAGCCTTAATTTACTACCCGCAAATTTGAGAATTCATACCCTTAACTACCTTAACGTTTACGCCCCAGTCTGCACTCGGCGCCCAACCAAACTATACGCATCAAAGACCGTATTTTTTGGCACCATGTTCAAATTTCTCGTCGTCGTTTGCTTTTGTCAAAAAACAGTCTAATCGCCGTTTTCAATTTTTTATGGTAAGTAGATGATTATTTTTTTTAACTGATACGTTTATTTAAGTTCTTATAAGATCCATTTTTAGGTAAAGTAGATAAAATTTTTATAATCCTTATAAAGAACTCTTTAATCAACAAAATGTTTTAAATCCTAATTACCATTTTCATAATTACCGTATTTTCCATTACTTTAACAACGTATTACTATTACAACGTGGCTCAGAAGCGCAATGGGTCTATAGTTTTTTAAAAGGGCTCTGTCACCCTTTTTATAGAACAACTCCACCACGCTTCTGCTCCACGCCTCCGGGACAATTCCGCTACTGATGACGGTATCAAACAGTTTTTGGAGCGCCACTAGGAGGGATTTCCCTCCAGCTTTCAGCAGCTCTGATGTGATACCGTCATCGCCCGGTGCTTTGTTGTTTTAAAGCTGATGAAGGGCCCCTCTAATTTCATAAAGGCTGACGTCCGGAATATCTTTGGTATAGTGTCGGGTCAATTTGGCTCTCTTATCGTTCACCACATTGGTTATGGGAGCTTTTTAGGAGCTGTACTACCGTCCGTAGTACCTCTCAATTTCTTTCTGAACTTTCGGCTTAGACGAAACTATAGCGCCAGACTCCGTCTTCAATCTTGTCAACTGGCTTTGCCCAATACTCAGATCCCTCGAGAACACTTTAGTGCCTTGGTTCCGCTCTACTTTTGACATGCTTTGTGTTATGAGCACGTAGATCGCGTCGTTTGCTGCAAGAGATCTGTTTATTTAGCTGCCTGTATTTCAACATTGAAGACGGAGACTATGCGTCCAGTTCACGCCTTTCTTTTATAAGACCAAGGGTATTTTCAGGGAGCACTTGAGGTCTACTACCTTGAACAACTTGGACCCTACCTCGTGAACGGTTTGTACCATCCTGGTGTTGTATTCGTCCACATATTCGCACTCTTCCAGGCCCGCGAAACAACTCGAGCTGAAAGTTCTCGGAGCCCTCGATTTGGACAGGTGTTGGTCGGAGCGTAGACTTCATCAGGCGTGACCGTTCCAGCTTGATGTTGATGTTCAATGTGTCTCGTACCATTCGGTGATCGCTACCGATTTTCAGCCTGTTGATCACGGAAACATCATTAAATATGTGCCGTTTATCTGCCAAAATAAAGTCTATCTCACTTTTCGTGGAACCATTAGGAGTCCACTTGCGCTGTGGCTTCTTCTTGAAGAAGGAGTTCACCATGAAGAAGTTTCCTTCTCCAAGAAGTTAGCAAGCAAGCGGCCTCGGTGGTTCCGTTGTCAAAATCCAAAGGGTCCTATCTTCTGCTCGTCGCCGTCTCGCGTGCCCAGTCTTGCGTTTAATTCCCCCATCACCACCGTGAAATGAGTCTTTGAGGTATGTATGGCTCTATTGACGTCCTCATACATAGCCTCAACCTCATCGTCTGGGTGTGTTGTGGTCGGCGCATAGACCTGTATGATCTTCAGCAAATACCGTTTAGATATTCTGAGTACAAGGTACGCTACCCTTGCTAACACACTTTCGACTTGCGTCACGTTGTTGACGAGGGACTTGTGAACAAGAAACCCGACACCACCTTGGGACAGATGATCGCCCTCCCGGTGATAGAACAAGTTGTCGGATTTGAGGATTACCGTGTCCTCCCCCTGTCTTCGGACTTCTGATAACCCTATGACGCTCCAGTTTAACTTGTCTATCTCTTCTTCTAGCTCTTGTATCTTCTCGTCGGTTCGGAGTGTCCTGGTGTTGTATGTTGCCAGGTGCAGAGGTCGTCTTGGTTTATGACAGCCGGATCTCTGCCGGAGATTCCTAGCACCCCCTGCCCCGCCGTGACCGTGGCCGCTGTCATAGCCAGGAATAGCGGAGCCGCCGGGGACTGGGGGCCAGGATATATGTGAACTTGCCATAGAGGGTATTTGCCTTAGTCACCGCGCTTGGAACTTCGTGTTAGTGACCACAGTGGATGGTAAGTTACTCGGGAAGACGCTGCTGCCCATCTCCTGGTATTTGTCCCTCGGTTGCGTCTTACGACCTCTCGTGTGAAGAATGGGAGTGGTGCTATTCTAACGCCGGGCACCACACGGCAGTTAAAGTTTATTACATTGTTAATACCTAATAAGTAAGAAAAAATATGTTCAAGACAGACTTAATTTTAAAGAAAAACGTCATGTGTTTATTTAAACTGTGTTTTTCATCTTGATAATTTTGTTACTTCGACCAATTTACTAAAAAAAATTAAAAAATATAATTTGTTACGACTGATAAGTACATATTTATATGTAGTTTGTGGAAAAAAGAAAGCTTTACTATATTTTAAATCAAAGTTTATACTTTTATCTTCTTGCAATTTGATTTATAATTACCATTTCTCATTACCTTCAAAATTTTCTAATTACCATTTGCTATAAATATCATTACCATTCACTGAAAATTTTAAACGCTTGTCAGTTAAAAAGTAAAAGACTTAAATATTTCCCTTATACAGTTTCTTTAAGGGTTTGTTTGCAGCAATGTAAAATTTACTCAAAGAATGAGTTTTGTCACAACTTTTATGCAATCTCCTAACATGAGGTAATATGCGCATTTTCAAAGAATTACCCTCAAGAACTGCGGAAAATATAAAGGCGGTGCAACAAGAATCAAAAAGATCTACCTGAGAGAAGGATCAGAATAGGAGTGAAATATTACAAATAAAAACATATATGCGTCATGCCTTCGAGAAGTTATGAATTTCTCTCAGGCATGCACGGCGATGGAAAATATCGTAATCAATGAAATATCTCGATATTTCCCATCACCGTGGAGCAGCGATAAATTCGCACATTACAAATTTCTTTGTCAGAGGTGTGCGCCGAGGATTTGAACCTGGGATCGGTCGCGTCGAAGACCGCGGTTTTTTACCACTCGGCCATCGCTGCTCAACTGTACTGGGAATAATACAAAAAAACTCGTACTCACTTGTTAGCACCTTATATAGCGAGAATAGTCTGAACGCCACTAGGTGTTATTTTGTTAGAAAAGCACTGGACTTCGTAGAGTTTTATTTTCTGCTCCACAGCTGTTTATTTTAAGGGAACTCTGAGGAGTATTCCTAGTACATTATTCTTGAAAACAATACTATTTTTTAGGAAAAGTTAGAAAAAAAATCTTTCTATTTGTTGATCTTACCAGAGCATTTTCATCAACCTTTCAGAACATCTAATATTGTTTCGACCCTTTCTTATATTCTACTTCTGGACACTTGTCTTCTACATCTTCAACAAATCTGTTGAGATATCTATCATATCTCTATCTGAACACCTGAACAGTAATAATATCCTTCCAAGGCTTTCCCATAAATTTTACTCAAGTCAGCTATCGTTTTGAGCTTGGAAGTTATCAAATATATAAGACAATAATTCGAAGAAAAAATACCAATATGATTTTTAAAAATAGAAAGCTCAGGGCTTTTTTTATAAGATCTGATAATAATGTAACGAGCTTATAAGTCCTAGAAATCTTTTGTTGGTTTAATTAATGTTTTACAGTAATGCAATATGTGATAAATACTCCTACATCATTATGTAAAATTATTAAAATTATTATTATACTAGCCTTCTGCCAGCGACCTCGCCTGCGTAGACCCGTTTTATAGGTTCCCGTAGGATAAAAACCATCCTATGTTCTTTCCCAAGGTCCACTCTATCTGTGTTCCGAATTTCATTAAAATTGGTTCAGTAGTTTAAGCGGGAAAGCGTAGCAGACAGAGTTACTTTCGAATTTATAATATTAGTAACTCGTACATTATTATGTAAAATTATTAAAATTATTATTATATAACAATGTATCATAGTCCAAAGCGTGCTAGATTTTTTTCATGTTCAGTTATTTCCCTCGACTGATGTGAGTTTTATTCAATTTCGTACTTTAATATTATATAAGCAGTCTCGCCTGGAACCGAGCCCCAAGTATCGACAGGCGATGATCGATGAGCCAGCCGGGAATCATGGCAAGTCTAATGATATCCCCGGTATATTTTAATATACGTTAAATTTTTCACTATAAATAAAATAATATAAATAACGTTTCACACTCATAGCCCCACAGTTGGGTAGATATACCCTGTGTCGTGGTTACGATGGACACACACATAGACGGAAACACAAACACAGACCGAGAATAGAAATTTAAACTCATCATTCTAATATCTGCTTCGCTGGGAATCGATCCCGAGACCCTCCAATTGGCATTCCGGCATGGTAACCATTGCGTCACACGGATTTTTAAAACATTTACAATAAATATAGCAATTTTAAATAAAAAGGTTATTTTGATAACTTATTGTCTTATATGAGGTACAAGTATGTGTACAATATTGCTTAATGGTAATTTGATTATTTAATGCTTCTTAATAAATTGTATTTCCTCGTATCTGTGAGAGGAGATCTGTGTGCATCAGTGGGACATAAAAAAGGTTGAAAAATAAACCAATAATTGCTTGTTGTACACGCATCATTGCTTTTATTTGACTGTATGAGTATAAGATGCTTTAACACTCATTGGTTATGTGGGTAGACAACAATTACCACCAATTCCACCATTCGTCTAAAAGTAAAGAGTACCACTCGAGAACTCGAAAAAATATGCTCCAATTAATTTAATTTGTTGACATTCAATAGTCAATCCAGCACACAGCGAACGTGTACAAACAGCAATTACCGCCGATCCGAACGGGGCTCCCGAGACGGGCTGTTTGCATCGATTGAACCCCCGAGATCGTTATTAGAAATGTGAAGGTGTCAATGTCGGTGCCAGCACAATGTGGTGATGTGTGTTAACTGACGATATTACTTTGACTCTATTACCCGGTACATTGGGAACTAAGAAAATTAAGGCTATAGTACAGTTTCATATTGAAAATAGAAAGATTTAAGTCTCCGTCCATCAAGCTGACCACAAAAGAAAAAAAAAATGCTACCCGGAAGTGAAAGGTCAAGGTATTATAAAGTGTCTATTCTGAAGTGATTGTAAAGAGTTCCTCTCGAGAACTCTTTAAAAAACATGCTCCAATTAATTTAATTTGTTGACATTCAATAGTACGAAGTGTCAATACAGCACACAGCGAACGTGTACAAACATCAATTACCCCCGATCCGAACGGGGCTCCCGAGACGGGCTGTTTGCACCGATTGAACCCCCCGAGATCGTTATTACTTTGGCTATACTACCCTGTTTCATGTTAGAAACTAGAAAAAATCAAAGATTCAAAAATGACATTAGTACACTACGCTGGCCAAGTGCGGGATGAATAGTAGGTCTTCCAAGTTCATAACTCTTAGGTTTACCAGAGTTTGCAGAATAATTTCCTATGGCGAAAAGCGAAAAGGACTCGAAAAAATCTTAGTTATTCGTAGCCCTGGTAGATCAAGCAAATCAATCTCTTAATCTGTATGCTGTGACTGATTTCATTCGATAGTACAAAGTGCCAATTTTGCACACAGTTGCAAGCAATATTATCAATGATTTATTCCAAGGTTTATTTTTTTCTTTATTATTCTCATGTAATGCATATATAGTGACCAAGTGAAAAGTAGTACTTATCTGTAATTTCCACAATTTAAGCACTCTGATCTCCAAAGAACTGTGCTCCAATTATTCTATTGTCATTAAATAGTATAAAGTACAAGTAAGAGTATCAATTCAGCACATAGTGAACGTGTACTTGACAAACATCAATTATGCCTGATCCGAACCGGGTTGCTGAAGTGGGCTATTAGCATTGATTAAACACCCAGGATCATTTTATTATAAATTTTAGATGTTATTACCCGGTTTCACGTCTATTGACGTGACGATAGCCATGACGTCTATCAAGACTATGGCCCAAATATTTCTATGGCGTCTATATGATCACTGGTGCGGAGTAGACCATGTAGTGCGTTTGAAGAAATGTAGTTAAATTTAGGGTATGCTCCAAGGTAATACTGCTTTTTCCAAAGTTTTCCCTCCCTTGAAAAAAAGCGAACAGGAGAAATAAATACAGAAAAATATAGGTTTGGGTGTATGAATTCTCAGAATTGGCAGGTTGCGGTCACATCTCCTTTGCCTTGATCACTTGCTGTTACTGGTTTCCTTCGTTAGTATAAAATTTTAATGAAGCAGACAGTAATAATACCTCCCAATTCCGAGATTCGTCTAAGACAGTACAATTTCAATTCCAAAAAAAATCTCCAATTAATATGTTGACATTCAATAGTCTGAAATGTCAACTCAGCACACAGCGAACGTGTACAAATAGCAATTACGCCCGATCCGACCCGGACTCCTGAGGTGGGCTTGTTTACACCCATTAAGCCCCCGAAACCGTTAGTATTTAGAATTAAAGGGTCATTCAAGTCAGAAACTAAAAAGATTTAGGACTTTTTACATCACGCTGGCCACGTGGAGAGTAAACCATGCATGCCTACAAATTCGGAATACAAAAAAATCAGAGTTTCAAAGTTTTAATCTCAATAATAGTCATCTGCACATGTTAAGTCAACATAATTGCAACGTGAAATGTGAATGTGTCAATGTCGGTGCCAGCAAATTGTGGTGATGTGTGTTAACTGACTGTATTAATTCGAATCTATTACCCGGTACATTGGGAACTAAGAAAATTAAAAAAAATCTAAGATTTAAGCCTGCGTCCATCAAGCTGACTACTAATGAGAAAAAAATTAGCAAATATCTTTTTAAAATAAATAAACGTTACACACTCATAGCCCCACAGTAAGGTAATTAATACCCTGTGTCGTAATCTGTACGAAATAGGGTTCACGCTTTTTCGTACAGTTTCCACACGTCGACAATAATTAATCAATATTTTAATCTATACATAAAGCTGAAGAGTTCGTTCGTTTGTATGTTTGTATGAACGCACTAAGCTCAGGAACTATTGATTCCAATTGAAAAAATATTTTTGTGTTGGATAGTCCATTTATCGGGGTAGGCTTTTTTTTTATAAATAAACCGAACAAAAAGGCAGACGGGCCGTGTGGTGTTAAGCGATAACCGTCGCCTATGGACACGGGCAAACCCAGGGGAGCCACCCGAGGGCTTTAGGCTATACATATAACATCATTCTATGATTAATACCGAAGTCAACGCAGACGAAGTCGCGGGTGGCCACTAGTTAATAATATGAAGCTACTAAATGAATAATTTTACTACAATTTCTTCGGTTATATCCAAAAATGAGGCCCGAATATTCACGAAATAGGCCCTCAGCTTCCGAGGCACAGCTGTGAGCATCAATAAACCCCTAACGCGGTAATTGCTCCGACTTACTTATTATTATCTTATATTCAATATATATATATATTTTACATCCGATAGATACGAGAAGCAGAAATCGTCAATCCAGCACACAGTGGACCAACAAACAGAAATTACCCCGATCCGAGCCTGCTCCCGCGCGGCTGTTTGCACGTATTAAACTTCTTGCGCGGTAATTGCTCCAAGTTTTAGTAATTTTTTAATTCTTTGGAAACTACTTTAACCATCGAAAATTAAATTCTTACAAAAATGTGTAGAAAAAATGCTTTCCCGCTATTCTACCAATAATTACAGAATTTGTAATTAAATTTGATCACCGAGAATTGCAAAAATTTTGAAATATCAGAACATTCACAACTGCTGATTGTCCATACACCAATAGCTCAATTTGACGGTTACGCCAGGTAACGAAATAATTTTTGGGTTTTCACTGTGCCTGATAGTAAAAAACGCAAGTCAAAATTTGTAACAAAGTATTGAATACTTCTCTCGTGTCTCTAATGATCGAATACAGTGTATTAACAAAACGTAAACTGTGTTAAAAATACTAATATTCAACAAAATTATGCTTCAATTAAATTGTTAACATTCGACAGCTAGCAGAAAGCGTCAGCTTAGCACACAGTGGACTTACAAACAGCAATTACCCCGATCCCAACCTGCTCCCAGGAGCCTGTTTGCACCGATTGAACCTCTCGCGCGTTAATTGATCTGACTTTCTTATTCCATGACATCAAAAAGGAACTAGATATTTTTTTTTATCCCTTCTCAGTGTTTATTATCTGGGCAGGTGTCACCCGTCAGAACCTTACAGGATTTAGGCCATAGTCCACGCACTAGTTGACGGACATGTCGTCTCAATGTTTAATATCTGGGCAGGTGTCTCCCATCAGAACCTTAACCCTAGATTCATAACCTTATGTAACAGGAACATTATTCATAAACATTCATCCCACGGACGACTAAATTTAAGTGGCTGGTTTTAGGGTAAATGTAAATAAAATAAATAAATTAAGTATGACAGTCTTTAATATGTTTAATTATTAAAGTAACAAAGAAAAATTGAATTAAAATTAAATTTCATCGGCACATTCCACACACATGAGGCCGCGATGATCCATGCACATATACTTTTTGCATTGCTTGCATTGGAACCTTGTCATACGCCTTTTTTTATAATCACAATAACCACAAACCTTTTTTTGAGTACCACTTGGACCAGGTGTCTCAATGGTAGGCGTTTCACCTAAAACTTCGGCGATTTTCCTTTTTAGGCATCTCTTCAAAGTTGGCATTTCGTGTCTTTTACGTAACCACGGTTCGGTCAACTTCTCCGAAATATCCTTCACAAAACATCGTCTGCTTATTGGTTTTCGCCCTAGTTTCACATTATTATGCACGTATATTACGTATGAGTTTATTATTGCCATGTTGAGTATGCCATAGAAGTAGCATAAAGGCCATCTTTGCGTTTTTCTACTACAAGACATACTTCCACACATTTGGTCGAACGTATCCACAGCACCCTTCGTGGAATTATAGAACTCGATAATTTCCGGTTTACCAGAAGCTGCAATAGTACCGTTACTATGTGTGGTAGAAAGCAAGAGAACGTTCTTGTTGTTTTTAGGTTTGTAAGATACTAACGTACACTGCCTGTCATAACAAAATACGGATGAACCTATTGGTCTTTCTTTGATCTGAAGCAACTCAGGCGGTATTTCGCGTTTATTTGCTCGAATCGTTCCTACTATTGTACATTTATATGGTGCCTGTAGTAACTGTAGGGCCAAAGGGACTGAAGTGAACCAATTGTCCATGGTGATGTTGCGGTTGCTACCCCACAAATTTTCAGTCAAAGTCTTGACATAGTAAGATCCGAGTGAGTCACCATTCGTTTCTGTTCTTCCAACATATGGCATAGCGTTTAGCATGTAATTTGTTTTGGAGTCACATAGCATCAAAATTTTTAGACCATACTTATTAGGTTTTGACGGTATATACATTCTAAATGGACACCGGCCTCTGAAGCCCAACAGTTGCTCATCTATGGTAAGATAACTTCCAGCTTTGTAACTATCCCTGCATATCTGAATGAACACTTCCCACCATTCTCTAATAGGCGCGAATTTATCTTGAGCTTTACGTTCATCTCTGGTTGATTTATCATCAAATCTCAAGCAGTTTAGTAAAAAGTCAAATCTTTCCCTTGACATTACTGATATATAGCGAGTTCCACTGAAAGTAGGGTCAAATAGCTCTAAGCTCGTGAGATGATTGTCTTTTTTTGCAGCTGATAATAAAAGCAACCCAAATAAAGCTGTCAATTCTTCTTCGCATGTAGAAGCAATAGTGGCAGTTTTATCTTTATATTTCGCACTTCTTATCCCAATTTCATCATTTGTATGTATGAGTATCTTACGAATCATATCAGCTCTTATAAAATTAGTAAAGCAATCGACCGGTTCTGTAATATCCTTTGCGTTATCAGCTGGACCCTGAATTATATGCACGATATTCCTAGCTGGGGTTCTTGTATTTAAAGATTCAAAAGGCATTGAAGACCATTTATTACCATCTTTTCCTCTTAGATTACGAGCTGATGAAATAATTATACGTCGCGAATGTGTAGAAACGCTAGAAGTACCTGGTATTTCTTCAGTTTCGGAATCAGAAGACAAAATGACGCCGCTTCGGCGTTGCTGCTGTCGTGGTCTGATTGGTTGGACGTCGTAATCGCTGTCGGAATCTGTCGGGACCATTTCATCTAATTCCACATGATCTTCGACATCACTCTCTTCATCATTTTTCTGACTGGTAGAATCATCATCACCAGAATCAGATAAACGATTCAAATAGTCCGCAATTTGCTGATCATTCATCCTAAAATAGAATAAAAAGATTTTATGTAGAATACACACAATGGCACACTTTGAACGATAAAATAAATGTAACTATAAATAATAACTCACACAGAATAATATCATATACTTACTTTACTCTGTAAAACCGCAGAACTCATAAAAACAATGTTTTCAAAATAACTTGCAGTCTCGTCAAAAGTAACACTATTCATAAACATTCGTTTCTCAGACGTTCAAGGGTCTATAACTTGTGCACAAAGCGTCACTGCGAGGCAAGCGCACCCGCGTTACTAACGGTCACGCGATCTAGGAAGGTACTTGAGAGGTCATCATTCTATCTCTTTCACTCGAGGCACTAGAAACAAATTTATGTTTCGCCCGGTCTGTGGGACGAATGGTTATGAATCTAGGGTTAAAGGATTTAGGCCAGGCGCGGTCGCAGTCTTCAATTTTTTGGTCGCCAAGAAATTTGAGGGGGGGGGGGGGGGGGTGTCACTAAGAAATTTGGGGGAAGAGGTGTCCGAAATTGGCTTGTTTCGCTTTCCATCTACACATGACTGATGGATTTGGGGACCCTGGGACCGCCACTGATTTAGGCCATAGTCAACGCACTAGTTGACGCACATGTCGTTGAGCAATTTTATATAGCTTTTCTTTATACTCGTTGATGGAGAACATCGGAATGAAATATTGCAGTGTTTTCTTTCATGGATCTTAGCGTGGATAAATACGAAGATAAAAAATTTCAAAGGTGCGAACCAAGGTGTGCTTGGGACACAGCGTAGAAGATCGCTAAATTACTAACCACTCTGCTATCGTTACTCATAGTTACTTTATTATTGTAAGATTCCGTACCTCGAAAGGAAAAAAAACGGAATCCTTATAGGATCACTTTGTTGTCCGTCCGTCTGTCTGTCTATACCCTTTTTCTCAGGAACGCGTAGAGTTATTAAGCTGGAATTTATATCAAATAATCAGGTCTACTGTCCCTTGGATCTGTAAAAAAAATCAAACTTCTAAGCCAGCGCAATCAAACCGTGAACTCAGATTCTTGAAATTTGGTACAAAGCAACGTCTAACAGCACAGATAAAGGAATAATTAAGTTTTTACCAAAAAAATATAGAACCGACTTTAAACGGTAAAAAATAAAATCGGTTCAATCAGTTCTTAGCTTAGCATTATGATGATAATTACCGGGCATGAATAAAAAAATGAATATTTGTATTATGTTAAAAATATAACTAAAGCAATGTGTATGCCTGTAAGTTTCAGTGTTTCTCTCGATTTCCCTAGCATCCCATCATGTAATTTTGACATGGTGACAGTTGGACCACCTTAGGAGTGTAAGCATACGAAAAAAATAATAATTTTGAAAATCGGTCCACAAAAGGGGGAGTAATCGGTGAACATATTAAAAGAAAATACATACAGCCGAATACAATACCTCCTCCTTTTGGAAGTCAATAATAAATTGCGAATTCCGTTAATTTTTAGTAACATCATATTTATAATAAAATATTTTACGGAACCCTCGCACTTGGCCGGTATTATTCTTCTATAAAGTAAAAAAGATTATGAGCAAAGTTGACCCACTCAAACTCGTACATACATATTATGTGCCAGACCATACAAACAGACAATGTAAAGTGAATTTATGACTGAACGATTAACAACTTTTATGTCTGCAGCTGAATACATTTCATACTTTTCAACATTGTTATAAAAATGAAACTATCGGATAGCTATTCAGCGATACAATGATGCATAATATACGAGTACTTTTGCAACAAAACAGAGCTGCTATCGACAGCTAAAAATATGAACGCAGATGCTTTGAAAATGGACATGAATACAAGGATTGGTATCTATGTAATATCCCTTTGCAAGGTTTTTAATACGAAATGTAGTTTTTTACTCAAAACAAAAATATCATTTTCCATTTCAAATTTTTGAAGTGAAAACTTCTTTAGCGGCGTTGTGCACTTTTTTTTGGGATGGGTAAGAAATGTTAAACTCGCGTCAACTACACGTGGCCTGATCGAAAATTCGTAAGACGGAGGGGTGACAGCTGATGACGGCTCGACTGTCTATACTTGTAAAATTAGTTTATATCAAGTATTTAAAATATGGACATTGAACAAAGTGCATCTATTAATGAAAAAAGTGACGAAGAAATAGTGAAAGAAAATGAGTGAGTACTTTATAAAAATACTAGATAGAAATTAATACTGATAATTCAAGGAATTCGTGCAGAATTATTCCTTAATGTTTTCACTTCTGTCGGCACTTCCGGAGTGCAACCCGTTTTTATACCACATCATAGGTATTATGAACAAGCCTGAGAAAATGTTAAATTGACGATATTAATAAACTTTACAGTGAGAACTTTGGATTATTGGTATAAAAATATTTAATAACTTGTCAAGTATGTTAAATAGCTAAACATGCTAGTATTTTCAGTAGGTTTTCATCTAGAATTTTTATAAAGTACTCACTCATTTTCTTTCACTATTTCTTCGTCACTTTTTTCATTAATAGATGCACTTTGTTCAATGTCCATGTTATAAATACTTGATATAAACAAATTCTACAAGTATAGAAAGTCGAGCCGTCATCAGCTGTCACCCCTCCGTCTTACGAAATTTCGATCAGGCCACGGGTCCTGACGCGAGTTTCAGCACAACGCCGCTAAAGAAGTTTTCACTTCAAACAAAAGTTTAAAAAAAAGGTTTTATTTAAATGCTCTAAAAAGAAGAAGATAAAATTTTCCTTTAAAATTCTAACTATCAAATTATAACCTCGTTATACATTTATATGATCATAAAAGCTTGTCGTAAGGTTTAAAATTTCTGTTGTCGGTCTGGATCTTTATGTTTCTGTCTTTGTGTGTCCGTGGTACCCATGACTTAGGATGTATTTAGATACATCCTACTGTGGGGCTTTGAGTGTGAAACGTAATGTCATTGCAATAGCTACAATACTTGCATTTTAAAGTATAATAGTGTTAAAAACATAACAATCAGACTATTATTCCCGTGATATTAATGAATCTTGCAAATACTTATTTACGTAGCATAGAACAATAGTTTAATAAGAGCTACTACTAAACAAAATAATATTATAACTGCGAGTAGATACTACTACAAAGAACCAAACATATAAGGAACCGATACACGCATCACGATATATTATGCTATGAAGGGTCGATATACAGTTGGAAAAGTATTGATATAAAAATATTGCATAACTATTATGTCAGTGACACATTGATGCTTGCAATGCTTCTGCAATAAAAGGAAGCTACGGATATGTGGAAGTATGAACCATGCGCTTTTGAAACAGGCATGTACACATGAACGTTTCCCCACATGCTACAGCTTCGCGTCCATTTCCTTTCGATAGCTTTTCGAAATGGTTTCTTTAGAAAGCCAGTATACTAAAGAGTTATAACAGAGAATTTATGCCATTTATACATTATAGTAACACAATTTGACGATATAGTAAAAAATTTGACGACCTGCGTGGCGCAATGGTTACCATGCCGGACTGCCAATCGAAGGGTCCCGGGTTCGATTCCCGGCGAAACAGAAATTTGAATGATGAGTTTAAATTTCTGTTCTCGGTCTGGGTGTTTGTGTTTGTGTCTTTGTCTGTGTCCATGGTACCCACGACACAGGGTATACCTACCCTACTGCGGGGCTATGAGTGTGAAGCGTTACAATAAAAAACTACAAAATCTGTAATAATTTATGATTTATGAATTATTTATTAACAGAGTCAGAATTTTGTAGTAACAGTAGTTATTGTTGAACATAAAACTATCGGATAACTATTATTACAGCGATACTGATATTTGGAATACTTTTGCCAACAGAAGTCATCGATAGGGAGAAATTTTAGCGAATCCGCTTTTGAAATAGGCATGAATACATAAAAAAATCACGATTGTCGTAACATGCTATAGTTCTACGTCTATTTCGTTTCGAATGCTTTGATAAAATGTTCCTAACTGGGCCGTATCGACTAGAGTTTACAATAAAAATGTACAGATCCTTTCATATTGTCATTCAAAAGTCAGATTATTTTTTAATGGAGTAGCAGATGAGCATTCGTACAATGTTATGTTAAGCTAGCTAAATGTCCATGCTGCAGCTCAATGAAATTTACAAATAATCTCAAGCTAGCTGAATGTCTTTTATAATAAAACTAACAGGAACTTTTAGTTTTTTTTTACTTTACTATTAAAATATTGACGTAATACAAAGCTCCATTACAGTTAGAATTTTGTAGTAACAGTATTGTTGAACATTAATCTATACGATAATTTGGTGATTTAATAATAGTTGCAATACTTTTGCAACAAACGGAATCTACCGTACAGTTTTATACAAACATGAATACATAAACTTTTCACGATCCTCGTAACTGTTGACGTGACCTTTTAGCTCCGTATATTTTCCTTTCAAAAGCTTTTTAAAGATACCTATAGCCATAGATTTTTTATTATGAGTTTTTTTATTACGAGTCAAAGTCATAATAAATCTATGCCTATAGCGTACTTGTTTGCTATTAGGAAAATATGACAGCATAAATTATATGTTTCAGACATAGAGCATCAAGGTATGACAGTTCCCGTCAGAGGAGTGGCCATGAGAAAAAATGAGAATGAGAATTCTGCCGAGCCTTCTTGAATGCGGGTTATTGTGGATGAATTTTTAACTAAGATTTATTTCAATTTATCGCTTATCTATTACAATTATCTTTGACAACAAAAGCGTCCGGGTTATACCCGGACACTTTTAAAAAACCCTGCCGGACGGCCCCCGGACGCCCTTCAAACTAGGACAAATCCGGGGAAATCCGGACGGATGGCAGCCCTATTTATAATCCAAGATTGGCGAAACTTAACCTAGATGTCAAAATTGGGTTAGACCTAGACAAAGGCGATGCCCACTGAAAAGCCCTTTGTCTTTTATTCTTAGATCTTTGGAGCTGACATGGTTTTCTATAAAAATAAATTTACCTCAGTTCTTTTTTTATTTTCTGTTAACTCTTATTCTCGATCTTACAGCTAAGCCACACTAGTTACTTTTAGCAAATCGACGAATCGCCGATCACCGACACTAAAAGTATCTAGTGTACCGTATATCTAGTGTATAAATAGTGTGTCAGGGCAACTACTGTCACCATGAGTGTACCGAGCATGTGTACTTGGGGGGAGAGGGGGGGGGAGAACAGCTGCCCCTGAATGAAGGTCCAGATTGAGGGAATCACGAATACCAAAAGATCTCTCAAACGAAAAAGAAACCTATAAAGAATAAGCTAGATATGCTACCTCCTGCTGTTTCCCTTGTATATTAAAAAGTTTGTGTGTGCCCCCCCCCCCCCCCCCCCCCCCGAAAACTAATTACAAGATGTGTTTTAAATAAAAATAATACCTAAAGTTAATAAATATTCTAAAAACCAACCTACATTGGAGCAGCGTATGACCTCCAGGCCTTCCCAATAATAATGAAAGACTGTGCCCAGCAGTGGAAGCGAAACGGAAGAAGCATTATTAAACATTCTTTATACACCTACATATGAGTTGTTTTTCCAATATGTACATGCGTCGGGTGTGACGTTGAAAAATGCCCGCCCTCGCGTTTTGGACCGTACAGTTTTTGCATGGGTAGTTAAACTTCACTTTTGTCTGGATATTGAATTTTTACTGGAATTTAAATACATATTTCAAAAAGATTTGAAAGTCGTTGTATTTTTCAGCCCCACTTTTTATACTAGTGATCCGGGACGGCTTCACTCGGTTGATGATAATATGATAATACTGATCTATCCTTTTATTATTATTTTTTTCGGTATCGGGGGGAACCTTCAAAAGGTACCAGGCAGCCGGCACCCCCGTAGTATCAGGGCAACTGCATACTGCCTTATGCAGGACTGTCAGGACAGGCCAGGAGATTGAGTGTGGATGACCATAAGCCTAAGCGACCACTTAACACCATATGGCCTGCAAGCTCATGTGCTACTCCATTTACCTAAGAACAAAATAAAAAGATTGATGTTTGTAAAGACAACACAGAAAGAGCAAAAGTGTTTCTATTTTTTACTTGCTTTAGCATCGGCGACTTAATAGGTATATGATATTTGCGTGCATGCACATGCATCTCATACTGCATCGTGCTTTGAATCCTAAATCGCCGTGTTTACGCGCGACTAAGTTGCTAATGCTAAATCGCTAATCGGTATTGCTAAAAGCAGGTAGTGTGGCCTGGCGGTAAGAGTTTTTATTTTATTTGAATGGATTAACAGACTGACGGTGCCCAGAATGGGCACCGACTCCAATATAGTTTTAACAGTCATTACCATAAGCAAGAAGAAGTAGGTACTGTCCCACTGTCTGTACTGTCGGTGCCCATTTAGAACGAATGGTACGACATTTTAGTAAGGGCCCGACTCCAAAAATAGTTTTAAGAGTCATTACGATAAGCAAGAAGAAATAGGTACTGAACAATTTTATTTTTTACCGTTTGAAGTCGGTTCTATTTTTTTGTTAAAAACTTAATTTATTTAAATTAAATTTAACTGCCCATGAAAAATATATTCGGCCCAAAGCGCTGCTTTTGACAGCGGCCATTTTTCAGCGTCACAACACAACCGACACGAGTACGTATTGGAAGTTCTACTCTAACGTGTATGTATATAAAATGCTTAATGACTTCAAAATGTGACTGCGGCGTTTTTGCAGTGTCACAAAAAAAACAATTATTGATTAATATTTTTTTATGCAAAGTTTTGTTTCAGGCCGTCTATTCTCTTTGTCAGCCGGCCTATAACTAAAGTATTTAATACGGCTCTATTAATAATAATCATTTTAAGCAGATATTACAAGAGCAGCTATAACAAGACTTTTCTTACACACTCATAAAAACGCTCAACGAAAAACTCATTAACTTTATTTTACAGATAAAGACTTAAGATAGACAAAAAGATAAAGACACTAAAAGTTTTTATTCTCATTTAAGTAGATATAATAGATTGATCAAACGGAGCTAAAAAGTTAACGATACCCAAACATTTTTTAAAAGGAAGTTTAACTGTCCATGCAAAATATGTTCGGTCCGAAGCGCTGCTTTTGACGGCGGTCATTTTTCAGCGTCACAACCGACACAAATATATTGGAAAGTTCTACTCAAACGTATATAATTTATTTGGTCCTAACATATGAAATTGCTGTTGAATATCAAAAAACTGATTTTTTTAACGAAATTATTATTTAATCAATCGAAGTACGCGCCGTTGTTATCGATACACTTCTGCCATTTTATAGGCAGATCATGATCCCTTTGAAAAAAAAAACTTGTTAGCGAGATAAACTGTTTGAAGACGGTTTTGACTGCCTCATGTTAGCAGGTGGCTGTGGGACGACATTGACACATGCGGTAGCTATCACGTATGTTCCTTATCGGCCCATAGCTATTCTGTAAGAAAGTTAGCTATTGTATAACCCATATTTTAAAACAGGGCTGAAGTTTTTCTCCGTCTGCTCTTTTCTTCAGCTCAGCATTGCCTAAGCGCACCCAGAGCAGACAGAACAAAAAAAAATAACGTTCATTAAGAGTTTGTAAAGGAACCGTACAGTGAATAAAGAATATTTCATTTCATTTCATTTCATCAGGTTTGAATTTTTTCCTTGCAAAAAGTTATCCAAATTTTGAAAAAAAAAAAGTGGTAACAAGAAAACAAGTAGTTGGCTGGACCAACGATTGGTCCACGGGTAACGCGCGGATCTGGCGAGTATGGTGGGTGACGCAGAGGTCCCAGTCGCAGCTCTTCTAACTTGGCGACCGTTTGATATGCGGTGTCTAATGGTGAGCTTTTCTACCATTGTTTGCAATTGTTGGCAATACAAGTCTGCAGTAATAGCATGGACTGATCTCATGTAGCTGTAGTGGATAACGCCAACACAGGTCTACCAAACACTAACTAGATTCTGCTTTTTGGTCAGTTTTCGCTTAGGGCAAAGTTTTGCCGGTTCTCCACCACGCTGCTCCATGTAAGTGGTGGAGATGCGCATTATGCCGGCTACATACCTTTAGCTGCGAAGTCGAACTGTTCAGTTAAAACGCACGTGTGTAGGCAAAACTGGAAACTGTACAGTTGAACTGACAATTTATTCGAAATATCATTAGATAAAAATGTGCAGTTAAAACTGAAGGTCTGTAGCCAGCTTAAGTGTGCAGTTGTCAGTTTTGCCAAAGCGCCGCCGGAGTAAGCACGTGTTTTCTGCAGAGTGTTCAAGATAAGATTGAAACTAACAATGCCAAATCTACGTGAATGGTTAGAAGAATTTATAGAATTAGGTATATTATTCAGAGACTTGCTTGTGGAAAGTTAAAACAAGAGTAAAAAAGAAACAGCCTACGAAAAGTTATTGGCGAAACTTCGAGATTGAACCATTAAGTGAAAAAGAGTGTAATAAAAAGGTTTAGGTACTGATGACATGAACCAAAACTCTGGTATTACTCTCTTTTGAGATTTTATATATGTATATAGCGTCAATTGATGATACCATGGCGATGTGCTACTACGAGCGAAAAAAGATTACAACTGAAATAACTGAACGTGTGTAGATAGTAGGGACGCCAGTTTTAACTAAACAGTCGAACTGTTCAGTTAAAACTGAAGGTCAGTAGCCGGCTTTAGTAGCCAACTAGCTGTCGGATGTTTTCGAACCGCCCTTTAAGACCGTGCAGCGCACGTTTGGCTTAGCCCGTAGCTGCGTAGATCACGTTCTGCTTAGCTTTTTTAATATTCTCGCCACAATTAACGATATTTGATTCAAACCTTGACATAAATAGGTCCAACGTCCCGTCGTATCACCGCCGTGTTTCCCAGCCCGCAAATTAGCCTACGTTTCTGCTAACCGACCCGTATGTAGATCTAACCAATCTGCCATTCGGTCTGTCGATATACATAGACAACATTATAGTTAATCAATTAGTTCTCAGTACACTCAGACTAATTACTAGACACCCTATTACTAAGACTCCACTGTCTGTCTGCCTGCCTGCCTGCAAGCCTGCCAGCCCGAGACGAGTGGAGTCTTAGAAACAAGGTTCCGTTTTACCCTTTGGGTACGGAACCCTAAAAATAAAGAACGGGGTTCTATCTTTGGAGTTATATTTCATACTATAACCTTACATTTTTTCACAGTAAAAGCGATATTTTATCATTGACTTTCTAACATTAAAACTTTTGTATTTAAGGCACTCACGGTAGAATATACTACGAAAATATTCCACGCGTAGATGTGTGAGTTGCAGCGATTGCTCGCAGCATACAGGGTGCTTCAAAAGCCATATCCTTCCTATTTGTGTTTGTACATGTAAATGGTTTCGGAATTGAACGGCTGCATTTAAACAGCATTTTCAGTTTACGCCAACTCTGAATTTAAAATATTCGTACACTAAAAGCGTGCAAAATTACTTACTATCTTGAATTCACGATTGCATGCAGGTTTTGAACAGGTACTACTAAAAAATATTTACGTATAAAACAATGTTGGGTATATCTGGTTAGGTGATATAAAACAGTAAAATAATAAATAAAACCGTAAGTTTATTATTTTGAGTATCTGCTACAATTTTTTTAATGAAAAATACAGCAAATTATGGTGAAAATATTTATCTCACGAGTGCTGGCTTAACATGGTTGTATACTTGTATCGTGTTCTTAGATTATGCACACAGAACTAGAGAGATATTATATCCTCCGATAGAAGCGTTATATAAACAACTATGTTTGAATTCAAATAGAAAATGAGTCCTACAATAGTTAATAACAACAATAAAGAAATGAATAACGCTGCGCAATCATAGCATCACATTTGAATCAAGTTCCTGTGTTGTGGATACTCTTTACACACAAAGATAGAAATACCAACTATACTAAGAACCTTAAACCTTAAAGCCATTATATCTGGTAAATGTATCTTCATAATATTTAGTTAAAGTTATATTTACAGGACTCATTAGAATATACTACAGTGCAAAACAGTATAATTAAAATTGTAAGGAGTTTTCTTAGTCAAAAGTGAAAATTGTACCATCTGGCAGATAACAGTACACAACAATGTCTTGAAAGTGAATTAAAAACTTCCAAGTTATTGTGTATTAACTTTGTACTCTTCCGGCTCTATAAATCTCACGAGGTTCAGGATATCTCGGATAGGATATTATACATTCTTAACTAAATGTTTGATTTTTTGGCGGGAAGTCGAAAAAGACATATTGTGCTCTTGTTTTATTTTCATTTTCCTGGTGTATTTTCGAGTTATATCGGATAAAGTTGATGGCATTTTATTTGATATAGGTTAATTACAGTGCACGAGTGTTTGTGAAATAGAATAACAGTGCTAAAATATGTTTTTTCTGCTTGCCTCCAAAATTCCATCGGACACGTTCTAGTAAAGTAGCCATCGCTTTACTTGAATGTTGGACTGACTAGACTGTCTGATTACTGACGACTTACTTTGTTATTACTTCGTCCAGTTTCATTGAAACTGGCAAAAAAATTATGCAAAAATCATACTTGACGCTGGCAGTATGCACAGAGTTTGCGATGCCATAATTGAAAAAAAAAACGGCAAATTGTTTGTAAAGTAGGTTTACGATCGAGATGTTTACGTGATAACGTCCGCACGAGAAAATCTCCATTCGTTTGTATGCCGCTAGAGTGAGAGAGACGGAAGATCGGTCCACTCACTCGAACGCTATGCCAGCCTCCGCTCGTGAGGATTCCGCGTGACAAGTTTCACGGAATGACTGGCAGCGCTCGAGATGAGACGGGAGATCGGTCCGTCTCTCTCTCGTTATAACTGCGATCGCGCTCGTGAGGTTTTGGTGTGACACAAGTTTCTGAACATGTCACCCGACTAAAACGATTTTAAAGACGTTATCACGTCAAAAACTAAATATTTGTATTTAGTTAAGTTTATGGCAAACTTAAATGGTAATAAATCTATGTATGTACATAATAGTTTTATAAAGTGGCGTTGCGAACAATTTTGTAGACCACGAAATTGTGAAACTGCTTTGCAGCAATGAACTGACGACGCAATGGTTACCATGCCGGACTTCCAATCGAATGGTCCCGGGTTCAATTCACGGCGAAACAGAAATTTGAATGTTTTCGGTCTGGATGTTTGTATTTCTGTCTTTGTGTGTGTCCATGGTATCGACGACACAGGGTATATACACCATACGTGGGGCTATTAGTGTGAAAGCGCAGCCAACAGAGAGACAGACAGATAGACAGAGTTACTTTTGAATTTATAGTATTAGTAGGGAAGTAGAGATAAAGTAGGGAAGTAGAGATTAAATGTGAAATAACTTAGCTATTACGGCTATACAAATCTCGGGAGCTTTCAGATGGGATAATGTACATTAAACTTCTCCTTAATGTTTGTTCACAAGGCATCGACTAGAGATCAAAGTGCAACGTGCAACTTCAGCTTCCTCTCATAATTAAATTAATATTTGAATGAAATTTTTATCAATTTATCTAGGAGAATGGCTGCATTCCTTTTGGCGTCCACTGCTGGGCTTACTCTACCCCGCTGCTCTAGTGCGCGTTGGCTAAATGAACAGCAGTAGATTATTTTAATTCTTATATATTTTTACTTTCCTAATATTTATAATATTACTACTAAATACTATTACTTAACATATTTTTACTTTACAAACTGTTCCTAAAACTCAAGAACGGTAGAAGATAATCCCGTATACCAAACGTGTCGCATTTGCGAGCGAAAATTCTTGTCAAAACCTTAAGCTCTCATGCCTATTTTATGTTCATGTAATGGGCGTGTTCATACCTTTAGGAAAGATATAGATATTTCCGTGTCTTTCAGTAGAATTATATGGTACCTCACTCTCATCTCGCAGTATTTATAAAAGGTAGTACTTACAGATATCGGAGTGCAAGTATCTACTATTCTAAACATTAGTAAAACAAGGCACTTTATTGTTACAAAAATAAAAGTTAACTCTCTAGAACAAAAGTCTGAATTCCAATTGCTATCCTAAGTTAAATCTGTTACTGAATTTTGAGCACCATGATTAAAGATAAATACATTTCTTTGCTTTAGTATATTCCTTTAAAATAAGGCAAACTACGGAATATAAAAACTTTTAAGTGTAAAAATAAATTAATATATTTTTAAGATAATAAAAAATATTTTAATTGTAATTGAATAAAATAATAATGAAATAAAAAGCACTTATTAAATACCAGCAAACAAAGCTTAAATAATAACTCCAGCTCAATTCTACCAGGTAAAAACGCAGCCATTAAGGCTTGACAAAAACAGAACATCGCCTTCCGGGCATTTATCTACGCAGCATAAAGGGCATAAAAAAGCAAAACCTATAAAGCTTAAAAGCAACAATGAAAAATACGAACCGGTCTATGAAGAGGGGCGAAGCCGTGGTGGGGGGCTGTGGGGGCTCGAGGTAGCAGGCACAATGCGGCCCCGGCCGGAGCACGGCTGTAGAACAAAAAACACATGAACAAACGCTCCAATTATTGACGTGAGCACGAGATGAAAACCTCCAGTTACACGCTGTACGGCCTGCCTCGTACCGTAACTACATTCCGACTCCCATTTGCGTTAATTGGAGGCAAATGTCCTTTTAAATACCAAGCATACTTAAGCTTCAATGTAAAACGTCTAGGATTTATACGACGAAAGCTACCGTCTAGCATAAAATGAAGTATCAACATCCTTATCACTAGAAGAGATTTTTTACTTCTGTTTATTTAATAACAAATCCACTCTTAGATATGACCATGTCTGAAACAATCCTTATTCTGTAATCTATCTATTGATTAGTCAAAAACATTTTCCTTTTAGTTTTATTTTTAATATTCCCTATAAGTCGGTGTTTTATTGTACTATGTTTCTTTTAGAAATATTTATTTCGCATATTTTTTGCTTGCTTTGGAAGTTTTCTTTCTTTTGAGGCTCATAAATAAAGCAAAGGTCAGATTTTTTACAAAGGGTGTTTTTTAGTTTTTAAACTACATTATTAATTATTAATTTTTTAGTTGGATTTTTTCATGGTCCGTGATGAGTATGTAAAGTTTCCAACTAATCCGACGTTTTAAAGTCCGTTAAAATAACGTTCAAAGATTCCGTTCAATATATACATACATACATACATACAGGTCAAGCTTATAAAAGTGTGTTAATAAAAATAAAATAAGGAGAAGGTGTGTTAACAGCGAATTTCTTTTTAAATATCGCCAAAGGAAGTGAGATCTGAAGTTTAATATAAAATTGTCTACGATTTATTCAGCGGAAGAAACGTTTTCCATATAATAAAATACGAATCTCTGTAATCGATTTCCGTCAGCCGGAAACTGTAAAGCTTACCAGATATTGCTTTTTAGCAATACGATTCTCAGAAACCTAATAAGATGAATGAAAGGTTTAAACTTCGAGACTTTCATGATATTATGAATATAAAAATATGAGATTATATAATAAATAAAATAATAAATATCTTTGGACAATTCACACAACACCATCTGATTCCAAACTAAGCAGAGCTTGTACTATGGTAATCAGAAAGCTGATAAACATACTTATATAATTCTAAATACATACTTAAATAGATAAATTAACACCCAGACACAGAACAAATAGTCATGTTCATCACACAAATATTTGACCTGGGTGGGAATCGAACCCACGACCTCACGCTTCGCAGTCGGCTCATCTCCCACTACGCCACGGAAGCTGTCAAATTCAGATTCAGATTGAAGTAATAATTCACTGAGAACCAATGGTTTGTGCCAATGGCTATGCCTGCAACCTTTTTTGCGTTCCACTGCTGGACTCAGGTCCTTATTATTGGGGAGGCCTGGAACTCGCTGCTCCAATATGAGTTGGTAAAGTGGGTGGAATATACATATAGTTGTAAAAAAATCCATTTGGTGGAGAGCTGCAGTTAATGGATTTTTCATGTAATGTACTTTTTATTGCAAAATAATTCTATTATACATCGGAGAAAGATGCAGCTGTCAGTCACACTTACATTATCTGAATATCCTCACATTTCACTTTGAGTTTATAAATAAATAAATTAATAACGTTTCACACTCATAGCCCCACAGTAGGGTAGATATACCCTGTGTCGTGGGTACCATGGACACACACAAAGACAGAAACACAAACACCCAGACCAAGAACAGAAATTTAAACTCATCATTCAAATTTCTGTTTCGCCGGGAATCGAATCCGGGACCCTTCGATTGGCAGTCCGGCATGGTAACCATTGGACCACGCGGGTGGAACGTTACTTTCTTTATAATATAAAGTACGGATTACGAATTTTATTCATAATATAAAGTACGGATTTAATAAATTCCAGAAGACGTATAAGTCTGCTATTTATTCCGCGGTTGTTTTCTTGTTTTCCATAATATAATAAATGCGAGTCTCTGAAATCAATTTCCGCCTAACGGAAACAGCAAAGTTTACCAATATTCTTCCTTCAATAGGCTTCCTTGCAATTAAATTTTTGCGAAACCCAATAAAATGCAATTTTATTGCATTTACTAATGAACGATATGCAAAATTGATTCATAAAACTGAATTGAGTGAATTTGAGTAAGTACCTACCTCAATCACATTAACGTGATATGTATAAGAAAAGTAACATAAAACTCCCATCAATTTAAAATTAAATCTCAAATATGATTTCTTATTATTCGTAAAAGATTTCTTGAACAGATATGCGCGCCGGGATTAGAATTAGAACCGAGAACCACAGTTAATCCTTTCCAATTCTTAAAAGGGCAACGTTGTGAACATGTCCATCTGCTGCGCATAAAAATAGACTATTAAAAATGATCTAAATACGTACCACGAAAATATCTGGCATCAAATTCTGAAAACATGAATGACATATGTAGGTACTAGGTATCCAGTCCAGCTTCGCTCGGTACAATTGGATTGCAGTATATACCACGCAAATAGTATTTTTACATACATAGGATCAAAAGTGATCTATGTACTAATTTAGAATATAATCTATCTCTGTGTCAAATTTCATCCCAATTCATTCAGCTTTCTTTCGTGATTGAGCGAGTAACATCCACCCAAACATACAACCAAACTTTTACAATTATTATAAGTATATATTATTGGTAAGATTGTCGAATACTTTCACAACATCAGTATAAACAACATCCTATATGCAAAGTATTGTATAAAATACACATGCGTCAAGTTGTTAAAATTGTACACATACACTAGTGGACCCCGCAGACGTTGTCCTGCCTTAAAAGTAATAAAAGAGGATTTGTTTTCTTATTATCTAAAAGATACTTCATGTTACTATCAAACAAAAATATAAAACAAATGTGCGAACTGTCCTGTTATTCTGAATGTGTCAAAGTTTAGAACGGCACGGCACGAAATACAAACGTTTGACAGATAGGAACAATTTATATGGGAAAACTACTTATAAATAAAAAAAATAATTAAAAAACATTTCCAGTGGCCCAAATTGTGAATCTAAACCATCCTCGAATCCATTTGAATACACACAAAAAATTCATTAAAATCTGTCCAGCCGTTAAGGAGGAGTTCAGTGACATACACACTCACACAAGAATTATATATATTAAGAAGATATATATTTGCCAACACCTTTCGTATTTACATGGGAAACACTTAACGACATGTGAGATTTACATTCGTTCCGTTCACGCATCAATCTCCTACTCATCGATTCGTAGAGTATTTATTTTAAAAGGAAAATCTTCGAGGACACATGAACTAGCTGTAGAGTACGCCTAAGAAAATATAAAGTAGTCAAGTGTTGAAGTGGCAAAATTCAAAGACACGACTAGCCAAGTAGTAATACTTGGCTAGTCGTGTAAAATACAGATCAAAATTTTAGGTGCTCTGACTAAATCTTTGGCAACTGCAATTCTTATTAAGTATACGTATTTATTATAAACGAAGCAAAACCTCTTGGTCGTTTACTGTTTGCTAGCTTTAATTCAGCACGTATATATGGGAATACATATTATTATTGTGATAAAGTAGCGTATGCCCTTTTATGTATGTTTATAGAATGTCTGTAGTTGTATGTCTGTAGAATTTGATGACGATTGGTGATTAATAAAATTCGTGAAAATGTTTCAAAAAACCTGCTTATTGTCTACTACATTACTAGTTTGCTGTCTTTGAAGCATATGCAGATGATTGTCGGTTGAACTAAGCGCTACGCGCGCCCTATAGCTCTAAAATTTATATACTCAAAGAAAATTGTATTACAAGCGTACACCTTCGCAACATGTTCCACATGAGTGGGGACAAGGAGTGAAAAAACGAATGAGGAATCCATTGGAAATCGGGGAAAAGGGAGGCGGGGAGTCTCCCGGATACAGTCTGCTCGGGATGTGACGGCTACTAAACATATTAATTTCTTACAGTAAAAGTAATATTATAAGACGTAGTGACTTTGATATTGCGGATATGAAATTGCTGTGGACGTGATAGACACAATTTTTAAAAGTTTATTTGAAATTAATTAAAATATATATATTATAATAATAACTTTCACACTCACAGCCCCACAGTAGGGTAGATATACCCTGTGTCGTGGACACACACTGAGACAGAAACACAAACACCCAGACCGAGAAAAGAAATTTAAACTCATCATTCAAATTTCTGCTTCGCCGGGAATCGAACCCGGGACCGTTTGATTGGCAGTCCGGCATGGTATCCATTTGTCGTCTGCGTGGACAGTACTCTCTTAGTTGTTATTTTTTTGTACATTTTACAGCTGCTTTCGGTGAAGGAAATAATAATACATTAAGCTTTTTTAAGACAATTTGTTGACAAAGGACAATGAACATACAATTAATATATGAAAGGATAATCAACCTTGCTAATAGAAGACCCAAAATATTATTATGATTCATCATGCATTAAATTGAAACTTTTTATCATTAGGATGCAATTACACTTAACTAATCTGGTAACGATTGTCGATATAAGCAGTACCTAAGCGCTTCACAATCTACAGCTCTTAAATTGTATACTTATAGAAAATTGTATTACAAGTGTACACCTTCACAATAATGTTACTCCTGAGTAAAAAAAGGGAAAACTTGAGGGAACAAGGTACGAAAAAACGAATGAGGAATCTATTGGAAATCGGAGGACCAGGGAGGCGGGAGAGTGTCTCGGATACAGTCTGCTCGGGATGTGGAGGGCACTAAACATATTTCTTATTTATTTATTTACACACACAGCAGGCAGAAAATAAGTATTACATTTTAATGATACAAACAGTTACTAATGTGTTGAGTAATTGATATTTAAAAGCACAAAATTTATTTTACATATCGGTATTGGTTAAAAGTTTTAAAATTATGAACTTGAATTTTTAAAGATTGTTTTTTTTAATGTCTACAAGGTACTCGTACATTATTACTTTTGTCTCGTGTTTTCGGTCTAGTGAATATTTTCCTCTGGAGAAGTCAGTAAGAAAAAAAAAAAGATACTTCCTATATAAAAATCCCTAAACCCATGCCCCGCGCTAACAAGACGTGACTCATGAAATAAAAGATACGAATGATTAAAATTTTAGCAACATAAACAAAACCTCAAAAAAGGGATTAAATTTACGAAATCCCTGAAACAGGAGCCTCATGTTTTTACCAAATAATCTGTTAAAAGTTAATTAAACCCCAAAATAAAGAGGTCTATGAAACCCATTCTGCAGTACTTACTTTACTCATTCGTATCTTTAATTTCAGACACATTTTGTTAAAACCAGTATCTATTTTTATTAACATTGTTCTTTATGTGAAGATATATGAGGGTAAAATAACCAAAAAAATTCATCCTTCCTTCTTTTTCCTACAATAAATAAAAATAATAACGCTTCACACTCATAGCCCCACAGTGGCGGGTGCCATGGACAGACACAAAGACAGAAACACAAACACCCAGACCAAGAACAGAAATTTTAAAAACATCATTCATACTTCTACTTCGCCGGGAATCGAACTTGGGACCCTCCGATCGGCAGTCCGGCATGGTAACCATTACGCAACGTTGGTCGTCCTATACTTCAAAATTTGACGTGCCATACTTAAAAACTTGCAGTACTTAAAGAATAACAAGACAAAACTTAAACAGAAACTACACATTATGTTATCGTATGTAGGTACTTTGTAAGTTAATTACTAGCTCTTAATTAAGTTCTGAGAGAGTACATTAAATAGTTCCGTTCCATAGATAAACGGAGATCGCTGCTTCTGATATGAAGACGTACCGTAGAGCATCAAGGTATGACAGGTATGACACCCGTCAGAGTGAGTCAGTAACTTTGATGCTCTAAGAGACGTACCGATATCATTCTCACTTTAAAATGTTAGACTTTGTCTATGCCGAGAGATTTGTCTATACTTACAAAGTTTTTTGCATTACGCTGTTAGGCACAAGACGTTTTACGGAACTAGAGAGGTCTGAAGCTTTATCAACGATGCTACTCCTATATAGCATAGGAGTTCTTATATTTATGTATTTCTATGTTTTATAAAAGAACATAAGGCCTCCGAATAGGTTTAGCTTCTACTTTCTATTGCGATGATCAGGAATCATAGTAAAACGTGTACTGAAATGCGCTTTAAAATATTAATTTGCTTCTAGCGGTTCATTGATCTAAATGAGCGATTAATGCCAAACAATCTTATCAGAATATGACAAAAAGATAGCATTTTTTTCAATTCTTCAAAAACACAAAGACTTAAAGGCTAGCGACAAAGTCACATATAGGTAATACCCGTAAACAAAACTTTACGAAAGGTGTATCATATCCACCAACTCAGACTTAGCGAATTTAAGGTACACGGTCTAAATTATGTTCGCTTCTTGGAGGAGATCTCCTCAGTAGTGGAACATGAAGAGTTAAAAAAAATCAAGCGTCATAAACCGCTTAAAAATTTCAGTGTTTGCTGATAGAACAAACCTGTGCATATGCAGTGCATATGCGGCTAAATGCCTCATGCTAAATTTGCTCCCGTCGACGTAACTGTTAGTAAAGCGTAGCTTAACTGATGCCATTAGCATTTACCACTGCGTACCGTTCTGCCCTTACATCTTATCATGCGTACACATTACACACAATGTTCCGAGCCACACAGCTGAAATGACTTCCGCATCAAAAATGGCAATTTTTAACGTTTGCAAAGAGCACAAATCTTACAAGCATCCATCTTACACATAGGTAAACTCTATGTTTTATTTTTTAATATTTTGAACGAATGAACTGTATTTGATTCATGATTGACAACTAGTCAGAATGGAGATTTTTCCGATGAATGGATACACTTGAATGCTGATGAATCTGATGATTCAATATTTAAAAATTTCAATATAAAAAAACTTTATTTTTTGGAATACAAATATTATTTTAATGAACGTCGATCTATTCTTGGTCATCTCTAGGTGCCTTTATGGGTGATCAGATGAGCTGAGAGAAAAAATCCGGAGGAAAAAACTCTCAGCAGCAGAATGGAAACGTAACGAGTTTTTTTTATTCTGAGCGTTTCACAAGGGCTATATACTAGTTGTTGTAGTTTATCCCAAATGTGATTTACAAAAAAAATACACCACTGTACGGCAGTACTTTTATTGCTTTAAAATTTTAGCAATAACGAAACGCTGCATTTTTACATGGTGTTAATTGGTTGTAAACTGGACCATTGAACCCATTTTTTGACTGCACGCCCTTATACATGTTTCATGAAATACTATTAAAAACACTCGTTGAAAGAAAATTAAGCAATTGGCTGCAACAGAACTCTCTTTACAGACTTTGTGTTTGTAAATTGCAATAGATCACTATCTATACCCCGGTGATGTCATTTTAATAATTAACTTGGGAGTATTCCGCAGCTTTTGTAAAATCAAAACAGTTATCTAGAATCTCGATAGGAGGGTGTTTTTCTTATGTTGCACCAATTTTTGTCGTAAATAAATTCTATTGTAATTATTTAGAAAGGTGAAAGCTGGACATACTAACATGAAGCAGTGATGAACAGGGTAACAGCATACGTCCTCAGACAAGGCACAGGCTTGCCTGAGGTTAAATTTAGATGTTCATTGGCTGTAACTGGCTGTTAATTTTTTTTATTTGACTGAAGTAGCAGACGAGCATGCAGGCCACGTGGTGTTAAGTGGTCGCTGCAGCCCATGGACATCTACATACAACCTCAAGCAAGCATCCTGGCTGACCTGGCCGCCTGCGCGCTGCGTAAGCGTCGCGCGTTGCCGCCATGTGACGTGTACGCAGCGAGCGCGCGACGCGCACGCGCTTCGCTCTGTTTTGCTCAGTCACAGGGCGGATAGTAAATAATCGTAAAAATGCTTTTCACTTTTTTTTATATGTCTGCAATGCAAAATATATTAATGACTCTTTTGTGAACAAGAAGACCATAATGTATCTTGCTAAAGACGTTTAGTCTTTTTATTACGTGTCATTCCTTTTTAGTGGCAAATAGTAGTGTTGTCTCGTCAGAATCCATTTTGACGCGACGCTAGCTAACACGGCACTCCAAATTGTGACTGACTTGACTGAAGGGGGTTAAACGCCAAGGCAAGCGCCGCGTGCGCGCCGCGCGCTTGTTGCACACACGTCACACGGCGGCAACACGCGACGTTTATGCAGCGCGCACGCGGCGCTCGCGTCGCTCACACGCTCGAGGAACGCGCACACCTAATGTGGGGTGTCTTGTCTAAGGTCGTATGCAGTTGCGCTGCTACTCCGGAGGCTGGTGGTCGCCTCATGTGAGTGTGGTCGGACCTTTCCATCGAAACACAATAGAATTGGTTCACGGCAGAAGTGGGTTCAGCGGTGGCACTTCTCCGGGCGAACGATAATAGTTCTACCACCTACAAAAATACAATATCATGTGGCCTATTACATTTCGAAATAAAAATGCTACCATTAGCTCCATTAGCCACATAAAACTGCAACTTCTTACGCATGTTTCACAACGCTGAAAAGACTCGCATACGTGAAGTGTGAGTGGAGTGGGGAACAATTTAGCAGCAATTGTTAATTAGAATTGTTTTCATTGACTACTTCATAAACACTTATGGTATTGTAAGTTTGATCATTTACTATTTTAGTCCATATTCTGGTCTAAATAAAGGAACACAATATTGCGTTTCGCAAGAAAGATGTGGTTAAACCTAGGTACATGCGCTAAACATGACGCACAGGTAGCAAAGCAGCTGCATACAACCCCAAACCATTAACCGACCCAAGGCTTTTATCTTAGAAAAGATACCCACTCCTACCAACGAGTAGTAGGGTAGTACAACCTACGAGAATCAACCTCGTTTAATCAACAATCAAATGGCTGCAACCTTTTCTGCTTCCCACTGTTGGACCCAAGTCTTCATAATTTTAGATGGGTTTGGGCTTACCACAGCACGCTACTCTTATAAAGTGTTAGTGAAGATACAGTTATATTCTCGAAATTTTTTAAAGCATCCATAAACCCCTCCAAATAGTCTAAAGGGTTACCCTCCAACCAAAGACGGAAAATTAGCCACAAATGGTCTTTCACCTTACTCACAATACCGATATGTAATAATAGATCTCTTGAACTCAACATCGCTATGTGGTATGAGATACGCGCATAGCAAACTTTTGTAACTCTCATGAATAAATTTTCTGATGGCAATACATCATATCTGTTTCGTTTTTCTAATTTAAAATAAACTATAAGCTGTCGAAGCAGATTATTTTAAAATAGTGGAAATATTGATGTTTTGCATTACAACAAAACATGTATTATGTGTTGAATAAAACATACAGCGTTTTGTGAAGAAGCTGTCTATGAATCTCATCCTTAATCTAATAAAAGCATAAAAAACCTTACCAGATTGTCCATGGTATGTAGTATTCAACCAATCACCCACCAGCTAGAGGGCGTTTCGCGCCCTGTTTCTGTCAAGTGTCATAGCGTCTTCACAACCAGCAAGGTGTACACCGGAACGCTGTATGTTTTATTCAACACATAATACATGTTTTGTTGTAATGCAAAACATCAATATTATGTGCATCTCTAAAACATACAGCGTTTTGTGAAGACCTGTTTGGTATCTGCTGGTTTTTATTGTACATAAATGCTATGTGATTATTCTGAAACATACTCTTTAATAGCTTTAAGAAATCTGGAAAGAATCCAATAAACGAGATAAAGTGTCTCTGAAAATAAACAAGAGCAATAGTTATTGTTCTTTATAACTGAAAATATTTTCAAAACTTTAAAATTAAAGTTTGAGAACTAAATTTAGTTCAATTTAGAAGGCAAAACCAATAATAACAATAATAATCATATTGAGAAATTTATTTTCTTTTTCATCTTGGAGAAACAAAAATTATGAACTTAAAAATTAATATCACCTTCTGAGATCAACAAACTTAAATTAATTTACCAAACTTCTGTATGTATTTATCAACAAAAGAACATAATAATAATATACCTCTTGGAGGTTAAAAGTAGTAATTAAAACAATAACTGAGGTTTTAATTTATTTTATGAATTAGATTGGCTTAAAATTGGATGCCAATAAATCAGTTTTGTTGTCTATAGTAACAACTGGATGACAATAGAATTTCTTAAAAGTCTTTTCACTTTGCCAGTTTCCCCTTTTTAAAATTTCTTCTACTGGCTTATTTTCTAGCAAACCTTTAGAGGCTACAGCTGATCTTATACTGCCTGGAGGAGCAGTAATATTTGCTTCTTTAAATACTGTTTTTAACCATCCTGCTATCATAGCTCTTGATGCAGGTTTAACTTTACCTGTTACTGATATAAATAATTGACTTACATTCTGTCCTGCTCTTCTACTTTGTGTTAACTGAATAAGTAGCTCAATATGTCTTTTAGGGCAAATTCTAGGGTCTGAATGCTGAAGAAGTTTCCAACCAAACTGTTGATATGTAGCAGAATCCGTTTTGGATCCATATTCAGGCCACAATATTATTTCTTGATCTTTCTGTATGAGCTTGTCAGGTGATATCATTAATAAAGTTAAGTCATGCACTCTACGTCCAGATGCAAGTAATAAAATTAATGCTGTTCTTCTTGAAATATCAAATATAGAGTTTGTAGATGGTGTTTCTTTTAGCCAATTGAATATTATTTTTATATCCCAAATTGGTACTTTTGCTAGTTTTGGTTTTGCCACTGCTATTGCTTTAAGAATCTGTTGCACAAGAAAATCAGAAGAAATTCTTTTGTCTTTGTTAGCACAATATGTGGAAATTGCAGATTTATGAAGTAAAATGGTGCTGAATGCAAAATTCTGATCAAGAAATAATCTTGCTAAAAACTGAGCTACATCATTTCCGCTAGGATGTTTAGGATCTATCTTATTTCTTTCGCACCATGATATCCACCTCTTAATAGGAGGACCATAAGTTGTTAATGTGGATTTTCTCCAACTTTTTGCTAAAAGATCTTTTTCTTCTTTATTCCAATGATCTATTTGGCTGCCCCACCCCCAACTTTCCACGCTAGAAAGTTTAGCTTCTTTATCTGCGGTGGAGGTAGTTGTGTCGAGAGATCTATCAACGTCAGTTCTAAATGTGGAATTGGTATTGGGTCTGCTAGGGCTCTTGCTTTTAGATCTGGAAACCAAAAACACTGTGTCCACAGTGGAGCTATTATAATGTAAGTCCCTTTTGCCTTGTTCAAGTGTGTGAGCACTCTTGGCAACAGGTTCGGTGGAGGAAAGACCCATGCAAGCTTCCAGTCCCATAGGCGGCTGAAGGCATCGCAATATTCGGCACAATGGTCTTTTGAGTCTCGTGTCACATACCTTGGTACTACTGCACTCCTGTTGGAGGCAAACAAGTCTATTTCTGGGATGCCCCATTGTTGAAATATGACTTTCCTGGCCCTCTGTAATAGGTGCCATTCGGGTAGGGGTCGACCTCTGGATAGTCGATCGGCTATCCCGTTTAATCTCCCCGGGAGGTAAAATGCTGACAGTGTCATGTTCAGTCGACTTGTGAGGTATAATAATTTGAAAGTCAGGTTGAGCAATGCTATTGACTTGGTCCCTCCTTCGTTTCTTATGTACGCAACAAGTGTACGATTGTCTGTCTGGATTAATACATGAGCATTTTGTAGACATTTTTTGTAATGTACTAATGCCTGGTAAACTGCATACATTTCCTTCATATTTGAGTGCCATTTCTTTTGTCGCAGAGTCCATTGGCCTGATAGGTATGATCCATTTAGTTGTGCCCCCCAACCCACATCTGCTGCGTCTGTTGTAAGAAAATGGGTAGTTGGACTCTTTTTTATTGAGGTTGTGTTTTTCTCTACAGACCTCAGCCACCACTCTACCTCCTTCAAGGCTAGGGATGGCAATGTTTTCCTCTCTCTCTGTCTTTGTTGACATTGAGAAAACCTTTTTAGGAATATCTGTAGCCTGCGACAGTGTAGACGGCTTCTCTGAACCGTGTAATTTGCAAAATTTAGAAGACCTAATACTCTTTGTAATTCTTTTAAAGTGCAAGTCCTTCTTTGTACAAATTTTTGAAGTATAGTTCTTATTTTTTCTACCTTCTTTGTTGGTAAAGTTACTGACATAGTTTGTGTGTTCCAGGACTTCCAGGTTAGACCAAGGTATTCGAGGTGTTGGGTTGGCTCCAAGACAGACTTTTTGTAGTTTATGTGCCAGCCGAGTGTCTCCAATGTACTCAATGTCTCCGAGACTTGAGCAACCAGATTGGAGATGTCCTGATGGACCAAGAGGTAGTCGTCCAGGTATACTAGAACTCGAATACCCCTTGCTCGAAGGATTTCTGCAATCCAATTTGAAACTGCCGCGAAAGTGCGGGAGGCAGAACATAGGCCAAATGGCAGGGCAGTTAACTGAAGCACTTTCCCTTTGTAGATGATACGAAGGTATCTGCGGTGCTTTTCTGAGATGGGCAAGTGAAAATATGCTTGGTGGATATCTATTTTGACCATCCAGTCCTGATCCTGCAAAAACTCCATCACTGTTGCTTGTGATGCTAGTTGGAAGTGACGGGTCGAAACAAAGGTGTTGAGTTTTCGCAAGTCGAATATTGGTCTCTGGGACCCATCTGGTTTCTTCACCAAGAACATCTTGGAATGAAAGCCCGCATTTTGCTTCAGAGGTGTTTGGAGAATTTGCTGGTTTTTGAGCGACTCTATCATGTTTGTCATTGCTGGAGTAACCTTTGTTGAGCAAGTTTTTACAATTCTGTGGTTTGGCATACACAGTGGTGGTCTTCTTATAAAAGGGATACGACATCTGGTGATTGTTTTGAGTATAAATTGATTGGCTTTGAGTTGAACCCATGCCGCTTTTTGATGTCTTAAACATCCCCCCTGGAACACCCTGTTG
Source organism: Pyrgus malvae (assembly GCA_911387765.1). Taxonomy (NCBI): domain Eukaryota; kingdom Metazoa; phylum Arthropoda; class Insecta; order Lepidoptera; family Hesperiidae; genus Pyrgus; species Pyrgus malvae. The sequence continues at coordinate 9,433,465 of OU426964.1, forward strand.
TAGTCACTTTTGTATTTTTTGGTTGTTGTGTGAATTACGAAAGGGCCGATTTTTCTTTACATTATTATCTTTGACTTTTTTACCAGATTTACTAACTTTGGTCTGTTGATATTTTTCTGATCTATTGTATGATGAAGTTGGTGATGTTCTGTGATGTCTTTTGACTCTATTTCGGGAATTGAGCCACATTTGACTTCCGCCTAGTGACTGAATTATTGGTAATAATGCATGTTTATCAAATAGATGTTCCGCGCTTGGTGGGATGTTTCGCAAAGTGGTTTTCAAATTAGTACTTGCTATTTGTTTTAGGATATTTTCTCTGCGCGATTCTATGGCTTCCGCTCTCCTTCCACATATAATTTGCATTGTCTGTTCAGAGTTTTTATAAATAGGTGTACCAGGGCCAAATATGTTAGATATTTTGTCAAATAGAGATTTAGGATTCAGTTCCAATGGATTTTCTGCTGCCCAGTTAACAAGATTTTGTAGGGTTGTTTGTAACATCTCTCTTTGTTCAAGAACTGCGTTAGATAATGCAGCAAGCATCTGATCTGTGCTTTGCAGATAATCTTTTGTATAGTTTAAGTTGCATAGTTCCTGATTTATTTCTAATGCTACAAACCCTGGAGTTGCTCCAAATGATTGCATTGTCCTTTTATATTTTATAGCTCTCCAAGCTGTGGATTCAAATTGCTGAAGTCTATTGAGAGTTGCCAGTCTCTCCCTGTCTGCAGGTGGAACTATTTTATTTGTATCAAAATCAGTTTTTAGTTCGCCCAGGTTAAGATTAGAAAAAGCATTTGATGTGGGGTTTTGTAAATAAATTTCACTCTGATTGGGTTTTTGTTGTTGGCTCTGGTTATGTTGAGCAATAGTGTTTATATACTGAGTTAAATAACTCACCTGAGCAATAAGGGATTCTACTCTAGGATCACTGTACTGTGAACTTGTCGAGTTTGATAGACGAGACCGTTTGCTGGGAGGCGGAGATGGAGGATGCTCTACTTCTGATGATGAAGATGAGCTATCCACGGGCATTTGTATTCGCCCTTCATCAGTTTTATCTTGCGAACCTGTCGCAACCTGCTCACTTTCATAATTGTCTGCGGAAACACTCATTTTTCGAAATACTTTCACTTGTTACAAAGTCACTAGTGTTGAATTTGATATAAAATTACTTAACACTTGGTTTTCTACACTTTCTTTAAGTTTTTCCGAACTTTGAAAAAATTTTGTAAGTTTGAGCCACGAGATTCATAAACGCTATGTCACTTGACAGAAACAGGGCGCGAAACGCCCTCTAGCTGGTGGGTGATTGGTTGAATACTACATACCATGGACAATCTGGTAAGGTTTTTTATGCTTTTATTAGATTAAGGATGAGATTCATAGACAGCTTCTTCACAAAACGCTGTATGTTTTAGAGATGCACATAATAATAAATTGTAAAACAAATTCCAAAGGTTTCGAGTGGCCGTCTTTCTAGTCTTTCTACGGGTATAATTCCAATTTACTTTAAAGAGGTGATGGATGATCCTCCAGTTTATCCCATTATAGGCATAACCTTAAAATAAAAAAACATACATACACTCGAAAAACATAACCCTTCTTCTGTCGCAGTCGGGTAATAACGTTTCACATTCACAGCCTCACAGTAGGATCGTGGGTCATGGGTACCATAGACACACACATGAACACAAACACCCAGACCGAAAACAAAAACTGAAACACATCATTTCAATCTCTGCTTCGCCGGGAATCGCACCCGGGAACACAATTATCCGGACATTGTAGCTGTTGCGCCACACAGGTCGTCACTTAGTGCAATGAAATAAAAAAAAATGTTACCAACGAGTCATGAGTATTTATCACTTTTACAAACAATGCTATGACTAAAGTTTCTAATTAAAATTGTTTGCAGTCTATATTGCTTCAGTGTTATAGGTCTGTTAATTTATTGGTCACCTGTGCACTGGAATTAGCAGCGCCATTACAGAAAATGGAGTTCGAAGTAGATGGAAACTTCAGTTACCAATGTTTTATAATGTTTTAATGTAACTTGTAAAGGTAGGTAAGTTCAACTACCGGCCATTGTAATATAGGACCGTGTAGTTTTTTTTCATTATAATTTAAAGTGTATATTAATTAGGTATTACTATGAAAAAGTAATCAACAAAATGTCCTAGTTAGGCGATGGAAAATAACGCGACACGACTGGACGATGTAAGACGTTATGCGACACATTGTGTGGTGACACAAAAGCGATGGTGACGATTGTGAACGTGATATGGCTGTAACCTTTTTTGCGTCCCATGGCTGGGCACGGGTCTGTCCCCATTATTGGGGAGGCCTAGAGCTTACTCCACCACGCTGCTCCAATGCGGGTTGGTGGAGATGCGGGTTAGTGGCCAGCCCGCTGTCGGATGTCGTTTAACGACTGTTATCTATCAAAAACAACCGGGACCGACGGCTTAACGTGCCCTCCGAAGCACGGTAACGCGCATGAATTTTTTTTTGCCACTAGCGGTCACCCATCTCACACCCGACCGCGCCCGTTTGGCTTAGTTGCATAGATCGTTTGCGTTCTACGCTAACCGCCGGGCTATGCGCGCTTCACGTGAAACGTGAACGTGATATAATACCATAATAATTATGCGCCTTCCCTTCTGGGCGTTTCACAAGGGCTATGCATAAAGAAAAAGAATAGCTCTAAAGAAGCCATTATTGACTACGGGCCCTCAAAAATATTGCTTAAAACTCAACTTTAAAAAGAGAAGGCGAAAGAGGTTTTGCGACACATTGAAACGATGGTTTTGATTGTCAATACGATATAAACATACGCCGAGCGACAATTTTGAGATTTTGATACCTTGCCGTGTTTGTCGCTAACGTGTAACAATGTTCACCGTTTTATCAAACTGTGTGTCAGAAAAGAATATTATGGAAGACTTATTCATCAAACATGTTATTCACAAAAAAGGTAAGGTTTGCATAAGAGAACAATAGATCAGCCTTTTAACGTTATTTTGTTTTCGATCTTTTCCTGGAAGTGAAAACAAAGAGAAAGTATAAAAGTAAAGAATGTTAATTAAAAACCAGTTGAATAGGGTGGAAACAGATGTAACATGGCTAAACTTGTTCTCATTTGCTATACGTATCATATGTAATCGAAGAAAAAGTGATTGGATATAGAAATTACTAGTATTTCTTCAAGCGATTTTTATTATATGCTCCCCAACTCACAATGTTATTAAGTTGTTAATAAATATTATGAAAAAATATTATGGCCAATAAAAAGCCTAATGAAATTTGAATATAAAATTCTTATCGTTCAAAAAATGCCTCTATCTCGTCAATTGATACCAAAACTAACTTTTTTTCTAAATAGATTTACACAAAATCAGACTACATGAAAATATTTTTTATAGAATGATGTTATAATGGCGGCCATGTTGTTTACTTACAAAAAAATAAATGAGACGCAATTGAAAAGGCTTAACAGATTTATACTTCAAAGGATTTTTACTTAATGTCACGTAAAATGTTTTCTATAATGTCCATTATGCTTGATTCAGAATTACTTAAAGACGTTACTTATAAAACACTCTTACTACATAAAAAAGGAACTTACCGACTGTCATTTGCAAGTTCGCAAAAAAGTTATTATAATATGTGAAGTTACAAGTATCTAAACCGTACATCTAGGCATCAAAATGGATGATCCATTAGGAGCGTTCGTTCGAATCCTTTTAAGCGTGTTTATTCAGTTCTTTCAACACTTTCAATATCCTTTGCCTCTATTTACTCTGACGCAATACTGAGTATAATAAAACGCTTACGTCCTCCAATAAAGATGTCGCTAACGAAAAAGGCTTGTTCAGGCAAATAATTATCCAAAAGGGTACGTATTGATCACTCACACGAATTCAATTTTAATTCGCAATGGCCGGCGACTCCACGCTAATTGTACATGTGTTGTGTATTCTATGCTTCACTTTCAATACCTACTCACATACGTGACCTCCCTAAGTGTAGAGGCAGGCCACCGAGGGTTACCGTAACCGTTAGTTTAATCTGATTGCGGATTGTTGCAAAGTAGTTTTTATCTAACTTAATAACAATGGAGTTCCGCAAAGTAATGCCTGATTCTATTAATTTTATAAGTACCGGAAAATGTCAAATCTTGCTGCTTTGCGCTACAACAACCAAATTAACGACGAACGTTTCAAACCGCTCGTGCTCTAATATGATACGTATAGAATGTGTTATTGCTGCGATAGTTCGATGACTGCTATCGATCGAAAACTAAATCCATCCAACAAAATAAGTATGAAAAGGGTGAAATTGTTTTACCAATAGTAAACCACCTAACCAGCAATGCACTAGCGTGGGTAAGGCCCCAATAATTGGGAGAAACTCGTGCCCAGCAGTGGGACACAAAAAAGGTTTTAGCCAACCCACCCAAGTCTCAGCAACTAGTGCTATTGCTCAACTTTCAAGCCCAATAGGTGATTTATTTCAACCATTTATATGACTTTACAGAACCATAGACATCAAATACGATCTTAGAATGATATTGTTATTAAATTTTAGTGTTGGTTTTTAGGGTATTTTAATTATTTGTATATGGTCTTATATTTTGATAGATGTTATCAATTTATGTCGAATCAAAATAATACATTCTTAATTGAAAAGCATATTATAAAAAAGCGATCACGATCTTAATTAAAGATACCGCTGACGCCAAACGAAGCCTAATCACGTAATACTAAATAAAACCACAATAAAGACGAGATCCACAGTAATGTGTGGCGAACGGTCCGGTCCGATAAGGAAAAGCGGGTAAATAAGGAATCGTGAGCGCTGGAAAGGGTCAGCCGGGGTGGAGGGGGAAGGGGCTTTGGATATCCTCCAGCCGTCCGATGGCTTTCCCGCATTAGAAGTCTCAGTATTGAACACACCTTCGTCCTCACACAAATTAAAGAACTGGAGAAAATTTATTTAATTACTAGCGGTCACTGTCCAACTCCTAACCGAGTAAAAATTACTAAAGTCAGATCATTACCTACTTGTCTTCCGCCAGCTGCTTCGGCATTGTGGACCCGTTTTATAGGTTCCCGTAGGATACAAACCATCCTATCTCATTTCCTAAGGTCCACTCTACCTGTGTTCCAAATGTCGTTAAAATTGGTTCAGTAGTTTAAGCGGGAAAGCGTAGCATACAGACAGACAGAATAACTTTCTAATTATAATATTACTAGGGAAGTAGGGATGTACCTTCCACGCCAGCTGCAGGGCTAAATATTAATGTCTTTTTCAAATTATTTGAATGCATTAGCAAACGATTCAGATTTCAATGCGACCATTTTATATCAACAAATCGTGTGCGTTGTCAATATTGTGTATGATTAATATTCTGCTGTACTGTACTATTTATCTTCACATATGCGCTTGGTTTTATACTGTAAGCATATTGTTAACAGAAATAAATAAATAAATAAAAATAAAAAAGATCTGCCTCCGGAGTACCGGATCTCCGAGGCTCCGGATGGTTACAGTGATCACTAAACACCACTGCGTGGGCGTCTGTAACTTCATTTAAATAAAAAATACAAAACAACTTCTTACTTCGCATTAGTTTAAGTAAGTAGTAATACACATAGTAGCAAATAGTCTGGTTCGATAAGGAAAAACGGGTAAATAAGGAATCGTGAGCACCGGAAAGGGTCAGGCGGGGGCGGGCGCTTCCGCCGGATATACAGCCGGCTAGCATGCCCGTTCTTCAGACCCCTGTGCTACAGCTCTCGTACACGTATTGAAAATTACAGAGCATAAGTATCTCTTATTGCCATATGTTATTATTATCTTAGTGTTATATCCATACTTCGATACAATACATACTAACACTATGAATGTTTAAGTGTTTTTGTTTGTTTCTCTGTCCTTCTAACACGTCGCAATGGTGATATTGATTGGCCAATTTTTTTTAAATATTTTCTTGGTTTATTTTTGAGCTATCCTACTTAATATTATAAATAAGAAAGTAAGTTTGTTTGTTACTCTTTCACGCGAAAAGTTTCAACCGATCATCATAAAACTTTGTACATATATTCTTGGAGTTATCAGAAGTAAAATAGGATACTTAAAAAGCGAGTGAAACCGCGGGGCACACCTAGTATAGGATAAATTTGATGGCATTTTGTTAAATATAGTTTAATAACAGTTCACGAGTGTTGTGAAATAAAATAAAAGAACGGAAACATGTTTCTTCGGCTAGCCTCCAAAACTCCATCGGACACGTTCTGGTAAAGTAGCCATCGCTTTACTTGAACATCTGACTGACTGGACTGACTGATACCTGAGAACTTACTGATTCTTACCATGACTACTAATGCCCGTTTTCACAAACGTTGAACAAGGGAACGCCTTACTCAGTAACTCCTAATTTAGAGCAATGCTTAACATAAAGTTCCGTTTCACCAATCGACGTATAATAGGTTGGTCCTATCTTATGAGTAGCCTAGTTTTTAGCAGTTGTCCATGGTTTTGTTCGTCAATCTATTATCAATTTCAGCGATTGTCACATGTATCAGTTTAGGGACACCTTTTTTTTGGTATCGGTGGGGCGGGGGACGACCTTCAAAAGGTACCCAGCACCTTGGGGGAGGTTACCGGATTATGTGGGATTTGATTTATTAGTAGATAGATTGATTTATTAGTAGATAATGCTATTAGGCACTAAGCTCGCCTATCGTACCACAATTTATCGGGGTCAATAAAGTTTTTAAATAAATTAAATAAAATAAGGGTTCTAGTTTTCCTTTCGAGATAGGGAACCCTCAAAACGGGTAAATAAGAAATCGTGGGTTCTGGAAAGGGTCAGCCGAGGGCGGGCGTTTCCGCCGGATATCCAGCCGGCCGCTGGCTTATCCTCGCTTCATGCCCCTGGGCTTCAGGTCTCAAACACATATTGAGATTATACAATTACAAATGATTTGTAATAAATGCTGGATAATGGAAAGTAACGTAAAGAAATATTACAAAAAATTAGAGGTGCGCTTCGGAGTTTAAACCAGGTAGGTATATACTCATCGGAGTACATACTTAAACATACTTTAAAATTCATTTACAAGTATCTATGTTATAAATTTTAACTATAATATTATAAAGCTAAAGAGTTCCTTTGAAAACGCTTATCTCAGGAACAACAGAAACTGAAAGATTATTTTATTGTCAATTTATCGAGGAAGGTTAAAGGGTATATCACGCTTAGCGAGAGTAAAATTAGGGAAAACATAATTTATACGAATCTTGTATGTGGTAGGTATAATTTTTATGAATCAAATAGAGAAATGCCACCGTTGCAGCAATTTCTGAGAAACAACCCGTTGGTTAATAGCCGAACTTACATCAAGCAACCATCAGCCCCGTTGCTGTTGTGTGTACATCTCCATGGGCTACAGTGATCACTAACTCCATTTTCGTCTGCTAAGTTAGTAAGCGTTAAATAAAAAAATAATGTAGTTTAAAATTTAAACCACATTATTTATTTTTAATTTTTTAGTTGGATTTTTATTCTCATATAATTGCATTGTCATCGGTCCTTGACCCCTGTGCAAATTTTCAAGTTAATAAGACGCTTAGACGTGTTAAAAATATAAAACTTTATATTTGTTTCATAACTTATCAGCCGCCCCTCAAATATATTTTTTTATCCTGATGATCCTAGTTAGGACTTTAATAAAAAGTTATGAGATTATTGCATTGTTGTCGGCCCTTGACCCCTGTGCATATTTTCAAGTTAATCAGACTCCTAGAAGTAAGTGAAAATGAAGTTAAAAGATTCCGTTACATACATACATACATAGGTACATACAGGTTAAGCTAATAATAAAAAAGCGTGTTAAAAATACTAAAGAACTGTTCTCATTACCTGACGTTATTACAAAATGTGGCGTAACATATTCTTCAGATCCCACCTTTATATACGACCATCCATAAACGTTCCCGACGTAAAATAGCGAATATATTTTTGCAGATAAGTTCTGAGGCGTCAACGCGCAAATGTTGCCGCTAGAATCCCATTTACAATCGGAGTATTTCAACATGAGAGCTCAACAAACGACTTTGATTTCCCCGTGACATAGTCAAAGGAGCTTACCGAGAATAAGAAAAAAGCTCGCAACGAATGAATAGAGAGAAATAAAAAATTCACAGAAACACGGAGGTCGGAGTTTTTCCTGTCACCGGGCACAAACAATGCCTCCATTGTCCCCCGCCCGCGTTCGGGGGCGGCGGAGGAAGCGAGCATCTTTTGTTTCCAGCCCCGCGTCCCTCGGAAGCGGGTGCTTTGAACTCGCGGTCATCTGTTTACATCGCGCCTACTAGAAAATACATTGTTAGGTGCGTGTCGAACTATACCTTTGGAGGTTCCGTAATGAGCGTGAACTTTCGGGGTAATCTTGGTTTGAATTTTTTTATGTCCCACTGCTGGGCTCAGGTCTTCTCTCGGAAGTTAGTGGAATCTAGGCTGGCCACACTGGCCAAGTTCAGATTGGAGGACATCATGCCTTGGAGAAATTATGAGTTTCTATCAGGCATGCACGTTGATGGAAAACATCGCAATTAATTAATTAAAAGATATTTTCCCTCATCGTGAAATAGCGATAAATACGCACTTAACAAAAGACTTTGTCCGAAGTGCGCGCCGGAGTATCAAACTCCGTATCTTGGAGACCGTGGTCTTTACCGCTCGGCCATCGCTGCTCCTCTGTTAATGTAATTGAAATATTTTACTTATATTTTTATTGAATTTTATGTGATTACTAAGCTAGTGATTATCCTGAAAATTTTACACTGAGAGTTATTTTTTTCGATTGCTCCATATATCGAGTCCAGGGAGACTTCAATCTATGAGTTGGTAACGTCACAATGGTGAACAGAATCCCACTTCGAAAAGTTCCTTTGTCAACTTAAAACGGTACCCCACTTTGCGAAGTTCCTTTGTCAACGAAGAAAGCAAACAAACGACTAACTTAGCCGAAGTTTGTTTAAAAAATGTGTAATATATTAGTTCCTGTTGGGAAGTTACGCGAACTTTTGTGAACAAGATGCCCGGGCTTAAGATACATCAGATTAAAAAGAAAATATGCTTTTGAAATTAAAAAACAGGAAATGTACAATAGTCAGTGAAGTAAAATTATTGTTTTAATTTATCGAGATTTAGTTACAAAGGATACGATATCGTTTTTAATTTAATTTTCTTCTTATTTTTTACTTTTTAGTTCGTATTTTCACAAAGACAAAGACAAAGACATTTATTTGCACAAATATGGGTGTTTACAAAGTTGTTTATATATATATTTAGTTCGCCATATTTACCTTCATGAGGTATGCAAATATACAATGATAAAAATATAAAAGGAAAAAACTTAACTATAATACAATTGCGAAATGTGCATTTACATCTATTTTACTATTATTTTTATTTGTCCCATATTGCGCCTTTTATAAATAAACATAAAAATATTTATTTATTTATATTATGGATCGCTTCCGATCGTCAGCTTTGGGTACCCATATCACAAGGTGTTTGTACACTGAGAGGAAAAAAAGCCGGCGGAAAAAAAACCTCTCAGGTTTTTATGGAATTCCTTTATGCCGTTTTATCGTTTATGTAATCAGTGACTGAGTAATACGCCTTTTTCAGTAAATACGTTTGAAGTCCTTTTTTAAATTCGTTGCCCGTTTTAATTTTGAGGTATTCCGGTAGACCGTTATATATTTTTGGTCCCACAAAAGCGTGTTTTTAGTTTTTTAAACTACATAATTTATTTAATCCAGGAACCTCCACTTGTACGCTGCATACCCTGTGCCAGTGCCACTGGAACCGTGTAAACGCAACAGACCAGTCTCACTCAGCTACGTAGTCGTGTAGTGACCACACTTCTGTTTAACTAGTATAAAATACGTTTTTGTCAAAAATATTTAAAACAAAAATATTTAAGTGATAGCGAGACGTTTTGACATTTTTTGAAGAATCACCTAAGCCTATCACTTAACTATTTTTTCAAATTAGCTTTTCCTTTAACCGTTCATCCTCATAATAATTTATTCACATCATGAAGCCATAAATTTAGACTTTTTTTCGCGTGAAGCCGTATGATACAAAGGTTTTTTGCTGCACACTTGTTGTCGCCCTAACAAAGTAAGAGTGTCTACTGGATTGAATGTGAACGGACTGTTCTAGTTACATTGCCAATCCAGCGCTGGAATGCAGTGACGCTGGATCCAGCCATTGGATCAATGTAAATCGGCCATTATAATACTTTTACTAAAAAAAGTAAAAATTCTGTGACAAACAGATGAACATAGCAACAATAAAGCGGCCCATAAACTTGACTTGGAACCCTGAAATGAAATGAAATGAATGAAATGAAATGAAATGAAATGAAATGAAATGAAATGAAATGAAATGAAATGAAAATATTTTATTTGCACAAATATGGGTAGCAAAAAAGGTTTTACAAAAATATTTAGATCGCCATATTTACCCTTTAGGGTGTACAAATTTTATTGTAAAAGTTATATAATAAAATTACAAGTTAAATTATAAACTAATTATGTACAGTAAACACTAAAATACACAGTATACTTAAATAATTTTACATTATTATCACTTTAGCTACTTAAATTCAATTTAACCCAAGTTTGTGCTTTTTATACAAATTTATTTTATTTTATTTGAACCATACGTGGTTGACCGTCATCAGCCCTAAAAAGATACACTATTGTCCCTGCGTTACGTTTGCCGGATGCAGTCGTTGAGGCCTTTCAGGAAACGCTCTCCGGTTGAACCTTCTGATAACAATACTGCCTGCACCAGACAGCCTGTTAGCGACTTGTGGTTGAGATCAAAAAAGAGTTTTTCATAAGTATTTCTTAATTTTCCATCCGTTTCCTCTCCGGTCTTTTCATACAAAATGGTAGAGTCGATAACTGCTGGTGAATAAATAAAGCTGGCATGTGGAACTCGCCTATACTCGACTGTACATCTTCTAAAAACTCCCCAATTACCTCAAGATAACCTAGTACCTAACAGCGGCATGTCAATCCATACTATTAATATTATAAACTCGAAAGTTACTCTATCTGTCTGTCTGCTACACTTTCCAGCTTAAACTACTGAACCGATCTTAATGAATTTTGGAACACAGATAGAGTGGAGCTTGGGAAAGGACATAGGATGGTTTCTATCCTACGAGAATATTTAAAACGGGTCCACGCGGGCGAAGCCGCTGGCGGAAGACTAGTTAAATATAATTTGTTACTCTTAGGGCCTCTTTCACCATCTCCAAAGTAAAAGCTATGAGTACTAGTTAGTTTATCATATGAATTAGTGCTACTCGAACATCGTGAAATTGAAATTGAAGTTACGGGTGACTTTAACCGACAATTAGAGTACTTATCACTTACTTGAAGGTGGTGAAAGAGGCCCTTAATCTTTTCGTCGATTGCCGAAAGCAACAGGTTAACAGGGGCTTAACCTCTTTAAGGGTCGCTTTTTCAGTCCCCGAATAAAAGTATTCGTCGAATAAATATTAGCGCTGCCATTGTTACTCTTATGACATTTGAAAAGAAACAACTTTAGTTCGGGATTTAAAAAATCAGCTCCAAGAACACATCGTTACCATGCCGCCGTCCTTCCCTTCCAAGCACGCTCAATATTGCTAAACTTTACCTTGTTGACGGATATTTAGGTAAGTCTATGCACACAACGTGTAATGCTATGCATAATAAATTAAGTTTTTAACAAAAAAAATATAGAACCGACTTCAAACGGTATAAAATAAAATTGTTCAGTACCTACTTCTTCTTGCTTATGGTAATGACTCTTAAAACTATTTTTGTAGTCGGGCCCTTACTAAAATGTTGTACCATTCGTTCTACATGGGCACCGACAGTACAGACAGTGGGACAGTACATACTTCTTCTTGCTTATGCTAATGACTCTTAAAACTATATTGGAGTCGGTGCCCATTTAGAACGAAAGGTACACTATATTTACTAAGACAGGACATTTTACTAAGGGCCCGACTCCAAAAATAGTTTTAAGAGTCATTACCATAAGCAAGAAGAAGTAGGTACTGAACAATTTTATTTTATACCGTTTGAAGTCGGTTCTATATTTTTTTTGTTAAAAACTTAATTTATTTCACTCTTTTTAGTAATTTTAATAATTCTGTACAAACATATATGTATGTATAAGCATAATTGGAAAAAATTCACTTAACTATTAAACTTTAAAGAGATTTACCTTTTATAATCATGTTTATCTAATGGCCATCTTATAGCCTGAAAGAATACTACTGTCAGTCCACCTGAACGTTTAAATTAAAGAAAGAATTTGCTCCCAGTTCCTAACCGTTGAGGAGTTGTACCTTCAATCATCAGCTTAGCAACATCAGGTGATAATTACCGGACATAAATATTTATATTATGTTAAAAAATATGACTAAAAGAATGTGTGTGCCTATTAAGTTTCAGTGTTTCCCTCGATTTCCCTAGTATCACAACATCAGATTTTGACATGGTGACAGTTGGACCACCTCAGGAATGTAAGATTTCGAACAAAAAAACATTTATTGAAAGAGTTTGCTCTCAACTCCTAACCATCGTAGTACCTTCCACCATGAGCTTAGCAACATCACATGAGGATAATTAAACACAAATGTCTTTTATGCTTTAGTAAGAATATAAAAAATCAATTGATGTGCCATAATATTTAAATGTTCCCCTCGATTTCTCTGGGATTCCATCATCAGGCTTTGACTTTGTGACAGTTGGACCACCTCGGGAGCATAAGTTTTTGAACAAAAAAACATTTATTGAAAGAATTTTCTCTCAACTCCTAACCATTGTAGTACCTTCCATCATCGGCTAAGCAACATGATATGATGATATTTATACACAAATGCCTGATTTACGTTAGTAAAAATATGAAAATCAATTGTTGTGCTATAAAATTTGTGTGTTCCCTTCGATTTCTCTGGGATCCCATCATCAGACTTTGACTTGGTGACAGCTGGACCACCTCAGGAATGTAAGATTTCGAACAAAAACCCATTTATTAAAAGAATTTGCTCTCAACTCCTAACCGTCGCAGTACCTTCCATCATCAGCTCAGCAACATGAGATGATGATTACTATGCACACATATCTCTTATGCTTCAGGAAGTATAAGAAAATCAATGTGTGTGCCTATAAAATTTGAGAGTTCCCCTCGATTTCCCTGGGATCCCATCATCAGATCCTGATTTGGTGACAATGGGACCACCTCGGGAGTATAAGCATACGAACAAAAAAAGAATTTTGAAAATCGGTCCACAAACGGCGGAGTAATCGGTGAACATATATAAAAAAAAAATACATACAACCGAATACAGTACCTCCTCCTTTTGGAAGTCGGTAAAAAGTATGACAGTCTAGGGAGCTTCACTTTAAAAGTTTCATAAAACCTTACGTTATTTACAGAGGCTTATCTACTCGTATGTAACATGCAAATTTATAAAAGAAAATGTGGAAATGGAACGTTTGCGACTATATTCAGCTTATTACTTCGTTGGTAAAGTCGATGAACATAACGTAAAAGATACCATATATTTTTTCCTTTAGTTTGGATGACAATGCAATTTAAAATACTCTGTATTATTGTAAATCCAAAATGTATGAATGAATTTGTGTAATTACTAGGTATGTTTTAAACTAAATTCTCTCTATCTCCCTTCTGACTTTCTCGGATAAACATCAAAGGTCAAATAATACATCTTAGTAAAAAGTGCCAACAAGAAATAAAAGTAACTCATCAATAATGTATGGGACCGTCCCTGAAGTTACAATTTGAAATGAATAAAGATTGAAGGTTTCGGCAGGTAACCTGCTTACTGCTCCCTTGGGACAAGGAATAATAAAATTTGTTTTTCTTGTATTCCCTCTGTCCGCTCATTTAGATATGAAAGAATAAGGGGCTGAGATCCTGCGACATGTAGGGAGGGTATCATTTATTCAAGTAGAAACATCGCTCCTTCAGCATTGAGTTTTCTTTAAGGTCAGTAGGGTGGTTTAAATTCTTTGCACAGTGACACGACATGACCAAGGTATAAAAATAATATAAGTGTTAAGAAGAGATTAAGGGCCTCGTTCACTAAGTAAAGTGTTGATTAAAATAGTTACGTCTCAAATAAAGTTAATTAGCAAGTAAAAGCTACGAGTTTATCAAATGATTAGTGCTACTCAAACATCGTGAAATTGAAATTAAAGTTTAAAACGGGTCCACGCGGGCGAAGCGGCTGGCGGTATACTAGTTAAATATTGTGATATAGTTCTCACTCTTAGGGCCTCTTTCACCATCTCCAAGTAAAGTGTTGATTATTTACGTTCCAAGTAAAGTTAATTGCCAAGTAAAAGCTATGAGTACTAGTTAGTTTATCTTATGAATTAGTGCTACTCGAACATCGTGAAATTGAAATTGAAGTTACGGGTGACTTTAACCGACAATTAGCGTACTTGTCACTTTACTGGAAGGTGGTGAAAAAGGCTCTAAGAGTGAATACAAAAAAATTGGTTGTCTCTAAAGTCGGATTACGGACGATAGTTTAACGTGACAACGTCATATCAAAACAATGAAAGCCACATTAACTTTTCACTTCACTTTATGAACAGCTGATGAACGACGCAAGCTGAACACTCAAGTCTCAACGTAACGCTACAAGCGTCAATTGTAACGTACAATGATCGTAACGTACAATGAGTCATCCTTTTTCGTGCGTGCATCTTGATTGTCCCTACTCTAATTAAATAGCTTTTTGTGTATTAGCCATATATGTATCTGATCAGAAAAAGAATACCTAGGTGTACTTATTTTGTACACTAATAAATAACTCGTGTAAAATACAATAATAATCTACGACAAACATCAAATTATGGTTCAGTTCTACGCCTATATTCTGAATCAACACTTGACTTGTCCCTAGGGAGGAGTAACTCTTTGCAAAGCGTTCAAAGTAACAAAGGAATGATAAATAACACCAAAAGAACCATGCTCAGGTCTTTCTGTTTACGCGCGGTCAAAAAAACAAATACTTAGATCGAGATCAGAAACTTGAATGCACCTTTTCATTTTCTGTCTCGGAAGGAATCGAACCTAGAACCCTCGACTTGATTTGAAATTAGCAACAGAAATAAATTAAAAAGAGT
This sequence comes from Pyrgus malvae, assembly GCA_911387765.1. Classification (NCBI taxonomy): domain Eukaryota; kingdom Metazoa; phylum Arthropoda; class Insecta; order Lepidoptera; family Hesperiidae; genus Pyrgus; species Pyrgus malvae. The sequence continues at coordinate 9,448,720 of OU426964.1, forward strand.
ACCAACAAGTAATAAAAGTTTCTTTCATAAATAATATCTGGGACCTTTCTCGGAAATACAATTTCAAAGGAATAAAGGCTAAAGGTTTCGACAGGTACCCTGCTTACTGCTCAGTGTTTTAGGTTTTTTTTGTTTCAAAGCCTCTGAAACTGTAATTATTATATATCCTTCCGCCAGCAGCTTCGCCCGCGTGTACCCGATTAATGGGCCCCGTAGGATAAAAATCATAGGTGTTAGCCAGTGCTTCAACTACGTTGACCCTATTACCCGTTTTCACATAGGAATGAAGCAATTTCGCGCGGTAAAAAGTAGCCTATGTTACTCAGGGTAAATATAGCTTTCTAATGCTGCAAGGTTTTCGAAACCGGAACAGAAGTTTTTGAGTTTATTCATTACAAACATACAAAAATACAAATCTTTCCACTTTATAATATTAGTATGGATAATGACGCTTTACATTTCCCAAACGAAGTTTGCCGTGGTTCTTTTATTATTGTGGTTATAGACAGAATGTGACAGTACATAAAAAACAGAGGGATCACATATATTTTCACTCATCATTTAACTCCCTGTCTCGCAAGAAATCACACTTCTCAACAAAAAAATCCTCTACAACAAAAACATGTTATTAAAGACCGCCAACAAGAAATAAAACTTTCTGTAATCAATAAATGTGTGGATCATTACTTACAGCAACAATTTCAAACGAATAAAGGCAGAAGGAAAGGTTTCAGCAGGTAAGATGCTCTTTTGGGACAAAGGAATAATACAATTTGTTTTTCTTGTATTCCCTCTGTCCGCTCATTTAGATATGAAAGAATAAGGGGCGAAGATCCTGCGACATGTACGGAGGGCATCATTTATTCAAGCAGAAACATCTTTTCTCCAGCTTTGAGTTTTTCTTTTAGGTCAGTAGGGTGCTTTACATTCTTTGCAAAGCGTGCGACATGACAAAGGAACAATATAATGTGCTGTATACAAATATTTCGAGGCTTCGTTACTGTGATGAGAAGAAATAAAAGGTGCTTCAAAAATTCAGTTAAATACATCAGACGCAGTGGGATACTACTTATATTTTCTCTAGACGTCTTATCATAATTGGCCTGGTCTGGAGATGGCTTTAGCGCCATTTAGGTTTCACCCGCGTTAGAAAGGGTAAATAAAATACAGTAAATTATCAATTTTTTATTGTAGTTATGGTTCACTATTTTGGCTATAATGGCTTACACATTTTGGCTATATTAAGTACTTATCGAAGCGCGCATGGCCCGGCGGTTAGCGTAGAACGCAAACGATCTATGCAACTAAGCCAAACGGGCGCGGTCGGGTGTGAGATGGGTGACCGCTAGTGGCAAAAAAAATTCATGCGCGTTACCGTGCTTCGGAGGGCACGTTATGCCGTCGGTCCCGGTTGTTGTCGATAGATAACAGTCGTTAAACCTTGTCGGAGGCCTTATGGGCGGTTTGAAAACATCCGACAGCGGGTTGGCCACTAACCCGCATCTCCACCAACCCGAATTGGAGCAGCGTGGTGGAGTAAGCTCCAGGCCTTCCCAATAATGGGGAGAGAGACCCGTGCCCAGCAGTGGGACGCAAAAAGGGTTGCGGCCAAGTACTTATCTATAAATTTAATCTGTCAATTTATTTCTCCATTACTCTTAAGCCCTCTAGAACAAGATCGAAAGTAAAGCTGTTAATCCAAGATGTAAGCTTTTTAGAGTCACAGCCTGTAAAGTTAAAGGACATTGACTTTTCAAGGGATCTGATAACTTTGCATCAATAAATGCTTGTAAGTCTTGTACGTGAATTTTTTTAGTACAATTATTTTGTTACTTTGAATGTACCAAGAGTTTGTGTAATTTACTATACTGATAAAGAGAAAGTACTGCTATTTACTGGTATCAACGTTTCTTCCAGGAATATGTGTTATTTTCTATACTGATAAAGAGAGAATCATCATTTTACCAAAGGGTAGTTTAGGGTTCCGTACCCAAAGGGTAAAAAGCTACCCTATTACGAAGACTCCGCTGTCCGTCCATCCGTATGAACCGTGATGGTTAGACAGTTGAAATTTTTACTCATTTCTTTCCCCCATACAAAAAACTTGACTTTTTCATAGATAGTAGTACGGAACCAATCGTACGCGGGTCCGACTTGAACTGGGACAGTTTTATGTGGTAAAATAAAGCTATTACGGTGGTTTTACTGGGAAATGTAACGAATTTCTTTGTGCAACTCTTTCATTGCGGACGTAAATTGGATTTCAGGTTGTAGCAACACATTCGTCCGCAGGGCAAATTATATTCGCAGCAAATATCATTTTTGCCGCAGGAATTTCTCTAAGCACTCACGTCGACTTACGACGCCCTAAATAAGATATTAGCTGTTTCGTCTTAAGCGGCTTTTTTATTCATCTACCTATACAATTATTATTTTTTATATATTAATATAAAGCTGAAGATTTTGTTTGTTTATTTGAACGTGCAATCTCAGGAACTACTGGTTCGAATTGAAAAATTTGTTAGAAACCACGGAAGGGCGTGAATAATTTCTGCCGCGCGGGTTATTCGCGCAAGTTATAAGTCTTGACTTATATTACCTGATGTGTGCTTAATTTTACTTTGAAGGCCTCGTCATCCACATATCAGGAAATATTTAGTACGATATAAGGAGTTTTGTTCGTTATAATAAATCATACTAAATGTGAATTGATGATTCACATTTTATTTTCCCTCAAAACCATATATTATTTTGCCACCGATCTATCATATTTGTTGTCGTTCCTTATTCAAAAATATTATTATGACAAGTATGACATATTATAAGAGGCGTCTGTCGTGACTTTTTTTTCGAATGGAGTCTCGATCTTTTGACGATTTTGCCAATGTCAAAGTTATTAAAAAAAATTGTTGAATAAACACGAATATTTCATAGGTGACCCACTATTCTTGTATAAATGGAAAATGTGACAAATGTTGTCTTCAGCAGCATTCATCATCATCAATGCAAACATCATCAGCTTCATTTAGTATACGTATAAACCCAAAAGAATTGCGTAAAAGGTAAATATAAAGAATTTGTTCGTGCAACTCTTTTATTGTGCCTGGTAACACATTCCACCTCAAAGAATATTTTATTTGCGTTTGCGGAATGTTCGGGAATAATTTCTGCTGCGGAAATTTCTGTAATCTCTCACGACTTATAACGGCGAAGATTTTTAGTCCTGACAATATATTCCCTTGAGAAAATTATATTTTTTTTTTGCTAAGGCATAGCAAGAAACGACATGCATGGGTATCATTTCTACATTGGATTTCTTCTAAGCTGTAGGAGTCTAGAACATTTATAGAATCTGTAGAATCAGGTGTTACCTTGCGGAACTCCATTGTTATAAAGGTAAAAACTAGGAGTCTAGAACAATTGAAGATTGACTTACGACAAGAGTAAAATATTACCTCTATTTCACTTTTTAAACGATGTAACATGAATGCGTAATGTAAATGAATGTTTTCTTAAGATACCTATATTATTTAGTGATGTCATGTAGTTTTTATATTTTTCCAACCCCGGATAAAAGTATAGGTACGTAGAATAAATGTAGTACTATCATTGTTACTTGTACATACTTATTATTATGAACTACTAGCCTTCTGCCAGCGACTTCGCCCGCGTAGACCCGTTTTATAGGTTCCCGTAGTATAAAAACCATCCTATGTTCTTTCCCTAGGTCCACTCTATCTGTGTTCCAAATTTCATTAAAATTGGTTCGGTAGTTTAAGCCGGAAAGCGTAGCAGACAGAGTTACTTTCGAATTTATAATATTAAGTAGGGATGAACAGGGTAGCGATAGTTTAAACTACCTACCTAATAAGTTTATCTGGGGATTGAAAAATCGACCGTTAAAGTATATTTTATATTTATAAACAGTTTTCATGACGTTTACAAAATAATAACGGACTCGAATACACGTTAAAAATGCTTTAGCGTCGTATGATATACGACAACAGACAAAACAGTTTTGCCTTATTTGACCAAAATAAGCATATAAAAAAGTATTGCGTAAGATAAATGATAAATGTGACGAATTTCCTCATGAAACTCTTTCTTTTATTATACGCGCAAATTGGATTTCAGGAGCTCGCAGCACATTCCGCCGCAGAACAATTTTTCACTTGTGTTTGCTAAACGGAATGTGTGGGTATCATTTCTACCGCAGAAATTTCTCTAAGCTGCCATGACGACTTACAGGGTACAGTGACTTATCTGTTATTTGCAAAAATAAAACATTTAGAAATTAGGTGCAAAAATAGGGTCTTTATAACAAACTTCATCGAAAAGAAAGAGGTTATCAAATTGTTGTAGGTACTACGTTTATGTGATCTACGTTTCTACGATTACACAAACTCCCAATAACTTAACTGACTTCATCAGTGCACTTTTCAGAATTTCGAAAGTTAGGCCGTGTCTGTGAATACGACTTCAAATTCAGTTTTTAGGAGTTTATGTAATTAGTAAGAAACGTACTCGTACGCCTATGTTTAGTGAAAAAAAGTATTTTTCACTTTCTCTTTCACACGAAGTCGGTTTTTATATTTTTTTAATTAAAAAAAACTATGCTTACATCATAAATTTAATATAGGCTTAGAAAGTTTTAAATATTGCTTATACTGTAAAAGCAAATTTTAACAGTCTTTGAAAATATCACGCGATTACATGCGCGTCTGGGTACTTCAATCACAAGTATGTTTTTATGAAAAAAATATTCGAATTCGAAACATTTCATCTTGTTAAATAGCAATTGAAATTTCATAAATTCATCATTCAAATTGATGACATAATTGCGAGGTTTCAAAGACACTTGTATAAAGAGCACTTTTAAAAAACCTCTCCAAAATCCCGGGACAGAGACTGTTGAAGCGATCGGAGCGTTTCAGCGCAACTCTGCGAGTCACCGCGAGGATGCCCCTATGAGTACAATCAGCGCAAAAGCCGCCGCTTATTTCAATAATACATTTATGAGAGCTTCCTTCGTAGGGCTCCGCTTATTTGAATAATACTCTTATTTCAAACAGACTGAGAGCTTCCCTCGAACGGAGCTTAATGCGCTTACAATGAAATGGTGAAGCATAATATTTTTGTCGTTTATTTCAATTTATCAACAATTTCTAAATTTATATTTATTATTACTTAATTTTAGCACATTACTTCTTACCTTAGCTGTAAGATAGTTCTATCGATATCGAATTATTAAGATGGACTGATGACCTGAAGAAGACAGCGGGTAGTCGCTTGATTCAGAAGGCCCAGGACCGGGAGGAATGGCGAAAGTTAGGGGAGGCCTATGTCCATCAGTGGACTATAAAAGGCTGATGGATGGATGGAATTATTCAGTCAAGTCTTACATATTGCGAACAGAAATTTAATTTCTAGCTTTTATTACTGCATGCTCTCTGTTACTTAAAAAAAATTTTAATGGTTCGCCCTTTGGCCATCAAAAAAACCGTTCCATGGTATTAAATCACAGGGAAAATTTTCATAAATTTGTCGTTCAAAATGATGACATAATTGCGAGGTTTCAAAGACAATTGTACTAAGAGCACTTATGAAAATCCCTCCCGATTCCCGGGAAGCGATCGGCGCGTTTCATCGCAGTTCTGCGAGTCACTGCGAGGATGCCCGTACGGGTACAATCAGCGAAAAAGCTTTCGCTTATTGCCTACTTTTTTACAACCAAATGTCTGAGAGTTTTTCAAACGATAGATTTTTAAACCAGTTTATTGCGCTTACACCGAATTGGTGAACCGTAATTGTTTTGTGGATAAATTCAATTTATCAACGACTTTAACCCATTTAATGGGTCCCGGTAGGATAAAAATAGCATGTGCTATTTCATTGCTATATTAAAATTATAGGCGTTTAGCTAGTTGCTTCAACCGCGTTGACCCTATTACCCGTTTTCACGTAGGAATGAAGCATTTTCCCGCGGTAACGGTATAAGTAGCCTGTGTTACTCAAGGTGAATGTAGCTTTCTAATGGTGAAAGAATTTTTGAAATCGGAACAGTAGTTTTTGAGTTTATTCATTACAAACATACAAAAATACAAATTTTCCTCTTTATAATTTTTTTTTTCAACCTTTTTTATGTCCCACTGCTGGAGACAGGTCTCCTACTCACAAGTGAGAGGGATTTAGGCCATAGTCCACCACGCTGGCCAGGTGCGGATTGGTGGACTTTACTTTATAATATTAGTATAGATATAATTGGTGTAGGTACTTCCAGTTATTGCTGATTTATCATTTTTCTTGAAATTAGCTATCAGGTTAGCATTAGCTAACAGATGTAGGTATTACATTCCTCAGTTGGTAACCAGCTTTCAGCCAATTCTTTTTTGTGTTCCGTGCTTGTGTTACGTGATTTAATTTCTGGGGCTTATAACTTTTTTCTGCTTCCTTTTTCTATGTTACTTACTATTTTACCAGCTATATGTTTAATTGTGACCTTAAAACATACCACTACAATAACCATACGTTCATATCTCCGCATATAGTTGAAAGACCTTATTTTCTTTTAAAACAAATATGTATTGTAAAATGCAGACTTTGGCAAAACTTTAACTACGAGCACTTATAAAAAATACCTTCCAAACTTCGTAATGGAGAGAGTTTTAACAATTGGAGCGTTTAGCAAGTACAATCAGCAGAAGGGAAGCTTATTTTAATAATACTTTTATTTCCAACCAACCGTCTGAAAGCGTTCCTTGAACGATGAAGGTTAAGCCTCTTACAGTGAATTAGTGAACCGTAATGGGTGATTTTTTATTTATTACTGTTACATTTTTTCAAAAGTGTTTTTATTACTGCTTAAGGAATTGTACACACACATGTGTATAATATTTTTATTACTGCTTAGTTGTTAAGGAATTGTACATATTATGTGTGTACAATTCCTTAAGCAATAATAAAAATAATAAATTTATATATTATATGTACATTATCGTATAAATTTTAAATTATAGTAGTTATGCTATAGGTATGCTCCATTTTAAAAACACTTTGATATACCTAGGTATTTCTTACGTATACTTTTTTTCCATTTCTTTATAACCACTATTATTGTTTCCGTTATCTTTATTATACTTGTTGTTATATAGTATTTTAATAGTGAATATAAAATACTATATAACAACGAAATACATAAGTTAATAACAAATAAAATTATTATGACATCATAAAAAATATTGATTAACTTTTTTATAAAAGCATTATGTATGATAACTTTGTAGGTGGTAGAACTATTATGGTTCGCCCAGGAAAAGTACCACTGCCTACTTCTGCCGTGAACCAATTCTGTTGTGTTTTGGTGGAAAGGTGCAGTTGCCGACCACACTTACATGAGGCGACCACCAGCCTCCGGAGTAGCAGCGCAACTGCATACGACCTCAGACAAGACTTACCTATTCTTGCTTGAGGTTGTATGTAGATGTGTATGGGCTGCAGCGACCACTTAACACCACGTGGCCTACATGCTCGTCTGCTACTCCATTAAAAAAACCACTTAATTTTAATAGTAATTCTCTTTTCTTTTATCCCTATTTTGTATTGACTTCTCATATTTTGTTCAAATTAAATTGCGTCATTTTCTTATTTGAAATTATACGTACAAATAAATCCCTCGCAAAGCTCAGCGTATAGAACACTTCAAGAATTGGAGCGTTTAACAAGTACAATCAGGAACAAGCCTCCGCTCATTTTAATAATACTTTTATTTCAAACCGAAGCTTAATACGTTTAGAACGAATTGTTGAACGGAAATTGTTTTTTTTCGCTTAATTCTATTTACTTACTCAATGATTTATGAATACTTATTTGGATTTTTCCATTTCGTTTACGACATTTTTCGCATTTTTGTTTGTTTAGGTGATTCTATTGACATGAAATGTTTGTCGACTTTTTAGAGTTAACAGAATCAGGCGTTACTTTGCGAAACTCCATTGTTATAATATAAAGTTAGGTAAAAACTTATTTGCAAATCCGCATTAAGAACGTATGATGGTGTATACCTTTTCATGCAATAGCACCTCCTTCCCTCCTACATACGAGTAAATATAGTATAATATGTTTAGGTGCTATTGCATGAAAAAGAAAGTTATGACTTTTCAGAGTATTTTAGAGGTTTTTAAGTACCTAAATATACTTAACTGGTTTACGATAAAAGGAGGATCATCAATACCTATACATGTTCTAAATAAGCTTCCGTATGGTAAGAAATCCGTACTAATATTAAAATCAGCCAAGTACGAGTCAGACTCGCGCATGAACAGTTCAGTATTTGTTGTTAAAGCGGGAATAGAAATACATCATCTGTGAAATTTTCGAATGTCATGGTATGTCATGATGACAGACAGGTGGAAGCTAAGTAATAGGGTCCCATTGGCTCCCTTCGGGTACGGAATGGTAAAAAAAACTAGCTTTTAGTGGCCGCCGCTCTGCCCGCTACACGTTTTTCGTAGAAATGAGGTATTTTCACCGGTTAAAATAAATATATGAAAATGTGTTTGTGTATGTCCATCTTTACTGTCGCAACGGTACTATAGATTGACATGATTTTTGTGTATAGATAGTTGGGGGTTAGTCCGTTTAACATATTAACTGGAAAAAATTCTAGCCGGAATAAACAGACAGAGAGACCAAAAAATGTAAAAAAATATTATTTTGGTATAAATACGATACATACATTCATATTCATGTAGTAAAAAGCGGTATTTTAATGTTACAAACAGACACTCCAATTTGTACAGATTTTATATATTATAGAGTTCATCTTATATGTATATAAAATTCTCGTGTCACAATGTTAGTTACCATACCCCTCCGAAACGGCTTGACCGATTTTCATGAAATTTTATATACATATTCAGTGGGTCTGAGAATCGGCTACTATCTATTTTTCATACCCCTAAGTGATAAGGGTGGCCTACCCCAAACATTTAAACGCCGTACGGAGTTCGCGGGGTCAGCTAGTCTTATATATAAAATTCTCGTGTCACAATCTTAGTTACCATACTCCTCCGAAACGGCTCGATCGATTCTCATGATATTTTGTGTGCATATCGGGAAGGTCTGAGAATCAGCTACTATCTATTTTTCATCTCCCTAAGTGGTAAGGGTGGTCAACCCCAAACATTTAAACGCGGCACGGAGTTCGCGGGATCAGCTAGTATATTTGTATAATAAATCGCATTGATTAAAGAGTTCAACCAGCGGTCTAGGTTAGGGCAGCGGTATGTGCCGTGTGCGTGGCCACACGCCAACGTAACCAGGCGTGCCCGTCTCTAATGTACACCGCATCGACTCGACGTGGTGTTTCGAGCTTTCGAAAGTGTCAAACCATTCGTTCTTGAGTATATCCGCATAGCTGTGATAAGGAAGAAGCTCATTGCATTGTGGCTGCGATTACGCCGGCGAGCGCTACTGTCGCTATGTAAAATTAGAGAATACCTACTTATTTTGATTTCCGTAGCCGTGTCGACGCCGCAATCTACGTAGCCTTAGTGAATAGCGCTGGAGTAGTAAGAATGGAAGGTGCCTCTTCGGATGATGGACGCTTTTTGGGACGCCGCGTACGGACGACCGGTGCGTTTCACAGGAAATCCTGCAATCATCTCCTAAGGCAGGCTACCGAGGGAGTTATAGAGTAGTGCCTGCGCCGGGTACATTTAGAAGGTTCCCCGCAATACATCTTTTTTAAATTATGATGGTATTGTAATAAATAGTAAAAAACTTTTTAGGATTTTTTTATTTGGACTACCCGTATGGCACACCCGTATGACCACACAGATGAAGTGCAGATTGACTTGGGTTCGATTTCTAGCTGATTAAAAATCGAAATCATTAATTTAGACATATTTTCTTGTTCTATTTTTTGAGTATTGTAAAGACACTCACAATCCTCAAAACACTAGTTATCCTGACATTGGACTCTGAGTGTAAAGCATCAATTCAATAAGACGCCACCAAGTTTCAAATAAAAGTGTACCACCAAAAAAACATTTTTTTATAAGTTTTATAAACATGTACTATCTGTATTTCTTTCTATACGTTACGGCAATGATTAGTTCAACTCTCTTCCAACGCTTAGCATAACAGGGTATAAACATGAAGATGTTGTAGCTATTTCGCAGTATAACGACCGATCCGAGCCCTTTTAATGAACCGAGCGAGCGTTCCCGGCGTAAAGCCAGTTTAAAATAAACGAGAGTTAAATGTGTTGAAGTTTATTATTTTCGACGGTGTTTTTCGACAGTTCGTATACAATAAGTAAACTATCAAGTATTTTTTTAACCCAAAACACTTTTAAGATAATATTTTATTCCAGTCAAACGTGGACGATAAAGACACGCTTCAATTATTAGAAAACTATAGCTATATTAAAAAAAACACATTAAAATTCAGTAAAACTGATACTGATACAAATACTTTCGAGTCCGCGTGTATTGTTTATAATAATCTGCAATTATAAAAAAAACATTTTATATATTACTACCTTTCCGCTTGCGACTTTGCCTTCGTAGGCTATAAATATTTTCCCCGGATAAAAAGTATCCTACGCCACTTTGTAACCCCCCAAATATCTATGTACAAAATACTATTATTAGTATGGATTTACATGCCATAAAATGTTTGAGTTACGTCGTTCTATTACAGTAAGGATGCAAAAGCAAAACAAAAAGTTTTTTAACCCATAGAATAAACGTATGTTAAATAAAAATGTACTTTAACATTATAAAAAAATATTTATAAATTATAAATACTAATATCTATTTCTTTCCAAACGTTACGGCAACATTGCTTCAATGCTCTCGCAACGCTTAGCATAACAGGGTATGAAGACAGCCATTTCACGGTATAACGACCGATCTGTGGGCTCTAATGAACCAGGCGAATATAGCCTGGGTAGTCAGTATAAACGAGAGTTAAATGTGTTGAAGTTTATTATTTTTGACGAGATGTTTCACTTCGTATAGCATTAACCGCGGGGTTAATTTATGAAAACGAGATAGTTTAGGAAATAAGCAGTCGGGAAATAGTTCTTAAAACGAAATAATAACAAAAAGGAATCTTTTTTTAAGAATGAACTTTTAATAGGTATTTATTTATGAAGCGGAACAGTAGCTGTTATGATATGACATCGCATGGATATGTAAACAAACAAGCAATTTGTTTACATTTCAGCGTTTTCGTTAAAAAATGCGCGAAGTTTAAAAGAGTTTTAAACTTTTTAGAATTTCAATGCATATTTAGGCCACTTATGGATTCAATAAAAAATGTATATTTTTGTGATACATGCCCTGTATTTTTACTTTATGGCCAAATTGAAACATTTTACAAAAATGTATGAATATCCCTATTCTGAAAAGAGACGCTTGCAAAATAGTGGAGCTTTAAAAAGCGATATCAATAGGTAATTATTTTGTTCAATATTTTACTAGCCTAGATTCAGTAAATTATAACTTTGTTGTGAAAATTACATTTAATACTTGCGTAATTAAAGTGAATCATTTTATCTGATTCGATAATTTGAGAAACCCATATTTCAATATGAACGCAGAATCCTTTTTTTGATAATTAAATTTGGGCAAACAGGGATAAATTATGTACAAAATGGATTACGTACATTTCCATCATTTTAAATGAAATGTTGGGCCGAAATTGTGATTAGCAAAAATCGAACTTGAATATTCTGTCAATATTAATAGTACACTGGTCCTATCCTAGGTGATGTTATCCTAGGTGATGAAGGAAATGATCTACGGTATCACCTTCTTGATCGTAGAAGGCGACTAAAAGGGAATTACTGTGCGTGCGGGTGGCGACAATGGGAGCTCGAACCGTCCAGCCAGTGACCCCGGAAAGTTCGCGATTGCGCGTGGCTGCACGCTGTCGTAAGCAACTGAGTGTGTAGGACGTCGCTCACTCAAGACAGGCCGGTTAGGAGCTCGCACATGGAGGATACCGGTGCGTCCCACTGGTGATCCCGGAACCCTCCCTAAGCATTCAGGCAGACCACCGAGGGGTTTTTAGTGCGGTACAATTCCCGCATTATCCAGGTCCAATCTGCCGGGTATCTTTTGAATGTTTCCCTCTGATAAAAAAGGTAACACTGGAACAGCAAGGTAGAGTAACTTACAGTACTCCTCACATTTGGAGAGAGAAAAAGCAATGGGACGCAGAATACCCGTAAATCAATAAACATACACGTAAAAGTTTCTAAAAGCATTTCAACCTCCTACTCGTATTTTAATTAACGACCAAATTGTTTGCCCTTGAAGAATGAACTTTTCTATACCCATATGTCTAGGCTGTATTTGTGTATAATAATAATGTGTGTGTAATAATATAATAATAATATCACAAATGAAAATATACAAAAATTAATAACACTGGCTCTTTGATTTCAAATGTGCTCCGTTTTTCTGAGATACCTAGATTTATCTCAGAAAATTGGAGCACATCGCACATCGGTACTAAATAAGAATTTTAATACATATTATCTAGTTACAATCTCATTATGTCAAGAGTTCTTAACACAACTTTTAGTAGCTATTATTTACCAATAGAGCAATGGTTTTATTATGGTATAATAACAACACTACAGACATTAGTCACGCAAAATAATATAAGCTGCCATAAATATTTCATTGCTCCTATCTGTGACTTATATAAAAGAACAATATCACATTAGAAATAATATTTTGTACATAATCACACATAAAATCTAAACGACATTGTAATTTGGCTAATAAACTTACTATTACATAGTTATGGCTCATAAATATTTTTTTGTTATTTATAACAGCTATAATAAAGTACATATACCAGAGAGTAGGTACCTACTTAAAAAAGTAGAGTGCTTTTGGTGGTAGAACTTTCAAGGTTCGACTGGAGAAGTACCACCACTACAGCTAATTCTGCGCTGGAGAAATTTGAAAAGGTACAAATCTTCCGAGTTTTTTCTCTTAGCTCTACATCAAGCCCAAACGGGCACCTAAAAGTGATGACCCCGAAATCATGACATTCATTTGCCGCTTATTTCGTATTCATTATATGATTTTTTTCCTATTAAGACGAACATTAGCCCCCAGAGTAGCAGCCCCACTGCTTGCTACCTCACGCAAGACTAGCTCTTTGCTTTCATGGGAGAAAACATTTAACATGACTACATGCTATTGTGATGAAATCAAACATCTGTGATGGGTAATTAAAAAATAATGTGTAAGTTTCATGAAACAATATTTTAATATCAGTCTCAAATAGTCAACAACAAATATTTTCGCGCATTCTTTTATTATTTTTTTCATGACCGTTCCATTTTCAAAAATACGCGTTATCATTTTTTTATGATGACGCTATCATTAGAATGTTCCAATAGTATAGTTTGAATGTTAAAACTATACTGCCACAGTCAATTAAATAATATAAAATACTTCTCATTAAATTAACTAATGTCAATAAAAAAATGCTTATCAAATCATTAAACTAGTTACTTATTCCATTTAAATAAAAAATAAAAAGGTGTTATTAATTAAAACATGTGTCTTACGTCACAATTTCATAAATTGAAGATAAAACAATGTAAATATTAATTATAACTACCCAGAAATACAAGCAATTCGGTTTCCAATATCAATTGTTATATTTATCGCGTACTGTACTGTATCTGTACTGAATTTCGGCTTATTGTAATTTCATAAATGGTCTTGGTAATTATTTTTAGAAATATTACCTCATTTACATGTTCTACGTGTGTATAATTGCTACGTTGAATTGTATCACGAGCTCTTCGAACAGAATTCAATTGTGTTTGCCCACGCACCCTAAACTAGATTGTTTAGTATTTGTAATGAAAACACAGTTAGACATTATCCCTACTTAATATTATAAATTCGAAAATAACTCTGTCTGTCTGTCTGCTACGCTTTCACGCTTAAACTACTGAACCAATTTTAATAAAATATGGAACACAGATAGAGTGGACCTTGGGAAAGGACATAGGATGGATTTTATCAAACGGGAACCTATAAAACGGGTACACGCGGGCGAAGTCGTTGGCGGAAGGCTAGTGTATTATACGTATTAGTTGTACATTTAAATTATAATTTATATTCAATTTAAAATCACAAAAAATATCTCTAAATTTTCTTATTACTTATTCGATTTACTAACTAACTGAAATACTAACTTTTGACCTCGAACAAGCGCATAAATAAAAACAGTTGTTAACAGAGTAAACCTATTATAGTTTCTTTTTACTAATTCTTAGTAAAATAATTGTCAACGAACACAAATTATTCCTGTTTTTAATAGTAATATTCTGCTGCTTAGAGAGCAGCGATAGCCGAGTGGTAAAAGAGAGCAACGATGGCCGAGTGGTAAAAAACCGCGGTCTTCGATGTGACCGATCCCGGGTTCAAATCCTCGGCGCGCACCTCTGACAAAGAAATTAGTAATGTGCGCATTTATCGCTGCTCCACGGTGATGGAAAATATCGTGATATTTAATTGATTACGATGTTCTCCATCACCGTGCAATCATGAGATCAATTCATAATTTCTCGATAGCATGACGTCCACCAATCCGCACTTGGCCAGCGTGGTGGAGTATGGCCTAATTCCCTCTCTCTTGTGAGTGGTGACCTGTGCCTAGCAGTAGGACATAAAAAAAGGTTGAAAAAAAAATCTGCTGCTTTATTATTTCGACTTCAGAATTCAGCGAAGATTGAAAAAATCATAAATGCTGTCTTTGAAAACGCTCATGAGGAAGGTCCCGTGCCCACCAGTGGGGAAAAGGGGTGCAGCCACGTATGTGATGCTTGTGGAAATATGTGGAACTCATCGCATTGTTACTTTTATTTCTAAGAACCCAACCTTTGTTGGTAAGTTTTTAAACACTATTTTAAAGGTTAGGTTCCTTTAGGATTCATTTAACTGAATGTAAAGTACGTGTTCCTTTGTATTCCAGGGTTTTTCATTCATGTAAGATTCTTCAGTTTACCTATTCAATTTGGTTTGATTTGTCAAACTATCTCGGAGACTCATCCCTAGATCTGGAGCCTGACGCCCTGGTGGTGCAGGAATCTGTGGTCTCCGTGATAGAAACCTTGTGCTGTCTCTCCCGGGGATAAGACCTTGAAGGAGGGAAGTAGGAGTAATATCTTAAATTTTAATTCCATTTCTAAACAAATAAAAAACAGTTCTTTTAGAATAAGTACTTCACCAGTTTGTTGTATTAAATACCTGTAATCTAGGGTGTCAGAAAGAGCTAGAGGTTATTTAAATGTATTAATTCTGTATAACCTTACAGAGGCAACTGTTCAGGTTGGAAAAAAAATTGGGTGCTTTTATCATTTCGAATGATATTGGTGCCACTAATATTACCTTATTTAAATTTTCTACAAGTGTGTAATTGGTTCTACAAAATGGATATTCGATCAAAATTTGTATTCGCATACTGAAAGTCAATTATTTTGTTTTTATATTCAAAACCTAGGCATAATACATAGGCCTAACTTATATAAATTATCTGACAAGTTTAATTATGACCACGAAATGTTTGTAAAATCTCAAAAACATACCTACATCAAAACTATTTACAAAAATTAAGTTTTTAACAAAAAAAATAGAACCGACTTCAAACGGTAAAAAATAAAATTGTTCAGTACCTACTTCTTCTTGCTTATGGTAATGACTCTTAAAACTATTTTTGAAGTCGGGCCCTTACTAAAATGTCGTACCATTCGTTCTAAATGGGCACCGACAGTACAGACAGTGGGACAGTACCTACTTCTTCTTGATTATGGTAAGGACTGTTAAAACTATATTGGAGTCGGTGCCCATTCAGAACGAAAGGTACACTATATTTACTAAGACAGGACATTTTACTAAGGGCCCGACTTCAAAAATAGTTTTAAGAGTCATTACCATAAGCAAGAAGAAGTAGGTACTGAACAATTTTATTTTTTACCGTTTGAAGTCGGTTCTATTTTTTTTGTTAAAAACTTAATTTATTTCACTCTTTTTAGTAATTTTAATAATTCTGCACATATGTATAAGTATAATTGGAATTTTTTTCAGTTAATTTCTAAACGTTAAAGAGATACCTTTTATAATCATGTTTATCTAATAGCCATCTTATACCCTGAAAGAATACTACTATAAGTCCACCTGAACGTATAAATTAATGAAAGAATTTGTTCTCAGCTCCTAACCGTTAAGGAGTTGTACCTTCAATCATCAGTTTAGCAACATGAGGTGATTATTCACGAGGACACAAATATTTGTATTATGTTAAAAAATATGACTAAAAGAATGTGTGTGCCTATTAAGTTTCAGTGTTTCCCTCGATTTCCCTAATATCACATCATCAGATTTTGCCATGTTGACAGTTGGACCACCTCAGAAATGTAAGATTTCCAACAAAAAACCATTTATTGAAAGAATTTGCTCTCAACTCCTAACCGTCATAGTACCTTCCATCATCAGCTCAGCAACATGATATGATGATAATTATACACAAATACCTGTTTTGCTTTAGGAAAAATATGATAATCATTTGTTGTGCTATAAAATTTGAATGTTCCCTTCGATTTCTCTGGGATACCATCATCAGACTTTGACTTGGTGATAGTTGGACTACCTCAGAAATGCAAGATTTCGAACAAAAAACCATTTATTGAAAGAATTTGCTCTCAACTCCTAACCTTCGTAGTACCTTCCATCATCAGCTCAGCAACATGCTATGATGATAATTATACAAAAATGCCTGTTTTGCTTTAGTAAAAATATGAAAATCATTTGTTGTGCTATAAAATTTGAATGTTCCCTTCGATTTCTCTGGGATCCCCTCATCAGACTTTGACTTGGTGACAGTTGGAACACCTCAGGAATGTAAGATTTGGAATAAAAAACTATTTATTGAAAGAATTTGCTTTCAACTCCTCACTGTTGCAGTACCTTCCATCATCAGCTCAGCAACATGAGATGATGATTACTATGCACAAATATCTCTTATGCTTCAGAAAGTATAAGAAAATCAATGTGTGTGCCTATAAAATTTGAGAGTTCCCCTCGATTTCCCTGGGATCCCATCATCAGATCCTGATTTGGTGACAATGGGACCACCTCGGGAGTATAAGCATATGAACAAAAAAAGAATTTTGAAAATCGGTCCACAAACGGCGGAGTAATCGGTGAACATATATAAAAAAAAAAAAAAAATACATACAGCCGAATACAGTACCTCCTCCTTTTAGAAGTCGGTAATAATAAATTACAATTAATCATTAACGCAAATTACTTCGGTTTTCAATATCAACTATGATGACTCATTAAGGTATCCGCACAATCATTGTTTTAACAAATTATTGTTCCATGAATATTATCGTATGCTAATTATTGTGCTCGCAATATTTTCGCTCATATTTTCAAATGATATTGTAGCAAAATCAACAAACTAGCAGCCGCCAGCAACTTCGTCCGTGTGGACTTTGGTATTAGTCATAGTATGATGTTATATAGCTTAAAGACTTCCTCGATAAATGGACTATCCAACACATAAAATTTTTTCAATTCGAACCAGTAGTTCCTGAGATTAGCGTATGTTAAATCATAATTCGTAGATCTTCGTTCAAAATTCAATTGTTTGGGCTTGCGTTACCTAAACAGAAATTATTTCAATAATATGTGCTCAAAAGCTCATTTTATTTATGGTTTGTAATACTAGTTATGTCATAGATTTTTTATGACTTTGACTATCGTAATATATACAAAAAATCTATGAGTTATGTATAAGCAGTGTACGCAATAACATTTATTTATCTAAATGCGATGGTATTAGTAGCCACAGAAAAATTAAAAGTGACGTAGCTGCAGTGACGTAAACCTGCTTAAAAAGCGTTTCCGTATTATACGCCATTTCGCGCCGAAAACTTGAGTCGATACCATGTTGTCATGTAATTCATACCAACGTATTTTTTTAAACGTAAACGATCGTTTCGGAATAAGTGCGCTTCCTTTTATTAAACTGATTTATTCCTGACTGACTTCGATGAGATTATAAGCGATTCACTTAAACGCTACTACGAGTTACGTGTGACAGACAAAGACATTATTTTTTGACTGTCATAAAATTTTGTATTACGTAACTATAAAAAAGTTATAAATTCTCTCATAATTACCAATAACTTTTAATTGGGCCTACCGCTGGCTTTCAACTTAATACCCGAATGGCTGCAACCCTTTTTGCGTCCCACTGCTGGGCACGGGTCTCTCCCAGTTATTGGGGAAGCCTAGAGCTTACTCCACCACGCTGCTCCAATGCGGGTTAATACCCGAATATTAATCTTTAATTAAATATTTAGCAACACAACAATTATTCGCTAGTGTGGACCATTTTATGGGTCCCCGTAGGATAAAAAATAGCCTATGTGCTATTCCAGGCTATATCTTTAACTTTCTTCCATCCGTTTGAAATATGACGTAAGACGATAAATTGCTTTATTAAAATCATAGGCATTTAGCCAGGTGATTCAACGTGGACCCTATTACCCATTTTCCCGTAGGAATGAAGCATTTTCCAGCGGTAAAAATAATGTCGACTTCTAATGGTAATTTTTTTTCAAATCGGTTCCGTAGTTTCGGAGCCTATTCAATATAAAGAAACAAACAAATCTTTCCTCTTTATAATATTTATGTGTATTATTTGTGAATGAACAAATTTTGACCTGCTTACTTTTAGAAAGAGGCATGTAGGGCTGTACAAATCAAAACCCCATAGTTTCATTTGTTTTGAATTCACAACGAAATGTTATATAATACAATCCAAAGAAAAACAGTCTGCGAAAAGTTTTCATTAATTCGTGTATTTAATGAAAAAAATTCCTTTTTTATACAATTGTAATAAATCCTACCTTGTCGTTGACATTCAATGTTATTTGAGATGAAAGGTACGTCACCAACAGAGAGCGACTCTATAAATTCTGTATTTTATCTTATCTTTTATAACATTATTTAGCGAAGTTTCGATATTTTTATAATTTTTTTGAGTTAGCGTAGGTACTTTACTTTCATAAAGTAGATAATATTCGGATAATAATATAGTTATTATAATATTTATATACGTTCTCATTAAAATTACGAAAATATATATACCAAATTATTTACAGAATACATTTTTACCTTGTTATACGATGTCTTTTAAATGTATTAAGTAGTGTGAGTAAATTTTTTTTGCTACTTACAATTAGCAAGTAATTTTAAGTTACGCTGCGTTTTATCATAGTTTCATTATATTCGTGACGTAGTCAAAGTCATATATACCTATTCATTTTACGTTTCACGATTTTTATTAATAGATATTCAGAATTATTTAGAGGTCAGAATTATTTTCTGTTGGAGCAAAAGGACAAAAGTACTTAAGTGTAAATTAAAAACCTAAAATACCAAGCATAAAGATGAACAACCGTTGTAACTTTGACAATTGTTTAAAACAATTGATTTTCTTGGTTTATTTTTAAGCAAAACTTTCATTGACTTAGTGTTACTTAACAAAGCCTTTTGAAATACCAAGCCCCCAATTAAAAAAAATGTCACAAAAAATAAAAAAGGCAACTTGCCTACTTGAGGTTTGAACCGGGGTATCTAGCTCCGTAGTCAGCTTTTGTAGCCATTCGACCAAGAAAGCTTTAATTCCATTGACGAAATTTTTATAGAGGTCTTTCATATTTCAAAGGTATTAGATAACGTGTAATACACACTAGTAATTAAAACTTTTATTAATTCGTTATTTTGTCGTTATTACAGCAACCAATTATACAAATGAAATCGGCCTACCGGTAACACAGTCCCTACATTGTTTGACGAATGGCCAAAAAGATGGAATATGCAAACAAATTACCTCTCGTTATTTCTCCACACAAAAAGGTTACAAAACTCAGAAATTCATGTATATGTATGCATATTCACTTAATAACGTAATTATTTTATTTTCGAGGAGTTATGTGATATTTACTGTTTTTAATACGCTTTTATTAGCATGACCTGTATGTATGTATGTATGAATGTATGTATGTAACGGAATCTTTTAACTTCATTTTTACTTACTTCTAGGCGTCAGATTAACTTGAAAATTTGCACAGAGGTCAAGGGCCGACAACAATACAATAATCTTTTAACTTTATATTAAAATCTTAACTAGGCTCATCAGGATAAAAAAAATATACGACTGGCGGCTGATAAGTTCGCGGCCTAAGGTACTTAATGAAAATTTGCACACGTGTCAAGGGCCGATGACAATGCAATAATATGAAAATGTATTTTACTGTAAAAAAAGCGTGGGGTGGTTTTCAAGATACTATTGACACCATGATCCCCACGCTTTTTTACAGTAAAATACATTTTCTTTTTATTTTTAACTTTTTAGTTCGTATTTTCACAAAAGCGTGTTTTTTAGTTTTTTAAACTACATTATTTATTTTTACTTTATTGTTTAAACTGAAATAACTAATGAAGTTTACTCCATATGTAAGAGTTGGCTGAACAGTTTTCAGTATGGCTAGCTGGCTGCAACCCTTTTTACATCCTACTGCTAGGCATGGGTCTCTGCCTATTATTGTTTTTTTTATATAAATAAACCGAACAAAAAGGCAGACGGGCCGCGTTGTGTTAAGCGATCACCGTCGCCTATGGACACGGGCAACCCCAGGGGAGCCACCCGAGCATTGCCGGCTTTTGAGGAGACCTTTTTTTACAGCTTTCTTGAAGAATCCCATGTCATAGTCCACTGGAAATGCCTCAGCTGGAAGGTTGTCCCATAACTTACACGTCCGTGGTAAAAAGGAGCGTGCAAAGCGGACTGTGGAGGACCGCCACGAGTCCAGATGGTGTCGGTGGAACTTTAACCTTCGACTGGTAGTGTAATTATGAAATGGTGACGTAGGCATCATTTTGAAAAGTTCCTCAGAGCACTCACCATAGTAAAGTCGGTAGAACACGCAGAGCGAGCAGTGCGAGAGTCTCTTCGCAAGCTAAGCGGTTCTAACTTGTCAGTCAATCTTGGGTCATTGACGATTCGGACTGCCTAGGTAGGTAGGCCTGGAGCTTACTCCACCACGCTGCTCCAATGTAGGTTGGTGGAGATGCGGGTTTGAGGCTACTTGAGGCCGCTGTCGGTTGTTTCCATACAGCCTATAATGCCTCCGATAAGTTTTAATGAGTGTTATCCATCGGTAACATGCGTTCATTATCAATACCTAAACCAAACACTGGGTTCGGTATAGGTATTGATAAATACACAAAGCTATGTTATTTTATTTTAAACATTACATTAAATTATATGAAATCATACAAAAATGTGCATGCAAGATGAAAACCTTCCTAAACAACTGAAAATAAATGACCCGACTCTTTAGACTCAAAACATTTATCTCTCTCAATTAATTAGTCTCGAATAGGGTTTCAAACACAATTCCTACATCAAAATTTATCTAAATAGACCACGATATTCGATAAACTTCAAAGTAAGCTATTCGTTTTTGAATTTTTTATTCCATTAAACATAAACAAAACCGATACACGTTAGAAATTTGAAACTTTTATAATTATCCTTACTACAGCAACCAATTATCCCTACTAATATTATAAATTCGAAAGTAACTCTGTCTGACTGTCTGTCTGTCTATCTGCCACGCTTTCCCCCGCTTTTCCCCCTTTTCCCCCTTAAACTACGGAACCGATTTTAATGAAATTTGGAACACAGATAGAGTGGACTTTGAGAAAGGACATAGGATGGTTTTTATCCTACAGGAACCTTTAAAACGGGTCCACGCGAGCGAAGCCGCTGGCGGAAGACTAGTTATTAAATACTAAGTAAATATATTCAACGTACCAGAAACAGAGTCACTATATTGTTTGACTTGTACTGCGAAACTCACACAATTAGTTTCAGCTGTATGTAATGACCTTAACATCAAATACGAAAACATTTTGCCTCTCGTTATTCCTCAAACCGGAAAATGTAACAAAACTCATGAACTCGTGCAGAGGAGATGATTAAATCATGTCGTATGGCTTTTTAAATATAAAAAAAGAACACATTAAACATTATGTACAGATATTTTTTTCGATTTGTGAGACCTCAAACGATGACGACTCAACCTCTTTCAATGAATCAAATTCTTGTCCTGATTATTTACAAAATTTATCAGTGCATTCAAGAATAAAAACCTCTCTAAGCACTTCTCTACAATATTCAATTAAACATGAACGAAAGAAATGCCAAACGTCTGCTCAGCGTCAGATATTTGTAACTTCTGTTATTATTATTATTATTGTAACAATAGCCAATTACTTAAATTAAATCGATCTACCGAAAATATTTTCTTCATACTGTTTGACTGTGAAACTTACAAATTAATTAAAATGGAGGTTAATGACTCCTAAACACGGAATACGAAAACAATTTACTACACGTTATTTCTCTAACAAAAACACAGTTCTTGTTATCTTACAAACTCACAAAGTTATGTAACTGAACATATTGTGTTTATTAAACTTAATACAGGTAAAAATAATAATATAATAGATTTTTTTTAAATTTAGTTATAACAGGCTCAACTTTACCAATATTAATAAATATTCTATGTATTCAGAGTTAAATATTCAAATTGACAGAAAACTACTGTACAGATTAATGCTGATAAATTCTGGTATACTATTAATTATTTCCAAAAATGTACTTACTCTAAAATATAAATCAGTTTATTTAGATTAACACGACTAACTCAAATTATTCATATTGTTTGGTATAAATAAATTCCTTAATGAATCTATCTATCCCGTACTCTCATCTTTACGATACGCCTAAATGCATTCAAAAAGCACAAAAAGAAGTAAAAACTAAAATTATTCGATTCGATAAGCTATCGATAAAATAAGAAGATTGAAAACTATACCAATTTAGTAGTATTAATAATTATTTATTTATTTGATTGTTTGTTTGTTGTTATTAATATATACAAATAAATAAATTTGGAGTGTCTGTTTGTAATATTAAACTAACCGCTTCTTACTACATGCATATGAATGTGTATACGGTACATATATCATTTTTTTTACAATTTTTGTCTGTCTGTCTGTTTGTTTCGGCTAATCTCTGAAACAGCTGGACCGATTTTGACGGGCCTTTCACTGGCAGGTAGCTGATGTAATAAGGGGTAACTAAGGCTAATTTTATTTTAGTTAATTTAATTTTAGAACTAAAGGACGAAGTCGCGGGCGGCTGCTAGTCCTAAATAAAATTAAGTTAATTTAATATACATATATATTATACACTATATAGTGAGTATTTGCAAGGTAAATTCTAAGTCAGCTAATTACAAAACCAAATATACCACTATTTTTAAGACCTTGAATGAATCTGTGTTCAAAGTAAATAAACTAAATAAATAAATAAATAATTTGTTTCTCAACTTGATAATATTCAGTGAATATAAAGTAAATACATAGTACACAATGGGAATAGACGTTTGATACCAAATGGAAGGTTTTGCTTATTATCGTTAAAACAGCAGCCAATTAGACAAATGAGTTCGGTCTACCGGGAACACAGTCCCAAACTTCCAACACCGCTTGCCTTATTCGGCGAAACTCACAAATTAGCTGAGGCGTAGTGTAATAACTCCTAAATAATGTTATTACAAGTAACAATTTGATGCTCGTTATTTCTGCGTAATACAAAAAGACAACATGAATGGGAAAATTATGTAAATGGAAACGTATTTTTAGGGTTGAAATAACGAAAATAATGATAGATTGGAGATGATTTATCTTCCATATCTACGAGCCAAGGGCGAGGACCAAGTGCGCATTTGATTAGGGTTCCGTAGCCAAATGGCAAAAAACGGAATTATATATTCGTCATGTCGGTCTGTCCGTCCGTATGTCACAGCCACTTTTTTCTATAAGAATTATACTGTCGAAACATGGTAAGTAGATGTATTCTGTGAACCGCATTAATATTTTCACACAAGAATGGAAAAAAAAACAATAAATATTGGGCTTTCCCCATACTAAGAATTGAAACTGTTTTTTTTTTAAATAAAACCCACGTATGATCTATGATTACTGATGACTGACTTTACCTATTATTACTCGTCCAGTTTCACAGAAACTGGCAAAAACGTGATGCAAAAATTATACTTGACGCTGGCAATATGCAGAGAATGCGAAGCCATAATTGAAGAAAAAAAACCTATTAGAATATTTTACGTTTATTTTATGTATTAGATAAAAGTTAAATAGAAGTAGGTATTTCAAATTAACTAAGTGTTAAGTGTGACTTTTACGGTTTGCTGACTTATATTATGAATTTATGACTCTGATAGTAATTTGTTAACTAAACACGTATTATATTACGTACAAACAGCAAAAATCATATCAGTTTATCTCATCTATAGATAGGTCTTTAAAAATGATATTGAAGTTTCTAATATAATTTTTGAAGTGAAAACTTCTTTAGCGGCGTTGAGCACTTTTGCGGGATGGGTAAAAACTGTGAAACTCGCGTCAGGTCACGTGTGCTGATCGAAAAACCGTAAGATGAAGGGGTAACAGCTGATGACGGCTTGACTGTCTATACTTGTAAAATTCGTTTATATTAAGTATTTAAAATTAAAATATGGTCATTGAACAAAGTGCATCTATTAATTAAAAAAGGGAAGAAGAAATAGTGAAAGAAAATGAGTGAGTACTTTATAAAAATACTAGATAGAAATTAATAGGTACTGATAATTCAAGCAATTCGTGCGGAATTATTCCCTAACGATTCCAAGACATCAAAAATGCACAACGTTAATGTTTTTACTTCTGCCGGCACTCCCGGAGTGCAACCCGTTTTTTTTTTAAATAGTATCTTTATTTATTAGTTACTAGCCTTCCGCCAGCGGCTTCGCCCGCTTGGACCCATTTTATAGGTTCCCGTAGGATAAAAACCATCCTATGTCCTTTCCCAAGGTCCACTCTATCTGTGTTCCAAATTTCATTAAAATTGGTTCATTAGTTTAAGCGAGAAAGCGTAACAGACAGACAGTTACTTTCGAATTTATAATATTAGTAGGGATAGAGGCCGCCCGCGACTTCGTCCGCGTGGATGTTTGATTGTTTGAACACGCTAATCTCAGGAACTACTGAAAAATTATTTTTGTGTTGAATAGTCCAGTTATTAGGGAAGGCTATAACCTATATAACATCATGCTATGCGACATTAAACTCCTCCAACGATGTATTCTGTGCTCCAACGCACACACGCACACTGTTTTGATAGATATGATCTTTGACGTTAGGAACACACCTACATTGCTTAGACAACAGTGAGTGCTTGTAATTTAATATGAACTTTATACAATAGCAATAAAGCTCAAATTGACTACGTTTTAGTTAGAAAACATTTGTATGGGAAAAAGAAAAGGGCTGTTTTTATGGTTTTTCCGGCAATTATTCGAATTTTTCTCGCCGTACAAACCATCCTTGAACTTCAACGAACATTTAAAAAAAACAATTGGCCAAATTGGTCTAGGCGTTGTTGAGTTATGCGCTTACCAACACATTTTGCGATTCATTTTTATATTATAGATCAAGAGGGGAATATAATATTTATAATATTATAATATTAAACAATTGTTCGATCGTAGCAGTATCTAATGCTTCGTGTCATGGGTCGTGCAAAATATGTTTTAGGGAAAACCCATAGCGAATAACCGCCCACAAGCCGAAGTCAAATGATAAGCGTTATCAATTGTGGTTGACCATTTGAATCCATAATTAACAATTTTTTACAGTTCATGTGAACTTGACGTAAGTATATACTGATAATAAATCATATAAAAGCCGATTCACCGGGATGGGGAGCACATACCAGTTTTAGGAGCATTGGGAAGATGTTCGGGAAACTAGTAGTTATTGTTGTGCTCGTTACGCTCGTCAAGAAAGCATGTAAGTAATAATTGTCTTTAAATATATTTTGATATTTTCCTCTTGTTGTATTTGTTAACAGAAATATTATTATATTCTTTCCGTATTTTGTTTTTAAAAGCCAGTAATATGACTCATTATGAAAGATTATATTTATTTTTCAATATTTCGAATAATTTATTCTTTTTTGTCTTGCATTAGTAATCAATAATATATTCTTTTTTCTTTATTGTTTCTCTGAAAGTCAGCAATAAGACTCATTTTAATATTATGCTATTTTTAGCGCTTCGAGCGGTAGAAGATGAATCTACACTGCTGAATGAATTGACACCACAGAATGAATCGACACTGCAGAATGGATCGACACAGCTGAATAAAGGTAAATTGTTTTTT
Organism: Pyrgus malvae; assembly: GCA_911387765.1. NCBI lineage: Eukaryota > Metazoa > Arthropoda > Insecta > Lepidoptera > Hesperiidae > Pyrgus > Pyrgus malvae. The sequence continues at coordinate 9,475,134 of OU426964.1, forward strand.
TTTTCATTATTTATCAAAAAAAGTTTGACAAATCCAAAAGTACACGCCTCATAATCTAATTTTCCATAATAAAATTGATTAAAATAAAATACAAATACTTTTAAGTCCTTCGCGCCATTGTCTACCCAGAAAAGAAAGGCACTGCGCATGTGTTGTAAACGAACCTTATTTACATAGAAAGAGATATATATACAAACGATAAGTGGATTTTAGTTTATTGCTAATTATAATTAAACTACATTGAATTAGCAAAATGTCTTTTGAAATTGTCATAAGTGTTTTCTTAAGAGATTTATGTGTAAATATTGTTCTACAAATGCGATCATTTGATTTTTGTAAGGCGAGAGTAGAGCACTATTTCATTCGCTTCGCTTATGAGGCGTGCAATAAACTTCTTTCTTTATTGTTTTTCTTAAATTAAACTTAACAAATAACTCATTTTGAATTTATAATATTTTTTCCGAAAAATTGGCTATCTCAGCCAATTCGAAATTCAGTAAATTGTATTTTATTTCTGTTCGTTGTATTAGCAATCAAAAATAAAAATATAAAAATATCGTTTTGTTAAGAAATATAACTAATATTGGAATTTTTTGCGTTTATTCAGCAGGTAATCCTATAATTAACAACGGAAATGCACCGGAGCCGCCTCAACGTCAAATCATTCATTATCTCAAATGCTCAAACTTGTATAAATATTCATTGGCGGAAGATACCATTCAACTACGTCATCTCATCATTGTGGCCGCGGACAACCCTTGCATCATGAAAGCGTCGGTAATTATTCTGAAAAACAATCATTTTCCCGGTTACAAACATGCTTATAACATAACTGGAAAGAGAATAGTAATGGTTGATAATGAATTCAAAGGACCAGAACAAAATCATTACGTAGTTGGAGATAATGTACTTCTAGTTAATAATACATATCAAGGCCACCTCCAAGTTCATGAAGTAGCGGGATATGATGTCACTGCATTCCATAATGTATTTGACGGTAAATACAGAGTCCATCAATTTGCAGCAACTAGTATCTTGGTGTTTGATAACGAATCTAAAGGAAATCCCTTTGATGTTATACTTACGGAAAATACCCGGAATACCCGGAATACAACTAGTATTTTTTAAAGAGATTTATGTGTAAATATTGTTCTACAAATGCAATCATTTGAATTTTGTAACGCGAGAGTATAGCACTATTTCATTTGCTTCGCTTATGAGGCGTGCAATAAACTTCTTTCTTTATTGTTTTTCTTAAATTAAACTTAACAAATAACTCATTTTGAATTTATAATATTTTTTCCGAGAAATTGGCTGAGATACTCAGTAAATTGTATTTTATTTCTATTCGTTGTATTAGCAATCAAAAATAAAAATATAAAAATATCGTTTTGTTAAGAAATATAACTAATATTGGAATTTTTTGCGTTTATTCAGCAGGTAATCCTATAATTAACAACGGAAATGCACCGGAGCCGCCTCAACGTCAAATCATTCATTATCTCAACTGCTCAAACTTGTATAAATATATATTTGCGGAAGATACCATTCAACTAAGTCATCTCATCATTGTGGCCGTGGACAACCCTTGCATCATGAAAGCGTCGGTAATTATTCTGAAAAACAATCATTTTCCCGGTTACAAACATGCTTATAACATAACTGGAAAGAGAATAGTAATGATTGATAATGAATTCAAAGAACCAGAACTTAATCATTACGTAGTTGGAGATAATGTACTTCTAGTTAATAATACATATTATCAAGGCCACCTCCAAGTTCATGAAGTAGCGGGATATGATGTCACTGCATTCCATAATGTATTTGACGGTAAATACAGAGTCCATCAATGCGCAGCAACTAGTATCCTGGTGTTTGATAACGAATCTAAAGGAAATCCCTTTGATGTTATACTTACGAAAAATACCCGAGGAATACATACGGTTTGTACCCTAAAGTTCTGTCAAATTATGAAACTGGAGCCTTTAATGATGTAAGACCACAAACAGAATACAGTTTAGGCAAAATGAGTCCAGAAACGTTCGACTTAACGCCTTTTAACATTATCAGATTTCTGCAAGAATATTTTGACGCATAATAATGACTTTTTGTTAAATATTTAACAAATTTATTTTATTATTATATTAATATTACATTATACATACATAATCTTCACTTTAATCATAAATCAACAAATTAATTTGAACAAATCAATGGAGACTGTGGCTCCGGAGCATTAACAATATCTTCGAGTTTTTCAACGATAGTGGTACCTGCAGGACGTTTAATTTTTGATCCAAACTTCAATTCTTGCAGAAATCTGATAATGTTAAAAGGCGTTAAGTCGAACGTTTCTGGACTCATTTTGCCTAAACTGTATTCTGTTTGCGGTCTTACATCATTAAAGGCTCCAGTTTCATAATTTGACAGAACTTTAGGGTACAAACCGTATGTATTCCTCGGGGTATTTTCCGTAAGTATAACATCAAAGGGATTTCCTTTAGATTCGTTATCAAACACCAGGATACTAGTTGCTGCGTATTGATGGACTCTGTATTTACCGTCAAATACATTATGGAATACAGTGACATCATATCCCGCTACTTCATGAACTTGGAGGTGGCCTTGATATGTATTATTAACTAGAAGTACATTATCTCCAACCACGTAATGATTTTGTTCTGGTCCTTTGAATTCATTATCAACCATTACTATTCTCTTTCCAGTTATGTTATAAGCATGTTTGTAACCGGGAAAATGTTTGTTTTTCAGAATAATTACCGACGCTTTCATGATGCAAGGGTTGTCCGCGGCCACAATGATGAGATGACTTAGTTGAATGGTATCTTCCGCCAATGAATATTTATACAAGTTTGAGCAGTTGAGATAATGAATGATTTGACGTTGAGGCGGCTCCGGTGCATTTCCGTTGTTAATTATAGGATTACCTGCTGAATAAACGCAAAAATTTCCAATATTAGTTATATTTCTTAACAAAACGATATTTTTATATTTTTATTTTTGATTGCTAATACAACAAATAGAAATAAAATACAATTTACTGAGTATCTCAGCCAATTTCTCGGAAAAAAATATTGTAAATTCAAAATGAGTTATTTGTTAAGTTTAATTTAAGAAAAACAATAAAGAAAGAAGTTTATTGCACGCCTCATAAGCGAAGCGAATGAAATAGTGCTCTACTCTCGCCTTACAAAAATCAAGTGATCGCATTTGTAGAACAATATTTACACATAAATTTCTTAAAAAAATACTAGTTTCATAAGAATAATAATTGTTTTCTTTATTTTACAATATATTATGTAATTAATTTTCATGTATTTTTTCAATATTTAGTTTTAATTTTCTCTAATAACCGCTCAGTTAAGATAAGTTAGCTTAAAATTTATTTATAATAATTTCATAAGACTTTGTTAAGAGTTATTTATCTATAAGTAGATATAGAAAACTAGTTGTGTAAAAAAATATGTAAAATTTTTTTTGGAAATCTAATAAAACTAAGGATTTATTCTGCAATTTTCTTTGTTATAATTTCTTCAAAGACTCATCACTCTCCATTAATATAGAACTTTACCACACTATTTGATTGAAGCTTTAAGAGTTTCAAAAACTTTAATGAATAGGATTTTAGACTACTATGAGTTGGTTTGTTTTTAGGAGTTTCATAAGGTGAAGCACAAAACGTAGCAACTATTTTTATGCGTGCGTATTCATCACTCTAGAAGTCTTGACAATATGGAGATGTGTATTCTAATTGATGTATGTATGTATGTAGTCTACAATTGGTTGTTTGATATGGAGTACGTGATATGAATAATTAATTGCTTACATGTTATAAATATTAATGTCAGTTACAATGGTCAGCTTTGAGTAGGTATAATTTGATTTTTAAGAACTAAAGCGAAATAAAATTGGGTTTTTACAGTCTCAGGATAATAAAAATGTCATTTGATCCGTTAAACAACGTAGTTGATAAATCATAAATAGAGATTCTTGATATGTTTGGGCGTCAATCAAGTTTGTAACGTGCCCGAATCCGCACATCTTTTTTAAAAACTGTACATTCTAGGCGACGTTTAAAAATAAGTTTTAATAATACGCAATTCCTGGATTGCGAGGAATCAGCAACAATTATTGAAGAAATGGAAGGATCTTTCAACGCCTTTATATTTTCTGGAGACCTCAGAAACGATCGACATGAAACAAAAGGACTATGCTTCGAAGATAGGCGAGCAATTCTTCCGGAAGAAAAGAAGTCCCACGATTTGAGCTACATCGACGGCTTCCAGCAACCTAAAGCATACATCATAACAAAAACTCCTGATTCAGAAGCAACAATTCATAACTTTTGGAGTATGATCTGGGAACCTCAAACTGAGATCATTGTCATGATGAATAAACCTGAAGTAGACGAGAAGGGTCTTATCTATTGGAACTCAGAAATAGGATCTAACCTCTGTTGTGGAAAACTGAAAGTTGAAACAATTGTAGTTCAACCAAAATATAATAGCTTCGAACAAACGAAACTACTCCTTACACACGAAGATGGAGGCTCCTTGTACGTAGACTACTTCTTATTCACGGACTGACCAAGGGTCGATTTCTTGCCCTCAAGCGATGACTTTTTTGAGTTAATCAGCATGATAAGATTATACAGTCAATATGCCGTGACAAATAAGCTTCCTAATGGGTATAAGAGTCCGATGGTAATCCATTGCAGTGATGGGCTAAGTCGATCAAGGGTGTTCCTTGATATCGATATATCGATATCTCGAGCTCAGAAGACTAATGAAATAAATTTTTCGTCTATTCAGTCAAAACTCGAACACGAAATTTTTAATCGCACGCAACATGCAAGGTACTATTGTTTTTGTTCTTTAGTACTTCGTTTCTATTTAACGCGTTCTACGGAAGAAGACTAATCGTTGCTCTCTATCTTTTAATCAATGTCTCATAGTATATTATCATGTATGTTAGCAATAGATAGCTTTAATTTAATTCTAATTAGCATCTAGTCATAGATAAGTTAAGAGTTTTTAATCTGTAAGTAGAAATAGAAATGTATGGTTCTGAAATAAATATGTAAAACTTTTACGTAGTAATATAGTAAACGTTTTAAATGTGTAATAAAATAAAGGATATAATATACAACTTTTTTTACTGTTATTTCTTTAAATATTATTTATGATACAAAACATTAATAATAGCATAGCAGTAATTAATACATTCAGTCTAAAAAATTATGGAAAATGTCTCCTAATTACTCCCTAACAAGTCTACTTAATTAGAAAAAAAAAGTTTAAAATACTCAGAAGTATTGAAAAGAATTCAAACTATGTTACTTCCTATGCTCTTAAATTGTTTTTTTTTTTGAAGTGAAAACTTCTTTAGCGGCGTTGAGCACTTTTGTGGGAAGGGTAAAAACTGTGAAACTCGCGTCAGGTCACGTGTGCTGATCGAAAAACCGTAAGACGAAGGGGTGACAGCTGATGGCGGCTCGCTCGACTGTCTATACTTGTAAAATTCGTTTATATTAAGTATTTAATTAAAATATAGTCATTGAACAAAGTGCATCTATTAATGAAAAAGTGACGAAGAAATAGTGAAAGAAAATGAGTGAGTAGGTAGGTACTTTATAAAAATACTAGATAGAAATTAATAGGGACTGATAATTCAAACAATTCGTGCGGAATTATTCCCTAACGATTCCAAGACATCAAAAATGCACAACGTTAATGTTTTCACTTCTGTCGGCACTCCCGGAGTGCAACCCGTTTTTTTTTCTAAACTGAATAGTTTGCGCGAGAGACACTTCCAAAGTGGTAAAATTATCGTAAGTAAAAAGGGCTATATTTTAATTATTGCTTTAATACTTTTTTTATAAAGCTACTGCCTGAGTTTATAAGTCCTTCGAGATGATTTCGTCCACTAGGATCCCCTAACCCGATCCCCAAGGGGATCCCCGTGAACTCATCTGTTCATCAGAATCCCCTTTAAATAAAAGTACATAAAGTCAATGTCACACTGAGTATTTTTATTGAAATAAAAAAAAAACAGGAAACAAATTAAATAAGATAATTTATCTTATTTAACAATTTCTAAGAAATGACCTACTATTGTGAAAGACGTGTAGTACTAAGTGCTACCATTTAATATTTATATTTTTTTAGTAAACAACTGGCGAGGGATCTTATAGAATAAATGAATATATAATGCGAAGGCATTTTGCGGATAACAACGTGGGATCTGCGGGAACATTGCGGGAACAACCTAATTTGTCACCCGCCGCAAACTTCTCGTAATGTTGGGCAACTTACGACGTTTACTAGAAAATTGTTTTAGAAAATAGAAAAAAAAAGGTATTGTGGAGACGTCTTGTTTGGCATAAGGAATAAATTAAAAAAAAATTATCCAGTGATATATATGTCTTATAATTTAAGCACAAGAAAAAAAAACTTCGTCTTCAATTTTGACATAAAACCTCCATTAAATCACTCGAATCAATACGAGTTGGTATAGATAAGTCATAGTAATACGTACTGTAACATAGTCTAGTACTAGTAACATCTCTTAGTAAATATAGTGTATGTATATACCTTTCGTTCTGAATGGGCACCGACTCCAATATAGTTTTAACAGTCATTACCATAAGCAAGAAGAACTAGGTACTGTCCCACTGTCTGTACTGTCGGTGCCCATATAGAATGAATGGTACGACATTTTAGTAAGGGCCCGACTCCAAAAATAGTTTTAAGAGTCATTACCATAAGCAAGAAAAAGTAGGTACTGAACAATTTTATTTTTTACCGTTTGAAGTCGGTTTTTTTTTTGTTAAAAACTTATAATTTTTAATAATGGTATCGCAAGCAAGAGCGTATTGCCAGCATCAAGTATAATTTTTGCATCACTTAATAGTCATAGAAAAAATCGGTAAGTCGTCAGGTATCATTCAGTCTAGTCAATCAGATGTTTAAGTAAAGTGATGGCTACTTTACCAGAACGTGTCCTATGGAGTTTTGGAGGCAAGCCGAAAAAACATGTTTTCGCACTGGTATTTTATTTTACAACACTCGTGTACTATCATTAACCTATATCGAACAAAATTCTTTCAACTTTATCCAATATAACTCAAAAATACGCCAAGAAAAAAAAAACAAAACAAGAGCACAACTTGTCCCTTCAGACTTAACGCCAAAAACTCCAATGCACAGAGTTTGTGATGCCGTAATTGAAAAAAAAACATAATTTGTGGGTAAACGTCAACCATAAATGAACCAATAATAGCACGTAAGTAAATTATTCTTAGTCTAAGACCAATAATGGAATGCGGGTTACGCGGAAACAACCTAATTTGTCAATCTGCAATCTTCTCTTATGAATTTCTCGCAGCTCTACAACCGTGTTTTACCGTCCCTAGTTTGTTTTAAATCACGGTAATAAACATAAAAGAAAAAAAAACAACCCCATTAGTTTAGAATGGTGTTCAAAGTAATACTGAACAATTAAACCATTGAAATAGTTTTATCATTGATACATACACGGTCGGTAAGGAAGAGTAAAATTTAATTAGGAATAGAATGTAATCGTAGATGTAGACTAAATGCAAAAGGTACATTAGACGGTAGTAGGTAGCATGGTCAAGAAGCTAAAATCTGTTACACTTTTAACACGCTCTTATTATATACATATACTCTTCTATACGCAACAACTGTTACATTTTCGTAACAATAATTATTTCGGAGGATACATCTGCCGAAGGATCATAGAAAATATAAGATCAGATAATGCGAACGCGGATTTAGCGATAACAACCTTTATCACCCTCCGCTAACTTCTTGTATGAACGTCGTGCTACTCGCGTCCCTCGCTAGAATTTATTTATTTATTTACTTATTTACACAAGTAAATAAATAAACAAATAAATAAAAAAAATTAACAATGGCAAAAAGTTGGTTTCTGTTCGTGCCTTTCTGGAAAGCGTTTCGTACGTATTAGAACAGAACGAAGAGTTTAATTTAAGGTAAATCTTTAAAATATTTGACAAAAGTTGTGTTGTTACACCATTTCTATTCAGTCAGACTAATCGGTCAGTCAAAACAGACTAATTTTCAAGTAGAGCGATGGCTACTTTACTAGAACGTATCTAATGGAATTTTCGAGGCAACTGGAGAAAACATGTTTCCACACTGTTATTTTATTTCACAACTCACGCACTCCATCAACTTTATTCGATATAACTCAAAAATACACCAACATTTTGAAAATAAAATAAGAGCTCAAGAGTATTCTGACATCAAGTCTTCTCATTCAAAAATATGACACTTTGAAGTATTCCAAGGAGCATCGTTCATTACGTACTTTTTTAAATTTTATTACATAGTAATAAAAAGTTAAGAATGGTAAATAAACATTACCTCCTTCAATATTTCACATTTGTTGTACTTTACAAATTTTCTTAGATAGATTTAAATTCAAATGTTTGTTTCCTTTGAATATCCCTAATAAAAGCTGGATTTCGCTATGATTCGCGATTCTTAATTTTCTTATAAATAGTTATTTTTAAGTTTTATTCTTGTTTTAGTCTTATGCCTCATGCGCTTAAATTCCGTGATCCTGCGATCAGACTAGATTATTTCTGATACTTTTATGGCAGGTCATCGTCTGCCGGGTGCGCCGGGTGTGATTATTTATAAAATAAAATTAATGTTGTAGGGCTTGAAGCAAAGATAAAGTTACAAATGTTATTATCGAGCGAAAGACTAGCAGATAGGCTTGATGATGGTGGATGGATGGTAATTATGGTGATCTCTACGTTTAGTGGTCACCGTAACCTATAATCATAGCTATCCATAACCTTTAGCAAGTTGGACGAGTTTTCTCTGTGGTGTAAGCAGTGTAGCGGCAAATGACGGATCTGAGTCAACCCAATTATTTGAACCACAATGTTATTGTATGAATAATTTTCCTCGTCTTTACATATTTTGTTGAATAGTTTCAACTAATTATTTCAAAATTAATTAGTTTAAGTAAAAATAAATTAATTAACCAATATTTTACTAAGTCTATCAATGTTTTAACACCTGCAATGTTTAAATGAAATGATGTAGATCCAAGCAAAAGCGAGATTTTTTTATTGACGATGATGGTGGCTAGTGGTCAAACTGATGTTTTCAAACCGCCCATAATGCCACTGACTATACCTATACTATCTATCGATAAAAACCGGAACCGATGGGGTAACCCTCCGAAGGACAGAAATACTCATGACATATCCCACTTGCGGTCACCCATCTCACATCTGATCGCACTCTTTTTGCTCAATTGCTTAGATCGATTAAGTTCTATCTACCCGCTAGCCACACGCGCTCTTACTCTACTTTCATTGAAACCATTTTTAGTAGATACACACGATAAATGGACCAGTGACGAGCACGCTTCAACGCAGTTTAGCGGAAAATGATAGTTTGGAGGCGGTCTAATTTATCGCTAGCCACATTGCTCTCGTATGAATTTTCCTTATCTTTTTATTATATTGTTGAGTCATTTTCAGAGGCAAAAAATATGACACGTAACATTATTTGTATGCGATACTTTTTATATTAAAGGAAGAGTAGCACGCAGGCCACGTGATGTTGAGTAATCACACACAATCTTTACTAGGAAATGAGTCCTGATATCCTACGGAGTTGTAGATACATGCTTATGGTCACCTCATGTAAGTCTGGCTAGCAACCGCACCCTTCTACAGCAATACAATGAGTTTATAGCAGAAATCTGTGTAGCGATGGTATTTACCCGATCGAATCATAATAGTTCTTCCACCAGTAACTTTTGTAAATATTAACGTTAAATCATAATTACTTGTACTTTTACTTTACTGTATTAGTAACTGTATAAGTATGTAAAAGTACTACCAATTACAAAATTCAAGAAATCACTGAAACAATGGCTCGTTACAAAAGTTTATTATACTATAAATGAGTACTTTGATGACAAAACCTTATGAAACTGTCTAATAATTAAAAGTACAAGGGTTTTGGGAAGCTTTTCCGCGATAAAACATAAAACTGAGAGTTTTTATTTCCTCCGGCTTTTTTTCTCTCATTGACCCAGCTGTAAGTAGGTAGGCATTAGAGCCGAAGATCCGTTAAAATTTTTTTAACGGATTCTTGAAACTTTAATATTTAAATTAAACTGTAATTGTTAATAATAAAATTTTGTAAATCTATAATATAAAAATGAATCGCAAAATGTGTTGGTAAGCGCATAACTCAACAACGCCTAGACCAATTTGGCCAATTGTTTTTTTTAAATGTTCGTTGAAGTTCAAGGATGGTTTGTACGGCGAGAAAAATTCGAATAATTGCCGGAAAAACCATAAAAACAGCCCTTTTCTTTTTCCCATACAAATGTTTTCTAACTAAAACGTAGTCAATTTGAGCTTTATTGCTATTGTATAAAGTTCATATTAAATTACAAGCACTCACTGTTGTCTAAGCAATGTAGGTGTGTTCCTAACGTCAAAGATCATATATATCAAAACAGTGTGCGTGTGTGCGTTGGAGCACAGAATACATCGTTGGAGGAGTTTAATGTCGCATAGCATGATGTTATAATAGCTTATAGCCTGCCCTAATAACTGGACTATTCAACACAAAAATAATTTTTCAATTCGAACCAGTAGTTTCTGAGATTAGCGTGTTCAAACAATCAAACATCCACGCGGACGAAGTCGTGGGCGGCCGCTGTCCCTACTAATATTATAAATTCAAAAGTAACTCTGTCTGTCTGTCTGTTACGCTTTCTCGCTTAAACTAATGAACCAATTTTAATGAAATTTGGAACACAGATAGAGTGGACCTTGGGAAAGGACATAGGATGGTTTTTATCCTACGGGAACCCATAAAACGGGTCCACGCGGGCGAAGCCGCTGGCGGAAGGCTAGTAAATAATAAATTTGGTTTATTTTGTGATTATTGAATGCCTGAATATGGTAGACTGTTTAAATACTAGTACCTGGACGACCGAGCGTTGCTCGGATAAAAACAATTTGTTTTCTTTGTTATAAAAATTAGACACGATATGGTTTCGATTGAGGTTTGAACCCGGGTCTCTAGTTCCGCAGTCAGCTCACGCAACCATTCGGCCACGGAAGCTTAAATTTGATGATCGAAATTTTCATAGAGCTCTTTCAAATCGACATTGTCATTTCTTGGAACTTCGGATTGGCGGATGGTAGCAGCCCAAGAGGGGATTTTCGGATTTACTCGAGCGCGTCCAATTAATATATGGGGTACACCTAGCATCCTGTTGAGTACTGCCATGATTAAAAAAGACCTTCTATATAGGTACAGTATTTTTTTGTTTTACTTCCGTATGTCAAAATGGTCAGATTAGAGTACCCTGGTAACGTTGAACCATGAATTTGAAATAACAAAAATTTCGAACTCTTCCGAGTTTGCCAAAATGCCGTTTTTTATTTCGCTGTTTTGAATACATTCATACTAAAATCATCAGATTACCTAAATATGACTTACCATGCATTTAAATTACTGAAACATGACTTAGCATGCATTTAATTTATTCTAATATTCTACCTGTACTTTTCGTATAAAATTTTTGAAAACCTATAGTTGCTCTGTCTACCGGTTAAGCGCAAAACGTCATAAAATATAATCTTTTAATCTTCCTACCAACCTATAAAATTCACAAGGTCCTGTTGACGCTTGAGGCAATCCACAATGAGCCTCGTGGGCTCCCCCGTCTGACAGCGTTTACGCCACAATATTATTAATTCTCCAATAGATGTCAGGAAGAGTCGTATTTTTCAGTTTATATTTAAATTGATTATCACTGAAAATATTTTTATACAGTTAAAAATTTCTAACAATAAAAATTTTGTGGACTGATTTATCACCCCCGAAACCAGGGTACTAAATTTCATCAAAATCTTTGGAGCCGTTTCCGAGATTAAAAAAATATATACAAGAATTGCTCGTTTATAGGTATTAGATAGATTGTTAAACACAAACGCCTATTTTTTTTGTAAACTGTCATCAATAAACGTTTTTCATTTTCATTTTCATTATCATGTAGTATAAAAACGCGGCAAAAATTGTTTTAGAACGTGACGATCTTAAAAATTCATATTTGTTACTATTATTGGAAATCATTCGTCGTGCAGCATACACATGAAATAGACAAGTAATGTAAAAAGTAGAGAAAAATGACGAATCCAAGCGATCTAATTTTTTGAAACCCGGGTGTTATAGGACCTGTCAATACCAAGGTATCAAGGTAGGATAACGATGCTCTAAGGTTGAACTCAATGCTTCAATTCAATCTTAATGCTTTCGTAAGAATTTTCCTTATTACTTTTATATTTTTTGTGTAATCATTTTGCCACTCGATAAATACAAAGTCAGCAGCGATGGCCCAGTGGTAAAAGAACGCGGTCTCCGACGCGACCGATACCTGGTTCAAAACTTCAGTGCGCACCTCCCAAAAAGAAATTTGTAACGTGCGCATTTATCGCTGCTTCACTGTGATGGAAAATATAGTGATATTTAATTGATTACGATATTCTCCATCGCCGTGCACGCCCTAGAGAAATCCATAATAGACTTTGGAAACTATGAACAGAAAAATTCAAAATGCATAGGTCTCAAGTTTTAGGTGGTAGAACTATTATGGTTCGCCCAGGGAAGTACTACCGCTGTGCCCACTTCTGCCGTGAACCAATTCTATTGTGTTTAGGTGGAAAGGTGCAGTTGCCAGCCACACTTATATGAGGCGACCACCAGCCTCCGGAGTAGCAGCGCAACTGCATACGACCTCAGACAAGACTTATTTATGCTTGCTTGAGGTTGTGTGCAAATTTACATTTGCAGTGACCACATAACATCACGTGGACTGCATGCTCGTCTGCTACTACATTCAAATAAAAAAAAACCTCAAAAAGGTGGCACCGAACCACGCTTGGAAAGCAGGACAATTGTAAATATATTTTGTACATGTTTTTGTTACCTTTTAATTCAATAAAAATTTCGTCAATTAACTGCAAATGAGTTGTGACGTCACATATCATTTTATCATATGAAATGTATAAAGATGTCACGTTTTGACAACTCATTAAAAGTATCTCAATTAAATAGGTAGTCCAAGACCGGATTTCTCGAAAGCATGAAGTCCCCCAATTCGCACATGGCCAGCGTGGTGGACTATGGTCTAAATTCCCGCTCACTTGTGAGAGGAGACCTGTGCCCCAGTGGAACATAAAAAAGGTTGAAAAAAATACAAAGTATATTGTTAACTAGCGCAACAACACAGCTTTACTAAAAACACATAATAATATGTACATACATTATATCCTTATAAGTCCAAAATTGAACTTGACTGTGTACCGTTTAGGCCTTAAGTTATCTTTGCATTATTGTCTTGACATGTTTGGGTCAGATCTGTAGAAAAATATTAACTAACTTAATTTACGGCATGATTGTTAACTCATGAATGCCTTATTTAAAAAAAAATATTCGTATTTTGCTGAAAATTTAAATTAAGTTTATGAATAAGGACATTGTGTTATAAAATACACATTTGTTAAAACACTACATTGAGTTTCAACCGCAAGGAGAGTACATTTTCTCAAGAATATGGGATCGCTCAAAAAAGAAACGTTCGTTGCGCAGACAAATGAAGATATAACGTGTGGGCATTTTTGCGGAAAATAATGCGCCTTCCAAGACGACCTAATTTGTCGCCAGACACAATGGTCTCGTATGAATTTTCCTTATACGAATAAAATACGAGTATTTTCAAGTCTTCTCAAGAAAGATGACCCTTGGTTTATTATTTTATTATGTAGTATAAAGCATGCGAGTCATGAAGAAAATAGAAATAGATCTTGAAATGGTGTTTGAGAATTCTCATAGTTTTCTCTTTTGCTTTATATGATGTCTGCAATGGCGTGCCCATCTTTTTCTGCCTATCTTTTTCTGTAATAGTATAAGTAAAAACTAGCTAATTTTTGGAATGCAGGCAATTCCAAAAATAACAATAATTGTACCTACATTATATGGTAAACACAGATCGTATCTACATATTGATGAGTAGAAAATGTAAGTCGACTATCTATTAAAATCTGGAATTTGTTTTGGAATAGTTTTCTTTTAAAGGCGTTTTTATTTTTTGTTTCTTTTTTGATTGTCAGTTAATTTGAAGTACACTAACAAATTTGTTTGAACATGGATCGACATACACACAGTTAGAAATTATGTCAAAGATTACACCCTTACCTTTAAGTCGTTAAGGAGCTCATATTCAATTACGACAATTACTTAGCTATAACAACGTTAGGTGACTCAAACCGTATAGCCTAAGAATCAGTTGGGTATTGTTAATTTGCTCCCAAGAATTGAAGAATTCCATTATTTTGTCATGGATTCCACAATCAAAACGTAAACAAACTCTTATCAAACTACACTTGAGGTACATCATGAGTGTGTAACGTTTTTATCCTTTCCAATAAAAAAGTAACATCGAATTCGGTTGGCGTGATATTTATTGTCAGCGTGTCCATTTGTCGCTCAGCTACTTAATGCGAATTTAAGACTTATGGTTTTTTCATGGATGTCATTGTCAGAACTGGACCAAATTGAAATGGCACCATACTTCATCAAGTAAAGTATCAGCTTAAACATAAAAAATACAGTCAAACTGAGTACCTTCTCCTTTTTTGGAAGTCGGTTAAAAAATGCATCAATTGAACTAATATAAAATATTTTGTCAACATCCCTTTTTTTGGTAACGGGGAGGAAACATTCATAAGTTATCTGGCACCTTGGGAGGGGATACCGGGTTATGTGGGATTTGTACCGAAATAAAACCTCCTCGGTGGCCTGCCTCTGCGCTTGCGGAGGACTCTGGGATCTCCAGTTGAACGCACCGGTGTCCGGCCCATCTTTGGGAGAGCAGATGTGCTCTCCTGCACCTTTTGATGCTTAAGGCGGCATGCGGCCACATACACACCGTCGTCCTTTCCGGAGCTACTGGCTGGACGGATCGAGCTTCCACTCTCACCGCCCATAACCCCGGAAGCCCCCTTTTAGTCGCCTCTTACAATCAAGCATACTGTACCGTAGCTCGTACGTAGCTCTATTCTTAATCCCGAAGCTACAGGGACTTTGTTAACATCCCTATTTCTGAGAAAAAGAGAAAGATAAATGACCTGATTTGTTTTCGACTAAAGGTTTTCGCGAGATGTTCTTCTTTTTTCCTATCTCAGAAATATTTTTTCGTTCTTGCCGGATATGGATAATACGATCTTGAGTAACGAGTATCTTTCAACGTTTATTGCTATCTCTGAAGGGAAAATAGTTGTGTGTCTGTAAATATATTTTTGAATCTCGGAAACGGCTCTAAGGATTTTGATGAAATTTAGTATCCTGGTTTCGGGGCTGATAAATCGATCCAGCTAGGTTTCATTTTTAGAAATTTTAAGTTATAAAAAATATTTTCAGCGATAATCAAGTTAAATATAAACTGAAAAATATGACTTTTCCTGACATCTATTGGCGAGTATTAATAATATTGTGGCGTAGAACACTTTCAAACGCCATCCTTCAATCCGACGTTCAAAGAGATGACAATGACAATGAAAGAGCTTTACAAAAAATTCGTTCATTGAATTAAAGCTTCCTTGGCCGAATGGTTACGTGGGCTGACTGCGGAACCAAAAGCCCGGGTTCAAACAAAATCAAAACCACATTGCATTTTTTTTATTGGGAGCTTTTTCAGATAACGTTATTAAGTAACACCAAGCAAATGAGTGTTTCGTTTGAAATTAAACCAAGAAAATAAATTATTTTTATCCGAGCAACGATCGGTCGTCCATCCAATATTATAAATGTGACAGTGTGTTTGTATATTTGTCCTTCTTTTACGTCGCATCGATTTTTCGGTTTAACCAGATTTTTTGTATGGACATTTGCGACAGTTGCGGGGCTGGAGAGACAATACGAAAATAGGCTATATTTATCAGAAGAATATGGGAAAAATGTAGAACACGCGGGCGGAGCAGCGGGCGGACAGCTGTTATTATATCATTATTGTAGACACTGTTGTGTCCAAGCCAAAGGACGCTTGGAAGGTGTCCGGTCGGCGCACTCTGTTCTGTGGGTCGGCGCCACCGTCGACTTGTGTTTCATATTTATTCATATGTCACAGGTACTCTTATTTCATTTTAATAAAAAATCAGAAAACCCTTGAATTAAAATAAAGTACATATTCTTACTAAAACGTTACATATAAAAAGTCATCGTACTGTATAAGCCATAGTATTAAAAAGCTTTGGCCTTCGACACATATTCGAGTTTCCGTTGAATGAGCGCCAGAACTTTTAATTAGGGAGATTCTTTTCGAACGGTTCTCTTTAGACCCCGTGTAAAGCTTTGATTGGATCGCACAAAGAGAGCCTGCCACCGATGTTTGTTTAGCGCACGACTCGTTAACCATCTGAAGCACCCTTCAAATTACAGATTCGTAATACTGGATGTGGCATGTATTAAAGTTAAATTATAACAATATACATTTTTATAACAACGATATTTTAAATAGCTCCCAATAAAAAAATATATTGTCAATAAAACACAATATGCTTGATTGAGGTTTAATCGCGGGTTTCTAGCTCTGCAGTCAGTCTACGTAACCATTAGGCCAAGAAAGCTTTAATGATTCTACGATATTCTTATACAGCTCTTTCAAATCTACATTGTCATCTAATAATACCTTTAAACGAGCAATTCTTGTATGTATCTAAATATATTTTTTGAATCTCGGAAACGGCTCCAAAGATTTTGATGAAATTTAGTACCCTGGTTTCGGCGATGATAAATCGATCCACAAAATTTTTATTGATGGAAATTTTTAGCTGTATAAAAATATTTTCAATGAAAATCAATTTAAATATAAACTGAAAAATACGACTCTTCCTGACATCTATTGGAGAGTATTAATAATATTGTGGCGTAAACGCTGTCAAACTGGGGAGCCCACAAGGCTCATTGTGGATTTCCTCCAGCGTCATCAGGACCTTGTGCTTTTTATAGGTTGGGTGGTAGTAAGATTAAAATATTATATTATTTTAATGTTATTATACTTCATGACGTTTTGCGTTTAACCGGTGGAGAGAGCGCCTATAGGTTTTCAAAAATTTTATACGAAAGGTCCAGGTAAAATAGTAGAATAAATTAAATGCATGCTAAGTCATATTTCAGTAATCTGAAGATTTAAGTATGAATGTATACAAAACAGCGAAATAAAAAAACGGCATTTTGGCAAACTCTGAAGAGTTCAAATTTTTATTATTTAAAATTCATGGCTCAACGGTAACGGGGTTTTCTAATCTGACCATTTTGACATCTAGAAGTAAGAAAAAAAACTGTACCTACATAGAAGGTCTTTTTTAATCGTGGCAGCACTGAACAGGATGCAAGGTGTACCCCATATCTTAATCTGACGCGCTCGAGTAAATCCGTAAATCCCCTCTTGGGCTCCCCTATTACCATACGCCAATCCGACGTTCAAAGAAATGACAATGTCAGTTTGAAAGAGCTCTATGAAAATTTCGTCCATTGAAATAAAGCTTTCGTGGTCGAATGGTTGCGTGAGTTGACTGCGGAACTAGAGACCCGGGTTCAAACCTCAATCAAAACCATATTGTGTATTTTTTATTTTTATGAAAATAACTATTTTTATTAGGAGCTATTTCAGATGGCGTTGTTAAGTAACACTAAGCAAATCAGTGTTTCGTTTGAAACTAAACCAAGAAAATAAATTATTTTTATCCGAGCAACGCTCGGTCGTCCAGGTACTTAGTTTTAATGGCGGATTGGGGCGGATGACGTTTGTCAGCGTTCTACACCACAAAATTATTCATACTCTCTAATAGATGTCAGGAATTGCCACTTTTTTCACTTTATATATAAGTTGATGCTACAAACATGGATAAAACGACAATTTCTAAAAATGAAACCAAGCTGGATCGATTCATCACCCTAAATCGTACATCCAAAATCATTAGAGCCGTTTCCGAGATTCTAATTATATTATCTGAAAAACAATAGAATTGTCGTTTCCGAGATTCAAATAATATCTGAAAATTAATAGCATTGATTCACGGAACAAGTGCAGCGGTGGTAATTTCGCGGTCAAAGCATGAAAGTTCTACCATGTTATCTAACAGTTGTTTAACTTTACTGATCATATTTTTTCAACATTAGACATGTTTACTGTGCTATAGGGTCCCTATTAACGTATTTTCTACACAAATAAGTAGCATTTCTCCAACTGTTTAGGGTGGAGAGTAAACAAGGGTTCCTTTAAAGCTTAGATTAGTCAAGCAACATAGCTACGAAATTTAGCGATGTTTTTCCTATATTTACGCGTGAAACTTTAATAAAGATATCTTGTCATCATCATCAATGTATGTACATGCTAATCATACGGATATTATTCATTTAAAAAGAATAAAATATGTAGACCCAGACAAATTAATTATAAATTATTCGTACGAGGTTTCTGGCGGGAAATCGGAAAAAACATAATGTGCTCTTGTTTTATTTTCATTTTCTTGGTGTATTTTGAGTTATATCGGATAAAGTTGATAGCATTCTGTTTGATATAGGTTAATTACAGTGCACGAGTGTTGTGAAATAGAATAACAGTGCTAAAAAAAAACTGCTTGTCTCCAAATTCCATCGGACACTTTCTGGTAAAGTAGCCATCGCTTTACTTGAATGATTGACTGACGTGACTGACTGATTACTGACAACTTACTGACTTTCATATAACATTACTTCGTCACGTTTCATGGAAACTGACAAAAATTTGATGCAAAAAGTATACTTAAAGCTGGATATATGCACAGAGTTAGCGATGCCATAAGTAAAGAAAAAAAATATTCGTACAGTGCCCGCATAAATAGTCACTTCAAAATATTTCTTAGGATGTTGAACTCAATATTGCTTATTTATTTTGTATGAATATTTATATAACTAAGTGTTTTAATTATGTTGACCATCACTAATCTTTTTATTTTTGTTTTATGTAAATAACTGAAACATATCAGGCTGAAAATTCTGTATGCTATTTTGGTCTCTTTCATATGTGAATGACACGTAAGCTATAGTCATTCGTATATCATAAGAAGGTTTGCAAAGACAACTTATTATATCTTATATCTGAATTGTTACTTACGGGATATATACCACAATTCACTTTGTTTTTGAGCTCCCGATATTTCCGCGCAGTTGCATGTACCATGATCACGGATGAACTGAATATTGCGGGTGGATGTTAAAAGTCTAAGGACAGCCGTAACGGTCTACCCTCTTCCTCACTCGTTTGCTACGGCTACTACCGGTACTCGAACTCGAACGTAAGTCACGACAAAACACACTCACAGAATCATTGCGTATGGTTTTTTCATATTTTGGACGCATATTGATATGAAAAAACCATACGCAGTTCAGATATATTGAACAACCGCGATAGTCTCAAACAGTGTTTTATTATTTCTTTTTAAAAAACTGAAGCGCGCATGATTTATTAAAGGAGATTGCAGAAGAATACAAAACAGTTCAACGAAACGCTACATATATTTTTAACATTGCTTAACATATTTTTTTTCCGGATTTCAGTTTCTTACTAATCTTACTACTATACTATGTTAGGTAAAGGTCAAACGTAGATGAAAGTAATTATATTTTTGGAAAAGAATAGTAACTAAACAATTAATATAGGAATTATCGTAACTTATTGAAGACTGTACTTACCAAAAATAAAAATGACTAGAAGTTTCACCATTATCGTTTGATCTGAAATGAAAAAACAAACATTTATGTATATATTGTAGAAATGTACGATAACCTTAATATCATAAGACACAGTTATACAAATATTTTTAATGTTTTTATTTTCTGAATTTAGCACACAGTGGCTAGAACACATTTTACACTTAACCTCATGCATAAACTGCATGTCTCTACAAAGGTCGAGGAGATTGTAGAGAACATTCGGATCAAGACCAACTTCAGATTGAGGGTTGAGAAATTGGAGTCTCGTCACAGCGTAAATTTTAACTCTAAGTGGTGAGAGTCCCTACACAACAACTGCCAATTCTCATGAAAGAAGAATTTCGGCCGAGAGGTGTTGTGTTCCAGCGATTCCTGGCTGGCTACCTGACACCGCGCGCAACACGAAGCTGAAATATCGTGCTACGTACATAGTTTTAATTATAATTTATGTATGTATAGTATCTATTATTTTATTCCGTATCGTTTTATTTTATTTTTAAATTGTTTTTTTTTATGTATTGACTGCAACCCTTTTCGCGTCCCACCGCTGGGCACGGGTCTCTTCCTGTTATTGGAGAGGCGTGGAGCTTACTCCACCACGCTGCTCCAATGCGAGAGGTGCGGTTTAGTAGCCAACCCGCTGTCGGATGTTTTTAAACTGCTCATATCACCTTCGACTAGGTTTAACGACTGTTGTCTATTGATAACAACCGGGACCGACGGCTTAACGTGCCCTCCGAAGCAAGGAAACGCGCATGAAATTTTTTGCCACTAGCGGTCACCCATCTTACACCCGACCGCACTCATTTGGCTTAGCTGCGTAGATCGCTTGCATTCTTAATATGTTCCTTATGTAATGTACTTTCTATGGATGTAATAATATGGATGGAAGATGGGCCCGTGCTGGGCGCCGGTGGAGGACACCGGTGCGTTCAACTGGAGAACGTGTTTATCATACACACGTTTGCGCAATGTGTTATTACACTACACCTAAATACAATTTGTTAAGTTTACTACATGACTTACCACACAAAAATAAAATGAAGTGCCCATTAGTTGTAATAAAAAGACACTAGAAAACGCAAACTCAGAGTGCACTCTTACAATAAAAAACAACGTCGTTTGTTTAACGAAGGATAAAGGCTAATAGTTTTGGCTTTTAAAAATACATTCTAAACTTTTTGCATCCCTTGGGAACTGTCAAAGTGCCAACTACTCTTTGTGTAGGCTGAGCAGTTGCCAAAAGTCAACAAAAATGACTTCGCTTTACATGGAAACCAGGAATATTCATGGCTGCATCCCTTTTTGCGTCCCACTGCTGGGCATGCACGTTACTAACTGATTAAGTGTGTGTGATCATGCGTTTATCCTTATTAAAAACTCAAAAACTCGACTAACCTAGATAAACTCTATAGGTTATCAATATCTTATGACAATGAGTTTATAAATATTGTTGTTAAAAGTTTGTAAAAAAAATGTTTTTGCTTTACATTGATTGGTATAATTATAACATGTGATTTTACCAAAGATTAAAAAATACTGCCATAATATTAATTTTTTAATTAAGAATTGAAGTATTATAATACCTACTTTTAAACAGTATTATACACAATTTTAAACTTAACTAAACCTAACTAAACTTACACAATTTTTCACACTCAGTTATATTCACAGAATTAATTATAAAACCAAGAAGCGTGCCTTATTATAACCAAAACTAATAAGTATAAATAAAAATAAAAATATATATGGTATATATTAAAAGCATCTAAGTATATGGTATGTCCATTCATATAAATATTTATATATTACGTTTACGTGTACTTAAATTTAAACTTTTATGTGCACTTCTCCCACATCCTACTTTGCTATATTATCTTCTACCCCAAGGTTATCTGGAAGAGATCGCTAGAAGCGATACGGCCGCCTGCTGTTCACCGTATGTATTTCTCACTGTATGTTGTGATTTTCTTTCTAAAGTATACAATAAAGCTTAATAAACAAAATATTATAATAATAAAGACATGCCATACTAAATATATCAGGCGTGAAAATTTATGTAACGTAATATTTAGAATATACAAGCACAATGTAATTTGTTAAAGTGTTTGATTTTCGGCGGTGAGGGAGCAGATTTTCATGATTTTCTTTTCAAGGTTTACCCATACAATATATTTAGGCAGGCAATTCAGGCAACTCTGCCTGAATTATTTATTTCTTTATTTATTATTTAGAACATCCTTAATCTAAGGGTTACAAGGTAGACCTAATGCCTAATGGCATTCTCTGCCAGTCAACCCTGGGTGTTGGAGAGAACTTTAGGTAGGCAGATGAAGAATAGTGGCATTAAGCACGATAACTAATAATTTTATTATACGAGTATTACCAGAAATAAGCATACAAAATATAATTAATACATATAAACATATATAGGTACCAAACATATTTATAATATTTTTTTTTTAACCTTTTTTTTATCACTCACGAGTGAGAGGGAATTAGGCTATACTCCACCACGCTGGCCAAGTGCGGATTGGTGGACGTCATGCTTTCGAGAAATTATGAATTTCTCACAGGCATGCACGGCGATGGAGAACATCGTAGTCAATTAAACATCACGATATTTTCCATCACCGTGGAGCAGCGATAAATGCGCACATTACAAATTTCTTTGTCAGAGGTGCGCGCCGAGGATTTAAACACAGGATCGGTCGCGTCGACGACCGCGGTTTTTTACCACTCGGCCATCGCTGCTCTATAATAAAAACATACATATAAATAATACATAACAACTTACATAAATACATATCTCAATATATATACCTAAATACATATATTGCGTAATATAAAATATGATGTGAACTCAGAAGCTCGTAGCGACTCATGTATTTATTGTCAATATAAAAGCCTCGTCTCGTGCACTAGTTTTCCTTTTTCAGCAGCGTTGTGACAGTCAAAATCTTAGTTAATGTTAGTTTTGTAGACGTGTTTTGAAAGAAAGAAAGAAAAAATATTTATTTCATATTAGGAACACAAAATATTCGCATAATGAATGTCATTTTTTCCCGGTCATCGCCTTTATGTGCCCGTTTGGGCTAGATGTTGAGCTGAGAGAAAAAAGGCGGCGAAAAAAACTCCCAGCTCTCTTTCTTTCTTCTTAACCCCGAGCTGTGGATGTTGTAGATATTCCCAAATATTGAAAACTTTCAGTATATACAAATGTACTCTGTGCCGAAAACAATGCTTGCGTAAGTAGTAGTAATTTTGGCCATAGTATTCGGTGGAAAAATGTGGTTTTTGACCAGACTGACATGAAGAGTCTATCAACGTTCGGTATAACGTGATGCTTGCTTGAAGTCTATGGTCTAAAGCGATCACTAAAGATCACGAGGCTAGTTCATGTAAATAATAAGCTAAAAAAGATGCCGATCAAACGATTATAAATAATGTATTTTGGTACTAGCCTTCCGCCAGCGGCTTCGCCCGCGTGGACCCATTTTATAAGTTCCCGTAAGATAAAAACCATCCTATGTCCTTTCCCAAAGTCCAATCTATCTGTGATCTGTATCCAAATTTCATTTAAATTAGTTCAGTAGTGTCAGCGGGAAAGCGTAGCAGACAGACAGACAGAGTTACTTTCGATTTTATTATATTAATAATAGGTATTATTAGATCTCAGCTTATAGAAATAACGCTTTTTTTAACGCTTCACACTCATAGCCCGATAGTAGGGAAGATATACTCTGTGTCCTGAGTACCATGGATTCAGTCTTTGTGTGGGACACAGACTGAAACACGAACACCCAGACCGAGAACAGAAATTTAAACGCATCATTCAAATTTTGTTTCGCCGGGAATCGAACCCGGGACCCTTCGATTGGCAGTCCAACATGGTAACCATTGTGCCACGAAGGTCGTTAGAAATGAGCTAAAATTTATTTCAACCTCCACATAGGTACTTACATTCATATCATTATGATAAAGTTTTCTGAACTTTAGATTTTGTTTTACTTAAAAACTTTCGTAATTATTTATTGTGTTTTTTGTAATCACAAACATAAATCTCTATCTTAAGCTATTGTAGCTTTTCGCTTTATATTAAAATATTATCTTTTCAAAAAATTACGTCAAACAAAATTCCAACTTCATAAGAATCCGCCGCGAAAACATTTAAATTTTCTTTCACCCGCTTGTTTACCTAAAGAATATAGCTCATTAGAATTATTTGAAGGAGATTTACCAAGTTATTGAATAATTTGGAAATTCGGTCTCAAATGAATGAATCAAATTAATTTCGAAGAACCGCTTCTGTTAGATATATATATATATATACCAGTACATTTATGTAAGTATAAATAATGATTTTATGTACCGATATCATTATATCCTCGTATGTATTTACATAGGATTTCCTTAGAAGTAGAAAAGGCTGATTATGGCGAAAGGCGGATTTGGTGGCGCCGAGGCGCCAATTTACGCCGCAAGTTTAGTGCCTACTGCCTAATATAACATTAAGATATTAATTACCGAAGTATTGAATTCTTCGTCGTTGTATGATAATCATACTGTGTTAAATAAACGTACTTCGTAATTTTCGCATTGTGCACCAAATCTCAATGACAATCATATTACAAAAATATACGACTAAATTTTCTTACGAGTACTATCCCTTCCATCCATCTAATCATCCATCAGTCTTCAGTGGCCCATAGGTACTGTACCTCTATGTTTCTACGGTCCTACGGTTCTACGGTCTACAAAACCTCTCTATCCAATTTGTAAGATGGCCTTTACATCTTTGTTGTTTCATCGTCACAGCAACAAGCTTTGTTACTCAGACGTGAGCGCCAAAGTTTAAACGTTTATTTGAGGCTGGAGTTCTAACCATTTAGTTATACTATCATCAAAAGGTATGAATACAAAACAACAAACATTAGTGTAATTTAAAAACGTGTTAAATTGGGAATCGAGTCAGGTTTGCACTTAAACATTAAGAAGGGTGGCGATTAAATAAAGCGCTTCACCTACGTAGGGTTGTGCTTATAATGCGTACCAACCATAAGCACCCCGCCTTTTATCCGAGGACTACTGACATTACATTTATTTGAGGACGCCGGACTAATTTAACTGTCAGGCGAAAATTGCGCCGAGGAGAAACAAATTGTTTCATTATACATATTGGGGCTGTTCCGTAGACATAACTGTTATATCTGATTAATTGCGGAATACGCCGCGTGATGGAAATGTTTCGCTCCGAGGATGAAGTCGGACATTGATCTTATTTCTTGGAGAAATTGCGGGAAATTAACGTAATTTGACGGTTCATTTATTTGCGGGTGTCCTATTGAAAATGTTTTACGTGCGATTAATTTTGCTGAAAAGCGTAATCGTCGTATAAATTTTCGCACTTGTTTATTTTCATATTTTTCAGCTTTGGCCACGAAAATAGTTTATGAAGAGGTTATTGCGACTTTACTGAATGTTAGGATATGGATATATTCAATCAGGTAATTGACAAAACAAATCATTTGCAATGTCATACGTGATCATATGACGTGCGGCGACTGAAATGCGACGTCCTAACAGCTAATCGGAACTTTACCGCCATTCTGATTATAAGAAATCTCTACTCCCTACTAATATTATAAATTTGAAAGTAACTCTGTCTGTCTGCTACGCTTTCCCGTTAAAATTTTAATTAAATTTAAACCATTGAACCAATTTCAATGAAATTTGGAACACAGACATTTGTTCGACCGCTTCGTAAAACTTCAAAACCTACACTTCCTAGTTACTTCCGTCCTATATCTATTCTTCCTTTCCTATTTAAAGTTATGGAAGCCTGTGTACATGAGCAAATCTCCTCTTTCATTTGTATGCATAACATACTGAGTGAACATCATTCTGGGTTCCGCCGAGGTCATAGCACCACTACGGCCTTGATTAATGTCACCGATGATATCCGAAAGGCTATGGATAACAGGAAAGTCACTGTAGTTGTGCTGATTGACTTTTCAAATGCTTTTAACACAGCTGACCACGAAATTCTCCTTTCGACACTTTCCTATTATAATTTCGCACCAACTGCTCTCAAATTTTCCTCGTATCTTCTTAGTCGTCAGCAGTCTGTTCGCCTTGAACAAGATTGTTCTGAGTGGATGGACGTCAATGCTGGCGTTCCACAAGGTGGTATACTCTCTCCTTTTTTATTTTCGTTATTTATCAACTCAATCACTTCCGTTATAGACTGCTCGTACCATCTCTATGCCGATGATCTCCAATTATACGTGCACTCTAGCCTTGAGGATTTAAATGATGCCTTTAGAGCGATAAACCGAAATCTGGAAGCTGTAAAGATGTGGTGTTCCCATTATGGTATTGTTGTCAACCCCCTGAAGTGCCAGGGGATTCTTGTAGGTAGTACCAGGTTATTGGCAAAAGTTGAATGGTCGGATCTGCTCGCCATTGTTTACGATGGTAATGTAGTACAGCTCACCAAAACAGCTAAAAACCTAGGTTTATTGATTGACAGCTGTATGAATTGGCAACCGCAGATTACGGAAGTAAGCCGGAAGGTTAATGCAACTCTTCAAGCTTTATGTCGGTTTAAAAACTTCCTACCGCAGCACACAAAACTTGCATTGGTACATACACTTGTTTTGCCCATAATTGATTACGCAGATGTGTCCTACCCTGATTTCAGCGAAAATTTTCTAAATAAGCTAGAGCGCCTTCTCAACAACTGCATTCGGTTTATTTTCAATTTACGCAAATACTATCATATCTCTAAATTTCGAAGCCAGCTCAAATGGCTTACCATTCGACAAAGGCGTAACTCTAGAATTTTAATGGGTTTGTACTCTGTCTTGCATGACCCATCTTCTCCTGTATACCTCAAGGAAAACTTTCAGTACCTTTGCTCCGCCCATAACAGAGGATTACGTTCTTCCAAAAATCTTAGTATCATTCTTCCTCCACATAACAGTGGATTTTTCCATCACTCCTTCACAGTTCAGGCCATACAGCTGTGGAACACCCTACCCGAAAATATAAGAAAGGCAACCAGCAAACAGGCATTCAAGAAATTGGTCCGAGAGCATTTCTTGAGCATCCCTACCTCAGTCTAGTATTTTTTACCAACAAGAGTCCTATTTATATTATATATGTAGTATTTAGTCATTATATCCTTCCAATATGTGTATGTATGTATGTATTTATTCATGTATGTATGTGTGTTTGTATGTAAGTATTTATATTTATTAGTGTACGTATTTCATTATATACGTTGTTATTACATATTGTTATTTTAAGTCTTTGTTCTTTTAGCCTATTTATTTTTAGAAGCCTACCTCGCATTCTCAACATCACCCAGGGTCGACCGGTAGACAATGCCAAGAGGCATTAGGTTTAACCCTTGATGTAACTTAGTTTAAGGTGTTTTCACATAAAATTAATAAAATAAAAAATAAATATGTAAAATTTAGTAAATAAAACTTAAATTAATTAGTACCTATCTATCTGTGTCCACAGAAACGCAGCCGACAAACTGTTTCACAGTTTGGCAGACCTTTGTAACCTTGAACAATGTATTTGATTAAATAAACAAATAAATATAATAAAAAATATAAATAAATAAATAAATAGAGATGAAGACTCGCGAATATTTTGTTGAGATTGATGATCATTATCTAATTCCTACGTATTATTATTATAAATTCAAAAGTAATTCTGTCTGTCTGCTACACTTTCCCGCTTAAACCACTAAACCAAGTTTAATGAAATTTGTAACACAGATACATAGAGTGGATCTTCGGAAAGGACATAGGATGGTTTTTATCCTACGGGAACCTATAATAAATAGTTTTCGCATTGTGCACCAAATAGTTTAGTATTATAAATATATTTTGAAACATACATTATATATTTTAACAACGTATTACGCTTAGTATAGTTAAATATCTTTATTATTTATTTCTTTAAATATTCGGATAATATTTAAATAAGAGAGAATACGATATGCCTGTTTGATACTATCGACGCAACTAATGGTTCAAAACAATTTAATCGGTACAAATTTTTTTTTAATATCTTTGGACAATTCACAAACACCATCTGATTCCAAACTAAGCAGAGCTTGTTCTATGGTAATCAGAAAGCTGATAAACATACTTATATAATTCTAAATACATACTTAAATAGATAAATAAACACCCAGACACAGAACCAATACATATGTTCATCACACAAATATTTGTTCTGGGTGGGAATCGAACCCAGGACCTCACGCTCCGCAGTCGGCTCATCACCCACTGCGCCACGGAGGCTGACAAATGGCACTACAGTATACGAGTATAGTATAAACTTGTTTAAATCCCTTACTTCAATATTTATTTGTAATAAGACTTAAATAATATTATTCAAAATTAAAAAATATCTTGTTACAGGTACGTATTTAATATCCTATCACTTGTCACTTTCTCTCTACCTATACCTTCTTACAAAATGTCAATCCAACTGTCTATAAATGAAGACTGAATTTTGAATAAGTAGTCTTATCTGGCATTTGTTTTCAAAACATTGATAAAGACTTGCTATTTAAGGGAAATAATCGCAATCAGGATCCTTACTTTGTCATTAATAATTTTAACTTACTATCCGTACTAATATTATAAATCCCAAAGTGTATATTAAGAACTATTTTTATCTGGAAATAGCTACGAAGCTGAACAGTATATGCAACTGTATTAGCAGCAGTAAATAGCATAGGCAACATTATTTATTAAAACATATTATTCCCATGTGAAGATCAATTGTAATTTATTTGGTCCTTTCGAATGCGGGTCAAACAAAGTAAGCGGGTAAAGCTAGTTTTAAATTTATTTTATTTATTGAAGTGAAAACTTCTTTAACGGCATTGTACACTTTTTTTGGGATGGGTAAAAAATGTTAAACTCGCGTCAGGACACGTGGCCTGATCGAATATTCGTAAGACGGAGGGGTGACAGCTGACGGCTCGACTGTCTGTATACTTGTAAAATTCGTTTATATCAAGTGTTTAAAATATCGAAATTGAACAAAGTGCATATTCTATTAATGAAAAAAGTGACGAATAAATAGTGAAAGAAAACGAGTGAGTATTTTATTAAAATATGTACTTGATGAAAACCTACTGAAAATACTATATGAAAAATAATACTGATTATTAAAGTAATTCGTTGTGTTGAATGCACAACATTATGTTCAAGTTTTCATTTCTTCCGGCACTCCCGGAGTGCAACCCGTTTCTTATTTATTTAACTCTTTATTTTACACCATGATGGCAAAAGTTTAATTTTAATACAAATAAAAACAGATATAATGAGTACAGATGGCGGCCTTATCACTAATCAGCGATTTCTTCCAGGCAACCACAAGGAAGGAGTTAGAGACAGAAAAGTTGATGAAGAGGCAGGGTGTAAAGTTATAATTGGACCTATATACGCAAATCGGAACCAATCCACACTCATGCTGAAATTGAGTTAAATACACAGAAAAGCTTAAAATTGCACCTTCTATCGACCCTGTAAAGATCAAAATGATCTAACAATTTTGACAGAACAATACATTTTCATGACATGTTTACCAATCCACAAAACATCAGTTGTCTAATACATTAAACAGCTTTTTCTCAAAACTATCATCATCATCATCATGTGTGGGTTGGTTCCGGTTTGCATAAATAGGTCCAATTTTTTTATCATGTATTTTTTCTGTGACGGAAACGGTGAATAGACATGGTAGAAATATACACTTTAACAAGCTTTTCTTTTTCTTCACTTGTAAAAATTAATTAAAGTTTTGCTTGAAGTTTTAATAGAAAGTTAAACTTATCGATCATATTTACAGTCCTTTGAACTACAATATGTTTGGAAATTATTGGTATAGTTTTTCTTCGTTCATAATAATAAAAGTACTCTCTCATAAGGTTTAGTTTTTCTTAAATCACATTCATAAGTCAAACAACAGGGTACCCAGTGTCACTGTCATGGGTGCAATAGGCACATTCGATTATAAGGACAAAAGACACGCATACCAGGAAAAGATCTCTTTTGATCATTTAAATATTACCCCCGCTGGGAATCGAACCCAGGACCTCTTACACGGCACAACGGCTTTGTAACTAATTAACTTGGTAACTAAGCTGTAAAAAAAGCTTTCCTCCAAAGTCAGCAATGCTCAGGTGCCTCCCCAGGGGTTGCCCGTGATCATAGGTACCGGTGATCGCTTAACACCATGCGGCTCGTCTGCCTTTTTGTATGGTTTATTTGTAAAAAAATGCGCGATATTCGTCATCCGGAATCAGGATGCTCTATTTAAGTTCACTAAAAATGCTAGAGTTTAGCAGTGAATTTCCAGTTCCTAATTAATTTGTTTAAAAATAGTAGTTTCAACCTGAACTTTCGGTCATTTGGCCGCGTATCATGGTAGTATTTTGGTATCAATCGATATAGTATGACTACGAGCTACGAGCTACGCGAAGTAGCAGAAGTGCTACGATTAGCTCTACGAGACCATTAGCGTTGAGTATCGGGTGGACGGATAAATGAACATGCATTAAAGCGAAAAGATTGATGTGGAACTGAATATTTAATATTGGCAATAGAGCGGTTTACTGATATTATGATATGAGTGTTTGTATAACATTACATCCGTGTTACGTGTTACGTGTGAAGTCTATACATATAATTTATGTAATATTATAATTACAATAAGCTATATTACGCCTAGTTTCAAAGAAACCTTTTTTGTAGTTGCACAGAATGAATAACAAATATGTGTACATGTATACTAAGGATATAAATAAAGTTTCTTATTTATTAAATACGTAGCATTTCTATTAATAAATAACGGTCCTATAATATAAATAATAACGATTATAATTATATGAATAATTACGATTATAACATAAATAATAATAATAACGATAAATATAAATAAATAACGATTCACACTCATAGCCCCACAGTAGGTTACATATCTTTGTGTTATGAACACACACAAAGACAGAAACACAAACACCCCGACCGAGAATAGAAATTTAAACTCATCATTGTCGGTTTCACCGGGAATCGCACCCGGGATCCTTCTATTTGCAGTCTGACATGGTAATCATTGTGCCACGCAGGACTTCAATATAAGGTAAAACTCATTTAGGTAAATGAATCGGCTTTTTGTGTCTAAGGGCCTCTTTCACCACCTTCAAATAAAGTGACATGTACACTAATTGTCGGTTAAAGTCACCCGTAACTTCAATTTCACGATGTTCGAATAGCACTAATCATATGATAAACTGACGCGTACTCATAGCTTTTACTTGCCACTTAACTTTACTTGGGACGTAACTAATCAACACTTTACTTGGAGATGGTGAACGAGGCCCTAAGTGTAAAATAAAACAACAAATGTAATACTTCATTAATATTTAATCTCCTTGTTTTGAAACCGCTCTTTGCAAAAGTTTATCCGTTTCATTGTTTAAATATTCACTTTAGCCAAAGATATTAAATATTGAAATACTTGCTACGGTCTTTTTTCACTGTCACAGCTAGTATTACGGTACATACTTTTACATTAAAATTTAAATGTGTAGTAATCCTTCTTTATAAATTTACTTTTGGAACAAATGTAATGAAAATACCTAATATTTAGTGAAAATGTATTTAGCGATCACATAAAATAGTTTAATAAATTGTCGCTTAACTTACTGTTCTACAATTCTTGTGCCTTTTTACGTTATATCAACAAAATCAACAAAACTTATGAAAAAGAATCGCAGCACACATCACAGCCTGAAAATCATATTCAATTAGTCGAAAACTTTACTCACCAACTTAGCGAAACTTTTGGCGGAGATTCCAAAGATTTTCAACATTGAGTGGTAGCACAAGGTCACAATGGTTAGCGCCATGAAAGTTCCGAGAAGTTGCAAAGTTGGCGCACAGTTCGAAAATTGGGCAACTCGTGATCGGGTCGCGGGAGAGAGACGCGCTAGGATGCTGCGAGTACCGCGCGCGACTGAGCCGAGCTAGCGGCCGCGCGCGCTCGCCTACCTATTTTATATAAACGCTTCTATATACCGATTTATATATTTACCCGCACTCATACATATTTAACTTTTTTCCCATTTCACATCGTTTATTCCCGTATGTGAGACTAGCGTACGTGCTGCGCGTGTGTGCGGCGCCATTCGAACCGAACGAAACGAACGCTACGCTCCTCTATTTACGTGTTTTTAGAAAGGGTGAAGCTTTTATACCTTTCCTTTCTACCATTCGTTCCATAGTTGAAAGCTCTGAATACTGGTCCGTGAAATATTTCTTTTCGATTTATGAGTTTCGCATTTTGCGAATCATTTTTTCCGCTCGGGTAGTTTCATCAGTTTCCACCCACGTTTCTCTGCTCCATTTATCTCCGTGTATCTTAACGTTGACATATCAAATTTATTTCACTGTATTCGGATTCCATTTAAATAACAAGACTGTCATTATCTATGGAAACCGTGATGAGACGTCTTTTATATTCCGTGAATATCAGAAACCCTAACTTTGATGTCAGCCATTAAAGTTGGTCACTCAAGCAAAGAGGTTTGTACGAATCTAAGAAAAGCCTCGACCCCATGATGAAACTTGACTAAGTTTCTTATCAAGTTTAATTGAAGGGTGTCTTTATCAAGCATCTGGTTGGTATTCTTATAAACTTACTACTGGGCATATGTTTCATTCATAATAAAGTAGACACAGAACCATTACTCCATTGCTCTGTAATTTGTGTTTTCACAAATTACGAGTAATGAGTGCGATCTAGGTTATATAAAACTAACGGCCGCCCGCGACTTCATCCGTGTGGACTTAGGTGTTAGTCATAGCACGATGTTATATAGCCTAAAGCCTTCCACGTTAAATGGACTATCCAACACAGAAATATTTTTTCAAAACGAACCACAAGTTCTTGAGATTAGCGTGTTCAAACTCTTCAGCTTTATATATCAGTATAGATAAAGAAAGAATAAGAAGGAAAGTAATAAATAAGAAGAAAATGTATTTTACTATAAAAAATATGTGGGGTGCATGGTGTCAATAGTATTTCAAAAAGCATCCCTTTTTACAGTAAAATATTTTTTTTTCTAATTTTTTACTTTTTAGTTCGTATTTTCACAAAAGCGTGTTTTTTAGTTTTTTAAACTACATTATTTATTTTTAATTTTTAGTTGGATTTTATTTTCATATTATTGCATTGTCATCGGCCCTTGACCCCTGTGCAA
The DNA here is from genome assembly GCA_911387765.1 of Pyrgus malvae. NCBI lineage: Eukaryota > Metazoa > Arthropoda > Insecta > Lepidoptera > Hesperiidae > Pyrgus > Pyrgus malvae. The sequence continues at coordinate 9,508,305 of OU426964.1, forward strand.
ATTTTCAAGTTAATCAGATGCTTAGAAGTAGGTGAAAATTAAGTTAAAAGATTCCGTTACAGACATACATACAGACAGATCAAGCTAATATAAGCGAGTTAAAAAGAGGCATAATTATTAAATTTACTTTATTATGTTTAATTATACAACTCTAGTTGCACGGATAAAAACAATTTATTTTCTTGGTTTAATTTCAAACGAAACACTCATTTGCTTAGTGTTACCTAATAATGCTATCTGAAATAGCTCCCAAAAAAAATCACAATAAATAAAAGGCAAAGGAAGATTTAATTCAATGAACGAAAATTTTATAGAGCTCTTTCTAATCAACAATGTCATCTCTTTGAACGTCGAATTGGCGGATGGCGTTTGACGGCGTTCTACGCCACAATATTAATAATACTCGCCAATAGATGTCAGTAAGAGTCGTTTTTTTTCTTCAGTTTATATTTAAGTTGATTATCGGCTGAAAATATTTTTTTTATAATTTAAAATTTCTAAATATAAAACCTAGCTTGGTCGAGTTATCACCCCAGAAACCAGGGTACTAAAATTTTCTACTACTTCAGGGTACTAAAATCTTTGGAGCCGTTTCCGAGATTTAAAAAAAATATTTAGGTATATACAAGAATTGCTCGCTTAAAGGTATTAGATATTCGAAATCTATTTGAATAACAAGACTCGTTGTACTCATATACGGGAAACCGTAATATGGTAATGAGACGTTGTTTATATCTGTGAATATCAGATACACAAACTTTGATCTTAGCAATTAAACTTGCTCAATTAAACAAAAAGGTCAGTACGAATGTAAGGAAAGCTTCGCGGTCTTGTTCTGAAGCCTCGATCCCTCGATGAAACTTCGAACATTTTCGTATCAAGTATAATTGAAGGACGTCTTTAACCTTCTATTAGACTTGATATGAAAGAATAACCTTATTGCGTCCTTTTCTAAATCCCAATGTTGGGCATAATGATGTACTTAATATATATTTAGGTTCGAAGCAGCCTTCAGAATCAAAGGCATTCTCTATCATAGAAATCATTTAATATAATTGAAAATAAACTAAACTAAAGTTTCCAAATCTTCAGATAAAACTTTAATATTGACATCTTTATTCCGTCTATGATTAAATCTTTATATCCTTATCTAAAGGTGCCGCGCTATACTTGAGGCCACCATCAGTCTCCGGAGCAGTAGCACATTTGCGTACGACCTCAGACAGGATTTAGTTGGGATTTAGGCTAGCTTTTATTTAATAAACTTTATTGCAGACGTTACAATCCTTAGATTGTTAGTATGTTAGTTACAATGTAGCTTAAAAACTATGTTGGTATTGTTAGTGTACACTGATTGGGATTAATTTATAATAAATTGATTATTAGTGCCCTAGGGTTATCTTTATCCCGTGTTTCTGGATAGAACAGTCCGGTCTACCAGCAATAATTTTTAGGATGCTATTGCTACTGCACTGTAGGCGCTGTTGAAGGAAGGCGGCCTTTTTGCGCATTATCGCATGAAATCCGTCTATACCCGAGTCTGCAAACATCTTTGAGGCACTACAGCGCCAAGGCAGTCTCAACAGCATCCTAAATATATTGTTATAGAGAACCCACAAGACGTTGTACGCTCGGCGCGAATATGTTGCGTATGTTATGTAGATGTTATGTTATGTCCATGGGCTGCAGCTACCATTTAACACGACGTGAGATCTTTCATAGATTGCATTATATGTAACTACTTGGTAGTATCGCGGGATAAAAAAAACCCAAAGACCACCAATGGTACGGCCGGTACAATTGTCCCACCATTGTACCGGCCGCACATTGAACGACGTGTCCTGCATACTCGTCTGTATACACACCATTTAAATAAAATAAAGTAGAAACCCATACTATATTTTCGTAAAATAAATTCCTATAATATTGCTTTCAGTTTAAATAAAAAACAACGGGTTGCACTCCGGTAGTGCCGGCAGAAGTGAAAACTTACTAACGAAACGAAAACTAACGTTAATGCGTTGTGCATTTTTGATATTTTGGAGTGGTTAGGGAATAATTTCGCACGAATTGCATTTATTATCAGTATTATTTTTCATCTAGTATTTTCAGTAGGTTTTCATCTAGTATTTTTAAAAAGTACTCGCTCATTTTCTTTCACTATTTCTTCGTCAATTTTTTCATTAATAGATGCACTTTGTTCAATGTCCATATTTTTAAATACTTGATATAACCGAATTTTACAAGTATAGACGTCGAACCGTCATCAGCTGTCACTCCTCCGTCTTACGAATTTTCGATCAGGCCACGTGTGCTCACGCGAGTTTAACATTTTTTACCCATCCCAAATAATGGCACAATGCCGCTAAAGAAGTTTTCACTTCAAAAATGTTGACTGCAAACGAAGGGAATTTGAAAGTGTATAATGAAATTCACGGTTTGCGGTCACATGTACAGGCTTTACTGCAATCAATAAAATGGATGCAAAAGTCTGATTTCGAATTCATTATTTTTTTCGGTCCCGTATCGTATGCTAGTTCTGTCCCTTTGTTTCTGCGATTGTTACGAGTATGAGAAGTTAAACCTGTCTCTTTGTTTCCGCAATGTTAAAATTTTCCCGTGTTATTTTTATGTTAATTTTTATCAGACATACCTAATATACAAATGATTCGGCCGGCTTAATTGGGTTGATTTAAGTTAATATTGATGACCCGCGTGGCGTAACCATGCCGGACTGCATATCGGAGGGTCCTGGGTTCGATTCCCGGCGAAGCAGAAATTTGAATAATGAGTTAAAAAATTCAGTTCTCGGTCTGGGTGTTTGTGTATGTTTGTGTGTGTTTGTGTCTTTGTGTGTGTCCATGGTACCCATGACATAAGGTATTTTTAGAAATGAAAACCAGAAGCAGAATGTTTACATCATCATTTAATTAACAAAGCCTTTTATATACAATTTACAAGTAACGATTTAAGGTTTCTAATTAACACTTTCTTATACAACCAATATTAAATAACAAGTAAGCACAGATACAGAATTTCAGTACGCAATCGGGCAGAGTTACTGCCGTTATACGATCACCACACTAATAACCCCCCCTTAGAGGAGGCCTCGCTTTTATAGGCGTTTTCTCCTACTTCGTCACATTTTTTATTCAACTACCGACGTTAATTCCTAACAGTATATCTACCCTAGTAACTGTGGGGCTATGAGTGTGAAACGTTTATTTATTTTATTTAATATCACTAATCTATCCCATGGGAAAAACACATTTTTCGGGATGAAAAGTAGCTTATATGCTATTCATATTATAAACTATCTCTGTATAAATTTCTTTCCAATCTGTTCTGTCGATCTTATGGAATTAAGCAGCAAACATCCAAACTTTCACATTTATTAACACGCTTATATTAGCTTCACCTGTATGTTTGTTTGTAACTGTAAGTTTGTGAGCTTGTTTGTAAGTCTCCTTTGGACTCGATGTTGACCCACTTTCAACGGACAAATTTAATTCAAACTTTGGACACTTATCAACAATCGGTAGCAATACAATTTTTTCATAAGTTTATCTAATTCCGAAAACTTGATTTTTTTTTAACAATAATTCGAACTAAAAAATAAATATAAATATAAACATAGTTTAAAAAAACTAAAAAACACGCATTTGAAGCACATCAAACTAAAAAATTCAAAAAAATATCTAATAAAATTAAGCAGAAAATAATAATGAAAAAAAAATTCTAGTATTATTGAGAAAAAAGTGTAGGTTGCACGATATACGAAAAATATGGGACAGAGCGCCCCATAGCCTCAACTACATATATTATAATATTAGTTTCTTAGCTTTTGTGGTAGAGTTTTATTATCCTTACTTAAAGGAGCCGCACCAAAATTACTTGAGGCTAATATCAGCTTCCAGAGTAGTAGCGCAAATGCATATGATCTCAAATAGGATTTAGTCTAGCTAGAGGTTACGAAGATGTCCATGGGTTAAATCGACCACTTTACATGACGTTACTTCATTAAAATAAAATAAATAAAGTAAAAATAATACACACTATATTTTCGTAGAATAAAGTCCAATGTTGCTTTCAGTTTAATAAATGTTGACTGCACACGAAGGGAATTTATGCTGAAACAAGGCTGAAACATAAACATTCGGACGTTAGTGTGTAATGAAATTCACGGTTTGCGGTCACATGACAATATAGAGGCTTCACTGCAATCAATAAAATGGATGTCAAAGGCTGATCTCGAATTCATTAATTTTCTCGCGCCCCTATCGTATGCTAGTTCTGTCCAGGCATAGCGTATGCGAGGACAATGACCTCGCGCGGACAGAGCGTCGACCTCATCAGCGGTGCGCGCGAGCAGTCGGCCACAGTATCTCAACGTAGGCGCACGTCCGTTTTAACTCTTTATCCGTTACACTGTGTTGCCGCCAATACATACGATTGAAGTCCTAATCTGGCCTATTATTTTATATCTCCCGGATAGGACCCTACAAATTGGTCCTTCGTCGCAAAAAAATCAGCTAACCGTGGATTGAAGTCTATTTACTACAATACAAATTATATTCAACGGACGGCCGGACATTGACCCCGTGGGAATTTCTTTGTTCGAGAAGCGCGCGCCACGTCTATTCTACACAAGTTGAAGAAGGAATTAAGAACGAAGACTGGATATCAGGATAAGGGCTGACATTCGTGAGATCGTTTCAATTATTATTCCTTTCCTGTCTAAATTTTCCAGAAAATATTCTTCTCCTTGTTCTTCCAAATTCTAAATATCTTGATTTATTTTGCCTCTATTTGAATTAATTAGCACGCCATTTAATTTCATTCAAATCACGCCACGCATTATAGTGCAATCTTTGCTTGCAATTATAATTTTTTACCGTTGTTGCATTGCATTACGTTGACCTTGCGGTGTCATTGACCGCTACACGCTCAGCTGTGATTTATTCTTGTTGTTCTTATAATTGATGATTCATTTTAACATCTTTCTATAAACAAGCACCCGTGTATATTTTCTTTATCTAATATTTTTACATTTAACTATAATAATGGCTGAGAAGCTTATTAAGAAACGCAGTTCAATGAAAGCGAAGCTAACAAATTTTAGTAACTATTTAGATATTTTAGCAAGCTGCAAATCTTTATCTAAATTACAACGCATAGAGTTAGAGGGCCGGTTTAGTAAATTTGATGCCTTATATGGAGTCTTCGACGAATTACAGACCGAGATCGAGCTATTATCGGACGAGGCAGACGAGGCGTACGCGGCACGGAGCCTGTTTGAGGAGCAGTACTACGCACTGGCCGCGCTCGCGCGGAGCATGCTGGCCGACGCTGCCGACGCGCAAGCCGTGCGCGACTCTGCTGGGTTTGTAACGGGCTCAGAGGACTCTGCATCAGGTAGGCATACCAACAATTTTATTCGTTTACCGAAAATTGATTTGCCCTACTTTGACGGCGGTTATCAATCTTGGCTTGAATTTAGAGATACATTTTTGTCGTTAATTCACAATAATGATAGTATAGATACTATAAATAAATTCCATTACTTACGGGCTAGTTTAAAAGATTCAGCAGCAGAAATAATAAAAAATATAATATTTAAAAAAGATAACTATAATATAGCTTGGGGCTTACTTTGTGAGCGGTTTGATAACAATCGACTATTAGTTAATTTTCATGTACAAGCTTTATTTAACGCCGAACCTGTACAAAAGGAATCTAGCCTTTTTCTCCGTCGTCTAATTGACATAACAAATAAAAATCTAAGAGCACTTAAAATGTTGAACGAGCCCACGGAACACTGGGATACTCTTATCATATATATGATGTCCACTAAGTTAGACCCCATGACATTCAGAAATTGGGAGGAATATCGTAATACACTTAGTGCTCCCCCCACTCTAACACAATTTTGTACATTTGTAAGCAATAAGGCAGATCTTTTGGAAACTTTGAAAGAACAACACAAACACAACAAACAAGACAATAATATCAAATCAAAAATTTTTTTAATAACAAGTAGCACAAATAATCAAACAAAAAATAATTATCATTCAAATAAATTTACAATTAAATGTCCCTTATGCAGTAATGCTCATTTCTTGTATTCATGTGAATCATTCAAAAAACTTTCTATAGAATCACGTATTAAGAAGGTACAAGAACTGAATCTTTGTAAAAATTGTTTACGACCGGGCCACATCGATAAACGTTGCAAGTTGGCTCATTGCAAGTATTGCAAATATAAACATAATACACTTTTACACTTAGATCAATCTCAACCTTCACTTATAAACCCAATGCCAGGGCCTTCAGAAAACGTTACACTTTCAACAAATGCTGTAAATAGTGTAAATCAGCCTACTACGCGATCAATTGTTTTACTGTCCACAGCTATGGTAAGAGTGGTGAGCTCCAACGGTGAGAAGCACGAAGCGCGTATGCTACTCGACAACGGTAGTACAGCAAACTTTATAACGGAGAACCTATGCAATAAACTGAAGTTGCCCAGACGAAGTGCGAGCTCCATGGTTACAGGTATCAACAATTTAATTAGTAATAGTACACAGTCTTGTTACCTCAAGTTTGAGTCGATTAACGGGAGCTATTCTAATCAAATTAATTGTCTAATCTTACCTGTAATCACCAAAAATCTACCTCCTACATCTATAAATACCAAGCATTTACCTATTCCCTCTGGCGTCCAATTAGCCGACCCCACCTTCAATATTCCGTCTGCCATAGACATTTTAGTGGGGGCAGAAATTTTCTGGGAGGTGGTAGGTAACAGTCATATAGATTTAGGTAAAAAACAACCAATTTTGTGTGAAAGCAAACTCGGTTGGATTGTGTCTGGTGCTTTATCTGTAAGATCACGTTCCAACCATTCACACTTTTGTAATTTTTCCTCTATGCAAGAGACTCCAGATTTAACAAAATTCTGGAAACTCGATTCCGTCTCTTCTAAACATACACTGTCGGCCGAAGAACGTGCATGTGAGGAGAGTTTTAAATCTCACACGTTTCGTAACAAAGAAGGTCGATTTGTTGTTACTATGCCTCTAAAAGCGAATCCCGACAAATTAGGTGATTCTTTTACAATGGCAAAACGTCGTTTTCTATCTCTAGAAAAGCGATTTCAATGGGACGTACAATTTAAAACAATGTACATAGATTTCATGCGTGAGTATGAAAGTCTAGGTCACATGACACAGGACTCGGATACCTCTAGAACTGCTGAGGTAAACTATTTTTTACCCCACCATGGTGTCCTGCGCGAGGCTAGTTCGACGACTAAGCTTCGTACTGTGTTCGATGCGTCAGCGAAAACTACCACAGGTCTCTCATTAAATGACATCATGATGGTAGGGCCGACCGTTCAAGATGATCTCTTGTCCATTATATTACGTTTCCGTCAACATAGGTACGTAGTTTCAGGAGATATCGAAAAAATGTACAGAGCAATTGAGGTCGCTCCCCATCAACGTAGTTTGCAGCGCATTGTTTTTCGCGCGGATACTTCGGAGCCTCTACAAACGTATACTCTAAACACGGTTACGTACGGCACCGCATCCGCACCTTACTTAGCTACTAAATGCTTAGTGAGTTTAGCAGACTCAGCACAAAGTATTGACGCTCAAAATGCGATACGTCATGACTTTTATGTAGACGATTTCCTTTCAGGTTCCAGCTCTATATCTAGCGCCGTAGAAATGACCAAGGAAGTTATCTCTATTTTATCGTCTGCAAAATTTAACCTGAGGAAGTTACAATCAAATAACTTAGAAATTTTAAAACAAATTGCGCCAGAATATGAAATTAAAAATAATAATCATTTAAATCTTTCTAATTACAAAACTAATATTTCTTCAAAAACATTAGGTATTTATTGGCTATGTGACACGGATACGCTTTCATTCTCTATTAATATACAACCTGTAGAAATAATTACGAAACGCCATATTCTTTCAGTAATCAGCCAAATTTTTGACCCGTTGGGATTAGTCACTCCGTGCATCATACAAGCAAAATTACTTATGCAAAAATTATGGATTGCAAAGTGTGAATGGGACGATGAAGTACCTACAGATATACAACAGGTTTGGTTAGATTTTTCAAATACACTACCGTTTTTAAATAATTTAAAAATACCACGTTGGGTTTTATGTGAAAATACTGTCACACATGAAATTCATGTCTTTACTGATGCTTCAGAAAAGGCCTACGGTGCATGCATTTATATACGGTCTATAGATAACACTGGAAATATTACGGTACGTTTACTCATTTCTAAAAGTCGTGTAGCTCCAATCAAACCTACTACTGTTCCGCGGTTAGAGCTGTGCGGAGCGTTGTTAGGTGCAAGACTGTGTACTAAGGTAAAGGAATCTATCACTTTACCTATACAAACATGTCACTTCTGGTGTGACTCCACGATTGTTCTTGGTTGGCTAAATACATCCGTTAGTCAGCTAAAGAAGTTTGTGTCCAATCGTGTAAACGAGATACAAGAAATTACATCAGGTAACACATGGAGCTACGTGCCGTCTAAGGACAACCCGGCAGATCTGGTTTCTCGGGGCCTGAAGGCTGATCAGATCAGCGACTCTAAACTGTGGTGGACGGGACCTGAATTCTTGCTGTCTAGTCAAACTCTTTGGCCTATTTTACCCAACGCCGCATTGAAACAAGATCTACCAGAAATCGTTTCATTAATTAATTCAAATGATTTTGCATCCGATCAAATTAATTCAAATAACAACACTAATTACACTGTCATTCATAATTTAATTCATAAATATTCAAATTTTAATTATTTACAAAGAATTATTGCATATATACTAAGGTTTATTTACAATTTAAAAAATAAAAATAATAAATTGAAAGGCTTTCTAACATGCAAAGAGCTTCAAAATTCTTTAAATTTAATTTTACATGTAGCGCAATTAGAGATGTTCGCGGAAGAATATCTCATTTTGAAAGCTGGGAAAGCTTTACCTCGCAGAAATAGATTAATCTCTTTATCTCCGTTCTTAGATTCTAATAATCTTATACGTGTGGGCGGGAGACTTAATAATTCACATTACGACTACAATACTAAACATGCAATAATACTGTGTAGTAAACATCATTTAACTAAAACAATTTTTAGATGTCAACATGAGAAGCTTTTGCACGCTGGACCCCAATTGCTTCTAGCATCCATACGACAAAGTTATTGGCCTCTAGGAGGAAGAAATTTGGCTAAAAGTACTGTAAATAAATGCATTCAATGTTTCAGACAGAAGGCCAACACCGTACAACCAATTATGGGTCAGCTACCAGCGTGCAGAAGTGCACTCGAATTTCCTTTTTTAAATGTTAGCGTAGATTACGCTGGGCCAATTTTGATAGCCGACCGCAAAGGCCGAGGATGCAAACTAATTAAATCCTACCTGTGTGTTTTTGTCTGTTTAGCTGTTAAGGCAGTTCACCTGGAGCTCGTTACAGACTTAACAAAAGAGGCTTACATGGCCGCTTTAAATCGGTTTGTGGCTCGCCGTGGTAAACCGCGATCTATCTTGTCCGATAACGGAACTAATTTTATTGGGGCCTCTAACGAGCTTTATAAACTTTTACAGGAGTCAAACATCGCATCGGAGATTTCCCAGGAAGGCATTGAATTTTCATTTACACCCGCCTACTCTCCGCATTTTAACGGCATTGCAGAGGCCGCTGTTCGATCGGCGAAACATCATTTAAAGAGGTTGCTTAAACTAACCAATCTAACCTACGAGGAAATGGCAACGCTACTAACTCAAATAGAGAGCATTTTAAATTCACGTCCTTTAACACCTCTTTCTAATGATCCATCTGACCTATCAGTACTCACACCTTCCCATTTCCTAATTGGGCGACCACTTTTGTCAGTTCCGCATCCGCATATCTCAGACGCCTCTATCACTCGTCTGGAGCGCTACAAGCGGGTGGAGCTGTTAAAGCAACATTTTTGGTCACGATTTAACCAAGAATATGTTTTGCTGCTTCAACAGAAAACGAAGTGGTCTGCAGCGTCTGGTGAACTCCAGCAGGGCTCACTTGTCTTGGTGAAGGACAAGGCTCTGCCGCCTCTTCTCTGGCTACTTGGGCGCGTGGAAAAGGTCCACCCAGGAAGCGATGGCGTCGTGCGGGTTGCCGACATCAAGACGCGAAAGGGAACACTGCGGCGTGCCTTCAACAATATTTGCCCTCTTCCTATTGAAGTACTTCAACCGGGGCAGGATGTCCAGGCATAGCGTATGCGAGGACAATGACCTCGCGCGGACAGAGCGTCGACCTCATCAGCGGTGCGCGCGAGCAGTCGGCCACAGTATCTCAACGTAGGCGCACGTCCGTTTTAACTCTTTATCCGTTACACTGTGTTGCCGCCAATACATACGATTGAAGTCCTAATCTGGCCTATTATTTTATATCTCCCGGATAGGACCCTACAGTTCTGTAACTTTGTTTCCCCGATTGTAATAAAAAAATAAACCTGAGTTATTTTTATGTCGTGTATATTATACTAGTATATCGGCCCGGCTTCGCTCGGGTGATTTAAGTTAACATAATTAACTAATCTATCCCAAGAGAACAGTATATTTTTAAGGGATAAAAAGCACATATATGTAGGTAGGTGCTATTCTAGCCTATATCTTCTTTGTATATATATAAGAGATTTCCACCCATATATTGACTCATCACGATATCTCTGGAACTATAAGACCTACCGACTTCAAATTTGGTAGGAATATTCCTTTCGCCGAGTAGAGGTCAGCTAAGAACGGATTTTACGAAATTCCACCCGGAAGGGGGGGTATTTCCACCCATATATTGACTCATCACGATATCTCTGGAACTATAAGACCTACCGACTTCAAATTTGGTAGGAATATTCCTTTCGCCGAGTAGAGGTCAGCTAAGAACGGATTTTACGAAATTCCACCCGGAAGGGGGGGTTGCGGGGGTGTTAAGTAATGTTTGTATATATGACATCGCAAAACTCAGAAACTATTCGACCGATTATTATGAAAATTGGTATGTACATGTATTTTTTCACGGAGAAGGTTTATATGTTATCCATTATTATTATTATTTAATATTTAAACGCGATACGGAGTTCGCGGGGTCAGCTAGTACTACATATATTTGTGCCAAATTTTCCGTCCAACGTCCAACGCAGGAAAGCGTGATTAAGCATTTCGTTTTGCGCGCTTTTTAATTTAAATCGTAATCGCTCTAGCATCGCCTGCTGTAGATGGGTAAAAAATATTATAGCAATTCTTATTCAAAATAAATATAATATAAAAAACTATGCAATCCTTACTAATATTATAAATTCGAAAGTAACTCTGTCTGTCTGTCTACAGTGTGTCTGTCTGGCTGCTACGCTTTCCCGCTTAAACTACTGAACTAATTTTAATGAAATTTGGAACACAGATAGAGTGGACAAAGGACAAAGGATGGTTTTTATCCTACCTATAAAACGGGTCCACGCGTGCGAAGCCTTTGACGGAAGGCTAGTATACGAATGTACGATGAAGAATCATCACGCAACTTTAATGAATGATCATTTGCTATTCTGATGAAACCTGCAGTCTAAAAATAAAGCGACGTAATTCTAAAAATGCAACGCCAGAGCTTTTATTTTCTTACTTTATTTCAATTTAAAACACGTTAACAGGAGCGGGAAAATAAACAAAGTTTTAAGTGAACTGCGCCACACATCAATTTATTTTATTTTATTTATTCATTGCATCATTTACATTACGAACCGATATAAAATGAAACCAATATAACCCTAGAAAGCACCTAGTAGTGAAGTATTTTACGTACCTATACTCTGTAGCTTACAGCGTATTTTTTTCTTAACTTTATTCTAATTTGCAGCTGAAATTAGCAATATACCAATGTAATTATTTACAAACGGCCATACTTACGGTGTATATTAGATAAAGCTCTACTGGTTTCGGACTAGGAGACGCGAGCGCTGTATATACATATATAAATTATATATAACTTATACTTAAACTTTATACTTTTATATTAGACTGATTTATTATATCGTGGACGTAAAATTATATTGTAAAAAGAATAAGTAACTCTAATATGTGCGGAAAAGTTATTGCAAACTGCTTCGCGTTTAATTTTAAACTTATGTACAGAACCAGAGAGCCCATCTCTTAATGGTGTCAAAATCAGCCTGACCCTATTTCTTCGTTTTCTTTAAAATAGTTTTGACCATTTAACCTTTATAAGGTACCCGGTACCTTGAAAGACGATACCGGGTAATGTGGGATTTGTACCGCACTAATACCCCCACCCCCGCCGGTGGCCTGCCTTTGCGTACGCGCACATCTTCGGGAGAGCATATTATGTGCTCTCCTGCACCTTCAGATGCTTACGGCGGCATGCGGCCACGCACACACCGCCGTCCTTCCCGGGACCGCTAGCTGGACGGATCGAGCTCTCACTCCCACCGCCCGCAACCCCGGAAGCCCCCTTTTAGTGGCCTTTTACGATCAGGCAGTGGATACCATAGCTTTTTTCTTAATCCCGAAGCTACAGGGACTGAAGTTCTACCACCTACGAAAATGCGTAACATCGATTGTCAACAGCTTTTCATTTGAGAACAATTTTGAAGCTACAAATACAGCTACTATGTACTCGTATATGACTATGTTTCATCCATGACATAAATAGCGAATGAGTGTAATAAATGAAGATCGACGAGGGTCGCATTACCCGTTAAACTTGTATTAGATGATACATTGAGTATCAGCTCGTAGCAGGATGAGATTAATTTTTGAGAACTATCATCTAGATGACAAAAATTAAATGAACGACTGTTATAATTAGTAATTTTAGAGTGTGTTTTTGATAATAATTACATATGAATATATTTTTATTGTACAACAACCTTTAATTTAGTAGTTTAATCTCTGTATCAAGTTGATGTTGACTTCGATGGTTTAGCCAGAATGTAAAGTTTATTTAGACTGTAGCCGTTACCGAGGAAATTCGTCTAATGCAGATCAAACCCAGGTCATTCTTCATTAACTTTAAAATAAGTCAGGCTTTTCCAAAAATAGCTGCATATAAAGGTTTCAAAAGTAGCCCTTTGTATAAAACAAGTCACATTCAAAAGTAGTCGATGACAACACTCACAACCGTCTGCTTTATTTTTTCTATTCATTTAATTACATCTTACTAATAATATTATAAATGCGAAAGTAAGTTTGTTTGTTACTCTTAGGTACACGCGAAAACTACTCAACCGATCGTCATGAAACTTTGTAGATATATTCTTGGAGTTATCAAAAGTAAAGTAGGATACTTTAAAAAAATTAACGCGGGTGAAACCGCGGCGCACAGCTAGTAATAGATATAAGTACTAAAATTTAAAGTCTTTCACACGCGTCAATTCATATTTTACCCTACAAAAGGTGATTCCACATAGGTAATTAATAGAATTAGGCATTACTTTGCGGATCCATGATATTTTCATGTATTCAAAGATAAACGCACTACTAGATCTAGGTAAAGTCGACCGAGTAGTTATATTCAAAAAATGTAACATTAACTGGCATATACTTATACGAAGATTCTCTCGTGTTCCACTTTTCTTTTTCAAATCTAGTATATTACGCGGGTCAAGTTAGGGTAAAAAGTAATGCCAAAATATGAAAAGATGATATTCCATTAAATAAAATTACATACATACTATCTGCTTCTGACATCTTCCACACGCAAAAGGCAAGACAGTGCAAAAGGCAATGCCATATAAAGAGGTGTACTCAATTCAATAATGCTGAAAGTAGGTAAGCGTCACATTGAAAAGCAATATAGCATTTTATAATATTAAAAGCAGTCTTGTGCTTCGTGCTGTGCGCTCCTGTGCGGATCCCGCTGTAACGGCGTCAGCGAGCTGCGGCAGATAGTCGATAATTTCTCGATATGAAGCTAATAAACACGGTAATAATCGAAATATACTCTCCATAAAACATATAGGGATCTTAGAATAATTACGTATAGAAGGAGTGTCTTCATACAAGCGCGCTATTAAAATTGAAGCACTAAATAGATTCACACAGGTGTCACATCTGACAAACAATACATTTTTATTTTGAACAAATTAACTTTAAAATACTACAAAATATTGAAAACTTGACATGAAAGTGTTGTGACACAATTTAACAGCGCTAACCGTCATATATTTTTTTCGGGAGACACGTTCGGCGTCATTAATGGCACCTATGAACATGCTTCAATTTGGACGCGCGAACCTGGTTTCTATAATGTGATTATTCTAAGATAGGGATGTTTTTACAGATTTACGTTTTGTAACCTATAAAATTCTGAACCATGGTTGTCCTAATAATAAATATTAGCACAAGAATAATAATTCTGGGGGCCTAATTTCATTTCAACTAACTATAGTATTAAAATTAAGAGCCACCGAATAAATTTTTCAAACATTTACTGTTATCTACATATTATTATGTGGGGTTAAAATGAATGCCAGGACGAGTTGAAATATTATATTTAATAATATTAAGAACAGGTGAGTATTTCGCACATTATTTTCCGTTCGTCGTCGAGCTGCGGCAGATAGTCGACACTAGGTCATAAATTGACTCAGAATCTATTTTTATGTGACGCGAGGCGCTAGAACGGATTATATATACACTAGAGTAGTATTTTACTGAGTAAAACTCAGGCATAAAGTTTTATACAGATATCCTACGAACACTAAATCTAACCTATGGTTGTCATGAACATACATTTTTGGACATTGTTTTGTCCAAAGAACATGCATCTAATTTTATTTTGGCTAACATTTACAAATCGCTAAACTAAAAGAGTCTGAAGTTTAGTGGTTTTGATGTAGAACTATCTAGATTTTCTTGAGGTCAAAAATTAAAAAATGTAGTTTTTAACAAAAAAATAGAACCGACTTCAAACGGTAAAAAATAAAATTGTTCAGTACCTACTTCTTCTTGCATGGTAATGACTTTAAAAACTATTTTTGGAGTCGGGCCCTTAGTAAAATGTCGTAGGTACCATTCGTTCTAAATGGGCATCGACAGTACAGACAGTGGGACAGTACCTACTTCTTCTTGCTTATGTTAATAGCTATTAAAACTATATTAGAGTCGGTGCCCATTCCAAACGAAAGGTACACTATATTTACTAAGACAGGACATTTTACTAAGGGCCCGACTCCAAAAATAGTTTTTAAAAGTCATTACCATGCAAGAAGAAGTAGGTACTGAACAATTTTATTTTTCACCGTTTGAAGTCGGTTCTATTTTTTTATTAAAAACTTAATTTATTTCACTCTTTTTAGTAACTTTAGTAATTCTGTACATATGTATAATATTGTGCTTATTAAGTTTCAGTGTTTCCCTCGATTTGCCCAGTATTACATCATCAGATTATGACATAGTGACAGTTGAACCACCTTAGGAGTTTAAGTTTTAGAACAAAAAAATATATATTGAAAGAATTTGCTCTCAACTCCTAACCGTCATAGTACCTTCCATCATCAGCTCAGCAACATGATATGATGATAATTATACACAAATGCCTGTTTTGCTTTAGTAAAAATATAAGAATCATTTGTTGTACTATAAAATTTGAATGTTCCCCTCCATTTCTTTGGGATCCCATCATCAGACTTTGACTTGGTGACAGTTGGACTACCTCAGGAATGTAAGATTTCGAACAAAAAACCATTTATTGAAAGAATTTGCTCTCAACTCCTAACCGTCGTAGTACCTTCCATCATCAGCTCAGCAACATGATATGATGATAATTATACACAAATGCCTGTTTTGCTTTAGTAAAAATATAAGAATCATTTGTTGTAATAACATTTGAATGTTCCCTTCGATTTCTCTGGGATCCCATCATCATACTTTGACTTGGTGACAGTTGGACCACCTCAGGAATGTAAGATTTCGAACAAAAGACCATTTATTGAAAGAATTTGCTCTCAACTCCTCACCGTCGCAGTACCTTCCATCATCAGCTCAGCAACATGAGATGATGATTACAATGCACAAATATCTGTTATGCTTCAGAAACTATAAGAAAATCAATGTGTGTGCCTATAAAATTTGAGAGTTCCCCTCGATTTCTCTGGGATCCCATCATCAGATCCTGATTTGGTGACAATGGGACCACCTCGGGAGTATAAGCATACGAACAAAAAAAGAATTTTGAAAATCGGTCCACAAACGGCGGAGTAATCGGTGAACATATATATATAAAAAAAAATACATACAGCCGAATACAGTACCTCCTTCTTTTGGAAGTCGGTAACTACTAGGGCGACTATGGCTAAAGTTATAGTTTAGCCATAGCTATATTATAATATAAAAAATATATTTGAAACAATTACTGCTCACTATGCGTGTGATGTGGAGATTAAAATGAATGCATATAAAGAATGCACAAGGAAATGTAATGTTTAAATTCGTTTTAATAATATTGGTAAGTAAAAAGGGTTGCAGCCAAGCCAAGCTAAGTAGGTGTATTTCGTAAAAGCGCACCTGGTACCGTTTTCGCTATAACTGCGTCAGCGAGATTCGGCAAATTGTCAATAAATACCTCTTTATTAACCTAATAAATTTCACTGCGACCACGATTTTTATGTAACGTGCAATATTTTAAGGATAATAATAACTGCGGGCCGCAGTTTTACCATAACAGTCTATAGCCATAGCCGCCGAATAAAAAAGTTGCTATGTAAACCATCTAGACGTTTATAAGGTGAAACATTAAACAACTAAAAACAATCAATATATCTGAATTATTTACTACTCTCTCTGTGTGTGTGGTGAATAATTCGTTAAAACGGCACTTGGGGATTTAGCCAAAGTAACATCGCTTCGTAGCGAAACGATATCTAAATTCGTCATCGTTTTTCGTTTGGTTACTTTTTTGAAGTTCGCGATCGTAGCGAAGTTGACAACTAAAAGTGTTGCTTGTCTACGCATTTGTATGGAATAGTGTTCGATGATAATTCGATAGTTTATGGTTTCGTTACGAATTTTAACATTAGCTACCAAATTGCGATAACGATGACGATTGACCATTGAATTAACGTGACGTACATATGTCAATCCTATACATTTTTAGCTTACCTAATTGCATTAGCATTTTCCATATGTTACTTTGGCTACGGGCCCTGGTACTTTTCTCGATATCAGGCACCGCATCGACGAGCTGCAGCAAGTATCGATAAACCTATATGAACCTAATTGATCATCCATAATCTTATGACATGGGAGATGTTGAAGCGAGCTTGAAGTGCCTATTTTTAGTGCATCTAGCGACAGCACGCGATGGCTCATGATGAAGAACCGCGGTACGGTCCGAAACATGTCGGGCGCCCCCGAAGTAATCCGCGAGGTAAGCCGGGACTTTATAAACATATTTACCTATCCTCACGAGACGTTTTATAGTAAAATTTGTAAGAGAGCAAATAAATTGTAGATCCTTTACACATTATAAACGGATTCTATTGTAAAGCAATGAGGCCTGCATATTTGTCCTCTAACATGCCACTAAGGGCAAACATCTAACAAGTTTTATAATTGAACAAGGTATTGAGACCTTACATTATAACTGAAGCATTGAAATTATAGGTACGGTTTTTTGAAACTCTTAGCACGACCTTCTTAACATTTCTTTGTTTGAAAATTAAATTAAAGCAAAAAATGTTTAGTACGTAATGAGTAAGTAATTTAAAATGGCTTTCGTGTTATTTGGCGTAACGCAGGCGACCCGTTTACGCCATAATAGGAGTCATTTAACGAAATTACGCCCGCGTTTAGTATAAAGTTTTAAGCCGTTGAAAACTGGTAAACGCTGCACTGTTTTTTCGATAAGTATTTCGTGCATGAAACCCAAAGTGAAAAGGAATTAATAAAGTTGGAAAAGAAAAACGAATGCAGCGTAAAATAGTGAGTTTTTTAGAATTAAGGTTTGACCTATTTCTTGAAACTGAACTACACACCTGGCCGCAACCCTTTTTGCGTCCCACTGCTGGGCACGGGTCTCTCCCCATTATTGGGGAGGCCTGGAGCTTACTCCACCACGCTGCTCCAATGCGGGTTTGTGGAGATGCGGGTTAGTGGCCAACCCGCTGTCGGATGTTTTCAAACCGCCCATAAGGCCTCCGACAAGGTTTAACGACTGTTATCTATCGACAACAACCGGGACCGACGGCTTAACGTGCCCTCCGAAGCACGGAAACGCGCATGAAATTTTTTGCCACTAGCGGTCACCCATCTCACACCCGACCGCGCCCGTTTGGCTTAGTTGCATAGATCGTTTGCGTTCTACGCTAACACGAAACTACACACCTATTAAATTGAAATATAATCATAGCCATATCTTGTATAACTATACAATTTTAGAAGCTGATTTTGTGGAAGCTACAACCAGCGATCATTTTGTAGAGCATCTAGGTACTTAAAGTTTAATCTTTCTCTAACCTACTTTAATTTCCCCGTGAAACGAAATTCAAGGGATATCCACTACGATTTTGTAGCATGTGCTTCTATTCTTATCGGAATTAGATTACATTTTTCTTTTACTAGAAAATAAAAGATAATATTTCTAAATATAGCTTCAATGATTGAACCGGTAAAATGTTACCAGTGAAAATAAGAATACATACTTGTATGAAGTAATTTTTAATCGCATGGCGCGACCTAACGCAGCTGTACCGGTGCGGTAGGGTGTGAGATGGGTTACCGCTAGAAGTGAAAATTTCATGTGCGTTTCCGTACTTCGAATGCAACGTTAAGCCGTGGGTCTATGTTGTTATTAATATCCGACAGCGGGTTGGCCACTAACCCGCATCTCCACCAATCCTCATTGGATCAGCGTGGTGGAGTAAGCTCCAGGCATCCCGCAATAGACCCGTGCCCAGTGAGACGCAAACAGCGTTGCAGCCAATCCGCTCTACTAAGCGCAGACTAATTGTTGGCAAACAGTTCAGAAACTACGTCCTGTATCTATTTAAAATATGTGCCACAAACCCTACACCATGTACTCCATGTATTTTCAGTAGCGTGGAACAGGATCACTGATGATAAGTAAACAAGTACACCGCTTCACAGTAACATTCGCTTTGACCACAAAGGAGTTCGGGTAATCAACCAATTTAAATTTTGTTCTAACATCAACATTACGCTTTGCCAGATTGATCACGAACACGAGCGACACACGAAATTCTTCTATACATATACATAGCGAAATTTTTGTTTTAATCTGGATCTCTAACATAAACTCATAAACGTGTCAATCTTGATGATTTTGACGTGTGTCGCGCACTACATCAAAAGCCGACAAGTGAATGAAAATGTCATCCTGTATTATTAAATTTGGCATGATCATTCAACTTTGATCGCATCGATTATAAATGGTGTTACTAACACAACTTTGTTTTATATATTAAGGTGTATTTCATTCTCGCTTGATAAACAGCTGAATATGAGTAATTAGTTCCTCTGAAATTAAATAGAATGCTTATAGAATAAAATAAATACGTATAGAATGAGTGTCTTCATACAAGCGCGCTGTCAAAATTGAAGCACTAAATAGATTCCTACAGCTGTCACATCTGACAAACAAAATATTTTTATTTTGACGAAATTAACTATAAAATATGAAAACACTATGAAAAGTTATTTTATTAGACTTCTTTTGTTTTTAAAAAATGTGATAAAATTTAATCTTAAGTCTTACGAAGCGGCCCGACGTTTGGTGCCATTAATGGCACCAATCAACATGCTTCAATTTGGGCGCACGAACTTGGTTTCTATAATGTAATTGTAATTATTCTAAGATAGAATGAAAATATCAAAATAACGTAGGTACTTAGTAGTCAATCATCCTAGACTTTGTTCTCACAAAGAATAATCGCACAATCGAAATTTTATTCTAGCATCAACATTAAAGTTTAACGGAATGATCTTGATGGTACGTGCGACGCATAATGTGAAGCCACTTTTGTCGTAAATATTAATATTGTTCAACTGTAAAATACAGCAGACATTACAGCAGGCGTTACATTACTTTACGTGCACTCCTGAGTTATCTCCTTAAGATACTTTCTGTAATATCGGGTGAATGCCGCCTAAGAATAATAAATTTCTATTAGGGGTGATTCCCCTAAACCTCGTTATTTATAAAAATTACAAAAATTTTATTTAGGTATAATCCTTTTTTAACTAAAATGTGTTTTGTCTTCTTTTAACGCATAAATGAAAATACGAGACATTATACGTCTAAACTTAACAGAGAAGCTATAGCCGAGTGGTGAAGTCATCGGTCTCCGACGCAGAGGCCCCGTGTTCAAGCCTTTCGCTACGATATAGTTGCATAACATTTAAATTTCACCTATTATTTCTTCACTGTGTTGTTAAGAAATAAAACCACATGGTCGATTGTAATTCAGTGCAGTTGTTAGTTGAAAACTTTTTAAACATTTTATATCTGTTCAGCAGATACTTATAAGAATGTATTTGTACGGCTTACAACACAGAGTATTACTGTGTCTTGCTCCCAAACAACAACACACATCTTCATACCACACCAAACTACATCTTCATGCACCTTTGGGAGCACGGAAGCCAGCTGTTTACCTTATTTTTATCAAAAATCCAGTATTTTCTCTACATTAACTCAAAATTCCTATCCTGTTCCTCCTAACAAATCAAAACGAACACTAAATACAAACGTAACATGAAAGAAAGAAAGAAAGAAAAAAAAGAAAGGAAAGAAAGACAAAATATATTTATTTCATATTAGGAATACAAAATTCGCTTAATGAATGTTATTTTTTCCCCGGTCATCGCCATTTAGGTGCCCGATTGGGCTAGATGTTGAGCTGAGAGTAAAAAGGCGGCACAAAAACACTCTTCAAACTCACTCTTCACAGCACTCTTTAAAAAAGTCAAGATCTAGTCATATTGGTGCCATTATCTTAATGGTTCATCTAGAAAAAACCTAGACGGTGAAATACACCTTTTTTTGTATTGGGGGGAAACCTTCAAAAGGTACCCAGCACCTTGGAAGAGGATACCGGGTTATGTGGGATTTGTACCGCACTAAAACCCCCTCGGTGACCTGCCTCTGCGCTTGGGGAGGACTCCGGGATCTCCATTGGAACGCACCGGTGTCTTCTACGCGCGGCGCCCCAGAATGGGCCTATCTTCGGGAGAGCAGATGCGCTCTCCTGTACCCTCAGGCGCTCACAGCGGCATGCGCCCACGCTCACTCCGCCTTCCTTCCCGAGGCTCCTGGCTGGATGAGTCGAGCTTCCACTCCACACCATCCGCAACCCCGGAAGCCCCCTTTTAATCGCCTCTTACGATCAGGCAGGGGATACCGTAGCTCTATTCTTAATCCCAAAGCTACAGGGACTAGACGGTAAAATACACCTGTCCAACCTGTTATAAGTAGAAATTTCCCTCCAGCTCTTCGCTCCTCCAGACTTTATAAAAATCCATGCTTCAGCCTGACTTTGTAGGAAGCGTAAGTGAAGTTTTATATAAAACATCCCCGAAGGACATTCGATGCATTGTCCATTCTTTTATACATTATGGTACATTGTAAAATGATTTTCTAACGGAATAATGTATTGTCCTGGGCCTGTAGGAGATTCTTCTAAGTTTAATATTTCGTCCACCACAGACCAGCTCCAATATACGAGTATACACTAGATTGTACAAAAACAGTACACTTTTCTTGTTTAAAATGATATTATATATTTGGATGTAGCCTTTTTTAGCGTCCCACTACCGAGTACAGATCTCTCCCCAATATTGGGATGTCTGAAGCTTACTCCACAAAAGCTGCTACGTCGCTGGTAGGTAGAGAGATAATGCCAGGAGGGATTACTATTGTTCTTCGTTCGTTTAATAAATAACATAAAAAGGCATGAACTTCCAATTACGAGTTAGGAACGAATTATGCTAAGAGCAATTAGCCAAATGGTTTATCAAGCAATAATCTAGACGGTACAATATCCCTGTCCAACCCGTAATAACTAGAAATTTCTCTCCAGCCTGACACGGTAGCGAAGTATAAGTAAAGTTTAATATAAACCGTCCCCGGGGGAGATTCGATGCAATGCCCACACTTTTCTACATAAAGCTACTTTATAAAATGATTTTCTAATATATTGCCTGTACCCTGTAGGAGATTCTCGCAAATTGAATATTTTGCCTACCTCAGAAGCTCCGAGACATGCTCGTACTCGCCAAGTATAGGTTGGAGATATTTTTCGAAAATATAATTTAATTCAACTATGTACCAGCATAGAAATTTGAAAGACGACCTGTGTGGCGCAATGGATACTATGCTGGACTGCCAATCACAGGGTCCCAGGTTCGATTCCTGGCGAGGAAGAAAGAATGACGAGTTTAAATTTCTACTTTGGGTCTGGGTATTTATGTTTCTTTCTTTGTGTATGTCCATGGTGCACACGCAGCACGGAATCCTAATGTGGTACTATGAATGTGAAGTATTATTTAAAACAACGGGTTGCACTCCGGTAGTGCCGGCAGAAGTGAAAACATTAACGTTGTGCATTTTTGATGTCTTGGAATCGTTAGGGAATAATTCCGTACGAATTGTTTGAATTATCAGTATTAATTTCTATCTAGTATTTTTATAAAGTACTCACTCATTTTCTGTCACTATTTCTTTGTCACTTTTTTTATTCATAGTTGCACTTTGTTCAATGTCCATATTTTAAATACTTGATATAAAGAATTTATAAATATAGACAGTCGAGCCGTCATCAGCTGTCACCCCTCCGTCTTACGAATTTTCGACCAGGCCACGTGTAGTTGACGCGAGATTAACATTTTTTACCCATCCCAAAAAAAGTGCACAACGCCGCTAAAGAACTTTTCACTTCAAAAAAGATACATACTCGTACTTGTGAGCGGGTGCTGGCAGAATTTCGTTTGTTGATTAAAGAAAGAAACATTGTGATTAAGCTACTCAATAAATAAATAAAATACCAAAAAATTGCCTTACCGCTACGTGTTGCTACGAAGATTACGAACTGCAATGGACTCTTGGGCAGTTTTGTAGGAATCTCTGAAATTGGCTCCCATTAGATTTTCTTGAAAAGATTCACTTAATATAATATAACGCTACACACTCATAGCCCCACACCAAGATTCCCTGTGTTGTGGGTGCCATGGACACACACAAAGACAGAAACACAACCACCCAGACCACCAGTACAGAAATTAAAACTCATCATTTCATTTTCTGTCTCGCCGGGAATCGAACCCGGGACCCTTCGATCGGAAGACTGGCATGGTAACCATTGTGCCACACGGGTCGTCCCCTTGAAATATTTACTGAAGGAATATTTTACGTCAAATTGAGACCATTAGTCTAACGCCATTTCAAGAAAGGATAAGTAAGCTCCGGGATTGATAGAATCAAGGGACCTTCTTATCTAAGTATAAAACACCTGGTATTCGTTCTACCTGCCGCCTTTTCTATAGTATACAATGTACCTTTATAAGATATCTGTTATTGGGACGAAGGTCAGTGAACGAAGCGAAGAATAACCCTGTTATTACCGAATTTAATATTGATACAAGTCCGTTTTGGGATTCGTATACAGTAAATAGGGTCTATCGCAAGAAAATAATATTGGATTACTATCTGTCTCATTATAAATAGTTTATTGAATTGACAAAATAGTAAAATACCATTATACCGTTTTCTCATAATTATATTGTCATAATTCAATTGAACAGTTCGATTAAGAATGTTCTCATAATACCAAGAGGAGATAGATTGAGCTACCATACATCTTCTAAAGGCTGAATTTTTAACACGCTTTTATTAAGTCGACCTGTATGAAAATAAAAAATTGAAAAAATGAAAAATTTGTTTATTTTCTCAAAATAGTATTACAATTATTTTGTTTACACAGTGGAGGCATCCTTTTAAGTAAAGTAATACCTGTGTCAGGATGCCCCGCTCTTTCTAAGTTAATTACATTTTACTTATTAAAAGAATTTTTATACATAATATTCAAAATTTATGACAGTTCGGTTTGCGTGTGTGTGTGTGTGTGTGTGTGTGTGTGTGTGTGTGTGTGTGTGGGTGGGTGTGGTTGCTTGTGTTAAGGTAACTAATTTAACCATCATTCAAGGATCGTAGCGTAACGAAAATTGGCAGCTGTATGTAGTTCTGATGAACTATCGAACTGATCTGATGATGGAGCCGGAAGATATGAACAGGAACTTCATGATGGAACATCGTATCATAGCTGTTTTTGGATTTCTTAGAAAAGTCTTGTAATGAACTTTGATCACGATTAGGTTTCAAGGTCTGATGGTGAAGCCGGAAGATAGGCACTGGCATTCCATGATGGAATATCGTATCATAGTCGTGTTTGCACTTGTGAGAAAGGCCACGTAATGGACTTCGAACATGATCAGGTTTCAAGGTTGTAACAAACCTATTATATATTGACTTGTAATTGAGGGTAAATAGTTGAAAAAATTTTTTAACAATAAGTAAATCGAACTAAAAAAATGAAAAATAAATATAAATGGAGTTTTTTTTAGTTTTTAATCTATCAAAATAACATCACACTAATGGAGTAAAGAAATAGTCCTTCCTCAGGCTTGGAGGTGACATTAGTACATATTCATAAATTGTATTTTCTGAAACAAAAAATATCATTTAAAATAATTGTTGCAACCGTGAATCATGCAAATATATTTAGGGAACGCGTCAGATATGTGTGAAAGGCATAAAAAATTATAATTTTAAACTGCATAATAAAAAGTGGTTTCCATATTAAGTGTAACTCATTGCGTTCTACTTGGCTTTTTATAAACTATTCCGAAATACGTAAATCGTACTGAAAAATATCATATGGAAGTAAAAAAGGAAAACTAAAATTATATTTTTAACCCCCGACGCAAAAAGAGTGGTGTTATAATGTTTGACGTCGATGTCTGTCTGTCTGTGTGTATGTCTGTCTGTGGCATCGTAACTCTCAAACGAATGTACCGATTTCCTCGCGGTTTTTTTATTGCCCGGTGGTTCTTAACTATGTTTGGTTAATATCGGTCCAGCAGTTAAAGAGTATCAGCGCTTTTCAAAATGTTGGAAGGCATTTTTGGCCTAAGATTACTCGATTAAGTGCTGAACGCGGCCAGTATAATCATTAAATGTCAATTAATTGATAACTTCGACCTGATGCTTCAACCACCAGAGCCCTGGTCACCTGGTCTCCAGAGAACCCAACTCTTCTAAAAACTCACAGCAGACTTATTGTATTTGGGTTCAATATATTAGTTTCAATGAGTAGGTACCTTGCAGGTTAAGATCTTCACGTCACGTTGACCTGGTACTACAAGCTGGATGGTCTCCAGAGAACCCAACTCCTCGAAAACTTACAGCAGACATATCGTGTTTGGATTCAATGTATTACTTTTAAAGAGTAATTTTCTTGCAGATTATGATCTTGCAATACGGTGACGTTGACCTGGTGTTTCAGCCAGCCGCTGGAAGTTCGTCCCAGCTTATGTCATTATTGTATTGCCCTATAGGTTAGTTTCGTTTAAAAAGCTTAAAATAATAATTAAGTTAAAAATTTAAAAACCCCCTACGCAAAAAATACTTGATAGTTTAAGGAAAAACCCTTAAAAAGTGAAAAATAATTATAATTGTATAAAATGAATAAATAAACAAATGTTTATCGAAATGGAAACTGAAAAATATTTAACACTCTTAACATTATATTTTCTGATGAAACTTAACAATAGACTATGTACCTAAATAACGATATTTTTTTCAACATTCCCAAATATACATAGATTTATTTGTAGGCGGGGTATCGCTATGTAACAGACTTTAAATATCGATTCTTATTCTATCGCATCGGGATCATATCAGTTGTGTATTCTGAATTAGTGATAAGTACCCATAGATTTCGGTACACCACTCGCACAAAAATTTACTTCGCCTAACCTTCTATTAGATATATTGAACTACCTATATTCAAATTGTTTTATTCTTTTCGCCCGAACCATTATCAACACCTTCGTTGATACACTATTGTGTCTACTTTTATAGTAGGTAGGTACGCCATGCCATGCTACAGTTTCGTGAAAAATAAAATATTACATTATATTATATCTCAGAACTTTATTTTCTAGACTTAGATTTCTAGACTAATAAATTTCGTACTAGCATCAACAGCCAATTTAGGATTTTGAATGTTTCCTCCCCCAAGTTAACTCAACCGCCCGTGGTTCGCTGTTGTTCTAAGACCCATTGATTAAAAAGGACCCCACAGGTGGTCCCTTGAAGAGACCCCGTTACTATAGAATTATTAATATAGTGGATTTTACAACTCTTTTTCCTTTTTTTAGTTTTGTAAAGTAGAATAATATTGTTGTCATACTGTGAGCACGTGGTGAATGTCTAAAAAAATGTCGAGATAAATACAGATGTTTGTAGTGTAATTTAATATACCCTTATTGTCAATAACAAAGGTGTTTGATTCACACACAAAAAGCAGGTGGAGCTTTTTAGTTCTATCGGAGAAATACCACCGCCGCACCCGCCACCCGCTGCATTGCCGCGACGAAATTCTGTTGTGTTTTGATTAACATATATATAACGGTCTACCGGTATTCCTCAAAATTAAAACGGGCAACGAGTTTAAAGAAGAATTTAAAACGTTTACTGAAAAAGGGGTCTTACTCAGTCCCTGATTTCATAAACGGCATAAAAAGGAATTCTATAAAAACCTGGGAGGTTTTTCTCCGTCGGCTTTTTTCCTCTCATTGTACAAAAACCCTGCAATATGCGTATTTAAAGTCGACGATAAAATATAAATAAATATTTATATAAACAAATAACTAAAAACATAAATGAATAAATAAATAAATGCATATTAAAAAAATTAAAAGGCGGAATATGGGATCAAATTAAAATATTAATCTTAAAATATTAATATTAATGAATTTAATTCTATGGAATTGGTATTTGGTATAGTATTGGTATTAATTAATGTCACATAAATCAAAGTTCCCTTAGCTATTACTACCTAGATTAAGGTAACTAGAGCATTTGCTTAAATCAAAATCAAAATCAAAAATATTTATTTCATATTAGGAATACAAAATATTCGCTTAATGAATGTCATTTTTTCCCGGTCATCGCCGTTAGGTGCCCATTTGAGCTAGATGTTGAGCTGAGAGAAAAAAGGCGGCGGAAAAAAAACTCCCAGCAGCACTCTTTTTTTAAAAAGTACATATATAATTGAGATAACAGTATGGCTATGGATCCATAATGGGCACACGTGACAGCTGATCGTATGAGTATATGTATAAGTTAGTGTAAGGAAGTTAGCAAGTTTTGTTTCAGAAAAACATATTAGATCCTCAGGAAGTGCTTTAATTTTCTCGTGCGGTTTCCTTTTCTCGAGACCGAATGATTCAACAAAGTACTTACCTTCGGCGGAAGTAATTACTTAGTCGACATTTTAATAAAGAACCTTAATATAGTAAAAAGCACTAGAAATTTTGTTAAATAACGTTTGGTGTATTTGTAGTCACCGTGAAAAGCGGCACTATTTAAAGTTATCGTCAAATTTATAAAGCTACTAGTAGGCCCTGCAGACATTGTCCTGCCTTAAAAGTATTGAAAGAGGATTTGTTTTTTTATTAGGTATCTTAAATAGATTTCATGTTTTTTTTTTCAATCTTTTTTTATGTCCCACTGCTGGGCACAGGTCTCCTTCTCACACAATTGAGAGGGATTTAGGCCATAGTCCACCACGCTGGCCGAGTGCGGATTGGTGGACGTCATGCTTTCGAGAAATTATGAATTTCTCTCAGGCATGCACGGCGATGGAGAACATCGTAATCAATGAAATATCACGATATTTTCCATCACCATGGAGCAGCGATAAATTCGCACATTACAAATTTCTTTGTCAGAGGTGCGAGCCGAGGATTTGAACCTGGGATCGATAGCGTCGAAGGCCGCGGTTTTTTACCACTCGGCCATCGCTGCTCACTGCTGATTTCATGTTACTGTCAAACAAATACATAAAATAAATAATGACATACGAACTGTCCTGTTATTCTGAATGTGTCAAAGTTTAGAACGACACGGCACGAAATACAAACGTTTGATAGGTAGGAACAATTTATATGGGAAAACTACTTATACTTAAAATAAAAAAATTATTAAAATAACATTTTCCAGTGGACCACATTGTAAATCTAAACCATCCTCGAATCCACTTGAACACACACAAAGAAATTCATTTTAATCGGTCCAGCTGTTTAGGAGTTCACTATCAACACACGTACAGAAGAATGATATATATAAAGAAGATGTTGTTAAGTTGACTTCATTATTTGTCGAACTTTCAAATTCAGGGTTAATGGAAAATGTAGTATTGTAGATAAAACTGATATTAATGCATAAAATATTAGATACATTTAAGTATTATTGTGAAATCTTGTGATATCCCCAAACTATTAGTTTTAGGTACTTCTATTACTCTTTGGAACTCTATTATACATATTTAGTAGTAACTTTATTAAGTTTTTATCATGTTTGCATATAGTTTCGCGTTTAATATGATGCCCTATATGGTGCAATGGTCACCATGTCGGATTCCCGATCACGGTATCAGGCTCGATTCCAGAATAGGCATATGATACCCTTGTTTCGTGGTAAATGCAAAACAACCAATCTCAGGTGAGAAATTTACAGTCCCTGTAGCTTCGGGATTAAGAATAGAGCTACGGTATCCCCTGCCTGATCGTAAGAGGCGACTAAAAGGGGGCTTCCGGGGTTGTGACGGTGTAAGTGGGAGCTCGATCCGTCGGACCAGAAGCCCCGGGAAGGGCGGCGGTGTGTGCATGGCACTGCATGGCCGCATGTCGCCTATAGTGACGTCGCAGGTTCGGTGGTAATAAGAAGGCGTCTGTTGTTGAAGAAGTCTTTATTATAACTGAACTATGTAGTTCTTAACCTAACTTATATTATAGGTAATACCATGCCTTAGTCACACACACTACACGCCGTAAGCATCAGAAGGTGCAGGAGAGCACGTCTGCTCTCCCGAAGATGGGCCCGTTCTGGGGCGTCGCGCGTGAAGTACACCGGTGCGTTCCGCTGGACATCCCGGAGTCCTCCCCAAGCGCAGAGGCAGCCACCGAGGGGGTTTGAGTGCGGTCAAATCCCACATAACCCGGTACCCTCTCTCAAGGTGCTGGTGCCTTTTGAAGGTTTCCCCCCCCCCCCCCCCAGATACCAAAAAAAAAGGTGAAGAATTTACAAGCGTAAAAAGTTAATCATTTATTCAAATGTGGCGAAATGATAAGTGTATGTATGTCTTACTTATTATTATGTAATATTTGTTTATTTGCATTTTTTGCAGACCTTACTATTTACTATTAAAATGGTTGGTTTTCCGCTACATGCCTCATTATTTTTAACGATAAGCGCACGCTTATTTCCTTATACTTAACCCAATATCCTGCCTTCGACCTTTTACTCGATCCGTATTAAGTCTCTGAATTCGCTTAAAGCAAAGTACTATCAAGTAAAAATGCCGTATTTAGAATAATAAATTAATTATTCAAAGAAGCAGCAGATGGAGCAGCGTGTTAAATTAAGCTCCAGGCTTCCCCAATACTTGGGAAAGCCCAATGCCCAGCAATAAGACGCAAAATTACGGTTGCAGCCACTTACTTATGATAATTATTGTAAAAAAAGTTCTATAATTTCTCTTTATTATTCGAACTGGTTAATTTTTAGAAAAAATATCATTTTGTGTGTCACCGCCCAGTAGAATAAGTTCTTGGGTCCAAATAAAAAAAAAGTATAGATACAATGCTGCGAAGAACAAAGTGCGCCCGGTTTTTACTGCATCTCGCCGTGTACGTACACGTGACACGCACACGTCGCACACACGTTGTCATTTTACACAATTAAATAAAATTTCACAATACAAAATATCAAGTTGTGTTGTGAAAGTGTTTTGGCAAAGGGAGATCTCCCGCCGGGCGAGTTGGTCATGCCTGAGGAGCGGCCGCGCTCCAACTGACACGGTTCGGAGCTTGTATATATGGTCGGATATTCAGAAAACTTCGATAGCGTGATTCAGGAGTACCCGTGGCACCATCTCTTGATGAGTAGCGGAAGGTCGCTACAGTGTGCAATCAAGACTATTAATAAATAATAATAAAAATGATGGGGTAATTTAAAGTATGATGGCAACTTGGGCCTGTAGCGACCTTCCGCTACTCATCAAGAGATGGCCCCACGGGTATTCCTGAATCACGCTACTATCGATGTCACGCTATCGAAGTTTTCGGAATATCCTACCATATATAGGGTGGCTCATTTAAATCGGTCAGTATGGGAAAGTCTGAAACTATAAGACATACGAAGATCTGTTCTTAGGAACCATGTCATCGATTTTAATAATAAGAAAAACTGCATTCATACATTTAAAAAAAACTGTACTCGACTCGGGAATCGAACCCGGTTGTTTTGAAAAATAAACGTACACTATTTCTATTTACATATCGATTGTGTAGGTCTTAAGCAGTAAATATCTCTATGAAACATGATGTCTAAAATGAATAAAATGCATTGTTTTCACATACTTTAATTTATTTTAGTAGGTGTTTGAAGTGACCAGCGTTTTTTTCAATACAATAATTCACACGTTTAGGTAACTATCTTACTGTTGCATTATGTATCTTCATGTGGTGAATTTGCGTTAAAATTGACTCTATGGCTGCTTTTAGGTCTTCAACGGTGTCATAGCTTGTTTTATACACTTCATCTTTAACGTAACCCCACATAAAATAGTCTAGAGGCGTTAAATCGTGCGACCTCGCGGGCCATTTGATAGGGCCATTCGTACCAATCCATTTTTGGGGAAAGTTCTCATTTAAAAAGTCTGTAGCTATGCCATTATTGTGAGCCGGTGCTCCATACTGTTGAAAATAAAGTTGTTCTCTTGCTTCTGCTGACATTTCTCCTAGGGCCTCTAAAGGATCTTCTAAGATTGCAAGGTACTTGAATCTATCCAAACATCCATCATAAATTTTAAACATGAGTACCATAGTATGAAGTAGGCCGACCCAGCAGTTAAATGAGAACCTAACTTGACGGTGTCATTCGTGCATTCTTACGGCCAGACACACCAAGACGTTCCATTTTCAAATGAGGTTTATCACGTCTCTATCTACATACTTATTTTAAGTAGGATTTTCAATTGATTTTTAGTGTTTGATTAATACGTAGAAGTAAAGAATTGCAGTCTTAAATAGATAATATTATCGCAGATAACAAAACTTCCGGAAAGGTTTAATGCAATGCCCATGCCATATGATATTTAAAGCGGTGTATGTAACAAGTTGTGACACCAGCAAAGAGGTACACGTACAAACGACCATTAGAGACAATTTTACATGCCTGAACTAGTTGAATATTGTAACGGTACCAATAAGTTCGAATACCAATTAAAATAAATTAAAGTATGTGAAAACAATGCATTTTATTCATTTTAGACATCATGTTTCATAGAGACATTTACTGCTTAAGAACAATCGATATTTAAATAGAAATAGTGTACGTTTACTTTTCAAAACAACCGGGTTCGATTCCCGAGTCGAGTACAGGTTTTTTTTGGGATGTATGAATGCAGTTTTTCTTATTATTAAAATCGATGACATGGTTCCTAAGAACAGATCTTCGTATGTCTTAGAGTTTCAGACTTTCCCATACTGACCGATTTAAATGAGACACCCTGTATACAAGCTCCGAATTGAGTCAGTAGGAGCGCGACCGGAGCACGGCCGCTCCCCGGGCATGACCACCTCGCCTGGCGGGAGATCTCCCTTTGCCAAACTGGTGACTCCGGACAAGAATACGTCCCTTCTGACCTACATCAGTCGCACCTTCACTCCCTGGATGGACTGCAGCATCACTTCACCGGCTCGTCAGGGTCATCGCAGCGCATTGTGATAACGCTTCCTAATCCTGATCCAGCTACCTCCAGCGACTTCGTGGACGGCTCGAGAACCCACTACTCGCCTCCACACTTCAACCTACTCTCACATCCCGACTCACCGTGGATAGAGGGTATCTCCGCACCTCGCTTCACCCTCACATCCCGACTCACCGCGGATAGAGGGCAACACAAGGCCTCACCTTCACATCTCGACTCACTGAAGATAGAGGGCATTGAAGGCACTTGTAAGCGAAGACTGCACAAGCTTGGATTTCTGAAGACATCGACCTCCGGTCTGAGCAGGGGGTGATGTAGCGACCTTCCGCTACTCATCAAGAGATGGCCCCACGGGTATTCCTGAATCACGCTATCGAAGTTTTCGGAATATCCTACCATATATACAAGCTCCGAATTGAGTCAGTAGGAGCGTGACCGGAGCACGGCCGCTCCCCGGGCATGACCACCTCGCCCGGCGGGAGATCTCCCTTTGCCAAAGGCCCATGCACATAGGTTTACAAAATCGGCCTCACTTTATCATTCGCGGAGTTCCATCTTTTTATCTATCTATTATCTGAGTCCTTGTGTAACAGGTAGATTAAAAGGTCCGCGGATTAAAATCGTAACGAAGTACCTTACTTATTGATCCCAACAAGCTGAAAATACCGCGAATTTTATTTCACAAATTGGAGGGATCCGGATCGACAAGGACCAGATATTGATGGGTAAAGGGGGGACCTCCGGTTCGCTATGACCAAAAAGGGTGGTGGAATAAAGGGTGGAAAGGAGGGTGGTCCCCCGTTGCGGGTGTAGGAATTGTGGACTGTAAGTTGCGGTTTGAATTAAAGGTGGAAAACGAGAAGGATTGATAAAGGGAGCGCACTACTAACCTGGTGCTGGAGCAGATGCTATGCTCGTGTACTGATGCAGCCTTCTCTTGCCCGGGAACTGATGTTGTCTTTCACAATACACTGTTTATAGCACTTCTTCTTCACTTTAAGTCAGTTAAATCACAACTATTGACAGCGGTGATGGTGGCGATGCGGCGAGTCTGACCACGTGTTAGGTGGCTTGCGGTGCGGTTGTCACTAGAGGACTTGCATACGCGTCGGCGGCGTGCGCGTCGGCGGCGGGACGAAGGCAGACTGAATTGATAGATCTTCCTGATCCATATTATGTAATAGTGCGCTTGCGGGAAAGAGAGGGAGGGTGAAGGGGAGGGAGGTGAAATGACTTAATTGGCGCGAACATCCCCCCGGCCTTGAGGTCTCCTCAAATAGCGAATTAAAAAAAAATAAAAAAATAAACATAAATATATACAGCGGAGTTAATATCATGTAGAAAAAACTATATATGCGGTGAACAGAGGCGATGCGATGAATATAATTAGTAAATTAATAAAAATATTATAATAGCGGGATGAGAATTTATACTTAAACTATAACTTATAAAATATAAACTACAATATTATTGTGTTGGTAGAGGGCAAAGTCTAACAATGGGCCGCTGCAAAGTGGAGCTCTTAGTCTTCACTTGTGCAACGCGCACCACACCATCCCTACCAGGAAACAGTTCAGTGACGACGCCTAGCGGCCACTGAAGAGGCGGAGCGTTATCCATATCGATAAGAACAACGGTTCCTACAGAAATGGAATTAATAGAATGTTTATTCCACTTTTCTCTTGCTTGTAGTGTATGTAAGTATTCTGATCTGAAGCGCTTCCAGAATGACTGAACCATCGAATCAAGTAATGAAAAACGTGATAAAAGATTAATGCGTTCCTTACTAAGATCAGCGGCGGGTAAACATCCAAGTGGATTAACAGCGAGGAAATGCGCGGGCGTAAGTGCAGTAGGTTCCGCCGGATCGCTACTTAACACGTAAAGCGGCCGTGAATTTAATATGCGTTCGACCTGAGTGAGGACAGTAAGTAACTCCTCATACGTGAGGATTTGCTTACCTATGACGCGAAATAAATGATACTTTACTATCTTTATATTTGACTCCCAAAGCCCACCAAAATGCGGAGCGTTTGGAGGGTTAAGTTTCCATGTGATGCGGTTATCAGAAAGGACCTGATTAAATACTTTGTAATATTCGTCTGAACGTAAAAAGGAATGAAGTTCCTTCAAGTATGAACGCGAAGCAATAAAATTAGTAGCGTTATCACTATAGATAAACTTGCACGGACCTCTACGAGATATAAACCTCTTGAATGCGTCTAAGAAGCTGGCAGAACTTAGATCCGAGGCCAGCTCTAAATGAACTGCTTTAGTGACGAGACATATAAATAAGCATAAGTATGCTTTTTGACTGCGAACGCCGCGCCTACGTGTCAACGTGATGTTAAGAGGACCAGCGTAGTCTACCCCCGTGTGTGTGAAAGCGTTACACTGCTCGAGTCGGCAAGCAGGCAGCGCGGACATCATCGGGTGCGCTGCTTTAGGTTTATGTCTAAAACAAACATTGCATTTATGGACGCGATAGCGTACAATGCGTCGTGCAGATAATATCCAATACTTCTCACGCAACGCGGCGAGTAAATATTGCGGGCCAGCGTGAAAGTTTTTATAGTGATAATAATCTATTAAAAGATCTATTATATGACCACCCTTTGGTAATAATATTGGATGTTTTTGCGAGTCTGGTAAAGACGAATATTGAAGACGTCCACCCACATGAAGCAGATCGTCTGCGATAAACGGAGTTAACTTGCGTAAGGCAGAAGAGCAAGGACGCCCCTTTTGAATTTTAGTCAAATCCTCCGCGAAAGCGTTAGATTGTACCACTTTAATAATAGTTTTCTCTGCGTATTCTAAGTCAGAAGCGGTTATAGTTTTATTACGCGGTAATTTTTTTATAAATTTTAGAACATAAGCTACGGATCGGAGATATTTATTCCATTTTGAAAATTTCAAACTAAGAGTGATAAATGGATGCTCTGGACTATTACTAACGGTACATGTTACAGTTTTTTGTTCCGGTAGATCGGTGGTAGATAGTGAAGATGATTGTATTGGCCACTCACTCCTCGGTGAGGACAACCAAGCGGGACCGTGTAGCCACAGATCACAATTTATTATTTGTGACGGCAATAAACCGCGAGAAATATAATCGGCGGGATTTTCAAAACCAGCCACGTGAAATAAATTATCAGGAGATAAAGAAGACTGTATTTGCGAAATGCGGTTAGCCACAAATGTGTTAAACCTGTGGGGTGAGGAGCGGGCCCAACAAAGGGCGACTTCAGAATCCGAAAATGCATAAATGTTACTAACAGGATGCCTAGCGGATAGCGTGTCATGTACGGTACGCAGTAAATTAGCGAGTAATACTAAGGCGCATAACTCGAGCCGAGCTAACGAAATAGTTTTTAGCGGAGATACTCTTGACTTAGAACAAATCAGCGTTACCACTGGTGAGTCATCATCATTAACGATGTGTGAATAAATCACGCAGCCATACGCCTTTTCACTGGCGTCGGCGAACGCGACTAGCGAGACTTGGGAATTTTTATTTATACCCATATGGCGAGGAAACCTTAATTTCGATATCAAAGGTAACTCTGAAATATATTGTTGCCATGCAGTGACAACGTGAGCGGGCGGAGCCTGGTCCCAGTCAAGTTTGAGAACCCATAAGGTTTTAATGAGAAGCTTAGAGAAAAGAATTACTGGACCCACGAGCCCCAGAACATCATACAAGCGAGCGGTTGCGGATAAAATAGAACGCTTGGTACAAGCGAGCGGCGGCGGCGAAACTAGAAAAGAAAAACAATCAGTTGCGGGGTGCCAACGAAGACCCAATACCTTAAAAATACTTTGGTCGTCGAATGAGACCTCGTCAAGCTGACGGTGCGTTGCGGGGATGTGCTGTAAAAAGCTCTGAACTGTTACTAGTCCACTTAACCAATTCAAATCCTCCACGCTGAAACATTTGAATTAGTTCAGTGGCTACGTCAACGGCGCTGTTGACGCAGGGCGCGCAGGACGCGATATCGTCCATATAAATATCTCGTTCGACCACCGAAGCAGCCAGAGGATAGGACTACTTCTCCTCGGAAGCCAACTGACGTAGTGTGCGTAGCGCAAGAAAAGGAGAAGAGCGTAAACCAAAAGTCACACGATTAAATTCGTATGTTTGTATGTCTTCCTCATTAGAAAAGCGATAAAGAATGCGTTGAAACGCGCGGTGCGATTTTTGTACTTCAATGCATAAATACATTTGCCTAACGTCGGCAAAAAAGGCGATGCGATAAACTCGTACGTTTATTAAAATATTAAAAATATCAGACTGTAAATTTTGCCCACTATGTAAAATATCATTTAATGAAATGTCATTATCTGACTTAGCGCTTGCGTCGAGTACTATTCGCAATTTAGTTGTACTTTTATCATTACGTATGACAGGGTGGTGCGGGAGATAAAAGCAAGGTTCCGTAGAATTATTTGAAGCAACCAATGATAAATAACCCTTGTTGATGTATTCTTGAATAACTTCATTGTAGCGGGAGCGAAGATCGGGACATTTATTAAAACGTCTCTCTAGGAGCGAGAAGCGTTTTTTAGCGGTTATAAAAGAATCACCTAACTTATCAGGCGTGTCCTTGAAGGGCAGGGCGACAACATATCGTCCGTTCAAATTGCGACGAGTAGTGGAAGTATAAATATTCTCACATTCCTGTTCATCAGGACTCAAATAAGTTTTTTGCGGCAGCTCCTCTAACTTCCAAAATTTTTCGAGCAAATGCGTGAGCGACGTTTGACTATTATCAATACGAGTAGGATAAGAAACTAAAGAACGCGGCATGCATGTAGGAAAGTCGATATCTGCATCTCCCATTATTATGTATCCTAGTGACGTTTCTATGGCACTCGGCGATTGCGAATTAATTATTTTATTAGTTAACAAAATTTGTAAATAAGTGTTAACCCCTAATAAAACGTCAATGTCACCTGGTTTATGGAATTGATCGTCAGCTAAACGTAAATTATTTATATAACTAATTTTCAAAACGTCTATTAACGACTCGGGTAATTGTCCAGTTATAGCGGGAACAACTAACGGTTCAATATGATAAAGTTTATTTTCATCAAAGCGGGAGCTAAACTGCAAAGAAGTAACACCTAAAATCTTCTGCGACATCCCACCGATTCCTTGCGCCTCTTTAACTGGTGTTTTATTGGAGATCGGTAGGTACAAACGTTTGCAACACTGTTTCGTGATGTAATCACATTGCGAGCCAGGGTCCACTAAACAACGCAACAAATATTGGTGTCCGTATTTAGTACAAACTTTAATCTTCGCAGTTCCCAATAATGTAGTGCGGTGCGGCGCATTACCACAATCGCGCGAAACGTTACATGACGTGGATGCATTTTTTTCTCCTGGACCTTGTTCTACCGAAGGCTGATCGACCTTATTCCCACTACTAACAAAATGAAGTAGCGTATGGTGCGAGCGGGAGCAATCCCTACATCTACGCTGTGACTTACAAAAATGAGTGGCGTGTTTATTACTTAAACAATTAATACAACATTTATTTCGTTTTACAAAATTGTACCTGTCCTGTGCATTTATTTTTAAAAAATGCGGACAGACAAATAGGTGTTCGTGATCACCCGATTTACAGAAAATACATGACCGATTCGAATCTGTATTAATAAAAGTTTTGCTTATATTTTTAGCGGGAGCGGGAACAAAATTACCTTTAATTTTATGGTTGTTAGACGTATGCGAAGTATTTATTGTATGGCATAAAGCCCTATTCTGGTCATGTAAAAACTGAACCAAAGCGGAATATTTCGGTATGTTTACGTTGCGACATGACATTTCGAACGACTTTACGGTATCGTTATCTAATTTTCTAAGCGCGATATTTAGAAATAGAAAATCAGATATTATTATGTCATCAATATTAAGTTGCTTAAGAGCATTAATAGAAGCATCAAATTTATCCATAAATATTTGATAACCAGCGGATGTGTTAGTGTTTACGTTCTTCAGTTCTAACAGCTGACTGACGTAGGTAGTCGCGAGAGCACGCTCGTCGTTATATCTACGTATGAGCGCGTTCCATATCACAGAATAGTTTTCAGCGGTAGGCATTAAGCCTGAGCAGATTGATAATGCCTTATCACTAAGTTTACTAACAAGATAATAAACGCGTTCAGCATCTGTTAATTGCTGATTATCATGAACTAATGTTTTAAATTGTTGGTAGAACATAGACCAGTGTCGTATGTCACCATTAAAAGAAAGTAATTCTATGGGCGGAAGCGATGGTATAATTTTTGTAGGTAAACTATTCTGTGATTTACTTGAAGATGAAGATGGAGCGTTTAATTTGGACACTTGACTTTTAATACGACTATATAGATCATGAAAAGATTTCCACGATCCGAAATCGACTTGCGCGTTTGGATTTAATTT
Organism: Pyrgus malvae; assembly: GCA_911387765.1. Lineage (NCBI taxonomy): Eukaryota > Metazoa > Arthropoda > Insecta > Lepidoptera > Hesperiidae > Pyrgus > Pyrgus malvae. The sequence continues at coordinate 9,546,836 of OU426964.1, forward strand.
TAAATTTGTAACATTATAAGATTCTAACGTGTCCTTGAACTCAGTACGCAAGTATTCAAGGTCAGATGCCGTGTCAAGAAATGTGTCCTGTTCGTCTGACGAACTTAATGCACTTATAGATAAATCATAAATTTGTTGTAAACGTTCGTAAATAGAATTTCGTTTTGCAATTAATATTTTCAATCTAATTTCGTCATTTGAAAGCGTTTCAGATTCAATTTTGCCTTTAGTAGACATTTTGTCGTGAACAAGATAAATCAGTTAAAACAGTTAAGATTATAAAAATTATGTATGGCGTAATGAATGAATACGTAGGTAGTTACTAGCGAAACAACGATCGCCGGTCGCGTCGGCTCCAGTTACAATATGGCGGACTTCAATTAATGAAAAATAGAATGCGTACCTATGAGGTGTAATTTCGATTACAAATATAGGTAAATAAGGGTGCGAATGGTGCGGTGCGTTGCAAAAATAATAATATACCTACGTGAGCGGTGCGTTATTAATATGCGGGATATAAAATAATCGTAGATATAATACTTATTTGCAAAAATAAATATGAATAGGCACTTATAATATATTACATGAAATACATAAATATGCGTATTTATGAGATTAAATATTTAACCCGGGTGATGTGACCAAACTATTGGCTCGAAATCCGGCTCGAAGGACCAAAAAAATTGGAGGGATCCGGATCGACAAGGACCAGATATTGATGGGTAAAGGGGGGACCTCCGGTTCGCTATGACCAAAAAGGGTGGTGGAATAAAGGGTGGAAAGGAGGGTGGTCCCCCGTTGCGGGTGTAGGAATTGTGGACTGTAAGTTGCGGTTTGAATTAAAGGTGGAAAACGAGAAGGATTGATAAAGGGAGCGCACTACTAACCTGGTGCTGGAGCAGATGCTATGCTCGTGTACTGATGCAGCCTTCTCTTGCCCGGGAACTGATGTTGTCTTCACAATACACTGTTTATAGCACTTCTTCTTCACTTTAAGTCAGTTAAATCACAACTATTGACAGCGGTGATGGTGGCGATGCGGCGAGTCTGACCACGTGTTAGGTGGCTTGCGGTGCGGTTGTCACTAGAGGACTTGCATACGCGTCGGCGGCGTGCGCGTCGGCGGCGGGACGAAGGCAGACTGAATTGATAGATCTTCCTGATCCATATTATGTAATAGTGCGCTTGCGGGAAAGAGAGGGAGGGTGAAGGGGAGGGAGGTGAAATGACTTAATTGGCGCGAACACAAACCTTATCTCAAAATAAATATTTCTGTTTTAACAATCATAACAAAAATTGGACTCCTGGGATCTAACGCGTATAATTTCATTTTTGGAAACGATTTTACAATAAACACATTTAATATGTACGGAATTTTTAATGTTTTCTGATTATTTTAGTTTGCTTACCTACACTATAAGATAATACGCTATTTATCAAATTTTACGTATAGCTGCAACCCTTTTTGCGTCCCACTGTTGGGCACGGGTCTCTCCCCATTATTGGGGAGGCCTGGAGCTTACTCAACCACCCTGCTCCAATGCGGATTGGTGGCGGTGCGGGTACTAAGTTTTCAAACCGACCATAAGGCCTCCGACAAGGTTTAAAGACTGTTATCTATCGACAACAACTGGGACCGACAGCTTAACGTACCTTCCGAAGTACGGAAACACACAATATGATTTTTTTTGCCACTTGCGAGCGCCCGTTTGGCTCAGTTGCATAGATTGTTAGTGTAGAGTGTAGAGTAGAGTGTAGAGTAAGTCAGATGCTTTGCTTTGCATTGATACATGAGTACTTTACCAGAACTTGACCAATGGAGTTTTGGGGGCGAGTTAATGAGACATTACTCCTTTCACACTGTTATGTTATTTTATTTCACAGCGCTCGTGCTCTTAAATTGACTTATATTGAGCAAAATGCTACCAACTTTATCAGATATAACTAAAAAAAAAACCAGGAAAGTGAAAGTGGAACGGGAGCACAATGTGTCTTTCCCGACGTCCCGCCAAGACTTCATGTCAAATCGTGTAGTGAATGTGTTGTTAGTAAGATTTCAAACGCTTCTGTAGGCTATGGTAGCTTTTGCATACAGCCAATTTTTTTTTTCTTGATTTTCATAATTGCAATTTTTTTTGTTTCGTGTTTATTATGTATTCTTACCACATTATGGCTATCCTAGTCTGCCCTTTGTAATAGTCAACTTTGGGGTTGGTAATTCAGTTTGTGCTCAATTTTATGTTAAGTTCAATTAATTTTATTTAATCTTGCGTCAGATTTTTTTTCCTTATTATTATTATTTATTAATATCTATATTATATATTTTTTATATATATAAATATATGTCAGATAATGACTCTTATTACTCTGCATATGACTCTGATAACACTTATGCTTCCTGTGATGATTCTTTAAATGATTCGTGCTTGCTGAAAAATCAATTATCTTCCATTTTTAGCAACGACTCCTGCTTGAATGTGTGCCATATAAATGCTCAAAGTATACCGAGCCACTACTCTGAGCTCGAGGAAGTTTTTTCTTGTGACCACATTCACGCAATTCTTATTTCAGAAAGCTGGTTAAAGCCTCCCCTTCAGTCTTCTTGTTATGCTTTGCCGGGTTATGTGCTTCTGCGCAACGATAGGACGGGAAAAGTCGGAGGTGGAGTAGCAATATATTTACGTGCCTCGTTACCGCACAAAATTTGTTTAGCATCTCCGTCGGGCTACTCCGCTTCTGCTGAGTACCTTTTCGTCGAGCTCAACTTTAGAGGTGTCAGGGTGTTGCTAGGCGTGGTATACTGTCCTCCCTCCATTGATTATTTTGACACTTTAGAAAACACTTTTGATTCGTTGGGGTCTGATTACGCACATTACGTCATTATGGGCGACTTTAACACCGACCTTCTTAGCAACAATGCTCGTGTTAATAAGCTTAAGAATATGATAGACGCAGTAAACTTCACAATTCTGCCGTTGAAAGCCACCCACCATAATGTGAACACCAAGCCCACCTGGATTGATCTCATTCTCACCTCTTCTGTAGATCGAGTGCGTATGCACGGACAGCTTCCTGCTCCCGGATTCTCACGCCATGACCTCATTTACGCGTCTTATAAGATTAAGCCTCCCAAGATAGAACCTACGGTTATTAACATTAGGAACTTTAGCAAGATGGACCTGGTTAAGCTAAAGAAGGACGCGTCAGAGATGGACCTCTATCCTGTGGTAGATGCGGTCCCAGTGGACACTAAAGTTGCTCTCCTAAACAAGTCCATCCTTGACCTGTATGATATCCACGCACCATCTCGTAGGGTTAAACTTAAACGGACCCCTGCTCCTTGGATGTCTAGGCTTGTTCAAATGGCGATGAGAAGACGGGACCGGGCCTTTAGAGTTTTTAAAGCTGACCGATCAGAGGAAAACTGGACATCTTTTAAGATCGCCCGTAACCGTTGCAATCAGATGGTTCGAACAGCAAAACTTTCTTCTTTCTTCTTCTTCTTTCGAAATTTCTTCGCTCTATTGGAATCTGTAAACCACCAACATATGATCGCATTCCAACCCTAACCCCTGATGTCTTGAACCAACTTTTTCTCTCTATGTCATTAATAGACCCCGAAATTAAACAGCAAACGTTATCTTCAATTGCCCACATGCCGTCGCCGAACATTCCCAACTTTCAATTCTCACCTGTGACGCATGCAGAGGTAATGAAGATAATTGTTTCTCTCAAATCGAAAGCCGTTGGATGCGATTCCATTGGTAAAATGATGTTAAGTCCTATCGTAGAGACCCTGTTGCCCATAATCACAAATATTATTAACAGCTCTCTCACAACAGGCGAATACCCAAGTCTCTGGAAAAAGGCACACGTAAGACCAATTCCTAAAGTGGCCAACCCTACACTGGTAAACCAATTCCGTCCAATATCTATTCTCCCTTTCCTCTCCAAAGTTCTGGAAGCCTGTGTACATAAGCAAGTCTCCTCTTTCATACATGAACATAACCTACTGAGTGCACACCAGTCTGGGTTCCGTCCTGGTCATAGCACCACTACTGCACTGATCAAAGTCATTGATAGTATCAGGTCAGGTAAGAACGACAAGATGGTTACAGTATTGGTGCTTATTGACTTTTCAAATGCTTTCAACACAGTGGACCATGATTTACTCCTATCCACTCTTTCCCACCTTAAATTTTCACAAACAGCATTATCGTGGTTCGATTCCTATCTTCGCGATCGTCAGCAATCTGTACATATTGGGCAGAAGTGTTCTGCATGGGCTAGAGTACGTGCTGGCGTTCCACAAGGCGGAATACTTTCTCCTTTATTGTTTTCGATATTTATCAACTCAATCACATCCTATATTAATTGTTCTTACCATCTGTATGCCGACGATCTTCAATTATATACTCATACCACCATAGATAACCTATCAATCGCTATCGATCTGGTAAATAGGAACTTGGCTAAGGTTAAAACTTGGTGTGATCAGTATGGAGTTACAGTTAATCCTGCGAAATGTCAGGGTATCATCGTGGGTAGCGCGAGACAGTTGGCCAAAGTTGATATTGCATGTCTGCCAACGTTAACTTATGACACTCATGTTATACCTTTTAGAGACAGTGTAGTTAATTTAGGCCTTAATATTGACAGTTGAATGAACTGGCGCAAAGAAGTAACAGAAATATGCCGTAAGGTCAATGGAACGCTTCAGTCACTCTATCGTTTTAAAAAAATTCTACCCTACAAGACTAAGCTTATGTTGATTAACAGTCTCGCTCTACCCATCATTGACTATGCTGACGTGTGCTACCCGGACCTGAACGAAGAACTTCTAAATAAGCTAGAGCGCCTCCTTAACAATTGCATCCGATTCATTTTCAATCTACGCAAGTATGATCATATCTCAAGTTATCTAAGTCAGCTTAAATGGCTTACTATTCGTCAGAGGCGTAAATCTAGAATTCTTTTGGTTCTGTATTCAATCTTACAGGATCCAACTTCTCCAAATTATCTAAAGGAAAATTTTCAGTACCTGTGTTCAGTTCACGACAAAGGTCTTCGTTCCACTAATAATCTTATGCTTTGTATACCTCCACACAATAGTGATTTTTTCCGATACTCATTTAATGTTCAGGCTATACTGCTCTGGAATGCCCTGCCCGAAAACATCAGAAAGGCGCGAACAAAGACTGCATTTAAGGGGATGCTACGGAAACACCTATTAGACAGTAACGAATGAGTCATAATAATTAACCACCTTTTGACATTCGTATCTTGTATATATATCTATACATATAATAAAACTGTAAGCAGGGTCAATTCTGTACATTGCATATAAATTTAAAAAAATACTTCTAGGGGTCTTTTTATAAGTAACAGAAGCTAAAAATATAAGTTTTGAAATTATTGTCTGTATGTCTGTCTGTCTGTCTGTCTGTTGTTAGCTTTTCACGCAAAAACTACTGGACGGATTTTGATGAAACTTTTTGTGTTTTATATATATCGGTCCTCGCTAACATTTAGGCTATAGATAATTTTAAAAATCACTCTTTAAGGGTGTGAAATGAGCGATGAAAATTTGTATGGAAAACTTGGATTTTTTCAATAGATTTTCTTGAAATTTGGTATAAATATTTTCTAACTAAAATAAAAGAATACGTGTTTCAGCATTTCCCGAAATTCATCCTTTAAATGTCAATTTTCTTTGAAACTCTTTGAAAATTGAGTGTCGAAACTTGATGTACAGAATATTTTTGTGCAGAGTAATATACTTATAATTTTGTATTTGTAATCTTTACTAACATAGTAAGAATTCTATTTAAGCTTTTTTCAAAACTACCCCTCAATAGCAAATAAAATGGATTCGAAAGTTGGTATCTCAAGCGTACAATAATTAACCTTAACTTAATATTTCACTCTCAAATTCTTTTCCCTTCTTTGAATGATGTGTTTACTGATATATTGTTGAATGAATTTCCGTAACATTAGTGTGTATTTCATATCAATCGGGTGATAAACAAAAAAGTTATGGTCATTTACACAATACGCGAAATAAACTTAAAAGGCACTTTGGGGAATTTGTATGAAAGTTTCGGTAACAGCCCATTCAAAACCATAAATAAAAGTTTAAATTTAAGTAAAATTATTTTGAACTCTCATTAATATTGTCGACTATATTAAATATACTTAGATCAGCTTACTGTATTTTCTTTCGTTGGCCGAGTATGGCTAGACTATAGGTAGAGGTACCTAATAAGCGAGCCTTACAGCCGCCGAACCTTACATCAAAGGCTCCATTGAGTTAGTTGCTCAGCTTATTAGTCTTCTTTTGGGGTGGAAGATTATGAACAGGCTGCAGCTGAAACTATTATTATCACTACATTATATCAAGCTGCAACCTTTTTAGCATTCCACTGCTGAGCATGGAGCTCTCCCAATATTGAGGAGGCCTCAAGCTCCGATGAACCGAAATCCAAATCTTACAATCTCAATGCATCCAGCATTAAGGTTGTAAGATACGGAATCTAAACCTTCATACAGAATGTACAAAGCTTTAACAAAACGAGACTACTGCAGACATCTAGGTGACGAATAGTAAAACTTTTAGTGAACCAACTGTTAATCTCAATATCTACCTATTTGGTAATTTGACATTCGATTTATCAACCACAAAGTTTACATGTCATACGGTAGATGGCGTTATTGAGCAATATTCATTTCTTCTCCAAAGTGAATCGATGGAGATAATTTCAAATAAAAGCCTTAAGTCTAATAAAATTAAGTACATAGTGTAAAAAAATAAAAAATAACATTTCACACGTATAGCCTCACATTAGGGTAGATATACCCTGTGTCGTGTCGTGGGTGCCATGAACACACATAGAGACAGAAACACAACCACCCAGACCGAGAACAGTTTAAACTCATCATTGAAATTTCTGCTTCGCCCGGATTCTAACCCGGAACAGTTTGATTAGCAGTCCGGCATGGTAAACATTGCGCCACGCGGGTTGTCCCATCGTTGGGTAGGTATACGTACCTATGATGCTGAACATTGTTAATTGGACCAATGATAACTTAACTCATTTTTTGCGTCTCTTTATTGCGTACGGGCTGAGGGCTCATCCACACACGTTGATTGATGGAGATATTAAGGATTCTTTATAAAAATATTCTTTATTTCCAAATACAGATAGCACACTGTGTAGAGACCCTGCCTTCTGCTTTAGTTTTCATAATGTTATATGAGTTATGACTTATGACCAAACTGCTGTCCGCAAGTTTTAAACATATAGTTTATTAATTGACCTTACAATTATTTTTCCGATTGTTTAATCCTAAGCACGTGTATGTTTAGAAATTTTATCTCCCAACTACAAGTAGTTGTATAGTGCACCTCTTTTCTGCAGTAGGTTAAAGCTATGTATACTTATAGAATGAGTCTATACATTCTTTGCAGTATAAATTCACCCAATTTACTAAAGATACTATTTTTAACATAGATGAAGCCACGGACACAGCAGTATCTCTTAACTTTAATAAACGAGGTACATATTTGTAAAGAGAATCTGATTGCGCGAGAAAAGCGAAACGTGAGAAAAGTGGATAGTAAGATCAGTACAGTAAGCATTCCTTACTGTTTTAGGTTTGAAGGATTTAGAATAAATACATTAGGTTTCTTCTGAACATATGAACATTGTATTATAAGTGATTTCACTATATGTAAGAATAATCTACCTACTACTTATTCAATGCAAATAAATAATCTTTAATTTTTAATCAATCCATGTTATAAAAGTCTTTATACACGCGGACGACGTCGCGGGCATAGCTAGTATATATATATATGTACATGTATGTATGTATGTATGTACGTATGTAGGTATTTATGTATGTATGTTTGTATGTATGTATTTATTTATGTATGTATGTATGTGTCTATCTATGTATGTGTTTATTTAGTCTTTAGGTATATTTATCTACATATTAATATTTCTTTTTTCTAATTAATAATCCTTTAAAAGTAAATATTTTCCTGCCTACCGTAACTTCTAGCCATCACCCAGGGTTGACTGGCAGAGAATGCCATTAGGCATTAAGTCTTACCCTGTAACCCTTATACTTTAAGGAGCTACAAATAATAAATAAATAAATAAATTGTTTGCGTTCTACGCTAACCGCCAGACCACGCGCCTTTCAAATTTTCCGTATTTATCCGTATAATGTACAACAAGCAGTACACGCTACGGTAAACCTACTGTCGAAATAGGGACATAATAAGTAAGATTTTTATTCCATTTTAGGATATAGTCCACCACGCTGACCGAGTGCGGATTGATGAACATCATGCCTTTTAAAATTTTTGAGTTCTCAGGCATGCACGGTGATGGAAAACACCTTATTTAATTAAAATTAAAATATTTTCCCTCATTGTGGAGCAGCGATAAATTCGCACTTAGCAAACTTTGTCAGAGGTGCGCGCCTCGGGTTTAAGCTCGGTATCTCCACGTTGAGATCGCGTGATTTATAGCTAGACAATCACTGCTTCGTTGCTATACGTAAGAAAAACAATCCCACATTTTGCAGTCGCTGCAGTAAAATTACCTTTCTTACTTGCATATACCATAAACATACATAGCATATTTCTTGTTATTAAAAAGGCATATCACCTGAGCATTTCACTTTGTTCACCGCCAGCTTTCTTCTTTACGCGCCCAGATATAAACTAGACAAAAGATGCCTGGAAGACAATGGCAGATCGTTGCAGTCTCGAAAAATGTAAAAAACCACGCTAGACTACATTAAGTAAGTAGGAAATTCATTTCTTTCGCATAAAACTGTAATTAAATGAAATGTTTTAACTTTATTAAAACAATATTATTTAAAAAATGTTCTGTTTATCTCTCGATAAAACTTCTTGGTTTTAGGCCACGAATTTAATGAACTAAACAGAAGAGAATTAATTTTGAAATGAAAGGAAAGCACAGTAAATTAATATGTATTTAATAACTATCAAATCACATAGACATCGTTTCTTTTCGTTTGTAGCTGCCAGATGCAGAATTAGGTCTTAACTTACGTTATTTACCACGTGTAGGTGGTAGAACTATTATGGTTCGCCCGGGGAAGTACCACCGCTGCACCCACTTCTGCCGTGAACCAATTCTGTTGTGTTTCGGTGGAAAGGTGCAGTTGCCGGCCACACTTACATGAGGCTACCATCAGCCTCCGGAGTAGCAGCGCAACTGCATACGACCTGAGACAAGACTTACCTATGCTTGCTTGAGGTTGTATGTAGATGTCCATGGGCTGCAGCGACCACTTAACACCACGTGGCCTGCATGCTCGTCTGCTCTCCATTCAAATAAAAAAAAGATTATGTGGTACTAGCTTTTGCCCGCGACTTCTTCCGCGTGTACTTTAGTTATCAGGGTATATTTTAATTAACCTCCGTCATAATTCTGATATACTTAGGTATCTATGTGTTAGCATATAACACCACACACCACATCTAGCATATCGCTCGTCTTGGTACGCGAGAACCGACCACCATCACCAGCTACAATGCATCGATGCAGCAGAAATATTGGACTTTACACCTTCCCACACTTCAGTTTCTATGTAATATTAGGTACCTAGATATTTTATTCATTCGGATTCTAACATTGTTTTCAAAATGTAGTTTTAGGGTAGATTAGGGCTTTAGGTAAGATACTTATTCCAACTTTGAATTAGTTTAGTTTCAATAATGTAATTTTAAGTTAAGGCAGCCTGGTTTCTAACATCGGGCCAGGTTGCTCCAGATAAAATTGTAGTTTTTTTATTATTAAAATAGATGAGTTTTTGTAGTAAGTTTTAGTTAAGGACTATTTAATTGATAAAAAATCTTGAGATTCAGCTGTAGTCCCACAAGGCTGTTTAAAGCTGATGTAATTAAATGATGATGAATGTCAAAACTGATGTAATAAACTTAAATCAATCAAATTGCCAATGTACAGATGGCTGTGGGACAAAGACCAATAATCCTAAAGACAGCGGGTCGGTGTAACCACTTTGTTGGCATCTCTTTTTCGCAGCCAGTGTTACCCACTTATCATATTTTCCCCCAAATTTGGTAATCTACAATATCAAGCAAGTAAACTATAAACATTGGCAGACCAAACTGTGAAAGGATTTATATGCTTGTGCATTATGGTTGGTTGTTTGTGAGTTTAGATTGGTTGACTGGCATAAAGTTAATTGGTTCAGCAAATTACAGGACATACATATAGGAGAAAATAAAAGACAAATACAAAGATTTTTAATGGCACCAATATGGGTGTTTACAAAAGCTGTTAATACATATTTAGTACGTCATATTTACCTTAATGAGCTATGCAAATATTACAAAGATAAAAGTAAACACTTAGTTATAACGCAATATATAAAAATGTACATTTGAATCAATTTTATTATTATTTTTCTTCTCTTTATCCTTTTGGTCAATAAATGGCTTTCAAAATAGACCGAAAAAATTCGGAATTAAATTGATGGTTGCCAGTCAATACGTCCAGTGGCCTGAATCCATTTATTTTCGGCAAGAGCGTCAGTTGGAAAACTGAAAAAAATATGACAGCAACATGAGATGAAATTCGTCTGGTAAACTTCTCATAATGTCTAATACAAAATGTATGGAGTATCTTTTTATAGTCTGTGTGAGTGAAATTTAATATGTCGGGAAAATGCTCATAACGTGCACCCCAGGCGCGGTCCCAGGTGGGGGGGTCACAGGACATGACCCCCCCCCCCCCAATCTGTCAGTCATGCGTACATGGAAGGTAAAACAAGCGAATTTGAGACACTTCTTCCCTCAAATTTCTTGGCGACCCTCCCCCCAAAATTGAAGGCTGCGACCGCGCCTGGTGCACCCAGCCTATAACATTTTACTGGTCTCCACTTAAATAGTTATATATAAACAGGGGGTATTTGAGCCTCCCGCTTGAAATGTAACTAACTACTAATGAGGTAACACATAATCTTTGATATTATTATTGTCACTGTTTTTGTTAAAAATAATTATATTTAAATAAGATGGTTAATTTTTTACTAATACGGGGAGGATATTTTGATTCGAGATCTGACAACACAATTTCGAATTTGACAATGTTTGAAATAAACAAATATAACTTTATTTTCACGAATTTCACTATATTTACGTTGAATGACTAGTTACGCTCACTGCGGCTCTTACAACCTAAAATACTGCAGCTCACCATATTATGGAACTAGAAAAATGTTATTTGCTTTTAATACAACACAATTTACAGCTGTGACAATCGATTTTAACACATAAATATTATAAAACAACAATGTCACCCCGACTTCCACAGTTTGCCTGCCACATAATTAAAGGGCACTGTCAAAATATGTGGTTACACCGAAAAGGACAGAAAATCTCGCTCCCATCTCTTTTTAACAAGTTCTTTAAGTATATTTCGATCTCGCTTTAGCGTGCCGTAATGAAAATATGCCTCTGTCTATAGTACGTAAGTACATTATTCTTAGTCTAAGCTGTGGGACGACATAGACACATGCGGTAGCTGTCACGTATGTTCCTTATCTGCCCATAGCTACTCTGTAAGAATGCTAATTAATGTATACCCCATATTTTAAAACAGGGCTGAAGTTTTTCTCCGTCTGCTCTTTTCTTCAGCTCAGCATTACCTAAGCGTTCCCAGAGCAGACAGAACAAAAAATAAATAACGTTCACTAAGAGTTTGTAAAGGAATCGTACCTACAGTGAATAAAGAATATTTCATTTCATTTCGTAGTGCCGTAAACGATAGGTAACACGTTACAAATAATTCCTGCTATATTCATGATTATTTACTTTTGATGACAATGTAATTAACGGTCAACAATAACAATACTGTAATATCAATCTTAAACATATTTCCTCTCTTTCTTTCGTTATATTTTTTACAATACCGTTCCATTTCCAAAATGCGTGTCATCTCTTTATTTTCATTTTTTATCGATGACGCTAAAACATCATAGAGAAATTAAACACTAGGTTACTAACATTAGAAAACTCAAACTATACTGCCACATACTGCTTATCATTTTATATAAAATACTAGTGGCCGCCCGCGACTTCGTCCGCGTGGACTTTGGTATAAGTCATAGCATAATGTTAAATAGCCTAAAGCCCTCTGGTGGCTCCCCTGGGGTTGCCCGTGTCCATAGGCGACGGTGATAGCTTACACCACGCGGCCCGTGTGCTTTTAAAAAAAGGCTTCCCCGATAAAATTAAATGGACTATCCAACACAAAAAGATTTTTTCAATTGGAACCAGTAGTTCCTGAGATTAGTTCGTTCAAATAAACATACAAACGAACGAACGAACTCTTCAGCTTTATGTATAGATTAAAATATTGATTAACGGGCTAATATAAAAAACATAAATAAGCCAAAGACAATACTATACTATATTAATGTATGAAATGAAATAAGAAACATACAATTTTTCTTTTCTTTTTATATTGAATGGCTAAAAGGAATTTTATAGATTGCCGTAAAACGAATTAAAAAAATAAGAAACATAAAAGACAGACATTGACAATTTTGATAGCTGCTTCAAAATGTAAATAAAGAAACAGAGAAAGTAAATAATTTTATAAAGAAATAATAAAGGAAAAGCAAAGTATAAGAATATAACGGATATAAGTTATATATAAAACATGATAATCGACGTGAATGAAGTAAGTAATAACATGTAGTGTATTTATAACACTACATGGCGCATTTCATTATTTCATTTGCTTCCCGTGGGAATGAGATATTTTCCCGCGGTAAAAAGTAGCCTATGTTCTTTCTCAACGTCCTTTCTATGTTTATGCCAAATTTCATCAAAATCGGTTCAGTGGTTTAAGCGTGAAAGAGTAGCAGACAGACAGACAGACAGAGTTACTTTCAAATTTATAATATTAGTATGGATTATTTATTAAATTAAATTATGTAAATTACAAAATATATACATGTAAAATGTTGTCAAATTACACTTATATAATTTTTGAATGACATAGCATGACTAATATTTATGGAGTATTGGTGGGAAGTCGAAAAAAACCTATTAGTATTATTCTTGTTTTATTTTAATTTTCTTGGTGCATTTATGAGCTATATCGGATAAATTGGTAGTATTTTGTTTGATATAGGTTAATTACAGAGTACGAGTGTTGTGAAATAAAATGACAGTGCGAATTTTTTTTTTTTCAACTTGCCTCCAAAATTCCATCGAAACTTAATCGAATCATATTCTGGTAAATGACGGACTCTGATTACTGATTTTTTAATTATTTTTTTAACTAAATTTTTACGTTCTCATGATAAGTGAATTTATGTATAATTCTTAGTGAGAATAAATGTCTTAAACCATAAACCATTTAATGTGCTACTGCTGAGTACAGGTCTCCTCTCGAATTTGAGTATATACATACCTAAAAGAAGAAGAAAATCAAGAAATTGTGTCAATTATTACGGTAGGTAGTGAAGTATGCAGAATAAAGAACACTACACGTGTGTGATAAATAAAAAGCAGTCAAGTGCGAGTCGGATTAACCCAGGATGATCCCTAGAGCAATCGCCCAACAATTACATCGCCAGCAAAAAGTAGATTAAAATTGTATTTTATATTGTTTGTATAAATAACAAAGGTATATTATAGCGGTTTTTAATAGTGTGCTATCTCAAAAACTACTAATCTTGTTCAAACAAATATCTTATTTAGATTTTTCACTCCCATAATTTAAAAGTTAGAAGAAGGGGGACACACATTTCACCACTTTCGAAGTATCTAACTATCAAGATTGATTCTAAAAAAGGGTGTTAGATACCTCAATGTTATTTTAAGACATATCTATAACACTCCGCATCTTTAATCTATAATCCTATACGGGTAACATGAAATAAAACAACGGGTTGCACTCCGCTAGTGCCGGCAGAAGTGAAAACTTGAACATTAACGTTGTGCATTTTTGATATTTTGGAATGGTTAGGGAATAATTTCGCACGAATTGCTTTTATTATCAGTATTATTTTTTATCTAGTATTTTCAGTAGGTTTTCTAGTATTTTTATAATTTTTTTTATAAAGATGCACTTTGTTTAATGTCCATAATTTAAATACTTGATATAAACGAATTTTACAAGTATAGACAGTCGAGCCATCAGCTGTCACCCCTCCGTCTTACGATCGATCAGGCCACGTGTCCTGACGCAAGTTTAACATTTTTTACCCATCCCAAAAAAGTGCACAACGCCGCTAAAGAAGTTTTCACTTTAAAAATAATCTAATAATTTCAGTTTTCATATACCAATAAGGATATGGACGAATGTTCGTATGTTACAGCCACCAGACAAAAATACATGATATCTATATCTGTTTCTTTCTTTCGGCTACGGAACCCTATATATGTATGTGTAACCCACTTGTAACCCACTTGCGGCCAGTAGGGCAGACTGTTGGTCTCACTCCAAAAAACCTCTTACAGATGAGGCTTTTGAACGGCTACAGCCTGGACAAATTATTTTTTACTTTCGATATGCAGTACAAAAGTTTGGAATGTGAATAAAAGATGTCGTTCTTGATTCCAAAAATAGGCGTGCTATTTTGTTGATCGGTTGTTTTTTGATGGAAATATGCTATTGTTTACCAGTATTTTTTTAACCTTTTTTATGCCCCACTGCTGAGCACAGGTCCTCTCCCCAGTGCGTATTGGTGGACATCATACCGTGGAACCGAAAAATAATTGAATAACAACCTCCACGTCTAACGGCCGAAACGAGATTAAAGCGGACATGGGGGAAGCGCGGCGGCTCTGCCTAGAATGGGCCGAACGTGCGCTATTTTAGGTATTTCCTTCTTATTATCAAACAAGTAAACATTTTGAAAGTGCACGCTGTATACGTTTTAGAAAACATATCGTTTTGTTATTATTTAAAAACTGATATCCTTCCGTGAAGTATTTACGCCATGCTCAGGCTTTATTTAACTTTTAAGAGCTTAGTTTGGATTTATTTTCTATCGAGGAAACTACAAGTAATCGTGTTTCTGAAAGCTATGATTATTAGAGTATATCCTTAAATTTCTTACGTTAAAAATACATAGCTATAGCTTTAGTAATAATGACACAGCAAGGGATCAAACAAACACAAATTTCATGTCAAATCCTCGGTTCCCCTTTTAATGGCAGAAGTGAGTACCTATAGCGATAGTACGTGATCGAACCAAAAAAATCTACATGTATGAAACAGTATTTTTTAACCTTTTTATGTCCCTCTACTGGACACAGGTCTAATCAACAACTAAGAGGGAGACTAAGGCCTAGTCCACCACGCTAGCCTAGTGCGGATTGGCGGACGTCATTCTTTCGAGAAATTATGAGTTTCTCTCAGGCATGCACGGCGCTGAAAAACATCGTTATCAATTAAATATCACAATATTTTTCATAACCGTGGAGCTGCAATGAAATGCAATACAATTTTTTTTTTCAGAGTTGCACGCCGAGGATTTGAACCCGGCATCTCCCCTGCGTCGGAGACCGCAGTCCTTACCACTCGGCCATCACTGCTGCTGGCCAGTCTACATGGGGGTAATCAACAGCCTTCGGAGCAGTCAATGCAACTTTGTAGACGGTAGAACTTAAATTGTTCCACCGGGAAAGTACCACCACTGCGCTCATTTCTGTCATAAAGCAATTTCATTGTATTGGTGGAAAGGTGCCTTTGGAGCAGCAGCGCAAGTTTGAGGTTGTGTGCTGCAGCCCAGCTGCAGCGATCACATCTGCGATGACGACCTCCATGGCGCAATTGTTACCATGCCGGACTGCCAATCGAAGGTTTTGATTCCCGGCGAAACAGAAATTGGAATGATGAAAATGAAAAATGAAAATACTTTATTGTTGACTGTTTTCATACATACAATAAGATGTTTAAAATTATAATTGGAGTTTTAAACAGTCTACCATATTCTGGCATACAATATTATTAATTAAAATTAACTAAAATTATTTTGTTTCAAGATCCGATAAGAATAATCTTAACGGATCATCGGCTTTTGATGCCTACCCACCGCTGGGTCAATGAGAGAAAAAAAGCCGACGGAAAAAAACTCTCAGGCATTGTTTAGAGTTATACTTATTTTATAATGTATTTTTCGCGGAAGCGCCCCAAACTATTTTTATTGCACGTATCACGATGTCTTATCTTCAAAAAATTCATTTATATTGTAATATGCTTTTTTATAAGCGAATGTTTTAGTTGTTTCTTAAATTTAGTATGTATGAGTATTTTCTGTTCTCGGTCTGGGTGTTTGTGTTTCTGTCTTTGTGTGCCCATGGCACCCATGACACTGAAGCAACTGGTATCACTGTTAAGTGAACTCCATCCTCCTTTGCTTCTTTGGCCAACAGTTCTACCTCATCATTCCCTTCCAGATTTATATGTGATGGTATCCATTGCAGCATGACTTTTTTTATTGTAGGATAGCAGTCTTAAAATCGATTTTATTATACGATAGGCAATCGGTAGTCCACTCATTGAGCCAAATGTTATAGGGCACTTTTACAATCCGTAAGAATCACATATTGATCATAATTTGTAGAAGATATTTAAGAGGAAACGCTAGCGCCGTATTCCCATACAAATGTATTCTCCTATTTTCTCCCTGGATAATGCTTCTAGAGGAATGATTTTTTGTGTCAATATAAAATTTTGCTAAAGCTATGTCCCTATGTTTTGTTTTTTCAATCAACTAATTAGTTCGTTCGAGTAAAAATCGTAGAAAATGCCTCTTTCATACTGCCCTAACCCAAACACATTAAAACAAAATTTGAAAGGTTTTTACAACCAAATAAAAACATAGAGGCATAGACTTATTCTATTTCTTGATGTATGTGAAAAAAAATATTTAATAAACTCAATTTTGAAGGAGGAAACAGGAGAATACGAAACCTCGATTTATTCAGAAAGTTTGTAGGTATAACCGGTCTGAGCTGCATCTGACCCTATCGCACGCAGCGGATAGCGCAGGGCGCAGCGCGATAACACTCCAAAATACCTATTTTTCTAATTCGGCTGAAGCCGCGTTTCCTCTTAATTTACTTACTTACCCAAATAAATTAAAAACTTGCTTACGCAAGTAAATTAAATATCTTAGTTAATAATGACTGGCGCATATTCCGTGATTAGTAAGAAACTTTTACAAAAGTGATGATTGTAATACAATAAAAAAACCGATGAAAGTTTTGAAGCAACCCTATAGAAACTTGCCGATAACCCTGATATGAAACATAAATCAAATCATGTTCGCAAAGTTGGACGTGCTTACACGGTCAGATTTTTCCTTTCAGCATCGCGGTGCTCACACAGACGTAGAAAATGTATAGACGGAAAATTGTGCGAAAAGTAAGGTAACATTTATATCCTGAAAAAGCTGTTCTATGTCACAAAGTTCGTTTGGCTATTAATAAATAATAAATAAATAAATATATATTGGACAATTCACACAACGCCATCTGATTCCAAACTATGCAGAACTTGTACTATGGTAATCAGAAAGCTGAAAAACATACTTATATAAATCTAAATACATACATAAAAACGTTAAGCTCACGTCAGGACACGTAGCCTGATCGAATATTCGTAAGACAGAGGGGTGACAGCTGATGGCTCGACTGTCTACACTTGTTAAATTTGTTTATCTCAAGTATTTAAAATATGGACATTGAACAAAATGCATGTATTAATGAAAAAAGTGACAAAGAAATAGTGAAAGAAAATGAGTGAGTACTTTATAAAAATATCAGATGAAAACCTACTGAAAATAATAGATGAAAAATAATACTGATAATAAAAGCAATTCGTGCGAAATTATTCCCTAACCATTCCAAAATATCAAAAATGCACAACGTTAATGTTCAAGTTTTCACTTCTGCCGGCACTACCGGAGTGCAACCCGTTGTTTTTTTTCTTGACAAAGATGTTCAGATTTCTTTTCTAACGCTTCAAAAGCTTTTACGCACACAAGCGTACATGTCGTAGGTTTTATTTATAACGCTATTGTTGTATCTGTGAGTCAATCAAACCACTTTCAAGATAATAAGCACTGTATTTTATAGTATATCACTACACAACATCCTACACATCACCAAATACATTAACAGTATAATTAGAACATGTGTGAACTCATACTAACTCGTTATATAACTTTGAAAAACAACTGCACTTACCCAATCTAATCTTATGACACAGAAACAATAACCTCAACCACTTACTTGATACAGTTACTGAATTACACTTAACTCACTTATAATGACAACACAGTTATAAATCAATACTTATTTGAACAGAGCTTTAGCGTACTTATTTTACTACCTAATCCCTTGAAATCTAGGACAGTAATAATTCTATTATTTCACTTTGCCGGTATTTCTACAGAAACTTGAAGAAAATAGAAGGTACTTTATAAAACATGCGTTAACAACTACCCGTATTATGATTGATAAATTAACATAATTATTTTTCTACCCTAGAATGTTGCTATTTTACTAATTAAAATCGTTGGCGACAACATCTAAAAAAATTAAGAACAGTTATGTTCCTATCGAACTGAAATAGTAGTCAGGCAGCATAATGTAATTACTTTAAAATACCTACATTATAATACCTTCATTATGCTGCCTGACTACTATTTCAAAAAGTACTAAGAAATTCTACATTTCTTAAATAAAGATAATTACATACTTAGCACTTCGCACAAAGTAAAATGCATTTATATGAAAAAGTAAGAGCACAGGCGATGCAAACACGCCAAGTTTTCCTTATGTACCTAGTTTAATCATAATTTGCTAATATTTTAAAGCAAAACTTGTTGTAGGTTACATTTATTTCAATTACAATTTTGTTGAACACATTTGACGGAGGTAAAATGCGTAGATTTTTTTATATATACTAACGTACGAAATGACTCTTTCGAAAGCAAAATATACGCGGGTTCCATTTTGTTTTATACAGTTGAAGAAAGGCACTTTACGAACTAAGAATAAATTATTCGATGTGGACGCTGTGATTCCAAGTAATTGTGTTTATGTAGTCCCTGTGGGACGTCAATTCTAGTTCGCTTATTGAATTTGCTTATTGAATATACGAAAAAAAGTTGTATTTACGTAACTAAACATTTTAGTAGAATTGTAGAATTGTTCAACCTTTTTGTATCCCACTGCTGGGCACAAGTGAAGTGAGCCGGATTTAGGCTATAGCCTACCACGCTGGCCAAGTGCGGATTGGTTGATGGACATCATGTCTTAGAGAAATCACGAGTTTCTCTTAGGCATGCACGGTGATGAAAAACATCGTAATGTTACTAAACCTTTCCATGAAGCGCGTATGGCTCGGCGGCTAGCGTAGAACGCAAGCGATCTACGTAGTTAAGCTAAAACGGACGCGGTCAGGTGTGAGATGGGTGACCGCTAATGGCAAAATATTTTGCGCGTTTCCGTGCTTTCGGCACATTAAGCTGCCGGTCCCGGTTGTTATCGATATATAACTGTCGTTAAACCTTGTCGGAGGCCTTAAGGGCGATTTGAAAACATCCGACAGCGGGTTGGCCACCAATTCGCATCGGAGCAACGTAGTGACTCCAGGCCTCCCCAATAATAAAGGGGAGAGACCCGTGCCCAGCAGTGGGACGCAAAAAAGGGTTGCAGCTAGTTAGCCATTTTCCATCACCGTGGAGCAGCGATAAATACCCACACAAATTTCTTTGTGAGAAGTGTGCGCTGGGAATTTGAACCTGATATCTCCGTGTCGAAGACTGCGGTCTTTGCCGCTCAGACGCTGCTCCATTTATTATAATTTATTTTTCGTGGCCGCAGTGATACGGTATAATTGTGTTTATTGCGTCCCTCGAGCAGCGCAACTTCTAGTTTGTTTATTGAATTTGCGAAGGCGAACAGCGAAAACAACTTTTTTAGTATTTATTAAAAAAAGGATTGAACAGTGATTTTGAGGTTGTGCATCGTAGTTGATAAAACTTGCATGGCTGCTGCTGCTACAACCACTTTTGTCTGCAAACATTTGTTAGTTTGGTGTTTCTTGAAATAAGTAGCACGATAGTGCAACTGATTTCCCGAAGAAACAAGTCTAACATGATTATTTATATACGACTGACGTGACATTTTCCGGAACTGTCACGTGAGCTAAGTCGTATATAATTAACCAGTTTTGGAGTTTTGGCGGGAAGCTTTTTCGACTTCATTGTGCTCTTGTTTTATTTTTAATTTCTTGGTGTATTTTGAATTATATCGGATAAATTTGATGGCATTTTGTTCAATATAGGTTAATTAAAGTGCACGAGTGTTGTGAATTGAAATAACAGTGCGAAAACATGTTTTTTCGGCTTGCCTCCAAAATTCCATTGGTCACGTTCTTGTAAAGAAGTCATCGCTTTACTTGAATGTCGGACTGACTTGACTGACTGATTACTAACGACTTACTGACTTCACCTTTTATTACTCGTCCAGTTTCACCGAAACTGGCAAAAACGTGATGCAAAATTATACTTGACGCTGGCAAAATACAGAGTTTGCGATGCCATAATTGAAGAAAAAAAACCAGTTCCAGAAAATGTCACGTGAGTAAGTCGTGTATCAATAATCATGTACAGTTACACTCACGATTCTATATATGTGTAATAAAAAACAAATCTTACCTCCGTATTTATATAAAAGTTAAGTTCTTAAGTGATTATCTGCAATTGCAATATTTTCTCTAACATACGATACAAAGCTTAAATTGAAAATTTTCGACGACACAAATTTTGACCGCAATGTAGTATTGGTGAAGTTAGGGCTGGTAGAGTGAAGTGTACTCGTAGATTCACGAGCTTGCTTCGATGTTCGATCGATTTCGCTTTGAGACGACCCGTGTGGCGTAACGGTTACCATGCCGGACCGCTGATCGGAAGGTCCCGGGTTCGATTCCCGGCGAAGCAGAAATTTGAATGATGAGTTTATATTTCTGTTTTCGGTCTGGGTGTTTGTGTTTCTGTCTTTGTATGTGTCCATGGTACCCACGACACAGGGTATATCTACCCTACTGTGGGACTATGAGTGTGAAACGTTATTTATTATTTATTTATATCTTTTTCACAGGCTACCTTATCCCCATGGCCTCGTCTTGCGATACTTTATATAAATTTTTGGTAACATATTATTATTTGTTACGCAGTTCAGAAAATCATCATTTTATTGCTGAAATCGCAAGTAAATACTACGACACAAAAATTTGTACGAAAATTTTGTCTATTGTGTAAGTACTTACTTCGCCTGTTTATAAATATGTGTATGACCTTAGGAGATCAAAGACTCGAGCTTACTTATTGGGTATAGATGTCCCAGCTTAGAGGCTACAGGGACCATACGACTGAAAGCTCGTGTCCTTTTTGTAACAGAGGGGACCCTGGGATCTCCAGTGAAACGCACCGATTTCATCCACGAGCGGCGCCCTATAACGGACCCATCGTCCGGAGAACGATGGTGCTCTCTTGCACCTTCCAGTGATTATCACATTGATACTTATTCTTTTACAAAATCTAAAGATTGAGTATCTTCATCTTTAGGTACATAAAATAAATAATTTCCTATGTGTGCAGTGATTTCGAAAGTATCTAGGGACCGCGACTTCTATTGACTTATATAGCAAAGACGCATATGAGCAAAAAGCCTTGAAACCAATAGTTGTATAAATTATTCGCTGTGTACGCAGTGATCCCGTGTAATTGCGTTTATAGTCTCTGAGGGACGCGACTTCTAGTGGGCTTATTGAATTTGTGACGCACGTGACAAAATATCTTGCTAAATAAAGTTATGAAGCGCGCATGGCCCGGCGGTTAGCGTAGAACGCAAATGATCTATGCAACTAAGCCAAACGGGCGCGGTCGGGTGTGAGATGGGTGACCGCTAGTGGCAAAAAATTTCATGCGCGTTTCCGTGCTTCGGAGGGCACGTTAAGCCGTCGGTCCCGGTTGTTGTCGATAGATAACAGTCGTTAAACCTTGTCGGAGGCCTTATGGGCGGTTTGAAAACATCCGACAGCGGGTTGGCCACTAACCCGCATCTCCACCAACCCGCATTGGAGCAGCGTGGTGGAGTAAGCTCCAGGCCTCCCCAATAATGGGGAGAGACCCGTGCCCAGCAGTGGGACGCAAAAAGGGTTGCGGCCAAATAAAGTTAACTGTGTTAGATAAAAATCTTTAACTATACGTCCTTTCATGTAACAGATAATAATATAGGATGTTAGGTACAAGAAAATCATATAAAAGCACAAAATGGTAGTCAGTTCAATTTATATTTAAGTAGCTTGACGCCCGCGCCACCAGTCGCGTGGGCTACACTATCATATCCCATAGGAATGAGATGTTTACCCCAGGTAAAAATAGGTCCAGTACGGAAAAACGTACTGTTTGAACTTACCCTTAATTTTTTCGAAAAAGTGTACAATAATTGAAATTGTATGTATTGGTGTACAAAACTGGGGTCCGCTCCTTTTTAAAATTTCGATATTTTTATTTATGAAGTGAAAACTTCTTTAGCGGCGTTGTGCACTTTTTTGGGATGGGTAAAAATTTTAAACTCGCGTCAGGACACGTGGCCTGATCAAATATTCGTAAGACGATGGGGTCACAGCTGATGGCTCAACTGTCTATACTTGTAAAATTCATTTATATAGAGTATTTAAAATATGGACATGGAACAAAGTGCATCTATTAATGAAAAAAGTGACGAAGAAATAGTGAAAGAAAATGAGTGAGTACTTTATAAAAATACTAGATGAAAACCTACTGAAAATACTAGATGAAAAATAATACTGATAATAAAAGCAAGTCGTGCGAAATTATTCCCTAATCATTCCAAAATATCAAAATGCACAACGTTAATGTTCAAGTTCCGGCACTACCGGAGTGCAACCCGTTGTTTTTTTTACCGACTTCCAAAAGAAGGAGGTACTGTATTCGGCTGTATGTATTTTTTTTTTATATATGTTCACCGATTACTCCGCCGTTTGTGGACCGATTTTCGAAATTCTTTTTTTGTTCGTATGCTTATACTCCCGAGGTGGTCCCATTGTCACCAAATCAGGATCTGATGATGGGATCCCAGGGAAATCGAGGGGAACTCTCAAATTTTATAGGCACACACATTGATTTTCTTATAGTTTCTGAAGCATAAGAGATATTTACGCATAGAAATCATCATCTCATGTTGCTGAGCTGATGATGGAAGGTACTGCGACAGTGAGGAGTTGAGAGCAAATTCTTTCAATAAATAGTTTTTTATTCGAAATCTTACATTCCCGAGATAGTCCAACTGTCACCAAGTCAAAGTCTGATGAGAGGATCCCAGAGAAATCGAAGGGAACATTCAAATTTTATAGCACAACAAATGATTTTCATATTTTTACAAAGCAAAACAGACATTTGTGTATAGTTATCGTCATATCATGTTGCTGAACTGATGATGGAAGGTACTACGACGGTTAGGAGTTGAGAGCAAATTCTTTCAATAAATGGTTTTTTGTTCGAAATCTTACATTCCTGAGGTGGTCCAACTGTCACCATGTCAAAATCTGATGATGTGATATTAGGGAAATCGAGGGAAACACTGAAAATTAATGGGCACACACATGCTTTTAGTCATATTTTTAACATAATACAAATATTTATGTCTGGTAATTATCACCTGCTGTTGCTTAACTGATGATTGAAGGTACAACTCCTCAACGTTTAGGAGCTGAGAGTAAATTCTTTCTTTAATTTATACGTTCAGGTGGACTGATAGTATGTCTTTCAGACTTTTAGATGGCTATTAGATAAACATGATTATAAAAGGTAAATCTGTTTAAAGTTTAGAAGTTAAGTGAAAATTTTTCCAATTATGCTAATACATACAGAATTATTAAAATTACTAAAAAGAGTGAAATAAATTAAGTTTTTAACAAAAAAATAGAACCGACTTCAAACGGTAAAAAATAAAATTGTTCAGTACCTACTTCTTCTTGCTTATGGTAATGACTCTTAAAACTATTTTTGAAGTCGGGCCCTTAGTGAAATGTCCTGTCTTAGTAAATATAGTGTACCATTCGTTCTGAATGGGCACCGACTCCAATATAGTTTTAACAGTCATTACCATAAGCAAGAAGAAGTAGGTACTGTCCCACTGTATGTACTGTCGGTGCCAATTTAGAACGAATGGTACGACATTTACTAAGGGCCCGACTCCAGAAATAGTTTTAAGAGTCATTACCATAAGCAAGAAGAAGTAGGTACTGAACAATTTTATTTTTTACCGTTTGAAGTCGGTTCTATTTTTTTGTTAAAAACTTAATTTATTTTTAGCTCTACATAGCAATCTACTTTTACAAACCGTTCAAATTTTCAATAAGAAATATCAAGCTTGTTAAACAAAAGGTGCATTGTTCAAGCATTCCATGTATGTACTCATGCCGTAAGCTATCCTCAAACGATTCTTGTATATCCACGTACAAGGATAAAGCCGTTTAGATCCATTAATGAAATGCATTACAACTGCATTGTATGGCGGAGGCTTTATTTTGAAAGGTTCGCCATTAAAGCAATAGTAATTCTTGTGACGAGTGCAACCATACTTCAAAATTCACCTTTTGCTAACCTCGTCGGTTTGAAATTGTATTTTTATTCTTAGGGAAAAAACTTATAAGGTAAAAAAACGAATAACATTTTACATAAAATGCACTCGTTAATTCTTTTAAAATATCTCACCTGATCACCAATAGAATCATTTGACGGCAACAATGGATGCAGTAGTAGTAAATCCTCGATTAAACTTTACAATCTCCGAGGGCCTCTTTCACCATCTCCAAGTAAAGTGTTGATTAGTTACGTCCCAAGTAAAGTTAATTGCCAAGTAAAAGCTACGAGTACGGGTCAGTTTATCATATGAATTAGTAATACTAGAACATTGTGAAATTGAAGTTACGGGTGACTTTAACCGACAATTAGCGTACTTGTCACTAACTTGAAGGTGGTGAAAGAGGCCCTTAGTATTATATATAATATGTAACTTAAGCTAAAGAAATGTGTTGATTTATCTACTATCTCTCCACCTGTGGTTCCGACCGCGCCAGCCACAGTTTTTTCCCATAGGAATGAAATATATTTCCCGCATAAAAATTTGCCTATGTTACCAAACTATCTCCATTCAATAAGTCAAGATTATCCCTAGCACCGTTGCGACGTGAAAGGAAGTCAAACGAACAAACCTTTTATCAACCACGAAAATATTTTATCAACCATGAAACATCACACTCCTGCAACAAAAGCTGCATTATTTAGCATTCCATGTACTCATATCGTACCACTTAACGCTATCCTCGAACGATTCGTGTATTTCCATGTACGAGGATAAAGCCGCTTAGATCCATTAATGAAATGTACTATAGCTGTATTGTTTAGCGGAGGCTTTATTTTGAAAGGTCACGCCATTAAGCCACAGTAATTCTTGCGACGAGTGCAGCCATACTTCAAAATGCACCTTTTGTTAAACCTCGCCGGTTTGAAATTGCGTTTTTATTCTCAGCGGAATAACGGACAAGGCATACAAATAATAAAATGTAAAAACGAATAATATTTTACACCCGTTAATGCTATTAAAATTCTGCTTGGTCAGACATTGCATGCATTGTTAAAATATAAAATGGCTGGGATTTTTCTATTGCTAGGTACATAGATTTGCATTTTGTTTTTACAAACTGACAATTTTATTAGATTGAACTGAACTCCAAAAATGTATAGGTACAAAATGATGTAATTACAGCAGAAATAAAGGAATATGTAACTTCTCTGCTTCCATTTTTAATTACGCTCACTAATACAATGTGTAAGTACTCGCATCACAACATTCATAACCGAATGGACTTCATGGCATCTATAGAACTTCTCTACTCAGAATGACAACAAGAAATACTACTATTTGCAATGTGTAAGTGCTCGCATCACAACATTCAGAACCGAATGGACTTCATGGCATCTATAGAACTTCTCTACTCAGATTGACAACAAGAAATACTACTATTTGCTTAGTAGCTTGCTGTTTTTTATATAAACGGTGACTTTGCTTTTCTAGAATACTACACCCGAGAGTTTTAATTAAAAGTCCGCTTCAACTACATATATTTTTCTTGAATCGGCAAAGCAAACTTAGGTAGTTAAGTAAACGAAATTATTCCTTGTTTTTTGATGCGGTTCTTAAAAATGCGGGCACATTACGTCCTGTGATTTTTTCATTTCTAATTTATCATGATAGAATGTGCGACGGTGTTGTATAGTTCGTAATTTGTAATTTATAATAAGAAAACCATGAGACGATCACTTTTTTAAACAAAAAAAACATAATATTTTAAACCTTGTTATTAAACATAATTCATGATATTTATAGCAGAGATTTAAGAATATAATTTTTCAGTAAATAATTTTGCTGAGAATATTAACGACCAACAAATGATAATATAGTACTATAGCTGCAGACGTCCCCGTCAATATTTTATTTTTCTATCTTTTATTTTTTATAAGAGAATGAAAAATAAACTATATACCTTTATGTTATAAATCTTAGACGACAAATACGATAACGAGAGAACTTCGTGGGAAATTTTGGACACTTGCATAGTCAGCGTAAGATGTTGAAGTGCATACCAAAAACGTCCTGCATATAACCGAAGGAATCTATAATATACCCCATTTAATCTAACTGGATGAAAAATTTTCATAGTAAAATTATAAATTATTTACTAGGGCCACTGTTGCCATCACTGAATCATTGAATTCAAATTTTAAATGAAAAAAAATATATGGTGGTTAAGTATTCTTAAATTTTCGCGGAGTTTCCTTAACTTTTTCTTACATAAAAACCTTCTCCTACAAATAACAAACACAAAGAAATAAGAATTAACGAAATCGGTTCAGCCGATCACGCGTGATGCTGTGACCAAGGGAAAAAGGAATTCATTATTATATATAGAGATTATACTTGAAACGTACATATTACGGATCGTTCGCTATCATTACTAAAAAAAATAAACCATTATTACATTTAAAATGTCTATTTAGTTTAAGTGTCATTAACTGCAATTGCGATGTCGAGCTCGCTTCGCATTTGAGTGCACTTTACGCTCATCAGTCAACATCATACCGATAATGCTTTCATATCTTTCATGTATTCATGTTTATACTGTATTCAGTGGGGAAGGTTTTCATTAAAATTTAAGAAATAAATATTATTTGAGTAGTGGTATTATATACGTTGGAAATTTAATCCATGGATTATTGCTTGTTGGTAAAATATGTATACATGTATTTTTTTAATTATTCAGAATTTATACCTTGTAGTTACGCAGAAAGTAAAAGGAGTTGTATAAGTATTTGCCTAAACCCTGTAAAGGCATCACAATTTTATGAATCAGTAATAAAATTAACTTTAAATTCAATTTTTAAATCCTAAATAAATGTTTTGATGAAAGTGCTAAATGTTTTCTTTACACATAATTAGCTACGCCCACGGTTTTACTTGCATCAAGAAAGTCTCAATATCCTGAAGTGAATAGAATGCGAATATAATATCGTACGTTTAAACTATACTACTTTTATCTCAAAAAAATAAAAGGATTCAGAATTCTAGAACATATGCAATAGGCATGATGACACTATTAAAGAATCAGAGAATAAACGGTTTTACAGAAAAATATATGTTAAAAAAGTTCTAAAATATGATCCCGTTTTAATATAAACATTAAGATTAATAAGATTTTCAATAAAATAAAAGTATTAAATACTGCAATCGGCCATGTTATCTGAAACGCCAATCAAAAGGAATGACGTCACGCCTCACTTAATGTCATCGTGTTGCTTGAAGTTTGAGGAGCAAGCCGACGCCATGACACCTACGAGCGTTTTCGCGCTTAATTCAAATTACATAGCAGAAAATACATTAATTTATGTTAAAAGTTGAGTTTATTGCTAAAATAAACTTTTTTTCGAAACTAGGAGACGTGTACCTACAATAAGGAAAGGTATTTGAAAATCTGTCATCATGCCCATTGAGCCAAGTAGATTATGTAAAACTAACTGAATTATACTCGAAATAATGATTAGTGTCATTGAATATCCAATCTAATCTTTGCCGGTTCCACTGGTTGAAAAGTGTACCAATCGAGCAGTGATCACTATTCCAGGTGAATCTCGAGCATTTTTTGCAATCATCGTGCTGAATGAAAAACAGCGAGTAAATCAATGGATGGCGCTCGTAGCAAGCTACGTAACGGGCGTAGATTTCAATACGCTATGGCGTAGCAATTATTCGTAGCAATGTGTATTCAGTATTCGTAAATTACAAATCAATCCGTTTATAAAACACCCTAAATGTAATATTAATTAATGAATACATAGTGTAATAG
The DNA here is from genome assembly GCA_911387765.1 of Pyrgus malvae. Taxonomy (NCBI): domain Eukaryota; kingdom Metazoa; phylum Arthropoda; class Insecta; order Lepidoptera; family Hesperiidae; genus Pyrgus; species Pyrgus malvae. The sequence continues at coordinate 9,575,368 of OU426964.1, forward strand.
AATGTAGTTTTGTGTATTATTTTCTTATATCTGTTATCTACAACCCATAAACATCTAAACGGTTTCAAATTGTCCGTTTATTATTTTGGATATATAACGTGAAATATACCTTATGCTTATAGGTGAATAATACCTTTTTTGATATGGGGGGTGGTTACAACCGTCTAAATCTACAATGTAATATAGGTATGCGCTCTGAATTCACTAAGCCTCTATTTCTAGACTGGGTCCCGACTACTACAATTCTTGTATTTTAAAATATTGTTAAATATACAATGAGCTCTTGTTCTATAAATTAGCTACCCCTATTAGTCGATTTTTACGTGAAGTGCAAACGAGTATGACGACTTTCTTGTTTAAGCGTTTTTACATTTCCAAATTACACATAAACGTAGTCGGGTTTTTTTGTTTTTTAAATTACCGTTTTTTTTTTACTACAATTTTTTCGTAAGTCACAAGGCAATTTTGATCAAAAAACAGTCATAATAATTGATTTTGGCTTCATAAAGTGCGGTAGCGAGGGTCGTTCATCACGGACCACAAATTAGTTGCTAGCTTCGGCGCGGCCAGCTTCGATTCAGAGCAAAAATATTGAATATTCACAGCCACTGTGGTGGGAACCCCCTTGCGGTGGGCCGCCAACCCTCATCCCGAGTTTATTCGCCGTAATAGTGTGCAATAAAATGCGAACGCCGACCGGTCGTTGTCCGTTGAAAAATGTAACCTAAAATTATTCTTTTGGAGTCGCCTTACACATAGCTGACGCGCATTAATTTTTTATATATCCCTACCTCGAATCGACTCCATCACAACTATGTAGAAAAACTGGATTATTTGATAAATGGCTGCAACCCTTTTTGCGTCCCACTGCTGGGCACGGGTCTCTCCCCATTATTGGGGAGGCCTGGAGCTTACTCCACCACGCTGCTCCAATGCGGGTTGGTGGAGATGCGGGTTAGTGGCCAACCCGCTGTCGGATGTTTTCAAACCGCCCATAAGGCCTCCGACAAGGTTTAACGACTGTTATCTATCGATAACAACCGGGACCAACGGCTTAACGTGCCCTACGAAGCACGGAAACGCGCATGTATTTATTTGCCACTAGCGGTCACCCATCTCATACCCGACCGCGCCCGTTTGGCTTAGTTGCGTAGATCGTTTGCGTTCTGCGCTAACCGCCGGGCCATGCGCGCTTCAGGAGTTTGCGGATTATTTGATAGCTGAAATTTAAAACCTTTTCGAGTTTATGAAAACTGTTCCTTTTTATTTTTTGCATTGAACTATATTAGGTACTAAGTATATTCAACTTAGACTAACAAGTCGCAAACAAGTGTTGCTGAATGGCGGCGCTCGGGAGCACGATTTTCGTGAGAATTATTACATCACGAAATATTTTCAATCAGTGTTTTAAACGTTTTAATGTCTACTTACCGATGAAATGTTAAACCATCACTTTTTTGATATTCTGAAATGTTTATGGCAGTCATCAAGAACACAACCAGGCATTTTCATGTAGTTATTTATGCGAGCCAAACAAGACCTCTCACTATGGGCGTTGGATACTCATTGGAGATTTGCGGTGCGCTGTACCGCAACGTGTAGCGCAAAATCATGCAACGCATTGTCTTCTCTATACATAGTAGTATACCTCAATGTTTTTTTCTGGAAATTTCAGAATAAAAAGGTCATGATTAAAACGAGTTTTAAAGGCATGGTTTGCCATTTTTCAAGATTAAAAGTTAAATTTCATGTGAATAATTTTAAGGGAACTGGATCAAACATCCACAGAATTCGTCAGAAGAAGAAGTTCAGAAGATAGGAACGGATCATTGTATGTAAAAAGGAAGTCTTGTCTTGGCACACATTTTTGGCACTTGGCACACGGCACCAATGAATACGAACACTCAAAAATTCATCATTTAAGAAGCAATTTAAATGATGAATTTGGTGGGAATCGAAATCTGCGCTGGTGATCGACAGTCCGGCTGCTAATCATTGCGCCATACGGGCCATCATAGTACAGATTCTGTTTGAAATAAATAGGTGTGACAACTTAATAAGTAAGAAATACCTGTAATATAATTAAAAAAAATATGAGAGACTTCAGAAAGTACACCCAGTTTCATCCCTATTTTCTGACTAAATAAACTCTGTTAGGTACCGTTTTGGTGTATAACATATACATTCTCTCACTACTCTCTGTTTACTACAGTTCCTTCGTTAGTTGTAAGAAAATGATGATCAAAAAACAGACACAATAATTGATTTTGACTTCGTAAAGTGCGGCCGCGAGGGTCGTTCATCACGGACCACTAATAAAAGTGGTCAATACGGCGCGGTCGGCTTCGATTCAGAGCAAAAATATTGAATATTCGCAGCCACCGCGGTGGAATGGCGAATCCCCTTGCGGTGGGCCGCTAACCCCCCTCACGAGTTTATTGGCCGTAATAGTGCGCAATAAAATGCGAACGCCGACCGGCCGCTGCCCGTTGAAAAATTCAAACCAAATTTATTATTTCTTTGAAATCGCCTCACAGATAGCTGAAGCGCATTTGTTTTTTATACATCCGAACCTCAAGTTGACTCCAAAAACTATGAGAGAGAACTGGATTATTTGATCGCTGAAATTTAAAACCTTTTCGAGTTTATGAATGTTCGTTCGTACTTCTATGGAGAGTTGTTCCTTTTTATCTATTCAGCTGGAAATTTCAAAACGGAAGGGTCACATTTAAAACGAGTTTTAAAGGCATGACTTGCAGTTTTTCAAGATTAAAGATAAATTTCGGGCGAATATTTTTAAGTGACTAGATGAAATATCCAGGTTTCAAAGTAACGAATTCGTTTAATTGCTTAATATCCTAGTTTAATAATACAAAAAAGTTAGTCATGTACATATATGAATCAAAGATCTAATTTGAAAGTGTTTTTGTTTGTTTGATACCGATGCTGTTTGCAACGGAACAACAATTTACAAAAACGTACAACGGATTGACCTGATATTTTATGTGGAATTATTTTAGGGGTTAGAGAGTAGCCCACAAGGATGGAGCCGCGGGTGGAAAGCTAGTATCAAATACTTTAATGGTGAAATGTATGTTTATTCATTATGCTTATTACAAAATTATATTATCCGTAAGCATGTTTACATAATTTATCATTGGTAACCGCTGAATCTTACTGACTTGTACACTTAAAAACAATGTACCTGGATGACCGAGCGTTTTAAGCAAAACACTCATTGACTTCGTGTTACTTATCAACGCCATCTGCAAAATCTCCCATTTAAATAAATGTCACAATAAATAAGTAAAAACGCAACATGCTTGCTTGAGGTTTGAACCCGGGTCTCTAGCTCCACAGTCAGCCTACGTAACCATTCGACCAAGGTAGCTTCCTTGGTTAACTCCATCGACGAAATTTTTATAGAGCTCTTTCAAATCAACATAGTCACTAGTTTGAACAGCGGATTGGCGGATAACGTTTGATGGCATACTGCGCCACATAATATGTATTAATATTCTCTAATAGATGTCAGTAAGAGACATATTTCTCAGTTTATATTTAAGTTGATTATCTCTGAAAATTTGAATAAAACGACAAATTCTAAAAACAAAACCTAGCTGAATAAAATAGTATAAATAGACCTATATTTACTTAAACCTACATTACAAACCCAAGCACACATTAAAATTATACAAGACCCGTGCATTCACAACAGGAATTTCCGCCAGTCACAACATCAATATGCATCAGTTTGAGTAATGTCGGCGCGCCACCAGTAGGTATAACTGCTTTCATTTTAAAATAGTATATTTCATTACAAGTGCGGAAAGGCTGTCATTGCAAGAAGTTCCGACAAATGTCTACCCGAGCCGAGGCGCAGTGAGGGTTTAAGTAAATATAGCTCTATTTATACTATTTTATTTAGAAAAATATCAGACACCAAGCAAAAATAAAATATAGAACAGAATAAAAATGAACTTCATATTTCCTGAATGTAGTCAAAGGCTTGCAATGGACAAAAAATTCAAAAGTTTTTTTGGGTAAAGAGTTGCGTCAGTGTGTTTTATTTTTGTTAAAAACAAAAACTATCCCAGTTAGAGTTGTCATACACTGTACTCCCTTTCCTTCGTTTTATGTTATTACCAGCTCACCCCGCGAACTCCGTACCGCGTTTAAATGTTTGGGGTGGACCACCCTTAAGATTTAGTGTTATGAAAAAAGATGTTGAGCGATTCTCAGATCTACCCAATATGCATACAAAACTTCATGAGAATCGGTAGAGCCGTTTCGGAGGAACACTACGACACGAGAATGTTATATATAAAATCTGTACATCCTTGTATAATGACCCGTATGGCGCAGTGATCACAACGCCAGTGTCCCGAAACCATGCAGAAAATAGAATAAAGAGTTTCACTTTCTGCTTTCGGTCTGCATGTTTGTGTCTAGAATAGGGCTATGAGTGTATAGCATCAATCTATAGCGTTAAAGGTAATTGTAAGTTAATGTTCTTGATCCAAAAAGATGACTCCTTCTGTACCTAAGAGGGTAATCTATACATATAATAAAACTGTAAGCAGGGTCAATTCTGTACATTGCATATAAATTTAAAAAAATACTTCTAGGGGTCTTTTTATAAGCAACAGAAGCTAAAAATATAAACTTTGAAATTTTTGTCTGTCTGTCTGTTCGTCTGTCTGTCTGTCTGTCTGTCTGTTGTTAGCTTTTCACTCAAAAACTACTGGACGGATTTTGATGAAACTTTTTTTGTTTTACATATATTGGTCCTCGCTAACATTTAGGCTATAGATAATTTTAAAAATCACCCTTTAAGGGTGTGAAATGAGCGATGAAAATTTGTATGGAAAAATTGGATTTTTTCAATATATTTTCTTGAAATTTGGTATAAATATTTTCTAACCAAAATAAAAGAATACGTGTTTCAGCATTTCCCGAAATTCACCCTTTAAATGTCAATTTTCTTTGAAACTCTTTGAAAATTGAGTGTCGAAACTTGATGTACAGAATATTTTTGTGCAGAGTAATATACTTATAATTTTGTATTTGTAATCTTTACTAACATAGTAAGAATTCTATTTAAGCTTTTTTCAAAACTACCCCTCAGTAGCAAATAAAATGGATTCGAAAGTTGGTATCTCAAGCGTACAATAATTAACCTTAACTTAATATTTCATTCTCAAATTCTTTTCCCTTCTTTGAATGATGTGTTTACTGATATATTGTTGAATGAATTTCCGTTACATTAGTGTGTATTTCATATCAATCGGGTGATAAACAAAAAAGTTATGTTCATTTACACAATACGCGACATAAACTTAAAAGGCAATTTAGGGAATTTGTATGAAAGTTTCGGTAACAGCCCATTCAAAACCTTAAATAAAAGTTTAAATTTAAGTAAAATTATTTTGAACTCTCACTAATATTGTCATTTTCTTTCGTTGGCCGAGTATGGCTAGACTATAGGTACCTAATAAGCGCATCCATTGAGTTAGTTTAGCTTATTAGTCTTCTTTTGGGGTGGAAGATTATGAACAGGCTGCAGCTGAAACGATTATTATCGCTACATTATATCAATTTGCAACCTTTTTAGCATTCCACTGCTGAGCATGGAGCTCTCCCAATATTGAGGAGGCCTCAAGCTCCGATGAACCGAAATCCAAATCTTACAATCTCAATGCATCCAGCATTAAGGTTGTAAGACACGGAATCTAAACCTTCATACAGAATGTACAAAGCCTTAACAAAACGAGACTACTGCAGACATCTAGGTGACGAATAGTTAAACTTTTAGTGAACCAACTGTTAATCTCATAATTTGACATTCGATTTATCAACCACAAAGTTTACATGCCATACGGTAGATGGCGTTATTGAGCAATATTCATTTCTTCTCCAAAGTGAATCGATGGAGATAATTTCAAATAAAAGCCTTAAGTCTAATAAAAGTAAGTACATAGTGTAAAAAAAAACATTTCACACGTATAGCCTCACATTAGGGTAGATATACCCTGTGTCCTGGGTGCCATGAACACACATAGAGACAGAAACACAACCACCCAGACCGAGAACAGTTTAAACTCATCATTGAAATTTCTGCCGGATTCGCTGCCGGATTCTAACCCGGGACAGTTCGATTAGCAGTCCGCCATGGTAAACATTGCGCCACGCGGGTTGTCCCATCGTTGGGAAGGTATACGTATGATGCTGAACATTGTTAATTGGACCAATGATAACTTAACTCATTTTTTGCGTCTCTTTATTGCGTACGGGCTGAGGGCTCATCCACATACGTTGTTTGATGGAGATATTAAGGATTCTTTAAAGATTCTTTATAAAAATATTCTTTATTTCCAAATACAGATAGCACACTGTGTAGAGAATCTGCCTTCTGCTTTAGTTTTCACAATGTTATATGAGTTATGACTTATGACCAAACTGCTGTCCGCAAGTTTTAAACCTATAGTTTATTAATTGACCTTACAATTATTTTTCCGATTGTTTAATCCTAAGCACGTGTATGTTTAGAAATTTTATCTCCCAAGTACAAGTAGTTGTATAGTGCACCTCTTTTCTGCAGTAGGTTAAAGCTATGTATATAGAATGAGTCTATACATTCTTTGCAGTATTAATTCACCCAATTTACTAAAGATACTATTTTTAACATAGATGAAGCCACGGGCACAGCAGTATCTCTTAACTTTAATAAACGAGGTACATATTTGTAAAGAGAATCTGATTGCGCGAGAAAAGCGAAACGTGAGAAAAGTGGATAGTAAGATCAGTACAGTAAGCATTCCTTAATGTTTTAGGTTTGAAGGATTTAGAAAAAATACATTAGGTTTCTTCTGAACATATGAACATTGTATTATAAGTGATTTCACTATATATAAGAATAATCTACCTGCTACTTATTCAATGCAAATAAATAATCTTTAATTTTAATCAATCCATTTTATAAAAGTCTTTATACACGCGGACGACGTCGCGGGCACAGCTAGTAAGCAATAAAAATCTACGATGAATAGGTATAAAGTTCGTACCTTTTTTTTGGTATCGGGGGGGAAACCTTTAAAAGGTACCCGACACCTTGGGAGAGGATACCGGGTTATGTGGGATTTGACCGCACTAAAACCCCCTCGGTGGCCTGCCTCTGCGTTTATGAGGACTCTGGGATCTCCATAGGAACGCACCGGTGTCCTCCACGCGCGGCGCCCCAGAACGGGCCCATCTTCGGGAGAGCAGATGTGCTCTCCTGCACCTTCAGGTGTTTACGGTGGAATGCGGCCGCGCATACACCGCCGTCCCTCCCGGGGCTGCTAGCTGGACGGGTCAAGCTCCCACTCTCACCATCCGCATCCCCGAAAGCTCCCTTTTAGTCGCCTCTTACGATCAGGCAGGGGATACCGTAGCTCTATTCTTAATCCCGAAACTACAGGGACTATAAAGTTCGTACCTATTACCCTTTTAATCGCGAATATAACCGCGAGGCGCAACTATTAAATGACGAATAATAAATAAATAAATAACGGTTCACACTTATAGCCCCAGGGTACATGTACCCTGTGTCGTGGGTACCACTGACACACACAAAGACAGAAACACAAGCACCCAGACCGAGAACAGAAATTTAAACTCATCATTCAAACTGTTTCGTCGGGAATTGAACCCGGGACCCTTCGAATGGCAGTCCTGCATAATAACCATTTACAGGTCGTTAACAATATATTATATCGCATTCAGCAGTAAATACTTCAAGGGATTATATGTTATTATTTTTTATTATGTAGCGAATTTATTTTTCACTACGATCTCGCTCCGCCCCACGCCGACCAAAAAATAAACATTGATGAGGGTAATATGTGCTACGTATAACGTTTTCTGGTTTATAAGAAAAAAGTGCCTTTTTGTGTCTAGAGAGGCGTTTTTTCTCGTTTTCTATTGACTTTATTTTATCATTTGCTTTTAACGTATGGGTTTTTTATTCTTTTAGGGATTGGACTTTTTGGGCTTGGCCTTCATTCAGTGTTTTTAATGATGCAAAATTATTTTATTTTGTAAAGGGCGATTTTTCAATCACCAGATAAAGTAATCATATCTATAAAAGAGAAAGTGTGTATGTATGTTCCTTATAAACTCCGAAACAGCTGGACCGATTTCAATGAAATTCTCGGAGAATCTTCAGATTGGTCCAACGAGTAATCCTGTAAAGTTTGGTTCACTTCTCTTTCTAACGCGGGTGAAATCGCGGGGCGCAGCTAGTATCTACTATAAAGCTGAAAAGTTTGTTTGTTTGTTTGAACGCGCTAATCTCAGGAACTACTACAGGATTCGAATTGAAAAATTATTTTTGTGTTGAAAAGTCAATTTATTGAGGAAGGCTATAGGCTATATAACATCATGCTATGACTAATACCAAAACACGCGGACGAAGTTGCGGGCGGCCGATAGTTAGTTAATATTATTACTATCCTTTTTAATGTGTCTTAAGAATTATAATGAGAGCGCTAACATTCATTCGACGATTACCTTATCCGTAGACGGAATGGCCCTAAATCTGGTAAAGATAATAAAGTAAACTAATATAATAAATTAATGAAAATCAAAATGTCTTTATTTAAGGCTGTGATATCGTAAATGTTAAGAATAATTATAATAACCTTTTTTTCACGTTATTTTGATTATTTTTATACCTGGTCGCCCGAGCGTTGCTCGGATAGAAACAGTTTATTTTTTTGGTTTAGTTTCAAACGAATTACTCATTTGTTTAGTGTTACTTAACAACGCCAACAGAAATAGCTCCCAGTAAAAAAAACATTTTTATAAAAAATAAAAAATAATTGCAATATGGTTTTGATTGAGTTTTGAGCCCGGATCTCTTGAAGCAGTCAGCCCACGTAACCATTCGGCCAAGGAAACGAAAATTTTATAGAGCTCTTTCAAATATATTGTCATTTCTTTGAACGTCGGATTGGCGGATGGCATTTGACGGCGTTCTACGCCACAATATTATTAATACTCTCCAATAGATATCAGGAAGAGTCGTATTTTTCAGTTTATATTTAAGTTTATTATCGCTGAGATTTTTTTATAATTAAAATATCTAAAGATAAAACCTGTCTGGATCGACTTATCACTCCCAGGGTACTAAATTTCATCGAAATCGTTGGAACCGTTTCCGAGATTCAAAAAATATATTTAGGTATATACAAGAAATGCTCGTTTAAATGTATTTGATTGGAGCAAACATTTGTTAGCTTCCTTGCACGTGTGAAATTTACACTAAAATCTTCTTTTAATTAATTTGAGACTAAGAAACCAGCTTCCCGGAGAGTTGAAAAGATATCAGGATAGGAAACCTGAAAGGCAGAAAGTCGGCTACAATTTGTTGGCCAGTACTACGTGTTAAAGAATAAACCTCTGGCTTACTGGCGTTAACTCGCTCCTTACTGAGCCACAGTACATTTACATAAATAGTAAAATAAATATGTTTCACACTCATAGTCCTATACTGGGATTTCCTGAGTAGGTATTAGGTGCCATAGCCACTCACAAAACAAGTCTACACCGGCAGTTACAATCATTATTCATTGCCTCGCAGGAATCGAACCGCGAACCTCACGAACGGTATTTCTGCAAGGTTATAACTGAGCCATAAGTGACGTCGTATGATCTTAATTAGCATACTGTGATTTCTTTAAGCGAATTCTTTGCTTCATGTTCAGCATTTTTGTCATGCCCTTTGTCGCTTCTAAATTTTTGGTCCGTTATGACTACGAGTATGTCGAGGACCCAAACCCACTACCTCTGTAGTATGGCGAGATGTACGGTGTTTCTATAATGTAATAACATTTTTATTTACCTCTAGTAATTATTTAATACACGTATAATAAAAAACAGATCATATTATTGGAACAGAGAAAACTGAAACAAAGTTCATTGCTCAAGTTAAATTAGTGCTCTCAACAAGATAGATTAAAATTGGTCTTGCTGTCATACTGCTCCTTCCATACACTGTGTCACAACTTTTCTAGAATACTTCGGCCAGCAGTTTTAATTAAAAGCCCGCTTCAACTGCGTATATTTTTCTTGAATCGGCAAAGCAAACTTAGGTAGTCGGAAGTGAACGAAATCATTCTTTGTTTTTTAATGCGGCCGTAAAGTCATAATTGAAAATGCTAGGTTATTAAATATTTTACGTTCTTTAATTTTATATTTCATTTAGAATTTTACCTTGACAGGATATTTATAACATTTTAATATTAGACGGTGCTTCATAGTTATTAATATCCGTGTATTTTTAATAAAGATGCCGCGGAAAGTCTTACGGTAAAGAATTTTATTCGAGACCCCGTCATATTAAAAATACACTCAACTGTAGGTTTTATAGTAATGTTCTTTTAATAACAAACAATTTATGCATAAAAATCTTTCTTAGAAAAAACACAATCATTTGCCTATTTGTGCTTACAACCTTAATCATATTAAATCATTTAATAGCCACAATTAAATCACATCAAAAAACCATGATAAGAGACATTCCTATGATAAAAGAAATAATAATAATTTAAATTAGCTTCGAATCCAACTTTAAATTTAAAAATTTAACGTGAAGTGATCGTAATGGTGATCTTTATATGTTTTTCCTTGTATTGGAATTAAACAATACAAACTTCACTAGTTTTAGACGATAAATTAAATTATTAAAATCCGGAATTATATAATATACCATAAACTAAGAACAATATTTTTTATGTCTAAAGCATCTTTTTAGTATCTGCTCATAATTTATTATTGAAAGAAGTCAGATGAAAAGTATTCTGGAATAATGAAAGATTTACAGGGTTTTCCTTAATTTAAATTACTTAACAATCAGACAAAATTAACTCTCAGTTGCAAGCTCACGCACGCCTTAATCAACTTACCTACTAATCAAACCGAAGCTTTTTTTCCGTCGTGTTGTTTTGTCGTCTCTTTACGCCTGATTAAACAAGCCAACTGGAATCACATACGCGGCCGCCAAAACGCATTTACCGTTAACACGCCCAATTCTGAACTTTATCACAACTACACAAGTGTTATATATCAGTCTAAATGATTGTGCGCTGGAAGTTATGACGTCACTGGCAGTCCTGCAGCAGCTCTACGCCTATCAAAGTGAACAAGTGGACACACAAAAATGAGATCACAATAGTACGTATTTAGCAGCTCTGCATATTTGTACCACTAACACCCGCAGCTATGAACTCTATCACGTCTATATTGTAAGTATCATTATAACAACTATGCATTAGCTATTATTACATGACTAGCCTTCCGCCAAAGGCTTCGCCCGCGTGGACCCGTTTTTATAGGTTCCCGTAGAATAAAAACCATCCTATGTCCTTTCCCAAGATCCGCTCTATCTGTATTCTAAATTTCATTATAATTGGTACAGTAGTTTAAGCGGAAAAGCGTAGCAGACAGACAGAGTTACTTTCGAATTTATGACATGATGACATGATCAACATTATGTTTCACTAATTAATTATAAAAGGGGTGCATAAAATTAACGCTATATAATTCATCTGAAATATTTTTAGTATCTACGTACTTACCACAAATAAGTGCCATTTTTCTTCCGTTCGAAGAAGAAGTTGACAAGTGTTGATGAATTCACTTGATTTTCTTAGAAATTCTTAAACGATAATCAGTTTTCTTCTATTTTTTGTTTAAATTTAGAACCCTGACAATAATATGTTTGTTTTTAGTGATAATGACTATGTTTTGTGAAGTTGTTCATATTAAAATACTTATTATTAAAATTTAATACATAATATTATTCTTTTTCTTCTTTCTTGCCTTCTATATCTTCAAAAATATGCTAATAATGATTGTCTCTTTAAATCACTTTATGTACCTAACTGAATTTCTAAATCTATTTAAACATTATCAGCACCCAGAAAGCTAATGTAAATAAAATACCGCAGTAAAGTAATACCGAGACTTTGCACCCGTTTAAGAATAGCGTTTTACGATTCTATGAAATAGAATCTACGCCTGAAATATACGATTCGATATTCCGATTTCAGCGTTTTCGATTTGGAAACTGTGTATTTTCGTGCAAAGTAATCCCGTATAAAGTAAATTGACTCTATCTACGTATATTTCTTTGCAATTTAATACCAATAATCTCTGGTCGCGATAGCGAACTATATTTGTCTTGATACGAGCTCTTATATGAGTTTCAGTGGAATTTAAGCTCTTATTATTTTTTGGTTTATCTTCCAACCTTTCAAAACAAATGAAATCGGTCGTCTTTTTTTCTTGTTATTTATTTTCAAAAAGCATATACAACGGGCTTCTATGATATCCTAAAATATATGAAAATAATATGCACAGTCTTAAAAACTAAATACCTTAATTAGATCTTAGACAAAAACTGTTAAAACAGCTTCATAAAAAACGACCTGCATATTACAAGCAGGAATAGCCGAGGGCAAACACTCCAGACTCTGCAGAATGCAAAGGTCTCCGGTTCAGACCCTGTTGCGCACCTCTCACTTAGGTTTTTTTTAAAGTTTGTATTTACCGCTGCCCATTTTGAATCTTCTTTTTCTTTCTTCTTCTTTTCAGCCTTTCGTTGTCCACTGCTGGACGTAGGCCGCCCCTAACGTTCGCCATTCCTCCCGGCCATGTGCCTTCGAATCCAGCGGCTTCCCGCTGTCTTCTTTAGGTCATCAGTCCACCTGGGCGACCTGTACTCCTTTTGCCGAGACGTGGTCGCCATTTGAGAACCTTTCTTCCCCATCGGTTGTCGGTTCTCCTAACTATATGGCCTGCCCATTGCCATTTCATCTTGCAAATTTTGAGAGCTATATCGGTAACTTTCGTTCGTCTACGGATTTCATCGTTGCGATTCATTTTGAATATATTGTACTATTTCATCACTATAGCATACATGAGTGTTACTTAAAATTTCTGTCATGTCATAGGCATGTCGTGTCTACCAACCTGCACTTGGTCAAATGGCTGAAAGAAATCCCTATCAACCTGACAGTAAGAGATGAAAAGGTGTTCGAAAAGAATTTAATCACACGTCTTTAATTTTACGCACGATTGATAATAACTACTCCATTCATGGCGATTTCCATCATTACAATAATACATTTCAATTATGAGATCTGTCGTGTTTGGTTGTTACTCTAGATATGTACCTACTTGTTTTGTTAAATGCAATACAAATCAAACAACTTTGAATTTTTAACAATTTTTCCTCCGTATTGTAAGATTCATAGAAAGTAAGATTACTTCTCCTTATTGTACCTTTTATTGTAAACCTTAAAGATTTTCATAGAAATGGCTTCCGTCGCTTAATAATGCAGTCAAAATACAACTTAAAACCGTCTGAAGACGGACTGAATTGGGTGGAAATTACAAAATCCTATTTACGCACTACGAAACGAGGGTTTAAGTTGTTTGCCACTGAAGCGTTTTACTGCTACTTAAAAATATTTAAGCTCTTTACAAATATAGCTGCAACCCTTTTTGCGTCCCACTGCTGCGCACGGATCTCTCCTTATATATGGGGAGGCCTGGATCTTACTCCACCATGCTGTTCCAATGCGGGTTGGCGAAGATGCGGGTTAGTGGCCAACCGGCGGTTTTCAAACAGCTAATATGGCCTCCGACAAGGTTTTACGACTGTTAACGTCGATAAAAACCGGGTTCCGGGTAAAAGTAAAAAAATACATCTATTTAAACACAAAAATAAATACGAAAATCACTGAACGATTATTAAAATTTTCTTAAAAGATCTTATTTTTCTGTCCATACATTTTCCTACATCAAGACATAGGTTAACGGGAAATTAAGCGACACATTACAAACAAAGGTACAAAGTTAGCGACGGCGAACAAAGTAACGAAATAGCTCTTTCGTTTCTCGCGATAAAGCAATTTACGATTTCCGCTTTTCGCCGCAAACAACTGAGTTTCGAGATTTCTGTCGCCCAAATTGCTTGCACTGCGAAATTGCCACCACTGTGATAATATATGCAGAATGTATTGTTTTAAAACCAATCTTCAGATAGGCAAAAATCCGCACTTTAATATAACTACGAATACGTTGCGATCACGAATACTATTTACAAGACTGTAGCTTTGTTTAATAATGCTTATAGAACCACACCTATACTAGGCCGTATACGAATTTTAGCCGATTTCGCTGATTTACCTGATTTAACACATGATATTTTGCAGTTAAAATAGAATATTTCCATAAGTTTTATTGCACAATATAACTGATCATTTCAATAATAATCTTAATACATTAGTCACTTTTTTAGCTTGCGCTAAGAATTATAATTCGAGTTTTAGGTTACTTTTAAATATTTTTAATGCCATATTTTCATTAATAATATAATGATTTTTTTGCAGGAAACGGATTGATTATGAATTGTAGTGTATTTATGTCTAATAAATTTTATAAAATAAAAAAGATTATTCCAATTTGCCGAAATCAAATGCAATGTCTGGCCCATTTTCTCTAAAAATTGACTTAGTCGAATGTTTTTTTACTAATATTTTTGTATGAGAGTGGTAAAAAAGTGACTAATTTACTGTATATGTAATTTTTGCAGCAATACACGGCACTTTTTTCGATCCGCTTAGGTTTTAAAATTATCTGGAAATATGTAATATTCTATACCTATTACAGTTAAATTCTAAAAAACTGTCACCGTCTTCAGGTCTATTAAGCAAAACAACGTAATAAAAATGAAAAAGTGGCCAATTGAATACTTTATTATTAGTTAAACGATCAGTCATACTGTGCAAAAAACTTATGTAAATACTGTATTTTAACTACAAAATCTCATATGTAAATCAGCTAAATCAGCGAAATCGACAAAATTTCGTATAACTACTGCTTCTTAACATTTAGTTCTAGGGCAACATCCCTGATTATAAGCATTATCATTTAGATGCTCCGGAAGAACCCGGCACATAGGCGTGGTGACCTCAATTTTCTGACTAGACATCAACATTTTCTTGCTGTCGAAACGTACTTCATAATCATCATCATCAGAACACAAAAGAATGTAAGCATATAATATTTTAAACGCTCGCGTGGACTATAGTTTTGTTTCTTAGAGCATCAAAGGTACTGACTCACCCTTCAGTAGAGACGTCATAGCGCCTCGCTTCGATACATAATTTTTGTGCCAAATCTGGTGCGTGGGGAAGAACGCACACATTTTAATTTTGTCACACATTCACACCTATTCTTTCATTGCTACAGACGCATACATTTCTAAATATGTCAATTTCAATCAACAACGTCATTTTCTATGCACCGACAACACTGAAACCGACACACACAGACACACTAGTTGTATAACTAGAAGGCACATTGTGCATGGACGTTGGGACGAGGGGTTCGCCCGTAAAGACCACTCCTCTAACGGGTGTCATACCTGTCAATACCTTGATGCTCTAAGGTTTTTTCCCATTGGAATGAGATATGCTACTCGGGTACAAGTAGCCCCTAGATCCAGTCTTTCAACTATCTCCATACAAAAACCAGTCAATCCGTAGCACCGTTGCGACGTGAACGAAGGACAAACAAACAAACATACTTTGACATTTATAATATCTATCCATCGTAAGGCCAATTTTGCTAAAGTACCTACGCCCCTTCAGAATACGTTTCCTTTCCTCGTCCAACGTAAGTATATCGTACGATATTGATATTACAGAGCTTAATCTCATTTGAGGAGCTATCTACCAAAGCTTCGACGAACGTTAAGGTTATTTACTTGACTATGAGTTTCATAATAAGATTCGCTTGAAAAGTTTCAATTCATGTGTTCATTATTTGATTGAAACCACTAAAAATGTCTTTTATCAACGAATGAATACACAATCAAAAAAGGTCTTCTCCCAAAACCGTGACAAACCCTACTTTAGATCTATGAAAATTTCATAAACACATTTTTATAAATTAACGTTAATCTTTTATAACAACTACGATAAATAAATGCTAGCCAGTTTAATATTACTAGTGTACGCCCCTTTACTATAGAGTTTCCTTGCCTCGTGCTACGTATATGAACATATACCTACGTACAATGTGTACATGTACAAATACGACGACCTGCGTGGCGCAATGGTTACCATGCTGGACTGCCAATCGAAGGATCCTGGGTTCGATTCCCGGCGAAACAGAAAGAATGATGAGTTTAATTTTATGTTCTCGGTCTGGGTGTTTGTGTTTCTCTCATTGTGTGTGTCCATAGTTCCTACGACACAGGGTATTTCTACCCTACTGTGGGGCTATGAGTGTGAAACGTTATTTATTTATATATTATATCGTATGATATTGATATTGTTGAGACAGGGCTTAATCACAGAGTAGCTCAAAAGCTACTCTGGCTAAGACAAACGTTAAAGTTAGTGACCTGACTTAAATAAACTAAGACGTATTGGAGTAGCGTGGTAGAGTAAACTCCAGGCCCTCCCAATTATGGAGACACGTGGCCAGCAGTGGGACCTGTAGTGTATGCTCACTGTATACACACAAAGTATATTCACAATCACAAAACACTATGCATTGCACACGTTTCGGTACGAGTGGCTCGGTTGACTGCCGATGAACAACTGAGACGATTGACATTGTCAATTTGACAAGACTACCCACCTTTTTATACACGAGCCGTGCCGTACTAATACGTACATACGTACATACGTAATGACTCTCGAAATTAGATCAATTCAGTGCAGTTCGGCTCCTGTGTATATTATGTGATTGAAAACTTTTATGTTACAATTATTTTATGAAGAGAATACAAGTGTGGTTTTATATCATACTTCGTACTATCATCATACTTAATATTATAAACGCGAAAGTTAGTAACTATGGATGTTTGTTACTCTTTAATGAAACTTTACAATAATATAGCTTATACATCAGAATAACACATAGGCTACAATTTATTAAGATATTGTGTGAATTGTCCAAAATATGACGAAGTGTCAAGTAAGTAGAAAAAATCTACCATCTGCGAGCTATTCTGGCGTGCGCTGCCAAAACCGCTAGAGTTACACATATGTAATGAATAATGGAAATATTTATATTAAATAGTCCTACAAAATAGCCCGCCACAGTATAATATATCTATATCTCATGTTACAGGTAAAATAGTGAACCATAACTACAATTAAAAATTATAATTTACTGACCCTTTCTAATGCGGGTAAAACCGCGGTTCTAGTTAATCATAATAAAAACACAAAGGCTTCCTTCCAAAACCGTTACAAATCGTACCATTATCGTAGTTCTTTAAAGACTTAAAACATTTATAGGACACATTTTTTAAGCTTTATATCTACAAAATAAGTACTTACTAAGTAATTTCATATGGCTCGTGTGCTCGTGTATTTATTAGTTAAGTTTTAATTATTGTAATATTTGCATACCTCATGAAGGTAAATATGGCGAACCAAATGTATAAAAACACCTTTTGTAAACACCCATATTTGTGCAAATAAAAGTATTTGTCTTTGTCTTTGTGTAGAATACTTTTTCCTCACCTCGTTTAACGAACATCGTAAAATATTGATATTACTGGAGTTTATCGTATTGAGAAGCTACCCTAGCTTCGATGATGTACTCGTAATTTAGATCGATGAAACATTTGAAGGATACATTTTTCTCGAAGTAACAGAATAATAAAACCTTTATAACCCTACATCTTGGGAGAGGATACTGAGTTATGTGGGATTTGTACCGCACTAAAACCCGCTCGGTGGCCTGCCTTTTCACTTGGGGAGGACTCAGAGATCTCCAGAGGAATGCACCGGAGTCCTTTACGCGCGTCGCCCCGTACGGGCCCATCTTCGGGAGAGCAAATGTGCTCTCCTGAGAATGATAGAACCTGCATGAGATCTGTGTGAGCGTTGGTTGACTATCTGAGTGTAACGGGCCCATCTTCGGGAGAGCATATGTGCTTTCCTGCACCTTCCGATGCTTACAACGGCATGCGGCCACGCACACTACGCCGCCCTTCCCGGGGCTGCTGGATGGACGGATCGAGCTACGAAGTCCCCTCTTAGTCGCATCTTACGATCAGGCAGGGGATACCGTAGCTCTATTCTTAATCCCGAAGCTACAGGGACTGAGTGGTCTAGCACTGGCAACACCAGATCAAAAGTCAGATTGTACTTTAGATCCAAAAAACATTTCAGGGACAATTTTTTCTAACGTAACGTTAAGCTTTTAAAATTTAAACCAAGAATTTATTTACTAGCTATGCAATTTAATGTTGCTAGTATACGCCCCTCAAGTATAGATTTTCCTTGCCTCGTGCAACGTATATCGTGCGATATTGATATTACAGGCCTTAATCACATTTGAGCTACTCCAGCTTCGACGGACGTTAAAGTTAGTTACGTGACTTTGAGAAATGAGTCTTAAAATGAAATTAACTCACAGAGCCTTGGCTCATGTGTTATTATTTGATTGAAAACTATTCTCTTATTTTCTTTCAAAATCTATTAAAGCGCTTTTGATATTAGTCAGTCTTGAAATTTATTATCTGCGCCACGGAGTTCCAAATAACGTGCGCACTACTTGTTTTCTCTATGATCTGCACCATGATAGTTCGTATGATGCTTTTTTGTTTTCTTCAAATAAAATGGGGATCAAACAGGCATGCAAGTTAGGTTAAGTGAGCGCTGTAACTGACATCAGCAGATAACTTTAAACAATGTTCATGGTTTCTTACATAAGCCTAGTACATTATTTTTATTTGACGAAATGTGTTGCGTGTGACGCAGTTATCAGCGCAACTTTGATACCGCGGACTCCCGAACAGAGGGTCGCGGTTTCGACTCCCGGCGATGCAGAAATGTCAATGATGAGTTTAAATTAAATAAATAAATTACGTTTCACACTCATAGCCGCACAGTAGGATAGATATACCCTGTGTCGTGGGTACCATGGACACACAAAGACAGAAACACCCAGACCGAGAACAGAAATTTAAACTCATCATACAAATTTCTGCCTCGCCGGGAATCGAACCCGGGACCCTCTGATTGGCAGTCAGGCATGGGAACCATTGCGCCACAAGGGTCGTCGGATTTCTGAAAGGTAGTGTTTAGCGTTTTTGTTATTATTTACTCATATTAATAGGATACGTGGTGTTACCGCCCTGATGATTGGGTTTAGTAGCAACTCTAACAGGTGTCCTCTATCCTTTTCCCACCACGCATGCAAAAGCCTATGTGGAAGGAGAGCGACATAAAGAACTCAGTCTTCGGTAATCTTCGCGCCGCTCGCATCGCATGCAAATAACCTTGCAAATATATAATATAATGGTGTAGTGTCATATGAAAATATAGTGTTAAGAGTGCAGGAACTGGAACAGCGACCCTGGACTAGTGTGGTGTAGTGAGTGTCTGAAGAAAACTGGATTTGCCCCGCGGCGCCCGACCTGCCGCCTCCATGTGTTGCAAAGGTAAGCTTGCGTGGTTTTCCATCTTTCTGATTCCTTCACACCACTAGCCCACAGCAACCCAATCACCAAAATACAGTCCACTAAACCGCAAGGCCAAAACTAGCCTCAATCCGCCGCTTCCGCGTATCCACGTGGCGATATAAGTCTTCTTGAAAAAGCCGATCATGAAAGTTTAAAGGTAATTTACTAATACAGCTTTACAAAACAAAACCAATAAAATGTGTTGTTGACCCAACATCCCCTTAAGGAGAATACGTCCCATTATAAATCTCCCTGTATAACGCATCACTACAGATGCTTTGAATTTTCCTGTTACCTGATAACAATATTGTTTTGATATAATAATGTGTATCATCTTTCACTGAGTCGTTGCTTCTCTCTATGTTCTTGTTTACTTTTACGAACGTAGGTATATTATCTTTCCATAAATATGTTGCGTTGCAATTGTTAGTAGCTCTTTAAATTTTGCTCTAAGAGATTCTCTAAAATTTATAATTTACAAATACTGCTTGATCATTGTCTGACGATCCTGGTTGTTGCCGGTAGATAACCGTCATTAAACCTTGTCGGAAGCCTTATGGGCGGTTTGAAAACATCCGACAGCGGGTTGGTCACTAACCCGCACCTCCACCAACCCGCATTGTAGGGATGGCGATCTGAGATCGATTAATCGAAGAATCGATTTTTCAGTCCAAAAATATTTTTTAGATCGATATGTAGCACTGAATCGATTCAGTGAATCGATATTTCACCCTTGAAAATCGAAATTCGATATTTTCTGTTTTGGTATAAACCATAAAATTATTTACAATTAGTTGAATGTACCCGTATTATAAGAGTGTTGCCTGTTAAAGGATTAATTACTCAAAAACTCGCTAGATGGCTGTGTGTTTAGTTTCCTTAGACTCTCTTTGATAGAAAAAACATTACGTTTGTATGAGTATCGTAGGATCATCTGTTCCTTGTGAGCGCCTTTTTTCAATTCTTGGAAATATCACAAGTGATGAGCGGAACCTCATGGATCCCAGTAGACTTAACAGACTATTGTTTTTAAAAAGCTTAGATATTAAGCATTTGGAACTATAAGCTATATTTTATTATCTATTTTATACACTTTTAAATGTAACCAATACATTAAGAAAATAAATGTCTTGTATATACCTGATCTGATATGGTAAAAGAAATAATTTATATTTTTGAATTCCCTGATTTTACTAATAATAATAAGACATCGTTTAATTACAATATTTTACTTGTATTAAATGCGAAGTACTGAACAATATTATTTTTTACCCTTTAAAAGCGGTTTTGTTTTTGTTATAAAGTTATATAATTTCACTCTTTTTAGTACTTTTAATTTAATAATTCTGTATTGTTTAAACATAATTAGCCAATCGAATCGCCATCCCTACCGCATTGACGCAACGTGTTGGAGTAAGTTCCAGGCCTCCTGTAGCCGTAATGAAGAGAAAGCCGTACCCAGAAGTGGGACGCTAAAAGAGTTGCAGCCATAGTTACATATCCCCACAGTTAAATACCATACGACATTATACTATGGAAATAAGTTAAATAGACCAGTTTGGCTACATCGCAAATTGACAATTTTTTATTGTAAATAAGGTAGATCTAAGAATACACATTAAACAAGAAATGTGGGGTCTCCACTAAAGCTTAGAATCTGCAGTTATCCAAGAAATACAACTTCATCAAAAAACTTATTTCCTCACCATTCAAAAGGTCTTGGACTCATAAAAAGTATCTCAATTGACTTGGTAGTCCAAGACCGGATTGTGGCTTTGATTTAATTTGTTTAGATATTGGATTTGCGTCGCACTGCTGGGCACGGGTCTCTCCCCCTTAGTGGGGAGGCCTGGTGGCGAGCTTACTCCACCACGCTGCTCCAATGCGGGTTGGTGGAGATACGGGTTAGTGGCCAACCCGCTGTCAGATGTTCTCAAACCGCCCATAAGGCTTCCGACCAGGTTTAACGACTGTTATCTATCGACAACAACCGGAACCGACGGCTTAAAGTGCCCTCCGAAGCACGGAAACGCGCATGAAAATTTTTGCCACTAGCGGTCGCCCAACTCACACCCGACCGTACACATTTGGCTTAGCTGCATAGACCGCTTGCGTTCTATGCTAGCCGCCGAGCCATGCGCGCTTAATTTTTAGTTTTACATATTAGATATCATTTGGTAAGAATAAGGCGAAACACGGTTCTCTTGTTATTTGATAACAATATTGATTTCACATTATTATTATGTGTATCATCTTTCACCGGATCGTTGCCTCACGTTAATGGCGTATTGAGTTAACTTGTTTTCTTATTCATAACAAAGACATTTCATTCGTAAGGTATATGTACAGGTACCTACTCATCAATACTTATCCATGTACTTAATAATATTATAAATTCGAAAGTAACTTTGTCTGTTTGTCTGTCTGTCTGCAACGCTTTCCCGCTTAAACTACTGAACCGATTTTAATGAAATTTGGAACATAGATAGAGTGAACCTTGGGAAAGGACATAAGATGGTTTTTATCCCACGGGAACCTTTAAAACGGGTCCACGCGGGCGAAGCCGGTGGTGGAAGACTAGTTATTAATATTATTAATTCGAAAGTAACTCTGTCTTTCTGTCTGCTATGATTTCCCGCTTAAACCACTGAATCGATTTTGATAAAATTTGGCATAAACATAGATAAGACGTTGAGAAATGACATAGGCTTCTTTTTACCGGAGAAAAATATCTCGGGAAACAAATTAAAGTGGAAGAAAGCACCGCTGCGCCGCTTTCTTCGGATGCGCTGGCGTCATAGTAGGTATCACCTATCAGTTGATACAATGTTCTAAAAAATGTTACTCTTTAGAAGATCTAAGAAAAAGTTACCGACACCGTATATCTATTTTTGGTAGGTAAGCCAAAATAGGGAATTTTATGTAAAAATAATAAAAAAGATGAATACTTATTTTCAAAAGAACTAAGGATTTAGAGAGAATCAATTAGGTGTCTTCTGATTCAGAAGATATGAACATTGTAGGTATTATTTAAAACGATTTCACGATAAGTAAATATTCCATCTCTTTCTCGTACGCGGACGACGTCGCGGGCACTGCTAGTATAAAATAAATAATGTAGTTTAAAAAACTAAAAAACACGCTTTTGTGAAAATACGAACAAAAAAGTAAAAAATTAGAAGAAAATGCATTTTACTATAAAAAAAGCGTGGGATGGTTTTTAAGATACTATTCACACCATGCACCATTACAGTAAAATACATTTTCTTCTTATTTTTTAATTTTTAGTTCGGATTTTCACAAAATTGACGTGTTTTTTAGTTTTTTAAACTACTTTATTTATTTTTAATTTTTTGTTGGATTTTTTTTTTCATATTATTACATTGTCATCGGTCCTTGACCCCTGTGCAAATTTTCAAGTTAATCAGACTCCTAGAAGTAAGTGAAAATGAAGTTAAAAGGTTCCGTTACATACATACATACAGGTCAAGCTAATAAAAGCGTTTTTAATTAGGCACAATTTAATTAGGCTTCAATAATTTTCTCCGGTTTGATAACAAGTAGGTATTACCACAATTCTGAAAATAATTTCTATAAAGAAACCTAAAAATAAATGTATAATCGGTATGTAAATGTGCCTGTACGTTTTATACAGTAAAAACTTTACACAAAATGTACTCTATTTCAGAAAAAACTGGAGCAGTTGCGAGGATTTTTATGCGCACATTAGGGGACATTACCCGCCCTCGCCTATGAAATATTATTTTTCAAGCAAATGAGTTTGTAAGCGGGAATAAATCTCGGTGCCCGCTCGCCGAAAACTTCCATTATAATCATTTCGTTACGGCTGTAAACAATTCAAGCGAGGCTGTCTCCGCAATACTTATCGCGCGGAATGCTTGTAAATTGTCACAATTAGAGGTTTTTTCAACCGTGAACTGGGGAGTTTGTCAGATAGAATCAGAATAAGAGGGCAAAGATTTCATGGCCGTATGACTTTTATTGTATCTGTAATGGCTTTTTCGTAATATTTCTTGAGTCATAACAGGACAATATTGGTTTTTAGAACAAGCGCAAAGTTTTTTTTGGATTTTAATTATTTTCATGTAGACGACCCGCGTGGCGAATGGTTACCATGCCGGACTGCTAACCGAGGGGACCCGGGTTCGATTCCCGGCGAAACAGAAATTTGAATGATGACTTTAAATTTCTGTTCTCGGTCTGGGTGTTTGTGTTCCTGTCTTTGTATGTGTCCATGGTACCCACGACACAGGGTATTAATTACCTTACTGTGGGGCTATGAGTATGTAACGTTTGTTTATTATGTTTATATACACAATAGACAATAAGGAAATGACAATAAAACAAATCATTATATTGTAACACTATATTTATTTCAAGACATGTAGTATTTGGTTCACAAATGGCTAAATTTGGGTCTCGCAAGCTTTTCAAATAAATACGAAATAAGTAGATAAAAAACAGAAAGTGATAATTTATATTTCTTTACGGTTTTATTAATATTTACACAACATTTTATTTGCAAAACCAGAATATTTTTCAACTCAAATGGGTTCCACTTCCCGCGTAAATTTTGCGCTCCATTTTTCATTAAAATTTCAGTAACAACCACCTTCTGATTGTATCTGTCCCTGTCGTAATAACAGCTCTTAAACAAATTGCCGAGCTGAGGCCCGCAATGGACGCGAGCTTTTGTAAAGAGTTGAACTAAAGTACGTCATTATGGCCACCATAATTGTAGGACTATTTAAAATTACCCGGATTATTCTTGTTGATCTATGTTGTTGATGTCCTAAATTATGTTGAACTTCGAGCTTGTTTTAAAACATTTTTATTAAAGTTGAGAAAGGCTATGTTAATGTGCGAAAAATGTGTAAATATAACTTCTACAAATAAATAAGTTTAGGCTCGGCGCAACCTTATTACGATGATCCAAAGCTTAATATCGCCTTGATGTGATGTTAGTGTGTCATTTTTTAAGAGAAAGAGAAAAGATGTTCTTTCATGCTTTAACATTTATTTTAGCACAAGGGGATCCTAGTGTCTGACAATCATCCAATGTTTGTCTTCCGATGTAGCATTACAACATGATAGTAAGTAAGACTAATAAATATTCTACTAAGCCTATTGACGATGTACTCGTAGATTCATTTTAGATAATAAACATCTGTGTATGTATCTTACCACAATCTGCATACGGTGACCTGTATGGACATTTACTAGAAAAGAAATGGAAATCTGCGCAGAACAGAATAGAACAGAACAGACACGATTAGAAAATTTGTTTATGAAAAATCTGCTGTTTTCAATTGTTTCATCAGTATAAATCAGGCAGTATGATGAACTCTTATTGGAAAACTCGCAATATGAATGCCAGCTCGTCCCCAAGGGACGCGCTCTGATTGCGAATGTGAAATCCCCCAAAGATGTGTGCATCATATTTATATGCAAAGAGAGTATCTTCTTTTAAAGTTAGTAAAACGAAAAAGAAAAGTAAGGTAATTGTTTTTATATTAATTTTAACTTGATAACTCGATGCGTGAGGAGTGATGGCCTCTAGAGACGTCGCAGGCTCGTAGGTAAATGAGAAGGCGTGTTGAACGATAGAAGAGTTTATTATAACTGAATGATCTTAATATTTAACCTAACTTATTATAAAGCGTCGTAGGCACACGCTACAGGCCGAGTGGTAAAGACCGCAGTCTTCGACACGGATACACTGCGTACAAATCCCAGCGCGCGTCTCTCACAAAGAAATATTTGTTACTTGCGTATTTATCACTGGTTCAGAATGAGGGAAAATATTTTTATATTTAATTAATTACAATGTTTCCCGTCACAGTGCATGCCTGAGAGAAATTCATAATTTCTCGAAAGCATGATGTCCACTAAGTTTAAGGCCTAAATCCATCTCACTTCAAAGAGAAGACATGTGTGCTCAGCGGGACATAAAAAAAGATTGAGAAAAGAAAACAAGCTAACGAAGTGTAAGATTTTTATTTTATTAACGAATATTCCGTTTCGTTCAAAACTCCTACGCCATTACAAAGCATTATTTATTATTTGGTATCTATCTTCGTACCGCTGCAACTTCGAAGTAAAAATAGAAATTTTTTTGCAAACCTAGGAATATAAAGTAGGGCACGAACGAGATTGGACCGCCTCAATTCCCTCAGCACTGCATCATAACTACAAGATATTAGTAATATCCGTCGCGCAATATCACAATCTAATATGCCTACATAACGTTAAGGGTGACATCCGATATTAATATTCAATCACTCCAAATCATTAAACTAAACTTATATGCATTATTTATAGTACCTGGACGACCGAGCGTTGCTCGGATAAATATCTTCTTGGTTTAATTTCAAACGAAACACTCATTTGCTTAGTGTTACTTAATAACGCCATCTGAAATAGCTCCCAATAAAAAAAATGCATTATGGTTTTGATTTAGGTTTCAACCCGGGTCTCTAGTTCCGCAGTCAGCCCACGTAACCATTCGGCCAAGGAAGCTTTAATTCAATGAACGAAATTTTTATAGAGCTTATCTATATATAATAATATATATTATATATATATATATCTTTCAAATAGCATAAAATATATACCTAACAAGAATTACTCGTTTAAAGGTATGATCATAAAGTCTTTTTGTTGTAATAAACGCCCTAAAAAACAATTTGGATCAATGTAATATCTAATACCTTTGAACGAGCAATTCTTGTATATACCTAAATATATTTTTTTGAATCTCGGAAACGGCTCCAAAGATTTTGATGAAATTTAGTACCCTGGTTTCGGGGGTGATAAATCGATCCATATAGATTTTATTTTTAGAAATTTAAAACCATAAAAAATATTTTCAGCGATAATCAACTGAATATAAACTGAAAAATAAGACTCTTCCTGACATTTATTGGCAAGTATTAACAATATTGTGGCGTCAAACGTCATCCGTCAATCCGACGTTCAAAGAGATGACAATGTCGATTAGAAAGAGCACTATAAAAAATTCGTTCATAGAATTAAAGCTTCCTTGGCCGAATGAAACGTGGGCTGACTGCGGAACTAGATTCCCTGGTTCAAACCTCAATCAAAACCATATTGCGTTTATTTTTTTGTGATTGTTTTAAGTAAGTAACACTAAGCAAATGAGTTTTTCGTTGAAAATTAAACCTAGAAAATAAATTGTTTTTATCCGAGCAACGCTCGGTCGTCCAGGTACTATATATTTACCTATGAAAAGTCACATGTGGAACAACACGTGTTCTATGTGGCCTGCATTCTTGTCTGTGACTTTCCTTAAATTAAAAACAAAAACAAATTTATTATGTACGTAATAAAATATTACTGTGAGGCCTTATATATATTCCTATATACAAATGGAGGTGCCTCCGGTGGTGGCGATTTGGAAACGTTGTATGGCTGCAACCCTTTTGCGTTTTGCTGGGCACGGGTCTCTCCCCCTTATTGGGGAGGCCTGGAGCTTACTCCACCAACGTTGTATAAGAGGGCTGAATTGGTGTATATTTTTATGGAGTTCCGCAAAGTAACGCCTGATTTTATTATCGTAATAAGTTACTATGTCACTTTCAAGAATCTCTATTGAATCCTTTGAATAATAAATCGTATATATAGAGCATTCTAACACCACCGATAATATGCAAAATTAAAATACACAAGCTACATGAAAATTTCGAATCGACGAGCCGTCAAGTATACCCGACAGAGCCATCTCAACGTTTTGTTTGCTAGTAAAATCCAAATACGACTAGACACATTCTACAACAAAGTACTTTCAAAGATTGTAACATGTAAATCCATATACCTCTGTTACTTTGTCTCGTTGTAGTAACGGCACTGCTTTTATAAATATTTTATACAGCTACTAATATTATCAATAAATAATAACGCTTCACACTCATAGCCCTACAGTAGGGTAGATATACCCTGTATCGTGGGTACCATGGACACACATAAAGACAGAAACACAAACACCCAGACCGAGAACAGAAATTTAAACTCATCATTCAAATATCTGTTTCGCCGGGAATCGAACCCAGGACCCTTCGCTTGGCAGTCCGGTATGGTAACCATTGCGCTACTCAGGTCTTCAAAATCGTCAAATCTATTTAAGTATATATTTAGAATTATATAAGTATGTTTATCAGCTTTCTGATTACCATAGTACCTATAGTACAAGCTCTGCTTAGTTTGAAATCAGATGGTGTTGTGTGAATTGTTCAAAGATATTTATTAATTATTATTTATTATTAGGTAAGTCATATTTAATTTGGTGATAAAAAGTTAATAAGAATCAATCAAGTTCAAAGTTATAGTGGTCACTATAACTTTGACTATAACAACAGGTTTATTGTATTAATATTTAGGTATGGCACCTTGCAGAAAATGATCCTCTGATCCCAATAGCTTGCTGCTATGATAGGTTCTCATAGTAGTCATCATAGCAGTATGAATCTTTCCGTGTCACAGATGTTCAATATTATAATGCTAGCTTCCATATTATTATATTACTTTATGTACGTTTTTATAAATAAAAAAATTTAATAAAGAACAAACCTTTACCTTTTTATTTTTATAAATATACTAGCCTTCCGCCAGCGGCTTTGCCCGCGTGGACACATTTAATGGGTCCCCGTAGGATAAAAAAATGCCTATGTGCTTTTCAAGGCCAACTTTCTTCCATACATTTGAAATACGACGTAAGACGGTATATTGATATATTAAAATCAAAGGTGTTTAGCCAGTTGCTTCAACCGCGTTGACCATATTACACGTTTCCACGTAGGAATGAAGCATTTTACCGCGGTAAAAACTAGCCTATGGTATTCAAGGTGAATGTTGCTTTCTAATGGCGAAAGAACTTTTGAAATCGGAACAGTAGTTTTGATTTAATGCATTACAAACATACACACAAAAATAAAAATCTTTCCTCTTTATAATATGAGTATAGATATAAATCTAGGCAATGCACAGATAGTCAAACCACTACAAACTACAATAAACATCTTTAATGTTTAATAGTCCAAGAGCCCGTGAGGGCCAGACTTTCGTCTTATAATAAAAGTTGAAAATTCTTCTATGTGTGCCTCTAGTACAGGTATGAACTATCCCCACCCATGATACTTGGGTAGTGGTGGCTTCAGCAGCTAAGAGGTATCAAAGGTGGATAAAATTCTATCCCAAATTTGTTAATCTATAAAACTCAATTTTTACATATTTCATTCGTAACAATATCAAAACTCGCCTTGTTCAGTCCCAGACACTTAGTGTGGTTCCAACCCCCAGCCGGACCCCCCTAAACTTTAATGTTTTGTAATTCTATTTACGTTATTTTGTAAAAGCTGAATTAAATATATATCTTTTGGAGAACTATTAAACGACGTTTCCTAATTAGACAGACATTTTTGTCGGTTCTATCATACTGCCAGACGCATTGAAGTTGGCGGTAGTTGCTAGAGCGTGGACACAATACAAAGAGCTTCTTTCTTAGACAGTAGTGTAACTCAGCCAAATTTTTGAAATTTTAACAATTGACTGTGCGGATTGCTAGGGTTAGTGCCTACAAAAAGTAAAAGTTCTGATTGAATATAAATTTTTATTCTATGTGTATAATATTCTGTTAAGAAATAAAACATATTATTTAAAATATAATATTATTATATTTTACATGCTTTTATTCATTTGCAATCTGTGCTTGCAATGTAGGTATGTACGTGCGTGTGGATTCTTGCAACTTAAGAAAAGTAAAGAAAATATTTTATTTGCACAAATATGGGTAACAAAAAAGGTTTTACAAAAATATTTAGATCGCCATTTTTACACTTTAGGGTGTACAAACTTTATTGTAAATGTTATATATTACAAGTTATATTATAAAGGAATTATTTACAATAAACACTAAAATACGCACGCACGCACTAAAATACAGTAGACTTAAATAATTCTACATTTTTATCACTTTAGTTACTTAAATTAAATTTAACATAATTTTGTGCTTTTTGTACAAAGTTTTTTTTTTAACCGTACGTAGTTCATCGTCATCAGCTTTGGGCACCCACCAATCACCATGATGGGTTTTTGTACGCTGAGAGGAAAAATAGCTGGCGGAAAAAAAGCCTCCCAGGTTTTTATCCCATGAAATATCTTATTTATGTTATTTATTTTAGTTTATTATTTAATCTAGTAATGTACTTTATTATATATTTTTATTTATCGATTAGAAACTGAGGGACCGAATAGTACGCCTCTTTAAGTAAATATATTTTAAGTTCTTTTTAAATTTATTAACAGGTATAGTTTTTTGGGAGACTGGTAGATTATTGTGTATTTTTGATCCCATGCAAAATACACTATTATGATATAGTTAAGTTTGGAAGGTATTGAGCACAACTTATTGCTGTGTCTTTTAGAGTTTAAGGAATCATACTAAGAGATATTGCATTTGACCATTACAGATATTTCATAGATATATAGCGAAAGGAGTGTCATTACAATTATGATTTGAAAGTTTGGTTTACATGTATCCATCTGCCTATGTTAATTTTAACGCAGATCATATCTTCACCCAATTGAGCTTAAATTTCGTACATCCGTACGATATATCACAAACTATAGACATAATATATATATATATATACTATATTGCAAACTAGCTTTTGCCTGCGACTTCGTCCGCGTGTACTTTAGTTATCAGGACATATGTTTTAATTAATCAATCGAGAACTAATATACCTATTTTGGTACTCCTAAGTACAAAGACAAAGATAAAGACAAAGACATTTATTTGCACAAATATGAGTGTTTACAAAGTTGTTTATATATATTTAGTTCGCCATATTTATTTCCTTCATGAGGTATGCAAATATACAATGATAAAAATATAAAAGGAATAACTTAAATATAACACAATAACGAAATGTACATTAACATCTTTTTTACTATTATTTTTATTTGTCCCATATTGCACCTTTTATAAATTAAAATTAAAATATTTATTTATTTATATTTCGGATCGGTTCCGATCGTCAGTTTTGAGTACCCATATCACAGGGTGTTTGTACACTGAGAGTAAACAGACGGCGGAAAAAAATCCTCCTTTATGCCGTTTTATCGTTTACGAAATCAGTGACTGAGTAATACGCCTTTTTCAGTAAATATGTTTTAAGTCCTGTTTTAAATTCGTTGCCCGTTTTAATTTTGATGAACTCCGATAGACCGTTATATATATTTTTTGGTCACATGCAAAGTCAGAGATGAGAAAATTCCATATAGACTTCACCCCCGTATTTCACGCTTTATATCAATTTTAACTTTTAAATTATATTGTATTAACAATAATATGAATACAGTTATTAGGTTCTTTTACATAATTCATATTTCATTATAATTTTTTAATGAATGTTGTTATGCAAATATTTTATCCAGGCTGTAATAATTTTATTTAATTAAACTTCTTGATAAATTTGAAAAAAGATCACAGAATGAACGACAGCTGATGTGTATTAAAGGTTCGCATTGAACCGAACGCTCTGTTTCACTCGAACCAGTTAGAGCGGAGCATATGGTTATAACCGCATATAGCGCTCTCGCCGACTTCAATGCGTCTGGCAGTATGATGGAACCGATAAAAATGTCTGTCTACTAAGGAAACGTCGTTTAATAGTCCTCCAAAAAAAATATATTTAATTCAGCTTTAACAAAATAACGTAAATAGAATTACAAAACATTAAAGTTTAGGGGGGTCCGGCTGGGGATTGGAACCACACTAAGTGTCTGGGACTGAACAAGGCGAGTTTTGATATTGTTACGAATGAAATATGTAAAAATTGAGTTTTATAGATTAACAAATTTGGGATGGAATTTTATCGACCTTTTTTACCTCTTAGCTGCTGAAGCCACCTCTACCCAAGTATCATGGGTGGGGATAGTTCTTACTTACCTGTGCTAGAGGCACACGTAGAAGAATTTTCAACTTTTATTATAAGACGAAAGTCTGGCCCTCACGGGCTCTTGCTCTATAAGTCATGAGTACGGACATTTCATTGGGTTAAGTTAATTACTTGTCGTTCATTTGCAAAATCCTGATTGGTCTGTTTAGATGATTACGTCACATCACGTTTATCTGTAAAAACGTTATGGTGGTGGCAGTTACCAGGCCCTGCTGGGCAATCTGTTCGAAGCAATGGACCGATTAACATCTCTGCTTGAGTTTTAATAGTTTGTTAGATTGTTGCGCCTGTGTTAGTATAGCGATTTTGTATAATTTTAAGTAAATAAGTAGAAAATTAATAATTGTGTATCCAGTACGCCACCATTTCTGAAACTTCCCAAAAATAGATATCTTATCATATCTATACATACCACAAGCAAAATATTCTTCATGATAAACAAACTAAAACTAAACAAATCTTATCTTACCAGTAGCATACTCGTACCCTCAGTATTAACCGCGTGTTGTGGATATTAGAAGGACAGATGAAGGCACGAAGGTATCGCCACCCCTTACTTACGAACAAATCTTATTTTAGCTCGGTGAGAACCTGAATTTCCTCCGTATTTCTATCAGCATTTTATTACCTACAATATATCATCTATCGCAATGTCATTCGGTGCAAATTTTATTTATATATTTTTTTTATTTATTGCTTAGAAACAAACTACTATGAATAATATTAAAAAACCAATGACGCATGATTTCAGTACTGCTCCTAACATTTAATCTTTTCTCATGTGTTTAGATTATTTCTTCTTCATGAATGTTATAAATTCTGAGTCAATACCTTCGATGATCTAAGGTTAAAAGACAGTTCTATGAAGGTTTATTACATTTTCCCTTTTCAAAATATTCTTATGTTTAGTTCCTGAATGTAAAAAAAACCTTAGAAAAACGACGGTAATGGTATTGACACCCCTTAATGCGTAGGTGCTGACATTCGTCGGTTACTGCACATACTGCTCTAATACCTACTACTATATTAATTAAAATACTTTAAACATTATTTACATACAAGCAACACAAAATAATCCGGTCTTGGAATACCAAGTCAATTGAGATACTTTTAATGAGCTGTCAAAACGTGACATCCCCATACATTTTGTATGAGAAGATGATAAGTGACGTCACTTATCATATATAGTCAATTGACTTCATTATTATTGATTTCAGTGGTAATAAAAATCATGTATAAAGAAGAATCAACAATTATATTGCTTTTCAAGCGTGATTTAGTGCAACCTTTTTAAGGTAAGGATTTTGTATTTTTTTGTGCATAGTGTCCAAGACCCTATTCGGATTTGTGGTTGATAGATCGGTTCATGTCAGTCGGTTACGTTGTGGAAGCAAATATAAAACTAATACTTACAAACCAAATATTTTTCGAGTCACCTCCAGTATTCAGCGCATGTTGTGGATATTATAAGGGCAGGTAAAGGGCGGAAATGTCGCCACCCCACACATACGAACAAATCTTATTTCAACTGTGAGCGGAATCGGTTTTCCTTAGCCTTATCAGCGTTTCTATTACCTACAATATAGCATCTGTCGCAATATCAGTCGATGCATATAGTAGGTACATAAGTTTTCTTTATATATATCTAACTACAAGGAAGGAAATTAGGTAAAAACTACTTTGCAACAATCCGCAATCAGAACGTATGATGGTGTATACTTTTTTCATGCAATAGCACCTCCTTATAATAATGGAGTTCCGCAAAGTAACGCCTGATTCTATTTATTATATGAGGAAGGATATCATAATCAATAAGTAATGAATTTAAGTGAACTAATAACTTTTATAGCCCTATATTGTAAACTTGAAGGAGTAGAAAACAGAGAAAAACTCATTTATTACAAAAAAATGAAACTGTAAGAAACGTCAAACACTGCCCGAGATTTCATACCTACTTATTCCTTTTTTGAATAGACACTATCGCTTATTGAAATTCTATTTCAATTTCAGTGGTATTCAAATTTTCTTTTTCTTTCTTTTACGTTTAAGCATTCATTAATGTACACTGACTTACTTTTCGTCCACCAATATGCACTTGGCCAGTGTAGTAGACTATGACCTAAATCCTCCTCATTTGTGAGTGAAGACAGTGGGACATAAAAATGTTTAAAAAAACTTACTTTTAGAGTCACCTCACCAGGTTACTTCATGGATGTTCATGGTATACATACTTCATAAGTATGTATACCTATACATGTAAAATAAAATATCTTCCGAGATCAAGTAAAACAAAAATATTCTTATACTTAGGTACCTTCAGTATGTAACATGTATGTGGATATATTCAGCGCAAGTTGTGGATATTATAAGGGGAAGTGAAGGGCCGTAGGTGTCGCCACCCCGTACTTACGAACAAATCTTATTTCAGCTCGGAGCGGAATTCGGGATCCTTCGCATCCCTATCGGCTTTTTTATTACCTACAATACATCATCCATCGCAATATCACTTGATGGTATACCTATGGTTCATAAATAAATTTTCTCAGTATATCACATCAAAATCTACAATGAGGTTGAAAATTATATAGTCTTCAACTTTTAGAGCCCTAGATTGTAAAGAAATGAAGTTTGTTTCCTAATGTTGCTTGAGAAAAATTTAATTTTAACACAAAACGTCAACTTAATGTTCACGATTAGGGAGATACGACGACAAGACCGTTTCGACATGCATGTCGTCAAGACGCCATCCATGCCGGACTGCCAATCGAAGGGGACTCTTCGATTGGGTTCGATTCCCGGCGAAACAGAAATTTGAATGATGAGTCTGAATTTCTATTCTCGGTCTGGGTGTTTGTGTTTCTGTTTTTATGTGCGTCCATGGTACCCACGACACAGGGTACGTCTACCTTACTGTGAGGCTATGAGTGTCTTACAAAAAAGACACAATCACAAAAAGTATATTTTTTCGAAAGAAAGGAAAGATCTTACGAAAAATACAAATACAAAATTTATTCTTTATTGTACACCAAGATTATACAATGCAGTTTAGATACAGTGTTACAGTATACAAAAGGCGGCCTTATCACTGATAGTGATCTCTTCCAGACTGCCTTAGGGTAGAGAGTTGGTAAAAGACTGTAAGAGAAGGGCATCGGTGCACAAAATTAAGCATAAAAATACATTAAATGAAAAATATGATAACAAACTTTTGCGAAGCATGTTAACTGACAAAATAATTAGAGTTAAGAGATAATAATGAAAATGTGTACCTAACTTAGTTCGTAAATCTATATTTCCGTATTATGTTAGGTTGCATTGTACTATTACAAAACCAATATTTTGTACAAGCAACACAATAGACCCCGGATTTGCACTTCAAATTTGATCAGCTCATGTCGGTCGGGTGACCGGAAGCGAGCCCATCTGCATACAAATCCGGTCGTTACCTGCCCACCTCAATGGGACCTCTCCAATTCTTCCTAATCCCTCTTCCTGATGCTTCCAATAATAAAAAATAAGGTAGAAAAGGGATCAACTGTAACTGGATAACACGCTAGGTACTTAGCAGCCACCTGAGATTCGTATTTGTAGGGTGGCATACATTTATTTGAATTTTCACAGTGAACGAGAAAATGTATATATGTATAAATTTGCATGTACAATGTTGCCTAGACTTACTCTATTGCATGACTTACTCTGTGCAAAAGATATCAAATCTCATGTAGCACCAAGCTCCTGAATCAACACGCCCTCAGTCTACCAGTCTCAACTTCACCAACTACATCTCAGTGAAAATGTGTTGCATCGGAATCTTGGCACTTGGCACTCCCGTGCCTAGGTTTATGTCGAGGTACAAATAAATAAAAACATAAGTTACAATTTTAAAAAATTTAAATTTTTATGAATCAGATGATTACTTTCTCTATTAATGTATTCAGTAAATTTGTATACGTGGTCAATATAATATTTTAGTGTTTTCGTCGCTAAGCAACTGACATTCACGACATTAAGCATTTACTTACTCGTGTATATACATACAACGTAAGAATCCAAACTTACGTTTTAAACTTGATTGGTTCATATCAGGTGACTAAAAGCGTACCTACCTTTTCTAATACAATTCTCGTCCGTTACCTGTCCACTCTGACGGGATCTCTAAAATATTTCCCGGATCTTGAAAATTGACCCTGTAAATATAAATATAAGAATGAAAAGGGATCATCTCAATCTAATGACAGGCTGGGTAGCAACCAACTGATTTCAATTTGCTAGCCGGTATAAATTTATTTCCATTTCGACGAAATGGAATAAGGAAAAACATTAATTAAAGTCAGCATTGACAAAAGCCTTAACTTATGTACCTATAAAAAGGCATGTCACCACAGAATGTACACATTACCTACGTATCTACGTTCTTTGAATACCAGTAAAGCGTTATTTGACCATATAACCTAAAGCACAGACGACACTCTTATATTTGTTGAAAAAAGTATGTCTTAAATATAGGTTAGTTTATGAAAAAAATTCAATCAATTATGTAATATGGACAAAATTTATCTTTGGAACAAGCTGTTAAATCGCGGTTCTACAAATAATTTACAAGACCGTAAAACTTTGACAATGGTTGTCCTTGATGTGTGCTCGAAGCCTAATCCAATTATTTGAAATAATGTAAACGTACAAGTACAATTTACAAATATAATGAAATTACCTTTACTCTTTATTCTGTAGGAAATCCAAATTTACATTCAAGCATTTAAAGCAAAATTCGTAGAATTTTCAAGAAATGACAAATAAATACAGCGAATAAGTACATTTAAGAAACAATTCTTGTTTTAAATTACTATTACATACTCCAATAAGCGAATAAATTTACGAACACAAACATAAAATTACAATCCAAGAAATTGGAATGCAGAACCAAGTCGCGTACGCTGTAAGTGGGTATGTACACACACTTAGCGAATTCTGCAAATTGAAATCTGAATTGAACCTTAATCATATTTGAAATGAGTTTTGATTTGGCGTCGAATTTTGGCAAATGAGTTATGGTATGCAAAGCCTTTTATATTTGTATATCGTATATACGATAGCTACAGTAAACGAGGTTCAGAATTATCAAAACAAGGTTATTAATGATATTCATGATAAATCAATACACACTGACAACCGAAGAAAGGCCCCGAATGGCGGCCACGTCTCGACAAAAGGAGCATAGGCCGCCCTCCATCTAGGTGGACTGACAACCTGATAAAGACAGTGGACACTGGATTCAGAGGATGAAATACAGCAAAACCGTGTTTCTATCCTTTTTCGAATTCTTTCAAGTGCCGATTAGATGGCGCCACATTCTTTTGCGGCCCTTGTACGCCCCACAGATTACAAACGTAATGTCTTCTTTTTTTCAGCCCTCTTTATGTTTCATTGTTATGCACAGATCACAGATTGGCACAGAAGTGGGAAGGATATATGCCACAGTCCACCACGCTGGCCAAGTGCGGATTGGTGGACATCAAGCCTTCGAGAAATTATCAGTAACTCTCAGGCATGCACGGGACAGAAAACATCGTAATTAAATATCACATTTTTTTCCTCACCGTGGAGCAGCGATAAATACGCACATAACAAATTTCTTTGTCAGAGGTGCGTGCCGGGGTTTGAACTCGGTATTTATCTGCTCTCTGCTCAGAATCAATGTCTCTTTAACACCTAAATATTTTTTAGCAAATATAATAATGAAGAAGAATTTTAAATCGTCTGTATTTTTTATGTAAATTTGTTAACTCTCTATTATACTCTCTGTTATACCTCTGAAGAATTACAACAGTTTTATATAAGTGTCCATTTTTTGATACGGCATATTTTTAAGCTCCATTATTTAAAAAACCGTTCAAGTGCGAGTCGGACTTACGCACGAAGGGTTCCGTACCATTATCTATAAAAAAATCACGTTTATTGCATGGGAGCCCCCTTAAATACTTATTTTATTCTATTTTTAGTATTTGTATAACAATAGCGGCAACAGAAATACATCATTGCCTTTGATTATCCATAAAAAAACTACTTATTGGATCTCGTTCAAACCAATTTTTGGTGGAAGTTTGCATCGTAATGTACATCATATATTTTTTTAGTTTTATCATTCTCTTATTTTAGAAGTTACAGGGGGGGACACATTTTACCACTTTGGAAGTGTCTCTCGCGCAAACTATTCAGTTTAGAAAAAAATGATAGTAGAAACCTCAATATCATTTTTAAAGACCTATCCATAGATACCCCACACGTTTGGGTTTGACGAAAAAAATATTTTTGAGTTTCAGCTCTAAGTATGGGGAACCCTCAAAATTTACTGCTTTTTTCTATTTTTGTGTGAAAATAATTATGCGGTTCACAGAATACATCTACGTACCGAGTTTTAACAGTATAGTTCTTATAGTTTCGGAAAAAAAGTGGCAGTGACATACGGACGGACAGACAGACAGACATCACGAATCCGGGTTCCGTTTTTTGCCATTTGGCTACGGAACCCTAAAAAGAACTACATATACCGAAAATAACTAGCACCCGGACAACCGAGCGTTGCTCGGATAATAGCGATTGTTTTCTTGGTTTAATTTCGAAACACTCATTCTTAGTTTTTTCGGTTTAATTTGAAAACACTCATTCTTAGTTTTAGTGTTACTTAGTGTTACTTAACAATGCCATATGAAATAGTTCCCAATATAAAAATACTATCACAAAAAAATTAAAAACGCAATATGCTTTTAATTCGTCGCAGTCAGCCTACGTAACCATTTGGCCAAGGAAGCATTCAATGTGTCGACGAAATCCTTATTTCGAAAATTGTATTTCAAATCGATATACATATTTGAACTGCGGATGACGTTCTACTGACGAGTCATATGATTCAGTTTAAATTTAAGTTTATTATTGCTTAAAAAGCGGATAAAACGACACTTTCTAAAAATTAAAGAAACTGGAACTGAATCTACTTATCACCCACGAGACCCCTGGGTAGTAAATTTCATGAAAATTGTGTGAAATTACAATTATGTATAATGTATGTATGTATATGTTTAAAGGTATTAGATTCCAACAACAACTCTCGTCGTAACATGCTTTTCATATCCAAACCTAGATTTTAGGAAAAAAATCGAAAATTTGTAATATGTAGGAAATGCATAAGTTCTAAATTCCACAAAGTTATGAATTTGTCGAGCTGAAAAATGTTGAGGAAACTTTAACCTGAACTTTTCCTGAGCCAAGCAGCGAGCGGCCAAGAAACCAACTTTAGTGGTACAAGTTGTAAGGCATCCGTTAACTGTTTGTTTTTAAACAGAATATCCAAAAGATGGAAAAACATTACTAAAGGCTTTTTATAAACGAAAGAATGGAAAAATGAAAAGCGTAGCTTGTATACTCTCATGTAAGTGCCATCAGCAACAACACACTACATATTGTGCTAGTAATAACAATTGTAATAGCTTGTATAAGTTTGTAATAACAAGCACAGTATTACAGAAATATAAGATAATTGCTTCAATACAGGTATTAATGTAGCAGTGGTGCCCTCAACGATTTAAAGAATGGAATGCCCTTTTTGTATCGGGGATGGGTTATGTGAGATTTTTATTGAACTAAAACCCCCTCGGTGGTCTGCCATGGGCCTTGGGGAGAGTTCCGCGATCTCCAGAGAAAAGCACCGGTGTCCTCCAAAACGGGGCCATCATCCGGAGACCGATGGGGCTTTACTGCAATTACTTGCGACGGCATGTGACCACGCACACCCGCACACCGCCGTCCTTCCCGGGGCCGGCTAATGACGATTGAAGCTCTAACTTTGCCGCCTGTAACCCCGGAATGTCCCTTTTAGTCACCTCTTACGAATAGGCAGGGGATACCGTAGCCTTAATCTCGAAGTAACAGGGACTAATCAATGCTTTCCACAGCAATACGTAAATAACGAGATTTTGGAGTAAACGCTTTGTGTAAATAGAAACAGTTTGATGTCGGAGATTGCCCGCTCTCGCAATTACCGCCTTCACAGTAGCTTTGGGATTTTGTGAGTAAAGTCCTTGTCAAGTTTATTCGACTATTTTTTATCTCTATGTTTGAATATCTGCATTACTGACTCGAGGAGGAAACCGTGTGACTATATTTGTACTGTAAATAAATAACCATAGTTCGAGTATGATGGACGGTAGGTGTAGTAAATAACATCCGGTTGGCAATGCGAACTACAGACACCCTGTGTTAATTGGCAGAAAATGCCATTGGGGCGCTTTCAAATTAGGTGTTTGGTATCGGACAGCGACACGACAGCGGCCAGCAGCACAGTAAACGTGCAGCAGCCGTCCGACACGAACGTCTTAATTGAAAGCGCCCTTTAGTCCCTGTAGCTTCGGGATTAAGAATAGAGCTACGGTATCCCCTGCCTGATCGTAAGAGGCGACTAAAAGGGGGCTTCCGGGGTTGTGGACGGTGTAAGTGGGAGCTCGATCCGTCCAACCAGCAGCCCCGGGAAGGGCGGCGATGTGTGAGTGGCCAGATGTCGCCGTGAGCATCGGAAGGTGCAGGAGAGCACATATGCTCTCCCGAAGATGGGCCCGTTCTGGGGCGTCGCGCGTGGAGGACACCGGTGCGTTCCGCCGGAGATTCCGGAGTCCTCCCCAAGCGCAGTGGCAGCCACCGAGGGGGTTTTAATGCGGTCAAATCCCACATAACCCGGTACCCTCTCCCAAGAAGCCGGGTACCTTTTGAAGGTTCCCCCCCCCACCCGAAAACAAAAAAAAGGCATTAAGTTTTGCCCTATAACACTTGGTATAAGGTGCTAATAATAATAAAAATAACTAAATAACCTGTATCTGACTGGAACTGTACATATACCTACTCTGGAATATACCTAAATCCTCATAATATTTGGATGTAGAATAATAATAAAACAATGTTAGAAAACGCAAGTATTTTACTATAGTGCATGGTTACACAGAGTCATGACTTTGGTAAACAAACATAAAATAAGAGCTTTGTGAAAATATAGCACTCGAAAATAATAAGGTGTCGCTTGTACCGTGTCGCTCGAAATTGCAAAATAAAATAATGTTAGATATACAGAATTTGGTGCCGCAACAAACATATTTAGGAAATTTGCCTTGAAACAGAGTTGCGGTTTTGTCTTTATTTGGTAACACATTTTATTCTGTTAGTTTCGGAAAAAAAATCGATTTATTTTTGTTTATTTTAACTAGATATATTTTATTTTTAATTCTTTCCCTGGCCTCCCCAACAATGGGTAGAGGCCCGTGCCCAGAAGCGCCATTTTTACACCAAAATTTATGTCTGTTTTATTACATGTTAAACCTTCTACTAAATTAAAGTTCTTATCCCTATTATCCCTACTAATATTAATGATATAAAAGTGTTCGTTAGTTTAGTTGTTTTTTCTACTCTCACGACACGAATTAAACAAATATTTTGTACGGAAATAGTTGTGAGGCTGAAGAGGGCTACTTTTACTTAGAGGGAAAATATATATGGGAACAAAGTGCACGCGGGCGGATAGTTTTGATTCTCGTGTAATTAAAATAAATTATTTTTTGTTATGTTACAATAATTTATTGCGCTTTACGAACAAAACCAAGATTTCACGAGGTTGGAAAATGTTATATTTCCAAAGAATGAGGTGTCGCTTGAACCTCGCAGGGGAAATAAAATTGCAAAATATGTTGTTGAGATGGAGAAATCCTGTTAGCTGCTATATCGACTTAGCTCAGCTGCTGTCGTAATATTTCGAACAGGTTTGTTTATTTTGTTTGACTCCATTCCCCGCAATACTTTTGCGATAGTACTATTGAAGAATGTAATCTTTGTACTTAATAAAATTTAAATTTTATTGCATAATTTTGTTTTAGAGAAAAGAAAGCTTTTGTATAAGAGCAAGGTTGTAAAATGTCGGAAAATATTCTACTCCCAAAGACTAAGGTGTCGCTAGAACCTCGTAGGTAAAATTAAATAGCAAAATATTTTGCGGAATTGGAGAAAGAGTATTTGTAACACTGATTTACTTTTGTAGGGGAACATGGACTTGGAAATTAATTAATGAGGGCTTTATTTACTTTGACTTCATATCTCATTATATTCTTCTATAAACACTGCGAAAACATGTTTTTAGGTGACAAGCTCAGACATCAACATCTCCATTAGACACGTTCTAGTAAAGTAAGTTAAACTTAAACTCGGTTAGCTTACTGATTTCTTAGTACTTAAATATTCTGACTCAATTATTAAACAAAAATAGTGCGAAAATTACATTTCATTTTTTATACCTACTTCAAAACAGCTATATTTATAGATGCAATGTAACGCCATTACTAAAAAAAATCTAAAATATACGAGTATTTCTAAAATTTAATGACTTTGAATATTATAATTCATCCTTACTACCGTGTCATCTGCGTTATACGACGTATTTTTATCATGTCAAAAGCAAGATCCAGTTTATACGAGGAAAATATAATACTTCAGAAGAATAAGGTGTCGCTTGAATTGCATCCTCGCAGGGAAATGAAATTGAAAAATATTTTCTGTCTAGATGGAAAATGTAACTGAATCAACCTAACTAGGTACCAAGAGTTTTTAATCTTTATCTTTTTTCAGGACAAGTGTAACAGATCGATCGATTACGAAGTAATCTCCTGAATCTTGGGAATTTATTTATTGGAAAAATCCTAATTCCGTCTGGATTAAGTTTGCTTGGATTAGCTTAAAACCTTTTTAAACGTACCTACAATATCTGTATCACGTTTCTTTTAACAAGGGCGTGATATTGCAAACCTGAGGTCAGAAAATGTTACCTATACATCGAGAATGGGATTGGGAATTGATAAATATGCTATCAAGATGGACTTCGTGGAAGCGCGTTAGACGAAATAAGATCGACCAACGACTTTATTCTTGCACTATTTTTCAGTATTAATGGCTCTTGGAAGGTAAAACATACCTAACATGTATGTATAATGATTATATCTTTATCTGCAATTCACTCTGACCTAATGAAATAGTAAATGACATTCTGTTTTTCTGTGACTATAAGTTTGCAACTGCAAAACATTATTTATCAATCGACCCAAACTCCGTTATAAGCATAGATTTATTATACGATTACGTCAAGAATCTATGGTTAAGCTACCACTACCGTATCATTACCGTACGACGAAGCTAAGAATATTACGATGTACGTGCGATACGCATATTGTTTGATTAAAAAAGTAAGCCTGGAAATGCTGCCTTGAAAATTCAAGTCCCTTATTACCTTTGTTAGGAAATCACACGTCGTACTATGTATTTTCGGGCCTGTCGATCCGTCGCCTCACGTTTGGAATTTATAGGCCCGCCTAATAAAACAGAACATCTCCTGCATTCATCGAGGCGGGCGGTCCGTCTCGGCAAATATGGCGTTTTATTATACGCCTGGGAGATAAATTGTATCGGAAATTATGCCCTCAAAAGGTCAATGAAGATTATCTTATATGTATGTAGTGTTTATAAGATGATACCC
Organism: Pyrgus malvae; assembly: GCA_911387765.1. Lineage (NCBI taxonomy): Eukaryota > Metazoa > Arthropoda > Insecta > Lepidoptera > Hesperiidae > Pyrgus > Pyrgus malvae. Next base: position 9,618,464 of record OU426964.1, read on the forward strand.
GCTAAAACTATGAAACCGAGATTATTTAATTGAAACAGGCTTTATTTTGCGGAACTTCATTGGTATAAAGTTAGTTAGGTTAAATATACACGGACATACGTACTTGCACCACCATTTTTAAAGAGAGTTAATCGGACTGCTACTTGGTAAATATTAAAGTAATTCCGATCGTCCTAAATCACTATCAGACTACCATAATACCAATCGCTCGTACATTGTATCAGTGCCGTACATAAATCCTTTTTATCAAAAATCTTTTTCATCAGTCTTAAAAATTTACATATCCTTTATAGTATATCAACGGTAGCGCTAATAAAAAATACATTATCAATTTTTACATCATCATTTTTCCTAATTTTTTTTCTTATAGAACGAATTGTGAGTGTGAACTAACATAGTAAAAATATCCGCCGTGATGTCACTGTGACCGGCGGCGGGAGCTCATGACTAAGGTTTCCTCGGTTAGGACCGAAACTAGTCGGGCATCCCCGAATAAAACCACGTGAGTACAGCCGTGATATTTATATTTACTATTTTTCCTAATTTACCATCTTTACACAAGGAAGCGCGTTAAGAAAGCTATACATAATTTGAAATTGTCTGTAGTTTTTACGATGAATGTGCGATAAACACTTTTATATATGAAAATAACGGGTCGCGTGGCCAAGCGATTTTACCGTCGCCTATAAACACGAGCATAAATTTCATTAAATTTAACTTTGAAACTTTCACCTTTTTACCTATTACTTTTGTTAGAGAATCACATGTGTCGACACATTTCGGGTGCGTGAAGGTAGCGCAAACTAATATTTTTCTTGCAATCCCGTGTCGATCCGTCGCCTCACGTTCCGATTCCATTGGCCCTTCTAATAAAAGAGAACATCTCCTGCATTCAATCAAGGCGGTCCGTCGCGGCAAACATGGCGTTTTATTATAAACCTGTGATACATTGTAGGTATCGAAAATATTATGCGCCGAAATCCAATGAAGCCTGGTTTATTTATACAGCATAGAGCGTAGATACTGTTTGAAAGAAACGGGTGTGATTTTTTTTTTATTTGAATAAAGGGCTCGGGCTGTATCAGCCCAGGGTACTTCAACCTATAAAGATTGTTTGTACAACGGGTGTGATTGTCCTACCGCCATAATTCATATGCTATAACAGAATATTCAGTCATCGTAAGATGTGGAAGATGATTCCCCAAATGTTTAAGAGAGTTTTTTTATGTCATAAACGTTTTTCTTAATTAACCATCTTAACAGGATGAAGCGCGTCTCAAGACAGGCTTACTATATATTTTCTAGCACCTGAAGGTACAAAGCTAATAAGTAGTTTTTCTTGCGATCCCGTGTCGATTCGTCGCCTCACGTTCGAAATTTATTGGGCCGTCTAATAAAACAGAACATGTTCTGCATTCAATCGAGGTGGTCCGTCTCGGCAAATATGGCGTTATAATATTGTATCATTGTATCGGAGATGATGCCCTTGAAAGGTTAATGAAACCAATCTTATATGCAGTGTTTATAAGATGATTGAGCATTGGGGTAAGTCCGGATGGTTTTTAGCTGCATTCGTAAGATGTTAGCAATATTTTTTTCTCATAATCTATACCAGTCAGCGTAATAAAATAAAGTAAAAACTGATAATCAATAAACAAGCTATAAGAAAAAGATTTTTTTCGTTTGCACAGACTTAAGGACTGCTAAGTTATGCAAGTTTAAAGTACAGACATACAAAGACGTTCAAAGAGAACAGACATACTTACATTTAAAAAACATGGGAAAGATCAGACGATGTAGGGGAAAGACCGAACTACCCTCTAAAATCACCCAAAGAACATAAGGTAAAATCACCAAAGTGGCTAAGAACATAAGCTTTATAAAAAGAAAATATCCGATCTTATACTTGCTACAACATACTTCTTGAATAATTTATTTTGTTTATAAACATAACAGGAACAGTACCTTTTACGTTTATTTAATTTTATTTTATTTTAATAATTTTCATAGTATGTAATAAAACAAAATGACGTCTCGCACTATGTTGCCAATATAAAAAAATAACCACAGATTCGGTAGATATTTAACATAGACGTTCTTTCTTACCCCATTCACGATCTTTACCTACTCCTATCCACCTTCGATCCACCTATCCGTTAAAGCCAATGAAAACGACGTTTCGTTTTAGCACTATTCCTCTTTTATAAGGAGTGTAAATCAGAATGTTACGTTGATAAATATTGAACTAATTTTGATCGTTCATCGCTATCGGACTAATATAAAACAAACTCATAGTTACTATCAGTTTTATACAAAAATATAATAAATTTTTGTTTCAACCCTTTTTAAATCTTTTTATTGATAAACTATCGATAAATAATCATTTTAACATTCTTTGATATCGTTGTATTTAACAGTCTACTAAATAATTAAATTAACATTAAATTATACTAACTATATACAATATAATACAATAAAAATATATACAAAATATAACATTCTTTATAAAAAAAAAACAACGGGTTGCACTCCGTTAGTGCCGGCAGAAGTGAAAACTTGAACATTAACGTTGTGCATTTTTGATATTTTGGAATGGTTAGGGAATAATGTCGCACGAATTGCTTTTATTATCAGTATTATTTTTCATCTAGTATTTTCAGTAGGTTTTCATCTAGTATTTTTATAAAGTACTCACTCATTTTCTTTCACTATTTCTTCGTCACTTTTTTCATTAATAATAGATGCATTTTGTTCAATGTCCATATCTTAAAATAAACGAATTTTACAAGTATCACAAGTCGAGCCATCATCAGCTGTCACCCCTCCGTCTTACGATTTTTCGATCATGCCACGTGTACTGACGCGAGTTTTAAATTTTTTACCCATCCCAAAAAAGTTCACAACGCCGCTAAAGAAACTTTTCACTTCAAAAATAAGTTTTCTAATAAAATACTTCATCTAAAAACCCGTGTGTGGCATGGTACTCAAGACACTTGCGGCATTGCCACGTTGAATCGTAAGGCTTAGCCTTTGGGCAAAATAACCTCCGGCTCTTAGGTCACCGCAGGCCAGTACAAGTTTGTGCGTCATTTCTGATATAAATTTTATGATTTTTTAATTTCTTTATTTTATTTTTTGCAACCTTTTTTTCTGTTCCACTGCTAGGCCCAGGTCTCCTCTCGAAAGTGAGAGAAAAGGCCATAGTCCACCACGCTGACCAAGTGCGGATTGGTGGACAATATAATACATAGGTACCTATAGGAAATTAAAGGTAGGCGCTTAAAATAGCTATTTTTCTGACACTAAATAATTTTCAGATAATATATCATACTCTTTGCTAACTTAACTGACAAAGAGTAACATGATATAGCATGTTACGGTGGAATAAAACGGTACAATTTTCTTTTTCTTGCGATCCCGTGTCGATTCGTCGAAATAATAAAAATGTATAACAATTGCTCAAAAATCAAAGAACTAGAAAACTCTTTTATTCATTAACAAATAAAATAAAAGTTAGAATCAGTGCGTAAAGCGAGAATAATGCTATTATAACCTATTTTAATTTGCAGAGGCAGTATTTTGAACCAAATTCAATAAATACAACAGACATTACATAAATTCTTTATATTTGAATGCCAACGCGAAGTAGAAAGGGTCAAAAAATACTTTCTTGGTTTGGTTGTAGTAAGGCTTTTATTAGTACGGAACTGGGGCAAGACTAAAAGTTTTACTTTTAATTTGTACAGGTAAAGTTGGAGCAATCTCTATTTCTTTGCCTTAAGCCAACCCCGAGCAGAGACCCGTTAATTGTGCTATTGTATCCAGGCTGCATTTATTGAAATAGCTCTCTTTGAAAGTATGTATTTAAGATGAGTAATTAGTTTGAAGCGCGCATGGCCCCTTCGGCGAGCATAGAACGCAAGCGATCTATGTAGCTAAGCCATACGGGCGCGGTCGGGTGTGAGATGGGTGACCGCTAGTGGCAAATATTTCATGCGCGTTTCCGTGCTTCGGAGGTCATGTTAAGCCGTCGGTCCCGGTTGTTAGATAACAGTCGTTAAACCTAGTCGGAGGCCTTATGGGCGGTATGAAAACATCCGACAGCGGGTTGGCCACTAACCCACATCTCCACCAACCCACATTGGAGCAGCGTGGTGGAGTACGCTCCAGGCCTCCCCAATAATGGGGAGAGACCCGTGCCCAGCAGTGGGACGCAAAAAGGGTTGCAGCCAATTAGGTCTTGCTAAATAATGGATGTCGCCGAAAATGACAATAGTCAAAATAAAATCATAGTAAGAATACCTACCCTGCTCTCCTCTCTTCTTTCCAAATTGCTGTGCCCAACAGGGTCCATGTATACTCAGGGAAACATAATATGTACCATCTATTCCCAATAACATGGATTGCAATAAATAAATGAATATGAATATGAATAGTAGTGATTAGAAATAAAGAAACTGGCTGGTTGGCAATTTATAACTTACGTAAAACCTCTTAACAATATTAATCTAGAGTTGATATCGAATAACTGGATGATCTTTTTTTTGCTGCTTCCAGATACGAGATAAATTCGAGTTTCATATCTACTCTTATTTGTCACAAAAAAAGTTCATTCAGTTATTACATATACATAACTCTAAGACAGTTTAATTTTGATTACCGTAAGATAAGTAAGCAGAGAAATACTAACACATATGTAATTATTATTTACTAGTTGTTATCGTCAGATAACAGTTGCTACAACTTGTCAATATCAAGCCTAATATGGGCTTTTAAAAACATTTTACATCCTTTAACATTTCTTAGGAAAGTGTTTTCTTACTCGTTAAGTTAACTTTATAAAGAAACTAGTGGTCCCGCCCAGCTCGGCTTGGGTGCAGACGTTGTCCAAAGAGGATTTGTTTTCTTATTATCTTAAAGAGATTTCATGTTACTGTCAAACAAAAATATAAAACAAATAGTGACATGGGGTTTTCGCGGGAAGTCGAAAAAGACATATTGTGCTCTTGTTTTATTTTCATTTGCACAGAGTTTGCGATGCCATAATTGAACAAAAAAACAATTTATATATATGGGAAAACTACTTGTAAATAAAATTATAATTAAAAAACATTTTCCAGTGGACCGAATTATGAATCTAAACCGTCCTCACACAAAAAAAAACATTAAAATCGGTCCAGCCGTTTATGAGGATTTCACTGTCAACACACGTACAGAAGAATTATATATATAAAGATAGATCCAATAAATGCTTTCAGTTATAAACTAATGTAATTAACGTTAACGTTTTTGAAACCAAGCTTTTTGTTAAGAAAATTAAATACTCTAAAACTGTCATAATACTGAGGGAGATATAAAGTAAAAATGTCTTGAAGTTTTTAGGGAAAAATGCAATAAAAGTCCCGTTTTATTTGTTCATATTAAAATATCAGCCGCGGTGTCGAGCCCGCTGGAGATAGCCCGCTTGGCGCAACTCCAAACAATATGGCGTGAATCAAACATACTTTAAAGTAGTTATTGCTTAATATTATTATTCGCAGTAAAATACTTACAGTTGTATTGTTATTAAACCTTTGCACTGTGTAGAAACAAGAAACAATACTTATTTTTCATAACTCCTTAGGTATTAATAACCAAAAACGCCGTAAAAGATATTCACAATTTAACAATTTACAGGATTCCGGAAGTATGATTCAAGGGGATCAACATTACCACATCTGTTTGTACTCTAAAATAATCTTTGGCACTCCGGATGCAAATGATTATTTTAACTCGCACAAAAGCTGTAAGTTATAAACTTAAGAACGAAATCGTTTTAAACGCCAGGTTAGCATAACTTACCCATCCGTCCTTAACGTCCTTGCCTTCTGCCCTATTTGATCTACCTGCTCATATTTAGTCACCCAACTTAACTTTGCCTTGAACCCTAACTTAGCCACCTGCCTTCCGAACTTAGCCATCCACCCTAACTTATCCATTTGACTTAACTGAGCCACCTTGCTTAGCTTTCCTAATATTAGCCGCCCTAATTTAGCCGCTAACTTCTAACTAATATAAAATCAATGCCATATGTTACGTAGGACAGATATTTAGGTCGGTTAAAATTTTACTCTCTATATATGTATATGTAGAGTATTCAATTATCTATCGTTATTTCCTCTCTTTTTATGTATATTCCTTTTGAGAGAAAATTAATGTAAGGTTTCGATGTGTCCATGTAAATGACCGTATTTGTATTCAGATATGCTCGCTCCTGGTTACCCGATAATATTTGGAGCATATTTCCGTATCATTTGTTTGTCCATGTCCATAGAAATAGTTGGAAGAAATTTCGTGACACAACAAACTGGTTTTCTTGTCCACTCTGGAGAATGTTTTAGACCCTTCATGTTTAAACCTTTTCGAATATCAAGATCAGATCAATTATAGGTGCTTTAACTTTATGACACAAGTTTAGTACAAAAACACTTAAACACAAAGACCCCAAAATATCCTTTATTCAGATTTACACTAAGCCTAGTTAGTCACAAGACTTTTTTGCTGAATGTTGAAACAAGTTTTTCCGCTTTTCCTAAAACTAGAAAATGATTTAGACGCATTGCCGTTTGTGTTACTATCTCTCACTGATCATAGGCTTCTAAACGATTAAGAAAAAAATTTTATGTGCCATATGCATCGAGTGATATTGCGATGGATGATGTATGTAGGTAATAAAAATGCCGATAGGACGCAAAACGAATTCCCCTCCGAGCCGAAATAAGATTTGTTCGTAAGTGCAGAGGTGGCGATATCTTCGGGTCTTCACGTCCCAGTTTATATTCACAACATTCGCCACAATCTGAAGGAAAACATACTTATAGTTAAATAAGGATTCACGATAGATTTCGAATTAAGTTAATTTTAACTATGTTTTGTGGAAGACAAACTATATACCTCTACCGTGCCCAACTGCCCACTTCTAAATGATTTTTTTTTAGTTTTAATTTGTATGCCGGCCACACATAAGGTAACTATCTGTCTTAGCAGCAAAATACTTACGTGAAAAGAACAATACATTAAAGGAACTAAGTTTAACATTCCAAATTATTTTGGTTTAATATTCATACTTTTACAATGTGTTACTCTTGAAGCCTATATAGGTATTATGTATGTTCTGTTATAAGTGATACTTAAACGTATCTAAATATTGTATTTATCTCGTTAATCATTAAGTGCGCCAGCTAAGAGCTACAGTATATTACCTATATTGTCCAACAACAAAAGGAGTTTGTTAGTGGGTCCGATGATCAAGAAAGACCCGTCTAGAAGTCCGTCCGTCCGTAGAAGTATAAAGAAGATAACAGAGTCCTCTACCAATAAGGATTCCTGTCATATCAATTAGATTTTTTCCAGTTCCTGTTTCCATATTGCCAGTGTGGAGTAAAAACTTTGAATCCAGTTTTGGACCCTTTTGTTGAAGCTGGGCGACCTAATAAATAATCAAAATCAGTGGGTAAATCAGTCAAGTCCGCCAGACATCCGAGAAAGCGATAGCTTCTTTACTTGAACATGGCCTTGTCAAGCCATGTTATCGCACTGTTATTTTATACCACAGTACCACATCACAAAAAGTTTCTTGACAATCCTGTCAACTCATTAATAAAAAATAAAAAGCCTCTACCGAACAAAATGCTATCAACTTTTTTTATTTAATTTATGTACACCCTTTTTTCTGTACACAATTTTTTTATTTAATTTATGTACGTCACAAGAAAAAAAAATTCAAATAATGTTTGTACAAGGGCACTACTTAATCCACACTGAAATAATAATATGTTCCAGCAGGCCCGACGTACCTGACTCCAAAATCATCTATTCTATTATCTAATGCTTTCAATATTATCATATTGTATATTCGCGATGTTGCTGTAACGAGAAAATGTCGTCAAGATTTCCTTATTACAGTCCTAGAAAAATAACCACAAAATTACTTTGTCAAGAAACCTGTCTAGTCGTATTTGCATTTTACGTGCAAACAAAGTGTAAAGATGGCTCTGTTGGGATCCTCCGACAGCTCGTCGATTCGAAAATTTATACTAGATGTAGAAACTGTGTTTTACTACTGGTACATTTTGTATAGCGTTGAAATATTCCTTATGTAATCTTCTTTACTTTAGTCTCTAACTCTTTTAATGTCTCACTTTTGGGAAAGGGTATCCTAAGAATCAGTATTGTTAACATAATGATTGTTAATCATACATTTATTTCTATGTTTTGTGTAACTACTACGTCCTTGTCAACGTGGTTACGGAGTTTTCTGACAGTTTTTCGTCATTGTATAGAATAGGATGCGCGCCGCTGATGTGGTATGCAAGGAATTTATATTTCTTACGCAATAAAGCAAAATACTCGATGGCTAACCAACCGCTAATGGCAACTAAATTTATATACATTAGAGTAATATAGCGTGGCGAATAATGCTTCGAATCACTTCAATCGTGAGTAAAGAACCGGGGCTAAGTATAAGTGAAGTGTCTTATTTTATATAAGTAATATTTGCGTAATAAAACCACCATTAATTCACATAACTAGTTTATTACTGACTTGTTGGCTGTCAGTTGCCATAGCAACAAGCTGAGCACAATGCGCATATGTATCACTCCTCCGGACTTAATTTGAGACACCTGAAGAAAAGGTAAAGCGATATAAAAACAAACAATACACTAAACATGCTAATAACAATAATTATCTTAGTTATAAATATGAATTATCAAAAGAATTTTTTATAGTCCACTAGTTTCCTCGGTCGCATCTTGCGTACTCTAGTGGGCGTCTCGACTAGCGTCGGTGGAGCGGCGGCAGTGCCTTCACTCTGAGTATGTTGATTCTCGGCACTCGGAGTTTCTACCACTTTAGCACTTCTCTCTCCACTAACCTCAGCCTCACCGCTCTCCCTACTGTCATTAACAATTGTACTCTCCTCTGGTACAGATGGAACAATGGGTTGCGTCTCGCACATATCCGCATCCCTTGCTAGTACAGATGGAACAATGGGTTGCGTCTCGCACATATCCGCATCCCTTGCTATATCGACTGCTATTGGTGGCGTTAAGGTCTCATTTGAAGAACTTTCGATAGTGGTATCACTCGTCGCCTGAGAATAATCAACATTGCCCTTGTATTTAATTATTTGGTCCACATGTCTTATACCTAAACTATTGTTTTCTAAGAACAATATTTTATACATTTTATTACCTACTTTTTCCTTAATTACACCTAGCTGCCACGATTCTTTTCGTGCGTTGTACCAGCGGGCCCAAACTTTGTCTCCGATCTCAAAAAACCTCGTCCTAGGTACATACGGTACATCTACTGTAGTTTTAGCTGAAGGTAAAACTAAGTCAAGTCGTGATCTAAGATTTCTCCCAAACATTAATTTAGCTGGTGAAACCCCGGTGGTACAATGCGCGGTAGTTCTATAGTTGAATAAATAACCCAACAATCTTTCATTAATTTCATACAATGGAATATTATTATCTTTCAATATACATCGGAGCATTTTCTTACAATTCCTCACCGAGTTTTCGGCTTGGCCGTTGCTAGGTGGGTGATAAATAGGTGAAGTCATGTACTTAATGCCATTAGAGGAACAAAAGCTTTTAAATTCAAGTGAATTGATTTTCACATCGTTGTCAGAAACCAGGGTATTCGGTATACCAAAAATAGAAAAAATATTTTTCAGTTTCGTGATCAGGGCTCTAGACGATGTGCCATTATTCATGTGAAGACATTCTAACCACTTGGTAAAGGAATCCACCACTACGAGGTACACCCTTTCCCCCACAGTCATGTAATCGATGTGCACGCGCTGCCAGGGAGCGCTCGCGGCGGGCCAGGGCGAGGGCGGCGCGCGGGGCGGCGCGGCGCGCACGCTGGCGCACGTCTCGCACGACCCCACCCAGCGCTCGATGTCGCCGTCGATGCCCGGCCACCACATCCTACTGCGCGCGTTACTCTTACATTTAATGACACCTAAGTGACTATCGTGCAACTCGCGTAGCATATTTTTCCTTAGCGCCGTTGGAATTACAACTCGGTGCCCCCTAAAAATGCAACCGTTTTCAAATTGTAAGTCCGAATTGCATTGAAAATATGGTAAGATTGATTTACATCCTATTTTGCGAGGCCAACCTATTTTAATGTATTTGGCCACTATCGACAACACAGCATCGCGTTCCGTCATCTGCGCGATATCGCGACTTGTAGTCGCCGGGGACGCCTCATTCATAAATTTAAGTGTATAATACGTATCTATGCCACCGTCAGTATATTCTGATTCGGTCGAACAATCTAGCGGCGTGCGGGACAGGTAGTCAGCCACCTCATTGTTACTGCTGGAGACATATTTTACTACATAGTTGTACGCAGGCAAAATTATTGCATACCTCTGTAGCCTCAGAGCCGTGGTTACCGGAATACCTGTCTTGCTGTCAAAAATAGAAACTAGCGGCCTGTGGTCTGTTTTTAGTACAAAAGGGTCTTTCCGACCATATAGGTACTGATGAAACCGTTTGACACCAAATATAATAGCCGTAGCTTCTTTATGAATTTGACTATAATTACGTTCGCTTTTATTGAGCGACCGTGAGGCGTAAGCGAGAGGACGTTCTGTGCCGTCCCCGGTGCGCACCGACAGCACTGCTCCGAGCCCAGCGGGCCCCGCGTCCACGGCCAGCACCAGCTGCGCGCTCGGCTCGTAGTGAGCTAGCACGCGCTCGGAGGTCAGCTCGCGCTGCACGGCTGCCACGCTGCGCCGCTGGCGCGGTCCCCACTCCCACTGAGCGTCGGAACGCAGTAGATCATGCAAAGGGCTCAGTAGGGAAGATGCGTTGGGAATAAAATTCCTATAGTAATTTACCATCCCTAAAAACCTCTTCACGTCGGTTACGTTATTAGGCTCCGGCGCTTTAATTATTGCTTTCACTTTCTCTGGACATGTTCTAAGACCATTTTTGTCAATAACGTAACCCAAATATTTTACGCTCTCCTTAAAAAAAACACACTTATCATTTTGAAGACGTAACCCAGCATCGCACAATCTTCTTAACACTTCGTACAATCTTTTAATATGTGACTCCTTATCGGGACCGGTTACGCAAATATCGTCGAGCCAGACGCTCACACCATCTATGCCCGCCAAAAGTGTCTCCATAGCCCTTTGGAATATAGCAGGACCATTCGCTAAACCATAAACAAGTCTTGTATATTTGTACATACCTTTGTGAGTATTTATGGTTGTCAGTAGCTGCGACGGCTCATCTAAGACGAATTGATTGTATGCATTTTTCAAATCAATTTTGCTGTAACACTCGCCCCCTCCGATTTTAGCAAAAACTTCCTCGATGCGAGGCAATGGATATTTTTCGATTAGCAGATCTTTATTTAAAGTGACAGAGTAATCACCCGCTATTTTAACCGTGCCGTTTTCTTTCAGAACGGGTACAATAGGAGTTGCATAATTCGAATGACTGACAGGTATCAAAATACCTAATCCTACCAAACGATTCAGTTCTTGTTCGATTTTCTCTCTGAGGGCAAAGGGTACAGTTCGTGGTTTAAAAAATTTTGGAATGGAATTTTCTTTCAATAGTAGGCTAACCTTAAACTTATTAAATGCTCCTAATTCATCTCGCCACAGATCAGGAAACTTTTGATACAAATCATGTACTTCTATGGTATAATTACTTGATATGGACATTAAATTTGTGGTAATAATTAATTTAAAAGCGGACATAAAATCTCTACCTAACAAGGGTGGTCCTCCATTTTTGATTACAAATAATTTAATATTACTTTTCATATCATTATATTCAGCTTCAATTCGGAAATAACCCAGTGGGGAAATTTTGTGTCCGTCGTACATACACATTTTAATATCGCTTTTATTCAACGGATACTTAGAAAACTTATCTAAATACAATTTCTCCGAAATCACACTACTGCCTGAACCGGTATCTAACTCCATAGTAATATTTTGACCGTCTAAAATCAAATCTATTTTGATGGGTTTGTCACCCACGTACCTCAGATTGAAGTTATAACATTCCAAGCAGTCCTTTACTTCGTGACTTTTATCTTCATGTCCGTGATCGGTTTGCATATTGTTTACAAAATACTTCTTTTTATTACCACACATTTTCTTTAAATGGCCCCTTTCACCACATCTTTGACACTTGTAACTTTTGTAGCGGCACTTATCACCAACATGATTCTTTAAGCCGCACACCGAGCACCGCCCTGCGTCACAGCGCGACGGACCGGAGACGCTGTCGTCGCCCGAGGCGTTACCTCGCCCCGGATGAAACTTCACCCGATATACAGGCTCCTCTTTGAAAAATCCGGCGGCACTTTTTTCCATCACCACCTTTGCCTGTCTAGCTCCTGCCGCCTGTTCCGCTATTTCTAACGCTTTCGTTAGTGTGAGTGTCGACGGGTTCTGCTCAAACAATTTGTCACGCTCTGGGCCGGAGCCGAGACCAAGGACAAAACGATCTGTTAAAATCGTTTCCAGGGCGTTGCCGAAGTCGCAATAGCTCGCAAGACCTCGTAATCGCGCAGCCCAGTCTCCTAATGATTCGTCTGGACTCCTATTTGCTCCAAAAAACTTTGCCTTGTCTACAAACGAGCATTTTTTTGGTTTGAAATGGTCATCGAGTAATTTAACTAGCTCTGTGTAGGTGAGTGAGTCCAATGTTTTCGGATACGCTAAGTTCCGTACTAACCGATAGGTCTCATCTGTGATATGGGTTAGTAATATACCACACTTTTTTTCATCTTCCTTTACGTCGTTTATCTTTAGGAACTGCGTCAACTTTCCGCTAAATATCATCCACTCATTGCTTTTGTGGTCGAAATTTAATAAATTACCTACAAATGACATCTTTTCACTCGTGGATAGGAGTCTCCTCGTCGCCAATGAAGTGTCTTATTTTATATAAGTAATATTTGCGTAATAAAACCACCATTAATTCACATAACTAGTTTATTACTGACTTGTTGGCTGTCAGTTGCCATAGCAACAAGCTGAGCACAATGCGCATATGTATCAATAAGAATTATATTATTTCAATGTAAAATAATGTCCCAAAACATTTGCATAGCTTGACACAATTTAAGCCATCAAAAGAATATTCCGAGAAAATTTAAATATCTCTACCATTATGTTGCTCATAATGTTGTATTTTGGTTTCTCTTTACAAAATGCTCGCCCATTTGCAGCCTGCGATCGTCAATTTATTTAAGAGGCTAAGAGCTGTTATTACGATGGGGACAATCAAATGGTGGTTGTTGTTGAAATTTCAATGAAACTTCCAATGCAAAATATATACCAAAAGCAAAGCACATTTGTGAGAAAAGGGGTAATTTTACTATAAATAAATTATTGCAGATGTAAAGGAAATAATTCATAAAAAACGTATGAAACGGCTCCAATGATTTTCATGAAATTTAGCTCCCAAGGTGTTTCGGGGGTGACAAATCGAGCCAGCTAGGTTTCAGTTCTAGAAATTGTCGTTTTATACTTTCAGCGATGTTCAACTTAAGTATAAACTGAAAAATATGACTCTTCCTGACATCTATTGGGGGAGAGTATTAATAATATTGTGGCGTAGAACGCCGTTTAACGTCATACGCAGTTCAAACAAATGACAATGTCTATGAAAGAGCTTTATAAGAACTTCGTCAATTGAAATAAAGGTTCCTTAGCCGAATGGTTACGTAGGCTGACTGCGGTGGACCTGGGTTCAAACCTCATCCAAGCATTAGTTTTTTTATTTTTTGTGATAATTTTTTTAATTGGAAGCTATTACAATGAAATTAAACCAAGAAAATCAACTATTTTTATCCGAGCAACGCTCGATCGTCCGTGTACTTTATAGAAAAAAACGAAAAAAGTTCAAGCCCTTTTTCTATAATATGTACACTTTCACCACCTTCAAGTAAAGTGACAAGTACGCTAATTGTCGGTTAAAGTCACCCGAAACTTCAATTTCAATTTCAAGATGTTCGAGTAGCACTGATCATGATAAACTGACCGTCCTTAACTTTACTTGGGACGTAACTTATCAACACTTTACTTGGAGATGGTGAACGAGGCCCTTAGACTCTCAAAAATAAATATTTTACTCCTGGTGTAACTTTATAATATTTTCTTTGCTGCTACACTTTTTGCGTCCCACTGCTGGGCACGGGTCTCTCTCCATTATTGGGGAGGCCTGGAGCTTATTCCTCCACGTTGCTCCTATGCGGGTTGGTGGAGATGCGGGTCGGATGTTTGCGCGCTTCAGTATTTTCTTAGAATATTATTACTCTAACTGTAACGTGAATAAAATTTATCACTGTCCTATCGTTACCAAAAATACTTCATAGGTCTTCTATACAAATAAATAATTGGATAAGTATTAAATATTAATATTTAAAAAATTGGAGTGTCTGTTTGTAATATTAAACTAACCGCTTTTTACTACATGCATATGAGTGTATACACGGTACCGTGTAACAAAATATTTTTTTTTACAATTATTTTCTATCTGTCTGTCTGTCATGTCTGTCTGTCTGTTTGTTCCGGCTAATCTCTGAAACAGCTGGACCGGTTTTGACGGGACTTTCACTGGCTACGTAGCTGATGTAATAAGGCGCAACTTAGGCTACTTTTATTTTCCATAAGTTCTAAATCTAAAGTCCACGTGGACGAAGTCGCGGGCGGCCGCTAGTTAGAAATAAAAATTTCAAGGAGATGTTTAATGCTATTCTGACTTTAACTGACACCGCAGTTCATGGCCGATAAAACATCTAATTGTTTACAGGAGTTCTCTACGATAAGTATCGTGGAGACAGCCTCGCTTGAATCTTTTACAGCCGTAACAGAGTGATAATAATGGAAAATTTCGGCCAGCGACCACCGAGATTTATTTCTACTTTTTTATTTTAATAAAATAGCAGGCGAGCTTGCAGGCCACGTGGTGTTAAGTGGTCACTGCAGCTCATAAACTCACACACACAACTTCAAGCAAGCCAGTCTTGCCTTTTTTTGGTATTGGGTACCTTCAAAAGGTACCCGGCACCTTGGGAGATTATACCGGGTTATGTGGGATTTGACCGCACTAAAACCCCCTCGGTGCTTGGGAAGGACTCCGGGATCTCCAGTGGAACGCACCGGTGACATCCACGCGCGGCGCCCAGAATGGACCCATCTTCTGGAGAGCAGATATGCTCTCCTACACCTTCCGATGCTTACGGCCGCACGCACACACCACGTCCTTCCCGAGTCTGCTGGCTGGGCGGATCAAGCTCCCACTCAAACCAACCACAACCCCAGAAGCCCCCTTTTAGTCGCCTCTTATGATCAGGCAGGGTATACCGTAGCTATTCTTAATCCCGAAGCTACAGGGACTAAGCCAGTCTTGCCTGTGGTCAGCAGTTTTGCTGTAACTCCGAAGGCTGATAGTCGCCTAAAGTGTCTACGAATGCATCTTTCCACCGAAAAACAATAGAATTTCTTCACGGCAGTAATTGGTGCAACGCAACGGAAAGTTCTACCATCTATAGAAACTCAATTGCCAGCTTCATAATAAAAAGTATCTAAACAGCAGCAGCGCATGGTCCGACGGTTAGCGTAGAACGCAAACGATCTATACAACTAGGCCAAACGGGCGCGGTTGGGTGTGAGGTGGGTGACCGCTAGTGGCAAAAAATTTCATGCGCATTTCCGTGCTTCGGAGGGCACGTTATGCCGACAGTCCCGGTTGCTGTCGATAAATAACAGTCGTTAAACCTTGTCGGAGGCCTTATGGGCGGTTTGAAAACATCCGACAGCGGGTTGGCCACTAACCCGCATCTCCACCAACCCGCATTGGAGCAGCATGGTGGTGTAAGCTCCAAGCCTCCCCAATAATGGGGAGAGATCCGTGCCCAGCAGTGGGACGCAAAAAGGGTTGCAGCCAAACAGCTTGTTAAATAATATTTCGTTGACAAGGCCGTGTAATATCCCCTAATGTAGGCGGATAAAAAATCTCGCAACTGTTTACGATTTTCCTTTAGTGGACTTAATGTTATGCTAAGTACTTTTATGATCTGCCGCTTCTGACTCGTTACCATAATGATATCAATTTCGGCTATTTTGGCTTTAAATATGTGAAGATTTTACTTTTGTTTTAAGTTTGTGATTTTCTTGAATAAAAAAATCACATAGTTGCATAAATATGATTCAATTGATTGACTATTTAATTATTACCCATGACCGAAATGTTAATAGTAGATGTATTTATTATATTAGAAATTGCCAGTAACAAATAAAAAGCAAATAACAGCTTAAAAAAGAAAATTTCGTTGGCAAATTGGTATGTAATGTGTGGTTAAATGGAGAAAATTTTATGCTAAGTTATTTTATGATCTACCACTAGTGACTCTTTACCACATTAACAAACGTTTGGTTCGGAAATTTTATTGAGACTTTAAATATGTAAAGATTTTACTTCTTTTTTTTCAAATGTATATACAATATAAAAGAAAGTCGTGCAAGTTACACCATTTATAAATCCAGAATGGCTGGACTAATCTTTACGATTATTGTGTTTTTGGATTTGTCTTCAACGGAAATAGATAAGTATTAAAATATGATAAAAGTAAGTAAGTTAGTTAGTTAGTTAGTAAGTTAGTTAGTAAGTAATTAAGTAATTTCATTCACTTTGTAAGTTAGCTAGTTAGTTAGTTAGTCAGTAAATTAGTCAGATAGTTAGTTAGTCAGCTAGGTAATTAGTTTTTAAGTAAGTAAATAAGTTGATTTACTTTGTAAGTAAGTTAGAAAGTTAGTGAGTTTGTTAGAAAGTAAGTTTATAAGAGAAGTTTATTTATTTATTTATATCACATAAAGTTCCTCTGGCATGACCAGAGTCCTTAATTAATATAACATAATAATCTATAACTTATTTTATAAAAACAATAAATCCCAAATAATATTAATATTACACGAAAATCCATAATAGTTAATTCATTTCATCATATAACAATAATTGATTTTCAAAAATAATTTGCAGGCATTACATTAATTACATTCACATTTTAACATGTCTCAAAAATTCCAAATATCCATAAGGTGTAAAAGGTCACCCTCAACCAGTGCCATAACTTATTACTGCTGCTGATTTTCAGGGAGGTCAGTACTTTCTTTGTTATTAAATATAACTAATGTATAACTATTATCTGTACATAACAAATGATTGAATGCGAGAAAAACACTGAAGAATTACTACAAAGTATAAAAGGAAACTATTTAAACTAAAGAAAATTACTAAAAATATCATTGTTATCGAATGAGACAAAATTACATTATAAAAAAGGGCAAATAAATACGAAATGTGTAACCGAGTCATCCTGCTGGTTTATTAAGTATTTCTTATACTATAATTTGAAACTTGCTATTGTTTTCAGGGTGCGTAAAGGCGGCGGCAGATTGTTCCAGCATTTGGTTGCACAGTATTTAAAGCTGCCACGAAAAGTTGCTAAACAGTACGCTGGTAACACTAACTTATAAGGCCCCTAGTACTATGTGTATCAGGGATCTGGAAATCCTAAGTTCTAAAAGCATTGTACATCTATGACAAAAACTTACATTCAATATTCCACATAACTACAGTCTTGTGAAACGTATTCATGATCTCAACGTCCTCTACTGCAGGGTAGTTTTCTGCCTATCTGAAGAACGATTTGAAAACAACACTACACATATTCTCACAGTGGCGGCAATTTCGCAGTGCAAGTAATTTGGACGGCAGAAATCTCGAAACTCAGTTGTTTGCGGCGAAAAGCGGAAATCGTAAATTGCTTTATCGCGAGAAACGAAAGAGCTATTTCGTTACTTTGTCCGCCGTCGCTAACTTTCTACCTTTGTTTGTAGCGTGTCGCGTATTTTCTCGTTAACCTACGTCCCACCCAGTGTAGTAAAATTTATGGAAAGAAAAATACTTTTGAGCACGTAACACGTACGAGATATTTGCTAAATCGACACTGTTGTGTGTTTTCCGTATAAGAACATACATATATACGTATTAGAACATACATATACTATGTTACAAGAAATGATACTTTATCTTGACACTTACGAATATTTTGTATTCTCCAAAATTCCTTGTCAGGTTTGTATAATATGAGCACACTATTATGAGTACCTATCGCTAAAACATGTATCAGGAAATATAAATATACAAGTAAGACAAAAATCATTGAAATAAGCACATTAGGTACATTAGAAACAGTCCTTGTAGCTTCGCGATTAAGAAATCTACAGTATCCCCTGCCTGATCGTAAGAGGCGACTAAAAGGGGGTTGCGGGCTGTGAGCGTGGGTGCTCGATCCGTCCAGCCAGCAGCACCGGGAAGGACGGCGATGTGTGCGTGGCTGCATGCCGCCGTAAGCATCGGAAGGTGCAGGGGAGCACATCTGCTCTCCCAAAGATGGGTCCGTTCCAGGACGCCGCGCGTGGAGGACACCAGTGCGTTCCACTGGAGATCCCGGAGTCCTCCCCAACCGAGGGGGTGTTTAGTGCGGTCAAATCCCACATAACCCGGGTATCCTCTCCCAAGGTGCCGGGTACCTTTTGAAAGTTTTCCCCCGATACAATGAAAATGTACATTAAAAACATCTTTCTAGTAAATGAAAGGACATTTTGTGTGGCAGTACACAAAATGCCTTCGGAGTAACAGCGCAACTGCAGAGATGTCCATGGGCTGCTGCGACCGCTTAACACCAAGTGGCCTACTTGCTCGTTTGCTGCTCCCTTCAAGTAAAAATAAGTTTAATGTATAAAATCAAACAATTAGCCTTGCCACGTAATGTTAAGGGGCGGACCCATTGACTTTCATTGCTACGCCTACATAGACGCTGCTTGCGACGAACCATTCAATTTGGGTTATCCTTTTTATAAACATATTTTTAAAAAAGCATTACGTTACTGTAGAGTGTACACGAAATAGGGACAAAGAATTGCGGTAATCTTTAATTATTTCCTGATAATTATATTGATGGAGTTGTCACGCTGAAAGCAATTAAGGGGGCCGCTGCACGTACACGACGAAATACGGCCGACATTTTCTGTAATTAATTCGGCTCTCAAATAAAAAGCTACAATAATTGTAGCTTTTTATTCGAGAGCCCAATTAAATTATTGTAACTCTGTCAATTAGGTTTTCAAATAACGACAGCTGTAACGATCGTATCACCACTCTGTCAGAAACGTATCTAACATTTAACGAAAAAAATATACACCATTATACGTTCTGAATGCGGATTATTGCAAAGTAGTTTTTACATAACTTTATAACTATGGAGTTCCGCAAATTAACGCCTGATTTTATGAAATCAGGTAACATCACTGACATAATAACATAATATTAATAAGTATAATTTACAGCACAGAAAATCCCATACTGATTCAACATTTACTGGAAACATACTTACCTATTGAACATTGTGCCAATAGTTGTCATTTTTTTAAATAAAATATATCTTTGGACAATTCACACAACACCGCCTGATTCCAAACTAAACAGAAGCAGAGCTTGTACTATGGTAATCAGAAAGCTGATATACATACTTATTTAACTCTAAATACATACTTAAATAGATAAATTAACACCCAGACACAGAAAAAAGTCGTGTTCATCACACAAATATTTGTCCTGGGTGGGAATCGCACCCACGACCTCACGCTTCGCAGTCGGCTCATCACCCACTACGCCAGGGAGGCTGTCGCCTGTCATATTACGCCTTGAGATTCTCTTTATAAGAATTCCCAGTGTTTAATGACACTTAAAACAACACTATTCTAAATATGATATGTTTATATCTTCATAGCTAAAAGGCGCTTAAAGAAATGGAAAACCGCTTTTACACCAAAAATTTAAACCATTGTCTTGGAACCCGACAATTTCGTAGTTCGTGAATAGGATTTTGTAATTTCCGGCCAATTCAGTCTGTCGTCGGTTTTCACCACTTATATTTAGAGTACGTTCTTGAGCGGAGGAAGCTCATTTCAATAAAATCTGATAAGTTCTCATCAAACGGAATCACAGTAAGACATTTAAGTATACAAAATGAATATCTTGTTTTCATTATAAACATTAATTAATTAATTTAAGGACGGCGTTAAATAAATAATCTTCCAATAATTAGAAATATGGGTAATCTTTTCTCCATCCAAGCGCTCTCTTCTGTTTTTTCTCTGTTTATTTACACTAGAGAAATTATTAAAACAGATAGTTATTATATACTTGTATTCCCATTTTTTTTCTATTTTGATAAGCCATTTTTGTAGCCTCCAAAAAGACGTTCAAAATAGGTACTTAAGACTCCTGATTTCAAAGGATTGTTAGACAAATGAGACTGCGGTATTTTAAAACTTATAAGTATCGTTTTGGAGGTGGGCACAGTCTAGACCTCGATTTTATAAAGATATGCCACATATACTCTAGTTTTATAGCACCAACATTTTTTTAAGACGGTTTTCAAAAATCTTAGCTGACCTTGCCTCTTAATGTACTTACACTTTATTTCTTTTTTCATATTGAATTATTAAATTACTTGCACGAGGCTTTCAATAAAAGAAATAAATTCAAAGTCCCATAAAACACGTATAAAAGCTCAGGGACAAACATAGCTGTTATAGCGAACAGAAAGCTAGTATAAAAGTGCAAAGAAATATACGTAGATAGAGTCAATTTATTTTATACGGGATTACATTCTGCGAAAATACCCAGTTTCCGAATTGAAAAAGCTGAAATTGGAATATCGAATCGTATATTTCAGGCGTGGATTGGAATTCATAGAATCGTAAAACGCTATTCTTAAACGAGTGAAAAGTCTCGGTAATCCCTTACTGCCGTTTTATTTTTATATTAATAGGGATTTTATTTTTATACTAACCTTCCGCTAGCATTTCGCCCGCGTGGAGCCGTTTTGTAGTTTCCTGTATGATAAAAACCATCCTATGTTCTTTCCCAAGGTCCACTCTATTTGTGTTCCAAATTTCATTAAAATTGGTTCAGTAGTTTAAGCGGGAAAGCGTAGCAGACAGAGTTACTTTCGAATTTATAATATTAGTATGGATTAACTTTTTAGTGTTAATACGCAAAGAAGAATTAATTTTTTATTTAGGATTGGGTTACTTTAAATGTGTAAGTTATTTAGACGTGAATTATTTAGTCGTCTTCAGATTTTGTGTAATCTGTTGATTATACATTATTATGTATATTTTTGAGGTTATGCAACTTCATATCGATAAGAAATAATTTTAGGTAGGTTAGACATATGCGTTTCAAAACTGCTTACTTTGCATCGTTGATGTGATCAACAATGTTTATAATAAACTAGTGAACCCGGCAGATGTTTTCCTGCATTGATGTATCAGACATAATGTAGCTTAAAGTACATCGAATCTATGGAAAGAAGTAATTAATGGGTCTTTATCATCCTAAGATTTTTTTTATATTACTGTCAAATAAAAATTTCAAGATTAAGTTATGACACCGCAACTTTGACTTTCGCAAAATGGTGAAGACCAAGATGCGATTCGAAAACAGAAAAAAATGACTGCACGAACAACAAATGATTGACGGACCGTTTATAAAGAAAAATAGTTTTTTTTAATATTAGTAAAATTAAGATTTTATCATAAACCATACTAAAATATAAATTCGAAAGTAACTCTGCCTGTCTGCTATGCTTTCCCGCCTGAACCGATTTTAATGAAATTTGGAACACAGATAGAGTGAACCTTGCGAAAGGTCATAGGATGGTTTTTATCCTACGGGAACCAAAACGGGTCCTCGCGGGCGAAGCCGCTGACGGAAGACTAGTAATATTATACTTATTACCCAATTCCTGTCGAAGACAAATCCAAAAACACAAAAATCATAAAAATTGGTCAAGCCGTTCTTGAGTTATAAATGGTGTAACTAACACGACTTTTATATTATATATTATAATTAAATTTATACATATAGATAAATATTTTAATATAATTTTATGTACGTATACGATATAAAAGAAAATTGATTAAAATTAATTAAATTAAAAATAGCTATGAACACTTTTCGATAGGTAAATTATCATAGGCATATATGTTTATAAATTATAAAAATATATCTCATCGAGTTATCAGATCCGTGAAGGTCGATCTTCCACGTCTCCTCTACTATCTTACGAATTTTCCATCAGGCCACGTGTCCTGACGCGAGTTTAACATTTTTTACCCATCCCAAAAAAAGTGCAGAACGCCGCTAAAGAAGTTTTCACTTCAAAAACTATTCAATAAAACAGATTTTTTAATACTTTTTGCCTAATATTCATTGTTTATAAATTCAACCTCCATGTGTGTAATAAGTATTATAGCAGAAAACCTCAATACTTTGGTTTTTCACGTTATATGCTTTGAAGACGCGTAAAACTCATTTACAAAGCAAATATTGCAAAGCTGCTGAATGCGCTAGTGATCGCATTTTTGTTTGTCCACTTGTTCGCTTTGATAGGCGCATGCCGGCTGCAGTCCCGTGACGTCATCGCTTCAGATGTGTTTAAACATACGCAAACTAACAAAAGGGTACTATATGACACTTATGTAGTCGTAACACAGTTCGGAATTGCGTGCGCTAACGGTAAATGTGGTTTAGTTGCATCGTATGAGATTACAGTTGGCTTGTTTAATCAGGCGTCGAGCGACAACAAAACAACGCGACGTGAAAAACTGCTTTGTTACTCGTATCTACATTAAAATGGAAACGTGGGTTGATTTAGTTTCACTAGGGCTTGCAACAACTGTGTATATCTTAGTTGTTTTGTTTTTTTCAACCTTTTTGCGGATGTGAGAGGGATGTGGGCCGTTGTTCACCACGCTGGTTTTTGTTTACTTTATTTTTCTTTTTATTTGAATGGAGTAGCAGACGAGCATGCAGGCCACGTGGTGTTAAGTGGTCGCTGCAGCCCATGGACATCTACATACAGCCTCAAGCAAGCCCAGGTAAGGTAAGTAAGTAAAGGTAATTTGTTGACTTTATTTTTCTTTTTATTTGAATGGAGTAGCAGACGAGCATGCAGGCCACGTGGTGTTAAGTGGTCGCTGCAGCCCATGGACATCTACATACAGCCTCAAGCAAGCCCAGGTAAGTCTTGACTGAGGTCGTATGCAGTTGCGCTGCTACTCCGGAGGCTGGTGGTCGCCTCATGTAAGTGTGGCCGGCAACTGCACCTTTCCACCGAAACACAACAGAATTGGTTCACTACATCTACGGCGGCCTAGGTAGTGCGCATCACTCGCGTCGCGATCTACTTTGATAATATATTCTTCTAAGTTATATACAGTCCACTCTATTATAGTCCCCTAACACCTAAGGACACAACAACTACTGTGTTTAAGTTATTGTATTTTGATTCTTAAGTTCTAAGTTATGAAAAAGGCATATATCATAAAAAAGTAGATCTCGTTCGGAAATTTTCTAGACATTTATTGAAAAATAAAATTGGAATCAATTCACATATTTTTATTTATTCTACAACCAACATTACTATATTAATTATTATTAAACGACAATTTTATCGTTGGTTTATCTTTAGTATGTCTACTATTGTCTACGAATTCCAATAAAACGTGCCACAAATAAACGCTACGCTAACCGTAGTGTATTGGAAGCAGCTGTCCGCGTAGTCTTGTAGCCGACTACATAAATTTGTTTTCAGGCCTATGATTTGACAGAAATTATTCAGATTTGCCAAAAATAGTCATAACTGTTTCATTACTATTTCATGAGGCAATGCGGGAAACATAAATTCAGATGTTGCGCCTATTAAACTACTCGTTATACTAATGCTAACCATCAATTTCAGTAATATATACAAACCTTGACTAAAACTAAATATTCTTTAAAGTCAATGCCATGAAGGACACTAAGCCACGAATTAAGAATAATGATGAAATATATCTTTATATATATAATTCTTCTGTACGTGTGTTGACAGTGAACTCCTCCTAAACGGCTGGATTGTAATGAATTTTTTGTGTGTGTTCAAGTGGATTTGAGGATGGTTTGAATTCACAATTCGGTCCACTGGAAAATGTTTTTTTAACAATTTTTTATTTATTTACTTTTCCCGTCAAACGTTTGTATTTTGTGCCGTGTCGTTCTAAACTTTGACACAGTCGGAATAACAGGACAGTTCGTATGTCATTATTTGTTTTATATTTTAGTTTGACAGTAACATGAAATCACTTTAAGATAATAAGAAAACAAATCTTCTTTGGACAACGTCTGCACCCGGGCGGAGCTGGGCGGGCCAGCTAGTATATTATATATAACTTTTGTGGTACAAGGAAGATAGTAACAGAAGCGCATAAAGAATGTAAGTAAAGTTATCGTTTTTCACAAAATTTTATCTTTAAGTACCTACATAGTATTTTTTGAACATTCAACAGCACGCAATCGTAGTAAAATAGTTAATCTTCTTTTTCGTCTTCAATACTTACTTAGTCGAAACAAACAAAGTAAAAGACTTTCGGTCAAATAATCAAAATTATAATATCAATTTAATATCCCATAAAGCTTAAATTCTAAGCGAAATATAAAACCCCCAAACATAAAATATTTTATACCCCAACAGTTTCAACTATGACTTTACGGCCACATTACAATGAAGGAATGATTTCAATTTTAAGTACCTAAGTTTGCTTTGCCGATTCAAGAAAAATATTGAACTAGAAAATATAATGTACTTGAAGCGGGCTTTTAATTAAAACCATCGGCCGAAGTATTCTAGAAACTCTAGAAAATGTACGAGCGTCTCAACGTATATCAATAAATCTTTGTAACGATTTTGCAAAATATTTTAACTGTTTAATTAAAGCAATTATAGTTAACATGATAAGAAAACTTCTACAAATATGACTCTATCATAGATGCACACATTTTGTCACAATTTTAAAATAAATATTCTGAAAATGAAGGAAAACATTTACAAATTACAAAGTAGTCAGAACAAAATCGTAAAACTCTTATTTAATTATGACTTTTTAACAACTAATAGGTTGTACAATAAAGCTAAAATCATGACCATTAATCAAATATATTACTATAATACTTGCTCACTAATAAAGAAAATTATATATAATAAAACTAGTGGGCTCTGCAGACGTTGTCCTGCCTTAAAATATTAAAAGAGGATTTGTTTTCTTATTTAATGTTACTGTCAAACAAAAATATAAAACAAATAATGGCATACGAACTGTCCTGTTATTCTGACTGTGTCAAAGTTTAGAACGACACGGCACGAAATACAAACTTTTGACAGGTAGGAACAATTTATATAGGAAAACTAAATAAATAATAAAGTAATTAAAAAAAACATTTTCCAATGGACCGAATTGTGAATCTAAACCATCCTCGAATCTACTTGAACACGCACAAAAAATTCATTAAAATCGGTCCAGCCGTTTAGGAGGAGTTCACTGTCAACACACGTACAGAAGAATTATGTGTATAGAGATACATACACATATAAAACTCATTACTAACATGTACATGGTTAAAAAATATTCATAATATAAAATTACTGTAAGCAAACAATTTATTTTCATGGAGCAAAGTTATACACTAAACTACCAAAGGATATTAAAAATTTAAACAGCTTCATCAATTTAAAAAATAAATTAAAACAATACGTGATTGTGAATATCTAGGTCCGACGCTATTACATCCATACTATTATATTATATGTATATTTATTATTTAATATCATAAATTCGAAAGTAACTCTGTCTGTCTGCTACGCTTTCCCGCGTAAACGACTGAACCAATTTTTTTAATGTAATTTGGAACACAGATAGAGTGTATCTTTAAAAAGGACATAGGATAGTTTTAATCCGACGGGAACCTTTAAAACGGATCTACGCGGGTGAAGCCGCTGGCGGAAGGTAAGTTCTTCAGAAAAGAACAGATAACATTATTTCATTTCTCGCATTATTAATCAAAAATATTTTTACCCGAGCAATTAATCATTCTTTGACAATAAAATTCTAAATAAATCTTTGCATAATCAGAAATTATGCACAAGAATCCTTTCTTTTCATTTGTTATTTATGAAAATGTTCTGTATGCTCACTTTACATAAAGTGTCACACGTAAAGATGTAATACCTAATTTCATTTGAGAATAAATGTCCTTAATCAGAACCAGAAACATAGCCTACACCACTCGTATTATTAGCATTGTGTATGTGGTGACCTTCTCCAACTCGTCAAATTAATCAAAATAACCTGTCTCTTTCGAAACATCGCGTTCTATTATGTTCATTTGAGGTCTTTTTATGATCAAATTTTAATATGCATTAAAAAAAACAAAGTATTTTTTGTTCAAGCTAAAATAATGTCAATAGCAAAAGGAGAAAAAAATGCCACGCTAGACACAAAAAGGCAAAAAGGCAGTTTTTTCTTATAAAGCCAACAAATGTGTAGCACATTCCACCCTCATCAATGTTTATTTTTGGCCGACGCGGGGCGAGATAGCGCAAAATAAGTGCGGCAAATAATAAAATAGACTAACATTTAAACCCTTGAAATATTGATTGCTGAGTCCAATAAATTCTAAGTATTTCTATTCTTTCCTTACTAACCGTTTTCAGGGTAGTACTGGTAAGTAATATCAACATACCCATTCATCTGATTCATCTCTGCCATGAAGCAATTCTTTGCATTTTCGACTACAAAGTCAACCCATTAAGTCAGATATACTTATAAAAGTCTGAACAAAATAATGAAAAGCTGGATTAAATATATTACAGTATCTATAAGAACCATAAAATA
This sequence comes from Pyrgus malvae, assembly GCA_911387765.1. Lineage (NCBI taxonomy): Eukaryota > Metazoa > Arthropoda > Insecta > Lepidoptera > Hesperiidae > Pyrgus > Pyrgus malvae. The sequence goes on from OU426964.1 coordinate 9,645,342, forward strand.
AATTATAAAACAAATTTACCATCCATAAGTTGCTAGAATTTACGCTTAAATTTGATGTATATTTCCGTATTTATAGCATAGAACATGATTATAATTCTGAAAATTTAAACGGTCGCTATACCGTCGTCTTAAATTACATAATAATTATAGTCTTAAATCACCTTTTTGCTTTGGATTGATGACCTTACACTTCATTCGGCATTTGAACACAATATAACAGCAATAGGACCCGATGCTTGAACCAGTCTGAATAAAAATATGCGTGCGAAATATCTTTTAGATTTGAAAACTGCATGCCGAGTTTTTAAAAGCATAACCCTCGTTTTTAACGTGACCCATACATTCTGAAATTTCCAGCGGAGAGAGAAAAAAGAACAGCTCTCCATAGAAGAACGAACGAACATTCATAAAATCGAAAAGGATTTAAAATTCACAGATATAATAATCCAGTTCGCTCTACATAGTTTTTACGGAGTCGGTTCAAGGTTTGGGTACCTATATAAAAATCGAATGTGTTTCAACTATCTGTGAGGCAAGTTCAAAGGAATAATAATTTTAGGTTGAAATTTTTCAATGGACAGCGGCCGGTTGGCGTTTGCATTTAATTGCGCACTATTACGGTGAATAAACTCGGGAAGCGCAAGGGGGCTCACCCTCCCACCACAATGTCTGCATATAGTTATTCAAATTTTTTTGCTTTAATCGCACCGAACCTAATCACTTATTTGTGGTCCATGATGAACGATTCTTGCAACTGCATAGCGACGCAAATATCAATTTGTTTGTCTATTTTCTCTTCAGTATTTTATTATATGTATATAGCGCGCATGGCATGATGGCTAGCGTAGAGGTAGAGCGCAAGCGATAGCGAAAGCCAAACCAAACGGGCGCGATCGAATGTAGATGCGTGCGCACTATTGGCAAAAATATCTTGCGCGTTTCAGAGTTTCGCAGGGCATGTTTTCTTCGTATTTACCACATCAAATATGGTTACCATATTGAAACACTGAAAACTGCGTGATCACTTCATCGTCGTCTTAAATTACATACAGTTTTAACTCACTTTTTTTTGTTTTGGATCGATAACCCTACCTTTTTTTGTATCGGGGGAAACCTTCAAAAGATACTTTGGAGATAATAACGGGTTATGTGGAATTAATACCGCACTAAAACCCCCTCGGTGGCCTCTGCGCTTGGCGAGGACTCCGGGATCTCCAGTTGAACGCACCGGTGACCTCCACGCGCGGTGCTTCAGAACGGGCCCATCCTCGGAGAGCTCTCTAGCACCTTCCGATGTTTACGACGGCATGCGGCCACGCACACACCACCATCCTTCTCGAGGCCGCTGGCTGGACGAATCGAGCTCCCACTCTCACCACCCACAAAAGTGTAAGGCAAAGGGGGGTTGCCTTACACTTTTACACGTTTAGGGCCTGATAATTGAACTTGTCTGCTTCATAATATACGTATGAAATATATTATAGCTTGGAAAACTGCAAACCATGCCTTTAAAACTCATATTTGACGTAACCCATTCAATCTGAAATTTTCAGCAGAGAGAGAGAAAAAAGGAACAGCTTTCCATAGAAGTGCGAATGAACATTCATTAACTTGGAAAGGATTTAAATTCATAGAACTAACAAGTTCGCTCTACATAGTTTTGATGAAGTAGATACGAGGTTCGGATATATATTATAAAAAAACTAATGCGCTTGAGGTATCTGAGGCCAGTTCAAAGGAATAATAATTTTAAGTTGAATTTTTCAGCGGGCAGCGGCCGGTCGGCGTTCGCTTTTTATTGCGCTCTATTACGGATAATAAACTCGGGGTTAGTGGCCCACCGCAAGGAGGTTCACTCCCACACCACAGTAGCTGCGAATATTCAATATTTTTGCCCTGAATCGAAGCTGGCCGCACCGAAGCTATAACTCTCGCAACCAAACTTTACGAAGCCAAAATCAATTATCATGTCCATCCTACATGTACATGCATCCATCATGTACATCCTGTGTCATGGGTGCCATGGACACACACAAACAGAGAGACACAAACACCCAGATCGAGAACAGACATTTTAAACTCATCATTGAACTTGAATGAACAAATATAAGTTTATTTTCACGAATTTCACTATATTTACGTTGAATGACTAGTAATAAGATAAAAGTAATTAAATATCTATATATAAACAATACATATTTAGTACATGTTTAAAAAGAAATATTGAACTTACGCGTAAATTGTAATGCCTTCCGGCAGCCTTCCTGTTTTCACTGCTCACCATATTGTGAAACACGAAAAATGTTATTTGCTTTTAATACAACACAATTTACAGCAGAGAGAATCGATTTTAACACATAAATATGATAAAACAACAATGTCACCCCGACTTCCACAGTTTGTCTGCCACTTCATTAAAGGGCAATGTCAAAAAAACTGGTTACACCGAAAAGGACAGAAAATCTCGCTCCCATCTCTTTCTAACAAGTTCATTAAGTGTATTTCGATCTCGCTTTAGCGTGCCGTAATGAAAAATAGAGCAGCGATGGCCGAGTGGTAAAAACCGCGGTCTTCGACGCGACCGATCCCAGGTTCAAATCCTCGGCTCGCACCTCTGACAAAGAAATTTGTAATGTGCGAATTTATCGCTGCTCCATGGTGATGGAAAATATCGTGATATTTAATTGATTACGATGTTCTCCTTGTTGATGTCCTCCTTGTGTTGTCAGATCTCGAATCAAAATATCCTGCCCGTATTACTAAAAAATTAACCATCTTATTGAAATATAATAATTTTGAACAAAAACAGTGACCATAAATAATAAAATCAAATAATAATTATGTGTTACCTCATTAGTAGTTAGTTACATTTCAAGCGGGAGGCTCAAATCCCACCTGTTTATATATAACTATTTAAGTGGAGACCAGTAAAATGTTATAGGCTGGGTGGACATTATGAGCATTTTCCCGACATATTAAATTTCACTCAGACAGACTATAAAAAGGTACTCCATACATTTGGTATTTGGTATTAGACATTATGAGAAGTTTACCAGACGAATTTCATCTCATGTTGCTGTCATATTTTTTTCAGTTTTCCAACTGACGCTCTTGCCGAAAATAAAAGGATTCAGGCCACTGGACGTATTGACTGGCAACCATCAATATAATTCCGAATTTGTTCGGTCTATTTTGAAAGCCATTTATTGACCAAAAGGATAAAGAGAAGAAAAATAATAATAAAATTGATATAAATGTACATTTTTATATATTGCGTTATTACTAAGTGTTTACTTTTATCTTTGTAATATTTGCATACCTCATGAAGGTAAATATGACGTACTAAATATGTATTAACAGCTTTTGTAAACACCCATATTGGTGCCATTAAAAATCTTTGTATTTGTCTTTTATTTTCTCCTATATGTATGTCCTGTAATTTGCTGACCCAATTAACTTTATGCCAGTCAACCAATCTAAACTCACAAACAACCAACCATAATGCACAAGCATATAAATCCTTTCACAGTTTGGTCTGCCAATGTTTATAGTTTACTTGCTTGATATTGTAGATTACCAAATTTGGGGGAAAATATGATAAGTGGGTAACACTGGCTGCGAAAAAGAGATGCCAACAAAGTGGTTACACCGACCCGCTGTCTTTAGGATTATTGGTCTTTGTTTTATATCAAGCATTGTTAGTAATACTCGGTTGGTAATGTTTAACTGTCATGTCAATGTCAACTAAGTGAAGTTACTATTTTAGTGTAACCATTATACTTTTAGCATAAACCAATAATAGTACGTAAGTACATTATTCTTAGGCTAAGACTTTTAGTGTCGCACATACACTTAGCATAATATACTTACGGTGTCGCAGTATACTTCTTTCAAATGATTTCTTGCTAAACAAGTTTTCTTTCGTAAATTAAATTATTTTGAGCTCAATATGTACTGTAAGTATTTTTGGAATAAAATGTATTAACTTGAATCTAAGAGCGTCAGGGTATTGACAGGTATGACACTGAAGGGTGAGTCAGTCAGAACCTTTGATGCTCTAAGACTTGAATATACTAATGTCTATGTTATCAATAACAATTAAATTTAAAAATTACCAAAGCTACCAAAATTGTAAAATGGTAACATTATTTTCTCAAACGCAAAAATAAGATCAAATGGATTTCGCTTGAAAAACTTTTTTAACGAAATGTACGTCAATTAATAAGCTAATAATAAACAAATAAACAGTAGATATAACTACAGATATGTAGATTATTTTCAGATATACTCGTATATAGATCATTTGTGGACGCCGTCAAAAAGAGAGGGCAGACCCTGCCCTTGTTCTTTATGTGTTAGTTTTGAAAACTGCAAGCATGTATTTTGTAACGTGACCTGTTCATTTTGAAATTTCCAGAGAATAGAGAAAAAGCATTTGCTCTCCATAGAACTACGAACGAACTCATAAACTCCGATATGATTTAAAATTCAAACATCATCATAATCCAGTTCACTCTATATAGTTTGGATGGAGTTGATTTTATGTTCGGATTTATAAAACACGAATGCGCTTCAGCTATCTGTGACCTGAGTTCAAAGGAATAATAATTTTAAGTTGAATTTTTCAGCGGACAGCGGTCGGTCGGCGTTTGCATTTTATTGTGCACTATTCTATTACGGTAAATAAACGTAGGAGAGGGGTTAATGGCCCACCGCTAGGAGGTTAGCCCTTCCACCGCAGTGGCTGCAAATATTCAATATTTTTGCTTTAAATCGAAGCTGGCCGCGCCTAAACTAATCACTTATTTGTAGTCCGTTATGAATGAGCCGCGGCCGCACTTTACAAACCCAAAATTAATTTTTATCTATTTTTCATTCAGCATTCAGGAGAACGCAAAAAGCCATAAGCATTTTCTTATAATTTACGAAAGGATGACAGTAAGAGTAGAGTTATAAACAATCTTTTGTAGAAAATAACAAAAGCAGTGATAGAGTTTACTAGAAAGAAAATAGGTATGAGCGTTGTTTCGACATATCTTATAGGTATTTCTTATATATAAAATTCTCGTGTCACAATGTTAGTTACCATACTCCTCCGAAACGGCTTGACCGATTCTTATGAAATTTTATATGCATATTCAGTAGATTTAAGAATCGGCTACTATCTATTTTTCATACCCCTAAGTGATAAGGGAGGCCCATCCCAAACATTTTAACGCGGTACGGAGTTCGCGGGGTCAGCTGGTAATAATATAGTTTTATACTGGGTCATCATTAGTTCATAAAATGGGCTCTTCTATTCTTTTCTGTACCGACTTAAGGGTTAACCTTCGGCAAGTTAACTTGAGTATAAGATTAATCGAAGCTAAACGCGCTCAGACTAACTATAATTAGGTTTTAGTGGTCCGTAAATAACCACCCCCAAGGCCGCACTTAATCAAGTCAAAACCTATATATTTTATGTATTAGTATTTCCTTAGTTTTTACGAAACATACCTTTGTATGTGGCGCCCAGAATCAATGCCGCCCGCTAGTTGTAATTCAGAAACTCGCTTTAAACTTCACCTTTTTCTTTTTATATAGGTTAAAAATCAACCAGATAGAAAACCAAGGTATATTTATAACCATGGTATAAAGTATTCCTTTGGAAAAACTTCGTAAAGTTAACGACGCTACGACGTGACGCCGACTTCTTCCGCGATTGTGAGCTCTCTTTACTTACAATTTACACAAGTCGCCTCGAAACTTTTTCTTGTCGAACTCTTTGATAGCACCAATAAGTCAAATTGAATATTCCTATTCCGTTTCCTTTTGATCAGATCTCGCTTTTAGCTAATGATTCTGATGGCAACCTTTGCTGAATCGCTTTGATCTTTATATTCCAAAATAACACGTTTTCAATAATATAAAATTGTATTTTGATTCGATTGAACCAAGGCCGTGCGGAGTTTTGATTATGAGTCGACTAGCCGCTGTCTCCTCATCCAACAGGATAATGTTTTTAAGAGGGAATAGAGCAGTTTTTATTGTTATTTTACGGGAAATAAAAATACTACAATATTGTGAAGCATTAACCACACGAGGAAAAATCAGCAGTGAATTATTACCGAAACACGAGTCATGACACCAATACCTAAGACGTTGTTTAAAACTAAAAAAATTAAAATTAGGAACACGATTTTGAACTCTGTTCCTGGTTCCGATTTACCGAAAGAAAATAGGCATAGAAGTGGGAGGTAGGGCGCGCCGTTTTAAGTTTTTCTATTATGTACCTCTAAATTCAAAGTTTTATAAAATTTTCATTACTTTACAAAATGACCACGCCAATGCCTTGTAAAAAAAAGTCTAAAAAAATAAAGAATATACTTTTTGAATCTACAAAGATTGCATACATGATAGGCTCTGTACATGACATCACTTATTTCTATTTTTATCTGTGCCTTTAGACTTTAAAAAGGTAGGTATTTACCAATGAGGAACGAATCCCCCTTACGGAAGGAGTTGAAATACCTACAAAAAAAACGTGCCATACCTACACTCGACAGTAATTAGAAATGGCGGATTCGACTAGAGCTGTTTCTGTTCGGTCGATAGACATTATCGATAGTTCCATTCTTGTTACAAATAGGTACACTGGAAGTGATCATCTATCCTAGGGCTTGAATATCGGTTTGTAGGTAAATTAGCAAATTATAATAATATAAAATAAAATATAAAAGTTATACTTCCATTCAAACCATCAGTAACTCCGAGGTGTGATTAAAACGATGGGCTAACACGTTAAACGTAGTTAAAATTAAACTAATGCCACGTCATACTAACGTCAGATTTTATAATATTATGCAAAAAATCACGAATGATTCTCTCGCTCACAATTGCGAATTGATGATCTTGTACGGTCTGATGTTTTGTATGTCTGCTGGTATGGTATGTCCTTTTTTATCAAGGTTGTGTTAGTAGGGCACAAAATAAAATATCCAAGATATTGATAATCACATTTATTTTACTTTATTGAACATTTCCTTTATTTTTAAAAACAAATATGTACCTAAAAGATACTAAAACATAATAGGGAGGTATAGTTGCGTAAGCTTAAGGTACCTATTATAAATTATCTGGACTCCTGAAGACCTCTGGTCATTAACAATTTGTATAAAGGTAGGGACCATACAAGGGACTAAGACGAATGTCCTTAAAAAGAAAGCATAAATTTTACTCAAATATCTACCTGAAATAAAAATGGACAGAGTTTCTGCATTTTTTTACACGCTTTTTATTAGCTTCACCTGTATGTTTGTATGTTTGTAAGCGACTTCTTTGGGCGCGATTTTGACCCACTTTAAACGGCCAGATTTCGTTCAAACTTTGTAGACACTAATTTGATAAAATTATTCAATTTGCAAAATATGATTTTTGTTAATTTATATAATTTTCTGGTTAACTTGAAAATTTGCATAGGGGTCAAGGGCCGATGACAATGCAATAATATGAGAATAAAAATCCAACTAAAAAATTAAAAATAAATAATGTAGTTTAAAAAACTAAAAAAACACGCTTTTGAGAAAATACGAACTAAAAACTAAAAAAATAAGATGAAAATGTATATTACTGTAAATAAAGCGTGGGGTGGTTTTTAAGATACTATTGACACTATGCACCCCACGCTTTATTTACAGTTATATACATTTTCTTCTTATTTTTTTAGTTTTTAGTTCGTATTTTCTCAAAAGCGTGTTTTTTAGTTTTTTAATTACTGACAAGCAGAATGACACATAATAATTGTTGGGGATGGCTTATATAGAGTTGACTCTCTCCTTATTAGCTACGGCTTGGCTAGGTTGCAGGGAGACGTCAGTATGGCATGGTGGCAAGGCTCCGATTGGCTAGCTGGCTGACGCGTTCGGTACATTCGGCCATCCTGGAATAATTGCTCCTGTAATGGGAACAGACCGTAATGGTTAGCATCTGGAACAACAGATCATTATGGCTCTTAAGGCTGGCTGACTCATGACTGGCTGAATAATGGCTGGCTGACTAATGGCTGGCTATTAATATTAAAGCCTGTTTTAAAATTTTATCTTTATATTTACGTTCAAGATATATACCTACATTTTAAATATAATAAGATGTCTTTAAATAGATAGTCTTATCAAAACTATACAGATAGGGCGCTATCCAAGTACCCTAACTCGCACTGGACCAGCTTGGTAAACTATATGGCATGTACCTTCTCTAGTCAGGAGAAACCAGTGCCCAACAGTATAACATATAAACCATAGTAGGTATATGAGTAGATTGATTTATATCGACTATGTATAGCTATCCTAAGTAGGCGGCGTGGTGTTAAGCGATTACCGTCGCGTCCATATGCGACGGTAATCGCTCGCGAGCAACCCCAGCTCGCTCGCTTAACACAACGCCTATACATATACACGCACACACACATAACAATAATAATATATAACAACAATCATATATATGTGAACAATAAATTGTTAAGTAATTAAAAGAGCACACATCTTTCTTACCAATAAAGTTTGTGATGGTAGGCCATCATCACGTAGTACTATATTATTCATTATTCTGTTGAAACATGAATCATCAAATTGAAGGGACAAAAATATACATGTTTCCTTGTAGTGTTTATATTTTCAGACTCTTCAATCACTGGTGACCTAAAACAAAATACACATAATGTTAGTTATGAGAGGAATGCCCAGCAGTGGAACATTAACAGAAGTTTAAATTTTAATTTGCTAATACAACTAATTTTTCCAGTTATACAATTGTGAAAAAAACATATTTCATAAGCCCGATATTCTTTACCCTTTATCTTATGTATGATAATTTTATCGATATGGGAGCAATCAATACCGCAACACTATTTTTCATACAAAATGTTTTTATAAAATTGTATAGTGAAATAATCGTAAATATAAATGAAAATGAAAGGAAACGTGATCCAATATCTTTACTTAAGACTTTTAGCAAACATTTCATTTGTAAATTTGTAGAAATCAGGGATATTTCGATGAAATATGCAGTACGTACCGGCGTAATGTACATGATGCTGTTTTTTCCCTCTTCTGCCGCCGCACCCAATAAAACTGCACTTTGGCATCTTCTTTTACACCACTTCACCTTTCTCAATAAAGGATTTGCTAAAAAACACCACAAATAACGAAGAAATTCTAAAAAAAACTATCCACAACAAAGCTCACTGACAGCGCAAGTACCACATGAAAGAGTAATAAAAAATGGCGAATCGGCCGCAAATAGGTATTACCATGACGTTACAGAAAAATGTTGCCAAAATTGGCACGTTCAACATTAGTGCTATCTCTTATCGCATGAGTAGATAAACATAAGTGAGAAAGAAACAGCAATATGTTTATAAGTTCTTCATCGGATTATGATACAAAAGTATAAGCTACGCTTTATATAGACAACTGTTTCAGATCCATAGGTATCATTATCAAAGGTATTTACTGTAATGACTACTTCAATCTATGAACTCAACGAGGCGACTTGAATTCACCGCGCACTCGTCGCGTCCGTCGCCATTTTTACAAAAGCACCCATTTACGCATTTAATTAAATCCTCAATTCAACGTAATTTTACTGGAAGTTACTGACGTAATTTAGAAAATGCTTCCTACTTAATTCTTAAGTCAGAATTTCTTGACACCATTAATGTGATCATTTTGACAATCTAACAACAAACATAATACCCATATCCAAGTGATTAAGACTTGACACCGTACTCCCTTGCTGGACGCAGGGATTAAATTCCTTCACACTTCTGGGTAAAAATATTTGATATTTTCCTTATTTATACATTTTTCCTTATTTATACATATTTCCTTATTTATTTATACATTCTCCGCGCTAAAGGAAAATATTAAAAAAAAAATAAGTCAGAAGTGCGTGCCGAGTGTTTGAACTCGGTGTCTCCGTATCGGATACCGCCTTCTTTACCGCTTGACCATCACTGTTCCAGGTGTATAAGGTTATGCTCATAGAAATTAGTTATACTGCTGTAAATTAAACATATCGAGCAGTTTGTTTTAGATAGATCCGTAAACATTAACGTTTACCTATTTTACTGAAACGTTTTCAATGTGCAATAGGTATCTACAGCAGCTATTCATTTTTAATTTCCGTAGATAACAGACAAATACGATAAAGAGGGTTTCATAAAAATACGAACCAACAGTCATTCATTTCATTCATTTCACAGACCGAAAAGAATTTAAATTTCAGCGATATTAAACACCGCTTCAACCCGCGTGGTTTTATCCGGCCTCCATTTTCGGGATATGGGAAATAAAACAGCGCTAACGCTCTCTGTGGTTCAAAAGAATCAGCATTTCAGGGCAATTTTTGTGGCAACAGCGACCATTGTTTTTGGTTATCTATGGTTAATATTCTAGCAACTAAAGCCATGTACGGAAAATGTTTATCTTACTTTACTGATCAACATCACTCACTAACCAATCAGCAGTGTTGAGTGCTCAGTTGTTTTAATACTTAATTTGGCTGCAACCCTTTTTGCGTCCCACTGCTGGACACGGGTCTCACCCCCTAGGTGGGGAGACCTGGAGCTTAATCCACCACGCTGCTCCAATGCGGGTTGGTGGCGATGCGGGTTAGTGGCCAACCCGCTGTCCGATGTTTTCAAACCGCCCATAAGGCCTCCGACAAGGTTTAACGACTGTTATCTATTGACAACAACCGGGACCGACGGCTTAACGTACCCTCCGAAGCATTGAAACGCGCGTGAAATTTTTTGACAGTAGCGGTCACCCATCTCACACTGGACCGCGCCCATTTGGCTTAGCTGCACAGACCGCTTGCGTTCTACGCTAGCCGCCGATTTTAATTTATGTAAAAACAATTAGCGGTGAAAAGACGTGTTGATTGGTTAGTAATAAATTGAAATAGTTACTTATTAACATAGTTTATTACATTAAAATTTTACTTTGCGGCTAAAAAATGTCTAAATATCGCATTTAAGTATTTTCTTTCATTCCAAGTAGGTATTTGTAAAACAGGCAACGCAACTGGCAAAAAAATCACTTCATAAACACATAATCAAACAAACGCTGACAATAATCTGATTTTCAGCGATCTAATAAAAAACTTCACAGCTTTAACACTAAAATGTTATTTAAAACTACTGTTAATTCAATTTATCTTCTATTTATTTAACATTCCAGGTTGATTCGACGCAAACCTATTTATTAACCAATCATTTTACGCAGGTTTACTGCAAAGATGGTACTTTCGCCGCTTGTCTAGTTTTAAATATCATTGAAAAATGAAACAAAATCAGTGAAAAACTGGACAGACAAACAGAAAAATTTTCATTTCAGAGAAAAATTTAAATAAGCACTTCACCCCACACGGTTTTATCCGAACTCCATTTTCGAGTCCCATATAGGCTTAGAGCATCAAGGTATTGATAGGTATGACACCCGTCGGAAGAGTGGCTAAAGGCCATCATGTATCAATTATGTATCGAAGCGAGGCGCTATGCCGTCTCTACTGAAGGGTGAGTCAGTAACTTTGATGCTCTAAGCTAGAAGGCACATTGTGCATGGACGTTGGGACGAGGGGTTCGCCCGTAAAGGCCACTCCTTTGACGGGTGTCATACCTGTCATACCTTGATGCTGTAAGGCCTTCTAGATATACAACTAGTGTGTGTGTGTGTGTGTCGGTGTCCAGTGCATATAAAATAACGTTGTTAATTGAAATTGACGTATTTAGAAATATATACAATGTATCTGTAACGATGAAAGAATATTTGTGAATGTGTGACAAAATTAAAATGTGTGCTTTCTTCCCCCGCACCAGATTTGTCACAAAAATTATGTATCGAAGCTAGGCGCTATGCCGTCTCTACTGAAGGGTGAGTCAGTACCTTTGATACTCTAAGCATATGGGAAATAAAACAACACTAGCGCTCTATTTGATGGCCGGGTACAAAAGAATCAGCATTTCGAGGAAATTTCTGTGACAACAAGAGTCAAGACCATTGTTTTTCGTCACAGAAAAACAAAAGGTTGTTTAATGTCATATCTTATATATCATATCACATCATCGTAGCAGAAACCATTAATGATTGAATTTATCTTACAATTTGTTTTAACAAGAATACGCCCATCAAACAAATCAACCCATTAATGTATACAAAAAAAAACATCGAACTATATTACAACAGTTGACAGACCGAATTTAAAACAAAAATATTACTTAAAATATTTGACATAATTGCATACCCTATATGGGTTAGGATAAGAGCACTACATGTACCTAGTTTGTTTCATCTCTATATTTTGTACCTTGTCCTGCAATAAATGATTTGAATTGAATTGAATTGAATTGAAAAATAATTAAATACAAAAACCCGCCATATAATTGGAAGCTGGTCCAAATGAACGGATTTATTTAAAGTTAAATCTTCGTAATGAAATCCTTTACAGCGGCAGGTACTTGCACGCCTCCAATCGGCTGTTTGTGAATAGTGGCGGTTCGTTAATTACCAGCATTGCGATAGAATGAACGACAAACTGTGATTTTACATACTACGAATAGGTTTTAATTGTAATTAACAAGGTTTCCTATAGCAGGCTATAGGTTAAACCTAATTTTGTTCTTCTGTAATCTGAAATCAGAGCTGAGTAGTGTCAGGAGAGTAGAATAAGTTCTAGGTCAGGTCAATGGTTGTAGCCATGTAAACAGTAAAATCCTATTACTTAGCTTCTAGTAACTAACATCTACGAGTGCGAGTGAGTTTTATTTTAAACTTCAGCACAGTCATAATTATGAAATTTTATTTTACTTTCGATCGCAGAAATGAATTGGTTTCGTTACTCGAGTCTTTTGAAACAATTTTTTTTCTATACTTATATGCAACAGTCAGAATCAAGTATTCCGACTAACGTAATGTAAATGTTTTCAGATTAGTTGCAGGGAACTTCTCACTTAAACATAGCCCTGCTGGTCAAGTGGGGTTGATGAACAACATATTGTTGAGATTTTTGTGTAATTTTCAAGCACGCACAGGTCGTACAGTGATGTAAAATATCGTAATGAAATCCTTTTTCCGCGTCTCTAAACGGCTGTTGTTGAATAGTGGCTGCTCGTTAATTGATTGCATTGTGATAGATTGGCCGACAAGCTGTTGGTTCCTTTACATACTACGCATAATTTTTAATTGTAATTAACAATAGTCCGTAGCCTACTGGTATATAAGCCTGATGTCTGTTCTTCTGTAATCTGATGTGTAAGCTCAATAGTGTCAGGAGACTGGCATACGCTCAGTCAGGCCAATGGTTGTAGCCTTGTAGCCATATAAAACAGTAAAATCCAATTACTTACAGCTTCTAGTAACTAACAACTACAATAAAACTACGCCTCCGGACGTGAGTTTTATTTAAAAACTTTTGCACAGCTGTAATTATGAAGTTTTTTATTACTTTCAATCGGAGAAATAAATTTGTTTTGTTACTCGACTTTGTGTTACTAAATTTTTGGACGTATGCGATGAATGAAACTGCCCGCTTTAACATGGTAACGCTGGTCAAATGGGATTTGTGGAGCGTTTTCATCCTTTCAAAAGCCTCAGGCTGTTTGTCAGTAGTGGCTCCTCAATAATTACCTACATATCAATAGAATGGTCAACAAGCTGTTTTAATACACTTTTATATTCCACAAACTTTTATTTGTAATTAATAGGTTTCCTCACAGAGAAGCGCGTGACCGGCGTGAGTAGCGAGCACAAGCGAATAGCGATATTATCAGTAGTGATCATTATTGCGATAACAGTTAATTTAATGAATTATTTTCATATAATGAATAACACTGTTATTGTATACTGAAATAATGAGCTATCATTAATGCCTGTTATTGTTAATGTATCTTACGCCCTGTTGCCGTGCCGTGTATGTGCTATCGTTAATTAATAATAAGTGGGGCGTCCGCGTCCCGCGTCGCGCGCGCGTCGCATGCAGATACATAACTGACATACATTGTTTCGTTATTTGATTATTTCAGAATTAGCTAGCTGTTATCTAAAAATGAATTAACACCTCGCCACAAAAATAACAGGATAACAATAACAGTTTACAATAACAGTTATAGGTAAATAATTTAACAGTGTTATTCATTATTTTAAAATAGCCGTTATTGCCATCGTTAGATATTATACGCAGTTAGGCGAAACGGGCTAACTACAACGTGTCGTCCACCAACCCGCATTTCAGCCCGCATTGGAGCAACTATAATTTTAGATTTAACTAGTGGACCCCGCTTGGTATTTCTCTACGCGACAGAATTCGTAATGATGAAATCCGTAGAAGAACTAAGGTTACCGACATAGCTCTCAAAATCTGCAAGCTGAAGTGGCAATGGGCAGGCCATATAGTTAGGAGGACCGACAACCGATGGGGAAGAAAGGTCCTTGAATGGAGACCACGTCTCGGCAAAAGGAGTACAGGCCGCCCTCCAACCAGGTGGACTGACGAAGACAGCGGGTAGTCGCTGGATTCAGAAGGCCCAGGACCGGGAGGAGTGGCGAACGTTAGGGGAGGCCTATGTCCAGCAGTGGACAATAAAAGGCTGATGGATGGGATGGAGTGGACCCCGCAGGCGTTGTTCTGCCTTAAAAGTATTGGAAGAGGATTAGTTTCTTTATCATCCTAAAGAGTTTTTATGTCACTCTCAAATAATAAATATAAGACAAATAATGACAGATGAATTGTTATTCAGACTGTGACAAAGTCAAACTTATAGACAATTCCGCGATGGCGCGAGGAACCAATGTTTGAAAGTTATTTACAGTTTATACAGGAAATTAAAATTAGTTGTTTTATTTAATTTCGCATTTTTTTCATATTTTCTCGCCCTTTAAATCTTCCCTGGACTTCTACTAATATTTCAAGACCAAAATTAGCCACATCGGTTCAGCCGTTCTTGAGTTTTAGCGAGACTAACGAACAGCAATTCATTTTTATGTATAGAGAAGAATAGTAATGAAGTAAAATAAAGTTTAAACTATTGACATGAGAAATCAATTGGCTGCGATTGAATTTTTACCGCGTGAACCTAAAAATGAACTTTTGGGTTCCGACTGACGTTTTGTAAAAGTTTTCGGATTAATTCCCGGAAACGGCTAGCAGCGTAGCGTGATTGGGGGGAGGCTGGTTAAATTTTTAGATGGGTTTCAGAACATGCTGGTGTTTAGTGGAAATTCTGCCTTTATTTTTGAAGTTATTTTAAACTCTCAAGACTGCACAGTGATGGAAAATATCTTAGTAAAAAAACTCGGGGAGTGCCGGCAGAAGTGAAAACATTAACGTTGTGCATTTTTGGTGTCTGGATACTTGATATAAACGAATTTTACAAGTATAGACAGTCGAGCCATCAGCTGTCACCCCTCCGTCTTACGGATATTCGATCAGGCCACATTGTCCTGATGCGAGTTTAATATTTATTACTCATCCCAAAAAATGTGTACAGCACCGCCAAAGAAGCTTTAACTTCAAAAATTACAATGTTTTATCTCACTGTCACTTTCATAGGATATCATGGGAAGATAATGCATTGGCTTCCCCTGGCCTCGCATCCTGGCCTGGCATCGCAGTGATGTTATGGTTTGGTTCAGTACGTCCTGCTGCCAACGCCTAACATCCGGCTTTCAGTGATGCTAAAATGCTAAACCGGTCCCCCTTACTCCTGTTTTTTGCCTACCTATGTCTCCAAAGGGATTGCATACCACAATCTCAACAATAGGTTGCTCGGCGTAACAGGGTTCACCGCTGGTAGGTGGGAGTGAAGTTGGTTAGGAGAGGCTAAGTGGTTGTTTTTGCTACGCAGCCATGTGTTGCGCATTACTCACCCTAGAACCTCTTTCATTCACCCGAGAACCCCACTCATCCTAGAACCCCACTCACCATAGAACCCCTAGAAGCTACGAGACCCTTTCAGGGTCACGACCTTCAGAATTGAAGATAATGACCAAGAAGAAGACCTCATTGTCTAGCAGCAATAAACACACACATAAAAATGTGGCGGTATGTGGAAATCATTAGGTAACTGCAGATATGGTAGTGGAGAAATTGCTAAAATATGTATGTATAAGGTACTGTACGTTCCCTGTAATTAGAATCTTTTAGGATTTTTTTGAAAGCAATAATACGAAATTACCAGCAATTTTTACAAAATACCTCAAATAACCTTGTTATGAATACAAAAATTCACATGAGTTGATCAGTGACCATAAAATACAGCAGAAAATGAAATCAATTGAATAACTGTGCAATTTCCAAATTCTCGAAGTCATATAAATAATATTAGCACGTAATTTCGAACTGGTTCTAATGAACGCATTAATTTAAAAACACAATCTTGTAACGAAATCCTTTTTACGCGGCGCCAGAATACACCTTCAATCGGCGGTTTGTGGAAATATTTAATTGCGAACACGGTAATGGAGAATTTGCCAATATCCAAGCCTCGACTGTGGACATACAGAGATTGGATTTTCTCTTTAATGTTTTAAATATCCAGCGAATAATTTTCTGTATTTTAAAAGACTTCATCCTTCCCAATAGTTCACATTTCACGATCCCAGTCCAACTACTACTACGAGTATTTGCCTGAGTTGATCAGGCGCCATTAAAGGACGTAGAAGATATTGTTTTATTAAAAACAATAAGCAGCGTAAGGTAAAGACTTCACACACAATACACGAACAAAAAAAGCGGTGACTGGACTGGTCCAAATGAAAATATAAAAGTCCTTGTAATGTGTTATTTTTAATAGTGTGATATATGTACCCTGTATCTGGGTACCATCGACACATACAAAGAGAGAAACACAAACACCCAGACCGAAATCCGAAAATTTAAACTCATCAGTCCAATTTCTGTTTCGCCGGGATTCGAACCCCGGACCCTCCGATTGGTAGTCCGGCATGGTAATTATTGCGCTATACGGGTCGTTATTTTAGGATTTAAATAAAACTTTAAATAAAAAAAACAAAACCTTGTGAACTTAACTAAACGTAGGTACCTACTTAGATCTAAATTTTTCGCTTAAATTCAGGACCACTCTTGGGTTTTTAATACTTAGGGACGCTTTCATCACCTTCAAATAAAGTGACAAGTACGCCAAGTGTCGGTTAAAGTCACCCGTAACTTCAATTTCTATTTCACGATGTTCGCGTAGCACTAATCATATGATAAACTGACCCGTACTCATAGCCAATTAACTTTACTTGGGACGTAACTAATCAACACTTTACTTGGAGATGGTGAACGAGGCCCTTATAGTTTGAACTAACCCCTCAAACATTTTTATACATTGCCTGTTAGAGGCCCTGTCGCACACCTACCAGTACAATTCGCATGAGTTGACCAATTCATATATGAATTAGCAGAAAGAAAATAAAAGCAATTTAATTTACAGACTCTCTCATTCAAAGTGATTTTGGCATGTAATTAGAAACTGGTTCTAATGAACAGATTTAAATTAAATAAAATCCCTGTATTTAATAAATAAAAATAAAACCCATTTCATACTGAGCAGGGAAAAAAGCGCGCCTCCAATCTGCTGTTTGCGTAACTCTTGTTAATTGCGAACATGGTGATAGAGAAATTGCCGACATCCAATCTATTACTGCACATATCTGGTGATAGAAATTATTCATGGATTTAAAAAAAATAGGAAGCCAGTATTATTCTGTGCTGTACAAGCCTTTATCCCCCAAATAATTTTTGATCCAATCATTACAATTCGCAGAGGTTTATTAATAATCATAAACTAGAATTGAAGCTGCAATCATTTTTAAAGCAATGTAATTTACAGACTCTCGTTCAAAGTAATTATTTTGGTATGTAATTAGAAAGTGGTTCTATCGTAATGAACGGCATTAAATTAAAATCCTCTTAATGAAACCTATTTCATACTGAGCAGGGAAACAAGCGCGCCTCCAATCTGCTGTTTGTGAAACTCGTTAATTGCCTGCACGGTGATGGAAAAATATCCAACATCCATGCTCTGCACATATCGGGTGATTGGATTTTTTCATGGTTAAAAAATAGCAGGCATGATTCAGTACTGTACGAACCTTGGTCCCCCAAATAATTTTTACAGGCTACCTTAAACAACCTTGGTCCAACTAAGTACCATAATTCACAGGAGTATATCAATAAAATTATAAATTAGAGTACAAGTTGTAATCAACTAAAAAGTAATGTAATTTACAGACTCACGCAGTCAAAGAAATGTTTTGGCATATAATTGGAAACTGGTTCTAATGAACGAATTTAAATTAGAAATATTTTTTTCGTGCAGCGCAGCGTTCAATCGGCTGTTTGTGGAACTCGTTTATTGCGAGCTTGGTGATCGAGAAATTACCGACATCCAAACCCATAAAATATTATTGCATATTTTTCTTTTGTTTTTGAAATCGAAAGTGAAATTCTGGTGATTTTTTTTTTATTTGAATGGAGTAGCAGACTAGCATGCAGGCCACGTGGTGTTAAGTGGTCGCTGCAGGCCACGGACATTTACATACTACCTCAAGCAAGCATAGGTAAGTCTTGTCTGAGGTCGTATACAGTTGTGCTGATACGCCGGAGGCTGGTGGTCACCTCATGTAAGTGTGGCCGGCGACTGCACCTTTCCACCGAATCACAATAGAATTGATTCACAGCAGAAGTGGGTGCAGCGGTGGTACTTTCCCGGGCGAACCATAATAGTTCTACCACCTACAAAATCTCCCGTATCATACCATACGAGACTTTTTTTCAACCTTTTATGTCCCACTGCTGGGCACAGGTCTCCTACTCACAAGTGAGAGGGATTTTAGGCCATAGTCCACCACGCTGGCCAAGTGCGGATTGGTGGACGTCATGCTTTCGAGAAATTATGAATTTCTCTCAGACATGCACGGCGATGGAGAACATCGTAATCAATTAAATATCACGATATTTTCCATCACCGTGGAGCAGCGATAAATGCGCACATTACAAATTTCTTTGTCAGAGGTGCGCGCCGAGGATATGAACCCCGGATCGGTCGCGTCGATGACCGCGGTTTCTTATCACTCGGCCATCGCTGCTCCAACCAAAATTAGTTACTATTATTTAAGGTTGAGGACAGTAATAATATTGAACCGAAATAAAATTAAATTTTCAGATATTCGCATGTGCACTCACTAATGTGCATGCACTATGCCATGTTCGTTTTTCGTAGTTTCTAACACTCTTAGGCCTCATTCACCATCTCCAAGTAAAGTGTTGATTAGTTACGTCCCAAGTAAAGTTAATTGGCAAGTAAAAGCTATGAGTACGGGTCAGTTTATCATATGATTAGTGCTACGCGAACATCGTGAAATTGAAATTGAAGTTACGGGTGACTTTAACCTACAATTAGCGTACTTGTCACTTTTGAAGGTGGTGAGTAAGGCCCTTAGTATACCTAAAAGTATTTTATATGTATGCAATGTTTAAACCATTTCTCTGTATTTCCACGTTTATTAAGGCCAGGCAACTAGGTAGGGTTGCCAGGCGTCCGGATAAAGCCGGACATAGGTAGGCTTTTTGATTGCGTGTCCGGCCAATATAAACGGTGTCCGGCTTGTCCGGCTTTTGTTAGGCTTATTACATTTCGCAAACGAGTGTGACCGAGCGTAGGCGAGTCGAGTGTTGGTCGCTCCCGCAGGCCGTAGTGCCGCAGTTTTGTTGTTATTAATACATAGACACAAAATCCTCAATAATGTAGGATGTCCGGCCTTTCTACCCAAATGTCCGGCCAAACTAGCTGGTCTGTCCGGCTATTTGGTTTGTCGACCTGGCAACCCTACAACTAGCTATGCATGTTTATGTGTGGAAATCAGTACTTACAAGCAGAGAGATTGAATTTCTCTTGAATATATCTGTCATATCTGACATGTAAATTATGTGTAGGCACTCCGTCATTCATTCATCTTAACGAAATATTCATATTGCAGGTTGCAGTCATCAATTATTAACACTAAATGGCAAGCGTGCTATATATGCACGTGGTTTTTATAAAAGGAATTTGCGTAAATTGACCAGTGAGTGTAAAAACAGCAGCTTTTGTGAACAGAAATAAATCGCAATTCAATTTTACGCTATTTTCAAGTGGAGCAATGAATTTTGCATTCTATATTTTGCGAAAATCCATGTCGATGCCTGCTGATTTTAAAGGAAAATATCTGCAATATCTGGGTTATTATTCTCATTAAGGATTGATAGAAATTGTGAAAATCTCTACTTACAAGCACGGAGATTGAGAATTTGAGATATTTCTCTTGAATATTTCTGTCATATCTGACATGTAAATTATGTGTAGGCACTCCGCCTTCATTCATCTTAACGAAATATTAGAATATTAATAAATAACAATAACGAAATAGACATGTTATGATGTAGTTTTACCTGACGATTATATTACGCCATTGCGCTATACGGGTGCAGTGGCTACCATACCGGTCTGCCGTGGGTCCTGTGTTCGAATCCCGGCGAAGCAGATATAAGAATGATGAGTTTAATTATTTTTTCCTTTTTTTTGGGTGTTTGTGTGTAAGTATATCTTTGTCCATGGTACCTACGACCCAGAAATTCTACTGTAATTCAATCAGTATGTAGCGTGAAAGAGCATAAAGTTAAGTTACGAGACGCCGACGAAATCGTTCGTTTACTTACGATTTAAGTACAAAGTACAGAACTTTTCTTCTCGTCTCTTGATAGAACAATGTTTGAAACTCTGTAGTACCTAAAATTGTGTCTATCTAAGTATTTCATTCAAAGACAAGAATTTCTTTTTTTAAATCAAGCTAATGGTGGAATTCTTTCAGAGTTTGCAAGTTAGTACTTAGTATCTGTCGGTTGCAATTACTGAAAATTACTGGAGTTTCATTAATAAATAATTCATTATTTAAATGAAAGCTGTGAATTAAATGACCGTAAAAAATTCCAACGAACAGTAGTAAAATTCAATTCAAATACAGCAAGTGATTTTGACACATTGTACCTAATATGCACCCCCAAATTATGCGCCCATTTTTGAGATTTGTTCAATATATGCATTTTTGCTTTTCAAAACTAGGTTGAAATCAGCCTGGCTTTGATAGCATCACCTACAAAAAGCATGAAGTGTTGCGGGAAAAACTGCTGGGAAAACTTTCAAAAGTAAACGAGAAGTCAGCGTGCCGCGGACTTCCTCCACGGTCGTAGAACTGTTCGCTTACTTACAATTTGCCCAAGAAACGAAACTTTTCTTACTAACTCTTTCAATAGAGCCAATAGGTATAGCATAATATGTACTACTTACAAACTTTTATTCCTTATTTAATAACGCATAAAATAACCAATGTAATATCCATATCGCATTGAAGCTTATGTACTTGCTCAAATGCTGATAGTAATGTAGCGAACCGTAGTATTTAATTTCTCTATGTAGCGAATCTCTATTTTATATTTGATTTTTTTATGACAACCTTTTTGTAATTACTTTGTGTTTGCGTTTTTGTTTTCTGACTTTTCATTCTATGTCAATTGGAAAAATTCTCTTGTACTAGCTGCTTCCAAAATAAAAATCTTTTCATTAATTTTTAAAAAATAACATTCTTCATTTCTGTCTACGTTGTACGTACATTTCTGTGTACGTTACCGCTGCATAAAGTTTTCCTAAATACATAAATATACTTTTGTGAGGTTGGTAAGTTAGTTGGAACACGCACACTCACACACATTCTACTACCAGCCCACAGTAAAACAGAAAAATTTACAAAAAAAATCTGACTTCAAAATAAAACTATACCAAAACAAATAAAGGATAAACTTCCGTTTAGAACATACCTCCAATTGATCTGAAATTTGGTACACTTATGTATTTTGACTCTAAGCCGTTAAGGTTAAGGTTCATTGATCATCATACTGAACCGTGGTGGTGGCCGACTTGGCCATAACGACGTTACGGTAGGTGACTCTCATCCGATATTATACATATATTATTGTCCAAAAATACCCAGAATTAAAAGAGCCCACTATTTCTCTAACTTTTCTTTTCAAAACTATATTGAAAGTCAGTGATTCATTTTCAAAGACCTGAAAATTAAATTTAAAATTTTCGCTAATCAGCCCGACTTTGACATTTATTTCCACAAATATTATGTAATATAGCATTTTTTTTATATTCTGAAGTTAACGAAACGTCAGCTCGCCGCGGTTTCCCGCGATCCCCGACTTCGTTAGTGACTGCTGTCAATCATGATTAAAATATAATATAATTATATAAATTAAAATATAATTTAAAAATATTTATTTATCCACTTATTTTTACCTTTTTTGTTCTTCACGCAGTCGGTTTGTTTTTTTTAATGTTTTTTTTTATTATAAAATGAAATTGCAAGGTAGGTATAAACTTTTAAACTTTTAAACCCAGCAAATATAAACTTTTTCTACAAAAAATAAAATGCCGTTGAATTTCTGCAGTTTGGAAGCCAGTCATTGGTTTTGGCAGCTTTTACCGTTTAGAGTTGCTAACTTACTATAACATCTTTTATTTCTTTGTTAAACTATTTTGGACATGGCCTGGAACGAATGACCTGAACTGGCCTTGGTCTAAAATAAATTTGAATTTGATTTGTACTTGTAAATATATCATAGCCTGCAGTATTGACGGGAGATAATAATTTCAATGCTCTAAGCTGCAGTGCCAATAGCCATGCCTTTTTTAAGGAAATAACAAATTCGATACATCTATTGAAGTATCCTAAATTTTTAACTATTTTCTTTTTTCTTTGATTCAGTTTATTTGTCAGGCTATATTTTGCTTGAGCTAAAAACTTCGTGCCCAATTGTAACATTTAATGAATATCTTTGTAATTTTATTTTCAGAACTGGATTGAAAGACAGCGGGGCTGCAGTAGCTGAACCCACAAGGAAAGGTTTCCGTTGGAGAGGTTGGAGAAATTAACAAGGCGTTAGCATAAGGTCGACTTTCTCCCTCTTACACGATTTACACGAATCACAACAAATTTTATTCGTAACTTTTTTGATAGAGTTAATTGATGGTTATCAAACTTTAAAATGTAGTCAATACCTGCCTTTGTACTTATTACCAGCTACGCCTTACTTCGAAACTTTTTTAATAGTGCCAATTGACGGTGCGCAATTTAAAAACTTAGTGAAAATCTTTTAACTTATTACTTTCTTTCTGAAATAAATGTCAGTGTGGCTTTAGCAGCTACGTCTAAAGGAACATAAAGTTTTCCGTTAGAGAACATATTAACGAGACGTCAGCATACCGCTGACTTTCTGCGGGCTGTGGAACTCTTCGCTTACTTACGATTGATACAAGTTGCGTCAAATTTTTATTTTAAAGTTTTTGATACAGCTAAAGGTTGTACCCAATTCGAAAGTTCAGTTCAATATCTTCGTATTGAATACTCTCTTTCAGAGCTAGGCTAATATTCAATGCGGCTTCGGTGGCTATATCTGTAAAGAACATAGGGTATTCCGCTGGAAAACTTTCAGAAATTAACGTCAGCTACAGCCTAGTTCACAGTTGTGGAACTTTTCACTTCGTTTAGTTACTAGTTACTAGATATTTGTATAAATTGCTCCTCATATTTTCTTTGGAACTTTTAAAAAAAAGCCACTTGAAGAAACTAGTACCTATATAATTTTATCCCTTCCTATTGACAAGCTGACAAGATCTAATGATAAGAAGAAATCTCAACTGTACTTTTTCATATTATAAGGACCCTATTTTCATTAAAATCTAGTGTTAAGACTAATGAATAATTTATTTCTAACTTAAACTGCTAAACACACTTTATCTAAGAATGCGTCCGTTAACGTTTCTTAGTCTCTGTTAAAGTTGAATGCACTTTTTTATACTTATAAGAATAGTGAATAGTTTTGCACTAGCACTTAGTTATTTTCACTGCTCTAAACTTCACTACACTAATACATGTGGTTTTGTCCTTTTGAGTCTTCTTACTGGCATTGACTTGGTGAAGAAGCCTGCGTTCATGGCTCTCTGCGAATATTCGGAAGATGTCTGGAACGAACTCAACTTGGAGGTCCCGATGGAGATCGTTATTTCTGACATACCGATTCGATTCGGTCTCTCAAGTCTTTATTCTGAAATTGTTGTATTTTGTCAATTTTACTTTGTTTGGTAGAACCCCATAGCCGACTGCCTTTGGTCCAAACGGGCAACAGTATTTGTCTGTATACTAACTATTATGGTTCGCCCTGGAAAGTACCACCGCTGCACCCACTTCTGCCCGTGAACTAATTCATTTGTTTCGGTGGAAAGGTGCAGTTGCCGGCCACACTTACATGAGGCGACCACCAGCATCCGGAGTAGCAGCGCATCTGCATACGACCTCAGACAAGACTTATCTATGCTTGCTTGAGGTTGTATGTAGATGTCCATGGGCTGCAGCGACCACTTAATACCACGTGGCCTGCATGCTTGTCTGCTATTCCATTTTAATAAAAAAAAGATTTTATTATACACCACAGACAGCGGGGAGGCTCTTCCAATTAGGCAACGAAACTTCTTGTACTTGATCTCAAGCATTCAACTAAACTGTTGCACAATATATTTATTTTAAGTATTTTTTATCATAACGGTGCAATGTATTCATAGCATACCAGTTGATAATCATCGCATGCGTTGACTCCATTGCCTCTTCTATTAAAATATATACCTATATCAATGAGTATAAAAACTCGGAAGTTCTCTACAAAAGTAAATTTAATATCTGCAAGTTTCGTGCAAACCAATGAATTTGAAAGGTTTTTCTGTGCACCCAAAGGTTAATACCAAATTTTAAACTCGCCTAATCAACATAGAGTACCTATTTTCGGCCTTTTCAAAAGTAGGTAAAAAACCAATAGGGTATTGGCAGTTTTTCAAACAAAAGAGTCAATCAAGGCGTCAGGCTTGCTGCCTTGGGCGGCTGACTTCTTCCTCGTTCGTGGAACTGCTTACAAATCGTGCGACAACTTTTCTTTAATCTTTGAGTACAATTAATTAATGAAATTCTAATCCTCTTTCATTTCCTTACTTCCTAATGAAATTAGGTGTAGCATTAAACGTGTACCTAAGGATAAGCTTGTAGATTAAGTTAAAATACTTAAAAATAAGTTAAATAGATATGTTATTGGCTGCAACGCCTGCAACCCTTTTTGCGTCCCACTGCTGGGCACGGGTCTCTCCCCATTATTGCGTGGTGGAGACGCTGCTCCAATGCGGGTTGGTGGATATGTTATTAACCGCATGAAAATCTATAAATGGCTAGGAAATCTCGTGGAGCTTCCTATTCTTACTCGATCCTTATTTATAAGTACTTGCAGTTTCAGCAGCTGTTTCTATTTACTCCATCAACAATATTGTAATTCGTTTTGAATGATGTGATTGGCAGGCTCTTATCCATACTAACATTATAAATGCTAAAGTAACTCTGTGTTTGTGTCTGTTACGTTTTCACGTCTAAACTGCTGAACCAATTTCAATGAAATTTGGTACAAAGAAAGTAGAAATAAAGAAGTGGACGTTTGGAAAGGGCATATGATAGTTTTATCCCGGGAAAATGTACTGTTCCCTGTAAAGATTATTATAATCATATAAACTAAAAACACTCGCGTGAAGCCGGCCAAATCAATAGTAAGATATAAAACCTCAGTCCATTCAAAGAATTGATATGCATCTAAATGGCTCAAATACTAGCCCCATTATAAGTTTGCCTGCAAGAAGCTTGCATGCTCGGGTCTACTTGAAAGTACTTTTAAAGCGTATGTTTTGCCTGACTAGCCAATTATGGTACGTGAATGTTACATAGGATAGGACTATGTAGTAGCAGGTTTGACGATGCTAGTAGCAGCTAGCGATGCTAATATTTTTAAATTTGCCTTGTTTTTACTTTCCATAAAGTAAAATATTTCAAACTATTAATTTCAGTAATTTTAAACTTTGAGAATCACAGCACAGTGTTAGACTAGATCAATTTAGCAGCATAAAATAATCACATTTTATGTTCATGACAGAAAAAAGGAAAATCTGAGTAGTACGAGTAAAATCGGAAATTGCAACATGTTACTTACTTAATATTTTTCATGTAAGTAGCTTTAAACGAGCAATTCTTGTATATATACCTAAATATAATTTTAGAATCTCGGAAACGGCTCCAACGATTTTAATGAAATTTTGTACGCTGGTTTCGAGGGAGATAAATCGATCTAGGTAGGTTTTATTTTTAGAAATTTTAAATTATAAAAAAATATTTTTAGCCATAAATAACTTAAAATATAAACTGAGAAATACGACTCTTCCTGACATCTATTGGTGAGTATTAATAATTTTTTGGCGTAGAACGCCGTCAAACGCCACCCACCAATCCGACGTTCAAAGAAATGACAATGTCGATTTGAAAGAGGTCTATAAAACTTTCGTTCATTGAATTAAAGCTTCCTTAGCCGAATGGTTACATGGGCTAGCTGCGGAACTAGAGACCCGGGTCCAAATCTCAATTAAAACCATATTGCGTTTATTTTTATTTTTTGTGTTTTTTTTATTAAGAGTTATTTTAAATGGCGTTGTTGAATAACACCAAGCAAATGAGTGTTTCGTTTGAAATTAAACCAAGAAAATAAATTATTTTTATCCGAACAACGCTCGGTCGTCCAGGTACTAGTAGTAATACGAACATGCAATTATTGGCAAAACAGGCTTCAATGATTGACCCTTATAAAATATAGGCCGCTATATGTTTATTTCAATACAGTCAGAGTATACCAATGTCCATAAACGTACAGATTCCTGGGCAACCTTTTTTTCTTACCTACGTATACCTAACGATAGGTACGAGTAAGTGAGCGTCTTTGAGTCATTAATTTTAAAAATCCACATATATTCCAACTTTTAACTCTAGCATTTATAAAAATCAACTTATTATTTAAAAATAGTATACATATGCTGGTATTATACATTATATAGATGGTCACTTCCATTAGGTGCCTGTGTATTTTACTGGGTCTTCCCACCGCCTTTTTTGAAGTCAAGTCTTCTCTCAATTCTCTGTAATCACAGTCTATCGAGATCATAATTATGAAATCTAAATTATTACTCACATCATTATGGGTGTATTTTATCTTTCAACACCTTAAAACATTTTCAATCGAAGTTATTTTATTGAATTTATGCTTTCCAACAAAATTGTAACACAAGTTTATATTCCACTTAGCAATATAAAACGGTAACATTTTTCGTTCACGCCAAAACAGAACGAAACGTAAAATCCAGGCAATAAAATCGGAAATTGCAACATGCAATATATTTCCCTTAAGTGCGACATATACGAGTACAAAATTATTTCTGAAGCAGGCTGCAACGATTGACCCTCATAAAAATATAGGTCACTACAGCCGATATTTCAATACAGTCAGAGCATAAGAATGTCAGAGTGCACTGATGTCCATTAATGTGCAGACTGCTACGTAACTCTTTATGCTATGAGGTCTTTAAAAAGCTGGATGTTGCAAAGGACATACAAATTAGAATGCCAAAATGATTTTACTTATACATATTATTATGTTAACAGCTGAGCGTTTATTCGGTTTGAATAATACTTATGCATATTTTTTTCAGCACTAAGATAGCTACTTTTCGATGGCTGAGCGGTTAAACCCGCGGTCTTCGACACAGAGATACCGAGTTCAAACCCACGACATCTGACAAAGAATTTAACTAAGTTCGTAATTATCACTGCTTCACGGTGAGGGAAAATATTGTGATATTAATTTAATTACGATGTTTTCCATCACCGTGCAAGCCTGAGAGAATCTCATAATTTCTCGAAGGCATGATGTCCAAAAATTTTTGAACATAAAAACATACATACATACTAATTACAATGCCATATAGATTTTACTTAAGTTTTTGTCAACAACTGAGCGTATCTTTAAAACTTCGCACCTGTATCTTTCTTATAACTGAATACCTAATTGTTGACAAGAAGTAATGAGCCAAATTAAATGATTGCAATCGCCAATAGAGCTAATTATTAAAATACCTATGTATGAGTTTTTACAATGCGCTTGGAGCTTAAGCATTAATGATCCCGTGCATGCGATCAGAGACCGTATAATGATTATTTTTCTAATTTATTTAGTAAATTTATTTACTAAAACGGGATGGGATTAATTTGTAAATCTTCGATTGTTTTGAACCACTAGCTTTCCGCCGGTGTTCAACCCGCGTGGGACCCTCTTTTTTCATTCCTAGGAAATGAGATATTTTCCGGATAAAAAGTACTCTAGTTCTGTCACTCTGCACCCCTAATATATCCATATAAACATATCAGGAAAATGCGACATCAAGAAAGAAAAAGAAATCCACTTGGACTTCGTCCGCGTGGACTTTAGTATTAGTCATAGCATGATGTTTTAGCCCTAAAGCCTTCCTCGATAAGTGGATTATCCAACACAGAAATAATCCCTACTAATATTATAAATTCAAAAGTAACTCTGTCTGTCCGCTACGTTTTCACGCTGAAACTACTGAACCAATGGAACATATAAAACGAGTCTACGAGGGTTAAGCCGCTGGCGGAAGGCTAGTTTTTCAATAAATTCGAACCAGTAGTTCCTGAGATTAGCGCGTTCAAACAAACAAACAAACTCTTGAGCTTTATATGTTAGTATAGATAAGATGCTTAATTTATAGGTACACCTATGACCTATAGAAAATTCATGAGTATGTTGGTACGAGTATGATCCGGTGTTATACATGAACGTGTGTAATATAAATCAAATCTGGACACTATTTGTATGTTACCAATAATCGATTTGGCATCGTTCCATTCTGTGCGGTTATGTACCTATACATTTTCGTTCTGTTCCAAATAAGCTTTCGATCTTATATCCATCCATCCATCCATCCATCAGCCTTTTAGAGTCCACTGCTGGACATAGGCCTCCCCTAATGTTCGCCACTCCGTCCGGTCCTGCGCCCTCTGAATCCAGCGGTTTCCCGCTATCTTCTTCAGGTCGTCAGTCCACCTGGTTGGAGGGCGGCCTGTGCTCCTTTTGCCGAGACGTGGTCGCCATTCGAGGACCTTTCTTCCCCACCGGTTGTCAGTCCTCCTAACTATGTGGCCTGCCCATTGCCACTTCAGCTTGCAGATTTTGAGAGCTATGTCGGTAACCTTCGTTCGTCTACGGATTTCATCGTTACGGATTCTGTCGCGTAGAGAAATACCAAGCATAGCCCTCTCCATCGCTCGCTGAGCGACCTTGAGCCTGTGGAAAAGGCTAACTGTAAAAGACCACGTCTCAGCGCCGTAGGTCATCACTGGCAACACACACTGCTCGAAAACTTTCGACTTCAGGCACTGCGGTATTCTGGACGAGAAGACACTTTGTAATTTCCCGAACGCTGCCCAACCGAGTTGGATTCTACGAGTTACCTCTCTCTCGAAGTTGGACTTACCCATACGGATCGCTTGACCCAGGTAAACATACTCGTCGACAACTTCGAGAGTAACGCCATCAACAACGACCGGTATGGGTGTGACATGGACATTAGACATGATCTTCGTCTTGTCCATGTTCATCTTAAGACCCACCCGTTGGGAGGCGCTATGGAGGTCACCTAGCATTGTGCTGAGTTCTTCCAGGGACTCCGCCAAGATGACTATATCATCGGCAAATCGAAGGTGTGTGAGGTGTTCGCCATTGATGTTAATACCAAGCCCTTTCCACTCCATCAGCTTAAACACGTCTTCCAGTGCAGCGGTAAACAGTTTCGGGGATATAACATCCCCTTGTCGTACTCCGCGCTGCAAAGGAATAGGTTTAGTGCTTCCGTCGTGTACTCGGACTGTCATGGTTGCGGCTTTGTATAAACACTTCAACACCTCGATGTACCGATAGTCTATCTGGCACCGTTGGAGAGACTCTAGCACCGCCCAGGTCTCAATAGAATCGAAGGCTTTCTCATAGTCCACATACGCAACACATAGCGGCAGATTATACTCCTCGGTCTTTTGTATAACCTGTCGCAGCGTATGTATGTGGTCTATGGTACTGTAGCCTTTTCGGAATCCGGCTTGTTCGGGAGGCTGGAAGTCGTCGAGCCTGCGCGCAATACGATTAGTAAGGACCCTTGAGAACAGCTTATAGACGTGGCTCAGAAGCGCGATGGGTCTATAGTTCTTCAAAAGGGCTCTGTCACCCTTCTTGAAGAACAGAACCACCACGCTTCTGCTCCACGCCTCCGGGGTAGTTCCGTTTCTGATGACGGTATCGAACAGTCTTTGGAGCACCACTAGGAGGGGTTTGCCTCCAGCCTTTAGTAGCTCTGATGTGATACCGTCATCTCCCGGTGCTTTGTTGTTTTTTAGCTGACTTAGGGCCCCTCTAATTTCGTACAGGCTGACGTCCGGGATATCTTCGGTATAGTGTCGGGTTAATTTGGCTCTCTTGTCGTTCGCCATATTGGGAACGGGAGCCTGTGAGGAGGTGTACAACCGTCCGTAGTAACACTCAATTTCTCTCTGAACTTCAGGCTTAGACGTAACCATAGCGCCAGACTCCGTCTTCAATCTCGTCAACTGGCTTCGCCCAACAATCAGATCCCTTGCGAACACTTTGGAGCCTTGGTTCCGCTCAATAGTGCTTTTGACGCGCTGTGTGTTGTGAGCACGCAGGTCGCGTCGTCTATTGCAAGAGATCTGCTTATATAGTGTTCAGTAAAATGACTACTCACTACTAATATTATAAATTCGAAAGTAACTGTGTCTGTCTGTCTGCTACGCTTTCCCGCTTAAACTGAACCAATTTTTATGAAATTTGGAATACAGTCAGATACAGTGGACCTTGGGAAAGGACATAGGATGGTTTTTATCCTACATGAACTTATAAAACGCGGTCCACGCGGACAAAGCCGCAGGCGGCAAGCTAGTCTTAATATATTTATATGTACATACATATAATATATTTGTTGTGTGCGTGTGTATGTCACTGAACTCCTCCTAAACGACTGGACTGATTATGATGAATTTTTTATGTGTGTCAAAGGGAATTTGAGAATGGTGAAGATTCATAATTTGGTCCACTGGGAAATGTTTATAATTTTTTTATTTTATTTATAAGTAGTTTTCCCATATAAATTGTTCCTACCTGTCAAACGTTTGTATTTCGTGTCGTGTCGTTCTAAACTTGTTCACAGTCAGAATAACAGGACAGTTCGTATTAAGTCATAATTTGTTTTATATTTTTTTATAGTAACATGAAATCTCTTTAAGATAATTAAAAAACAAATCCTCTTTCAATATTAATTATAGGCAAGACAACGTCTGCAGGGCCCACCAGTAAATAATAATTACTGTGCTCCGCGGTTTAACTCGCGTTAGAAAGGATTTCCGTGGGAATCAGATGTTTTAACGCGGTATAAAAAGTCTATGTCACTCTCCAGCTTCCTAACTCCACGCACAAAAGTTATTCCATTGCAAGGTGAAATTAAAAACAAACTAAGAAATAAAACCAGTAAACATATTTTCGCATTTATTATTTAGGTATTCGGGAATACGAATAGAGCTACGGTATCCCCTGCCTACGGTATGCCTGATCGTAAAAGGAGACTAAAAGGGGGCTTCTGGGTTGTGGGCGGTGAGAGTGGGAGCTCGATCCGTCCAGCCAGCAGCTCCGGGAAGGACGGCGGTGTGTGCGTGGCCGCATGCCGCCGTAAGCATCGGAAGGTGCAGGAGAGCACATCTGCTCTCCCGAAGATGGGCCAGTTCTTGGGCGCCGCGCGTGGAGGACACCGGTTCCACTAGAGATCCCGGAGTCCTCCCCAAGCGCAGAGGCAAGCCACCGAGGGGGTTTTAGTGCGGTCAAATCCCACATAACTCGGTATCCTCTCTCCTCGATACAAAAAAAAGAAAAGAACTTTATGATGAACCATTATGATGGTTTGCCCCGAAAACCTTTAGCCATGAAGTGTTTTAAAGAAATTCGTAGACCCCCTGCTGATTTTATAAATATAAAGTACCAAAAGATACTTTAGATACTTGCTTTTATACAATTACGAGCAGATATTTCTGCAAACCCCACATGGACAAGTGGTCCTATCCTCTTTCCACTAAGTCCGCGCCACTCGCCCGCATTCGATTTTCTAGTGCCTCCGTTGCAAGTTCTCATTTTATATTACTGAGTACATGTTTTGAGTAAAAGATTTTATACTTATTCGACACAATTTTAGGTATTATTATTTTTAAGTTACATTACGACGTTCAGGGCACGGGCTTTACCCAATTTTCTATAATCGAGCACAAAATAAATTTACATTTATGTATGTAATTAGGTAATTATTTATTACTCGTATATCTCTATTTTATCTGAGCCATCTTAAGTCATGTAGTTGCGCAACGCTAATATTGAGGCTGGTTTTAGAAGACGTCCGCACTTCCGCCAGCAGCCTCGGGCAAGACGGCGGTGTGTGCATGCCGCGCCGTAAGCATCGGGAGGTGCAGGAGAGGACATCTGCTCTCCCGAAGATGGGCCCATTAAGGCGCCGCGCGTGGCTGACACCGGTGCGTTCCACTGGAGATCCTGATGTAATCCCCAAGTGCAGAGGCAGGCCACCGAAGAGGTTTTAGTGCGGTCAAATCCCACATAACCCGGTATCCTTTCCCAAGGTTTCGGATACCTTTTAAAGGTTTCCCGCCCGATACCAAAAAAAAGGTACATAACCCACATAACAATAAAATGAAATGAAAGAAAAAAGGGGAAAGAATAGAATATAATCCACACAACCTGCGCAATCGAGGCTCGGAGAAATTTTAATAACAGGTACAGGACAAAGGGTGGGCACGTTGTGCGACACACAAACGAAATAATGTAGGTACATTCATTCACGCCTCACCGCGTGTATGAGGGTTTGCAAACGAAAGCGAAATACGATGACTTTTTTATTTGATCAGATATACCCACAGGATTTACCTAATTACCAAATAATGAAGGAAGAGTGGTAATTCAATTCTATCGGCAGATAACCAAAATAAAATCAAATTAAATGAAAAAGACAGGTGTTAGAATTTGGTATGTATGTATGTAGTTTGATCGGCCACGACCGCTGCACCCAATCCTAGCGTGAGGCATTTCTATTGTGTTTCGTTCAAAAGGTGCGGTTGCCGACCACATCGAATAAGGCGAGCATTAGCCTCCTAGCAGCTCAGTGTATGTATGTTACCTCAAGAAAGTCTCGAAACTTACTTATATGTATATAGGTAAATTCTGCAGTAACTGTTTAACGTTGACATTTATTTTGAAAAGGAGAGCGAACCTTTCTTCATAGATATACTCTCTATATCTCTTAAGACTAAGGGCCTCGTTCACCACCTTCAAGTAAAGTTACAAGTATGCTAATTCTCGGTTTAAGTCATCCGTAACTTCAATTTCAATTTCACAATGTTCGAGTAGCACTAATCATATGATAAACTGACCCGTACTCATAGCTTTTACTAGCCAATTAACTTTACTTGGGATGTAACTAATCAACACTTTACTTGGAGTTGGTGAACGAGGCCCTAAGAATAATGTACTTACTTATTGGTCTATGCTATATCTATATCTGTTTTATTCTTCGTTATGACAGAAAAAAAGTTATTTTAATACATAACTTATCTTTATAATTATTATTATTATTGGAATCTATAGCATGTCGGCTTTTAAGAGAAGATGGAGAGATACAGGCCGTAATTAAAATCTTGAAAGTATCTCTGAGATCTATATTAAATAAAAAATAATAGCTGCAGCTAACTAAAATCTACATTAGTTAATAAAAAAGTAAGCAACTTCAATATCAACGGCCAAGATCTTGAATAAATATTAAAAAATAATAACGAGGATTCCATTTAAACAATAATAACAAAGAGAACCAACAAATAACCGAATAACAGGAATGGTAATGTCGGTTTTTCGCGGGGTCGGAAAATGAGAAAGCATTTAATAATGAGACCGCCTATAAACGAGGCAGTTCCTTTTTATTTCGCTCCTCGACCTATCTTTGTCTCGGCCATTGTGTTTATATGAAGCTTATTATGACCCTCTTTGATAAAAACGCGCATCAGCTCGGTTTGTTTCTGTGATGTTCTTTCGTAGCAGTGACATGACCATAGATATTTTATTTTGACTATACGTAGATAAAAAATCTACGGACATGACCTATCATGCCTAGTAGCCTTTTTATGACACCGACTCCAATTAACAAAAA
Organism: Pyrgus malvae; assembly: GCA_911387765.1. Lineage (NCBI taxonomy): Eukaryota > Metazoa > Arthropoda > Insecta > Lepidoptera > Hesperiidae > Pyrgus > Pyrgus malvae. Next base: position 9,679,669 of record OU426964.1, read on the forward strand.
TATAAAACCGACTTCAAACGGTAAAAAATAAAATTGTTCTGTACTTGGCATATTAAGATACTATACCTTGCTAATTGTTGTGACTCTTAAAACTATTTTGGAGTCGGGCCCTTAGTAAAATGGCGTACTTACCTTTCTTTCTGAATGGGCAATGAGACTACCTCGGAATTGTAAGTTTATGAACAGAATTTCCTCTGAATAACAAAAGTAGGATGGGTGGCCATTAACCAACATGTAGTGCAGTCATAAGAAGGATGGGTGTCAATTATTAAGCTCAGCATTGTCGAGTGTGGTCAAAATTAGGATGAGTGGTCTCATTCATAATTGTAATCATACAATGAGCCTAAACCTGAACGCCATATTGCAGAACGTATCGCAATGACAATCCGGCTAATCGAGGACCCGCCGCAATACAGAACGGCCCTGGTGGGTAAATCGAAGGACCGCAGATTAAAATAAGCGCTGGTTTTGGATGGTGTATCCAGTGTACCCCAAAGCCCCACAACGTCTGCAATCAATAGAAAATCCCCTACTCACCGTTCGTCTGAGCGTCCGGCTTTCCACGATCGTAGTTTCGGTCGAGAACGTCTCTACACGGTACAAATTGGGTTTTGATGCAGGATGTGGGTTCCTCACGGAGGATGCTTCAGATGCACACGGATTACCATGGCAACCGCCGAACAACTCATTGACAGTGGAGCAGAAGAAAATCACTGACCACAGAGAATGTGTAGCTAAAAAGGTTTTAATACCGAACAGGCCCTGTTTTACGAAACGGCTAGCCGTAATGTTATGTGACGAATTATACGATCCGACTGCGACATCTTTAACATGTAGGCGCGTTCGCTGCCTTCAATTTTTGGGGGGGTCACTAAGAAATTTGGGGGAAGAAGTGTCCCAAATTGGCTTGTTTCGATTTCCATTTTATGTCCTCTGTGACCCCCCCTTGGACCGCACCTGTTACGATGGATACATGAAGATTTTCAATTGGTTACGAAACTGCGGGCTGTATCCTAATGCCGTTAGGACAGGTGCTGACACGGCCATAAGTTGCCAAAAGCCACAGCCAGAGGTTTTTTTGCCCTTGATCATAACCAGTAGGACTAAAAGCTAATATATTATTTATTATTATTTATTTATTTATTTATTAGCTGACATCTTGCTTAGTTATCACGAGCACTTTTTTAATCAATGTTCTGCCTGCAGCAACTACTTAACACTCCCTCACATTGTTGGCCACTCTAAATTGCATCACGATTATTAATGAAACACACATCATTTCATTTAACATGTATTTATTCTATTAATCTTAACTCTTAAGTTCTAAGAACCTTATTAAATAAAATAAATACCTATCCATAACAACCACTAACTTAACTTATCATACGTAACTACTTCTAGAATAATTTATTTTATTTTAATCAGTTCATGACCACTTTTAACAACTTCCGGTCTTTCAACCGGCCATAACTTCAATTTTAATCTCATTTCACAGTTTCCTTTGTATATTCCAACAAATCAATTCAACACTAACTTTACAAAAGCGGGTTCATATTGTCAATCATTATGTATTTTTATAGGGTCTGTGAACTGAGCGGTCAATATGTAGAACAGTGCTGGAGCAGGAACGAGGGACAGATACCATAATTCCTTAAAGCCAGTCAGAGATATTATTCCATAAGCATGTACCAGCCAATGACCTATGAGGATTATAAGATTCCTGGTATTTGATAATGACGACATCAGTAACGCTGGCGCTGATTGGTCAATTTTGATTGAAAAATGTGACGCTGACGTCATCATTGATATTATGATAACTATGTATGGAAAGGAACAATCTGCAAAAAAAGAAAATATGTATTATCCCTACTAATATTATAAATTCGAAAGTAACTCTGTCTGTCTGTCTGCTACGCTATCCCGCTTAAACTACTGAACCAATTTTAATGAAATTTGGAACGCAGATAATGTGGATCTTAGGAAAGGACATAGGATGGTTTTTATCCTACGGGACCTATAACGGGTCCTCACGCGAAGCCGCTGGCGGAAGGCTAGTTATCTAATAAATACTAACTACCACCCTCATGTCCTAGAAGTCTAATGACCATGATAATTAAAACAATATAGCGGAAAATACTTCACGTCTTTATAAGTGCGGTTTTACACCAGAGTATTTTTCGGAGCATTCGCGCGTCTTTCGTTTGTTTTTTGATGCGCATGCAGCCGTGAAACGTCAAGATTTGGCATTTTGCAATACAATAAAGTAAAGAGGCCTGTAAGAGCGTTTTCCGAAACGACCGTATACGCGCCGAAATACGCTAGTTTGGAACCGCTCTAATAGTCGACTGAAAATGGGGATGATGATTAATGCACAACTATATTCACAAACTCACAGAGTTTTTATACGATAGCGTAAGACAAAGACAAAGCTAGGTATTTCTTTTGACGACAGCGTGAGCGAAACAAGCGTGCTACTGACATGTCCCTTCTATCTAGGGTTGCCATCCGTCCGGGTTTCCCCGGATTTGTCCTAGTTTAGAGGGCGGCCGGGGAGCGTCCGGGCCAGACTTAATAAACAAATAATAAAGACAGATAACAGACGATATAGAGATACAGATAAAAAATAAAGTCTTGGGCCGCCCGCGACACACGCATTGTGCCCGCACGTCGCGATCAACCGACGAACCGAGACGCTAAATTCACCATCCCCCTGCTGTTGACATGTCCGGGTTTTTTGGCTCTAAAATCCGGGATTATATCCGCGTCTTGTCCTGGTTGACAAATTTTAGAGATGGCAACCCTACTTCTATCTCGTTCCGCAAAATGGCGATCAAAACAATAAGCGAACTTAAAAATATACCTAATACTAAGTTTTCATGTACATTTTAAGGGTTACGAACAAAATGTTATTCCATGTCATTTCTTTTTTCTTTTTTAATGATTTGTAAAAACAACAAATGTAACGCAAAAATGCATTTTGGTAACATTTATCCCATTTTAAAAAAAATTATTAACATATGCGCTTATGCCACATACCAATTGCTATTGAGTGAAATTAGGCGACGGCAACCTGATTTTAGCGGTCCAAGAGAGACGACTAGCTAGAGACGAGTCACCTATCTTCCGCTATTTTGTTTTAATCTGAGTTAATCTGTAAATTTTTCTCTGTAGCAATTATTATGTTTAGTATATCTCTAATGAAATCATAACGGTCTCTTAATTATTATATTTTTATTAAATTGTTTTTGACAATTAATATTATGAATGAAGCAAGTTTTCATTTCTTTTCATACAATTTTTTTCTTGAACTCACAACTTATTAGTTCCATTTTTACCAGTTATTGTCACAAATGTCCACCAATCCGCACTTGGCCAGCGTGGTGGACTATGGCCTAAATCCCTCTAAATTGTGTGAGAAGGAGACCTGTGCCCAGCAGTGGGACATAAAAAAGGTTGAAGAAAAAAAAATTGTCACAAAATACATGCTTATTCCACAAGACTCTATTTAAATATGTTATTACTTAATTTTGTGTGTTATTTTACCTACAGCAAATATTTTATGTAAATTCGGCTAATCCTGTATTAAATTCCACATGTTTTGGGTACCATAGACAAAAACAAAGACAGGAGAACATACATCTAAACAGAGATCAGAATTTCTGCTGTCTCACTGGGAATCGATACCAGGATTGTATAGCATTGTATGCTATGCTACTAGGGCTGCCATCACCTAAATTGCCGACGCCGGATAAACACGGCAAAAATTCCGGACATTTGGGCGAAATATGGTTTTTTTCCCCGGACATCTCAGGAAAATTATTTTTTGCAACAAAAATAAAAACATCGTTATAGTTTTTTAATTCCATTCAATCGTTGACTATTTTGCCGAGCCTTCTTGAATGTGGGTTATTGTGGATGAATTTTTAAGTAAGATTTATTTCAATTTATTCCTTATCTATTAAAAAAATGGATTTCCCCTGACAACAACAGTGGGTACACCCGGACACTTTTCAAAATCCCTTGCCGGACGCCTCCCGGACGCCCTTCAAACTAGGACAAATCCGGAGAATTCTGGATGGACGGCAGCCCTATATACTACCGATCATTGCCTTACAACTAACTTTTAAACTTATTTTATAAACTTACAGATCAGTCCAGCTGCCACAGTGTGCATGAGAACCAGTATGGGGTAGAAATACAATGCACAGTAAATAGCTTTCTTGCCAGATCCAGAGCCATGCCACATGAGCAACCATGGCCTAATGGAGATTGTGAGCAGCAAGCTGAACGCGTAGATCAACAGTATTATTGTGTATCTGAAAATTTTAAAAAACAGTTACGTGTTTTACAATATTTTTGTAACATTTTAGTCTCTACAAGGAGATTGTTTTGTAATCAATAATATATGATGTACTTACTTACTGTACTAAAGTGAAATAAAGTAAAAAGTATTTCAATTCTTTATTGATCAAAACAATAACAACAAGTCAACAGTGGAGCTTAGTTTGACTTTGTGATGGCTTACAAGTTTTCGTAAATGAGCTTCATAATAATATTATAGTTAGGAATAAATGTAGGTACTGTAATGTGAAACTTGTAGGGGCTAAAATTCTATATTTGTGTATATAGTATAGGTATACTAATTGTAGATGTATCAGGAAATGTTAATTAGAAACCTTAAATAGTTATATTTGGATTGTACAAAATTCTACATTGTGATTTAAATATTCCGTTTTTTACATAAGACCTATTTCTTAAATTATTTTTTGATATATAATTTGACTTTTTTAAACAATTATGTATTACGCAATTTTAATGGTAATATAATAGGTAGTGAATTATCAAATATTAAGTCAATAACTTAAACTAGGTTCTGTACTATTTCTATATGAATATATTGTACTACAGCAAAAGTTACAATTTTGAACCTCACATAGCAAAGACTAAACCAATAAAAGTAGATTTCACTTATTACAACCTTGGTTGTAGCAACCATTTAGATATAGTTAGTGATGTTTCAAAGTGATATTCTGAGTAGCAATAGGGTAAAGTAAACTTGTGAATAAGTTTGAATATTTTTAAATGTACCAGTGAATAACTATGTATGCAAATGTTTTCAATAATGAATTAATATAAACTATATGTAAGTGTCTTTATCTCTACCTTTGCCTGTAAAGACTTCCGGATATAAGGAAGAAACTAGAGTGGCTCCTTCATCATCATTATATGTTAATACCACTGTAACTATTTCATGGTTATCAGCTCTAGGTGCCCTTATGGGTGATGGGTTGAGCTGAGAGAAAAGATTTGGAGGAGAAAAACTTCTAGTAGCACTCTTTTAAATGACAGATATTACATAAATATTCTTAGAACTTTATAATACAAATGAGTGCTATCTATTTCAATGGTTCTGAAACACTTTACGTCCCACTGCTGGGCACGGGTCTCTCCCTATTAAGGGAGGCCTGGAGCTTACTCAACCACGCTGCTTCAATGCGGATTGGTTTCTTATTTAATATTTATTATACTTACAAAGGATAAACAGCTTCTTGAGTGCAATGCAAAGTTTCCTTATAATCTGGCTGTGGATTATGTAGCAGAGTGTACCAGTCTGATAAAGCCTTTGGAGAGCAAACATAAAGGGCCAGGGTGCCGGTTGGTGGCAAGACAAGTAGTGCTCCTATTGTTCCAGTTGCAATTTCGAAAAATGCACAAAAGTGTTGTATCAGGATGCCTTTTTTGCTGGAATAGATAAATATAAGCATTTAACAATTGGGTAAGAATGAAAGATTCCTCTCCTCTAATAAAAATAGACCTTAGACAAGATACAGGCTTGCTTGAGGTTGAGTGCAAATAGCTGCAGTGCCCAATTAACACCACTTGACCTGCATTTTTTTTTAAGTGAAAACTTCTTTAGCAGTATTGTGTACTTTTTTTGGGATGGGTAAAAAATGTTAAACTCACGTCAGGACACATAGCCTGATCAAATATTCGTATGACAGAGGTGTGACAGCTGATGGCTCAACTGTCTATACTTGTAAAATTTGTTTATATCAAGTATTTAAAATATGGACATTGAACAAAGTGAATCTATTAATGAAAAAAAGTAACGAAATAATAGTGAAAGAAAATGAGTGAGTACTTCATTAAAATACTAGGTGAAAACCTACTGAAAATACTAGATGAAAAATAATACTGATAATAAAAGCAATTCATGCAAAATTATTCCCTAACCATTCCAGTTAATGTTCAAGTTTTCACTTCTGCCAGCTCTACTGGAGTGCAAACCCATTTTTATTTTAAATTTGAATGGAGTAGCAGACGAGCATGCAGGTCACGTGGTGTTAAGTGGTCGCTGCAGCCCATGGACATCTACATACAACTTCAAGCAAGCATAGGTAGGTCTTGTCTGAGGTAGTATGCAGTTGTGTTGCTACTCCGGAGGCTGGTGGTCGCCTCATGTAAGTGTGGCCAGCAACAGCACCTTTCCACCGAAACACAATAGAAATGGTTCACGGCAGAAGTCGGAAATCATCTGCCATTACATCTAAATAATAATGATAAATATAGAAATAAGGGAAAGGACAGGAAGCAGACGCCAATTAGACCTGGTTAGACACGAAATTCAGAGTATGATTAAATCAAGTTACTAGTTTAGGAAACAAAGAGAATACTTACCCTTTCCCAACAGCAACCATGTCGATAAAAAACCAATGCAAGACCAGCGGCAGGAGTACCATAAAACCCAAGTACTGCCAATCGTATAGTGTAGGCTCTTCTCTACAGGGCATGCAGTAACTGGTGTCATTCGTACGGTATCCTCGAGGGCAAGCTCCGCAATCGCTCCATTCACCATTCTCTAGCTGCGTTCTGCCGCAATACATCCCCGGGCATGTCTTCACTATCGACATCTTGGCTGGTCAATAGTTATTTCTTATGTTTTTTATTTACAGTAATGGTATTTAAGTATGTTTTTGCTGAATACCGTGTTTAAGATAATTGATGTATATGTGTATTAAACATATTAAATAATTGAAAAGAAAATTTATTCTTCAAAAAGTATTTTGTTTATCTTTGATCTTTGACACAACACAACCCATTGAACCCATACAACCACTCGACAAGAATCAAAATTGACAAATTGATGACACTTGACATTGATTTTTTTTTTAAATTTCATTTTACGGCTTTGGATAAAAATCCTTTCAGCCATTCAATATTTACTTTTCAATTTTAATAATGGCGTCGCAAACTCTGTGCATATTGCCAGCGTCAAGTAAAATTTTTGCATCACTGTAGTCGTAGAAAAAAGTCAGTTAGTCGTCAGGTATCAGTCAGTCCAGTCAGTCAAATGTTCAAGTAAAGTGACGGCTACTTTACCAGAACATGTACGATGGAATTTTGGAGGCAAGCCGAAAAAACATGATTTAGCACTGTTATTTTATTTCACAACCCTCGTGCACTATCATTAACCTATATCGAGCAAAATGCCACCAACTTTATCCGATATAACTCAAAAATACACTAAGAAAATGAAAATAAAACAAGAGCACAACTTGTTCCTTCAGACTTCCCGCCAAAAACCACTTGATATTGACACTATTTGACACTGACAATCCAATTTTTAATTTTTCTACTGCTATAGTCTCTAATAGTATAATTAATATTCCAAAGCAAAACAATGTACCGTCGTGGCCAGCGCTATATTTGTTTCACATAATTTTTTGGAATAACACCTCACGTAAATGCATAACAATGTACCTAATTAAGTATGTCTTTATTTCCAATGTTTAAAGTAGTATAACTTAATTTATTTATTTAATAAAAGGTAAAAAAAAAACACTCATTTAAAAAGCAATGTTTCACCATAGAGCATCACAGGTACTGACAGGTAGGTGAATCAGTGCTAATCAAAATTTCGCGCCGGAACGTTTGTCGTGTATAAGTAAAGGTCGTCATGATTTTATGTAAAACAATAATTCGATTTTTACTAAGCTAAGTAGGCGCATTTTTTTTATTTGTTTAGGTTCGTCATCGTAGAAATCTTAAAATAAAATAGAAGCAAAATATTTATTTGACAAAACTTTATTAAAACTGAATACATACAATTAACATGCACTATAATTAATATAATTTTATTTTATCTTAACATACGATTAATATTATTAAATTCATAATGGATTAAAACCAAAAACAAGATGGTAACAAACTCATTTAATTTCCCCGTGTTAAAATAAATATACTTACCCATTTAATAAATATAAATACACAGGTGATTATTTAAAATCACAGTGCTTTAAATTTACCTCCCTGTTCACGGTAATTCAAAAAGCGAATGCGCAGTCGTTTTACAATATAGCGTAAAATGTGGAATGTAACAGTAAGTAAAATGAAAACTATCGCTAACAAAAAGCTTATCATATCTAACAAGTAGTATTTTACAAAAGTAACTCCAACTGCATCAGATCGAAGATGGCGCGCTCCTCCATTGCGCAAGACATACTCCGTCCACCAGACTGCATTATCTGGTCCAGATAATATGGGTTCTTCTACCAGGCTTTTTAAATTAAGAATAGCTTTTTTGTAACTGAAAGAAAAAGGGAGTTTTGAATCAAATATTCAAAGTTGGTACAGTAGTTCGAAAGGGAAAGTATCACCGCTGCACCCGCAGCTGCGGTTTAAAAGCAATTGTGTTTCAGTGTTCAACGTGCGATTGCCGGATGACGATCATCAACAACGTCAGTTTTACTTAAGCTTTGATGTTGTGTGTATGAAGATGTTTACGGGCTGCAACTACCGTTTTGCACCTGTGTGCTCAACTGCTACTTAATTTATACAAAAAGAGGTTATGAAGACAAGGCGCACCAAATAACTTTCATTAAGAAAATTATAATTTTCAATTCAATTAAGTTCTTAAAATGTTTTGATAGAGACACTATAATTTAACTTTCATAAAAGTAGACTTATCTCTTAGAGCATCAAGGTATGACAGGTATGACACCCGTCAGAGAGGAGTGGCCTTTACGGGCGAACCCCTCGTCCTAACGTCCATGCACAATGTGCCGTTTAGTTATAAAACTAGTGTGTCTGTGTGTGTCGGTGTCGCAAGTGTTGACGGTGCATAGAAAATGACACTGTTAATTGAAATTGACATTTTAGAAATTTATGCGTCTGTAGCGATGAAAGAATATTTTGTGAATGACAAAATTAAAATGTGTGCGTTCTTCCCCCGCACCAGATTTGGCACAAAAATTATATATCGAAGCGAGGCGCTATGCCGTCTCTCCTGAAGGGTGAGTCAGTAACTTTGACTGAAGGGTGAGTCAGTAACTTTGATGCTCTAAGACTTATCTAGAAAGATTTACGTGCAAAAGATGAAGTATTAAGCTGGATCCAAACATCACGAGAAGAATGTCATTTACCAAATGTTGCCACAACACATTTCTAGCGCACTGCGCAAGTATCAGGTTGGTATCAGGCAACACAAAAAGGGAGCTGTAAGATGCGACCTCTAGGATCTAGCCTCAGCGTACATTTCAAATTTCAAGAAGCGTTGCCGAAGCGCTAACATTATCACTAAAACCTCTTACCTTTCATTTTTAACAACTGTCGTGAGAACAGATTTAACTGCCTCCTTTTCTAAGTAGTAAAAGTCCAATATTTGTCCAGCACCGTACTTAGTTATTTCTTGAATAAAAGGTTTTCTTGACCTTATAACTGGCAAGCCTACTATAGGCACACCGTAGAAAAGAGCTTCTTCTAAAGAACGTGCACCGCCATGAGTAATAAATGCTTTTACATTTGGGTGAGCTGTAAATAAATATAGCCATAAAAACGAATCCCAGAAAAAAATATTTAAAAAGTGTATGCATAAGTATAAAATAAGATGAAAGAAAGGTTTACCTAGAATTTCTTGCTGTGGAAACCAGCCCTGTGCATACACGTTTTCAGGCTTATTTATCATAGTAATGTTACCAATTTTCCACAGCACAGTGAATGGCAATTCTTTAAAAGCATCTGTCAATGTTTGCAAAACTTTTGGAGATAAATGCTCAGACTCTTGAATCGCCCCTAAACTAAAATACACCGCACCTTGCGAAGCTGAGTCCAACAAATTCTTTAAGTTCTGTAAAGGAAATTACATAAGATTATTTAATAAACATTGAGCGTGCATGACGCTGCGGTTAGCGTAGAACGCAAGCGATCTATGCGACTAAGCTAAACGGGCCTGGTCAGGTGTACGATGGGTGACCGCTAGTGGCAAAAAATTTCATGCGCGTTTCCGTGCTTCGGAGGGCACGATAAGCCGTCAGTGCCTGTTGTTGTCGATTGATAGCAGGCGTTAAACCTTGTCGAAGGCCTTATGGGCGGTTTGAAAACATCCAACAGAGGGTTGGCCACTGACACGCATCTCCACCAACCCGCATTGGAGCAGCGTGGTGGAGTAAGATCCAAGGGAGAGACCAGCAGTGGGACGTAAAAAGGGTTGCAGCCATTTATTACACAATGATTTTCATTTTCAAAATCTTACGTAAATATAAAGCAACGGTTATAATATAACGTGATATCACCTCATAAAATCTTACCTCGGGTAACAGATATCCTGGTTTAATATGCATGCGATCGACGTAAGCAATTGCTGGTCCAGAAGGTCTATTTCCAATCAAAGCAGGGTTAGCAGCTACAAACAACATGTCTATGTCCTGCTCAATTTCTAGGAGGTCTTTTTTTAAGTTAAATATATTCTTAACTACGGCTTCACAAGCAGGCAAATAATTATTATAATATTCATATCTTGTTTGTAAATGACGGTTGATCTCTACTAATTTCTGCCAACTACTCGCGTTTCTATAATTCAGAGTATTAACATCTGGATATAAAATCGGATGGATCGGTGAACCCTTCGATTCATATTGATGTATTTTACCGCTGGAAGTTGTTATAGCGATGTGTGGCGCTTTATATTTCTCAGCAACTGCGTAAAGGACTGGAACATCTGCTTCGGTGATAACGAGATCAAATTTAATATTGGGATTTATGAGTAATGCAGTCATTTGTTTGGATCTGAGTTGCGCCGTTGCTAATTTGATCGAAAAGTTATTTAATGCTCGCATGCGTGGATAGAAATCATCAGTGTTTGTTATTAACTTTCTGTATTCTTCCCAAAAAGGTAAAGAGTCTTCCGCAACACTTATTTCTACTATTCTTTCACTATCTGGTAGTTGGAAATGTCCTGGATAAGGTGTCATTACGACCACTGAGTGGCCTCTTTGGCTGAGTAGCGAAACATATCCTCTAAACACTTGATGGTCTGTAAACGATAATGATGAAAACACTGCCAGTATGGATGCACTTTCCACTGCAGCACAAAGCAAATATATTGCGAGTAAAACTGTAATTAAATTAACTGCCATTTTTTATTTTACACTAAACGTCTTGTCTCCACCGGCTCGTCGGTCTAAAAGACTAGTTCACGGTAAAATTTCCATGGTTCAGAACAATTGTGTCAATATTGAAACTACCAAATGAATGTAAGACGATTAAAATGACGTCAAGGTCATGTAATACTGTAATTTACCGAAACAGTATATTGATAACTTTCATTTTAAATGCTAATATAATGTATCTTAAAGATAGTGTATAGTATATGCACGTTGATGATGTACATACGAGCACATAATGGTGAAACTACGTAAGTATATCCTAAGTCTACACTCTACAGGCGAAACAACATTTTGTTAATTTGCGTCAAGTTAGAAAGAAAGAATGAGCATTAACCTATTCGAACTATAAAATGAGATTAAAACCAACCTAAAACGGTATGGTATGGTAAGTAAACTGTGTATCTACACATAGGTACTAATAATATTGAGCTGAAGCGTTTTTTTGTTTGAAAGTGCTAATCTCAGGAGCTACCTACTATTGTAGATTGATTTGAAAAAATATTTTTGGGTCGAATAGTTCATTTATTGAGGAAGGCTATAGGGACAAAAAACTAAGTCCACGCGGCGGCTGTGTAGTAAAATAGGCACACAAAAATATTCTTTCCTAATCGTACGTTTAAGCCATAGAGTATGTATGGCGTTGTACGATACATAATAATTATAATGATGGTGGGATAGCAATATGAAGTACTAGCCTTCCGCCAGCGGCCGTTTTATAGGTTGCCATCCTATGTCCTTTCTCAAGGCCCACTTTATCTGTGTTCCAAATTTCATTAAAATTGGTTCACAAGTTTAAGCGGGAAAGCGTAGCAGACAGACAGACAGAGTTACTTTCGAATTTATAATATTAAAAAATAGTAGGGAAGTAGGGATATTTTGTATCTATCTTTACATGTCAGCAACAAAAATGTGATAAGCAAAAGTGTGATTGCCTAGCAACCACCCGGTAAACAAACATTAAGTTATCGACAAGTAGTAAAGCTCTTCATTTGGTTTGCAAAAAATGTGATATAGAAATGGATAGCAATGTATCTAGTTACTCAGTGGTTGGACGAATTGGAGAAGGCGCTCACGGGCTTGTGTTCAAAGCCCGACATTTACCCACAGGCCGTGAAGTGGCCCTTAAGAAAATTCTAATCAAAAACATTGAAGATGGAATTCCTATAAATGTTATGAGAGAAATTAAAGCCCTACAACTGCTGCGATGTAAATATGTGAGTACAGTGCATGCACTACTAAAGTGGCTCACCTAAGCGGCCATTCAGGTTACTATAGTTTTTTTTTTTTTTTTTTTTTTTTTTTTTTTTTTTTTTTTTTTTTTTATGTAAACCGAACAAAAAGGCAGACGGGCCGCGTGATGTTAAGCGATCACCGTCGCCTATGGACACGGGCAACCCCAGTACAGTTACCAGCTTATATCTATCTAATACCTTTAAACAGAGCTTCATAACGTTAGATAAATAAAAAAATATCAAAATAGGTATAATGTTATATAACGTTATACGTATTTAGTTTGGTTATTATTTTGACATTACTATCGAAAAGACGAATTGCGGTATTAAAAGAATAACTTTATGAAATATCAAAATCGAAATAAAATAACGTTATAATATCGTTATTGCTAAGCGATATTGCCGCGTTGTCAGCTCGCTGCATATGATAATTATTATTCCCCGTAAATATAACGTTATTTATATCGATATTTTCTAAATAGCGTTTACTGATATAGCGTTATTTTGATGTGTAAATAACGTTTAGTTGTAAAACGTTATGTTTTTTTATAACGATATGGGCACAAGTAGATAATAACGTTCTTCTCTTTTCTTTTCTTTGTGATATATTTTAATAATATACTTGTACTTATATATAAATATATTTGATATCTGCAATAACATGTCATAGTTTTTAAGAAATAGGAATGTTGTACACGTCTTTTATTGGCATACATACCAGTGCTTATATACTTTGATATTGTACAATCTAGGAAAGTAATGTGTGTAATGCTGTTGATGTGTCAAAAATAAATAAATAAATAAATAAAAACGTTATGATTTTATAGCGGTATTTGAAGCTCTGCCTTTAAACGAGCAATTCTTGTATATACCGAAATAGGTATATTTTTTGAATCTCGGAAACGGCTCCAACGATTTGAATGAAATTTAGTATGCAGGGGTTTTTGGAGGCAATACATCGATCTAGCTAGGTTTCATTTTTAGAAAATATCGTTTTATCAGCGATAATCAACTTAAACATAAAATGGCCGAAAAATCGCCGAAATGCTCATATTCTATCTCTTCTCTACTGCGTCCTATTTAATCCAAACGCTCCACCTTATCTTAAGCAGCGTTTTCAATTCCTGCACTCATAACCTATCACTACGATCCACGGACAACCTTCTTCTAAGTATTCCTTCACACTCCTCTTCTTTCTATCAAAACTCCTTCACTGCTACTGCAGTTCGTCTCTGGAATTCCCTTCCTAAGTCCATCCGCTTATCTAGTTCTCCCTACTCTTTTAATAAACAAGTCAAAGCACATTACCTCCAATCTTTGACTTGATTTTCCCATAGTCCTGTCTGTTTTCTATTATTATTATCATCTATCACTATTCTATACATTATTTGTTCACAATATCTTATGTACACCCTACCTCTTTACTATTATTTCCAATCTTAACTGCTTATCTTTATGGTTGTCTGGAAGAGATCGCTGTTTAGTGATAAGACCGCCAATTGTACCACATAATGTATAAAAGCTGTTTTCCTGTGATGGTGCACATGTACAATAAAGAGTATAAATGGAAAATATGAGTTTCCTGACATCTGTTACTTCAGTAGATGGCGTCACGAAGCCAATAATTATAATCGGAAAACAATCAATCAATTGTTTTTATCCGCACGCTCGGTCATCCGGGCACTGTTAGTAATAAAAGTAAGATTCTGGTAACTAAAGAAACGTGCTGGTAAAAAGTAACCTGCTGATAACTATGGAAACTAATTGATAGGTAACGCGCACGGAGACAATGTACACGTGCATACACCTGAATAATCTCGATAAACGCACCGCCCGCGTTTCCCAATTTTTTTCTTTCTGTAAGGATATACAAATGTACTCTGTGGTTTTAGCTGAAAGCATCGAAGGTTGAATGCTTTAAAGGTATTAGTTGCCATCCATAATGGTGCCAAAATCACCTTAAAAGTTACACATGAGTTACTACTGTTATAATAAGATATACGAGTATTACCATGTATTAAGTGATGATCCCATTATTTCATAATTTATTCCAGATAATCAAACTCTACGACATGTTTCCTCGTGGCATGAGCTTAGTACTAGTTCTGGAGTACATGTGTTCCGGGTTGTGGGATATGCTTCACCACAATCATCAGGAACTCACTCTGCCCAGAGTTAAAACGTATGCCCAGATGCTGTTGAAAGGAACGCGCTACATGCATGCACATTACGTCATGCATAGGGTGAGCATTACTTTCTCAACGATTGCAGGTTGTCACAACGGATCTTTGTCACTTTGCTGCAACAAAATACAGCGCATGTGTACTGCTGTACCTATGTTATAAGTATGGTTTTCACATTGATGCCATTATCAGAACTGGACCAAATTAAAATGGGACCACACGGAAAGTATCATCTTTCATATAAAAAAGAATCATAAAAATCTGTTCAGTCGAAAGTTTTCAGGTAACAAACATAAAAAATACAGTCTAATTGATAAACTCCTCCTTAAAAAAATGGTAGTCGTTTAAAAACTTAACAAGCTCATAAAATCCCTACCTACTTCCCTACTTAATATTATAAATTCGAAAGTAACTGTGTCTGTCTGTTTGTGTTAGCAGACACAAACTTTCCCGCTTAAACTACTGAATCAATTTTAATGAAATTTGGAACACAGATAGAGTGGACCTTGGGAAAGGACATAGGATGGTTTTTATCCTACGGGAACCTATGAAAAAATCCACGCGGGCGAAGCCGCTGGCGGAAGGCTAGCCAAAAATAATCAAAGAAATATTTAAACCCCTTTGAATCCCAAGGATTCAAAATTTTACCTGTTATTATTATTTTTTCATCTAAAGGATTTGAAACCAGCTAATCTATTGATTAACCACGAGGGAATACTGAAGATAGCAGATCTGGGTCTTGCTCGGCTTTACTGGCCTGATGGAGGTAGACCTTACTCACATCAAGTAGCTACAAGGTACCATCTACATATAAACCTCTTAATACATTTTAGATGTAGGTACCTATTTGTGGACCTTAATATTATTGATGGAAATAGCAAAATACAATTTTTTTATTCACGTAAATTGGGAGTGGAGTCCAAAAACGCCTGCATTTAAACAAGAGAGTACTCTTTATAAATAAATGACGCGTTTGTTTTTGCTACGGTTTGTGTGTTGGCTAGTCGGGGTGAAGCTAAAAAAATACTGTCACTAAGGTACTTAAAAGGTCTTAGAACTTATGTCAGTCTTAATATCGCGCGATATGTTTTTCAGAGGCATAACACGCGACCTCTAGAGTAGCCTATGCAAATAAATAGATTTTTTATATACAATTTAAAATAGGTACTTACAAGAATTTGTTTTTATTTATAGGTGGTATCGTGCTCCAGAGTTATTGTACGGCGCAAGATATTACACTGAAAAAGTAGACTTGTGGTCAGTTGGATGTATTATAGCGGAGATGGTAACGAAACAACCCCTCTTTGCTGTAAGTTATCAAACAAACTGATTTAGTACGTATTTTGCTATTACAAACCACTATACTATAGGTCCTTTACAGTTAACTGATACTACTTACTTCTAGAAGAACCACGACAGATTTAGGTCTGCGAGTATGAATTATTGTCTATGAATTATATTTTACACAGCACACGTGTATAAATTGGGTGACTTCGGTCGCTGCCACCAAAAAAGCATCTGCGTGCGTGAGTATGTATGTACTTATATGTCGCAGTTGGATCGTATTATCCGCTGTATTACATTACGGCTAGCCGTTTAGGCCGTTTTAGGGCCGTTCTGTATTACCAGATTACGACGATTTGCCGGATTGTCATTGCGATACATTCTACAATATGGCGACTCCCATTTAGCCCCATTGTAAGGGGCCGTCCATTAATCACGTGAGGTCGTTTTTCTCATTTTTTGACCCCCCTGGTGATATTTGGTGAGGTTTGGATCCACCACCCCCTCCCCCCTGGATCACGTGTATTTTTTTGGAAGTCTATGTAAAGGCTATTTTTGACTGGAAAAAAATATTTAAAAAATGGCGTTTTGATTCGAAAAACATTTATATGTATATTTGCAATAAAATTAATGAATAATTAATTAATGTTGTCTTCGTCCCACGGAGTTGCAAGACTTGTAAAGCTTCTTCTTCACTGGCAGTTGTTATTGGCAAAGAGGTTTGTGACATATTAACTTCGGTTTCGTCAAGCCACTCGGCATCATCATCCTCGCGCACTACGCAGAGAACCTCCCTCCCTCGGCGGGCGAGTCAATCAAGGTCATACTACAAATCGTTCAAATTTTCGCGCCGTTCAAAATTTCGGTTCAGAAATAGCGCTTTTTGACAAAAAAATACATAAAATTAATACACGTGATGTCTAACGAAACCCCTCCCTCCCCCCTCGTGATGTTTCGTGATGTTTTCCGTACCCCCTCCCCCCCTTTTGAGCCTCACGTGATTAATGGACGGCCCCTAATGAAGCCTCGTAGCAGAAGCACCCTACTTTTGACCGCACTCGAGATTGCTTAGCTTTATTGACACCCATCCTTCTTATGACCGCACTCGAGATTGCTTAGCTTTATTGACACCAATCCTTGTTATGTCCAAACTAAATGTAGTTTAATGGCCATCCATCCTACATTTGACCGCACTCGAGATTGCTTAGCTTTATTGACATCCATCCTTATTATGTCCGAACTAAATGTTGTTTAATGGCCACCCATCCAACTTTTGACCGCACTCAACATAGCTTAGCTTATAGGTATATACACTAGCGGATCCTGAGAAAAGAGGAGGCTAAAGGGCTCAATCCCCCCGAAAAGTATTTGGGTTTATCCTTGACATACATACCACTAACTATGCGTGTTAGATTTTCAAATGCACCACCCGTATGCGTTGAATGCACTTGAGCATCGGATAGATGTGCATTCTTGCAAACAATATTTCAAGTCGTTAAAAATATCGCTATATGTTCTGTACAATAGTATATTATGTTAAGTTTATTTTAAATGTAAAGCTGTCTTTACTTTGATTGCAGGTACTTTTTTCTGTCTTTTTCAACTGTCAAATAGGTACCTAAACCTGACTTCATAATGGGAAAAACACCCGTTGGTCAGACTAGTCTAACCATCAATCTGACCATTGAAAAAACCCGTCTATATTACAATTCACATTTATATTGAATGATATTTTTAAAGGGCGAGTCAGACATCGAGCAACTCGCAATCGTTTTGCAACGACTCGGCACACCTTCAGAAGAGACGTGGCCCGGACACTCAGAATTGCCGGACTACCACAAAATCACGTTCCCAGAGTCTTCACCGATGCCCTGGTCGGATCTCCTGCCTGGAGTCGAGCTGGATGCTGTAGATCTGATCAAATCTTTCATACTCTATGATGCCAACAAGAGGATATCGGCGAAAGAGGTATTTCTCAATGCTTTGCTATAGTTCTTCTATCTCACGAATGCAGGGTTACCAGGCTGTAAGTGTCGTCATCAAGAATTAGTTACACCCGAGCGGCCAGTCAAAGTTACTACAAAGTTACCAGTTGATAAAAATAGTAACTTTTGTTGCCAACTATTTGGCGGGTTGATTTCTTATTGCTGATGCAATATAAAGTATGTGGCAGACCGAGCGTTCCTCGGTATATACCAATTTTATTGTCTTTGTTTATAACCAAACTCTTTGGCTTTGCAAATAAACAAATAAATGCAGAACCAATCATATAAAAAGTATGAAGATGTCACGCTATGACAGCTCATTAAAAGTATCAAAATTGATTGTGTTGTCCAAGACCGGATTGTTGCATCGCTGGGACTACCCCAGGCAAACCATGTAAGTTCACCATCTGTGTTATCATCTGTACATGAACTTATATTATTTACAGGCACTCCGACATCAATGGTTTCAGTCATGGCCCGCTCCTGCGCCTCTTGAAGACATGCCAAAACCTAACACTAACAAAACAAAATAAGGTAATAAATTAAAAAATGCAGTATTAAATTTACTTGATTTATTTCCTCTCACTAATAATAATAGATATAATTACAGTTGTACTTTCATTGTATGTACATTTGAGCCAAAATATAAACTAGGTGATTGCAAGTCGTTAAGTCTTAGGCTTAATTAGTAAATAGTTAAATATTGTGGATGTGAAACAAATTTCATGTATCTACTTTGTCCATTTTGTTAGGCTTAAAAATTTACATTTTACATTGTCAAAGGATTTTTTTACATTCAGCAACTAAATTTGAAACAATGGCAAATGAAAAGAATCTGAATAATGCCTCCAATAGATTTTATAAGCAAAAAGGAGGATATTTTCCCTGTCAAACATTTAACAATTAAAAATAAATAAGAAATATCTGTGCTTTAAACACCTTAAATTTGACATATTGCAATAGTTCGAAAACTTTTAAATCACAATTTTCATAGGGAAAAAATTACTAATTTTGAAAAATTTACGTTTATAAAGTCGCTTATGTGTATCTGTAATAATTTCAATTTTTTCCTCCTTTTATTCCAATAACTTTTTAAATGGTTTCAACGTAAAACTATTATAATATGATAATTAACAGTATTTTAAAAAACAAGCCCGACGTTTCCTTAAACTATAACAAAAATGCAGAATTTAATTAAATATTTAAGAGATCAAATTACATCATGCAGTGTGTTAACATTAGAGTGAAGACAATGTCTGATTTATTCACATTTTCTCCCATTTCAATTTAGTAAAGTGCTTTAACAAATGAAATTTACCATTACCTGAATGCATTATGCTACATTTTAAAAAACAGATATATAATCAATTATTTTTATGAAAAAAAAATTATATCCACAATAATATATAAAATACTGACACCACCATTTCCCATTAAAGTAATGGTATGTAAGGATTTTTAAAATATCAAAAATATTTACAAAACATGTAGAATTACAGAACACCACACGGAGTTTTTTTTTCATTGCTTATAACACAATCCACCACACTGCTCAAAAGAAAAAAATCACTATATTCACCTGCAGATACAAGATCCAATTCAATTTTGAAATTGAATCTATGTAACTTAAAGTAGGTAACAGAAATTCAATTTTGAACAATTCTTGTAATTAAAAGTTTTGGCTATATGACACAGGTAAAATAAAGTATGCCACAGCCGTAGTAATAACTAAAGGTTAATTATGTATTGAATATTGCAACCCTCTGGCCACGCACTATACTACGAGAAGCTAAATTTGCTCATATAACACTATGACTTGCCTATACGTAAGTTCATGACCGAAAATTAAATTACTACATGATTAAGATCTTAACCATTTTGGGATCTTTTGGCAAATGAGTGACATCCATAAATAATAACGAATATCTACTAGAATTGCTGAAAACTAAAGGATGTCCAGGGATGGGGTGGACTCCCGAAGGCTTTATGGCCTTATGGATGGAATTTAACAGACCCGCCCGGACAGCTAACAATTATGAAATTTAATTATTATTGAAATTAATAAAAAAAGACCTTACTTTTTGACAATCTTAGTTAATTTGTTACACGTAACTGAGGTTGTTAAAATCATGTGATTCTTATATTTTACAGAGTACACCACAAATTAGAATTCATAGGAATTTTAATTGAATAATTGCGTGAAATGTCCAGACGTGTCCACTGAATTGTGATAACTATAGTTATATACCACGTGCCAAAAAATCTTGTTAAACTATAACTACCTAATTTCAACTATAAATAAATAAGTTTTATCAGATAATCTTCTAGCAAAATAAAATAAGATAGCAATATCAATATTGTGTCAATAAACTGACGATGCGCAAAAAAATCTCAGTCCCGTCCTAACCAACAGTATTATCCATTTAAATTTTTTATAACAATTGACGCAAAATATGTATAACGAGTAAATAATATTTTATAGTTGATGAATAAGAAGGCATCGAATGAAAACAAGTCCGTACATTATAGCTCCAGGATTTTGGTAGATGTCTTTTCGAATGACGAGACTTTGACACGGCGACTAAAAAATTTCAATACATAACTATGACAATTGCACTAAAACATAAAAGATTATAATTTTATTTTATTATGCTTTTATTTATTATTTTATCAATTGTTCGCAACTAAGAATTAAAAAAATCTAAGTGATTATTAAAACTATTTGTAACAAACTGTAATAAGATTCTGTTTTCTTAGGTACCCATGTTAGGTACTTAAGAGGCCGTATACGAAATTTTGCCGATTTCGCTGATTTAACATATGAAATTTTGCAGTGAAAATACAGTATTTCTATAAGTTTTATTGCACAATATAATTTAACTGATCATTTGATATGGTGATAAAAAAATACTAAATTTAGTTTTAAGGTCTGAAAATAAATACACAGGTGATTTATGACTTTAACTGTATTTTATTACACTGACTATATTTTAAATTAAATTAAGAAAATAGTGTTAAAAATTTCAATGAATATAAGTTAATAATAGTGTGAATAAAAAAAATTATTTTATTTAAAAAAAAGCGTGGGGTGCATGGTGTCAATAGTTATAAATATTTTATTGACAGATATGAGTAGAGTGATTATCATTTCGATAATATTTTAAAAAGCACCCCACGCTTTTTTTTAAATAAAATATTTTTTTTTATTCACACTATTATTAACTTATATTCATTGAAATTTTTAACACTATTTTCTTAATTTAAATTCATTAAAATTTATTTTCTATTTTTTAGTTCGGTTTTCTATAAAAAGCGTGTTTTTTTTAGTTTTTTTAAACTATTATTTATTTTCTACTTTTTAGTTTGGATTATTTATTCTTTCCATGATGTTTCCACGAGCAATGGACTGGTTACTGAGAACCTTCTTCTTTCTTTCAAAAATATCTTTATCTATCATTAGGCTTGTTACATAACAAGGTTACATATTTTTTTAATTTTTACGTTTTCATAAAATTTGACCTGTCTTACGACTTAACAAATTATTTATATTCTTTATATATCTCATACACGTTTTCGGTTACTGAGCACCAATAGTCTACTCCCCTACATAAATATGAGCAACCCAAGCAGTAAAATAGTCGAATAGTAATTAGATTACTCAGCCTTTAATCGTATAAGAGCCGAGTAACCGTTCTTAAAACACCCATTTATCGTGTAATAGCGGTTATCTCGACTATTTGGCAATATTTGCTAATGTGTGCTTTAAGGACGTCGAATAAACGTTTACAGCACTATGTTTTAGCACTTTTACTCCACCTTTTAGCAGATGCTGAATTAAAGTGGCTAAAATACTCGTTATTAGATCGTTTGATCTATAACAGTCGTATAATAGCTGTAGAATAGCTGATTCGCCTATAAACGCAATCGAACAAAAATCATATTTTGCAAATTGAAAAATGGAATAATTTTATCAAATTAGTGTATTGTCATCGGTCCTCAATAAATCTACAAAGTTTGAACGAAATCTGGCCGTTTAAAGTGGGTCAAAATCGCGCCCAAAGAAGTCGGTTACAAACATACAAACATACAAACATACAGGTGAAGCTAATAAAAAGCGTGTAAAAACATCTTGGCATGTCCGGGTTCTGGGCTCTAAAATCCAGGGTTTTTTATGCGTCTTGTCCTGGTTGACAAATTTTAGAGATGGCAACCTTTTTTTTGAACGGGGGGAAACAACCTGGAAACCCCCTTTTAGTCGTCTATTACGACCAGGCAGGGAATACTTCCACTATAGCTCTAATCTTAATCACGAAGCTACAGAGACTAGAGACGGCAGCCCTAGTTATCCTCGATATTCTCGTTATCGGTATAGCAGTGATACTAGTAACAGTGAACGTGTCACATCTCTTAAACGATCTGCCAAAATCCTTGCGATTTAATGTACGGACCATTACATCCCTAAACATTAAACATGAAAATTAGGTTAATTTAAAACTTATTTACTTCAGCTAAACACCACAATAATACAATTGAAACTATTCTAAATAAATGGAATAAAGAAATACCTATTAAACTACGGTATCAGGTACTATAGCAGTTACCCAATAATATACGCAGTATTTTCTTTATAATTTAAAATACCTACGTATAAAACTTGTGCAATCTAATATTTAATATCGATCGTCACTCAAGCGATTTGGTTATATACTAAACATTAAGCTATTTTATTAGCACAGTTGAATTAAATAACATTGACCTTCAGACAAAGTAAAACAAAATAACGGCAGATATGGCTGCAACCCTTTTTGCGTCCCACTGCTGGGCACGGGTCTCTCCCCATTATTTGGGATCACTCACTCCACCACGCTGCTCCAATGCGGGTTAGTGGAGATGCGGGTTAGTGGCCAACCCGCTATCGGATGTTTTTCAAACCGCTTACAAGGCCTCCGAAAAGGTTTATCGACTGTTATCTATCGACAACAACCGGGACCGACGGCTTAACGTGCCCTCCGAAGCACGGAAACGCGCATGAAATTTTTAGCCACTAGCGGTCACCCATCTCACACCCGACCGCACCCGTTTGGCTTAGTTGCATAGATCAGCTTGGCATGAACGATTTTGGAACCTTATAGTGACATGATTAATTCAGCAAAAACAAAAGCTTCAGCATCAGATTGTTAAATTTATTAAAACATCAAGATAAATACGATCATTTTGTTAGATTTCTAAGTTTTAAAATTTTGCGCCCTAAATCAGGGATTTTCAAAGAATCGTTTGGGGTATTTAGGGCGATTATCAAAAACATCTAGGGTAAAATCACAACTCGATGGTGGAAACACTGCTAACGTGTGCGTCATTGTGTATTTTGAGTCGGGTCCTGTCAGGACGCTCACGTAACTCGCTCCGTTAATGCCGATTGCGAGAGTAGGCGACAGACCCGATTTGAGGGTCATGACCCTCAAATCTAAAGCTAAAGCGAGTCGCCCATCTTCCGCTATTATGTTTTAATCTAAGCCTTCAGAACTATTTTAAATTATAAATATCGTATTCTAGTCAGTAGTATTTACATATTAACTTACTTTATTTTATTTAACTACCACTATAATAACACCTATTCAAGAAAATTAATGATCAATAAGAATGAAAATATTGTCTACATTTTTAAAGTGTTGTCTAAATTAACCACAAAGCTTCATTGTCATACTTATTTTTTTACTACAATATTACACTGTTTTTCTAATAAGTACAGTGATTGTAATAAAATGAGATATTTTTAATAAGCGATTCATTCTATAAAATATGGTATTTTATCTCAACATTCATTCAACAACAACTCAACTAAAATGTTAAGTTTTATTAGTGAAATATAACATATTTCACAGAATGTTTTCATGGTTATGTGGTGTGGGCAAACGTTCAGCTTTTTCATAAATAACTTTCCAAGCAATGTATTGTAGATACTCTACAATATACAAATCTCGTGTTTTATACATTTTAAACATAATAAAGTAATAAAATACGTACAGCTATTTCTATATTTACAAATACGTGTCTATACAAAGCTCTATAAGAGCAGGCTTTAAAACCCCTCCAGCGTTTGAGGTAACATAATTTGTTTACACAGGATAAAATGAGACTTCTTTAGGTAGAATTAACTTATTTTATAATACCGTTACAGACCAAATGGTTTAGGAAGAGCACAGTTCCAAAGGCTTTGTAGTAGGTAGTGGTGCAAATATTTAGCTGTGATATCTCAACATAATGCATATCTGTTCGTCTTTAGACCATAAAATCATATGGTTTTGGATCCGTGAGGAATCTTTAATGTGATATGCATCTGAATATAGTGATAAAACTTAACAATATTTTAATAAATATGTGCTACTTTACAACATATTCTACAGTGCCCATATTATTTAACATTAAAATAGACGTACTATGTGCACATACCAAACAAAACGACATAACTTCGAACCGTAAGATAAGGTTTCATAGCCTACACTAAGCATTACACCATTTTCCTAAAAGCCCATTTAAAGGTGGTGATAATTAGACATTTAGTTGACGATGTACAAAAATCGTCAATGGCGAACATAATTTGACCACAATATGGCCATATAGCGTGAGACCGTGAGATACGTCTCAGCAGACCTAAGTAAAGTTTGTACAAACACTTATATCAGGTTCACAGCGACACAGTATTTTACAACGCTTAGAAGGTAGAATCAGCTTCATTCCAAGTCGTTGATGCAGATTAAGGACCTCGTTTACCACCTTCAAGTAAAGTGACAAGTCGGTTAAAGTCACCCGTAACTTCAATTCAATTTCACGATGTTCGAGTAGCACTAATCATATTATGATAAACTGTCCCTTACTCATAGCTTTTACTTGCCAATTAACTTTACTTGGGACGTAACTAATCAACAAGAACGAGGCCCTTACAGTTAAAAAAACGCCTGCCTGTTAAGAAAACGCAAACTTTCAAAAGCGCAAAAAATGTCTTCTGAATATTTAATTTCAGCTTTAACGACACATAGACCAATGTTAAAACATGTTACATACATAGGTACAGTAAGCAATAATATATTATTATAACTACGAATTACATTTCCACATCATCCAAAGATGGTTGCAGAGTATCTTTGTTAATATTTAGCAGAATTGCGCTTGGGGCTGCTTAAGATGAATCGATTAATGTAATTAACGATGTACAGTGAGCGTCACTACACAACTTCAAAGAGGCGTCATTCGTGAAAGATTATCTACACATTGAAAAAATCGTGTAAACGGAATCAATGCACATCGGTATCTAGACAGAAATAATGATGTACAGTTAGTATCGGTTGCGAATAATATAAATGATGTACAGCGAGCGTCAGCAGAGCGACGAGGTACCTGAGTAGGTACAGCGAGCGTCAGTGCAGCAGGCTGACGCGGACGCGCAGAGTGTGTCAGTTGCGTATCCAGCCGGCGGTGTGCAGGTAGTGGCGCACGGCCAGGTCCAGGTCGGCCATGGGGGCGGGCGCGCGCCGCAGCAGCACGCCCTTCATGCTCACGTACTGCGCGGGCGCCAGGCTCAGCGCCGCGCACAGCTGGGTAAACAACACATGGCGCCTTACTATTATTACCAAGAAAAGTATAGAAGTCGCGCGCCCAAATTGAAGCATGTTGATTGGTGCCATTAATGGGCCGCTCCGTAAGACTTAAGGTTAAATTTTATCACAACACTTTGTGACTTTTTATAAACAAAAGAAGTCTAATAAAATAACTTTTCACAGTGTTTTCAATGCTTTGTAGTATTTTATAGTTAATTTGGTAGGTAAAAATAAAAATATTTTGTTTGTCAGATGTGACAGCTGTAGGAATTTATTTAGTGCTTCAATTTTGACAGCGCGCTTGTATGAAGACTGACGTTCTTATCGTTATTTTATTCGAAGGCTATATACTATTGTGCTATATAGTATGGCAAAGAAGGGCCTAATGCTGTACTATATAGCATTGCGTTAACATTACGCGATACTATCGCTAGAATTTATAGTACATAGTAATCTCAGTTGACTGCGATCTTTGAAGAGTTTCAAATCTTTGAAGATCGAGATTTAAGATCTTTGAAAAGAATTTATAGCACATCATGAACTTAGCGCATCGCACCAATTTATATCGTACAGTAAGCCAATAATAATATAGTACAGTACAATGTGAACATGTCCATGATGATGTATGGTGCGCGATATTGTTGTGCTATGAGCTACATGCTATTATATTATAGCGTAGTCTGAAAGGTTGGTTAAGGTTCGAGTATACTATAAAAGCTAAAGGAATTTAGAACTATTTGAAATGCAATATTGTTAACACAAATTTAATGAACTCTTTAAGGACCATACGGACTGGAAGCCGTAAGAGTTGTGGAAGAATGTTGTAATACTTATGTGGATAGTTAGAAACGGAAATCACGATTCAATTCTGGTCAGATTTTTTGTCTAGTGTCTGTTCACAACGGGAATATAATAATATGTGACTATTGTTTATCAATACAAAGAGTAATTTTTTTAAATGTCATGAAGTCAAGTTATACATTAAAGTTCTCTCTAGCACCCAGGGTTGACTGGCAGAGAATGCCATTAGGCATTAGGTCTACCTTGTAATCCCTAGGTTAATGATACCAAATAATAAATAAATAAATCTACTTATTAAACTTGACTGAATACTTTCAGAAAACCAGCACACACGGCCGAAGCCGCTAACAACACACTTGAATTAACATTGAAAAGCCGTGTGTAAATACAAGGTCATATTGAAATAATACGCATTGTTCGGAGCCGAGTTTCAACAATAACTACTAACTACAAATATTGGAATTGCGTAATGGTATAACGAAGTCGAACACAATCTAGAGCGTTATTTAAAATAGTTTTATTTAGAGATAAATAAGTCTTATAAAATATGTTACATAGATAACTACGATAAAATATTTAAAATATTATTTTAGCTTGGGATGAAAAAATTAAATGAAGAATTTAAGTCTCTTAGATTCAGGCTAACATTGGTTGCATATACTTGAGTTGGAATAATTGAATAGACATAGACATGACACTCACAGTTGCCATTGTCTGTGTTGTAATTCAAAAATATTTTTTGAAATATACAACACATTCGTAAATAAAAGTTATCGGGCCTATCTTTTAAAGTGTCAGTTAAATAACACATTTATACACGTTTCAATGTGAGCATATAACCTTTTTGTTAAGATTACGATGAGAAAAGAGTGGAAATATTCGATAATTTATATTTATATTAAAATGAAATGAAATGAAATAGTTTATTAACATCCTGGGTAATAATATACACTTGATGTTTGTCATTGTTGTACGGCCATCAGCTGACCGTCATCCGCTTTGGGTGCGCTAAGGCATATATGGGCTAGGAGAAAAAAGCAACTATTCATTGCAACAAGAGTTAAAATATTATATTCGAACTTTATATTAAAATAGCAACTATTGATTGTTTCAATACATCTTTTTATTTAAATCACAGCCTTAGAATAAATCACTGCATTACAACGGTAAGTATAGTGCAAAAGAATTGCAGAAGTATATATGTACTATCAATGTACAGCCGCAACCACTGTACTAAGAAACTTAAAATTTGGCACATGGGTTCCTTTCATGATCTACGTAATCACTAAGAAAGGATTTTTAGAAATTTAACCCCTCAGGGGGTAAAGTAGGGGGAGCTGAAGTTTATATGGAAATTTTCTAATATCTGAACTTAGCAGTAAGCAAATTGGTAGGGTATATATATAATAGGGTCCTGATTACAAATAAAAATGATTTGCGTTGATCTTGTCTGACGCGAATCTGACTGCTAGTGTGCTAGTAATAAAAAAATAAATACCTGTATCTCATTATTGGTCAGCAACTGCCTCGAGCAGACGGCGCTGCTGCTGCTGCATGAGCTCTTTTTGGAGCATCCACATGCGGTACTTCCGTCCCGTGTGCACCTTGGGCTGGTGGAACTTGAGCCGCTTTCGCCGTCTCTGCACACATGCCGTTAGCAATTAATTTACCGCTTCTGCAGAATCTGGCCGCAACCTTTGCGTCCCACTGGTGGGCTCCGCTCTCTCCCCTTATTAGACAAGCCGGGACCGACTGCTTAAGTAAATTGTCACATTCATGTTATATGGTGACTTTAAAAATAATCGCTTGACCTTAATTAAGTCAGTGGCTTATAATTAAAACGTATGACGTACACATTGTTACGTGTAGATATTGCATCATTCTCAATTCAAAATTATTCTACACACTGTTAGACGTTAAAATGTGTCTCTGTTCGTAGTTTATATAGAAATAATACATAACATATATCTATGTTGCATAGTATTTTAAAGTACTCATTACAATAAGACGTTTTATCTTGATAAATATAAAATCCGGCCAAGTGCAAGTCGGACTCTCACCTAAAGTTCCTAGCATTATCTAAAAAAATCACGTTTATTGTATGGTAGCCCTCTTAAATATTTTTCATTGTATTTTTTAGTATTTATTGTTATAGCGACAACATAATACATCTGTGAAAATTTCTAATGTCTAGCCATCATGAAACAGACAGACGGACAGCAGAGGTTAAGTAATAGGGTCCCGTTGGCACCACTCTTTGGGTATGGAACTCTAAAAACTACTAGATAAAGGCGTCCCATTTCTGGTTTCGACTGTCCTTATTCTTACAAATTTCTTTAGTGCGGGTTGTAGCATATATAGATGGTGGCCAACTCGCTGTCGAATGTTTCCGAACCTTTCGCAACAGGACAGTTTTCCATACAGATACATTCTCAAAAAGATAGAAATGGTAAAGTTGCGCACATTCAATCTTTAGGAAATATGAACATTATTACTTTACTATTTCTACCTTTTTGAGAATATGTCTGTATGGAAATCTGTCCTTTTGCGAATAAAGGGTAATTTGAATAATGAATTTAAATTTTTGTTGTCAGTGTACGTGCTTGTGATCTTGTATTTGTGTGTGATGGATAATGTGTCGTTATTTTTTATACGGAAACAGTAATAATGTTCATATTTCCTAAAGAGTGAATATGTGCAATTTTACCATTTCTACCTTTTTGTCAATATGTCTGTATGGAAATCTGTCCTGTTGCGAATAAAGGGCAATTTGAATAATTATTTTAATTTTTTCGTTGTCAGTGTACGTGTTTGTATTCTTGTATTTGTGTGCGATGGAAAATGTGTCGTTATTTTTTATATGTAAACAGTAATAATGTTCATATTTCCTAGAGTGAATGTGCGCAACTTTACTATTTCAATAATGATTTTAAGTTTTTGTTGTCAGTGTGCGTGCTTGTGTTCCTGTATTTGTGTGTGATGGAAAATGTGTCGTTATTTTTATATGCCAACCCGATTTGGTTACCAGTTACTTACTTTTTTCTTAGCTGCTGCATGTTCGTCGGCGTTAGATCTCTTGTCTGATTGCTGTCCAGGCACCCACTGCTGCCCTGGCGAATACAATGGTTATACGGGATCAAATCCAAACCACACGCACAGTATGATTCCGGGTTAGTAACCACACTGTGACCCTATTGTTAGAAAGTACATTATGTTGTATTTCAAAATAAAATTATTGATAGAAAATTTTGTTTATGGAATAGAATAAAAAGACACGAACAACTATAGAAATATTAATAACGAGCAAACTTTATGACAAAAAAGCATAAAACCAAACATATCACAAAAACTCAGTTCCGTTTTTAAATAATATACATATAGAGGTATAAAAATATTTCTATAAAAATATTTCTTTTATATAATCCATTTTAGTGTATTTATTAATTGCCAATCGGCTTTTTTTTAATTTGGCTTAGATCTATCTGAACTATATCTGAATTAATATTTGAATTTACACATGCTACAATCTACTACTATATAAAATCTCTAGATCCTTTCCTCTACTAAGATTCCATTGACATGCAAAAGTCTCTAAAGACTAAAGTTACACAATGTCAGTCTGTGTAATATAGGAATATGTAACTCTATACTATTTAGTAATAAAAACACTAACACCGCCAAAGCGGAAGCATAATGATTGATACAAAATGAGAGGTATATGAGAAGCATGAACTTACCTAAATCCATGCAAACTCAAAAAACAATAAACATTGATAAAGTACGGTCCCGAAGCAGGAAGAATTTCGTACATCATACATTAAACTCTTATTAACTGTTTCTATCACTTCCGAGTAAATATTATATATAGTGCGTCACACTCGCACAGTTTCGAAGTAGCCGTCATAAGGGTTTGCAAAACCTTTTACCTAGGTTCTTAGGAAATTCTTCCTGCTTTGCGACCGGATTATACCTACTCATATTTTGTAAATAAACTAATATAAGGCCAAGATGAACCACTGTCTAAATTAATCGTAAAATGAACGTATAGTTTTGTATTGAATGTAATTCTTTTTTCAAACTTGACAGTGGCGCCCCCTACCTTATGTTAAAGATTTAGTATCCTTCAGTGGTATGACTACTTTTTCCATAATATGCTTAAGTATGTTACAATACAAAGATCAGATTTAAATTGTGTATCAGCAATATTCAAGGGACTATTTGGTTTTTACTTTTGTTTATACATTTTAAATAAATTGTACTGTATTAAACCCAATTTTGAATAATAGCCATTGTTAGATTTATGTAAGATAAGATTATCTTCAAAATAGAACAAGAATTTTGTTTCAATTTTTTTTTTTGCATATCAAACACATAGTATGTTACTATTACTCAAGTTCCTCACATCAGCCGTCCTTTCCTGTTCAATAGGAGGAAACAGCCGAATTAGCACTAAAAAAAATGGAAATGTAAGTGGTATGTTACGCCCATATTGTTCCTATACTGTAAGTTATTTTGTGTAATAAACATGGATATAATAAATCGATGGTAATAAAAAAATATTTTTACTTTCACTGTTCAAAATACGGTGTAAATTTTGGTTCTAGATTTTTTTTGGCACAGAATAGGGATGAATGGAATACCCATTTATTACATTGGAATGAGACTCAGACTCCTTCATGCACTCCGTCTGAAGAGATCCCATTTCAAGATAGCATAAAACTCTTCTACACTTTGCGTATGGTTCTCCTACATCGGAAGTTTTTGAATGGAGATAACATATCACGCAATAGGTACAATATTTCGTGAGGATCAGTAAAAATAATAATAAAAATAACACTTCACACTCATAGCCCAACAGTAGGGCGGATATACCCTGTGCCGTAGGTACCATGGTCACACACAAAGGCAGACACACAAACACCCAGACCGAGTACAGAAATTTAAACTCATCATTCAAATTTCTGTTTCGCCGAGAATCGAACCCGGGCCCCGTCGATTGGCAGTCCAGCATGTTAAATTGACTGAAGGGAACAACCCACTATCTTCCGAAAGAATTCGGTACGTTTTGAAGGATCCACCTCAGATACAAAGAAAAAAGCTTCTTTTTTTTCACTGGAAAAATATCTCAATCCTATGGTAAATAAAGTTTAGCCCACGCAGGCGGAAACCTTAACAATAGAGCTACGTTATCCTTTGCCTAATCGTAAGAGGCGACTAAAAGGGGGCTTCCGGGTTTTTGCGAGCGGTAAGAAAGAAAGAAAGAAAGAAAAAATATTTATTTCCCCCCGACACAAAAAGGAGATAGATTTATTGGTGGAATAATACATCTCTCTATTACCAAGCTTTCCTTCGATTCGTGTTACCGGTTACCATGCCGGACTGCCGATCGGAGGGTCCCGGGTTCGATGCCCGGCGAAGCAGAAATTTGAATTATGAGTTTAAAATTCCTGTTCTCTGTCTGGGTGTTTGTATTCCTGTCTTTGTAAACCGTGGTTGCGTTGGACATGTATCCACATGTGACACAGGGTATATCTACCCTAATGTGGTATGTGGGACTATGAGTGTTAAACGTTATTAGAAATAATGGTGGTGGAGTCTCGGGCGTAATGCTGGCTGCAACCCTTTTTGCGTACCACTACTGGGCACGAGTCTCTCCCCATCATTGGGGAGGCCTGGAGCTTACTCCACCACGCTGCTCCAATGTGGGTTGGTGGAGATGTAGTGTGTATGTGTGATGTGGGCGGAATGCTAATATCTGTATATTAATGGACAGGTCTATCCCAATCTTTGATTTAGAGGAACAGTACGGGCGCAACGTTAGCTAGGCAAAAGCGTTCAGCGGTACCACAATGCGGGCCCTCACGTCGACGTGGTGGTTGTGGTGCGGGTGGCGGCGGTGGCTGGCGTGCTGGTCGTAGTGCGCGCACTCCTCGAGGCGCGTGACGCCGGCCAGACGATAGCGGTGCAGCTCGGCCAGCCGCACGCGCAGCTCGCGCTCGCGCCACAGCCCCGCCACCACGCCCGCCTGCTCCGCACGCCCGTAGAACTGCGCCGTCCACCGCAGACGCTCCGTGAACTCCCTACCAATCACAATAAAACCATTTATTTACCGAGCATTGCTCAGATAAAAACAATTGATTTTTTCAGAGACTCATTGTCTTAGTGTAACTTAACAACACCATCTACTGAAGTAGATCCCAATAAAAATAAAAAATGTCTTACATACTTCTAGCCTATAGATGTCAGATAGTATATTTTTTTCAATTTATGTTTCAGTTGATAATTTATAGATTAAAACACTAATAAAACATCATTTTCTGAAAATTAAAGCTATCCAATTTTGACCCATCACACCCAAAATCACCAGCATAAAATTGCAGCATAAAACTAAATTTCATGAAAATAGTGGAGCTGTTTGTGGGGTTCAGATTTTATCTACATTATCTCTATACATAATTTTTTTTTGTGTCACAGTGTTTGTTGCCATACTTCTCCGAAACTGCTGAACCCGATGAAATTTTATATTTACACTTGGTATGTGTGAGACACTCTGAGAATACGTTGTTATCTATTTTTCATCCCCCTAAGTGATAAGGGTAGCCCACCCTAAACATGTAAACGCGGTACGGAGTTCGCGGTGTCATCTAGTAGTAATATACAACAATAAATATACTAATATAAATTTCTTTTGATCACATCAAACATCGAGTGTGGAGGACTAAGTATATCAATTTTCAGCATGGTGATGGCTAATTCGCGATCGTGGTGAATTGTTTGAAAAACGAAAATATTTGAAAGAACTTGATCGATCACAAAACTTACTTTTTTTCTTTGGCAAGTTTTCCTAGTGTTCTTTGTTTATTTCTCTGGTTGCTAAAGAACACTGATACAAGTTGGTAATCCCTTACAAGTCTTTTTCTTCTCGTTCTCTCGCGCAGTCTTCTTGTGTAAATGTCTACTTGGGATAGCTTGAGGGCTGTAAAAATACAAACATTATTAATACAACTGCCAAATCTGTTACACTCTGAAATTGTGACTAGCTTTTGGGTTTTTACAGACACCAAATGATGAAGCCCTATTATAATAACAGGAAGTTTGCTGTAATATGTTTATAATTGAAACACCTTTTTGTACCAAAATAGATCTTATGCCTCTCTATGGACTGAAGAAGTCTGTATGTATTATATATTATATATTATGTGCTATGTAAAACTTGTCCCATATTTGTGCAAATAAAATAATTTCATGAAGTACAGATGGTCAGCTCATGTAAGTTTTGTTGTTACATTGGTGCAGTGGTCCTACCTCCCTTGAATCGTGAATTGCCGTGATTTGCCGGCTAGATTTACATGAGGCTGTCACTTGCTTTTGGAATAGCAGGGCAACTGCTTGCCACAGATGTCCATTGTCCAAGGGCTGCAGTAACCATTTAACACTATGTGGCCTGAATGCTTGTTTGGCACTCCATTTAAATAATTAAAGTTCTACCATCTACTATACATAGAGGTCTACTATACTATCGACGAACCGTGCGGCGCAATGGTTATCATGCCGGACTGCCGATCGGAGGGTCCCGGGTGCGAAGCAGAAATTTGAATGACGACTTCAAAATTTCTGTACTTGGTCTGGGTGTTTGTGTTTACGACACAGGGTATGTCTACCTTACTGTGGGGCTATGAGTGTGAAACGTTATAGAGAAATGAAATGAAATGAAATATTCTTTATTCACTGTAAGGTTCATTTACAAACTCTTAGTGAATGTTATTTGTTTTTGTTCTGTCTGCTCTGGGTGCGCTTAGGCAATGCTGAGCTGAAGAAAAGAGCAGACAGAGAAAAACTTCAGCCCTGTTTTAAAATATGAGGTATACAATAATTAGCTTTCTTACAGAGTAGCTATGGGCAGATAAGGAACATACATGACAGCTACCGCATGTGTCAATGTCATCCCACAGCCATCTAGAGAGAGTTCATAAAGAGAACAGTAAGCAGTCAATGACAATTAACGGACTTACCAACATCTAACTCGTCATCATCAGCATTAAGGGATAAGGTTGATATAAGCTGTTCTGCTTCATGGTCATGCTCCTGCAATTTAAAATACTTGTTTGTATACCTATAATGCATGTCACCAATTATAAGTATTAAAAATTATGTGTAATAAATAAATGATTGGATGAAACATCTACTACCTATATCAAATATCACACAGAATTCAATACAAAATACTTATAATCACTAAGGTGCACGATGGGTTAGTGCCAAAATCGCTTTTGGATGTGCTCAAACCTAGGTTTTTGACAAGGTTTAACAATGGTTATCTAACTACAAACGCCAGGACAAATGGTACTCCTCCTAACCTCCTAAGCGAGAAATGCACATGATAACACTAGGGCAGTCTTAAACTCATCTCAGACCCGACTGCCCTGCACTCTTCAATTAAAATTTCTTTTAAATAATAACAAGAGATTATAATACTTACAGTATAATTAAACTAATTACCCTTTCAAAGTCATCCCTATTGGACATGTAACCAAGTTGAGCAGCTTCATCGGGTGTGACAGCCAAGGGAAGCAACCTTGATACTGCACTGGGACCCAGGGGACCATCATCCCTGTCTGCACAATGCAATGAGGGTCTACTGGTACTCTCAACATTTCCCCATGTTGCTCTACCAATGCTGCCCTCCAAATACCTTGTTATGTACTCATCTTTGGCCTCTGAAAAATATTGATGGAATATACTTATTAATAAAGGAAGGGAGGAAGTTTTCCTAACTTCAAATATTATTTTTATGTCATAGCAAATTCCATGTAGAAACCAGCCAGCCATGTATGTAGATGCTGCCTATAATATAACCAAACCACATACAGTGTGAACTCTTTATAACAAAACTCAAGGGACCAAACACTTTCTATTGTTATAGAAAGTAATCATTATATGGAGTAAGGAATAAAGACAACTAAATTTACCATATTTTTCAATGTCTTAGATAAATGTAATTTGTAAACATCTTTCTAGTATCATTTCAAGTGACACTTTCCTTTTCTCCCTTTTCAATTGCAAGAATCACAGAGAATTTTCTATCAACGCTGAACAGAATGCTTTTCTTTTACTGGCCATATTAACTGTTTCAAAGTTGGTTTACAACTGTTAATACAATAAGTACCCAGTGTGTCAGGTCAAAGACCATCATTTCCAAGAAAACAAAACATTATGATGCATGTGTTATAGGCAATTAAGAATAGTAACAAAAGCTAGATGGGTGTTTACAACCTCTAAAGTTTCTGTCTAAATTTAATAGAGAATAACGTATCACTATAAGAGTTTATCAAAATGTGGGTTTTAATGTAAACCAACCAAATTGTGCTCATTTCTACATTTTTTTTTCAACCTTTTTTATGTCCCACTGCTGGGCACAGGTCTCCTCTCACAAGTGAAAGGGATTTAGGCCATAGTCCACCACGCTGGCCAAGTGCGGATTGGTGGACATTTCTACATTATAGGGAATTTATTATTACAGAGAATAACAATTTAAAGAGTTTACACTTTATATAAACTACATCTTTTACAAACTCTTACCTCCAATAAAATGGGTATTTGTAAAATCAAGAAGTTTATAAATAAATTGAATCAAAATAATTTTCATTTTGATGTCAAGTAATCATTTAAGTTGAGGAAACCTTGCAAAACATTACAGTCGTCTATATTCCTTTTAACAAAACGGCTAAGTGATGTTCAACCAAGTCGTTGGAATTTACATTCAATGAATGCAATATAATGTCTGTTTTTATGTAGCCACTTCATTAAATTTAACTTTAGATTTAATTTTAAATTTAACCAGGTGGCTGCAACATATCCATAATTAATTTCTAACTTACATAAAACTTATGGTTATACCTAGTTCCTTTTTTATATCTATTTCTTATAAAACAATAAAAAATAGATGTTAATAATACATTTTATAATTGTGTTGTAATTAAGTTTTTCTCATACCTTTAGAAGGTAAATATGGCGAACTAAATATATATAAACAACTTTGTAAACACCCATATTTGTGCAAATAAGTCTTTGTCGTTGTATATACTGAAATTAATACTGAGGTGATAATTTTATTGATTTGTTTTTATCTATATGCCAACTGCATTAACATGTACTGAATATAGTTCATAGTATAGGATCAACACATCACAAAACATTTTTAATAACTTACCATCAGGCGACCTTGTCTCAATATGTTTAGCAATGTCTTCCCAATTGCCGAATCCAAATTGTTCTATTGCATCTAATAATCTAACTTCTTCATTCGCTGACCAACTAGTACGCCCCAAAAATATTCCAAACGCCCCAGAATCCTACAATGGCATAAATCTTCATAAAGTAAAATATTTAATAATAAATCAATATATAACTATTATAAATGAAGGCAAACAATATTTACCATAAACTGATAGGAATGGTCATTTTTATGTTGTCCGATTTCAGCACCAAGTGAAAAACACTGAAAAAATAAAAACTTTTTGATAAAATATTCAAAGTTAGCGCCAAAACTTTAAACAAAAATGGCAACGATGCTACTATACCTGCAAACAAATATCAAAGTCAGGGCATTCAGCGCATCTTACACGAACTCCATTTATTTCTTCTTGACAATATGTGCAATTATATTTCGCATATAAATCTGAAAACGACATATTTAAAATAGTGACATACAAATAGAATCGCGCGTTGGCAAACTTGGCAGTTTTCGGAAATCTACTCACCGGCCATCTTGTCCCATAGACAAACTTTTATTCTTTTTTTGTTTTAGTAATTTTTACAGATTATATCATGAAGATTTAAAAAAATTGGGTTAGGTGGAGACCATAGAGTCAATTCACTATGAAGACGCTATTAAGTAACTTTAACGCGTTCTACCTACCGTATGCAGGGAGTAGGGACTAGGGACAGAGGGAGTGAGGACCCTCCCTAACGAAGCCTTGTGGTGTGTGACGGCGTGGCGCAGACATGGGCAATGATGGGTAATAATGGGTATGAATAGAACCCTCACAATACCAATTTTATCGGCACCGAGGTTGACATCAAATCTTAGTTGATCACTGTAAGTGTCAAAGTTAGCGAATAGGGTAGCAGCACTCTCTAATAGTAAAGGTAAGAACACCATAGCAATGTATTTGGTACTTAAGATTTATTATTGTTTCACATTGGTTGCGTGCGTATTTCAAAATAAAATATTTCTTTCTCTTCTTCTTCTCTTTTTATTATCTACTAGCTGTGCCCCGCGGTTTCACCCGCGTTAGAGAGGATCTTTAGCATAAAGTGAAGTCACTTCTGAAGTGCCGTGGACTGGACTATTTAAGATAAACATTTCCATCATACATTACGAATGTGTAACTCTAGCGGTTTTGGCAGCGCACGCTAGAATAGCTCGCAGATGGTAGATTTTTTCCTACTAAGTAGGAAAAAATCTACCATCTGCGAGCTACTTACTTGACACTTATCGTCATATTTTGGACAATATCTTTATAAATTGTAGCCTATGTGTTATTCTGATGTAAAGTTTCATTTGAATTCATTCAGTGGTTTTTACGTGAAAGAGTAACAAACATCCATATTTACAAAATTTTGCATTTATAATATTAGTAGGATTTTCCAGATCATTTGAGAAATTTCTGGAACTTTCTCGAACATTATCAATTGGTTAAAACAGTTTGCAATTATTTTAAAAATCTTCAGATCATTCGAGAAGTTTCTGGAACTTTCTCGAATGTTTTCAATTAATTAAAAAAAAATTGCAATTATTTTAAAAATTTACAGATAATTCGAAAAAAGATTACAATATTTAAAAAAATCCAGATTATTTGAGAAGCTTTCGCGAATATTCTCAAATTAATTAAAATTATTTCAAAAAATCCAAATGATTCGAGAAGTTTCTGGAACTTTCTCTAACATTCTCAATAAAATTAAAATAGTTTGCTAGATCATCCCAGAAATTTTGAGATCCACCCAGAAGTCCCTATTGGTTAGAAAAGTACAGATATTTTTTTTTCAGATTTTTCCACCCACCGCGATCAAACTACCTTACTATCATCTACGTACTAAGGGGTATTTACCACCCCAACGGGAAGTTGATTGGAGTTAATGATAATAGAGAAAACCGTGTCTTTACGTACAAAGAAAACCCTTTACTTTATATATATATATATATATATATACTTTATATATATATATATATATATATATATATATATATATATATATATATATACTAGCTTTCCGCCCGCGGCTTCGCCCGCGTGGAATTCGGTTATATCGCGTTTTTTTTAGATTTTCCCGTGGGAATTAGAAGTTCTCCCGCGGTAAAACATTGCTTTTCCAGGACTCAAACTACCTCCATACCAAATTTCATCAAAATCTGTTCAGCCGTTTAGGCTTGAAAGAACAACAGACAGACGGAGTAACTTTCGCATTACCATTAATACCATATACCATTAATAAAGCACAACTATAAGAAAACTTCTCATTCCCACGTGAAAATCTAAGAAGCGCGATATAACGCTGGATACGTTGAGTTTTTATATTATTCTGTATGTTTTTGATACCCAAGGTAAAACATAATGTTTTACCTAATGTTTTACCTTGGGTATCAAAAACATGCAGATTTTGGGCACTGGATACCCGGGAACACTGCTACTTAAAGCTGACCATGCGAAAAACAATATTTTTCCAAGTAGTTGTACTCCAGCAACCCTTAGAGTTTGGCCTTGTGCTTTATTAATGGTCATTGCAAATGAAACCCTTAGAGGAAATTGAAGTCTTTTAAATTGAAATTGGAGGTCTGTTGGAATAATCGGAATCCGAGGAATGAGTACACTTTCACCCTTTGCTGCACCAGTTAAAATAGTTGCTGTAATAATATTCCGCCCAAGCTGAGTGACACGCAGCCTGGTACCATTACACAGTCTAGGGGCATCGAGATTACGCATGAGCATCACCGGAACCCCTACTTTTAAATTATGATCTTTGACGTTAGGAACACACACACCTACATTGCTTAGACAACAGTGAATGATTGTAATTTAATATGAACTTTATAATAGCACTAAAGCTCAAATTGACTACGTTTTAGTTAGAAAACATTTGTATGGGAAAAAGAAAAGGGCTGTTTTTATGGTTTTTCCGGCAATTATTCGAATTTTTCTCGCCGTAAAAACCATCCTTGAACTTCAACGAACATTTTAAAAAAAACAATTGGCCAAATTGGTCTAGGCGTTGTTGAGTTATGCGCTTACCAACACATTTTGCGATTCATTTTTATATTATAAAGATATGTATTAGGTTATCTTGAAGCAGTCTGTGAATTTCACAGCCATCTTTGCATTATCTGTACCTGTCAGGTCACATGTCATGCATGCCTATGTCATGTATATATGTCAGTCAGCCAGTCAGCCAGCCTTATTAAAAATATTTTTGTTGAATTTCGTTGCTTCGTGTGAGGATACTGAGGATAAAATCCTAAGCTGCGTTCTTGAAGCTTTTATAAATTTGTCATTAAATTTGTAACTATTGCATTATAAACAATAAGTTACAAAATTAAGCTATGTTAAAGCAAACTAGTGCAATGTAATGTGATAGGTAATCGAGATCTTCCTTAGCATTTAGTCTCGCTCTGCGACCATGAAATCTAGTAAGCGAAGATTGCAGGCACTCACGGAAGGCTCTGATGGAATGCCCAATTACTTAAAAATGGAGGACTCTGAGACATCCATCCCACCAGTGTTTAGAATTCGTCTTCATGAGTTGTTTTCTCAAATTGAAAAAGAGTTTGACCATCTTTACAGTGAAAACATGCGTCGTAAGTTACTTTCCATTGGCCAATATGATAAATATTCTTTCTTTTACATAGTTCATTAAATTAGTGTCTTTTTGTGCGCTAGATTCAAGTCAGTGTATTCTGTTTTAGTTCAAGATAAAATAGACATTCTTAGTGAGAAACTTGAAAGAGAGAGTTACGTGGGGGACAAGCAGAATCTGGATTTTATAGAGTTTGAAACTTCAGGCAAGAACTCCAAAGTAAAATGTGAGTAAAGTATTTAATTTCAAAATGATCTTTGTGAAACAGATCAGCTGATAGTAATCTCAACCTAAATGCTCTGATAAAGAATCCTATATTGAAAACAGCGTTTATAGAAACTATTTGACAGATAATTTTAGGTTTTTGAATTAACTTAAACTTCATATAGAACATAGTCAGGATGCTTTACTTTAACATCTTGTTTTACAGTATCACAGAACAACTCCCAAAAAGTGAAAGCAAGTCATAAACTGAGGGTGCAAACAAGTAAGATTGTGTCCAGCTTTAAAGCACCCACCTACAACTGTCAGCTGATAAGAGAATTCACAGGCCACAAGGATGGCATTTGGGATGTGTCTTCTGCAAGACCTGGACAGCTGCTTTTTGGAACAGCATCTGCTGGTAAGTATTTATCAATAAAAGTTTGTAAAAATGGGTTCATACAATAAAAAAATATGTATTTTTATATATTTTAGATCATACAGCATGTGTGTGGAGTGTGGAATGGGGCAAATGCCTTCTTCAGTACACTGGGCACACAGGGTCGGTGAACTCTATCAGATTCCATCCATCCAGAGATATTGCCCTCACAAGTAGCGGAGACAACACAGCCCATGTGTGGCAGGCTGCAGTCAACTGGGATTTACCTGTAAGTGGCTGAAAACCTTTTTTTGCATCCCACTGATGGGCACAGGTATCTCCCCATTAATGGGGAGGCCTGGAGCTTACTCCACTACTCTGCTCCAATGCAGGTTGGTGGAGATGCGGGTCAGTAGCCAACCCGCTGTCGGATGTTTTCAAACTTGTAAGTACCTACCATAAACAAAAGGAATGAGGAAGTTTTTGTGAACCATTTTGGTCTCTTCATACTTAGGGGGACTTGGAAATTATTTATACCATGATGTTTAAAATATTGTCAAATTATTGTTCCATACATAACCACTGTCATGATTTGGTAACTTTCTTTGAAGGTCGAGGGACAGTTACAGGTAGTAACTGTAAATCACCTGAAATTATTCATCACTAACTGTCATGTCATCCAACTTATGACAGCGGCAGCATTGCTTAGCTTTATACAATTTTTAGACTGCTTACATTATGCACCAGTTATGTGCCTTGTTCACCATCTCCAAGTAAAGTGTTGATTAGTTATGTCCCAAGTAAAGTTAATTGGCAAGTAAAAGCTATGAGTATGGGTCAGTTTATCATATGATTAGTGCTACTCAAACATAGTGAAATTGAAGTTATGTTTGACTTTAACCGACAATTAGCGTACTTGTCACTTTACTTGAAGGTGGTGAAAGAGGCCCTAAGTGAAATTGTAATCAAGTGAATATTGAAGACCTTTTATCACGAGGTCATTTTGTATATTTACCTTATTTTTGTATATTTATGGTTTGTGTGTATATTACATATTGCAATTCAAAGTAACTATATAATGTTAACAAAATTAACTTGTTCAGTTAAGTCGGTTTAGATTACCAAGAATATTCAGAATAAACTGGCTTTAAATGAACCATAATGTCCTAACTAACAGATGCTAACAGCTCGTAAACATAACCTTTGCATATTATGTAGAATTGCTTTAGGTCAATCTAGTTATCTAGATAAAGTTGGACTAATGTACATTACACAGTTTACATTTACCTTGATTTAACTGAGATTATGTCTGGAAATAATCATGTTCCTTATCATTGCAAAAACAAAACCTTCAGTTTATTTTTATAATTTGTATTATCCGTTAGGAATTTTTTATCTTGTGTTTTTATTGCAATGTACTTGTTTCAAAATAACTCAAACTTTCTTCATCTTTATATGATCTTCCTATATTTTATAAGGGTTGAATTTTTCTTTACCTTCTATTACTTTGATTTTACCTATTATTATTCGTCCATTTTCACTGAAACTGGCAAAAACGTGATGCAAAAATTATACTTGACGCTGGCAATATGCAGAGTTTGCAATGCCACAATGGAAGAAAAAAAATACTACTCTACTGAAATAAAAATACGAAAACAATTTTATTGCAATAAACCTTGCAGCGTGGCCAGTCTTCCGAAGAGGAGTTGGAGGGGGGTGGAGAAGAGAGCCTCGGCGAGGGCGGCGAGAGGCCCGAGGTCCTGCGCACGCCGCTCACGGAGCTGACTGGCCACGTGGGCGTGGTGGTAGCTGCCGATTGGCTGGCGGGCGGCGACCACGTCATCACCGCGTCGTGGGACCGCACCGCTAGCCTCTACGACGTTGAGACCGGTGACTGTCTGCAGATACTTACGGGTGAGCTTAACTTGAAATCAAATTAATATAAGGTTTTAACTTTTAACCAAAATATAAAACCGACTTCAAATGGTAAACAAAGAACTGTTCAATATTTGACATATTATTATGATTAATTTTCTTGCTAATGGTAATGATTCTTAAAATTATCTTGGAGTTGGTGCTCATTTAGAACGATAGATACCCCATTATACCTGACTCCAAAAT
Source organism: Pyrgus malvae (assembly GCA_911387765.1). NCBI lineage: Eukaryota > Metazoa > Arthropoda > Insecta > Lepidoptera > Hesperiidae > Pyrgus > Pyrgus malvae. The sequence goes on from OU426964.1 coordinate 9,722,745, forward strand.
AGTTTTAGGACTTATTGCCATTACCAAGAAAAGGTATCATAGATACATAATAGATAATGTCAGCTACATATGCTGATAAAAACTTAGACATAGACTCAAGACTTATCTTTATAGAAAAAGGGACTGAATCCAAATTACTTAATATTATTGTCTATATGTAAAAGATTTAGGCCATGGTCTAAAATATGGCCATGTGTGGATTGGTGGACATTACACACCTTTGCAAAATTTTACCTTAGCTATTCTGAGTGAATAAAATTAAGATCCAGGGTATATAATATCACTGCAGTAAAATAACGTTTGTCAAATTATGTATACATTGTAAACAAAATGATGTTACGACTTTATGAAACTATTGAATCTTGAATCGACATGAATATAGTTGAATACATTATTTTGGAACATAGCCTTATTCTCTTCATTATGCAACAAAGGTAATATACACTGTATTTATATCACTGCAGTAAAATAACGTTAGTCAAATTATGTCACAATTATGTATACAGTGTGAACAAAATGATGTTACGACTTTATGAAACTATTGATTCTTGAATCAACATGGATATAGTTGAATACATTATTTTGGAACATAGCCTTATTCTCTTCATTATGCAACAAAGGTAATATACACTGTATTAATATCACTGCCGTATAATAACGTTAGTCAAATTATGTCACAATTATGTATACAGTGTGAACAAAATGATGTTACGACTTTATGAAACTATTGAATCTTGAATCAACATGGATATAGTTGAATACATTATTTTGGAACATAGCCTTATTCTCTTCATTATGCAACAAAGGTAATATACACTGTATTAATATCACTGCGGTAAAATAACGTTAGTCAAATTATGTCACAATTATGTATACAGTGTAAACAAAATGATGTTACGACTTTATGAAACTATTGAATCTTGAATCAACATGAATATAGTTGAATACATTATTTTGGAACATAGCCTTATTCTCTTCATTATGCAATACACTATATCACTGCAGTAAAATAACGTTAGTCCAATTATGTCACAATTAATTATGTATAAAGTGTAAACACAAAATGATGTTATGACTTACATTGAATACATTCTTTTGGAACATAGCCTTATTCTCTTCATTATGCAACAAATTGTGTTTATATTAATTAGAAAACATGAAACATAGATTTTATTGCTGCTAACTGCACAGTGCTTAAAACAACTTTTAGAGCAGACAGCTAGCTTGAGCAAACAATATACGGATGTGATGAAGGAGTTTGAATAAAAGCGACTGACCTTGGCTTTTACTTTCTATATAAACAAATCGTAAAGATGTGTATAATTAAAAAGAAAAATCATTGAACACTGAGGTGTGAATTTGCCTTCCCAGGTCATGACCACGAACTAACGCACGCGTCCGCGCATCACAGCTCTCGACTCGTGGTCACTGCGTCTCGGGACACCACCTTTCGTTTGTGGGACTTCCGTGAACCTATCCATTCTGTATCAGTGTTCCAAGGGCATACTGAGTGAGTACTATTTTTACTCGAACGAAGAGTTAATTTATGGTTTTTGCAAGTATCTCGTACTTATGTATGTTATATTCGTTACCTATTATCTTCTAAGCCACTGAATGAACCGGAATTGAAATAATTAAGATAGTTTTAGACACAGTTTGATAACTCAAGTATCTTAGGTAAAGTCGTTTAAAAAAACAAACGGTGACTGTTAGTTATATCAGTTATATGTAGTTATAAGCACTGACAAATCTTGCATGCTAGCTGAATATACCGATTATTGAAAGCCGTCGCTTGTTCTTCTCAAATACGTGTAAATTGAGACGGGCGATTGGCGTCATGATTAATGTAAGTGCTTGTGTAATTTGAAGTTCGTAGACAACATGCGATGTCCACCAATCCGCACTTGGCCAGCGTGGTGGACTATGGCCTAAATCCCTCTCACTTATGAGAGGAGACCTGTGCCCAGTAGTGGGACATAAAAAAGGTTGAAAAAAAAGACAACATGCGAGTGTCGCATACATGACTATAGAAAGTGCCGGCTTTTAATAACCAACTTGTAAAGGGAAATATTCGCTTTACCTTTGCTTTTGTATTTTGTAAGGATTCTTTCATCTTTCATCTTTGATTGTTAACAGGAGTGTCACATCTGCAGTGTTTACACGAGAAGATAAAGTCGTCTCAGGATCAGATGATCGTTCTGTCAAGGTACAAAAAATATTAATAAAAATATATTAATCTAATCAATTTATTTTATCATTCGGAAATCCCTCAATACAATGCTGAGAATAATTAATATAGTGATTTCCATTGTTATCAATCAAATTCAATATCAATGTTCAATTGATAACAATTGTTGCCAAACAAACATTGATTATACATAAATAACTGGTGTTGATTATACTTAATAACATGGATTATACATAACAACTATGGTTGTTATGGAATAATAAATTAGTTATTGAATGAAATAATCTCGTCTAATCAATTGGCCAATATAAAACTTATTGTTGAGTAATCAGAATTGACAGTGTCAATTGTAATAGATGCATAATAATGAAGTTATATAGGTAATATGAACGGGCTTAATGGTACTATGAAAAAGGTAATAAATCTGAGCTGGCTATATTATTTTCTCCATTGAGTTTTGTCAGTTTCGCAGTGTGCGCCAACGTAATAGTTAACAACTACAAGTTAAAACCTGTTTATTTATAGTTTTATACATTTAACATCAACTAGTTACGACCTATTTTGATGAAACAAAAAATATTTAATTCATATTACTATATTCTCTTAATAATTGTATTTTTTTCTGGTCACCGTCTTTACTACGGGCACTCGTTTGGACAAAGTTTGTTGAACTAGAAAAAAATAAAAAAAACCGGTGAAAAAAAATTTCTTAAAATCTGTTCTTCTTTCACAACTAAAACATCCAGGTTTGGGACGTCCGCAACATGCGTTCCGCGCTAGCGACGATCCGCTCGGACTCATCGGTGAACCGCGTGGGCGTGAGCGGCGGCGGGCTGATCGCCATCCCGCACGACAACCGCCAGGTGCGGATATTCGACCTGCAGGGCCAGCGCCTCGCGCGCCTTCCGCGCTCCAGTCGACAGGTCAGCTCTTTATTACTATTGACTAGCGGCCGCCCGCATCTTCGTTCGCGTTGACTTTTGTTTTTTGCCCGTAGCCAAAGTTACTCCTTATTACATCAGCTACTTGCCAGTGAAAGTCCCGTCAAAATCGGTCCAGTCGTTTCAGAGATTAGCCGGAATAAACAGACAGACACAAAAATTGTAAAAATGTTATTTTGTTATATTATTATGTACCGTATATACATATTCATGTAGTAAAAAGCAGTTATTTTAATATTACAAACAGACACCCCAATTTTATTTATTTGTATAGATTATTTATTTGATTGATGAAAGACGTGGGTTCATCTTTCATCTATACAAATAAATAAAATTGGAGTGTCTGTTTGTAATATTAAAATAACCGCTTTTTACTACATGCATATGAACGTATACGTATACGGTACATGGTCATTACCCTCCCCCTTGAATTCAACGGCGAATAGCTGCACCAGTAAAGTTTTACGTCCGCAACGCGCTCTGCTCTTTCGGTGACTCCCTACACTAAGCTCTAGGTAAATTACCAGGTTAACAGAAGAGATGCTAGGTTGTATGGAGTTACTGCCGCAAAATGTGTATTACAGTATTTGTTGTGGAATGCCGTTGTATACGAATTCTGTGATGCCCTTTTTGCGGGACGCCTGGTTAAGGCATAGCATAGAACCATTTTACTGTACCCGACGTCATGTTGAATATTTTAGCTAATAGTAAAAATAGCTTTGTAGGCTGGTATAAATCAAACGATTATTTTCTGTACAATTTACTGTATTTACAAAATTTCAGGCACTCACGACTACATTGTCATTCACGACAGCATGCCGATTTTTATTTATTCGACATTTTAAGCAATATTTTAAATGTCTCTTCAGGGTCATAGGCGCATGGTGACGTCAGTGTCATGGGCGGAGGACATATCGTCGAGCATTAATTTCTTCAGCTGCGGCTTCGACCGTCGCATCTTGGGCTGGTCCATCCAACCCTCCAAGGAGAACTGAGAGTTGTCTCCAAACAGTGCACCGACGGCCGTACCGCTCACGTGACACTGGTTCATACATAAGCTTAAGTCTGTTCCAGGTTTGATTTTAGGACGTTACAAGTTTAAGAAATAGATAAATTGCTGGGAATAAAGGTGTCTGTTTTCTGTACAATATTTTTTTGAAAGTAAGGAAGCTCGAGTCTTTTGGTTTGTATAAAGGAAAACGGTTGGACGTAAGATCATGTTAACATTTAATCCATCTGTTGCATTGTTTTGAGTTGTAACTCTAATGAACTCCGTGATATAAATGTATTACTTTCTACCAAATTAACGCTCTTTAAAGAATTATTTCAAAATGTTAATAACCTTGTTTTATATAAGAGAGCTGTGACATACTTACTTTTCAAATAAAGCTTTGTATCTGAATAACAATGAACGAATATCATAATTATGTATACAAAATCGTATACATAATTGTTATACACGTATAATTAATTTTATTATTTATCTGGTACATTATTGAAAAGTAAACATTGTCTACAAGTGATTTTGGAATGAATTGTGTGGAAATTAAATAGCAATGAACAAGAGCTGCCAGATCAACTGGACTCGTTGGATTTGATAGAAAAACTTAATGTGATTTTTGGGTTGTTCCACAATTTGGTCAATAGTTCCAAGTGTATAAACAGATCTCTGGCTGCCGCACCTTCTTTATTTCTGCATGTTTGGTTTACAATCACTTAAAATTTAATTTTCATGTTCATAGGTGAGGTAAGGCAGTGTAGTAATCAGAAAGAACTAACAAAATATGTAGTTTAAGGCTGTATGGGTGGTGATGGATAAAAATGGACTGTGCAGTTGTCAGAACAGAACTTTGTGTCTCTGAAGTTGGCCGCAAATAGAAGGTAGCTAGAACCCAAAATTGTCCTAAACCAATCAAAACAGTTTTCAGCGCAGCAGTGGCGCATGGCAAGATGGCGCATATATCTTTAGTTGAACCTTACTTCAAAGGGACTATGGTCCATTGTGACAACTGTACCAGCGGCTGGTTTTGATACCATCATGAGACAAATACCTGGTTCTGTCCGTCGTCTTTAAGTTCAAATAATAAAGGCATTCTGCGATTAATGTGTAAGTACTGCTCTCCAGCGATTGATGAAAGAAAAGAACATTTTTACGTGCTGTTTCGTATAAAGTTTATTGACAATAGCTGTAATATGTGGTAGGCAAAGGGTTTATTTTACACTGCCTTATCCTATACATTTTAATGCCAGTTGTAAAGTATGTAGCAGAAATAGTATTACAGACAACTTGTACATATCACAATAATTGACTTCTTAGTTCCAGTAGAAAAACGGAATAAGTTTTCATAAAAAAAGGTATACATACTTACATAAATCAAACCGTGGAAGCAGATTTAAAATATTATGTTCTAGTTTTATTTTAATATTCATATTGGCAAAAATATTTTTCTGTAACCAAGAATAGTGTTATATTTTATTAAATTTGCTGCTGACTCAGGATCAGGACATATATCTATATGAAAATCTTGAAATTCGGAAGGCTGATAAGTATGCCTACGATCTAAAGATTCTTGGATTTTCTTAAAATTATCGAATGTTAATTAAAAAATGTGTTTAAGACAAAATATCAAGGGAAGACATTTGTATAACGAAAAGGTGTTGTGACAGTAGAACAAATTATTTAAATCGCAAGATTCCAATATAATTATTATTGTATGTTGAGAAAATATCATGATCTCAGGTTTTATGGGTGGATTAAATGCATACTTCAATTATTGGCATATTTTTACAGTTATTATATCGTATTTATTCATTATAAATTGCCACATTATGTAAGACTTTTTTTTTATCTGTTTATCAGTATACATAAACTTTTACTTAAAAAATCTAAAATTGTATGCAATAGTAAATATTTGTTTTACCAATTGATTTGAGTGTTTAGTGTGACGTAGCATAGTGTATATAATTATATGCTGCCATTATAATCTTTTGAATATTCGAAATAATATTTTTAATCATACAATAATATGTAATTGTGTTATTCTAATCTTCAGTAGCACAAAACCTTAAATTATTGTTGTTAAAGCAAATAAAATATTATGATGAGGGCGTTGCTGGCTTATAAATTTTATTAATGTTTAAGATTTGTTCATCGAAACTAAGGATTTATGTTAGAATAACTATTAACTTACATGGGTTGTTGGTGATATGTATTTCGTGTAAATTAGACTTGGGTAAAAATGGATATTCTTTTATTTCTTGGTAGGTTTCTTGTAGTCAAATTGATGATCATAAACTAAATAATTTTTAGGTTAATTACGCGTTTTAAACCTTGATTTTTTTCTATGGGTAGGTCTTGGTTACTTGTTAACTTGTTTGTACACTCTCCGGCTCAAAATATTTGTAATCTATAAATTTTCCAGTTACTTGCATATTTTTTGTCACAAGTTCACATACGTGAATGTTTCCTTTGCTAGTTCGTGCTAAATTAACATTGACCCTTTTTTAATATTTTTGTGAATGAATTAGTACTATTCAGTGCTAACCAATATTCAGTACATGTGACCAAGATCAATGCTAATAAATGTCATTTATATGTATTCAAGTATCAAATAATCTATATCTTTCGTGTGATTTGTATTAAAAGATTTTTGGTCATATCCATTTAGAATAAAAATTAGTCGTAAGTGTTGATTATTGACAGTAATTGCTTCCATGTTTGTCTCGACATATCTTAGGTATACCAGTGAACAGCTAACTCTGTTCAAATTTATTCTTTCCTAGTCAGAAATAACATTTTTAATAACCAAAGATCAAATCTCAGATCATATTTCGTTTGTTGTTACTTGTTTGTGCGCGCTATTAAAGAAACAGTTGAGTTTTTTACCCATTTAGTAATTTCTTCACAGAAAAACATTTCTACAAAACATATTTCAGACAAATGAATAAATATATTTTTTAATGGAGTTTGTGAAGTAATGAAGATGAACACAAATTGCTTCATAGTTATTAGAACTTTATCATTTTGTCCATAATTTTTAACGCTTTTGTAAGAATCTTCTATCCATTGCTCCAGCATATTTAACATCTTCAATATTGATCTATTCTTGAATTGTATTATGTCGATACTGTAGGTATAAAATTTAAATATTTTGCAATTTTATTCTGTTAGTGTTTCGTAGCATATTATTATAAGTCATAATAATTACGGTTATAAAACAGAGTTATTTAAAATAAATATAGTAATAACTAACTACTATTATAGAATCTTGTTATATTTTATGGGTCTTATGTACTTAAATATAATATAAGTGAAACAGCCAATCTTTTTGTTTTTATATTATTTCATTTGTTTTATATATAATATAGTAATAAACAGTGCGAAAATAAGCTTATAGTGTTTGTATCATCAATATTATGTCTTTATTTAATTTATTTATTAACTTATGTTGTAAATAAATAAAGTCAAACTTAAAATGTTTTATCATGTTGCGATTTCCGTTTCTGTGGCACAATAAGTAAAATAAATTTAAATAGGTACTAATCTTGTCTGTATTTAAAATAACTGATGATGTGGTCAGTTCTTCTTATGATCTGAATATTTTTGTTATCCTGTTGTGGTTTGAAGTATATAAATGGAGAAATTTTAATTTTTTTTATTTTTTTATTTTCATATACTTCTTGATAGAATAGCTCACTGAAAGTATCCTTTTGCTCATTACCTTTTTGACCTTCTTGTTCTTAGGGTTCCGTAGCCAAATGGCAAAAAAACGAAACCGTGGATTCGTCATGTATGTCTGTCCGTCCATATGTCACAGCCTTTTTTCCCCATACTTAGAAATGAAACTAAAATTTTTTTTTCATCAAACCCATATGTGTGGGGTATCTATGGATAGGTCTTCAAAAATGATATTGAGGTTTCTAATATCTTTTTTCTAAACTGAATAGTTTGCGCGAGAGACACTTCCAAAGTGGTAAAATGTGTCCTTTCCTGTAACTTCTAAAATAAGAGAATGATAAAACTAAAAAAATTATGATGTACATTTCCATGCAAACGTCAACCTACAATTGGTGTGGACGGTGTGGACGAGATCTACCTAGGGTTGCCAACCCTACTATATAATATAGTATCCTACTATTTTAAGGGATCAAATACTATATATTTCTAAAAAATATATATAGTAGGCGAAACTACTATATTTTCGCTAGCTCCCGAGCTCTCTTGCTGTCATCGAACGTATCGCGGTAGGCGTAGGAGTAGGTCCTCTGTCTCTGTCTGTGTGCGTTTGTTCAATTTTAACCACATACTATTATTTTTTCATTTTTTATTTGTTATGTCAATAACTTCAAAACTACTATATTTGATAGAAAAAAAGTTGGTAACCCTAGTAAGTTTTTTTTAATACGTCATAAATCGTAAACCGCAATTTACCTTTAATTCAATCTTAATGCAATGATGGCTATGAATGATCAAAGGCAATGATGTGTTTCTGTTGCTCCCTCTGTAGGGGGCACCCCTACAATAAGCATGATTTTTTTATAGATTAAGTACGGAACCTAACTTACTAACTTCACAAAGGTTTTTTGTACTAGGCAGATTGCAGACTTGTCAGAATCAGAAGCCATACACAGAAGTTGATAGGAATGCAAAGTACCTACGCAAATCAATGGAAAAATGAAAAATGTATTCTTTTTACAATGAATCTCTGTTTTCAGCGCAGTCGGGTAAAAACATAGACTCAGCACAGCAATACTCAGCATATGGGTAAAAAAGTATTGGATGGAGTCGGACGGATTGACAACCAAAAAGCAATGACTAAGGAAATCATCGTCACATCGTCAGAGCCAAAAATCCATCCATCCATCCATCCATCAGCCTTTTATAGTCCACTGCTGGACATAGGCCTCCCCTAACGTTCGCCACTCCTCCCGGTCCTGGGCCTTCTGAATCCAGCGACTACCCGCTGTCTTCTTCAGGTCGTCAGTCCACCTGGTTGGAGGGCGGCCTGTACTCCTTTTGCCGAGACGTGGTCGCCATTCGAGAACCTTTCTTCCCCATCGGTTGTCGGTTCTTCTAACTATATGGCCTGCCCATTGCCACTTCAGCTTGCAAATTTTGAGAGCTATGTCGGTAACTTTCGTTCGTCTACGGATTTCATCGTTACGAATTCTATCGCGTAGAGAAATACCAAGCATAGCCCTCCATCGCGCGCTGTGCGACCTTGAGCCTATGGAAAAGGCCAATTGTAAAAGACCACGTCTCAGCGCCGTAGGTCATCACTGGCAACACACACTGCTCGAAAACTTTCGACTTCAGGCACTGAGGTATTCTGGATGAGAAGACACTTTGTAATTTCCCGAACGCTGCCCAACCGAGTTGGATTCTACGAGTTACCTCTCTCTCGAAGCTGGACTTACCCATACGGATCGCTTGTCCCAGGTATATGTCGAAGAGCCAAAAAGAGATAATAATATATTTTGTCGTGCTCTGTGGTCATAAAATAAGCGGGAAGTCCCCCGAATCCCCGTCCCAAAATAGATTATGAAACAGATGTTGCCAGTTCGGAGAAATCATTTTTGACCTAATTTATTTATACGAAATGAAGGTACTTTTATAAAATATGACGTAATGAAAGTTTTAACAAAGTGATATGATTATTCTCGCAATATTTTTAATCTGCCATGTTTATAAATCGGCATAGTTTGCAAGAAACTAAATTTAGGAGTGAATTCTGCCAAAATGGCGGAAATCTGCCACAAATGGTCACATTTGTCTGCGTCTGTATATACTTGTATATATATAGAGGTCAGTGAGGGATGGCGATTCTTTCCGAAAAAGATCGATTTTTGAATCGATTCGAATCGTGACCTAATGAATCGATTCACAAAAAAAAATCGAGGTCTAAAAGATCGATTTCCAAAAAATCGATCTTTTTTTAACCGACTTCAAAAAAAGAAGGTCACTCAATTCGACCGTATATATGCTTTTTTATGTTTATTCGCGGATAACTTTGTCGTTTATGAACCGATTTTGATGATTCTTTTTTGTTCGAAAGCTTATACTTTCGAGGTGATTCTATTGTCACCAAGTCAAGATCTGATGATGGGATCCCAAGGAAATCGAGGGGAACTCTCAAATTTTATAGCCCCACATAATAATGTGGAAATATCGCTAATTATGTTTAAACAATACAGAGTAATTAAATTAAAAGTACTAAAAAGAGTAAAATTATATAACTTTATAACAAAAACAAAACCGCCTTTAAACGGTAAAAAATAATATTGTTCAGTACTTCGCATTTAATAGAAGTAAAATAGTGTAATTAAACGATGTCTAAAATCAGGGAATTCAAAAATAAAAATTATTTCTATTACCATATCAGATCAGGTATAAAACAAGACATTTGTTTTCTAAATGTATTGGTTACATTTAAAAGTTTATAAAATAGATAATAAAATATAGCTTATAGTTCCAAATGCTTAATATCTAAGCTTTTTAAAAATAATAGTCTGTTAAGTCTACTGGGATCCATGAGGTTCCGCTCATCACTTGTGATATTTCCGGCAATTGAAAAATTGTTTGTAAAGTAGGTTTACGATCGAGATGTTTACGTGATAACGTCCGCACGAGAAAATCTCCATTCGTTTGTATGCCGCTAGAGTGAGAGAGACGGAAGATCGGTCCACTCACTCGAACGCTATGCCAGCCTCCGCTCGTGAGGATTCCGCGTGACAAGTTTCACGGAATGACTGGTAGCGCTCGAGATGAGACGGGAGATCGGTCCGTCTCTCTCTCGTTATACCTGCGATCGCGCTCGTGAGGTTTTGGTGTGACACAAGTTTCTGAACATGTCACCCGACTAAAACGATTTTAAAGACGTTATCACGTCAAAAAAGTCGCTCACAAGGAACAGATGATCCTACGATACTCATATACAAACGTAATGTTTTTTTATCAAAGAGAGTCTAAGGAAACTAAACACACAGCCATCTAGCGAGTTTTTGAGTAATTAACCCTTTAACAGGCAACACTCTTATAATGCGGGTACATTCAACTAATTGTAAATAAATTTATGGTTTATACCAAAACAGAAAATATCGAATTTCGATTTTCAAGGGTGAAATATCGATTCACTGAATCGATTCAGTACTACATATCGATCTAATTTCTTTCGATCTATTATTTCTATCGATCTTTTTGAACTGAAAAATCGATTCTTCGATTAATCGATCTCAGATCGCCATCCCCAATCCCCTGTGGCCATCCCTAGCTGAATCTGGCGCACAGAGTACCTTGTTTTGTTATAATCTGGCGTTTTGTTTGCGATTATTATTATTTACATATTTAATGCAAATGCAAAGCGAAGAATTAAGGAAAAAACATAAAAAAGTTGCTATACTTATTGTACTCTTTGCTCCAAGTCCTCGAGATAAGTGACAGAGGCTACGTTGGTGGATACGCTAGCGTTTCATTTTCATTTTTCATATTTACTACTAAAATGGACGAACTACGGGCGTTTTTTAACAATCCTTGCCCGTCGGGTTCAAAAGTGATAAAACTTCGAGGCCCACTGACCGGTGGTCATCGCATTACAAAAGATGATCCCTCAATTCACCTCAATAGACGCGAAGAGCATCGTCGGTGTATGGTAGTCAGTGGCACTGATTATGCACGGGAAGTTAAGGAGAGAGAAAATGAGAATTATATGAAGGTAAGCATATTTCTGAAAAACCGATAGTCCGATTTTATAATTCTTTTTTGTTCGAAAGCTTATACTCCTGAGGTGGTCCCATTGTCACCTAGCCAAGATCTGATGATGGGATCCCAGGGAAATCGAAGGGAGCTCTCAAATTTTATAGGCACATACATTGATTTTCTTCTCCTTTGTAAAAAAGAGATTTGTGCATAGTAATCATCATCTTATGTTGTTGAGCTGATGGAAGGTACTATGACAGTTAGGAGGTGGGAGAAAATTTAAATTTAAATATTTACTAAAGCAAAACAGATATTTGTACAGAGTTATGATCATCTCATATTGCTGATCTGATTATGGAAGGTCCACTCATCAATGGTTAGGAGTAGAGGGCAAATTCTTTAAAAAAATTATATGTCCAGATGGACCGATAGTAATATCCTACAGGCTATAAGGTAAACATGATTATAAAAGGTAAATCTTATTAAAGTTTAGAAGTTAGGTTGAAAATTTTTCAATTAAAAGTACTAAAAAGAGTTAAATTCAATAAGTTTTCAACACAAAAATTAAACTGCTGAAAAAACTGAAAAGCAAAATAATAAACTACTTAATGTAATAGACAGCATATTATACTTGTTCTTGCTAGTGGTAATGACTCGAAACTATCTTGGAGTTGGTGCCCATTGAGGTGCCCAGAACAAAAGGTATGCCATTTTACTAAGGGCCTACTCCAGAATACTTTAAGTGTTAGTTTACCACTAGCAAGAAAAAGTATTATATGCCAAATATTAAGTACCTACTTTATTATTTTTTGCTTTTCAGTTTTTTCAAGATAATTTTGGTATGAATGCAGCTAGCTGGCTGCAACCCTTTTTGCGTCCCACTTGGGGAGGACTTTTGCCACTAGCGGTCACCCAACTCACACCCGACCGCGCCCGTTTGGCTTAGCTACATAGACCGCTTATATTCTACGCTAGCCGCCGAATCATGCGTGCTTCAACTAGCTCTAAACCAGAGCCAAAAAGCCGAAAAGTGAAAAACATAAAAGTTGATTTCACAGTATATACAAAATACTAAATAAGACATACATAATTTATTGAATATTAATACTGTTTTTCAGAGTGAATTAGGCCATGACAAATGGGAAAGCATATCTGGAGGTCTGGATTCAATGGAGCATTTATCCTCCTGGGGTGCCTCTATGCCAAACCTAGGAGAACTAACAGAAGAGGCTATGACAGAAGTTTACAAAAAGTACTCATTTCAGAAGAAAGAAGATATGAACAACTTGGCCATCAATGAGTATAGGCAACAGGTAAATAAATAATACTTTACACTCATAGTCCCACACAAGGATTCCCTGTGTTGTTGGTACCAGAGACACTCACAAAGACAGAGATTATCATTTGAATCAATACCAAAACCTTGATTGGCAGTCCGGTATGGTGAATGGTAATTGTGACTTACAAAATTAGTTGTCATGTGTGCCCATTATTAACCCATAGCCACTCTGATATCTTAAAAAAGAAATTTAATGTACTTTTTATTTGGTTTTTTTCTACCACTTTTTTTTTCTTTTAACTCAACATATAGCCCAAACGGGCACCCAAAGGCTATGACCAATTACATTCATTAAACAATTAGTATTCTTAGTATGAAATAAATATATTTTCTTTCTTTCTTTCTAAATCATTGCATCTTATTGGTTAATAACTGTTATGTTGCTGAACATCCATTCACTGCTGCTTTATGCTACCTTGAAAAGAATTATTCATTTCTGACCATATCATATTAGTTTAGTTAACTTTAGTTAAAGGGGAACTTGTTGTAACGTAAATAAAAACCGAGAGACATCATGGGACGCTTCGTAAATGTAAAACATTGTGTACAAGTCATACAAGTACATAATATTCTTAAAAGACGAGATTACAACAGGAACTAAACACAGCATAATGAAAAGGATTGGTGTCAATAAAGGTAAACAATGTTGAGTACAGTCAAAAGTATGATGGATGGCCACTAAGCAACATCTGGTGCGGTCATAACAAGGATGGGTGTCAAAAAAGCTAAGCAATGTTAAGTGTGGTCAAAAGTAGGACGAATGGCCCTGAATCAACATCTGGTGCGAAGGAGGATGGATGTCAATAAACTAGGCTATGTCGAGTCAGGTCAAAAGTAGGATGGGAGGCCATTCAGTCACATCTGGCCGCCCCATATGACGACTATTTATTTAGTAAACATTTATTTTCATTTGATACAAAAATTCAATATTAATTCCTTCAACTGAGTGTGAAGCGCGCATGGCTCGGCGGCTAGCGTAGAACGCAAGCGGTCTATGCAGCTAAGCCAAACGGGCGCGGTCGGGTGTGAGATGGGTGACCGCTAGTGGCAAAAAATTTCATGCGCGTTTCCGTGCTTCGGAGGGCACGTTAAGCCGTCGGTCCCGGTTGTTATCGATAGATAACAGTCGTTAAACCTTGTCGGAGGCCTTATGGGCGGTTTGAAAACATCCGACAGCGGGTTGGCCACTAACCCGCATCTCCACCAACCCGCATTGGAGCAGCGTGGTGGAGTAAGCTCCAGGCCTCCCCAATAAAGGGGAGAGACCCGTGCCCAGCAGTGGGACGCAAAAAGGGTTGCAGCCAACTGAGTGTAAGCGTCTGTGCAAGCGTTGCCACACCAACAATCCGATTTACCAGCGCCTATACATAGATGTTTGACAAAATTTCTGAATATTGTGCTTGATTGATGTGTACATGCTGATTAATTTAGTGAAAAAATAATGATTTACAACATTTTGATAATTAAATGCATCATTTGAACATTTTACCAAGTACCAAAAGTATATTTGGATTGATTCTAAAACTATAGTTATAGTTACTTAATGAGCTAACTTACAGATCTTGGACCAAATTGCTGGATACCGAATAACAATCATTGAAGGGCCCACTGGTTGTGGTAAGACAACTCAGGTACCACAGTGGATCCTTGATGATTCATACCAACACCGCAGGCCATGTAAGATAATAGTGACTCAGCCCAGGAAAATTGCAGCTATATCCATTGCCAAGAGGGTAGCACAGGAAAGGGGCTGGGATCTTGGAGGCCTAGTTGGTTACCAGGTATTTACTTCATATATTATTATTGTAGTAGTAAGGTTTAGTTTAAGAATAGAGCTACGGTATCCCCTGCCTGATCGTAAGAGGCGACTAAAAGGGGACTTCCGGGGTTGTGGACGGGGAGAGTCGGAGCTCGATCCGTCCAGCCAGCAGCCCCGGCAAGGACGGCGGTGTGTGCGTGTGGCCGCATGCCGCCGTAAACATGGGAAGGTGCAGGAGAGCACATGTAACCTCCGAATATGGGCCCATTCTGGGCTCCGCGCGTGGAGAACACCGGTGCGTTCCTTAGGAGATCCTGGAGTCCTCCCCAAGCGCAGAGGCAGGCCACCGAGGAGGTTTTAGTATGGTCAAATCCCACATAACCCGGCATCCTCTCCCTAGGTGCCGGGTACCTTTTGAAGCCCCCCCCCCCGACACAAAAAAAAAGGTGTACTAGTATTATATTCATAAAAACTCCGAAAATAATTATAACCTGTTTATTCATTAAGCTAGGTAGCCATGATGTATCAAACAACACTCTTTCTAATTCTACCTACACAAATCACTACATTTATCTTATTTATAAAAACAAGGCACAATAGTAATCTTAATACATGACATACCTCCCCCATCAGTTAATAATAAGTTATTCTATAAACTCAAACTATATACTCAAAGCAGTTACAAATACATAATCTACTTTACACTACTGAAAACTATAATTCAAAGTAATTTACACTACTATATCAATAAAGATAATTCTGGGAAGGACTTGGTCTCTCATATGGAGATTTCTGATGTATCTTTGTTTTATTTTTAAACTTCCCCACCACAGAACTAACACTACTTTGATCTGGAATCCCTAACATTTCAGCCCATTTATCTGAACTTGGAATCTCTATGATTTGTTCCTCTTGCGTTGGATGTTCTGGTTCTAAGTTCATATCTTCATCGGATATATCCAAATTAGGTGCATTATTATGATCACTGTCTTCCACATTATCTCTAATGTCTTCACTTTCCCTTCTTTCTGTTTCATTTTCTTTCACTTGTATAAGTTGATCTATGTGACGGTTTAATATTGCACCATCATTTGTCTGTACTGTATAACTTGAAGGACCTTTCTTATTCAAAATTCTACCTGGCAACCACTTTCTATCACCTGTGTAGTTCCTGAACATGACTTTTTGACCTACTGTTGTTTCTCTGTGCTTTTTATGAGTATTGTTTATTACTTGTGTTTCAATTTTCCTGTTCTGTATGTTATCTGGATGTATTGTATCTAAAATTGTTCTTAATCTTCTGTTCATTAAAAGCTCAGCTGGACTTTTTTGTGTCGATGTACAAGGAGTCACTCTTAAACCCAAAAGCATATTAGGTATTTTTATGTCCCATGGTACATCCTCCATTTTACGTAATTTATCTTTAATTGTTTGCACCATGCGTTCTGCGAGCCCATTTGTTGCCGGATGATATGGGGCAGTAGTTATATGTCTTATTTTATTCGCTGTTAAAAATTGATTCATTTCTGCTGATACAAATGGCGTTCCATTGTCTGAGACTAAAGTTTCGCATAAACCATGAGTAGCAAATAGCATCCTTAGATGCTTTATGACTACCGAAGAAGATGCACTATTGACAATAAAAACTTCTGGCCATCTTGAATATGCATCGATTACAATTAAGAATGTTTTATTCCGAAATGGGCCTGCAAAATCAACGTGTATTCTGGACCATGGCCGTACAGCAGATATCCATTCGTGGCTGGTTTTAGCAGGCATGTGTCTATTTTCCAGGCATTTAGAACACCGGCTCACCAAAGTTTCTATGTTCTCATTCAACCTTGGCCACCACACGTAACTCCTGGCCAATGATTTCGTTTGTACGATACCTGCATGTGTCTTATGTAGTGCCCGTAATGTCGGCATACGAAGTGTTGAAGGCAGTATTACTCTGGAACCAAATAATAAACAACCATTTTGTATAGAAATTTGATCTCGATGCAGCCAATATGGTCGAAGCTCTGGGTCCATAACTCGGGCTGGCCATCCTCTCTGTACATAATGACTCACTTGTGATAGTAACTGGTCTTTACTTGTCTCGCTTGCCACCTGATTAGTTTCGAAAGGAAAATCTTCTGGTGTTTCCGCCATAAGAAGGATGTCTCCATGCTGCTCTTCGGCTTGTGACGGTACTGGCTGTGGCCAGCGACTCAATGCATCTGCGTTACCAATATCATGACCAGGTTTATAAATAATACTGTAATTATGTGAGGCAAGTGCAATAGCTATTCTTGTTAATCGAGGTGATAACATATTGGACATAGGTCTCTTTGGGTCAAAAATTCCAATCAAAGGTTTGTGATCTGTTACTATGGTGAATGACCTACCGGTTAAATAGTTTTGAAATTTTTGAATGCCAAACATTATTGCTGCAGCTTCTTTATCCAATTGAGAATATCTTCTTTCATGTGTGTGTAAAGTTCGTGAACCTATCGCAATTGGATATTCTTGACCATCCTCCATCAGGTGTGCAAGCACTGCTCCTACACCGTACTCTGAACTATCGCATGTTAAGGTTAAAGGCTTCTGTAAGTCATAATGCACCAACGTTAAATTAAAAGTTAAGATATGTTTGGCTGACTCAAATGCATCCTGTTCCAGTTCTGTCCACTGCCATGTACGGTTCTTATCTAATAATCTATGTAATGGTTCTAACATCGTAGCTTTATGAGGTATAAATCTTTCATAAAAATTGTATAATCCTAAAAAGGCCTGTAGTTCCTGCTTATTGCCTGGTTGAGGAGTTTTTAGTATAGCATCCACCTTGCTAGGAGATGGGTGTATCCCATTGCTGTCTATCACAAAACCCAAGAATTCAACCCTCTCTTTAGCTATCTTGCACTTCTTTTTGTTCAGACGTAAACCGGCCTGTTCGATACGTGTCAGTACTATATCAAGGCGCTGCTGCATCTGGGCCATAGTGTGGCCACATACAATAATATCATCAATTAGGACTGCGACTCCTCCAATTCCTGCTAAAAGTGCTGTCATAAGTCTTTGAAAAATACCAGGGCTAGCTTTTACACCAAATGCCAACCTATGCACCGTATACAATCCCTTGCAAGTATTCAGTGTCAATAATCTAGCCGTATTGTTGTCGACTACCACTTGTGTGTAGGCTCGATCCAAATCTAGGGTTGTAAAATATTTGCCTCCTGCAACCACAGCAAAAACTTCATTAGCAGTAGGTAACGGGTATGTATCAGACTCTGTAGCCTGGTTAACAGTGCTACGATAATCGCCGCATAGGCGGATTTCTCCTGATTTTTTTACGATAGGAACTACGGGTGTAGCCCACTCCGAATATGCTGTTGGACGTAAAACACCTTCAGCCACTAAGCGATCAATCTCTTTCTCCACTCTGTTCTTAATAGCAAAGGGGACGGCGCGTGCCTTCAAAAACTTCGGTGTCGCTCCCGCTTTTAGGTGTATAGTGACAGGATTACCACGGTAGGTACCAAGGCCCTCCTTAAATACACTGCTGTGCTTTGAAAGGATTTGTTCGGTTTCAAACAATTCAGTTCCAGTGATAAAATTCAATTTTAATGTAATATTGAGTGGTGCTAACCAATCTCGTCCCAGCAGATTGGGCCCCGTGCCTTTAGCTACTACCAATCTTAAATCACAAATCTTATCTTCAAATTCTACTCTCACTGTAGTTTGCCCCAATAATTTTACTGGTGTGTCTGTCCATGTGCGTAGAGTAACTGGCATGCGTTGCAAAATAGGCGGTTGTTGAGTGTGTACACCTAATTCTCGCCAAGTGTGCTCAGTTATGAGTGAGAAACTGGCACCTGTATCCACTTGCATTAATACGGGTATACCTTGTAACAAAACTTCAACCTCATAAGGCGGCACACGGCTAATACCACGAATATTATATAAACCGTTTAATTGATCATAATCTGTGTCATCAACGAGATTTAATTTCTTCTGTGAATTCTTCTTTTTCGTTATACAAATCTTCTCTAAATGCCCCTTCTTGTTACAATAACGGCATACGGTATTGACGAAACGGCAGTCGCCGGCGTGTCGTTCGCCACAACGATAACAGAAACGATTGTTATTACGCGTCTGTACGGCATTAATTTCCATGGGTACCGGCCCGGCTGTGTTAATGACGCTGGATGTAGAAGCATGCGCTACGTCGCTCCTAATCATACGCACTCCTCTTCCCGCACTCTCCGATGATAACATCGCATCGACAACGTCCTGGTAGCTTAATGTATCTTTCTTCAGTAGTTCATACTGTAATTTTTCATCACTCATTCCACATACCAGTCTGTCGCGTAACATACGTTCCAAGTCTTTAAAATTGCAACAAGCACTTATTTTCCTTATCTCCGCAATATATTCAGATGCAGATTCACCATGTTTCTGATCACGTTTGTAGAATTTGTACGATGTCGAAATTTCATTGGGTTTTGGACTATAATGCTTGGTTAAAATTGTTTCCACTTCAAGAAATGTTACATCTTGAGGTTTTTTTGGTGTAATTAATGCAATAACCGTATCAAATACTCGTGCGCCACACACAGTGAAGAAATTAGCCTTTTGTATGGAATCTGACACAATCCCATTTGCCTCAAAACAAAATTTTAATCTGTCGATGTAATTGTCCCAACTGTCCACTTCCGGATTATATTCCGGAAATTTCACTGATTTTCTATCCATATTGATCACTTTTTTCACTCGTCGCCACTATTATATTCATAAAAACTCCGAAAATAATTATAACCTGTTTATTCATTAAGCTAGGTAGCCATGATGTATCAAACAACACTCTTTCTAATTCTACCTACACAAATCACTACATTTATCTTATTTATAAAAACAAGGCACAATAGTAATCTTAATACATGACAACTAGTTAGAACCTAAGTGATTTTTACAGCTAAGCAAAAGGGATGTGATTAAGAAGCCATTGGTTCCGGCTGGTATTGATAGTTGACAGTTAAATAAACTTTTTTAAAGCCCTGATAGGTATTATGGAGGTATGTATATAGATCAGTAAGTAAACAGTGGGATAGTAGGATTTAATGAAAATGTTGCAATCTTAAAATATTAGTATGATACCCCAATTATTATCATAATATAGTAACAAAAGGGTCATCCAGTAAAAAATAAGAACTTAAGAACCTTTGCTGCATTTTAAATCGTCTTGAATTCCTTTGCCAGCTTTGAATATTATTTCCAAAACTGTTCTATTTTTACACTTGTATGCCTTTATTTTTAGGTTGCGCTAGATAGTGTTCAGTCATCAGACACAAGAATCAGTTATGTTACTACTGGAATACTTCTTGCAAAGCTTGGTAAGTTATCTACGAGTACATTGTGATGCACATAATCATAGTCACAATTCCATGGTGAATTGATTGTTCCACATAAACTAATTGTAACAACGTACAAGCCTGTATTTATAGATTTGTTGTTGTCATTGTTAATGGAAGTATTGGTAAATAGAAATAAATTTTCCTTTACCAATTACCCAGTGATAGCTACGAAATTTTTACAGATATTATGTTGATGCAATAGTTGTTTTTCTTAAGATAAATTTAACTCATTTAATAATCAATAGCTTACAATAAAACACTACTCTTTTACAGTGGGAGCTAAAACTCTGAATGAATATACACATATAATTCTAGACGAAATTCATGAGCGTGGCCAAGAAATGGACTTCTTATTGTTAGTTGTCAAGAAACTGCTCTTCACAGTCTCCCGCAATGTCAAAATTATTCTCATGTCTGCTACTTTTAACAGAAAATCGTTTGAGGAATATTTCCTCGTAAACACTCCACAAGGTCCACTAACACCATCATGTGTGAAGGTTGTAAAGAAGGACCCTATGTTTACTGTAAAGGTTTTCTACTTGAATCACTTAAATAAATTTGGTTCGGTGAGTATATTATTTTGCTATGAATAACATTGATAATTTTGTAGTGTCATTATTGTTTTATTTTCCAATGCAATTGTATGATTTAATCTTATATTAATAAGAATAAACAATTACACTATGTTTTTTGAGTACATTTTCGAAGACTATCCATAATTTAAATTTCTGCTATTTTCTAAAAATTGTTAACCATTTAATTTAAACTAAGTAGCCAATATTGCAAAAGTATTTAGATTGTATCCCATTTTAGTCATCTGGGCTATTAAACTTGTATATCTCCCTAATGTATTGAACATTTTAGGTGCTTGAAAAATCCATGCCCAAATTTGAAGAACCAAATATTGCTCCCACAATGTATCACTTGGTGGTAAAATTGATTAACGCCTTTGAACAAATCGACGTGCGTGAGGACCATATTGTGGACAGAGAGGATGCAGAGATACCTTCAGTGCTGATATTCTTGCCTGGTATTAACGAGATTGAGGAATTGTATGGATGTTTGACAGATATGGCACTTCGGTAAGTGGATATTTTGATGATTAAAATATGCTAAGAAATTTATTTATATTTGAAGTTCATTGATTAGTGCTTGGAAGAGGTGTTCAAGCTGTTGGAGTGGAACGGGCTAGGTATTAACATCAATGGCGAACACCTTACACACCTTCGATTTGCCGATGATATAGTAATCCTGGCGGAAAACCTGGAAGAACTCAGCACTATGCTAGGTGACCTCCATAGCGCCTCACAAAGGGTAGGTCTTAAGATGAACATGGACAAGACGAAGATCATGTCTAACGTCCATGTCACACCAATACCGGTCGTTGTTGATGGCGCTACTCTCGAAGTTGTCGACGAGTACATCTACCTGGGACAAGCGATCCGTATGGGTAAGTCCAGCTTCGAGAGAGAGGTAACTCGTAGAATCCAACTCGGTTGGGCAGAGTTCGGGAAATTACAAAGTGTCTTCTCGTCCAGAATACCTCAGCCTGAAGTCGAAAGTTTTCGAGCAGTGTGTGTTGCCAGTGATGACCTACGGCGCTGAGACATGGTTCTTTACAGTTAGCCTTTTCCATAAGCTCAAGGTCGCTCAGCTGGATGGAGATGGAGAGGGCTATGCTTGGTATTTTTCTACGCGACAGAATCCGTAATGATGAAATCCGTAGAAGAAGGAAGGTTACCGACATAGCTCTCAAAATCTGCAAGCTGAAGTGGCAATGGCAGTCCATATAGTAAGGAGGACCGACGAGTCGCAGTGACATGGCGACATAGCGACAGCCTGGTTATAAGAATCCGTTAAAAATGAAGGGGTTAGGCTACAATAGATCATTCACTGGTTGTAGTGGCCTTAGGGTTGAACCCTTCCCTGTCTAACCAAATAATAATAATAATGGACTACTTCTGATTTCTTCTCTCAAATCTGAGAGGGGGCTTGTGCCTTGTATCGGTACATAAAGAAGCAGCGATTATTATAATTTTGTCGTACTGTTAACAATAATAACGTTTCACACTCATAGCCCCACGATTTGGTAGATATACCCTGTATCGTGGGTACCATAGACACACACAATGATAGAAACACAAACACCCAGACCGAGAACAGAAATTTAAACTCATCATTCAAATATCTGTGTCGCCGAGAATTGAACCCGGGACCCTTCGACTGGCAGTTCGGCATGGTAATAACCATTGCGCCATGCAGGTCGTCGGTCGTCCATGTTGTGCGGCTTACCTCACGTTCTGCTCCTCATCTGTACCTACCTCGCGTATCGGTATCGCGCGAATTGTTTCGGACCACTACACAAACCTTTTTCAAGACTCTGGAAAGCTGGTAGCTGGGTTACACATCTCCTAATGTAATGGTCCGCAACCAGTCGCGTCATCATCATAAAAATATGTGAGGTGTGCTGTACAACCTTACAATAATAATTAATAAAGACATTGGTAATAGTTAAGTCTATAATAAAAATCTGCCATTTTTAGGAAAACCTTAGCACCGGAGAGCATAACGTACAAGTGGTGGGTGCTACCGCTGCACTCGACGATCACGGCAGACGAGCAAGTGCGCGTGTTCCAGCGAGCGCCACGCGCGCACCGCAAGATCATCCTCGCCACCAACATCGCGGAGAGCTCCATCACCGTGCCCGACATTAAATATGGTGAGTGTGTGGTGGTAGCTTGGTACAGCTCCCAAAGGTTCCAGCGTGTGTGTGTGTGTGGAAATTGAGTGTGTGCGACTGGGAACGTGTATGTGTGAGACTGAGAATATGTGTGTGTGTGTGTGTGTGTGAGACTGAGAATATGTGTGTGTGTGTTTGTGAATGAGAATGTGTGTGTGTTTGTGACTGAAAATATATATATATATGTGTGTGTGTGTACGCACGCGCTTGTGCGTGACTCATAATGTGTGTGTGTGTGTGTGTGTCTGCATCTGTGAGTGTATGTCTCACAGTACTCGCTTCTTGAGTGACAAATTTCAAAGTGGATGTGTTCTGTATGTCTATGATTTTAGTATTTCTGAGTATTGTGCTTCCACTTTTCATTTAAAGAATTTACCTTAAAAAATAACTGACTAACTTTTACTATACTTTAAGATAGCGACTTTACAATAACCGTTTCCCTTCCAGTGATCGACTTCTGTCTAATGAAGATCCTGGTAGCGGACGACAACACGAACTTCACGTCGCTGCAGCTGGCGTGGGCCTCGAAGACCAACTGCGAGCAGCGCGCTGGCCGAGCCGGCCGAGTGCGCGACGGCCGCGTGTACAGACTGGTTACGGACAAGTTTTATGTAAGTTACAGAAACAAAAAGCGCCCATAACCACGCAGCTAGTAGAACGTAAGCGATTTATTTGCACAGGTAAGCGCAACGAACGCAGTCGAGAATAAGACGGGAGACAGCTAGTAGCATATAATTTTATGCGTATTTCCGTGTTTTACAGGGCATTTTAAGCTGTCGATTCTGATAGTTAACGCATGACAACAGTCGTTAAACCCTGTCGGAGTCCTTATGGGTGATTTGAAACTTCCGATAGTGGGTTGCCTACAAACAAATGCCTCTCAACAATCTGGATTGGAGCAGCATGTTGGAGTAAGCTCGATCATGGATAGATTTGTGCCCACTATAAAGGTTGCAGTAGACACTAAAGTAATCAGGACAGAAAGGGCATGGCCTCCACTGAGTGTTTTGTTGGATTTTTTTTTAATTTCTCTCTGGCTGTAGTTGGAAGACAACTACATCCGAGCATAAATTTTTGATTTTGACCAATGACAATTTTAATAATTAATAAGATTGCCACCATTTTGCAGCTTTTCCAATTTTTTCACTATATAAAACAAAATGCCACATGTTTCAATTCATCCATAATATGTGTTGTACCACAGGACAATTTCCAACAAGAGTGCCCTCCTGAGATAGTCCGCTGTCCACTGGAGAGGCTGGTGCTGCTGGCGAAGATGCTGGACATGGGCCCTCCTAGCGACGTGCTGGCGCTGGCCATGGACCCGCCCGACATGTCCAATATACACAGGACCGTTCTCGTTTTGAAGGAGGTAAGGGAACAACTGAAAATCTTTTACTCATTTGAAACAAATTAATTTACAGTTGATTATACCTTTTTTTTTGGTATCGGGGGGGGGGGGGGGGGGCTTCAAAGGGTACCCGACACCTTGGGAGAGGATACCGGGTTATGTGGGATTTGACCGCACTAAAACCCCCTCGGTGGCCTGCCTCTGCGTTTGTGAGGACTCTGGGATCTCCATAGGAACGCACCGGTGTCCTCCACGCGCGGCGCCCCCTAACGGGCCCATCTTCGGGAGCGCAGATGTGCTCTCCTGCACCTTCAGGTGTTCACGGCGGCATGCGGCCACGCATACACCTTTTAGTCGCCTCCTACGATCAGGCAGGGGATACCGTAGCTCTATTCTTAATCCCGAAGCTACAGGGACTACAGTTGATTATACCTGGGGGACCTTTCAAAAAGTAGTCAAATTGGTTAGATTTTGTGGGAAAATAGAATGCATCCTTGCAAAGCTTTCTGACTCTCTTACAACTTTCGGTCATTATAACAGTGTGCTATATATAGTTTAACAATATATTGCTTCACGATCTGATCCTACAAACGTCAGAACACGCATTTTATTCACTTGTTAGGATTGGCCGTGGATACCTTAGTTAGAATATGAACCACCCTTACCTTCAGGGCTATATTCTTCCTCTTGCAATAAAATAAAAAACATAAACGTATGATGTATTTGATTGCCGTTAGAAATGTCATCAAGGATAATTTAATATTAACAGCAAATCGCGTAAGCGATAAGCCGCGTCCAGACTGACCGAGCACGGTTCGCGCGGCAGCCTCGATGTAGTGGCTCGCGAAGCCAGGTTCGCAAGTCAGATTCGCGCATCACCCCGGAACACAGAGGCGAGCCTCGCGAGGCAGGCCGAGCCATCAGAAGTCCCCAAGCATCCGTAATGGGCGGTCGTGTAATTTCTACTGCAGCTATGTTTGTAGCAGCTTATTGATTAAAAAAAGAAAACGTAAATCAGTAGAAAGAAAAGACCAAGACGTATATGGATAAAAAAACTTTACGAGCGTAATCAATACGGAAATAAATTGTTCGCGCTTACTTTTGTTTAAATGGTCAGGTTCTTTCGGGTCCCACAAAATCTTGTTTTCACCGTATAATTGTATGAGATGAATAGACACCTCTGAGAGTTCATGATAACCTACAACAAGCTCTCGCGGGGCAAATCATACCGTCCACACCGAACGCACAGCGCACACCGAGGCACCTTTGAGCACGGCCCGTTTACCGACAGCCGACGGCTCGACCGCGAGGCACGCTCGGCCGAGGCAACGTACGCCCGAGGCAGCCCGAGCCACGTCCACACAGGCCGAGCCCGCCGCGCGAGCATTGATGGTCGTTCTGGATGCTGCTATACATTACTGAATTATGATAAAACTTTTGTTACTTTAGATAGGTGCCATGAAGAAGCTAATGGATGACAAATGGTGTACGTACGACGGTGACGTGACGCACATGGGGCGTATCATGGCGAAGTTGCCATTCGACGTGCACGCGTCCAAGCTCATCATGCTCGGCTACATATTCGGCATACTTGAGGAGAGCATCATTATGGGTATGATTTTATTTATAACTAGCTTCCGCCTTCGGCTTTGCCCACATGGAATTCGGTTATCTTTCCATAAGATTTTTTGGGTCGTATTTGTCGTTTCCGTGCTTCAGAGGGCACGTTAAGCCGTCGGTCCCGATTGTTGTCGATAGATAACACTGAACAGTCGTTAAACTTAGTTGGAGGCCTTATGGGCGGTTTGAAAACATCCAACAGCGGGTTGACCTCTAACCCGCATCTCCACCAACCCGCATTGGAGCAGCATGGTGGAGTACGCAAAAATGGGACGCAAAAAGGGTTGCAGCCAGCCAGCCATTTGTCGAAATGTGAAAAACTATAATACAAATATTTATGTACTTCCTAGTGCTAGTTGCTAGTGTCCAAATACAAAGTTTGATGTTTTTATTTTTTTGTGACAAAACTTCATATATAATAATTTTCATCTCTTATTAAATAAGGCTTATTTCAACCCTTTAAAGCGCGATAAAAATTATCCCTAGTTCTTTCACAAGGTTCATTTTATTTGTGTACTAAATTTCATTAAAATTCATTAGTAGTTTAGGCGTAAAAAGTAACACACACAAAAGCAGACAGAGTTCCATTCCCATTTATAATATTAATAATAAGGATTTACATTTTTCACACGTATCTCCACTTTAGAATTTAATTTGCACAATTTAATATATAGATTTTTTATATATTTCATAGGACGTTGTCCGAAAATTGCATAGATGGTTTAAAATCCTATTAGGCATAGGATTTTTGTTACTTTTTTTTTTTAATTTATTTATCAATTAACATAAGAGTACAATAGATTATAACAAAAAATAGCATCAGTAAACCTCGGAGGTTTGTGTTGAGTGCTATTATAAAACAGTTTGCATCAAATAATGTAAAGAAAGTACTATTATAGAGGTAACGCCTTCAGATATATTTTCATTACAAGTAGGTACTGGTTCGGTCAGCTACCATGGGCATAAAAAAATAAATCTATTTGTGTAAGTAACATGTTCATAACAATCTTACGTTATATACCTAATCGCTTGTGAAATTACTTAAAAAGTGCAATTTAAGATTTTTCTTAATATTATTTGGCTTAATATTATCACGTAGATCAGTGGGTAATGCATTGATTAAACGAGGAACCAGGTAAGCAGTAGTGCGCTGGCCGTATGCACTCGTCGCGGGTTGCGTACACAGCTCGCGGCGAGCGACGGCCCGTGTACATACAGGGTGTTTCATTACTTTCCAAAAATCGTTATTAAAAAAATTTTCTTTTAAAATCATATATTTAAATTGAACATTTACCAGTAGAACTTTATTTTCTTTAAAAGGTTCTAAGTCATTCGAATACTGTTTTTTGTTATTTATGATTTTTAATATTCTTTTTTGGAGTTTGAATATATTTTTAAGATATGAATCATAGGTGCGTCCATAGCTAGTCAAGCCATATTGGATGTGGGATTCGGCCAGAGCATTGTATAACATTATTTTTATTTTATATGGGATACGCTTATTTAGAATAGTCATATTAGCTAAAAATTGTCGCAATTTGTTGCACACGTACTCAATGTTTTGGCAAAGGGAGATCTCCCGCCGGGCGAGGTGGTCATGCCCGGGGAGCGGCCGCGCTCCAACTGACTCAATTCGGAGCTTGTATATATGGTAGGATATTCCGAAAACTTCGATAGCGTGATTCAGGAATACCCGTGGCGCCATCTCTTGATGAGTAGCGGAAGGTCGCTACATCACCCCCTGCTCAGACCGGAGGTCGATATCTTCAATCCATGCTTGAGTAATCTTCGCTTACAAGCGCCTTGAATGCCCTCTATCTGCGGTGAGTCGAGATGTGAGGGTGCAGACCTTGTGTCGCCCTCTGTCCACAGTGAGTCGGGATGTGAGGGTGTAGCGAAGTGTGGAGATGCCCTCTATCTTCAGTGAGTCGAGATGTGAGGGTAGGTTGGAATGTGGAGGCGAGTAGAGTGGGTACTCGAGCCGTCCACGACGTCGCAGGAGGTAGCTGGATCAGGATCAGGAAGCGTTATCACGATGCGCTGCGATGACCCTGACGAGCTGGTGAAGTGATGCTGCAGTCCATCCAGGGAGTGAAGGTACGACTGATGAAGGTCAGAAGGGACGTATTCTTGTCCGGGGTCACCAGTTTGGCAAAGGGAGATCTCCCGCCGGGCGAGGTTGTCATGCCCGGGGAGCGGCCGCGCTCCAACTGACTCAATTCGGAGCTTGTATATATGGTAGGATATTCCGAAAACTTCGATAGCGTGATTCAGGAATACCCGTGGCGCCATCTCTTGATGAGTAGCGGAAGGTCGCTACAATGTGATTACTCCAGTTAAATTTTTTGTCTATTATAAGACCTAAATACGTATGTGTGTCAGCTTTTCTGATTATTGGGCACCTACAACCAGAATTGTATGTAGTATGAAGGCTCATGAGCAATTAAATTGTTTATTGGCAGATTAGGTAAGTGGGATGATTTTATCAGTAGTAATGTTGTCTTTTTTGGATTAATTATTAAGCCAACATCATGACACCATCTACTAAGGGTATTTAGATCTGACTGTAAGAGATCACAAGCTCTTTGGGGGTCTTTATCAGCTACAATAAGGCAGGTATCGTCTGCAAATTGGTAACATGAGGAGTATTTTATGCAGTTATTCATGTCATTAACGTATGAAAGAAAATGGAGCGGACCCAAAACCGATCCTTGAGCTGTGCCTTCTGTAACTGGTATACGCTTGCTATAAGTATTATCAACTTTAACGGTAAAGGCACGGTTTTCAACGTAATTTTCACACCATTTAGCCAATGGGCCGCGTATACCACAGCTATCGAGTTTTTGCATCAGTTGTTTATGCTGAAGAGTATCAAAAGCGCACGAGAAGTCTATAAAAAGAGCTAGCACTTGCCTTTTCTTATGAAGGTGCTCATTGACTTCATCGGTAAATTTCGACAAAAGTTGTGTTGTACCTTTACCAGCTTGGAACCCAAATTGATTTTGGTATATTACATTATGTTTCCTATAAAACTTTTGAATTTGATCACAAATACACTTTTCAACAATTTTATCTACCGTGGAAAGTAATGTTATAGGACGATAGTTGCCGTAGCTACTTCTAGTTCCTTTTTTAAATATTGGCCTTACACATCCAATCTTTAGTTCATCTGGATATAATCCTCTTTTTACACTTTGATTAATTAATTTAGCAATAACTTCGGAAACCTCCTTACCTACCACTTGCATATCTGATACCTTGATATTATCAAGTCCTGGAGCTTTGTTCCTGTTTAATTTATCAATGATTTTGTGAATGTCGCCGCCTGTTACTTTTTGAAAGCGTATGCTGGAATCAATTTGCTTACTATAGTGTTTATGGTCTAGAAGTTTAATTTTACAATTAGGTATAATATTTTTTAATGAGTTATGAAAATTATTAGCAAAATTTTCGACAATTTCCTCAATAGTAAGTCCCTGAGAATCAAATGCTTTGAGTATTGCTGCATCGATAGATATTTTTTGTCGTCCTAACATTTGGTTTAAATTTGGTAAATTTTCTTTATATTTTTAAAATTATTACTTATGTGATTCATGTAATATGTATTTCTTTTATATTCCAAGATTTTATGCAACTTATTACGAGTTTTATTATAATCAAGCCTTAATTTTAAATCATCTGTATTTTTTATCCACGATTTAAATAAATTGTTTCGTTTATTGCATAGATTAAGAACATTTTTATCTATCCAGGGAAGTTTAAAACATTTAGGTGGTTTAGGTGTATATTTTTTACGGCAAGAGGCAGCTTTATTTGCATTTCGAAATGACGTAGATATAAAATTATATATACTACGTGGACATTGCATTTTATTTGCTAGATCCCATTTAACCTTTCTGAGCTCCGCGTAAAGTATATCGTAATTAATTATCGATTTGGTAACACGCTGTATGCGCACGGGCTTCGCATCACCAAGGCAGCCAAAGATAATGGCACGATGGTCGGCCAGTACGACGTTTAACACTGCCGAATACGGATGTAATGTGGGGAAGCGCGCAAATATGTGATCAATGCATGATTTACTAATAGTATTTAGTTTTGGTTCTATTCTAGTAAAGTTAGTTATTCCACACATTAACCCGTGTTCGCTCAGTGTTTCCAAATTCATATTTACAATATTTATAAAATCTTTTTCATGAGTCTTTGCAGGATGAAAAAGATTTTAGGTCTATATTAGTGTCGCCTATTAGTATGAAATTTTGTTTAGAATTAAACTTAGCGATATGGTTACCAAGTTCCTTTACAAATATGTTTTTATTAGTGGAAGGAGGTCTGTAAACGGCACATATTGTTACATCATCGGATGAGTTTATTTTAACAGTACCAGTTAAGCTTTCAAATATTTTAGTTGAAACATTACAAACAGTGAATTTAATATAGTTTTTGACGTATAAAATTATGCCACCGCCTCGTTTGTTAATTCGTAACTTGGAATACATATTATAGCCAGGAATATTAAACAAATGATCGAGATTATTTGAAATACCCACTTCTGTGAGAGCAATTATATCAAGTGGTGTTTTACAACTGTGAATTAACTCAAGTAATTTTGTAAAGTTTTTAATAATTGATCTAATGTTAAGGTGCAAACATGATAAGGCTAAATGACTTCCAGCAGGCAGCCGTTTAAAAAAACTGTTCGTGGAGTTACATTCAAACATTTCATGAATCTCCTCGTCCATATTATAGTGTTTATTTATAATTATGCAAAAAAAAAACTAGGTCTAACAAACAGAAAGAGAAATATATATATATATATATATATATATATATATATATATATATATATATATATATAATACGGTTAGATTGTGCAGGAACTTTGTAAGCAAATCTGCTCAGTTCGCTATCAATTGCTTAATATCTTGTTCAGATCTAATTTAGTAGATTTTGCTATTACTTGTTTTTCTTGCACATATCTTACCGTCTTTACACCATACATACTGAAAAGAACTTCGTAGCTGTTGTTTAGCATTGTATAAGAGTGTCTTAACATGCTTAGTTAGGGCTTCTCTTATATAAACTCTGGTATCAGCTGTCTCCTTAGGGGCATCTGGTATCAAAATTCCTACAGTGAGGTTCTTCTCCTTACTCACATCAATCCATTGCTTGCGAGCTAATTGTGTCTTCATGTGAACAAGTATAGGACCGGGCTTATCTTTGGAACCTGGTAATAACTGAGATGATTGTAGCTCTTCTTTATCCATGTTCAAGCTAGAAGCTATAGTCTTAACCATATTTTCTACATCTTTTGGGGGAATTTTTGGTAAGCCAACAATCTCCAAGGCCATGGACAAGGACTGTTGTTCATATGCGTTTAAACCTTGTTCAAGAACACTCACACGTAGCTCTAAGTTTTTGTTTTTATTACGAAGCTCTTCGTTTTTATTCTCAAGGTTTCTTATTGCTTTATCCTGTTGTTTGAGAGATTGCTCCAAACTGCTGATCTGATCACTTAAAAATTCCAGCGATGTTTCCAGGTTACCCATTTCTTCCCGGAAGGTTTTCTTTAATTCTCTACTGATGTCCTGCACCAATTTATGAGTATCCAGAGGTGGATGACTTCCTTGGAGGTCGGCATCAGATTCATCGTCGTCAATGTCGTCGTTATCAGGTATAAAAAAGGTTGACCTGCGGGAAGCATTTTTTTTACATTCTTCGCAGCTCCATTCGATGCCGGGAGAATTTCGAATGGTGTTCAATTGTTTGTTTGAAAGTTTTGAGCAAGTAGGATCTGCATGAACGATTTTATCACATCTACTGCACTCTAGTTCAGGTTTTTTTTTTTTTGTTATATTCTTATTACATTTTACACATTTTTTTTGCACCATGGTGGGTACTTAGTTAATAACTTTCTATAAGCAACCGTACGGTATCGCGTCACGATGCAAACTTACTGATGATTATATACTCAGTATATAGTAGAGGATTGTGGTACCCATATAAATTATATTATTTCGTATTGTTGTAGCTGCTGCAATGTCTGTGAAGAATGTATTTAGCAGCCCTTTCAGAGAGAGACTAAACGCCTATAACTCGAAGCTGACGTGGGCGGATGGCTCAACTAGTGATTGCATTGCTTTTCTGAACGTTTATAAAGTGAGTATACATATTGTAATGCACCAGTATCTATTGTATTTACTGATTTCCACATTTCCCCATAAGAATCTAGTTTAAAAAATAATATTAATTTAACATTCAACACATTGTTAACATCAAAAAATTAATCAGTAACTCAGAAGTAATTCAGTTAACTCTGATGGTTGGACCAGAACCTCTCCAATAGAATTTCAGCACCAATAATAATATTTATGTACTGTTATTCTGTTTTATCTGGCAAGGCACTGTTACTGAAAAAAACTCTCAATAAAGCTTTATAAAGTATAGTTTGGTTCACGAGAGTTGAACACAAATGGCGGCCGTCTGCGCATGTACACTCATGAATCAATCAAATCAATGCGTCAATGCCTCGATAGACGAATAGCGACTGGGCACCAGTGACGCACCATTTGGCGCACCAATGGCGTCGGTCCATTCTTGATGCATTCCGCCCGCGCCTCACCCCGCGCCTGTAAGACCTAAAAAATTCTTTCTGCGCAGTGTTCATCTTTCGTGAATTGAATTGTAGACATGTTTACGTCAAAAGTATATTTCATTACAAGTGCGGAAAGGCTGTCATTGCAAGGAGCTCCGACAAATGTCTACCCGAGCCGAGGCACAGCCGAAGGTGAGGGTTGACAGTCGGAACTCCTTCCAATGACAGTTCCGCACGTGTACTGAACGACTATTTTTAATACAGTTGCGAAAAAATGAAGCAATTTAATAAAATAATAAAAACTCGCAAATAACATTTTTGAAAAATGGCGCCAACCGTAAAAGAATACCTATCTATATGCAGAGATGTTTTTTGTTTTCTTCACCCATCCTGGATAGGCAAAGGGAACTATGCCCATACAGCCAAGTCTTCAGTAGATTTTTTTTATTGATATGAAATGAAAATATTAATGAGATGAAATGAAATGCAACCTAACCTAACTCATTGAATCAAATCATTAAATCTGATATTGAAACAAATTAATTTTAGAAATATTTGCATGAATCATAAAAACTTCTAAACCTTCGT
Source organism: Pyrgus malvae (assembly GCA_911387765.1). Classification (NCBI taxonomy): domain Eukaryota; kingdom Metazoa; phylum Arthropoda; class Insecta; order Lepidoptera; family Hesperiidae; genus Pyrgus; species Pyrgus malvae. Next base: position 9,755,954 of record OU426964.1, read on the forward strand.
GGTTGGTTTTTTTCTTTTTAATAGACATTATTTTGACAGTTGGGAAAGAGAACGCACAAGTGCGGAAAAGGTAAAGAAAAAGCACGAGTGTGTAATAGCCCACTTCCCGCACGCTAAACGTCCCTGCAATACGTCACTTTTTGAGCAACTGTATTAAAAAAGTATTTGCGATATTTACCGTAACGATGTTCTCCAGGTATGGAACCGCCTGAGGCAGCAGCAGTACTTCAAGCAGCCGGGCAACAACGAGGTGCAGTGGTCGCGGCGCTTCTTCGTGCAAGTACGCGCACTGCGCGAGCTGGACGACCTGGTGCGCGACGTGCACGCGCGCCTCTCGCGCGAGGGCATCGACCCCTCCGCCGGGCCCTCGCCCTGGACCAAGCAAGAGCTGCCGCTCGTCCTCAAGGTTCGTTGTCGAAGGTCCCTCGTACAGTGCAATCGACCTCGAGGTTCCTTATATGCCCTGTGAGTGAAGAAGTGGGTTAATAGTGTCTCACACGATCAGCTGTCACGTGTGCCCATTATCAATCCGTAGCCATTCTGTTATCTCAAATATTATATTGTACATTTTTTAAAAGAGTGCTGCTCAGTGGCGTAGCTATCATAGGGCCAGGTGGTGCAGTGCACCATGGCCCCGGAGCTCAGGGGGCCCTCTAGACTCAGTTTTGAAAAAATAATAATAAAATAAAATTGAAAAAAAAAACTTGTGGGCAGGCTTAATTGCAATAGAAAATGAGGCGGCATCAAACTTGGATTTGAGTGAAATTATAGACGAATTCGCAAAAACTAAAGCGCGCAAGAGATTGTGAATTGGACGGGGAATTCTGTTAAAAATCGTTTTTTCTCTTAATTAATCTTATCTGTATAATAAATGTTATATATTGTCATGTGCGTCGTTGTTTATTTATTCCCTTTTTCTTCTATTAAACACATGGAGATTCTAATAGAGATGACGTATGGGGGATAATTCAACTCACTGTTTCTTATTCTTATTCCTATTAATAATTTTAAAGGCCAATATAAGTTCAAACTACGCGAAAAGAGGGAAGGAGGGCCTGATTCTCTCCCTATGCACCAGGGCCCTTGTTCCCCTAGCTACGCCACTGGTGCTGCTGGGAGTTTTTTTCCCGCCGCCTTTTTTCTCTTACCTCAACATCTAGCCCAAACGGGCCCCTAAAGGCGATGACCTGGAAAAAATTACATTCATTAAGCGAATATTTTGTATACCTAATATGAAATAAATAATTTCTCTTTCTTTCTTTCTTTCTTTCTTTAACATTAGCTTCTCAAGCAGCTGGGAAGCAATAACGTTGGTAGAAGCAGCTGTTCATTTTCAAGGTTTATTTATTATAGTTGCACTTGCTGGTTTTTTAATGGACCAGTACACGTTATTTTCTACTTTAAATGCTGCCTTTCAATAGAAGTATTTTTAAAGGCTTTTCCACATGCTTTTCAAATTAAACACAATATTTACCAAACAACTACTCCTCAGATCATTCTAGCTGGCGCGTTCTACCCGCAATACTGCGTGCAAGTGTCGAACGACGAGAATCGCGAGCGCGATGCGGTTAAGTTGCTCGGAGGGCTGAACCCGCGTAACACGGTCTACTTGAAAAACTTCCCTGACAAGCAGCCTAGTGAGATATACGCGTCGTGCATAAAGAAGATCGTCAAACAGAACATCGGGGATGAACCCAGAGTCACTTTCGATAAGAACAGCCAGTGAGTTTCTCAGATTTTTTTAGTAATATAGACCTGGGATCACCATATACCTGAAAAACTCCCCCGACAAACAGCCCAGCGAGATATACGCGTCTTGTATCAAGAAGATGGTAAAAAAAATGAGGACTTATCCCAGGGTCACTTTTGATAGAAATAGCCAGTGAGTTATTTTTCCAATCGACTTCAATAAAAAGGAAGAGGTTCGTAATTCGACTGTATAATGTTTTATTACTTGGTGTCTTTGTTAAAAAATAAATATACTCCGTTTTTTTTTCTGAGAAGATAGTTGTAATAATAATAGTTGCAGCACTTTTTATTTCCTTCTTCTTCTTTTATTTTGTGTTTATCAATTTATTCTCTGAAGAAAAAGTACTGCAGAAAATTTATATAGCACAATTTACACTTTTTTTTCTGTTCTTGCAGGAAAGTATATCTGACATTTGTTGACGATGAGTTTGCTCTACGCAACAACAATAACAGCGGCGTAAGTAATGGAATATTTTTACACAACATACCTAATTAAAACTCATAGAGTATATCAAGAATTTCATATTGCATTCTGTATATTTATTTATACTTCGGGTGTACTTCCGAAGAGATGTGGAAACGAAATCAGGGAAATGGGCAGTATTGACCTGAAAGTCAGTTAGACATAAGATTTGCAACATTATGTTTAAGAATAAGATTTTCTTGTAATTGAAAAGCAATAGCCAAGTAGCAAATAAGTAGGTCTTCAACACAGGGTTCGCGAATTGAAATGAAATACATATAGTTAAAAAAAAATAAAAAAAACACGCTTATAAAGCACATCAAAACGAGTTTTTTTCATTTTCATTTTTTAGGCCGATTTACTGTTAAAAATATTTATTTTCTCAAATTTTCGGAAATAGGTAAACTTATGAAATGATTGTATTGCCACCGATTCTTGATAAGTATCGAAAGTTTAAATTAAATCTGTCCATTGAAAGTGGGTCATCTTTGAGTCCAAAGGAGATTTACAAACAAGCTCACAAACTCACAAACATACAGGTGAAGCTTATAATATAAGCGTGTTAAAAACTAATAAACCCGACTGCGTTTATGTGTAATTTGGAAATTAAAAACCTTAAACAAGAAAGTCGTCATACTCGATTGCACAATACTTAATAGGGATAGGTAAATTATAGAACAGGAGCTCATTGTATATTTAACAATATTTTTAAATACAAGAGAAATTGTATGTAATTGGGACCCAGTCGATTTTTAAGTTATGTGCAATCGGGTATGACGACTTTCATGTTTTAGGGTTTTTACATTTCCAAATTACACAGAATCGAAGGCGTGTTTTTTAGTTTTGATATATCCAGTGTCACTCTCACTATGAGACATTAAAAACTGTTGAAAAATAATAATAGAGAGAGCAAAGCCCGTTTCCGTCAGTACAGCAAGTTAAACATAACAGAACCATACATTAACAATTAATAGTGGTTGAATTTTTTCAGGCATTATTTGTAGTGGGTGTGTGTGTGTGGTAGTTTTTAAATGTTTACTATAAAACCTTGCTATTTTTTCAGGCATTATTTGTAGTGAATGGCAGTGTGTGTGTGTGTGTGTAGTAGTAGTTTTTAAATGTTTAATGCCTTTCGTGAAACTTCTGGTCCTGTCTTATTAATTGAAGAATATGTATATCTCTAGGATCCTACAATACCTGGACAAGTTGTTTTGTCCGTGTACAAGGCGATCAAAGCACGACAGTTGAAAATTGACATCAGATTACCATTGCTACCGTGAGTTATTTTGTATTTTAATCTATAGTCGATGCATTATGAACTGAGGCTTAGGTCATAAATCATATTTATCTGTCTGTCTCGCTCGCACTTACAGGTCTTATGGAGAGGTGTAGTGATGTGCGTAAGAATTGTAGAGATATGCTAAATTATGTTAAGTATTAATAGAAGTAATTTTTCGCTATCTGAAAATAAAAGTGGCTTCTGCCCACGGGCCATGTGGTGTTTTGTGGTCGTTGCGGATAGACATCAAGCCAATTTGAGTGTTGACCAAGATCGAATAAGACTGAGTCTTGCCTGAAATCCTTGCAGTCAGAAACACAAAAAATTACTTACAGTAGAACAATAAATGTTCATTTCGACACATATTACAAAACCACCACGTATTTGTTCAATCCTACTTTTGAATGCAAGACAAACTATCAACGCCTATTCTCTTTCTGAACAGACTTAAGAATCGTTAACGTTTTTCTACAGACTCGAGAAGGCAAACATCTTGGCCGAAGCTCTTGAAGAAAGCAGAGCAAATATGAATGTCAGCAAGATGGTGCCGCGGTTGCCCGATATAGACGACACTCATTTCCCGATTAAAGTTAGCCAGGTAAAAAAAACATAATTATAATGGTTCCTAGGTAACTTAAAAATGAAAATTAAAAGGATATATCTTTACATGTGCTTGACCTACAATTATAAAACATAGTGCAAAATTAACTGCTGTATCACACACCTCGTTGGTCTATACACCCTGTAAGTAGCTCGTTATTTTTGATATCGCCTTTATAAGTTTTAACTTTTATTTTAGTGTTTTCTATCTCATATCTGATGCTTGTATACCACTAACCATAGATATAAAAACCAATGGATTTGCTACTTAGTACAAAGCGCGCTCGATTTTATGTTATAATCAAGGTGGTGCAGGCGCAAACCTTGTTACCAGTCGTCGCTGGCTGTTCACGCAGAGCGGATGTATTGACATTTGACAATTTCGCAGTACTTTTTCCATATCAATTACGTTTCTTGTGAAAATGCCGCCTTGTGCATTTATAAGGTATAGAAATACATCTCGTTACACCAATAAACTTAAAGATGTTACATTTCATGCGTAAATAACAATAAAATATATTAATTAATATTTTCTTTAAATATTCCGTAAAATCGAATTAGAAAATGACGGCGAATCTTTGTAAGTATTACGAAATACGAGGGAGAAAAAGAGACAAATATATTTTTAACCGACTGCCAAGATTAATGGCCGCACTATATCGTAGGCTGCTTGAGACTGATGTTGCTAGATATCATATGGGGAAATCAGCAATAATTCGTGTAAAAATTGGGAGATTGGGAAAAAAAATTAAATTGCAATTCTTTGCACTTTTAATACCAAAAGTCGATTTACACGATTAAATAATATTGTCATGTATTAAGTATCAAATATATAAACCTGTTACGTGTTAAATGAAGCTATTGACACAACTATTCAGTTCAGTGTTATGTTGCTTAATATTTGGTCGGGCGTTAACTTGCTGCTAATAATATTTTAATTCTTTTTTAAAAAATTCAAAGTTTTACTAAGTAATTAAAATTATAATAATAATATTTATTATTTATACGTAATTTATCATTTAGAAAGTTAGAAACACTTAAAAACACACAAAACGTTATGTCTTTGTTGTTAACCATTAATAAGTCATTAGGATAAAATCTTAGGATAACTATTTTAAATCATATGGTATAAAAATATAGCTATTATACACATTTTTTAATCATATAAAAAACCATTCATATCAAATAATATATTTATTTTTTGAAGGCAGCGGAAAAGCTTTAATTAAAAGTATTATTATCATTATTAACGTAATTAACTAAGCAGTAAATTTTGATTGCATATTATACTTTAAGTGCAATCAAAACACAATAATTTCGTCAAAAATCGACCGGTAAATCCATGGACCTGGCAACATTGAGTATTAACATAGATAAGGTCAGCAGCAGAAGTGCAATTTACGATGAACGTAACGATCGATGGTACCTATAATCAACTTTTATTACTATGGTATATTTTTTGTTGAACGTGTAGCGCAGTTGACAGCTGGAATGCGAATCGAGTGTCTTGGGTTCATATCCCGGCGAGTCGGGGTATTTTTGTTTGTGTGGAATCCTAGGAATGGCAGAGTGTGAATCGTTATTTAATTTTTATGTACATTAACAGGAAAGAAAACAGTTTTAAATGTTAACAATATTTGTTCTTTTTATCATAATCATAATTTGGACAGCCTCCGTGGCGTAGTGGTTGATGAGCCGACTGCGAAACGTGAGGTCGTGGGTTCAATTCCCACCAAGGACAAATATTTGTGTGATGAACATGACTATTTGTTCTGTGTCTGGGTGTTAATTTATCTATTTAAGTATGTATTTAGAATTATAATATAAGTATGTTTATCAGCTTTCTGATTACCATAGTACAAGCTCTGCTTAGTTTGGAATCAGATGGTGTTGTGTGAATTGTCCAAAGATATTTATTATTATTATTAATCCAAAAGTCATTTGATGTCCTCTCGTCGTAGTTTTCCCTCAGATAAAAAAAATATGGATAGAACGATGCGAACATTGAAGTGTGGCCAGTTTAAACGGCATCTCGTAGCCGTGTACACACACATGACTCGCAAACATTTACAACGAAACTACACCTAGCTTTGCCAGTCGAATATCGCGGCGCATTGAGTAAAACGTTGTCAAAAATATAAAAATTCACAAGAAAAATTGTTAAAGTGTGTATTGAAAAGTTGTATTAAAACAATTATAAATGAGGTAATTTGAATTATGATCGCAACATGTGTAGGTGGGTCGGTGAACGCACACATGTTTACAAAACCGTCCTGCACATTGTTATACGCAGCGTTTCATGTTTACTTTTTTATATGATCTGAGAGTTTGCCATAATCGCTAAGCACTGGTATTTGGGACCTGTACCTACTAAATATTTTTTATTTATTATTAAGTTCACTTATATTGGTTTTTACAAGCATATGTTTGTTTATTTATCATCCTTATAGTTAGAGGTGGACTAGTTCTACCGTCACTGGACATTTATGATGTTTGTTTAAAGTCAGAAATGTTCATAAAGCTTCATATGCGAGAAATGGGTAATCCTTTTTTATTGTTAGTTCAATAAACACATTAAAATTAATAATTTTGAAATCATTTATATTATATATATCATTTATATTTGACGAGCCGCGTGGCGCAATGGTTACTATGCTGGACTGCCAGTCGAGGAGTCCCGGATTCGATTCTCGGCGAAACAGAAATTTTAATGATGAGTTTAAATTGCTGTTCTCGGTCTGGGTGTTTGTGGCTTGTCTTTGTATGTGTCCATGGTACTGACGACACAGGGTATTAATTACTTTACTCTGGGGCTATGAGTGTGTAACGTTTATTTAGTTTAAATAAGTTAGTGCTCTTTGATGGATGTTAAGATATTCACTTTTATAGTTTTATTAAAAAAACTTACTTCAAAAAATGAAGAATTAAACTTTTTTCACATAACATAGTTATTTTGATTATTTACTTCCAAAAATTATTTTCCAGAAAGTACGTGCGTGCATGTGTTTGTTAGGTCCGACTGATTGTGTCTATTTTATCCTCTGTTATGTATTTTATTAATCTTTGACGATTACGCTACGTGAGTAAAAAGGTTTGATGAATGAACGCACACATAAAACACCGAACATGACAAGTTCTGAGCTGTAATGTCAAATCCTTTGGTTTTTATATCTATGCCACTAACCAATCTTCAATACTGGATATTTCCCCGGCGCTTATCGCCATAACATGAAAGAGACAAGAGATTTCGTGATAGCCATGTGACGCTCCGATCTTTCGTTATTTCCGACAGTCGGATCACAAAATAAAAAATATCCAGAAAGTCCACTCCCGCCGTTTTCGAAATTAACTACCTAAACTGTGTTGACTCCCTAGGGTTGCTACTGTACTAAGTATTTCTTAATTTTGAAATAGTCTAGTTTAGGCGCTTTATATTGACAGCGATACATCGATTCATTTACACATTCATCTTATACGTACATACCTAAATGGGTAGACCATCATCTTATAATCATTTATCTAAAAGCATATGTATACAAAACATCTCACACAACGATTTTACGTAGTGATCCCGCCAAAAACACAATAATGTAAACTCAGATAAAATAAAAAAAGAAAATGTAAACAAGTGTACTAAGTTCCAACAAAACCAAAATGCAGAAAGGCGCCAAGTTCGGTTAAAAAGAGAGAGAAAGAGAGATCGGTAAATAAACGAAGTGATCCTAAAAGGGTTCCTTTTTCCTTTTGAGGTACGGAATCCTAAAAATGAACCTATTTTTATTGTTTTTGAAACATACTTATGAAACAGAAAACAAGTAATATTTGATAATAATAACAATTTTTACAAATTAGTAACAATAAAATATTTTCTTCTATTTTTACATTGCTTTAAAGCACAACTATTATTGCATATTGAAGTGTTAATAAAACATTTGCATTTTCAGATATATTTTTTAATAATCTATGGGAAAATATCAAATATTACAATTTATGTACTTATTTTTAAAAATTTGTGTTGTTTTAAAACGTCCGAATACACTGCAACAGTAATAAAAACGCATATCCATTTTTTAGCTGGTCAAATTTTAAACACTCGCGAGCGACAGTTCGACTATAGTTCTGTCCCAGATTGTCCGAGACGGCCTGTAAACGCAAAGTCAATGTGTGCGTAACAATATTGCGCTTTAGTTCCGAGTGGACCATCTGTCTCGGCGCGCCGCCGCCGATACGTAATTTGTGGTCGGATCGCACAGAGCTCGGTAGGCCCCAGCGGCGTCTTTTTATTCTCACATCGACCTGTTGCTATCTTGACTGGAATTCAACTTGAATTAAAGCTACTGATATGACTGGCTTGGTTAACGAACATTCTTTGTTCAGCTTGTACATCATATACATGATTCATCATTTGTAAAACTGGCCACTATATTCTTATCATGCGACTGCGAAATTCAGAATAGTTGTAGCATTAATATTAATAATGTAAAATACCAAATTTGTAACAATCATTATAACTCTCTATTTTTGAAACCCACATCCACTGATGAAGTAACGACAATTATAAACAATTTAAATAATACAAACAGCACGGGGTATGATGGCATATGTACCAGTATTATTAAAAAGGTGTCAAAAATAATAGCTCCTGTATTGGCTTATATTATAAATTCAAGTATTGAAACAGGTACATATCCAGACAAGTTGAAAGTAACTATCATAAAGCCTATTTTTTTAAAACAGGACAAACAGGACATTGGATGCTATAGACCGATTGCATTAATACCAATATTTTCTAAAATATTTGAAAGAGTAATTCACAATAATTTGTATTCCTATTTTGAAAAGTTTTCTATTTTTGCAGATGAACAGGTAGAGTTTAGGAAAAATAAATCAATTAATATAGCAGTATTTAACTTTTTGCAAAAAGTAATGACTAGTTTAGATAATAAAAAACAAGTGGTAGGTCTGTACATGGATATGACAAAAGCATTTGATTTCGTGGACTATTAATTGACAAATTAGAAAAATATGGAGTGAGAGATAATGCTTTAAAATTAATAAAATCTTACCTAACTAACAGAAAACAAGTCACAGAAATTACAAAAATCAATAATATAACAAACACACAAGAGAAATTCGACTCTCATACTAGGACTGTACTTTATGGTGTGCCTCAGGGAAGCATTTTAGGTCCATTACTTTTTCTTATTTACATTAATGATTTCCCTAAAGTCATCAAACAGCCGATGATACTCTTTGCCGATGATTGTACAGTTGTATTTACGAATAATAACACAAGTAATTATGAAATCGAAATAAACAATGCACTAGAATCATTAATAGACTGGCTTAATAACAACAATTTAAAAATTAATCTTGATAAAACCAATATAATGACTTTTAAAAATAGAGTATCATACGGTCAACCTACAAATATAAACTATAAAGGAAAGACGGTATCTGAAACGGACACAACTAAATTCTTAGGTCTATACATAGATAATAAATTAACATGGCAGTCCCATAAGGAACATGTTTGCAAACAATTAAATAAATTTTCATTTGCATTATATAAATTATCAAAAATAGTAAACAAAACAGCTGTCCTTAGTGCATATCATGCATATGTGGGTGCAACTCTTAGATACGGACTCATATTCTGGGGTAACGCAACGGGAATCCAAACGGTTTTTAAAGCTCAGAAGAAATCCATTCGTTCTATGTGTCAACTTAATCAGATAGATTCTTGTAAGCCGCACTTTTAAGATTTAAAAATAATGACACTCCCATCTCTGTACATTTATGAAATATCCTTAATGGTAAAAAAAGATATAAATAAATATGAAACCCTAAAATCAAAAAGATATAATAAAAAATTGTGTTCGATTGCGTCAAAAACAAAACAATAGCATAAAAGCGTCTTTTGCATGGGACCAAAAATATATAATAATTTACCTGAATCCCTCAAATCTAAAACAAATTGTGATTTTAAAAACGAGCACTTAAAACGTTCTTATTTACAAAAGCGTACTACTCGGTTTCTGAATTTCTAAACGATGAACTTTAACTTCGTGAGGGAATACGGGATTAAAAACCTGGGATGTTTTTTTTTCCGCCGGCTTTTTTTTCCTCTCAGTGTATAAAAACCCAGGTAATTGGGTGTCCAAAGCCGATGACGCCGATAAAATACCGTATAAATAATTACCAAAAACAATTTAAAAAAAAAACGCAAATATGGGATAAATATAAATCAATATGATTAGTTAATTAAATACTTAAATAAATTAAAATTTCTAAGTTAGATTTTAGTCAGTACTTTTATTTATTAATAATATACCTATAATATAATATTTGCATACCCTACTGAGGTAAATATGGCGGATTATTAAATGTATAAAACAACTTTTGTAATACCCATATTTGTGCAAATAAATCATTTGTCTTTGTCTTTGTCTTTGACTAATTTTCAACATTTATGACCTTTCGAATGCTAAATTCAAATAGATGTTATACATAACTATGCTTCATTTCAGGTGATTAACGTAGGCAACTTCTGGGCGCAATACGACGACGACTCAACGAGGATGGAGTTGAAACAGATCCATGCTGCTCTGAACAGCAAGCCATTGCTAGCGTATACAGGGCCAGTCAGTACCGAGCTGATGTTGGCCGCGCCCTACCAGGACCACACCGGAATCCAGTACTACCGCGCCAAGATCACCAAGCTGCTACCTCGGGACATGGTGGAGGTGAGTGTCTTAGTGTTATTCCGTTCCATAGGCTCAGATGTGGGCTGCGGTGTTTCTTATGCGATAAAATTAACATTGGTCGTCAATCTCACGGGCTGGTCCTATATGCCGGCGAGCCGGCCAAATATAGCCCTAATACCGCGACCGCACGCTTGCCTAACCTCAACAAGTCGTAGCAATTCAAACGTGTGGTTGCCTTGTTTTGTGTTGGCTTGCAAGCGCTTGAATCCGATCCATTCATTATCGGTTTTTGTCAAAAATCAAAGGAAATTTGCCGCAAGTGTTTGCAACGAAAAAAAAAAGAAAAAAAAATTGTGTGTGTGTCAGCTCCGACGCACGACTGGACACTGGAGTTTACTCCTTACGAACGATAATAATTATGATTGTTCATAAAATTAAATGTAAACGATAAGCTTACCAATTAACCGCATCCATGTCTTTTTCGGATTCTTCTTCATTATCATCTAAATCAATTTCTTCCATATTTTCAAATACTTTTTCAACTTTAATCACTTAATGATAAACTTAATACATTTGACACTGCACAACTTTGACACTGCACAACTTGTAAAGAAACCCGATTACTTACCCCTAAATTATGATGGTTAACATTTTCTTGACATCCCAAGTTAAAACGTATATTTTTAATTTAGGCTCATCATAAACAAATGTTTGATGCAAACCATCACAGAAACAGAAACAGAGCATTATAAAACGATAAAATTTAATGTCATGAATTAGGAAAGATAATGTAGGCACATATAGTAAGGCCATGGAGACGAGATAAAAAATGTAAACAAAGTTTCAGGAGTTCAAAACATTTTTATTTGAATAAATCATATACATAACATATACTAGCGACCCGGCCCAGCTTCGCTCGAGCGATTAAGTGATATACATTAAAATTTGCGTTACAAAAACCCATTTAAGTACTAAAGGCAAAAAATAGACGCGCGATGAGAATGCGCGCCGGGGATGTGATGATTTTTGGTAAAACAAAATATTATCTTCTTAAGTATTTATTTGATTACATTTTGTACAATTTTAATTTGTATTGACGAAGCTAATTAACGTTTTTATTTAGATAGGATTAATACTGAACAGAATAAAACAGCTTCGAGATAACGTGATATTTTTCATTAACATTTTACACATAAAAATAGTTATTGTAAGTCAACCGTAAGAGATAGAGTACACAAATGCGGAGTTTTGTATAGCAAATTTACATGTCTACAATTCTCTAGAACATCACTATAATGTATCTCCGCTGGTTAACGCGGCGACGGAGAATATAACTCTCCCAGTAGGCAAGATTTGTGACAAAAATCGTTGTTTTAGTCTAGTTACATAAAATCATAATCAATTATACACCTAAACCTTCCTCAGAAATTACTTTATTTATTAAAAAAAAAAAACCACTACAAAATCCGTTGGATAGTTTTAAAAATCTAAGCATACATAGGGACGCGGGAAAGCTGCGGTAAACGAATTTGTTTTATAATATGTAGTGAATTATTACAACACTTCTTCCAAATGCCTACTTGAGAAAGTGACACCGCAATTCCAAAAATTATTTATCATATTTTTGTAGCAGCGAAAAATATGCGTATAACAAACTATTTTGCCAAAGATGTTTTGCCAAGAGAGTTTGAACTCGGTATTTCCGTGTCGGAAACCGCGGTCTTAACCGCTCGACAATCGCTGCTCGAATGAATTGATTAGTTGTATATTTATGAGTATGTGGCTTAGATGAAATACGTATAGAATGAGTGTCTTCATACAAGCACGCTGTCAAAATTGAAGCACTAAATAGATTCCTACAGCTTTCACATCTGACAAACAAAATATTTTTATTTTGACCAAATTAAGTATAAAATACTACAAAATATTGAAAACACTGTGAAAAGTTATTTTATTAGACTTCGTTTGTTTTTAAAGAGTGTTGTGGGTAAAATTAACCTTAAGTCTTACGGAGCGGCACGGCGTTTGGTGCCATTAATGGCACCAATCAACATGCTTCAATTTGGGCGCGCGTACTAGGTTTCTATAATGTAATTGTAATTATTCTAAGATACGTGGCTTTATATCACTGCGACTTCTAAATCCCAATTACAATTACTCAAAGATATACAAAGAACATGAAAATTAAACAAGAGCACAACATATTGTCTTTTTCGACTTCCCGTCAAAACTCGACCAAATGTTGACAACTGCGGTACTGACTGCTTTCCTGTACCACGAAACACGCAACAACAGCTGTCATCGACTAACTGACGCCATTATCGCGTATGAATGATAAGGACCGACATAAATAATTGCTCGCTCTCACAATAGTAACTTGGTAACGGTCCGTTTGTTTACATTCTTTATCTCGTCACGTTTGGCCTGACTATAGTTGACTTTCAAATTTAGTAGTATTCTACATAACGCCCCAAGCTTCCGAGTGTTACACTTGATTTTACTCTTCATAAAATTTCCGTACCGGGTCTTATAACTCAAATCGTTTGTTAAGGAGTAAACTCCAAAAGATTAAGCAACAAACGTGTTTGCGTTTGCGCGCACTCAGTCTCATTTGTGTACTGAATCAGTATTGTACTACTGATGGCGAGCAGACGTACGCTTGTTTTGTGTAAAAAGTGAGAGACTGGTCAAAATAAAAACGTGAACTTAGCCATTTTTGTTTTTATTATAAAAATAACTTAACCCAAATGTTATGGCCCCTTCAGAACACACTAACTCATTCGCAAGCGTGTGGAGGGAGATGCCTAATTCCCAAATCGAGGCAAACGTTTGTAGAGGTATGGAGTTAGCGGCAAGTGCCAAGCGTGTGGATGTGGCATAAATAATTAAATAATACAGCACCATGAATAAAATATTTTAATTTTCATTAAGATGCCTTACAATTACTAATCCCTCGAAGCCCAGAACATTGAAATCACTTCGTTTAAATCTGGCAGGTACTATACGTGGACTACGGCAGCGTGGGGCGGCTGAGCGTGGGCAGCCTGCGCGAGCTGCCCGCGGCGGCGGCGGCGCTGAGCCCGCTGGCCATGCGCTGCGTGCTGGCCGAGGTGGCGCCCGCGCCGCTGCTGCACGCGCACGCGCACTGGAGCCCCTCCGCGCAGCTCCTCTTCGGGGAACTCGCCACCCGCCCCAGGCTCATCGCTAAGGTACTACTTCTTTAGTCCCTGTAGCTTCGGGATTAAGAATAGAGCTACGGTATCCCCTGCCTGATCGTAAGAGGCGACTAAAAGGGGGCTTCCGGGGATGCGGACGGTGAGAGTGGGAGCTTGACCCGTCCAGTTAGCAGCCCCGGGAGGGACGGCGGTATATGCGTGGCCGCATGCCGCCGTGAACACCTGAAGGTGCAGGAGAGCACATCTGCTCTCCCGAAGATGGGCCCGTTCTGTTGCGCCGCGCGTGAAGCACACCGGTGCGTTCCTATGGAGATCCTGGAGTCCTCACAAACGCAAAGGCAGGCCACCGAGGGGGTTTTAGTGTGGTCAAATCCCACATAACCCGGTATCCTCTCCCAAGGTGTCAGGTACCTTTTGAAGGTTTCCCTCCGATACCAAAAAAAAGGTACTACTTCTTTACACCACCATGTTAAAAGATGACGATATTGTGTCGCTTTGTTTAGTTCTTTTATTACAGGAATGTCTAAAGGCTTTAAACTACCATTATAGTGGCGGCGTACTCACCTGTCTGAGATGCTCAAAAACATTTAAAGCCAAAATAGGCTACAATAGCCACATGAGAGCACACGACCGCGCGGACCATCGAGACGCCAGCTGCTGAGCCAGTCCAGCAGTCGCTGTGGCCGAAATCGGCTAAGAAGATATTATACACGAATGTCTGTTTATCATGATTGAGGGGGTATATATATACTCCTGTAAATTGTCCCTGTGTGCCTACGAAGCTTTTAATCACAATCACATCCTCCTGTCCTCAGCCAGCGTCCTGTCGACTTACCGTAGTAACCATCAAGTGGTAACTTGATATCTTCAGTAGCTGCTGACTGATTTATTTACAACTTCTTAGATAAAGCTTCGGCATTAAGAACAGCTACGATATCCCCTGCCTGATCGTAAGAGAAGAATAAAAAGGGACTTCCGGGGTTGCGGGCGGTGAGAGTGGGAGCTCGATCCGTCCAGCCAGCAGCCCCGGGAAGGACGTAGTGTGTAGTAGTAGACGCCACATACCGCCGTTAGCATCGGAAGGTACAGGAGAGCACATCTGCTCTCCCAAAGACGGGCCCGTTCCAGGGCGCCGCGCGTGGAGGACACCGGCGCGTTCCACTGGAGATCCCGGAGTCCTCCCCAAGCGCAGAAGCAGGCCACCGAAGGGGTTTTAGTGCGGTCAAATCCCACATAACCCGGTATCCTCTCGCAAGGTGCCGAGTACCATTAGAAGGTTTTCCCGCCGATACAAAAAAAAGGTAAAGACAATGCGTACAGCTCTACAACCTAACCATTTATATTAATTAAGATGAAAAGCAAACGCATTTTTTTATAATAAATACCTCATGGTATAGAGGATATCGATTTGCATTTACTTCCACAAAATTTTAACCTTGACATACCCAACATTCTATAAGTTGAATGTATATATTTTTCTATATTCACTCAAACTCCTCATCCAGACTGCCCTTAAAATTACGTGGACTTTGGTATCAGTCATAGCATGATGTTATAATAATATAGCCTAAAGCCTTCCTCGATAAAATAGACTATCAGTAGTTTCTGAGATTAGCGCTTTCAAACAAACTGTTCATATATTAGTATAGAATCGGTGGACATTGTAGATTGAAACTGTTTTACTCGTCATGTCTTTTTTTACGTTTTTTACGTTTTGTATTTTTATCAATGTTTCTTTACAGGTGTATTCAGTTACTCACGGCGTCGTAGCACTAGAACTACTAACCGAGAATGGACGACTTAGTGTCAACAAGGAGCTTATTGCCAAAGGATATGCTGTACCTTCTGAAGAAAGCTATGAATCTAAGGTACAGTGTAAAGAAAAAAAAACATATTCATCACGTTTCAACTCATGATTTAAGTAAAATTATATTAAACATGTACACTGTATATACATGTATGTACATATACTGAGAGTATTTTTCATGAAAGTTAGAATATATTTATTCTGGGGAAAATTTACTTTCGAATAAAAATTATACTAAGAATGAATTTAGTTTTGCATTTCATTTGATAGAATATATTTATTCTGGAGAAAATTTACTTTCGAATACAAATTATACTAAGAATGAATTTAGTTTTGCATTTCATTTGATAGAATATAATATTTATTCTGGGGAAAATTTACTTTCGAATAAAAATTATACTAAGAATGAATTTGGTTTTGCATTTCATTTGATAGAATATATTTATTCTGGGGAAAATTTACTTTCGAATAAAAATTATACTAAGAATGAATTTAGTTTTGCATTTCATTTGATAGAATATAATATTTATTCTGGGGAAAATTTACTTTCGAATAAAAATTATACTAAGAATGAATTTAGTTTTGCATTTCATTTGATAGAATATATTTATTCTGGGGAAAATTTACTTTCAAATAAAAATTATACTAAGAATGAATTTAGTTTTGCATTTCATTTGATAGAATGTATTTATTCTGGGGAAAATTTACTTTCAAATAAAAATTATACTAAGAATGAATTTAGTTTTGCATTTCATTTGATTTTTATTTGCTCGCTCAACACGTCGTCGTATCTTATATAAAATCTAGTCTTCCGCCAGCGGCTTCGCCCGCGTGGACCCGTTTTAAAGGTTCCCGTAGGATAAAAACCATCTTTTGTCCTTTCCCAAGGTCCACTCTATCTGTGTTCCTTTCATTAAAAAGCGGGAAAGCGTATCAGACAGACAGACAGACAGAGGTACTTTGGAATTTATAATATTAGTATGGATTTTCTAAGGAACTACTGGGAACTATCAATATCAATAATATAGTTAAAATAAGAACATTATTCGATTTAAATTTTTTTAGTTACTGCAGAACTTATTGCAAATTTTCAGTCAGTCCATATTCTTCGTAGATGTTACGAGTAGTATGGGATATATGACTAATATCAGCTGACATTTATTGCCAAAAATATCTATAATCCACCCCAACAGCTGAACCACGACTTGCGTCAAACGGCGTCGGAGCTGAACCTGTGCCAGAAGCGCGCTTACAACAAGGAGCAAGCGGAGATCGCCTTCAACCCGCCGCAGGACACAGAGTTCAACTTCAAGGAGTGTGATTCTGACGTTTACTTGAAGGGCCCTTTCAGGTATTACGATCATCTAAGTGGATAAATTCTGATTGAGGGATAGATTAGTTAATTAAATTTTTGAACGTATTTTTTTACTGGCGGCCGCCCGCGACTTTGTCCGCGTAGACATTAGTTATAGAATTTTTACATAAAAGTAGCCTAAGTTACACCTTATTACATGAGCTATCTGCCAGTGAAAGTCCCGTCAAAATACGTCCAGCCGTTTCAGAGATTTAAGTCAGAACAAACAGACAGACAGACAAAAATTGTAAAAAAATATGTGCAGTATATACATACATATGGATGTAGTAAAAAGCGGTTATTTGAATATTACAAACAGGCCCTCCAATTTTATTTATTTGTATAAGATGTCAGAAGTAGGAAACAAAAACACAACAGAACAGAACAAAAACAGAAGTGTAGGTGTTTGAACTTTAACGTTTCGAATAATCATAATCATAATCTTTATTGGATCTATTTTTGGGTTACAATTGATTATTATTGGATCTATTTTTGGGTTACAATTGATTATAATTTACATAGGTAACTTAGAGCTCCAAAAATACTTTATGCCTGTGATGGCGTTCCAAAAATTGACAATAAATTAAACATATAATTCATATAAATAAAATAAAATTACAAAATAAAATTAAATTAACAAATTAGGAATTTATAATTATTTTACATTTTAAAACTCTATACGTCATATTAAATATGAAAATATGAAATATGAAATTCCTCACAATAATTAAATTAAATATTTGCATGTCTATACACTTTCAAATTTGTCATTAAAATATTCATTGCAATTATAATAACATTTATATGTCAATAATTTCTTTAAATGTGGTCTTTTTCAATTTCCATGAGTGCATATGCAATGAAATATCCACAACAATGTGACATTACAACGTTATTTTCAGTCCACTGGAGACAACATTGCACAATCTCATGTACGCTAGTCGAGAGAAACAGGTATCCATCGAAGGGTCTTCGGTCAACTCCGTCCTTCTAGATACTGCGCCACAGGAGATATACCAGAGGTATGTTTTAGCGTCGTAATAATTAGTCTTTAAAAATGTGTACATTATTTATAGCTAAATAACCAGTTTTTAGTATGTTGAAGGCTTTTGTTGTTAATGGCTTAAGAGGCCGTATACGAAATTAAGCCGATTTCGCTGATTTAGCTCATTTTACACAGACGATTTTGCAGTTAAAATATATTATTTCCATAACTTTTATTGCACAATATGACTAATCATTTCAATAGTAAACCATTAAATGAGTCACTTTTTAATTTTTATTTCGTCATTTTGCGTAATAGACCTGAAGCCGGTGATAGTTTTGTAAATTTTACTGTAATAGGTATAGAATATCACATATTTCTGAATCATTTTAAAATCTAAACAGATCGAAAAAAATGCCATATTGTATTGCTGTAAAAATTACATTTATAGTGTATGAGCCACTTTTTGCCACTCTATACAAAAATATTATTAAAAAACATTGAACTTAGTCAATTTTGAGAGAAAATGGGCCAGAAATTGATTTCGGAAAATTGAGACAATCTTTCATAAAATTTATTTGACATTAATATACTTTAGTTCATAATCAATCCGTTTCCTGAAAAATAAATCAAATTAATAATGAAAATTTGGCATTAAAAATCTTTTAAAGTAACCTAAATCTCGCATTATAATTCTTGACGCAAGCTAAAAAAGTGGCTGATGTATTTGATTATTAATGAAATGATCAGTTATATGTATTGTTCATTGAAACTCATGGAAATACCGTAATTTAACTGCAAAATCTCAGGTGTTAAATCAGGTAAATTAGCGATATCAGCAAAATTTCGTATACGGCCTCTTAAGTGACTTTTGGTGCATGAATGGATGAATCTTATTCATTTCATCCATTTATTTCAATCATGAATATTCTATTGTTTTTCAATTGAGTTAATTGACAATATTACAAAATACCTATGGAGTTTACGACTATACAAAATGCAAAAGATTTAAAATTATTTTCTTTGTTGAGAATCTGTTTATGTAATAAAAAATATGTATATTATGTTTCATGTAAGTTAATAATCTATTTAGTTACTTAAGAAATGTTTAAAATGGAAATCAATTGGGTTAAGGTTATTAATAATCGACATATACGTAGGGTCGATTATTTTAGTCCTGGATAAAACTATTCGTCGAATAAATTTTAGCGCTATCAACGTCACTCATATGACAATGAGGAGGATAGCAATTATATTAACTGACTTATAACTTTATCCGGGTATGGAAAAATCGGCCCTAAGTACGCTTTGGTTCACGAGAGTTGAACACAAATGGCGGCCGTCTGCGCATGTACACTCATGAATCAATCAAATCAATGCGTCAATGCCTCGATAGACGAATAGCGACTGGGCACCAGTGACGCACCATTTGGCGCACCAATGGCGTCGCTCCATTCTTCCCGCGCCTCACCCCGCGCCTGTAAGGGGACCTAAAAAATGCTTTCTGCGCAGTGTTCATCTTTCGTGAATTGAATTGTAAATAAAATTATCCTGTATCAGGCTGATAGTGGCGGGCGACGTGGGGCAGAACGAAATGAGCGGGCGGCTGACGCTGCGGCACACGACGCTCATGCCCAACATCCCCTGCTTGCCGGCCATCATCTCGCTGCTGTTTTGTCCCGTGTGAGTGTTCGCAATACCCAACATGTTAAACTAATATATAAATTTCTCGTGTCGAACGGCTCGGCAATTCTCATGAAATTTTGTGTGCATATCGGGTAAGTCTAAGACACGGTCAACATCTATTTTTCATACCCCTAAATGTTAAAGGTGGTCCACCCCAAACATTTAAACGCGGTACGGTGTTCGTGAGGTTAGCTAGTAAACTATAGAAATACATTTTTATCTCGACAAAACTTTAATAATTTGATAGTAATTGTTGATTGACAGCAACGATAGCCGAGTGGTCAAAACCGCGGTCTTCAACACGACCGATCCCGGGTTCAAATCCTCGGCGCGCACCTCTGACAAAGAAATTTGTAATGTGCGCATTTATCGCTGCTCCACGGTGATGGAAAATATCTTGATATTTAATTGATTACGATGTTATCCATCGCCATGCATGCCTGAGAGAAATTCATAATTTCTCGAAAGCATGACGTCCACCAACCCGCACTTGGCCAGCGTGGTGGACTATGGCCTAAATCCCTTTCACTTGTGAGAGGAGACCTGCTGGGCACAGGTCATAAAAAGGGTTGAAAAAAAAAATTGTTGAATACATTTTATGAATGTGATTTTTGCCAAGTGTTTTTTGATATCACGAAATTAATTAATATTACAAAATAACTATAGATACTAAGAGCGCAAAAGATCTGAAGAGCTGCGCGACATCACAACATACAACTATTAAAATCGGACTGACAGCAATTTACATAAACGCTCTTTATCTTTAATAGGTAGTTCATAATTGTATGAAAACTACAAATAGCTTAAAATTATAAATATTTAGCAAAGTGATAAGTGATAGTGATTACGGCTAGTTTCTGTTGCGATTAAAAAGTCGGACATTACAAAAACGCATTTAAACTATTCGTTATTGAAACGTAACCACACAAAAATGTTGAATTGTAAATAATGTTTAAAGTGACATTCCCTTATCGGTGGGTGCAGGAGAGCACATCTGCTCTCAAGAGGATAGGCCGGTTCTGGGTCGTCGCGCGTGGAGGACACCGGTGCGCTCTACTGGAGATCCCGGAGTCCTCCTCAAGCGCAGGCGTTCCTATGGAGATCCCTGAGTCCTCACAAACGCAGAGGCAGGCCACCGAGGGGGTTTTAGTGCGGTCAAATCCCACATTACCCGGTATCCTCTCCCAAGGTGTCGGGTACCTTTTGAAGGTTTCCCCCCGATACCAAAAAAAAGGCTACCGAGGGGGTTTTAGTGCGGTAATAAATCCCACATAATCCGGTAACACCTCTCCAAAGGTGCCGGGTACCTTTTGAAGGTTTCCCCCCGATACCAAAAAAAAGGCTACCGAGGGGGTTTTAGTGCGGTAATAAATCCCACATAATCCGGTAACACCTCTCCAAAGGTGCCGGGTACCTTTTGAAGGTCCCCCCCCCCTCCCCCGATACCAAAAAAAGGTTCGTCAAGTTTCTGCTGCGAATAAATAAAAAGTCGGCGTATATACTCGTAGCAATCTACTAAAATATTCATTGTATCCGTTCAGGGCGGAACTACGTCGTCACCCGGACGGGTCCAGGTACGTGAGCGTGCTGTGCGGGCTGGGCTCCACTGACGACGGCGCGCCACACTTCCCCGAACACGATCTGCTCGTCGACATCGACGCCGATCTCACCGTGGAGGACATTGGCCTGGTCAGTTGCTTTGATGTACTTAAGAAATAAATAAAATGTAGAAAACACGCTTCGTTGTGTGGATAATAGTTTCAATTTGATCATTAGACAGGTAAAATTAAACTTCCAAGTTGATTTTCAGATGAACCACATCCGATATTTAATGGACTATATGATGGACACGAGCGAAGAAGCCATTGCCGATGACAACATTCGACCCAACGTGCCAAAGATTATACGCAAAGATCTTATGGAGTAAGTTTTTGATGTGAAACATTTTATTGCGTTACAGTATCCGCCTCCCCCGTGACGTCACACTAATACAGTGTAACAGCGCCATCTAGCGTGACTTATTCAAAACAATAGAAAGAACACCCAATGCTCGGTCTCTCTTACTTTGTGTTGTTAATAGAAGATGTTCAAGGGAGAGAAGAAACAAATGTAGCCTGTTATATCTTTTACCACTTGATTTTTGATAGATTCATAGTTAGCTTCTATACTGTACTATAATCTCCAAACCTGGATTTATCATGAATTTTATGTGAATTTTTCAATTGTTTTTTGCCAATTTATTTTTTAACAGGTGCTCTTTGGCTCAGTAAAGTATAGATATGGTACTAAAAAGGGAATATAGCCGCTGGGACAGCAATATTACAAAACCAATTTTTTTCTATGAACAAACTTAACTTTTAACGACATTTCATCTCAGGTTACTGCTTAAACGTCGCAAGCACCGCGAGCCAGTCACAGTGGTGAACGCGTGGGAGTGGAAGTCGATTCCAGAGGACGAGGTGTTGGAGATTACGATCCCGGACATGGTGGAGTGCGCTGTGGTGTACCCGCTTCACGCGCCGCTGGAGCTCCGCCCTCTGCCCCGGGAGCACCTGCTGTTGCTCAAGCGGGACAACGATGAGCTCCACCAGCTAGTCACCAGGTTTTTTTCTATCAATAATGGCACTAGCGCATCCAGAGCGGATCCCAAAACCATTCGGATTCATCCTTGACAAACATCTTATTCTTTTTTTGGGTACCTTGAAGAGGTACCCGACACCTTGGGAGAGGACACCGGGTTATGTGGGATTAAACCCCCTCGGTGGCCTGCCTCTGCGCTTGGGGAGGACTCCGGGATCTCCAGTGGAACGCATCGGTGTCCTCCATGCGCAGCGCCCAGTATGGGCCCATCTTTGGGAGAGCGGATGTGCTCTCCTGCACCTTCCGATGCTTACGGCGGCATGCGGCCCCGCACACACGCCGTCCCCCCCGGGGCTGCTGGCTGGGCGGATCGAGCTCCCACTCACACCGCTCACAACCCCGGAAGCCCCCTTTTAGTCGCCTCTTACGATCAGCCAGGAGATACCGTAGCTCTGTTCTTAATTAAACCCGAATTTCCTAGCCACCAAATGACAAACTTTTTGTCCTCCTAAATTTCAGACCGCACTGAAATCCTACGTCCGACACTGAATAATGGCATAGCAAACTCTATGTCAATTAAATTTTGGCGTAATCATAGACAATGTCAGTATTCATTCAGACAGATATTCAAGTAAAGCGTAGGCTACTTTCCCAGAATGTGTCAATGGAATATTGGAGACAAGCAGAAAAAACAAACTATGACACTGTTATTCTATTTCACAACACTGTGCACTGTGATGAATCTATATGGAACAAAATTCCATCTACTTTACTCGATATAACTTAAAAAGACACCAAGAAAATTAAAATAAAACAAGCGCACTATACGTATCTCCAGACTTCTCGCTTAATCGTGTACACTTAGAATAAATACGTATGGAATGAGTGTCTTCATACAAGCGCGCTGTCAAAATTGAAGCACTAAATAGATTCCTACAGCTGTCACATCTGACAAACAAAATATTTTTATTTTGACCAAATTAACTATAAAATACTACAAAATATTGAAAACACTGTGAAAAGACTTTTATTGGTCTTCTTTTGCTTTTAAAAAGTGTTGTGATAAAATTTAACCTTAGGTAAGTCTTACGAAACGGCCCGGCGTTAGGTGCCATTAATGGCACCAATCAACATGCTTCAATTTCGGCGCGCGAACTTGGTTTCTATAATGTAATTGTAATTATTCTAAGCTTGTACACTAGTTGACATGGTGGAGTGCGCCTTGGTTCCCACTGCTACACGCGCTATACAGTCATAGCTCTACAATAAGAATCCTTTTGTCGTGGGTACCATGAACACACAAAGGAATGGACTCAAACGCTCAAACCGAGAACAAAAATTTAAAGTCATCATTCCAAATTTCTGCCATACTGCGAATCTATCCCGGGACCCCAGATGGCAGTCGGGTATGTTGAAATGAGCTACATTACCTCGTCACATTACCACATACATTACTGAGCTGGTAACGGTGAGAGTGGTGAACGCGTAGTACTCGTAGTGGGCACCCTACTAGAAAAAACCCCACTGTTTTCTTTATAAACGCTGATTAGCCACTAAAAAAGGTAGCAAGTTAGCATTTATGATTACGAGTGTGTATTGAACGGTACGAATAACTACTTACTGACTTCTAATACTACTACTATGTGAGTACTGTAACAAAGCGTTTCAGTACTGATCTTTGCCCAGTTTCATTGGAATCAAGCAATACTGGATTTAGATAGGTATATACAGTCGTGGTCAACTAATTAGGGACACTCTCTAGTTAAACCAAATTATGAATTTATTTTTTATTTTCCAACGAGTCTAAACAATATTCCATATCTCTTACATGTAAGTATAAATATTCATTTATGTGCCCGATTATACAAACAATAACAACTTCTTAAACATTAAACCTCTTATACAGTATAGCAGATAGATTATCACAGTGCTATTTGTTCAAAGAATGCTGGCCGGCCATTTAATTAGGGACACTGAGATATTGCGTTCTATTTTCAAAATCTGAATCTCAATATTTTTTTATTTCGTCTCCTACTGTTTCGTGGTAGTTTTGGCAGCAATCTTGATTTTTAATTTTAAGTTTTGAGATTGAAGAACAATGGGCAAAACTAAAAGTTCCGATGCAACACTCCGAAAAATTATCATGAAGTTTGTCGAGCGTGGTTGGTCATACCGAAGAATAGCAGTATATTTAAATTGTTCAAAAACTATGGTATGCAATGCAGTGCAACATTTCAGGCGCAACAACACGGCTTTAAATGTGCCCAGAAGAAAAAGATCGAGAAAAACAACTCCGCAAGAAGATAGAATGATAACCAGGTTAGCTAAGAAAGATCAGTTTCTAGGCTCTATTTTAATTAAACATGAAGTGTTTGGGGCAGACGAAAGAGCCAGTATATCAGCGAGGACCGTTCGACGACGTCTGGTAGAAGCAGGGTTGTTTGGAAGAGTGGCTCGCAAAGTACTGTTGTTGAAGAAAGAACATAGAAATGCACGTTTGGCGTTTGCACGTAAATATGGACATTGGACCTACGCCCAATGGCAATATGTATTATTCTCTGACGAGACCAAGATTAATTTGATTTCTTCAGATGGAAGGCAATATGTACGGCGTCCTGTAAAAGCGGAAATGAATCCAAGATTCACAAAAAAGCAGATGAGCAGATGGCGGAGAAAACATTAAAATGTGGGGTTCATTTTCTGGACGTGGAGTGGGACCTGTGAGGAAAGTTCAGGGTAACTTAGACCAACATCAATACAAGACAATATTAGAAACTATGCTTCCCTATGCTGAGGAACATCTCCCTATTATATGGACTTTTCAGCATGATAACGACCCGAAACATACCGCCCGTTCAGTCAAGTCGTTTCTTAATAGTCAGTCGGTATCAGTGCTACATTGGCCAGCAAATAGCCCGGACCTCAACCCAATCGAGCACCTTTGGCACCATATCAAGAAAAAAGTTGCTACTTATCGTACCACAACTTTAGATGAACTTAATGAAGCTTTTTGTGAGGCATGGGTAAACATAAACTGTCGAAATATGTCAGAAACTGATAATGTCTATGCCACATCGATGTCAAGCGGTAATTACTAAGAAAGGTTTTGCTACTGGGTACTGATTTTACCCGTAATAAAATGGAGTTGTTAAAGATATTAAAATACTGCAGATTATTAGTTTTGTTTAACACTATTTTTCATTTTACTTTACTGTTCTTAATTAAATGTCCAGCTATAGATTTGTACCTTAAATTTAATACATGGTTAACCTTTGATATTAAACACTTTCTTCTTTTTATTTAATCTTTTATTTACAGCCATTTATAGCATAATAATCGGAACAAATCATGCAAATAATAGTTACTGAGAAATCAACAGGGTTTTATATTTATATGTTCATAACCTGTTATAGTTCTTCACTATCTTTAATGTCCCTAATTAGTTGACCACGACTGTATATATATTTGTCACAACGGATCTTTGTCCTTCTGAAGTCAGGTTAGGTGCAATAAACAACAGCAGATGTACTGCTGTGCGGAGAAGTGTTTTGATTGGTTTAAAACAATTTTTTGGTTCTGCGCAGCTGTTCGCACAAAGTTCCGAGGGACGGAGATCCGTTGTATTGTATATTCGTTGACATTGCTTGAATGCACAAGTCCATGTCCTTTTTGAAACAAAAAACAAATATTTTGTTTTGTTTACAAAACTGTTTGATTTACAGAGCATCAACTAACGTGCAGCGCGAATGCAAGCTGTGCGGCACTCCGCCGATGCCCATGAACACTCTGCGCATCCATCTCCTCTCTAACGCGCACAAGGAGAAGGAAGAAGACTTCCGCATATTCCAGTCTTAGGCAACTCTCATTCTCAGTCTCATATTCTCATATACATTGTTAAAGGTTTTTTTATTTGTGTAAAAATGCTCGGGCTATGACACCCAGGGTAATTCAACCTATGTTAGTTGTTTGTACCCGTTTGTTAAAGTTTTATAATGTTAGTATTTGCCAAAATAGGATCGGACTTGTTATTGAAACCGGACAAAATACATTCAATTTCTTTTTATCCCCAGATGAATGATGTAAACAAACACACTCATATATGATCTTTCAGTTTTTGTCATTCTCAGTCTCATAGTCTCATATACATTCTTTGAGGTTTATAATATATGTGAATTCGCCAAAACTGAACCATTATTGCTGCTGAAAACAGACAAAATACTATAGACGTATAGGTACGTGCAAACTGCATTTGTGTGCATTACTTAAGCGCTTATCAGTCTCATCAAGCGGTCAGTCAGATAACTATAGTTATGTATCTATAGTTATCTGACTGGCCGCTATATACTAGTAATCTACTAGTAAGTACTAGTAGTAGTAAGTGATGCCTCATTTACTGCTTCTTAGGTAACTCACACAAGGAAATAGCACGTGTGTACGACTTACAACTTACAACCATAATAAACGTTTAATCAGTATACTACATTTGTTCTATAAAAGAACTGTTAACGTAAGGAAATTATTGTTTTACGTTTTTTCAAACAATTGCGATATCACATGTGTTAAAAAGTTCTACTTGTTTTTTTTTAAATAATTAGCTTTAAATAATATCACAGCTTTTGTAAATAGCATTTTGACATCACTGTCAAAATCGCTACAAAAACAGCCGTCCTATTTTTGTTTACAAGTTTAATCTTGGAATAAAACACTTTAGGTTTTAAAACGTTTAAAAAGAAATTCTTTACGACTTAGAACAATACCGGGTAAAGTTTACTTTTGATATGTTTTATATAGTAAAAATGTATCAAGTTATCAGAAAAATTGTATTATTGCGTTAAGAACAAGTGATTTTTAAATACATACTCGTATGTAACTTAGTATTTTCTATCAAATTAAGTATTGTTGAATTGTTGACAAATCATAGTCAGTCTTGGTGTAGAATGTAAGGTTTTTGTTTATTTGTATGTAAGTTTCCATGACATTGTGATACGTAGATTTAAAAAGTTCGATTTACTTTTAAGTTACGTTATTTTTTTCTTTAAAATCTTTTTTTTTCATAACACCACCAATTTCTTATTTGTCTGATGGTTAGTGAGCCGTGTGCTCATATTACTGATACTTGAAGGGATAGGAATATTTTTGTAAGGCTTATTGTGTATACAATACCTACTATTGATTTGTAACTGATTATAGATTACTATTTTGTTGACAAACTCAATAAAGTTTAATATTACTTCAATTGTTTTTCTTTTTCTCTCCATAGAAACATTACGAATTACTCTTAGTAATCACCACACGATGCTTTAAATTTATAATTCCTATTTATATTTTAAAGTGGTAGAGCATTTTTGACATGTTAAAACACGATAATAAAACACTTTGTTACAAACTGGGGTACCTACACAAGTTTTATAGTACTTATTGTCGGATATCTATATTTTTATTACTACCCACAAAGATAAAAAAATAATTTTGACAGGTGATTCGTAGCTGTCGTGTAGTAAAAAATAATTAAAGGTACCCCATTTTTAAAGTAATAAATTGTTATATTTTTTTTACTTTGAACGAGAAAGAATTTATTTAATGGAATTGAGGTAATGCGAACGTTTGTTACGTAGAATTTGTAAAAAAGTGACAACTTACGGGTAAGCAAGCTGTATACCTATACATTTTCCATGTTCACAAGAATAAATTCTATTTTTCATTCAAGTCATGGGTTATAAAGTTGTGCATACAAATAACTTAATTACCATACTATAACTTTGGCATCACGATCGCGTCGATTTGGTTTTCTTGTACCGACGCAATAACTAGTATACTAATCAATTTGTAAATAGTGATATTAGGATATTAGTGATACATTTTTTGTGCTCACATTGCAACTAGAATATAGAAAACAACCAAAGCCGGTAGTTATTTGATCAAGTGGTCAAACAAGTTTTCCACGACACATTCGTCAAATGATTTGCCAGTCCGAGACCGGTCGCCTTAAAATAAACTCTGTGTAACATGTTCTGTTAGATAATACAAGAAACCATCATGTGGAAGACACCAGAGGATGTGGAACAAGTTATTCTGTAAGTACTTATGTATGTTTAGATTTTTTAGTTTAGTATTTTCTTTATTTATTAGACCCACATTAAGGTAGAAATGTGGGTCTATTAAAGTGTTTAAACTTAATGTTCGTACATTAAGGTGTAGCTTTCGTTCAATATGATTTGTGTATCAATTTTGGAAAAAATTTGCCGCCCCCCAAAAACAGCCGCTCTAGGCTTCAGCCTACTCAGTCCTTTGGTAAATCCTACTGACATTTGGATAGATAAATGTAATGATATTTAGGTATAGGTATGTTGAGCATTAATCCAGCATCTATACATAAGTAGCATATTACAAAAATTAAACAGCCTTACATAAATCAAAGGTGGCTGTTGGTTAGGTATATCTAAAAGTAACGCATTGGTAGACACGCAATGCGACGAAAAGGATAAAAAAGGATTTTGGATAGCTAAAATCTCGAAAATGGGTCTGTGGAATAGACACTTGAAGGAGGTCCATATCCATACTTAAATATTTATACTCAATATTATTAATTCGATAGTATCTCTGTCTGTGACGCTTTCCTGCTTAAACTACTGAACTAATTGTAATGTAACTTGCAACACAGAGAGAGTGGACCTTGGGAATGGACATAGGATGGTTTTTATCCTACGGAAACCTATAAAACGAATCCACGCGGGCGAAGCCGCTAGCGGAAGGCTAGTAAGTACATAATATGTCTGAGATTTACTAGGCCTTACTAAATTTATATAAAGGGTCTTCCTAATAATTAGGTTTTATCTAAGTACATATTTTAGCAGGCCGAAGAATTACTACTGCTACCACTTGAGGCATCACGATAGTAAAATATTACTATAGTAAGTATAAATATCTGATTCCATCTCGAATCACCAACCGTACAGTAGAGATACGCCATTCTCCAAACAACTTCTATAGAACGAAAACTGACACTGGATACATAAAGATGATTGACAATATTTACATATCTAATTAACACAAAACTAAATATGCTCATTTCTCTTGTTCCGTTTATTGCTTGTAGTCTTCTTAGAGATGAACTTAGTACAGTACTCGTTAGATAGGTACTAGCAGAGACCTTTTACAGATTTTTACGGAGTTTTTTTAATAATTGCCCATGTAAAACATACCGACACAATAAATAAATAATAAGATAAACAATTAATTTATCGTGTGTTTGTTGCTTAAAAATTGTTGCGTTCACTGTGATATCTATTACTCTATTAGAGATGTTAGAGACAACATGTTTCTTTCTGTTAGAAGACTCATTTTTAATTATACTCGCCAATTTTCTGAAGACTGTAGAAGGTAAGGTTGCCAAAAATACAGGAAATTATAATTAATTTTTTTACACGTATTTAAGTACTTACCTACTTGAATTTTATGTAAGTAGGTACTGAAGTAATTTATTTAACTTAATTTATCGCACGGATAATTTATAAAAATATTGTTAGTTAACAACATTGCACTTAGCCCTTTTATTTTAGAAAATACCTGCCCAGTTTGATGATAAGATGTACCCGTATTTATGTAATGTGTTTTTTTAACTTATGCGTTTTATTAAATAAAATAGGTACTATAAGTATATGTGTTATTATTTATTCTTATGTAGGTACCAAGATCAGACATATTAATTAGATTACATAAAGTAAACCTACTAAAGTTATAGAACATTTTTTCTTTTTGTAAGAAACAATCGAAAATCCCCAAAAAATAACTACCTACTTTCCCTACTAATATTATAAATTCGAAAGTAACTCTGTCTGTCTGTCTGCTACGCTTTCCCGCTTAAACTACTGAACCAATTTTAATAAAATTTGATTTTTATCCTATAAAACGGATCCACGCGGGCGAAGTCGCTGGAGGAAGGCTAGACTTAATATTGCTTGATTTTGAAAGCAAATGACCTACCGAGATGAACCTAGAACCCCATATATTCATTCAGGTACCCCAGCCATTCCTCAGGCTGAACTT
The DNA here is from genome assembly GCA_911387765.1 of Pyrgus malvae. Taxonomy (NCBI): domain Eukaryota; kingdom Metazoa; phylum Arthropoda; class Insecta; order Lepidoptera; family Hesperiidae; genus Pyrgus; species Pyrgus malvae. Next base: position 9,786,386 of record OU426964.1, read on the forward strand.
GCGCTGGAAAATTCGTAAACATATTTGATTATTTGTTGGTATTATCTTGCCGAAGTTTATCTGGGGTCACGATATCTTCTGGTATTCGTACCAATACTCGTAGAAAATAATATCAGTGGGATTTTAGAGCTGCTGGGAGAAGAGTCGATCCAGGCAAAATGGTGGCGGAGAAAATTTCGGGACTTGAAATTGCTCGGTACATTTTTATTTTTCCAATTACATAAATCAATTCTTCCTAGTAGTAGATTGGGTAGGTAATTAAAATAATAATAACGACGTAGGTCAGAAGTATTACAAATTGTTATATAAAACGGTTTTTACTCATTTGATTTATCGGGATTGCCCGACTAGTTATATAACAATGAATAAAGACACTCACAATACATTTAAGGACAAAAAAGTATTACAAAATTGTAACGTGTTGTTTATTATAAATGAGGAGGTGAATATCAAAAGGTGTACATGTCCACCTCATACATATTTTTTTTACGAAACGGTACTCTAAAATAAACTTCAAATGTAGTGTGCTTCAGACTTATCAAAATGTACTCACGTCCAGTACTTACTTATTAAGGCATGTCCCCAATTTTTTTCAAATTTGGGACATGTCCGGATTCACGGTAGCATTTCGGTGGCGAGAGGTTTGTATTATTAAACAAAAAGTGTACATGTCCCATGGTTCTAAACAAAATGTATGTCCCAATATTTTCATAGACAAAGCTGTATTGGCTGAGAACTCTTCCCAACTTTAGAGCGGAAAAAGAAAACAAAAACATGTACGTAACAGCGTACGTGTCCAGATGTTATAACAAAAAGTGACATGTCCATTCGTTTTAAATTTTTATTTCTGTAGTTTATTCATATATAATCCAGTTTTTTTCACATACTACTAGCCACGTAACTTTACTATAAGACAATTTTTTTGAGCGGAATAATAAACACAGGACATGTTACCTTTTGGTATTCACCTCCTCAAATGTGCTATAGCATAGTAGGTATAAATGTGAAAATCATAGAAATAAGATAAGTGTAACGCAATGATGATAAAAATTAACGTACCTACTTAGTAATTTTCTGTTGTGGTGAAATATATAAAAATATCGAATAATAATTTATGTATAACCATATCTAGCTGACTAGGCACGGGCCCTCCTCTCAGTTTTTTCACAACTCAACCGTTTAACATGTGATAAATGCGCACATTATGTACTCGTAAGTCAGTCATCATCAGTGCGCCCCGCGATATGAACCTAGAAACTAAGAATGGCAGTCTAGTATCATAACCACTTTGCTGGTCTTTGCTGCTTGTGTTTTTGCTGCTGCTAGTTGCTACTACTTTTTTTGAAACCCACCGCTGGGCACAGGCTTCTCCAGCAATTTTGGTAGGCCTGGAGTTTATTTCATCAAGCTGCTGCTATATGGGTTGGCGGAAACTGTTGTCGCGTGTTTTTAAAGCACCAGTGAGGCCTCCGACAGGTTTGACGGTTCCTATCAATCAATAACAACCATTTGCAACAAGCGGTCACCTACTCGTATCTTAGACCGCCTGATCGGCCTCGTTTCGCATAGATGCGTAAAGCACTTTGCGTTTAACACCATTTGTACTACAGCGCCATGCTGGCTTTATTCTACTTCTCATTCTTGCAACTTTATATATTTTACTAATTGTTTTTTTGTGTACCATTCCCTCAGATCCATCGAGAATGAGCTGCGGAAGCAAGTGGCCGAGCTGCGCGGTATTTCAGCCAGCTTCCAGCCACGGCTGGCTATCGTGCAGGTGGGAGGGCGCGAGGACTCCAACGTGTACATCCGCATGAAGCTGAAGGCTGCCGAGAACATCGGCATCGTCGCCGAGCATGTGCGCCTGCCGCGGGACTGTACGCAGACTGAGGTATTGAAACTTAGCTAGGTATTAAAGGGGTGACAGACTTTCGAGTAAGTACGTAGGTACGTAAGACGTCGGTCACTCCTTTTAGAAAAAAAGATACCTATTATATGTAATTCAAAAAAGTGTTGGATCAGTCGGACTAGAAGTCAAAATGCCTAAAATATTCATATGCTCAAAATATGTCTAGAGTAGATAGAAAGTAGCCTTCGGGCTACTGTTCTATTTCTATCGATTGTACGTATTTTAGGTATCCATTAAGAAATTTAAAGCAAATAAAATACCGTGTCGGTTAATTTACTGCTTAGTATTCGCTCTAAGTAAAGTTTTACCTAGGTCGGGTCGTTAGGAGATAGTTGTGATATCTACTGAAAAACAATCTTTACACTACCATTTGAAAAATATTGCAGTTAGGGCGTCAAATACATAATTTTCAAACAACTCTTTAACTTTCATTACTTTAATGATCATATCATGTGTGATCGAATCGATATGAGCGAATTTATACTTCCAAGTTGCGAGCCTGGTCGGCACGGTAAGCCACACTGCTCCGAAGCTAGTTAAATCAGTATGTTAGGTAGTTAATAGTTAAGTACATGTAGCAAGGTATCTTTCATTTTTAGGAATTCTAAGCTAAAAATTAACGCAAGATTGTCTGTTGTAAAATAGGTTTTTTAAATAAACATAATATGGTGTACGGTAAAAAGCTGATAACAATTCGATACGTAAATATTCATCAAGTAATGAGGCATGACGTACACCAATCCGCACTTGGCCAGCGTGGTGGACTATGGCCACAGAATAAATAATAGTACAAGTACTATGGCCTAAATCCCTCTCACTTGTGAGAGGAGACCTGTGCCCAGCAGTGGGACTTAAAAAAAAGGTTGAAAAAAAATGAGGCATGGGCAAGATAATAACATGCGCTGAAGAACTGCGTTTGTTCAAAAACTTAATTTATAATTTACGAAAAAGAAACGAACCCAAACAGAGATATGGATTAATAACTTTAAAAGATAATACCGATACCTAGTGTATTGTTAAATATTTGTCGGATAATTTTGAGTGTATTCTGCTAAGATGCCCAACCTCCGACCTTTACCTGATAAGATGCAAAACGTCAACGACATTGAGTTGTTTGCTCCAATAATAATTGTGATGTAATGAAATATTGTTGTTATGTCATGTCTTATTTATTAATTAACAAGATTAACCACCCACATATAAAAATATATATCTACTATTAGATAGCTTCAGGATTAAGAATAGAGCTAGGTATCCTATGCCTAATCGTACGAGCGGGGTTGCGGACGGTGCTCGACCCGTCCCGCCTGAGGGTGCAGGAAAGCGCATCTGCTCTCCCGAAGATGGGCCCGTTCTGGGGCGCCGCGCGTGAAGGACGTGCGTTGGCACTACTACTGCCACTAGAGATCCCGGATTCCTCCCCAAGCACAGAGGCAGGCCACCGAGGCGGTTTTAGTGTGGTACAAATCCTACATAACCCGGTATGTTCTCCCAAGGTGCTGGGTACCTTTTGAAGCCTCCCCCCCCCCCCGATACAAAAAAAGGTGCATACTTTAATACGTAGGTAGAAAATTAACCTAATGGGATTTTTATTTTGTAGTCACCACCATTTGTAAAGCAATAGCTTTGATAGTGTAGTCTAGATGTTTATTGTTATCGTGGACAACCCTCCTAATAAGAACATTAGAGAGATCTTTTAATGAGTATGTATACTTACGTACGTACTTATTACCCATTTATATTGTTCTATTTATTTGATAGGCAAATGATATGACGTAGTGTAGTGCCCCACACTAAATGTGTATTGGCAGATTTCACATCCATATGTAACAATGGGAGAATAATTTACGAAAAATATTTTGATAATTTACATTGTTTTTTGTATAATACGCATTTTCAATACAGGCATACGATAAGCAAATATTATTGCATACAGTATGTAATGAGCCGGTGTTGTAAGAAAAAGTACCAATTTTAAAGCTACGCGTGGCGCAATGGTTACCATGCCGGACTGCCGATCGAGGGGTCCCGTGTTCGATTCTCAGCGAAACAGAAATTTGAATGATGAGTTTTCTGTTTTCGGTCTGGGTGTTTGTGTTTCTGTCGTTGTATGTGTCCGGTACCCATGACACAGGGTAATAAGTACCGTATTGTGGGGCTATGAGTGTGTCACGTTTATTTTATGGCCTACTTGATTGAATTATTCCCATGAGCAGATACCAAACTTTTGGTGGTGCCACTTTGTCTTCCGCCAGCAGCTTCGCCCGCGTGGACCCGTTTCAAAGGTTCCCGTAGGATAAAAACCATCCTATGTCCTTTCCCAAGGTCCACTCTATCTGTGTTCCATATTTCATTAAAATCGGTTCAGTAGTTTAAGCGGGAAAGCGTAGCAGACAGACAGAGTTACTTTCGAATTTATAATATTATAAGTATGGATTAAATGATCGTTCACAAAACAATTGCGTAATTTGGTTATGTTGTTCCAGCTGTTAGCAAAGCTGACCAGCCTGAACGAGTCTCCATCGGTGCACGGCATCATCGTGCAGATGCCGCTGGATTCCACTCACTCCATCGACTCTCACCTCGTCACCGACGCAGTCTCCTGTGACAAGGATGTTGATGGGTATGTCGACCAATTTAAATTTGTTGAAAGTTAATAGTTTTGCATATTTTATTTATTTATATGGAGAAACCGACGAGCATGCAGGCCAAGCACGTTATGTGGAGTGTTTGCTCAAGTACGGTCTCTCGAGGTCTTCTCTGAGGTTGTAGGCAGTTGCATTTTTTATTACTTGTTACTCCGGAGGTGATAATCGTCTGCAGCGGCTGCTCTTCCTCGGTAGAACCATACAAGTTCTAGCATCCATAAAATTTGATAAGATAAGTATATATCTGTTAGGAATCAATATCGGTAGTTGAATAAAATATGTGACGATGTAGGGGAAAACACCTATAAAAGCGAGGCTTCCTCTAAGGAGGCATGATTATCACTGCGACACTTGTAGGGGCCGTAACTCTATCCGTTTGCGTACTGAAATTCTGGATTTTTGCTTACCTACTTATTATTTAATTGTGGTTGTATAAGTAAATGTTAATAAGAAACCCTAAATCGTTACTTTTAAATTGCATAAAAGGCTTTGTGAATTAAATGGTGATTTAGATATTCCGCTTCTGGTTTTTATTCCCAAAATATCTTAACGTTAAATTATGAATACTGCATGCATTAATTTATAATAGTACCTTTTTTTGTATCGAGGGGGGGGGACACCTTCAAAAGGTACCCAGCACCTTGGGAGACGATACCGGGTTATTTGGGATTTAGCTTCGTGATTAAGAATAGAGCTATGGTATCCCCTGCCTGATCGTAAGAGGCGACTAAAAGGGGGCTTCCGGGGTGTTGCGGACGGTGAGAGTGGGAGCTCGACCAGTCCAGCCAGCAGCCCCGGGAAGGACAGCGGCGTGAGCGTGGCCGCATGCCACTGTGAGCGCCTGAGGAAGCAGGAGAGCGCATCTGCTCTCCCGAAGATGGGGTCGTTCTGGGGCGCCGCGCGTGGAGGACACCGGTGCGTTCCACTGGAGATCCCGGAGTCCTCCCCAAGCGCAGAGGTAGGCCACCGAGGGGGTTTTAGTGCGATACAAAAAAAAGCCCTGCGAATTCGTCTGCTATCCCATTAAAATTAAAATAAAGAAGGAAAAGTAACATTTTTCAAATTAACAATATTTACCGACAAGGAAAAACCATTCGGTACAAGTTTATTATTTTCTGGTAGCACCTTAAATGACTAATTTATTTCCGTCAAGCTTGAACACCATCAACGAGGGTCGCGTGTCCTTGGGCGACATGTCAGGCTTCGTTCCGTGCACTCCTGCCGGTTGCATCGAGCTAATCAAGAAGACCGGTGTGACCATTGCGGGCAAGAACGCGGTAGTACTCGGCCGTAGCAGGATCGTTGGTACCCCAGTAGCTGAGCTGCTAAAATGGGAGCATGCCACCGTCACCGTCTGCCACTCGAAGACCAAGAACTTGAGTGAAATTGTAAGTAGGTACTAACCTACACCTTTAGGAGAGGAGTTCATTTTCCAATAATCTTGAAATCATAGTCCCATCATCTCTTATCATGTAAGGAACTACAATCTAGTTACAGTTTTATTTCCCCGAAACCATGAAATATTAGTCCCACCATTTTTATCAAGTACCTACTCGTAATTGTGAACCTTCTCTCCGTAAGTTCTCCCGTAGAAACTTTCATATCTTCTGTTATCCTCATAGTAACATTTAATATCTGCCTGCAGATATCAGAAAAGCTCCAACTAAACCCACTTTCAAGAGAATGCTCTGTGGATTTTATTTAAAGTCAGCTGATATGGTCTAACTGAGATCTAACATTTTCACAGTTCCTGTCACGCCTATATTTATGTATGTATATGTATTTATCATATATTTATGTTTAAATATGTATATAAATTTTGTGTGTAAATATATGTATTTATTTACTTATTTAGACATAAGTATTTAATTAAATATATTCAAGCTGAATCCACCAAACTGTTTCCACCAACAATTTCTCACCATCACCATGAGTTGACTGGTACAGAATGTCAGTCCGCCCATTGTTAACCTAGTTTTACCCAGCACTAATAACATATCAATAAAACATATTATTTAAGTATTTAAGTGGTTCATATCATTAATTATATTACGTTTTTGTTTTTCTAATCTTACAGACAAAGACCGCTGACATTCTGGTGGTGGCCATAGGAAGGGCAGAAATGGTCCGCGGATCTTGGATCAAGCCAGGCGCGGTTGTTATCGACTGTGGCATTAATCCCATCAAAGGTAATTTACATATTATTATTGAAATGAAATACTGTTAACAGTCGGTTTCGATTCTTGGGAAAATTATAATTTCTGTAGCAAATGCGAAAAGGCATACCTATTATAAGTTTTTTAATTTTTTTTCTTTTCATATTTTTTTTTAATTCTGTAGGTAGTTAAATTCGCATAAACTTAAGAACTATTAAAATTATTTAATACCGTACGACGAACAATAATAATTTGTCTTCTTATTTTTATAAAGGGACAATCGATTTATATAATAACATGGCGACCAGCGTGGCGCAATAGTTAGCATGCCGGACTGTCAATCGAAGGGTCCCGGGTTCGATTCCTGGCGAAACAGAAATTTGAATGATAAGATAAAATTTCTGTTCTTGGTATGGGTGTCTGTGTTTCTGTCTTTGTGTGTGTCCATGGTACCCACAAAACAGGGTATATCTACCCTACTGTGGGGCTATGAGTGTGTAGCGTTATTTATTTATATTATAATTAGGTGTAGATTAATATGCACACTCACTATTCACCGTAAAATAAAATATTTTGTAAATAATTTCGGCAACTTTTTTATAAAAACAGCTGTAGGTACATACATAGGTACTCTACAAACAATTCAACATTTGTGGTATTTTAATTACAAAGTAAGTAGATAGTAAGTACTCGTAGAACAAATGAGCTGACACTCAATGTGCGCTGAATATGTTAGTCAAAACAGAGGAAGTAGGCAATGTAAACCGATGTCCAGACTTACTCCAACTTCTCAGGTTTTAGGAGAATAAAAGAAATCTTTGTAATAAGTAACAACATCAGTGGATCAATCAGGTAAATTCTCCTTTTACCAAGATTTAATTACTTAAATTTTATTTTACCGGCCGCACTTAAACATGATGACTTAAGAGAATTCTTTTCAATATTGTAAAATTTATAAGAGAGAGAGTTAACTGTTTTACATAATAATAAATGACTTATAAAAAACAAGACGATTTTCAGTGAAAATTTTACAGAATAGCCAACGTAGGAAGTTGCAGTTTACAAATATTCAAGGTATTTGATAACAAGCAATCAATTCAGCCGACTTCTATAGTGCGCTCGTATTACTTCTTACTCGTATTTCGTGTTCGAAAATGTAATCTGCGTCGGAAATGTAAAATATCGTAAAACCGTTAATCGTTTCGATTGGAAAAAGTTACGTCTAGGATTTACAGCGTGTGATTTAGGCCGAAAATCTGAAAATGTTACCTTATCCAAATATAACCGATTGTTAAATTTATAACTTAGGTACTGTACTTCGGTACGGAACTTTACTTATTTTTCAGAAAGTGGGTTCATAAAACAATATACTATACGTAATTTCTAAAATACTAAATAATAACTGTAATCTTAAAAACAACGCCGGAGAACAAAAGAAACGAATTTGAAATGTTTTTTATTCCGCATGTGTACGAGTATGTAAAGTATTCAATTTTAATAAAACAATTTGAATCGCGACGATACAATTTTCCGTCTGCTTCAAGATGAAACCAAAGCGAGCGGTCAGCGTCTAGTGGGTGACGTTGCGTACGCAGAGGCCGTTACCGTAGCCGGTCACGTCACACCAGTGCCTGGTGGTGTGGGCCCCATGACGGTGGCCATGCTAATGCGTAACACTGTGTTGGCCGCGCGCCGCCAGTTCGAGAGGCTCAACGCGCCCGTGTGGCCCCTTCAGATACTAAGACTGAACCCGCTGTCTCCGCCGCCGAGGTGAGGACCGTTTTTAATTTTTCAAAGCTCCGTAAATATGGAAGCAACCAACGCTACTAAGCGTAATGACAGCTGTCAACTGTAAGATAGGTGTTAGTGCTAATTTCATGCACGTTGCCATGCTATGGAGGGCAGGTTAAGATAATAAGCGGGTCGGAAGTCCCGGAATTTTAGAAATTTGATAGATGATAAAACTGTCAGGTTGAACCGGGAAAGTACGCGTTGCACGAATTTCGGCTGTGAAGTACTTACTCGTAATACAGCTGCCGGCCAAACTTACACGAGGTGTCCATACTCCATACATATGCCTCCGTAGTAGCAGCACCAATCCGCACTTGGCAAGCGTGGTGGACTACGGCCTAAATCCCTTTCACTTGTGAGAGGAGACCTGTGCCCAGCAGTGGGACAAAAAGAGGTTGAAAAAAAGAAGCAGCACAACTACATACGACCTCAGGCAAAAGTGAAGCTTGCGATTCTGTGTAGATGTTCAAAGGCAGCGCATCTGCTACTCCATTTATATGAAATAAACTTTGGTCCCAACAGTGACATCGTGATAGCACGTTCGCAAAGGCCCAAGGACATAAGCCAGCTAGCGCACGAGATCGGGCTGTTCCCGGGGGAGGTCTCCCAGTACGGCAACACCAAGGCGAAGATCTCGCTCTCCGTGCTGAGCCGCCTGACCGAACAGCGGGATGGCAAATATATCGTCGTCGCTGGGTGAGTGGAAAGTATTTGTTTTTTATTCGCGTATTTTGAGATATGGTGCAACGTAGTATCCACAATTTTTTTTCATAGTTTTGTTCTCAGGTTGTATCAGCGATGCTTACGCAAGCATTTTTTACGCATCTTACTAACTACATCTTACGCAAGAATTTACGCAAATTAGCCGGTAGATTTGAGAGAGTGGGTTGTAGTTCTGTAAAAATAAGTATTGGTGTATATTTGCGAAATCGCCAATATACACCAATACTTATTTTTACAGAAATACGGATTTTGGAGGGGGGGGGGAGGGTCATAGGGAATATGACCAACAAACAAAAAACAGGGGAAAATCAGTCATGCGTAGACGGAAGGCGAAACAAGCCAAAGCCAACCGTTGCATGTGTTTTGGACATGTAGGAGTAATCCTATGTAGGGAGAAGAGTGCGGTTGTGCCCAAATTTACATCCTTTGGATAATTTTGCCTTAGCATTTGGCCTCTGGAGTAGCAAAGCAGCTGCACAAGGCATGTGGCAATAGGCTTGCTTAAGGTTATGTCACCACTTTCCTGCGTGCTTATGTGCTAATCTATTGGAGTAAAAATGTGAACAGCCTTTAAACTTTTGTCCAAGTACACACATAACAAGACCGTTTACATCATGTAAACGGTCTTGTTGTAAATTACATCAAAAAGTCCTATTTATAAGATTGAGTTAATGCAAATGCCTACTTACGAGTATTAGATTGAGTCATATTATTTCGGACACGTAACAAATCTCTTGCAGAATAACCCCCACTCCACTGGGCGAGGGCAAAAGTACGACGCTCTTGGGCCTGGTCCAGGCGCTGTCGGCTCACCGCGGCCGCAACTCCATCGCATGCATGCGGCAGCCCAGCCAGGGGCCTACCTTCGGGGTCAAGGGTGGAGCTGCAGGAGGTGGATACTCCCAGGTAAAAATCTTACCCATTCGTCTCTTGACATTCTAGGAGTTTATAGGACAAAATTAATGCTTTACACTCATAGCTGACGACCTGCGTGGTGCAATGGTTACCATACCGGACTGTCAATCGAGGGGTCCCGGGTTCGATTCCCGGCGAAACAGAAAGAATGATAAGTTTAAATTTTTGTTCTCGTTCTGGGTGTTTGTGTTCCTGTCTTTGTATGTGTCTATGGTATCCACGACACAGGGTATTAATTACCTTACTGTGGGGCTATCTATATACCTACTAAAATATTTATTTAGAAAAGTTTACTAACCTAAGTAAATTCTCATCCTATGGTTATAAGAGGTTCAATAGTCTTTCAGGTTATTCCAATGGAGGACTTCAATCTCCATCTCACCGGCGACATCCACGCCGTGACGGCTGCTAACAACTTGCTTGCGGCTCAAATGGACGCTCGCATCTTCCACGAGCTTACACAGAAGGACGGCCCACTATACGACCGCTTGGTACCAAAGATCAAAGGAGTTCGAAAGTTCTCTGCCATCCAACTGAGAAGACTGAAGAGATTGGGCATCAATAAGACGGACCCCGACTCGCTTACTGAGGAAGAAAGAACTAAGTTTGCTAGACTGAATATTGATCCTAAGAAGGTTATGTGGAACAGAGGTGAGTTTCAATAATTTATTGGTGCGCAGCAGATTTGAAAAATTAGTACAATTTTAATTAACTGAAATTAAGAGAGCAATAAAGACTCCTCTTGACCGCAATGATGTAGAACACAGAATGTATCCAAAAAGCTTTGCTTTTAATGCAACTGAAGAACGCGTCGAACACTATAGCATTTCATATCGCGCGTAGTGTAGAGTAGCATCATATAGCTTGCTGACACACCATGCGAGTTGGTTAGACTCGTAGATTTTTTTTATATACTACGTCAAAACAAAATATCTATGGTTAGACTACTAAAGCGTGTCAATTTTTTATATTCATTTAAATGGAGAACGTCAAAGAAGTTATCGACCTATTTTATCAAATCTTACAAACTGCCTAGGACTTTGTTCATGCGAAAAATACTATAATACTCGAAAATTTTAATGCAAGAATAGGAAACGCTCAAAGAGGAGAAAAACTTTGGCAAGTGCGCTTATGGCAGAAGGGTAGAATTTGTGCTCGAAAACAACTATTACATTATAAACGGGATGGCTGCAACCCTTTTTGCGTCGCACTGCTGGGCACGAGTGTTTCCCCATTATTGGGGAGGCCTGGAGCTTACTCCACCACGCTGCTCCAATGCGGGTTGGTGGAGATTCGGGTTGTCGGGATAAGGCCTCCGATAAGGTTTAACTACTGTTATCTATCGACAACAAACGGGACCGACGGCTTAACGTGCCCTCTGAAGCACGGAAACGCGCATGAATTTTGTTTGCCACTAGCGGTCACCAATCTCACACCCGGCCGCGCCCGTTTGGCTTAGTTGCATAGATGGTTTGCGTTCTACGCTAACCGCCGGGCCATGCGCGCTTCAAATATAAACAGTATGTTCTAGTGCAAACCATATTGAAATGTAGTAGCAGACATTAAATGATCTCTGCAGCCATTGGACATCTACATAATATAATCTCTAGCAAGCTTGAGTCTTGCCCGAGATCTTATGTACCTAGTTGTCCTGCTGCTGTGGCTTGCAGTAGGGTTGCTACTCTGTTTATCACGTAGGTGTCAGTTACTCGTATCTTCATTTATGTATTCGTAAATTAGAAATACTTAAATTGGCACTTACTTTAAATGCTAATGAAAATGTTTTACAAACGTATGTATGCTATGGATAGGCTGATTAAACAGCACGCGCAGTGTGCAACTGATATCATCACAAGCCATTAATTTGCTGTCACGTCATACGATTCGGTTTAACTGGCAAGGAACGGCAATACTAGTTAGAGACTAATTAACTTTAGACGCAAACCATCTAAGACTGTAATGATACTTACCAGAAAACGTTCTAAATATATTATTTTCAGTCGTGGACTTGAACGATAGATACTTGCGCAAGATCACAATCGGCCAGTCACCGACCGAGAAGGGATTTACCCGGGAGACGTGCTTCGACATCTCTGTCGCGTCAGAGATCATGGCGATCTTGGCTCTCGGTACCAATATTGATGACATTAAAGAACGGCTGGCCAGTATGGTGGTCGCTCTTGATAAAAGCGGCAATCCAGTCACTGCTGATGATTTGGTAAGAAAACACATAAAATTTATGTATAAATCAATGCTCAATACAGAATTATTTATTGGTGAAAGTACCATCACGGAACAGAAAGTGAAAAGTTGTGTTAAATATCAAAATATTATACATATTTTGTAAAAAATAAATCTCTCTACTATCCACTGATCAGATCATGCCCATTTTGCTATGCTTTTTGCTTCTTATCTATGAAAATAAAAGCACGACGTTGTAGGCCACTGAGCCTGGCTTAACTGGGGTTGGTATAACTACTCTCGTCTCACACACATTCTTAATTTTGGATAGGTCAGGTTTCATCATGATGATCAGGTTTCTTCATCATATAGCTAGTGAGTGATCATAAAAGACACATAACAAACTCTGCCAGAAATTAAGGCTGTACCTCCGAAAAGAGTGTCCAGCCTATTCCCTTTTCTTAAGGAAATCTACGGGAAAAATGTTTTTCCTAGGGTGTAACCGGAGCGCTGATGGTCCTGCTAAAGGACGCGTTCGAGCCCACCCTCATGCAGTCCCTGGAGGGCACGCCGGTGCTGGTGCACACCGGGCCGTTCGCCAACATCGCACACGGCTGCTCTTCGATCATCGCCGACAAGATAGCGCTGAAACTCGTCCGGGAGAAGGGCTACGTCGCTACCGAGGCTGGCTTCGGCTCTGATATTGGTAAGTGAGAAGGGTCACTGACATGGTCTTTAAATTATATTGTTAGGAGGACCGATTACCTTGAAAGAAGGGAGGACTACGATAATAATTAAGACCGTTCTGTGAGTATTCTGATTGCCTAAAGAAATACAGACAAAGAAGACAAGAAAGAATATACACAAAAGGATAGTTTTAAAAGAAAATAATCAAACTTGGACCAATCAAAAATTAAAGGTTAGCCCTTTAATTTTTGAAGAAATATGTAGATATGTGATTAATTTCTAAATTTGTTGTAGGTACGGGGTTATTTTAATAAGATAATCTTGTTGGTGTTAGTTATGTCTTCTTTTTATTGTTTTATATATATCAAGCTAAATAGCGCTGTAATACCGGTTTCTGAATCACAGTAACGATTTGTGGGGTTACTGCATAGGTTGTATAATTAGTTTGGGACTGGTATTTACGTCTCCTCGCCGAAAGTAGGTGTACCCGCCACAATGGATGTCAAGAATGATGATATCAAGAATAATTTTATTTTGCAGGCATGGAGAAGTTCTTCGACATCAAGTGCCGCGCGAGTGGATCGGCACCGCACTGTGCAGTGATCGTGAGCACGGTGCGTGCGCTCAAGATGCACGGCGGAGGCCCGCCCGTCACCCCTGGGGCTCCACTGCACGACGTATATGTGCAGGTCTTTGTTGACCCTTTTTAAGATCAACCCCATAATTAGTATCTCAATGATTCTAAGATTAAATCTTACAACTGAATTGAAAACTTATCCAACCAACAGTAGTGATCTTAGTTAAATTTTCCGAAACTTTTAATTTGAAATTATTATAATATTTGTTCAGGAAAACCTGGACCTGCTGAGCAAGGGCTTGTGCAACTTGGGAAAACACATCAGCAACGGAAACAAATTTGGAGTACCCGTTGTTATCGCTGTTAACAGACACGGGTAAGTAAAAATTAACTATTTACGCGCCTAGGAACAATTCTTACGTGTTAAAGAGTATTAATCAATGGAAATCAACGCATACAAGTCAACAGAAAAGTGACCTATGTACTTACTTCACGAGAAAATGTTGCAATTTATTGGTCTCATTACTAAGACGAGAAATAAATTGTAAACTTTTAATAATTCCTGTTGCATCTTTGTGTTTATGACCAACAAAATTTCACTCTTTATTTTATTCCAGTAACGACACCGAAGCCGAACTAAACCTAGTAAAGAACTTCGCCGAGAAGAACGGTGCATTCAGGGCTGTTATCTGCGACCACTGGGCCAAGGGTGGTGCCGGCGCAGTCGAACTGGCCGACGCTGTCATAGCGGCCTGCGAGAACAAGTCCAAGTTCGACTACCTCTACCCGCTGAACCTCTCCATCCAGGACAAGATCAAGAAGATCGCCGTCGAAATGTACGGCGCTGGGCAAATCGAATATACTGACGAAGTTCTCGAGAAGATCAGAGAATTTACAGCCAAGGTAATATAAAATGGATTTGATGTAATACAGTTTTGGTAGGTAGTAGAAATATTATGGTTCGCCCGGGGAAATACCACCAGCCTCCGAAGTAGCAGCGCAACTGCACACGACCTCAGACAAGACTTACCTATGCTTGCTTGAGGTTGTATGTAGATGTCCATGGGCTGCAGCGACCACTTAACACCACGTGGCCTGCATCGTGCAGGCTGCATGCTCGTCTGCTACTCCATTCAAATAAAAAAAAGACATGCCAAGGTTCGAAAGTTATAAACCTAATAGACCTATTTTCATTCACAAGTGTAATAGTGGCGTATTTCAAAGGATTTACTACTAGTGCAAATTAACTGTGCGTCTCGCTGAAAGGGGACCGCGTACCTGCGAGGTGCAGAGTGCTCTACGTCGAAACAGTTGACGAATCTAAGGGGGATCATTGGGGTAATTCCCTTCCTAGGCTGATCGGGTTTTATTTCTTAGTAAAAGACTTGATAAAAACATTTTGTGGAGCTCCAAGCACAGTTTGTTATGCAAACCAATTAGGTAGTTGACACTATGTACAGAAAAATTCAAAATACATACCTCAAAAATGTTGCACTAAATTACGCTGGGAGACTACGATAATTTTTATTTCCATCCATCCATCCATCAGCCTTTTAGAGTCTACTGCTGGACATAGGCCTCCCCTAATGTTCGCCACTCCGTCCGGTCCTGCGCCCTCTGAATCCAGCGGTTTCCCGCTATCTTCTTCAGGTCGTCAGTCCACCTGGTTGGAGGGCGGCCTGTGCTCCTTTTGCCGAGACGTGGTCGCCATTCGAGGACCTTTCTTCCCCACCGGTTGTCAGTCCTCCTAACTTTTTATTTATTGTGTGTAAATTATTTTTATATCTTTATAAATCATTGATAATTTAGTCATTTGACTATACCACCTTGTGACGTCATAAATATTTTTCTTATACAAAATATATGAAAATGTTGCGTTTTGTTTGAATATGCAACAGTTTAAATACTGTGTACCTATGCAAAAATACTGTTTTCGTACAAGCATTCCAAATTCCTAGTTTCGCTACGTAGCGCCGCCAACTTAGATCAGTATTCTACGACGCTACGATCAGTTAAAAATAGGTGAAAGCATTAAAAACAAACCATTAAATGATTATAAATTGAATGTTAATAAGATTTAGTAATAAGATTTCGTTTATTCTTCCGTAGGGCTACGACAAATTCCCGATCTGCATGGCAAAAACATCCAACTCGCTGACGGGTGACCCGGCCGTCAAGGGCGCTCCGACGGGCTTCACGCTGCGCATCAACGACGTGTTCGTATCGGTGGGCGCGGGCTTCGTGGTGCCCGTCGTGGGCGAGATCTCCAAGATGCCGGGGCTGCCCACGCGGCCCTGCATCTACGACATTGACCTCAACACGCAGACCGGCGAGATAGAGGGACTCTTCTAATTTATATTTTAAAATTGTTTATTACTCGTATATTATATTAATAGATTTTTTGTTATGTTATGAGCTGAATGTGTAATCAATAAATTTTATATGCTGTTGCATTTTCGTTTTCTTTGACAGGGAGATCACTGTCGGAATCCCACTTGTCCCACTGTTAAGCACAGATGTGCTCAGCAGTGGGACAATAGTAGGCTTAAAATATGTATCGTATTTATAAATATATCTAGGAACATAACTGTTATTATTGTTTCGTATTAACTTTAATGAAAATGACGTAAATAGTTTGCTGCTCGTGCAAATATAATCATACACCTAATATAAATGTTAAACTATTGAAATGGGACAATATAATTACTATCTAATGGGTTATTCATTGATGATATCATAGATAGTGTCGTTCATCTTGAGGAATGAACATAAAATATACTTATTTCATTATTATTTTTATAATTGATTCAGTTACAACTTAAGTAGTTAGGTATATGCGCCTAAAATAAAATGGATTCATTAATATTTAGAAATGGTCCTTTTTTCAGGACTTTTTTTAGTAGAAGGTTGCCTTCGCTCATATACAGCTTTGTGTCAATCTTATATTTATTTTAGAAAGCAAGTACTACCAAAACAAAATAAAAAATAAAACACTGAAGATGAGGGTAGGTCGTGAAGCCGTCACTTGCAACTGCCGTCTTCAGTTAGGCGTAATGTCATTTTTATCTGGTATCGTTGGCGCCGAATGATTGGCAGTTAAATATGGTTAAAGTTTTAAAGAAAACAAAGCCAATATAGTGTAGTAGTATGCAGTCTTAAAAAATGCTAATATGTTAACATACAACAATAACAAGCACAATTGATTACAAATCCAAGATATAAGTGTTCCACTTAAAATAAGTTAAAAGATTCGAAAGTCAAACCCAGAATTTGTGCATCAGGCTACGTCCTACGGGTGGTCGAATGTTTATTTAAACTAATCAGCAGGGTAGTTTGTCTGCATACCGGTAATGATCATTTACCATCATTATCAAAAGGTTATCAAAGGTTGTGAAAACTCGTGATCCAGACGGGCGTATAAAATAATTCTGTGAACGTCAGACATATAGGTACGCTTCTCCAGAGCTACGGGGTGAAGAAGTCAGGATGGCCGCTAAAAAAATTTCAGGAGCTGAAATTGTTGAGTAAGTAAGAACCTTATTAAAGTATTTTAATAATTAAATTTATACATTAAAAATTTGTACCATTTACCTAAGTATAAACTAATTTTGTGCAAAAAAATTTAATAAATTAATTGACCACCCGCGTGGCACAATGGTTACTATGCCACTGCCATATATATACTGCCAATCGAAAGGTCCCGGGTTCGATTCCCGGCGAAGCAGAAATTTAAATGATCGAGTTGAAATTTCTGTTCTTGGTCTGGGTGTTTGTGTTTCTGTCTCTGTGTGTGTCCATGGTACCCACGACACAGGGTATATCAACCCTACTGTGGGGCTATGAGTGTGAAACGTTAGTATTATTACTAAATTAATTATTGTAGGTTTTCAACAAAAACTTCCAGTTGCATATTATTATGATATGACATGACACTATGTTATTTTTATCAGAGGGTAGTTGATGTTGTTTTAATTATTGTTGTTGTTCTATGTAAAAATGTACTTAATTGAATATTGATATGTCGGAATATTTAAAAAAAAACTTTTTTTTTCAAGAATTCCTCAGCTCGAATAACAGTGCTTAAAAACTATATGAATAAAGACAATAAAGTTATGTATGTACGTCGTATTAGTTATTGTTTGGGCAAACACAAGCACCAATAATTAAAGTGTTGAAAACAATAATCCATTTTTTTATTTATTTACAACAGTTCGATCGAGACTCGCTTGAAGCAGCAAGTGGCCGAGCTGCGCAGAATATCTGGCAGTTGTCAGCCCAAGCTTGCCATTGTCGTAGTGGGCGGGCAGGATGAGCGCGCCCAGTTAAAACTCAAAGCTGCTGAAAATATAGGAATCGGCGTCGAAGTCGTGAAAGTGCCTAAAAACAGCACGCAGTTTGAAGTTTGTATTTGATTTAAGTATACTTTGTTATAAAATCTAAGGCAGTTTTCGGAAATATGTAAGTAGAATGATGTGGTGTAAAGTCCGTTTGAAAAGAGATTAGGTGTAAATATTTAGACTAATGAAACATAAAATCAAACAGCACCTCAGTTAATGTCTTTCTTTGCACATATTTTGAAAAACAGCTAGATTTTTTTGCAGCCTATTCAAAATAGATGCTCTTGTCCATAAGGGTCAATGCCCACTGAAAAAGCAGCGGCGCGCAGCTGCCGTAACGGAGCCGCAAGAGGCAACCTCTTTTGACTAGTCGCTAGAAGGTTCGTGCAGCCTCACGGCGCCGCGCAGCCCCTCTTTTTCATTCAAATAACTATGAACTATGAAATCACACAGATAAGATTCAAATTGATTTGTAATATTATGCCTCAAAAAGCCGCTGCGCGCCGCTGCTCTTTCAGTGGGAATTGACCCTATATGTGCACGGAAAAGGTTCCAACAGCATCTCATTGCCCTTTTATCACCTTTATGCTCTAAAGTTTAGATCATTACGCATTTACTACTTACTTACTACGTATGTACGGTACGTTACTCGATCATTATGTTTTGTAGTCTTTAACTTAATATTATGAAGCATAATTAATACTAAGTTAATACTTCTAGTGTTTACCTAGTATTATTAGCAAAATATGACTTACAGTAAACAGTATTATCACGTTTCGATATTATCCTTATGAAAACGGTGTAGTGGTTAAGATAAAAAAAACCCTATTAGGTATGAAATTATTTAAACAGTTCTTAATAAAGGTCAAAAAAATTCCCACTTCTACAGTTACTAATCGGCAGTAGAAGCGCGCATGGCTCGGCGGCTAGCGTAGAACGCAAACGGTCTACGCAGCTAAGCCAAACGGGCGCGGTCGGTTGTAAGATGGGTGACCGCTAGTGGCAAAAAATTTCATGCGCGTTTCCGTGCTTCGGAGGGCACGTTAAGCCGTCGGTCCCGGTTGTTGTCGATAGATAACAGTCGTTAAACCTTGTCGGAGGCCTTATGGGCGGTTTGAAAACATCCGACAGCGGGTTGGCCACTAACCCGCATCTCCACCAACCCGCATTGGAGCAGCGTGGTGGAGTAAGCTCCAGGCCTCCCCAATAATGGGGAGAGACCCGTGCCCAGCAGTGGGACGTAAAAAGGGTTGCAGCCAATCGGCAGTTTAAAAGGAGCAAATGGAATAACACAAAATAGCCACAAAAGAAAAAAATGTGTAATACAAAAAAAATCCACCCAGTTATTGCAGTACCTCAATATTTTTTTCTGCCTGATGGTGTCTTTTTTACTTCTAGGTAGGCTTATTTCTAAAATTCAATGTTGGTTTTTCTGACTATTTTTTATTTATTTATTTATTTAAATTTATTTCAGGCAATAACTTACATAGCATTCATATTTTCTTTATAGATACTGGAGCTGCTGGCCAGTCTAAATGAGTCTCCCGCAGTCCACGGCATCAGCGTGCAGTTACCATCAGTGGACACAGGCCATATCGACTCACAGCAAATTCTGAATGCCGTTTCTAGCGAAAAAGATGTTGAAGGGTACCTATATCCATATAAATTTTTCGTTTTTGATGTGATGTTGAGGTCCTTAATCGCAACTATTAAACTAAGCAACGTTTCTTATTCAATCAGACAATATAATGACATTATTAAGGTAGTAAATTAGCAGTACTCAGTATAAGTCGACTGACTTTTAAAGAAATACGTAAGTAACAAAAAATTTGTCTCACGCGTTTGGTCTCACAAAAGAACATACGTACGGTACGCACATACATACGAGTATATACATACATTCTTTATTTGATTCATTTATTTATTCTAACTAACATATAAACACATACCTAAGCCTCCTTTGCGTTGCGCAGTCGGGTAAAATCTTGGTAAAATGGGCATAAAATGTACGCCTATACCAGGCATTTATTTATTTCATCTAGAATTACGATTGCAGTAGGTGTAAGTGCACAAGCCGTTTTTTGACGTGATAACGTCTTTAAAATCGTTTTAGTCGGGTGACATGTTGAGAAACTTGTGTCACACCCATATATACAAATGTACTCTGTGGTCACACCAAAACCTCACGAGCGCGATCGCAGGTATAACGAGAGAGAGACGGACCGATCTCCCGTCTCATCTCGAGCGCTGCCAGTCATTCCGTGAAACTTGTCGCGGAATCCTCACGAGCGGAGGCTGGCATAGCGTTCGAGTGAGTGGACCGATCTTCCGTCTCTCTCACTCTAGCGGCATACAAACGAATGGAGATTTTCTTGTGCGGACGTTATCACGTAAACATCTCGATCGTAAACCTACTTTACAAACAATTTGCCGTTTTTTTTTTATCTTACGAACGGCTTTGTGGGGTGGGGTGCATCACCAGGACCAGGTAAGTATGGTATACTATCATACCTTCTGGTAAGATAACTGACTGATTGACAACTCCTTAGGTAACGCACACAAAGCTAATCTTCTTTCTTCCTACTTTACCGTTGATCTCTTCGCAGAAGCTGCTTAACATTGAACCTGGGTCGTGTGGCGCTAGGCGGCATATCCGAGTTCCTGCCGTCCGTCCCGGTAGCCTGCATCGACCTGATCAAGAAGACAGGTCAGCCTATTGCCGGGAAGAGCGCGGTGGTATTGGGCACCAGCCGGGATGTCGGGACGCCCGTCGCAGAGCTGCTCAAGTGGGAAGATGCCACCGTCACAATTGCTCATTCGGGGACCAATGATTTGAGTAATATAGTGCGTGTTTTGACCTGGTGATGCAGTATTAGGATCAAAAATAAAATAAATTGCTTTAACTCTTATTTTTCGTTGCCATAAAAAATATAAGAAAAATCTAAATTCAAGCTCTCTTTCAAAACCGGCAATGCTCAGTTGACTCCACTATAGTTGCCCGTGTCTATAGGTGAAGGTGATCGCATCACGCTAACCATCTCCATTTTTGTCCGGTTCAAATATAAAAAATAAATATATTTAAAAATAAAATAAATTCGTTTAGACTTGATGCTAGTTTTCGGGACCAAAAGTTATATTGCACCGGGAACCATCTCCATTTTCGTCCGAGTCAAATATAAAAATACCGTATTTTATTTAAAAAATAAAATTAATAGTAGGTAGGTACATTTGTAATTTATTCAGGCTTGATTCTAGTTTACATGAACAAAAGTTATAATGCATCGGGTATTATAAACTAATCGACGAGCTCTACACTAATGGACAGTTAATTAGCCTTGTAATATGCTTGTAATTAACTTATTTTGCAGACAAAACATGCCGATATCCTAGTAGCAGCTCTAGGAAAGCAAGATACAGTTCGTGCCTCATGGGTTAAAAAGGGTGCTATCGTTATTGATTGCGGGCATAATTCAGGTAATTGGCTCATGTTTTAACGAAATTAATCATGTATTGATCTTATGGAAGGGAAAATATTGTAATGAAACCTGCCTATGTATTTATTGGTGAACATCACATTCAAGGGCATATTATAGCAAAACCATATTTAGTCAGCGTACCTTCGCATTGTGGACTTCGACCAAAATTCTTCACAATTTGAGAAGTGCATCGGAATCAGTGCCAATCACCCCTTGACATAGAAGGCGTTTATTTAATAAAGAAGAACTTCTTTGTACTGTGCGTTTAGGGTGGAAAGTAATTAATGACATGCCATAAACCGGATGTCTTGTACACAATTTACATGTCTTTTTATAACTTGCTGATATAAATAAAGATGGTAGTATTTAAACTTCTGAAAATACTGTTACTTTGTTTCAGCGGGTGGCGATGTGGCATGTTCCGAAGTGGCGACCGTAGCTGGATACGTTGCGTCCGTATCTGAAGTGCGGTCAGTAGCTTTGGCGGAGTTGATGCAGAACACAGTCCTGGCAGCTCAGAGACAGTTTGAGCATATCAATGCGCCTGTGTGGCCTCTTCAGTTTCTGAGATTGTCACCTTTGTCACCGCCACCCAGGTAGACACTTCTATTTAATTTTCTTGAAAAATTAACGGCCGAAGCCTATCCCTGCATTCTAATAAGGAAAGATGGCCCTTTAAAGCCAAGGCCAAGGTCTTTTTTATGATTATGGCTTAACCTTTACTTCTACATGAATCCTTATATACAACACAATCATTGAGTTTTACAATGTGACCGAAACCCTTCCTGCCTGCTTTCTGTTACCAACCAACCTAATAAAACTAATTTTCCTTCTTTTTACAGCGACATCAAAATAGCTCGGGCACAAAAGCCCAAGAACATCAATCAGCTAGCTCGTGAGATAGGTCTTTTTCCCAATGAAGTATCACAGTATGGCAGCACGAAGGCCAAGGTGTCACTCTCTGTGCTGGACCGGTTGAGCGATCAGCGTGATGGCAAATATATCGTTGTGGCTGGGTGAGTATTTTTAAATGCTGCTAAAATAATTCGTTTTCACACGCAGGATATGGATGGTTAGTGGTCATGATCAAATATTTGCTACTTCTAAGGTAAATCACCTCACCTAGACAATTATGAAACTCGGAGAATTACTCATTTTTAAACGAGATTGAAAAGAAAAGTTGTACGTAGCACGAAGTTTGTGTAGCACTGCCTCGGTCGAAGACGTAGTCATATGGATTCTGCCGCCTGTAGATATATATTATAGTTAGAACATGAAAAATGGTCTTGCATGAAATGTATGTTGGTAAGTTCACTGCCGAACTTGGTGGTGGAATAATGCATAGTTCGATCGAGGAAGTCCCAGCGCTACAACCATTTCTGCAAGAAAACATTTAGCTTTATGTTCTGTGGAAAGACGCGGTTGTCACTTATATTCACATGAGATGACCTACCTAGCCTGTGCAGTATGTTTGTGTAAGCTATTGGACATATTGTGGGGCTGCAGCTTCTACTAAATATTGTTTAATATACAAAATCCAGTCATAATACACGTTGTACAAAGATGTCGCCTGATGTCTTTTATCAACTAAAAGTTTTTTTTTTGTAATATATCAGTATAACGCCAACTCCGCTCGGCGAAGGCAAGAGCACCACGCTGCTGGGTCTAGTGCAGGCGCTGGCAGCGCACCGGGGCCGCAACGCCATGGCCTGCATGCGCCAGCCCAGCCAGGGACCCACCTTCGGCGTCAAGGGCGGCGCGGCTGGCGGCGGCTATTCGCAGGTGAGAGAGATGATTAAAGACTTGTATTGTAATTATATTGTTGGTGGTAGAAATTTTGTGGTTTGGTCGGGGAAGTACCATCTGTTGCGTTCCCGTGGAAAGGTGCAGTTGCCAGCCAGACTTACATAAGGCGACCATCAGCCTCTGGAGTAGCACCACATCTACATTACATGTCATACAACCTCAGGCAAGACTTACCTACTTGCTTGAGATTGTGTGTAGATTTCCAAGGGCTGCAGGACTACTGAACACAACGTCTGCTACTCCATTTAGATAAATAGATTAGTTCTCTGTAAACTTCATTAAGACGAGGTTGAGTAACTTGGCTTACTAAAGGTTCCTACTTGTTAGTCAAGTACTTGACTAAAGTAGCTTTGTTCAGTCGCTTATGATTATTAGCGCAATCAAAGCAGATTCTTAAGAAGCAGCAGTAGATATAGAGCAGGACGCACTATTTTCAGACTTGAATTTCTAGCGTATTTGTATGAATTTTTAGTATGTTATACTTAGCATGCATGCAAGCATGCTAATCACTGTCATTTTAGGCTAATGCTGCATCGGCCAAATTAAACTTTTCTGGATGCTCATGGTCACCTCATGAAAATATTCTGTAACTATTATATCTGGTTATCTCCTTTTCAATATAATACAACAGAATTGCTTTACAAAAGAAACGGTGTTCCCATAATTATGTCGTGATACCTATGATGATATTTCCATTGCATCAGAAGTGACATGCCCCTATCGTTATAAAAAAGACATTGTCAATTGAATTTGTAGGTCATCCCGATGGAGGACTTCAATCTTCATCTTACCGGTGACATCCACGCTGTGACTGCTGCTAACAATCTGCTAGCTGCTCAGATGGATGCGCGAATCTTTCACGAACTTACTCAGAAAGATGGCCCCCTATACGATCGTCTGGTGCCGAAGATAAAGGGTATTAGGAAATTCTCGCCCATTCAGTTACGAAGACTGAAGAGATTGGGCATTAACAAAACCGATCCTGACTTGCTGACTGAAGAAGAAAGGACTCAGTTTGCGAGGTTAAACATTGACCGTAATAAAGTCATGTGGAACAGAGGTAAAGAAAAATTTCTCAGATTCAATGCCTTATGCATTTACAAAGGGTTCCTTCATCACATCATACGACAAGAAAGTCTTGGATCAAAATGATAAGACGGTATTCCTGAACTGGTATTTCATTCTGTTCACTTTTTTTAAATTAACTTCTCAGATTTGAGTGTTCAAATCAGCGATAGTATCAAAATGGAAGTCATAATTTTTTCGGTGCAGAATGTTTTGAGGAATATTTTGCCGATTATTTATTGCTGATAAATGTAAATGGAATAATTATCCAAGTATGTAAAACTTTTCAGTAGTGGATCTCAACGACAGATATTTACGAAAAATCACGGTGGGACAGTCACCCACGGAAAAGGGATTTTCGCGGGAAACTCGATTCGATATCTCTGTGGCATCAGAGATTATGGCCATTCTGTCCCTCGGTAAAGATGTCGACGACATTAAGGAAAGACTTGCGAACATGGTGGTTGCACTCGACACTAACGGAAATCCTGTTATTGCTGATGATTTAGTAAGTAAATATTCGGCTTATCTAACACTTCTTAACATGAATCCTTGTATACAGCCGGACAGATATTCAAACAATACTAAATAAATGAGTCAGTAAACTTTGGCTCACTATCTTTGTAATTTTAAATCCGCCACATCCGCATGTCAATTGTTTGAGAATGAACTGCACCATGAGTTTTATGGATATTTTACTGCATTCGGAAAGTAAACAGCTGCCTTTTTAAGGTTTATTCTTCACCGAAGGTATTTTTTTAGGAAGTATTGAAGTTGAACAAAATTTATTTACGAGCATTAAATTTATTTTTATTTACCTAATTATTAATGTAATGTAAATTTGTTGTTTTTTCGATAACTGTCATAGGGTGTGACTGGAGCCCTAATGGTCTTGCTGAAGGACGCCTTTGATCCCACACTAATGCAATCCCTGGAGGGCACTCCAGTACTGGTCCACACTGGGCCCTTCGCTAATATCGCCCATGGCTGCTCCTCCATCATAGCAGACAGGATCGGCCTGAAGCTCGTCAAGGAGAATGGATATGTAGCCACTGAGGCGGGATTCGGGTCTGATATTGGTACGAGTAAGCTAAGCACCCTTATTTTATGTTTAAGGTGTGATAATTAAAATTAGAATAATAAACTTTATAACTGGTAGAACGCAACATTGATATACAAAAGGTTGTTTAGTACCTAAATACACACATCAACACGGTCTAGGGATATTTTAAAAAATGTGAATTACTATTAAAGTGACATTAATTTTATATGACATCTATATATCAAAAGAAACGTTACTTAATAGTCTTTAAGTTTTTAAAATAAGAAATTACTTACTTTAAAATTTAATGATTTTATCGAAAAAAGACGAAAAATGGGCAAAAACTGAATTTGAATAAAATTTTGTTTAATACGATAAAAAGAAAAAAATAATTAAAAAAATGTTATTGGTTCCTATAAACTTTAATTTAATAATCTGAGAAAGCTCCCATAACGTTGATAACGCATCTGCAACGATTCGGCATGCTTAAAACCAGGTTGTCTATATCTTCCTGTGGAATAGTGTCCCAGGTCCTTCGGAGATGCGCAAAAAGTTGGGCTTCTGTAACCAGATTTTCGGGGGCTTCCCTCAGATATCTCCTTTGAAGCATATCCCACGCGTGCTCAATGGGATTTAGGTCAGGTGATTGCGCAGGCCAATCTAAGGCCCTAATATTGTGATCTTGCAACCAAGTCGCTACCGTTCTAGCCGTATGTGCCCGGGCATTGTCGTGCATGAGCAGGAAATTTTGACCCATTTGTGTCCTGTGGGGCAAGATTATGGGTTCTAGCACCTGTTCGCGATACCTTTCTGCCGTCATATTGCCCTGCACCCAAACGAGGTCCGTCCGTCCTCCAAGGCGAATTCCTGCCCAAACCATGATTGTGCCTCCTTGGTACGGGTGGACTTCCTGCGGGTCCTGGAGTCGGCTCCATCGCCCAGGAACTCTCCAAACACGCGTCCTTCTTGAATCAGGATGGAAGCCGAACCTGGATTCATCCGTGAACATCACATTCGACCATCGGTGAAGACCCCAGTTCACGTGGTTCCGAACCCATTCCAATCGCCGTCCACGATTGCCTCTCCGTAAGGGTGGGACCCGGAGTGGTCTACGAGAGCGTAGATTGGCTTCGTGCAGTCTCCTCCTCACAGTTTGGTCACTCACAAGCACTTGGTGTTCCACCTGCAGCCGTTGGACCAATTGAGTCGCCGTCACGTTTGACTGAGTTCTTGCAGCAATTTGTAAAAATCGATCTTGTCTCGGGGTTGTGATACGACTGGGCCCTCGATGCCTTTCCGCTACTTCACCTGTGGCACGATAGCGTGTCCACAATCTGGAAATCACGTTTTGGTGAGTCCCTATAGCATCAGCAACATCACGTTGAATAGACCCAGCTTCCAGCATTCCTACAGCCCGTAACATTTCCTCCCTAGTCAAATGTCGACGTTGCATGGCTAAAGCTGGTCAATTGGCGCTTTATCTTGAATTTTCCAAACGAAAAAAAAACTTTTATTTTAGGTAATTTGATTTTTTACGAAATCATACACGTATAAAAATTCGCTCTCCTACACATCAAGATAACTTTTGCCACAGAAACAAAAGATTTTTTCAAAAAATTGAATTTGGAACTACTTCGAGATAAATGACGTACAATTTGGTGTAAAAAAGTTTTTAATACGGCCATTAATTTTTAAGATATTTAATTAAGAATAAAATATCCCTAGACCGTGTTGATGTGTTTATGTAATGTTGGAAAGAAGACAATAAAAACAACAGTTGTAACGCACAGCGATTTAAATCTATGCACAGTAAGCCACTTTTAAATGGTTCGCTATAGGGATGTTGACAAAATTTTTGTATAAGTTCAATCGAAGTATTTTTATTAGAGGATCAGAACACAAAAAAACCAAATTTTGAATGACACAAGAAGTGTGCAAGATAAGAAAGTTTCAAATTTAATATTAGACAAAGAGAATTAATCAATGTTTGTACCAAAATTATAAATTTTGATTTGAATTTATGCGACGGTAAGAAAACTATATCTGTTATTATTTTATTGTTAGAAACCCCATATCAGCTCCCTACCCTATTGTGGAAATGTCTGTAACTATTATTTCTTGATTTAGCTTGTCCACATGACGACTCTTTTTAGCATTGGGGCAGGATCGTTAATAAAATGCTTACATTTGTTCTTGCCTCCGGTTACAATGATTTCTGGTGGCTGTAGGTATGGAGAAGTTTTTCGACATCAAGTGCCGTGCGAGTGGGTATACACCCAACTGCGCAGTCATCGTGTGCACGGTGCGCGCGCTCAAGATGCACGGCGGCGGGCCGGCCGTCAGCCCGGGGACGCCTTTACACGATGTTTATGTACAGGTATTTTTCGTTAAATTTTTTTCTAATAGGTCATCAGTTGGAGGGCGGCCTGCACTCCTTTTCCGAGACGTGGTCGCCATTCGCGGATCTTTCTTCGCCATCGATTGTCGGTCCTCCAGGAGGCACTGCACCGAGAGGAGTGGCGAACGTTAGGGGAGGCCTATGTTCAGCAGTGAGAATGATTTGATGAGTGATGGATGATTTTTCATATTATTCTTACCCTAGTTCTAGAATACCGTACATACTACTTAGAGCAACGACGATGTTGAAGTGACATCGCTAGCTAGCATACATACTTGTATAAATATAATAAACATTAACAACCAAGCAAGCCACACTAGCTAGTTTCAGTATCGGCGATCGGCGATTCAGTCGCTATATAACGCAGCGATTTAGAATCCCGAACGCGCGATTTCGATGCCGCGTGCAAAAACGCGATGCGACATCAATGCACACGCAAATCTCCGATAACTGATGCTAAAAGTAGCTAGTGTGGCCTATCCGTTATGTGACTGTGAGTGAAAGCCACTCACTATTCAATAGTTTCAGTACAGGAAAAATCAGTAGTTCCACTTTTAATCTCATTAAAATATACTGCTGCAGGTAAATGTAATGTATAAAAAGTGTAACATATTAGAAGTACCTTTAAAAACAATATTTTTTATTATTGCAGGAAAATATGGAACTTCTAGGGAAGGGTTTGTGTAACTTGGGGAAGCATATCAGCAACGGAAACAAATTCAGCGTGCCGGTTGTTATTGCTGTTAATAAACATAGGTAAGGTTTATTCGAGTGCTAAATGACTTATAAATACTGGTCCATTTCCAGAGTTTATTAATTTTTGTTTTCAGATAAAGAAGTTATATTTCTTATTTTGATTTTAGATACGACACTGAAGCTGAACTGAATCTAGTGAAAGATTTTGCACAGAAGAATGGAGCCTACCATGTTGTTCTTTGCAATCACTGGGCGCTAGGGGGCGCTGGTGCTGTGGACCTAGCAGATGCAGTGATAGCTGCTTGCGAGGAAACTCCCAAATTCAAATTCCTTTACCCACTGAACATGTCGATAATGGATAAAATAAAGATGATAGCTACAGAGATGTACGGTGCGGGACAGATTGAGTATACCGATGAAGTTTTAAAGAAGATAAAGGACTTTACCGATAAGGTATGTTAAAGAAATACATATACATATACCATGCATGAAATTAAAAATTTCGTACTATGGGTTACTAAAAGATTTATACCCTGAAATGTGTTACAAATATTACAGACTTTTACAGGTCTCTCCTCTTCCCATTATTGGGGAAGCATAAAGCATTTCTAATTATTTTGTGCCTACAGCTTAATCCACTAAGTGTAAATGTTACAGGCTGCAGGGAACACTTAACACCATGTGGCCGGCATGCTCGTCTGTAATAATTTAAAAAAAGCATGGCCCAATTCGCGCATTGAAATTTGATAATATAAAATCTAGAGGCATGTCTTAAAACCTTCTAAAATTAATGTACAGTTCAACAGGCGAACTTTGCTCCGCAGTGAAGAGGAATAAAAAAAAAATGTCTTAATTACCTATTGTCGATTGCAGGGCTACGACAAGCTAGCAATCTGTATGGCCAAGACGTCCAACTCCCTAACGGGCGACCCGACGGTGAAGGGCGCGCCTGTGGGCTTCACGCTGCGCATCAACGACGTGTTCGCGTCCGTCGGCGCGGGCTTCGTGGTGCCCGTGTGCGGCGAGCTCTCCACCATGCCCGGCCTGCCCACGCGCCCCAGCATCTACGATATTGATCTGGATACCAAAACTGGGGTTATTACTGGCCTGTTCTGAGATGTTAGGCGAAAGAACTGAATACTTTTGTGCAATAGTACAGTTGGTTATTGTTACGGATACACGAAGGAATAAATATTGTTATTCTACGATATTGATCTGGATACCAAAACTGGGGTTATCACTGGCCTGTTCTAACTACCTGATTAATATCATAAAACAAGCAACAAAAATGCGAGCTGGATAATGTTAGGAATATAAGAATAAATTTTAATATCCATTTCTTTCTTTGTTATATGTGAATACCACAGAGCAAAGAAAAAAATTGTTTTTCGATTTCTTTGTTGAATACTTGTACAGGTACTCACTTACACTTCTGTTTTGAATTCAGGACCTTATATGTTTCTGCACAATTATAATATAATAATATTAAACTATAAAATTATTAGTTATTTGTTTTGTTAAAATAAATAAAATATATGGAGATGTTTGAAATTATTTTATTGAATTCATTTTAATTGATACTATTTTAATCTAATTACTTGTCTAATTTTAACTACGAACAAGTTAATAAGAGAATAACTGAAAACAAATCTTGTTTCAATTCTTCCTTCTTAATGGATCGAAATGAAGTCACATCACACGAAGGCATGGTATATTACATATGTAGCATTACTTTTTACAAGCTTCACCTTTTTTCTTGCATAGTTACAAAAAATGAGATTTATTGAATATAAAAATAATATCAATTAACAGAGTCTGTGTTGCAAGAGTATATAATAATACTCGTATTTATTGCTATTTTATTTTATTTCCCACTAAAGCTTTTTCCTACAATCATTTCTTAGCAGTTTTTTATGGTAGTATATTTTAATGACTCAATATCAATGTCGATCTTATTGGCGGAATGACTCTTCGAATGGTAACTATCTCCGTATTGGAAGTAAGAACGACAGTTAGAACGATGCCACTGTCGCTGATTGAGTGTCTAAGATATTTTACATCATTAGATAGGATAATTATTTAGTGGCTAAGGGCCTCTTTCACCACCTTCAAGTTAAACTGACCTGTACTCATAGCTTTTACTTGCCAATTAACTTTGCTTGGGACGTAACTAATCAACACTTTACTTGGTGATGGTGAGAGGCCCTAAGTGTAGTTGTTCATTCGTGTGGCTCGTCGTCGTCGCTGCCGGCGTCGGAGTGGGGATAAACTTCTGTTCTCGGTCAGGCTGTTTGTGTTCCTGTCTTTGTATGTGTCCATGGTACCCAAAACACAGGATATTAATTACCTTACTGTGGGGCTATGAGTGTGTAACGTTTATTTATTTAAGAGTACAGCATTAAACATATTAAACAGTACAGTGTAGACCATGCCTTATCGCTGATAGTGATTTCTTCCAGATTGCCTTAGGGTGCCTTAGGATCTGCCTTACATTGTTTAAATAAAAATACAAAGAGTTTTCTTTTCCATCCTATTTATTAAGACTTATCATTAGGACCTTAATTATTCTTATGAACTAAACTGAACTACTAACAAGCCAACGGCAACGGGAGAATGACTAAAATGAAAACAATGACAATTTAAGATCTCTCATTTTTCTTATTATTCATAACGGCATTGTTATTTTACAAGCTTCATAGACGTTTAGAAAATTTTAAAAAATGCCCTTCATTGAACTAAACAATAATGAGTTCGCTACCGTAGCAAGAGAATACTACTATTTTTATTAGTAAAGACTAAAGCTTTTTTCCGCTTTTCATTGTATCTTAGTAGTTTCTTATGGTAGTCTATTTTAGTGACTCGAGTTCTTATTGGCAAATTAAGCATGTCGGAACAATTCTTCGAACGCTGCCACTGCCAACACCCTGATTCAGTCTCTATCTATTGGAACGACTGTTAGAACGATGCCACTGTGGTTGATTGAGTTTGAGCGTATTCTTCGATATATTGATTGGATAGTCCGTTATTCGTGCGGCTCGTCGACTTCATTAACGATCTTGTGGATAGTCCGTTACTCGTGCGGCTCGTCGACTTCATTAACGATCTCGGTGGGCTGGAAGGGCTCGTCGTCGTCGCTGCCGGCGCCGGGGTGCGCGGGCTCGAACGCGCGCGGCTGCTGCGGGCGCGCCGCCTGCGCAGAACCGGGCGCGCTGTAACGCGGGCCTGCGTTCTGTTGGGAAACAGTATTATTATAAACTTTCAATACTTTTAAGGCAGGACAACGTCCCGCAGAGGTTATTATCGATCGTAGCCCGTCGCCCGTCGTTGGACAAAATATTTCTATTATTTTGATCAAATTTTAATTGTGATTTATAAAAGTTACATATCTACAAATTTGAATATAAAACGAAGGCGCATATTATAACTGCTTTATTAATAAGGATAATTGACTTGAATATTTTAACTTCAAATCATTTTAAATTTTATTCTTCACACTACTTGTAGAGCTTGTTAGTTACGCATTCATTGAATACTTATTGGATTATCTTTTTGTAAGTTTGACTAAAAAGGTCACTGGGGCCGAGCTAACAGAAAAGAGTTTAAAAAACTAAAAAACACACTTTCGTGAAAACACGAACTAAAAATAAAATAAAATTTACCTATATTGTTGCAAAAAAAAAGAGTGGAGTGCATGGTGTTAATAGTATTAATATAAGAATAAGGTAATATTAGAAGAAGGATTATATATCATTTTGATATCTCAAAAATCACCCCATGCTTTTTTTACAGTAAAATAGGTAAGAAGAAAATGCTTTTTTACTTCGTTCTTCCACGATAGCGTGTTTTTTTAGTTTCTTAACTACATTATTTATTTTTATTTTTAGTTGGATTTTTTTCAAATTATTGTATTGTCATCGGCCTTCGACCCCTGTGAAAATTTTCAAGTTAATCAGACTCCTAGAAGTAGGTGAAAATGAAATTAAAAGATTTCGTTACATACATACAGGTAAAGCGTGTTAAAATAATGTAGTTTAAAAACTAAAACCACATTTTTGTGAAAATATAATTTTATAAAAGTAAAAAATAAGAAGAAAATGTATTTTACTGTACTAAATTAATGTAGTTTAGTGTGGAACGCATGTTGTCAATAGTATCTCTAAAAAGCACCCCACGCTTTTTTACAGTAAAATACATTTTTTTCTTATTTTTTATTTTTTAGTTCGCATGTTCATAAAAACGTGTTTTTTTAGTTTTTTAAACTACATTATTTATTTTTAATTTTTTAGTTGGATTTTTTTCATATTATTGCATTGTCATCTGCCCTTGACCCCTGTGCAAATTTTCAAGGTAATCAGACGCTTAGAAGTAGGTGAAAATGAAGTCAAAAGATTCCGTTACATACATATATGTATACATACATACATACCTACAGGTCAAGCTAATATAAGCGTGTTAAAATAGGGATAAAATACATACCTCTTGTTGCACGGTCCGCACCAACTCCAAGTAGAAATCGTACACGTAGCGCGCCATATGCGGCATGTCCAGAACACGCAAGATCCTCGACCGCGGCACGTTGTCGCCGCACGTTCGCTGCGCCGGGTACCTCTCCCCGGGGATGATCTCTAGCTCCGTGGGTCGAGCCACGAGCTGTGAAACAAAAAAAGAAATGACAATGTTAAATACTGGTCCACACTACCTATGGTGTAGAAAAATAATGTCATGAATTTAAGGTCTTTTAGATGTTATGATTCTCTGCTGCCGCTGCACGCTGGCGATTAAAAATGAAAATAAAGAGACTTGGTCGTAAAATATTAAGCAATAGCCCTTAAATGACGAATGCGGAATACTAACATTGCTTACGCTACGCGCATTATTCTACTACCTATGACATTTGAAATAAAAAAAATGTAAAAGTATTTCATAGAGACACAGTTTTTACTAATTCAGGGACAAGAGACTTCATATGTTTTTACTGTACAAGTTTATACAAATACATAATAATTATTATACATATATGTGTATATAAGCATTATATTTCATGAGGCGGCGCAGGTCGCAACGTCTCCACCGCCTTCCTGCTGTGCTGGTCCTTGTACAACGTACCTGATTGAAGGTGGGCTGCAGTTCGAAGCAGTTGCGGAAGAGGTCTGCCCTCGCGAAGATGTAGAGGCCGAGGCGGGCTCTCGAGGCGGCCACGATGAGACGCCGCAGGTCGCGCACGTGTCCCACTGCTTTGGTACGCACCAGCGACACCAGCGCGATGTCGTTCTGCTGCCCCTGGTACTTGTCCACCGTCGTCACCTAGGAACGATGGACGAATATTAAATCCATTTTTTAAATTTAGAATAGTATAGAATAGAAGCAAATTATTCAGTCTGGGTAACTTAAAGAAAAGGGTCCGATAGCATTGTGTACGATTCTTTTGTGTTATTTGCATACTGATAGCTATATATGAACTAAAATTATGAAAAAGTCGATTATTTTTAATATCTATTATGAAAAAACATCTATCACTGAAGGCTGTGTTTACATACTGCACTACCACTCATTTCATTTTTGACTTCCTGCACTGGCAGACGATACTTATAGCATCCTCCAGGCGCTCGGCGTGAACCGAGCGACGGAGCAAAGTGTGAACACGCCCTACAGGTCCTTTGACTTTGGACTTACAGCGCGAATGGCAAGACAGTTGCAAAGGCATGAGAAGTATCATGATTACCAACTCGTATTCCACTTCTCTGCTCACTTCCCTTCTGACTTAAATAATTCTTCATTGTCAAACCACATTTTTGTTCCTTGTAAATTTGCAACGTAAAGCGCGCATGGCTCGGCGGCTAGCGTAGAACGCAAGCGGTCTATGCAGCTAAGCCAAACGAGCGCGGTCGGGTGTGAGATGGGTGACCAGTAGAAGCAAAAAAAATTCATGCGCGTTTCCGTGTTTCGGAGGGCACGTTAAGCCGTCGGTCCCGGTTGTTGTCGATAGATAACAGGCGTTAAACCTTGTAGGAGCGTTAAACCTTATGGGCGGTTTGAAAACATCCGACAGCGGGTTGGCCACTAACCCGCATCTCCACCAACCCGCATTGGAGCAGCGTTCTGGAGTAAGCTCCAGGCCTTCCCAATAATGGGGAGAGACCCGTGCCTGGGCAAGTGGGACGTAAAAAGGGTTGCAAATCCAGGGAAGGTTTAAACGGTGAGAAACGGCGAAAGTTATAGTAAAACAACATATTTTATTTTGCTGTATAAACTGTTAGTAACTGTCAAACATGAGTTCTTCGCGCCATCGTCCAGAAGTTTGACGTCGTCTTAATAACAATGATCTGTCACTATTTGTTTTATATTTTTTATTTGACAGTAACATAAAAACTCTTTGAGATGATAAACAATCTAATCCTCTTTCAATACTTTTAAGGCAGAACAACGTCTGCGGGGTCCACTAGTATCTTAAAAAAATGTAGTCTGTATCGAATAACCTACCTTATGCGGTTTGCCAATGAGTGGGTTGTCAGCGCATCGCTTGTCTATGACGTCTCGTATGAGATGTTTCTGTCCGTTGTATGTGGTGAGGATGGAGATCTTCTCGGCCGGCCAGCCGATGAGACGCATAAACATGAACACCGCCACGACGTACTCGGCTTCCGCCAAATTCTGCAAACAAATGTTGGTTAGAATGTCTGTGTTGTTATGTTACAAAAATAGCATAGCAAACATAATACGGTCGGGCGTAAGATGGATGACCGCTTACATTATACTTCATGCGCGGTTCGCCTTGCTTCCAGAAGAACGTGATGTCGTCATCTGTTCATCAGCCGTTAAACCTTGTCAAAAGTCATGTACAATTTGAAAACCTCTTTGCGTGACTTCGCTTATTAGAAGTCAAGTAATAGTAATTAATAATTAATCGGATTTGCTATACACAAATGTTGGATTTAAATGGAATAGAGGGGTTCGCTTTAAATTGCAACTCTTGTGATTTCGTTGATAGCTGTTATCGTATTTTATGCAAATGACTGTACATGACTGAAGGAAAATTTGGAACATTGGAATGGAAGATTAAGGTTATGTTTTAGCTGCATATATTTTACAATAGTTTTGTTACATAAAAAGATCAGAGATTATCTAGGGTTTTAAACCTATGAAACAACTGTTATTATTCTGCAATAAAATTCATCCAGGTAATTCCAAAATAAACACATAAAATTGCCATCAAAATTTTATAGTCACAGATTAAGACGTTCTAAGAAATCGTTGATAGCATACAAATTTCAAGGGAACTTCGATTCTTGTTTTCATAGGATTAAAAGATAATTGGTTTGTTAGAGTTTTATTTTCATTAAGAAAAATAATCTTATCATCTCCCTCATTTTCATATTATTTTTATTGTGTATAACTCTATTATCTTAAAATAGGCGGTTATTAAATAAACTGTCGATCAGTCATTAATAAGTAGTGGTTAACAGCAGGATTTTTCAGCTTGCCTCTAAAACTCTATTGGGCACGTTCTGGTAATGTAGTCATCGCTTTACTGGTTAGACTGAGTGATTACTGACGACTTACTGATATTTTCTATCACTACTGAGTGATGCAAAAAATATATTTGACGCTGACAATATGTACAGAATTTGCGTTTGCAATGCCAATATTGAAAAAAAAAGAAAACTTATTTCAAATGATATAAATGTCAGTGTTTGTTTGCACGTTTGTTTCTTTATGTTTTCTTATTTCTCGTCGCAACGGTGCTATGAATGGGCTTGATTTTTTGTATGGAAGCAGGCTAGTTGGGGACTGCACAGAGTGACATATGCTACTTTTTACCTGGAGAAAATGTCTCCTTCTTATGCGAAAAATGCGTGGCGTGCGTTTTTGTAGGTGGTAGAACTATTATGGTTCGCACGGGGAAGTATCACCGCTGCGCCCACTTCTGTCGTGAACCAATTCTATTGTGTTTCGGTGGAAAGGTGCAAATGCCGGCCACACTTACATGAGGCGACCACCAGCCTCCGGAGTAGCAGCGCAACTGCATACGACCTCAGACAAGACTTACCTATGCTTGCTTGAGGTTGTATGTAGATGTCCATGGGCTGCAGCGACCACTTAACACCACGTGGCCTGCATGCTCGTCTGCTACTCCATTCATATATATATATATCTATATCTATATATATAAAAAAGTGGTACCTGATAGAAGTAGGGGCTGGGCTCGGTCTCGCCGGCGCCGTTGAAGTCGTCCACGTTGACGAGCTGGAAGTCGTAGCGCAGGCCGGCGTTGGCCGCGCGGTACTCGGGCAGCCGCTGCACGTGCCGCAGGTCGCCCAGCGCGCGGTAGCGCCACCGGTACAGGTTGCAGATACTGGACAACAAGTTTTGACATGCTTAGATGTATCACTGTCAAATGAGTTCAGAGGCTACGATTAGCGCTTGAATTTTAGTCGTACGATTGTCTTAGGGTCTCTTTCACCACCGTCAAGTAAAGGGACAAGTACGCTAAGTAGTGTCCGTTAAATTCACCCGTAACTTCAGTTTCACGATGTTTGAGTAGCACTAATCATATGATAAACTGACCCGTACTCATAGCTTTTACTTGCCAGTTATCTTTACTTGGGACCTAACTAATCAACACTTTGCTTGGAGATGGTGAACGTTAGGAATAAACTTTTAGATAAATGGTCCTGGTTAAACCTTCATTAACCTGTGTGTGTGAGGCCGGGTTCCCAGTGTGGTACAAGTATAATTGCTGGAAGAGCTAGCAGCTAAAAATTTATACGAAATTGTTCATATTACACCGGATCCGGTAAAATTATCGATTTTAACTGAGTTTTGACACTGTAAGCGCCAGTAGCATATCCGGACTACAGTGATGTGCACCTGTTCACAGCCGTACCTGTGTCTTCCGCTCGACCCGACCGCGCTGATCTCGCTTCAATCCGGCTACGCATTTTATTTTGTAACTTGTAATGTGAACACCATTGTCCGTAAGCCGATTTTAGACCAATCTGCCGATTAGGCATAGTATGAACCCGGCTTTAACCTTTAAACATTCGAGTGTTTAACATAAATACATATATTTTACTCAAGTGGGTAGGTCACTTTCATATTTCCAAAAATCCCGCTTACGTTTTTAAGTAAGCTCTAGCCGCTCAAATTTTATAGAGAGACACGTGTCTAACAAAGGAGAGAGAAAAAAGGACTGCCATCAAATATTAGTTCTATAGAGTTATTTTACGAAATAATTACTCAAATAACACAAAATTTATTCTGCACGTTCCGGTCTAGATTCCCATCCATTTCCCTTCAGAAACAATATACAAATAAATGTTTTATTTTCAACAAATGCCAAAAATAGAACGGTTGGTTTATAACAGTTTTATTTGTAAGCTTTCAAAAGATTAGATCAGTGCTATTTCGTTCATTGACTTGTCTGATTAAAGAATATTGAATACCTTTCTTGTATAAATATTTATTTTTACTACAATCTATCAAAAATACTATTAAAATACTATTTATTTTTACTGCAATCCATGAAAAATATTGTTACTTAATCCACTTTATTATCTTTAATCTTAGCATATCAGAGCAAGGTGATATGCCAATTTCGCCTAACGATCGCCGGCAAACGGTGTTCATGTCATCCATGTGTAAATAAAATTGCTTGACACAAACGCTACAAGCAATAAATTATACTCTTAACGCCGAACAATAAATTACGCTCACTAGTGATTTATAACGTAGACGGAGCCATAATTTTTACACGTTTGACAAAACTATTTGATATTCATATGCCGCTGTCTGTTTAAGACGGCCACTTATTCATTATTTCCGGATCATTAGAATAACTCTATAAATCTCCATCAATCAGTTCTAGAAAATTATTTAAAAAACTTTATGCATGGTCATTCATTGAGGTAGGTCCGTGAGGGGAACAACGGCAAAAAAAGTTCTGAAGAACTCGACCTTTTCGTTACTAGATTAGGTAATTTTAGAGATGATAAAAGTTGTAATTATAGGTAGGTATATTTTAGAAAAAGTAACGCTAATTTTTTTATATGTATTTGCCAGCTTTTGTAATTCCACTGGTGGATATACGATTCCCTCTCTATTCGGGGAAAAAAGATCCTTCTTTGTAAAATTTTGTAAAAAATATGGCTTATTCGAGGAATAAGCATATCTCGGCAAAAACGATTGCAGGTCGTCGAGAAAATATGAAGACCTGAAGAAGACAGCAGGAAGTATATAGTTGGATGCAGTCCGCACACTGAAGGACGGAGTTGCGATAATAAAGGATATTGATAGGATAAGGATAGGGCGATAACCATTAACCTAAACTGAAAAATATAGAATTTTCGAGCCAAATATAATAGGTAGATAATCTATACTAATAATATTATATCTATATATATTATATACAGCTGAAGAGTTTGTTTGAACGCGCTTATCTCAGATACTACTGGTTCAAATTGAAAAAATATTTTTGTGTTTGATAGTCCATTTATCGAGGAAGCCTTTAGGCTACATAACATAATGCTATGACTAATACCAAAGTCCACGCGGACGAAGTGGCGGGCGTAAGCTATACTAGATAATATGAATTCTTACCTCGGTCTCGCACGTCCCTGAGCGTCCAATTCTACGTAGGGCACACCGAGCCTGACCATCCTAGTGAACAGGCTCTGCTCCATATTGGAGTACTTCTGGAAGGCCATGTTCTTCACCACCGGCGGCAGCTGGTGGTGGTCGCCGATCATGATCCAGCGCTTCAGCCGCGACCGTCCGTCCTGCGGGTTCTGCAGCAGCAGGGGGATGAAGGTCTCGATCTCCAGGATCTGCGCTGACTCCTCCATGAGGATGTTGTCGTATTTGAAACCTGTCAAAGGTTTTGATGTTTTCAATCATATTTGTATGCGCTTAACGTATTTATTTCATACAATTACAAATATACAATTGTCACAACCCATCTTTGTCTCTCTGAAATTAGGTGCAACAAATGCGCTTGTGCTATTGTGCAAAAAAGTGTTTTGATTGGTTCCGAATAATTTAAGGCTTCTGCGCAGCTACTCGCACGAAGTTCCGAGAAACAAAGATCCGTTGTGAGCACTGTAAAATATTATATTAATGTTATGTTCAATAAATTTTATGAAATTGTTTAAAATTACTTATAAGTATATTTCCCAAAACAAAATGGGAATTTTGAACATAAAAACAAGGGTACAATACAATCCAGGTTTATGCAGCACAGTCAAATGACTTGAACTCAAAGAGTTGCCTTTTGGAATTCCACAGCTCGGCACGCACGGGTCACTTCCCATAAGTAGGGACGACTGTAGCTTACTTAAACACGGATATCCCATGCGGATCGGTAGAAGCACATTCAATTAATTAAAGTCAATTAATTTATTTGAAATTGAACTTTGGATTGTTTGTTAACTTACTCTTACAAGTCACATATCTGTTTAAAAACAACAACAAACAATAACACTTCAAACTCACAGTCCCACAGTAGGACCGTAGTAGTACCCTGTGTCGTGGGTGCAATGGACACACACAAAGACAGAAACACTAACACCCAGACCGAGAATAGAAATTTTAAACTCATCATTTTAATTTATGTTTCGCCGGGAATCGGACCCGGAACCCTCCGATCGGCAGTCCGGCGTGGTAGACATTACGCCAAGCGGATCATCTGATGATATACTATCAACAAAATGGAATGCTGACTTGACCAGCGCGGTGGTGACCTACATCTCTTTCATCATATGGAGGGAAACGCAGCAGTAGGTTAAAAAGTTAAAAAAAAACTCCCAAACATTCGTTATTGAAACGTTTGAAACATGAGTCATCACATTAGGAAGCAGTTTCTGGGCTATATTGGCTTCCTAGAATGTAGGTCTAATGTTTACGATTGCTTACCAATCTGCACCAATTCGGATCGTTTCAGCGCCGCATGCGTACACGTCATGGCTATTATTTTGGCCTCTTTTACTAGAAGGTATTTTGATCGATCTAAACCAGAGCGAAGTAACTCGAACGCTCGGAACTCCTCCAACTCTTCGAAAATGTGATCTATGTACCTGAAAATTGAGTTGCGATTCATTCACATATAATTAAAACGAATGTGACAAAAATTATTGTAGATGATAAAACTTACAGTTCTGCATCGGCCACTTAGGGCCTCCTTTACCACCTTCAAGTAAAGTGACAAGTACGCTAATTGTCGGTTAAAGTCACCCGTAACTTCAATTTCACGATGTTCGAGTACAACTAATCATATGATAAACTGACCCGTACTCATAGCTTTTACTTGCCAACTAACTTTACTTGGGACGTAACTAATCAACACTTGGAGATGGTGAACGAGGCTCTTAATATCACGTGGCATGCACGAACGTCTGCTACGCCATTAAAAATACGAATTTCGTTCCTTGTAAGTAATCTTGTAATCTCAGAAGTAAACGTAATTAAAAATCAGTACTATTTATTTAAACTTAAGCACATTTCTCTTGTCCCAAAATTGTGACTACTGTAAGGTTTGAATTTGATAAATAAGTGAAAAAAAAATACTTATTTATATTTAACTCTCATAGAAAATTATACCTAAATCATTTTCCAACTAGAATGTGGTTTTTTGCAAACAAATCCGGACGAAATTCGCGTTGAGCGAGTCACGATCACACTTGACCGATAGTTACTATATTTAGAGAAGATTAGTATTTCAATTGGAGGAAAAAACAGATACTCTAAGTCTAATGGATACCTGTAACAACTTTGTGCTATTTCCATATCCTCCTCGTAGCATTTTCCCGGGAATAGAGGTTGCGGAGCGTCTTGGAAGAATTCGTGGAAGGGAAACTCTTTGCTTATGGTTTCTACTAATTTTTCCTGTAAATAAGAAAGAAGTTTAGTTATAACTATTTCCTAATTATCCTATAATTTATCTATTAAGCGGAGATTTTTCAATAACCAGATAACGTTATAGTCAGTATTATTGCTGTCCTTTTCATGTGTAATAAGTGTAACGATGACAGCGCAAACATTTACGCGATGAATATTATAAGCGGGCATTGAAAAATCGGACCTAAATTTCTCATTTCCTTTCAAATTACAGTATATATTAAGATTAATTAAAAATTCGGCTTTCTTTTTTTGTTCATATAAGGTATGAAATAAGGACTACGTATCTACAATACTACTTTCTTCAGTCATTGCAGTGCTATGTGTCATTACAATAAGAAAAACATGTTATTTCTGAAATATGTAAACAACGTCCACATTTAACTCCTAAACATACAAACATTAAAATTACAGGTAATTTCATACGATAGCGATAGATCAGTGAATATTCTTGCAGGTAAACAATTATTCGCTTCCAAGTATGTAAATAAAGCGTTATTTTAGATTTAGAAACGAATATACTTCTACACCATGATGGAATGTGCTTCTCGGCCGGGTACGGGATTCACTTCGTCTCTTGCCTTTGGACCTTTTTTTAGTATTGGGGGGGGGAGGGGGGGGGCTACAGGAGATACCCAGCACCTTGAGAGAGGATACCGGGTTATGTGGGATATGTGTACCGTACTAAAAACCCCTCGTTATCCTGCCTCTGCGCTTGGGGAGGTCTCCGGGATCTCCATAGCTCCATAGGAACGCACCGGTGTCCTCCACGCGCGGCGCCCCAGAACGGGCCCATCTTCGGGAGAGCAGATCTGCACCCTCAGGTGTTCACAGCGGCATGTGGCCACGCTCACACCGCCATTCTTCCCGGGGCTGCTGGCTGGACGGGTCCAGCTCCCACTCTCACCCCCGGAAGCCCCCTTTTAGTTGCCACTTAAGATTAGGCAGGGGATACCGTAGCTGTATTCTTAATCCCGAAGCTACAAGGAGAATACTGGATTCGAAACAAACCTTTTGGTGTTGGCAGATATGCAGGAAAGCCGCCCAGCGAGGACGCACATGGTACACGTGGAAATGATGGGCCAGCTCACACGTGGCGGAGGCATCGCCCGCAGCCCCCAGCGTGCTCTGAAGACGCCCCACTGCTTCTAGAAGCTCCAAGCGTTTCGCTAGCACGTAGTTTACGCGACCGTATCTGTGAACATTGTGACATTTATTTATTTACAAATTTTATACACTACAAAAATATTACAGATAACATATATAAATAAATAATGTAAGGCTTTTTTCCTCTCAGTAGTTTCTCTAGTATAAAAACGTTAAAAACTCAGTAAATTGGGTGCCCAAAGCCGATGACGCGGATAAAAATATAAAACTCGTATAAACATAAACACCTTTTTTAATTGGAATAAAATTGATATAAAGAAGACAAAAATAAACGTTAAAACAAAAGTTTAAGTTGTACATTGGCATCACACTTATTTTATGGTCCTTTCATAGGTTTATTCGTTAGTGTTTAGTGTAATAATGTCTAAAAACTGATGGACGAATGGATCTTACCGCATAAAATTACGCGATTTAAATTTGATTTTAAACCAGTGGTAACTATCTACATATTTAAAAAAAATAGAGAAAATATATTTAGAATGATCCGAAGTAATGCACAGAGCATTACTTCAACCCTTGTTTGAGAGCCTGATTGCTCATCGTCAGTACCAGGGTTCGCTTCCAAGGGAAGTAGCTACCACAACTTCCAACTTGAAATTATCTGCACCGATTGTTGCTTCGAGGAGTCCTTAAGTCAGTCTGCACAGCTTCACGCGAACCAAACGCAGAAAATGTCGCTCGATCGCGTCGAATTTTGCAGCCTTACGATTATTTTCAGTGCTGCCTTACCTGGAGAAGTCCTTGTCAGTCTGAAGGGCTTCTTCTCCGTGACCCAAACGCAGGAGATGTCGCTCGTCAACGTCGAGCTCCGCGACCTTCTCGAACAGCTGGTTCAGGGCCTGGTTACTGTGCGTCACCACCAGGGTGCGCTGCCACGGGAAGTTGTGGTACAGGTTTGAGATTATTTGGACTGCTACGTCTGTTTTGCCTGTAAGAGAAGAATTAGTAAGAATCTGTGTGTGTTATACTATGTAGAAATATTTTTGGTTTTCTGAACCTGATTTAAATTTACACCGGTTTTGAACACGTTTTATAGAAATGTCTAAAAAAATTGATGCTGTTTGTTTTTTAAATTTGGCGAATGTCAAGCCTTATCGTGTGTATAGTTTAACAATTAACAACTTTTTGTCACAATTTTTGTATCGGGAAAAATGGTTGTCTGTAAATTCTGTTT
This sequence comes from Pyrgus malvae, assembly GCA_911387765.1. Classification (NCBI taxonomy): domain Eukaryota; kingdom Metazoa; phylum Arthropoda; class Insecta; order Lepidoptera; family Hesperiidae; genus Pyrgus; species Pyrgus malvae. The sequence goes on from OU426964.1 coordinate 9,830,022, forward strand.
ACAGACGATAGTTCAACGTGACAATGTCATAACAGAACAATGAAGACCACAATAACTTTTCTCTTTACTTTATAAACAGTCGACGAACGGCGCAAGCCGAACGCTCAAGCTCCAACGTAACGTTACAATCAACGTGGTGTATATTCAATTGTAATCTGTTGTAGTATAATAATAATGTGTAATCTGTGGCACGTTCCATGGTGTGTCTACAGCTCCCTACCATTTCTTCTTCCGTTTTCGAACTAGCTTGTAATGGTGCGTAGCTCCAAAGGGTTTTTAATAATAATTAATAAAACACATTGTGAGTTACAAACGAAAATAAGATTAATTTCCAAACCCACAACCACCGGACTCATCAGTATACAACAAAACGTAACTTCTTTACAATGAGCTTAACGTTATAATGAGTCATCCTTTATCGTGCGTGCAGCCGGCGTTCATCGATTTATTAGACCTTGTCACGTCAAAAAGCATATTAAATACACGCCAGTTTAATGTCAAATATAAAAGATTTATATCCAGATTGATAGATAAGTATAACGGTAACTTTACCAAGAATAAATAGAAAAGATTACCTAAAAAGGTATAAAAACTAACCTGTCCCAGGCGGTCCGACGACAAGCGTGAGTCCCGGCTGCATTCCCGACCGGATGGCTTCCACTTGCGTCGGGGTGAACAGAATGTTGTTCCTGCGGATACGATATAAATAAAACATCTAATCTTAAAGGCAAAAATCCTTATAGGGCAAGCTATAAGGGAAACATTGGCGAGTGGCTAACTTGGAAGACTACATCATCGTTGAAAATTGCTTTAGGTATAACGTGAGGTTAAAACTACTTTGCAACAATCCGCAATCAAAACGCATGATGGTGTATTGCATATTTTTCATGCAATAGCACCTCCAAAGCTATTTCTTGAAAAAGTATACACCATCATAATAAAGTGTTCTAATTGCGGATTGTTGCAAAGTAGTTTTTACATAACTTTATAACAACCGAGTTCCGCAAAGTAACGCCTGATCTAAGTACAAGTCATATATTGCTTTATGATACTTCTTTAACGATTTTTATAATAAATAGTTACATTGCAGATTCTGATGCTTACTCCACCACGCTGCTTCGATGCGGGTTTGTGGAGATGTATGTGGTACTGGCCAACCGTTACACCACTGTTAGATTTTTCAAAACGTCCATTAGTTCTCCGACAAGGTAGAGGGCTGGACGCAATGTGGTCTACATTGAGTCCTCACCACAGAACATATTAAAGAGGTTAGAACGGAGTTGTGTGCGGGGCAGATGCGCGAAGGATATGAGCAACGCTCATAAATACAGAAACACGCGATCGCGCTGCGATATGCGTGCTAGTGTGCGTGCTTGGGTGTCATTCGTTCATTTGAAATCGCGTGATTGTGCGGCGCTAAGTTTGGCTAGATTTGAAACTGCAAATATGTGCGTAAACTTCATATTTATTTAAGTACAGATGTAGAGGTGAAAGGAGGGGCTGGATCGACGACACCGGTTTTTATACGAAAAGCGCGTTATTGCCATTCTACCTCTTTTAATATGTTCTGTGGTCCTCACCGACAACACGTGTTATGTATAAGAGTGGAACTAACTTTTTGGGCTCGTTATATAGATAGGGCCCCCGCTTTGGTTGCACATGTGGTTGTACGACGATGCTCTTGCGCGGCTCATCTTCCTCCATCGCGTCCTCGCCGAGCTCTTGTTTCCGCAACACGTTTTCGAATGTCAATCTGGTAAAAAGAGGGGTTTTTTATGAGAAGCATTTGTGGAAAAAAAATTGTTCGGTGTGAATTAGGTATACAAAACCCGATCTGCGGTAAATTTTCAGATGTACCAGTAAATCTCGTGATTTACTTAACATTAAAGAATTCATGCTTTTACCATTACAGATTGGAAAATCTAAGGTTTTACTGGTAAATCTGAAAATTTATTAGTCTCGATTTAACGGGCTTTCTCAGTAACAGAACAGTAAGGGTTTTTTACGTACCAAAATATTTTTTGCGCAATATATTACCTGGATATATTTATCAACTCTGTTTAATGTCACACCGCTGGAAAAAGGTCTCCTATTGGAATTGAGAGCGATTCGAACCACAATCCACCACGCTGGTAAATTGACCACTATATACGCACTTTTTATTGATAAATTGGTCCACCAATCCACATTTGGACTATGAATATTTATATGCCTGAATGGCTCATAATTAGTTATAAATTATGTAATAAAGAAAAAAGTGGCAAGTACATTATTATTCTGAGAATTTAATTTATAACTTATTAATAAGTACATCTGCACCAACCCGCATTGGAGCAGCGTGGTGGAGTAAGCTCCAGGCCTCCCCAATAATGGGGAGAGACCCGTGCCCAGCAGTGGGACGCAAAAAGGGTTGCAGCCAATAAGTACATATACAGAGTATACTAATTTGCCTTTAGTATACTTATAATAAAAAAAATGTAATTATAAATAAAAGAAAATAACAAGTTTACATGATAAAGAGTTATTAAGAATAAAATAAAGTTTTACGTGAAATAGAGTGCTTTGATAAAATCGATACTTCTACATAATGAAAATTCAACTTTCAAAAACATAAATTCTTAACAATCACTAGAGTAAAATCATAGTTTTTTTATCTATTTTTTTGGAAAACTTACAGCTATTACATTTATCTATAAATAAGGCATTAAAAAATGAAAGCCAACTACAATATAGTTTTACAATATTATCTCAGCTCCGTTTAGTGTCAATCAGCTTCGTCAAACAGAAAACAACATCTATAATTAAGCAAGTTGGAATTAAAATAACACAGAACTTATTGCAATGGCGTAATAATTCTAGGAATCGCTAGTAATAAGCCGACCATCTGGCTATTAGATGTATAAAAATTTGATATTAACCGCTATGTTTGCCACTTGTACGTATATAATTTCGCGATTAAAAGCAGATGGCTAGGCTGTGTAACGAGCATATCAGATAAATTCCGATACGATACATCGATATACGACCTGGGGCCCTACTCTAAGCGCGATCGTCCTAAGTTTCGTGTATTTTCGAGCGATCACTTTGTAAAAGTTTGAACAATTTTATAAAGGGTTCAAATTCTCGATAACTTTAAGTTATTTATCCACAAAAAAGAAAGGTCAGAACAGCATCAAAAATGTGCTGAAAAATTCCAGTATATATCGAAGATCGATTCTACGAGTAGACCTCCTGTGTAAAAAATACATATTTCACAAATTTCAGGTATTTATTTAGAAGATTTTTTTAACAAATAATTTGTTTAGTCAATTAATGTATTAACACCAATACAGAGTTTTTTGTATGGGACCAAAAATATATAGGTAATAACTTACCGGAATCCAAAACTTCGTGTTCACAAAAGCGTATTATTCGGTTTCGGATATTCTAAACGATAAAAATTAACTTCGTGACGATTTACCGAAACTAAAAACCTGCGAGGATTATTTCCGCCGGATTTTTCTTTTAGCGTATCAAAACCCGATACCGATCATAATCGCACAATAAGAAAAAACGCACAAGTAAAGGATTTTTCTTTTGCTTTCACAATTTATCGGCATACCTCAAATCTAAAACAAATTGTGAATTTAACCGAGCACTAAAAACGTTCTTATCAAAGCGTAGGTACTATTCGGGTCTCTGGTTTTTTTTTTGCCGCCTGCTTTTTTCTTTTAAGTGTATAAAAAAGCCGAGGACGCGGATAATAATGTAAAAAACTGGTATAAAAAATTTCATAATTAAAGTAAAATTAAAAAAAAACTTTAAAAACGCACTATATGGGTTAAATAAAATCAGTGTTGTTAAAATAAATAAGAGATCAATTAGGCTATCTTTTAGTTATAGTTATAAACATTATTTTTTTGTTTTATGTCTGTCTGTGTCTTTATGTTCCTTGTTTAAAAAATTGCATACCTAACTGAGGTAAATATAGGGAATGAATAAATGTAACAACTTTGTAATACCCATGTTTGCGCAATTTTTTTTTCTTTTTCTTTTCTTACGATAGTATTGATACGTACTTGAAAGGTCGAACCAGCTTGCGCGGGTCGTCCGTATCCACTTTGATCTCGTAGCCCGGGAAGCTGTTCCGCAAGTGCTCCATGTCCAGGAACGTGTCGTTGAAGTCCAGCGTTGGGATCTCGTTGGGCATCCTGGGTATAAAATATTAAACATTATGACTATGCTAAACAGCCTATTAAATAAACATAAAACTTGTACGGTTTTAATTGCGCCATCTGCAATGACGATCAAGCTACATTAGATCCTTTTACTATCGGCGATGGGCGATTTTGCGCGTGCATCAATGCTGCTTCGTTTTCATCGGAATCGCGCCTTGTAGCGACTTTAAGCAACTTTAAGGATCACGGTTGATGACGGATCACGGTATATTCACAATTTTTGACATAGGAATAAAATAAGTAACAGACATAACAAGAAAAACAGACAAAGAAGTTATAAATAAACTTTAAAAAGCATCAAATAAACAGAGGCCGCAACATCTTCCGGCCTGTTGAAAGGGCCACTTTCAACATTCTTTGCTGGCAAAATAAAAGATTATTGTAATAATTTAATTGTTAACGTACACAGTTTCTTGAATATATTATATGTATTAACAATTTTTGACATAGGAATAAAATGAAAAAATGTAAAAACAAAGAAAAATGGACGAATAAATTAAAAATAAATTTAAAGAATTATTTAATAAACAGAGGCCGCAAGACACGGTGACTAGCCAAGTTCGAATGTGGTAGGGTAATCGCGCGTTTTAACGCATAGTGCAGCGTTCGGTCACTGTGTTTAGTGGTTTAGCTTTAAAAAAAACGACTAAATTGCTGATCGCTGATGTAAAGAGTAGCTAGTTTTTTAACAAGGAAAAACAGTTTTTCTATCGTGTACAGACTTAGTGACGAGATTACCATACATGTCGCAGATTGCCCTATAAACATCATATATGATATTTAATTTTCATCTATGAGGTTTGTTTATGAGAATTACAGTTCAGCCAAGATTCGTATCGATCTAATATAAATAATAAATATAATTCATGCTATAAATAAAAACTATGTGTATTTTTGTCACGTCAAGAACAGATTGCAAACAGTGCACCTTACATTTGAGTCAGCTTCACGTGGCCCATCAGAATAAGAATCACGATGAAATTACAGAAAAGATATTCGCTTATAGCTTATAACATCGAACACTGTTGCACAAGACATAAGGAACTAATATAACAAATTTATGATATACTTAAGTTAGTTAACATCATATTACTCGACGGCACTTCTATTAGTTAACCTTGTTTTACAGTCGTAAAATAGTTTATAGCTTAAAGGTTGAAGACGCAAATACAATGACGCGATACAAAATGATCGACGCATACATATAAATTAGTCAATTTATAAAGTAGTATTAGCAATATACACGCCAACATCTATAATCTTACAAACTATGAGTGTTTCAGAATTATTATTGAATGAAAAAAATAATCTTGTGTATATTGGAACAGTCCAATCGAAAAATGATCTCAACAAAAGACTGCTCATAAAACCCCAAGCCCGGCGGAAATAAAATTTAACTAAAATCATACTACGAATGAGTAAATAAATAAGTAGCTACTGCTTAGAGGACATAATCGAAATCGAAGGATAAAAATGATGGATGAGAGTTTATAAAGTATGACTGGTTTACTTTTACACTTTTAGGGGTTGAATTGCGAAAAAACCCTAAAACTAGTGTCCCGTCATTGAGAAGCCTGATCCCTAAGATACATGAATTAAGTAAGAACTTAAAAAGTTTCTCCATACAAAATTTCATCATTATTTTTCCCCGACCCGTTGATTGTTGATGGTGCCTATTATGTACTATTTATTTACATATTATCCATGATTTGTGGAGTTACATTTTCTTTGCGTCTGGTTGAATTTCCTATTAAATGATCATCGTCCTTTCGCTGACTTTAACGGCGAAACCACAGTAGCTTCTTTAGCATTGGCGATAGGCGATTTTGTGAGTGCATCGATCGATACTGTATCGCATTTTTTCAACTTGAAGTTTTTAAGCGATTTAAAGTGATAGGAGCAGTAACTCTGCCCGTTTGCGGACTGAAATTCTGTATTTGTGCTTACCTACTTATTATTTAATTGTAGTTGTATACTGAAAAGTTAAGACTGAAATGTTAATTTACCTTAAATCGTTGTTTTTTGGAGTGTAAAAAGGCTTTGTGATTTAAGTATTCCGCTTCTGGTTTTTATTCCTAAAATCAGAAGGATGCTGCATCGTGATTTCGTGAATGCCAAAACTCGTTTTAGCGTTTTCAAGTATACACGGTGCAGCGTGCGGTCGTTGCGTTTAGTGACTAAATAGCCGATCGCCGATGCCAAAAGTGGCTAGTGTGGCTAAGGGTGGATATCACCATAGGCTTGGTTATAGTGTCGGTCAAAACTAACTTTAACGGTGACTTTAACGACGACAATACAAGTTAACAATCGTGTGTTTCACCAGTACATTTTTCTTGGTTGTTGAAGTCAATAGGCAGTGAAGTTAATACTCAGTTGTTTTGATATTTGACCATAACAATAGCTTTAACCGGCCAAAATCGAGCAGTTAACGTTACCCATTACACAGAACATACTAAAAGATGTAGAATGGAAATGTGGGCGGGGCAGACGCGCAAAATATCTACAGAAACACGCGATCGTGCTACGATATGCGTGCTTGTGTGCGTGCTTGGGTGTGATTCGTTCATTTGTAATCGCGTGATTGTGCGGCGCTAATATTGGCTGGATTTGAAATTGCAAATATGTGCGTAAGCTTCGTATTTATTTAAGTACAGATGTAATGGAGGTGAAAGGCGGGGCTTGATCGGCGACACCAGTCTTCATACGAACGGCGCATAATTGCCGTTCTACCAACCTTAATAATGTTCTCTTGGTGATGGTGCATCGCAAAAAACCGAGGATTTGACGGGTAGTTTGGGCTAAGTTATCATTATAGTTACATGGTGCAACACACCCTTGTACGTTACTGTTTAAAGACTTGCATTACCGAGTGTAATGTGCCTGGCCGGGGTCCCCGTACCCCAATACGATGTCGTGCAGCCACTCGGGCACCACGCACTCGGTGTTCATCAGCTCCCTTATAGTTTCCAAAACGGCCTTGAAGTTGTTCTCCTTTGGTTTACGCCGCATCACTATGTTGAATGTCTCGTACACGTCCTGGAGTAAAACATATGATTATAATACACTAGCTGACCCCGCGAACTCCGTACCGCGTTTAAATGTTTGGGGTGGACCACCCTTAACATTAAGGGGGTTAAAAATTATTGATGTTGTCCGATTCGCAGATCTAACCGATATGCACACAAAATTTCACGAAAATCGTGTCGATCCATTTCAAAAGAGTTTAATTACAAACACGAGGATTTAACATATTAGATGTATTTAATTAAACATATTATCCAAAAATCAATCAATAAATAAATAACGTATCATACTCATAGTCCCACATTAAGAGGAAACGCTAGCGCCGTATTCCCATACAAAAGTATTCTCCTGTTTCCTCCCTGGATAATGCTTCTAGAGGAATGATTTTTTGTGACAATATCTAAGTCTGCTAAAGCTATGCTCCTATGTTTTGTTTTTTTCAATCAACTAGGTAATTAAATCAGAAAATATGACTCTTCAAAAATCGTAGAAAATGCCTCTTTCATACAGCCCTAATCCAACCACTGCAAAACAAATTTGAAAGGTTTTTACAACCAAATAAAAACATAGAGGCATAGACTTATTCTATTTCTTGATATTTGTGAAAAAAAAATAATAAACTCAATTTTGAAGGAGGAAATAGGAGAATACGAAACCTCGATATAATCGGTCTGAACTGCATCTGTCCCTATCGCACGCGGCGGATAGCGCAGGGCGCAGCGCGATAGCAATAGTCACTCCAAAATACCTATTTCTCTAATTCGGCTGAAGCCGCGATTCCTCTTAATTCCTCTTAAGTGCCTGTGTCGTGGGTGCCATGGACACACACAAAGACACAAACAGAAACACCCAGATGCTGGATCCGCTCGAGGCTTGAGACTCGTTAACTTCTTTCATTTTATAAAGAAAAATAGCTTTACATAAATAGTTAATCACGAAGAAATATCGAAGTTTTCTGTACCGTTAGCTATATGTATAATACATAAGCCATAATTTATAATGTAAATGTTTATACGTACAAAATTCACCCCTAAGTATTTAGCTTTCTATTATATTTTAATTTGAAAAGATTTTTTTAATGGTGGTTTACTCTTTCAGCCATAAATATTTCGAAGGCAAATAAATATCAATTAAATTGCAAGTAGTATAACCCTTTTTCCGAAAGTAGTTTTAAAAGAAATTCAGCAATAGTCAGCTTTCAATATAATAAAATATACATACAATATTATATAACGGCCGTTGTATAATATTGTATATAAACGGTAATTCAATGTAATAAATCATTCTTCTTTATTTCTAGAGACACTACGATAACGAGGTTATCAGCAAGTAGTATTTTTGGATGGACTTATTTATTTGATTATATTTTATGGGCACATGTAACACATATTTTCATCTTCACCTAGCATGATTACACTTTGTAAGTCCTAGGTTTAAGTGTTTGTAAAAATAACAATTGATAATAACAATTATCAAGCCGTAAGGACATTGCCACTTTTTTCGAAATGTAGGCACAAAAGAAATATTTAAATAAACTCTAATAAAAAAATACCCGACGTGACCTACGAATTTGTCGTTGATCGTTTTAGGCTTAAAATTAAAGCCTCTGTGAATATTCTAACCTGAGTGACAGGGTTATAAATCTATAAGGATCAAATGACATCAATAGTTGCGAGAATGATGCCAAGAATGACGCCATGACATATCTATTTTTATTGGGTTGTCTGCTGGTACATTAAAATCGATACGTTAGACCAGTGTATTTCAACCATTTCCATAACACGGAAGAAATATTACGCGACCCGTTGCTTTTTTCATTTTTATATAATAATATTTAATTCTAAATGTAGCAAAAACTGAGCTCGGGAGGAATTGATTTATGAAAAGCAAGCGAAACCTTCGCATCAGTGTTATACGAGTAGTACACAATTCATAAGTTTTTTCTTTCTGAAAAAACTTATGAATGGTGCATGAATTTTAAATTTTAAATATTTGTATACCCAGAAGGATTGAATATACCGTAATAAGAATGATCAATACCTTAAATTATATTAACCAATAATATTATGTGTCACTTTGATTGTGTGAATAAAATAATATTTCTTGATTTATCTATATAATATTTATAAATTAGTATTATGTATATATTGGCCAACAGATTTGAGGATAGAACATGATAGCTCTCTGACGTTCATTCACAGCACATCATTGACGTAAACGGGGGCGTAAAACTCGAGGGGCGGCTGATAAAATTCTGAAATTGACCACCCACCCGATAGTCCAGACCTGGCTCCAAGTGACTGTTTTCTTTTTTCAAATTTAAAAAAGGAGCTACGGGGACGAAGATTTTCGGATGACAATGAGATGAAAGCGACCGTAGAAAGCCATTTTGAAGAGAAAACTTCTGAATATTTTTTGGTGGAATCAAAGCGTTATTTTCACGATGTGAAAAGTGTATTTCACTTGAAGGGAATACATTGAAAAATAAAAAATATAAAACTTTATATTTGTTTCAGCGAACTTATCAGCCGCTCTGCCGCCCCTCGTACATCATCATCATTATCATATCTATAAAAGAGAAAGTGTGTATGTATGTTCCTTATAGACTCCGAAACGGCTGGACCGATTTCAATGAAATTCTCGGAGAATCTTTAGATTGGTCCAACGAGTAATCCTGTAAAGTTTGGTTTACTTCTCTTTCTAACGCGGGTGAAACCGCGGGGCACAGCTAGTTTAAATATTATGTTACTACATAATTCCACTAAACATAGTACGCTCTTTGCTTATCAAATAATATGTCAATCTTTATGTTTAACATCATGTTCAACTCGTCTGATGTGATATCGCTGAAACTAATGAGCATATAAATAAATCAATACAGCGTTATAATGTACCAACCAGATAAGCTTAATAAATTATAAATATATTTGTCTGAGAAGTATTACATTAAAATATGAGCTTTTCTGAAGGACGTCTGTTTGCATCGCGTAACCTTCGATATATCTAAACCAATTTCGACGGGATAACGGATAATATTAGGGCGTACCTAATCAACTTTCATTTAAGAAAAAAAAGTAATAAAACCGTTAAAATCGTCATCTACCTTAAACTGAATATACCTAATACTCATTTCAAGGTACGAGTAGTTATCCTTACTTAAGCACGGTTATGTTTTTAAGTTATTCGATGTACAGTTTCAGCGATAGTCAGAGTGGACCTTATATTCACGAATTTAATCACTCAACACAGACCCAGCATCCTAACCTTGTGTAAAGCCAATGCATGATACAATCGAAATTACGTAATATCTTAAAGTAATATATTACGTATTATTACCTGTACTATTATGTATTCTATGCTATTATTTAATTAGGTTATTTGAGTACATTAATTTCCTAAACTAGCAAATGACCATTTTTAGTTAAGTAACTTTTTTTAGAACGTCCACGTAAGTTTTACCCATGATGATAATGAAATCATCATACTGTAATACTTACTTATCGTCATCGCACGTCATCATATTTGTAATTTATATTTTATCGATTGAAAACGAAATCTTAATTTTTCTTTGGTATTAAGCTAATGCCTAATTATTTAGTAATTATAGATTACTTCATTTGAAAAATAGACGCGGACTTCACAATGCTTTTGGGGACATTAAAAATCTGGACCCCCAGTATAGTGCTATTCTACAACCTATTTTAAATTTATACTGACGATGACGTCACAATCAACTACGCGTTGTTATCCAAAAAAGGCAGGCACTCCTTGTATTGTGTCCAAACCAAACATATACTTATGCAAAATATATTAATCGATTCGCCGAAGATTAATCGACGCTGTTCAAACAATCAGTTGATAATTTCGGTAACTTAAAGTTTTATTATACTTTTGTATTTGTATAAGATATTATAAAGCATTTTCTGAAGGCTAGAAAACTATCATTGACTTCATTTTTATTTCTCTTTTCGGCGATGAAAAATATTTACGGAACCTTAAAACGGTAATCAAAACCAATGACCGTAGGAAAGGTGTCGTCAATTTAGGTCGCCAGTTACGTCACTGCTTCTCAGTCGCGAATTGAGTGCATTGTCCTGAACACAATGCTACTACAGTTTCGGTTATATGAGATAGAGAGTAGGAGTAGTAAGTAGTAAATGTAGTAAGTAGTATTCAACTAAGTAGCTGAAAATTAAATGTGAATTCAAGAAGTTTTAGTAGATGGCTATCGTATGTAAATACCTAAATGGCCGATCGAATTCTTTACTAAATTTAAACAGCCGCTATTTATTTTTGTTATCAACATGTTTTTTCTACGTTCATGAACAAACTTTATATTTTTCTAAATCATTTTTCTCAGTTTAGATATAAATTTTAACGAAGAACAGAATATAATTACCTATATAGAATATAAATATAATGAGAAGCAACAAACAAAATAGTATTTCTAAAGGTGTCTATTTAATGTATGGCATGTATTGTATGTATATTCGAGTCAGTTTAAATTTGCCAAAACCAGTTTAGGACGCCAGATGGCAAACCATAACCTTTAATGTCGAAGGTTACGGGCCATTGCCCCTAAAATAGCCCATTGTTATCAGATTTTGGGTACCATATACATTTTGATAGAGCACGCTATCTATGCGAATAATATAGTCTTGTTTTTAAAGTAACAAGTCTTTATACGGACTGTTTTAATCTATTATTCTAATTAAGCGGTAACGACTTTACCATAACTTTTCTAGGTAATGAGTTTTAAAAACAAAACTACGCGTTTGCATTTTATGATTGACGGGCACTATTATTTATTAATAAATAATAGTCTAAAGCTAGATACAAACATTTGACGACCCGCGTGGCGTAATGGTTACCATGCCGAACTGCTAAGGGCACCGTCGGGTTCGATTACCGGCGAAGCAGAAATTTGAATGATGAGTTTAAATTTCTGTTCCCGGTCTGGGTGTATGTGTTTCTGTCTCTGTGTGTGTCCATGGTACCCACGACACAGGGTATATCTGCCCTACTGTAGGGCTATGAGTATGAAACGTTATTTTTTTATTTTTCCTTGACACTAGCGATCATATGCGATCAAATTCTTAGAACTGGGATGAAAATGACCTTCAACTGAAATTTGTTATCTGAAAAGTAAAATGTGCCAAAAACTGTTGTAAATAATACAATTAATTTATTAATTACTAGAATTAATATAACGTATTAAAATACATTTTAATCTAGTATATTTTTTCATAACAGCGGTTGTGACGTCACAAAATGGAGGAAAGTTAATCGTATTCTTAATTGGATCGAATAGTATATTGTTTTTTTAATGATATATCAACTTACCTCCTTCCCCTTACTAGCGCGATCAAGATCAACTCTGTACTGATTGGGGTCCAGTAGAAGCCGGAAGGTTCTGGAGTCCCCATCCAGCTCTGGCCTCGGCTCCGGGCCCTCCTCTATGACCCTCCCCGAGGCGTCCAGCATGCCCTCCACCTCACAACCCCTGACGTACATTATACCCGCTTGGTCTACCATACTCTTTCTGTAATCGTACTTCGTACCTGTTGGGATATTTTCAGTAATTATAATAACCTTTCTATTAGGAATCCAGTAGGATCCAGACAAATATCAGGAAATCTACTGGATTCCTGGATTCATGTAAACTTATTGTAATCTTTAGTAAACAATTTTAACAATAAATAATGTAGTTTAAAAAAACTAAAAAACACGCTTTAGTTAAAAAAACAAACTAATAAGTAAAAAATGTACTTACCTATTTAATTTAAATAAAAGCGTAGGGTGCAAAGTGTCAATAGTTATATATATTAGTAGGATTATCATTTTGATATCTCAAAAAGTGCCCCACGCTTTTTTAATAATAAAATAGGTATATTTTCTTCTTATTTTTTAATTTTTAGTTTGTTTTTTCACAAAAGGGTCTTATTAGGAGTACCATGTAAAAGAGGTATACAGGAGGATTTAAAAAATATTATTTTAATATGTTTCTTTTATTTTTTTTATCGTGTTTTCATGATAAATTGCAGAAAAATATAAACATTTATATACAAAAAAGTGCAATGTTAACTGTAAAATACATAAACAATTCGAAAATTCCAGTCAATCACGCAATATGCAACCTTGAAAGAATGACATATACCTATATACATATAACACTTTGTGCCATTTAAAACTGGCAAACAGTGTGAATGGACGATATAAAGTGTGTTTTTATAAGTTGTCTTAGTGTAAACATGTTTTCTGTGTTAACTCTTTTATATTTACTTTTTTACTTATCTTTACTTACACTTTTTATACACTTTGCTGTTTTTAAAAGTAACTTAGTAGCGTAGCGATTAGTTGCGTATGTGGAACATTTATTACAATTATTTTGGTTTATTATTTTTAGCTTTGCAGTTTTATCGTCGGTTTAATTTTCTATTAAAGTCTTTTTTATAATTTTTTGGTGGCTTATCAATTATCACACAATATTTTTCCCAAATTGGTATGGATCCTTGGAGATATCCATAATCAGATATACTATCCAATAAAAAATAATAGTGAAAATAGGAATATATATATATATATATATATATATATATATATATATATATATCTCAGGAAAGTTATGCATGGTCGTGCATTACAATCAGTCCAAGAACAATCAATCATCCTCTGGTTTCCTACCCTTGCGTTGGTGTTTTTTTTTTAAATCTATATGGTCTATTTCAAAGTATGCTCTTTCCAATAAAAAAATTGTCAAAATCGGACTACCTACTCTGTGGAAAGTTATCCCTAGTCATACATAAAAAAATACTTATGTCACTTCCACTTTGAGGACCTCATCCTCCTCAGTTAAAAATACTCACCTATACCCTCGGTAGGGCGCACAGTCACGAGAAAGCATACGTCGTGCTTCCTCAAGCTCTCCCATTCCTGCTTGATCTCGTGCCGCACGCTGAGGGTGACCGTCACGTCAGCACGGACGCGGGACGGCGCCTTCTCGCCGATGTTCGGTTTCGCCACCTCCACCACCGCGAAGCTCTGGATGGGGTGCGCCATGCGAGCCCAGCCTCCGAAGTATACGCTGCCGTCCTCTGCACGCCTGGTAGTAGAACGTAATATTGAAGTAATCCGGTCATGGAATACCAAATCAATTGAGATACTTTTAATGAGCTGTTAAAAGGTGACATGCTCATATATTTTGTATGAAAAAATTATTTGTGACTAAATTTTTATTGATTTAAAAGGTAATAAAAATCATGTTTAAAATAAATTAACAATTATCCTGTTGCAAAGTAGGTTTAGTGGAATCTTTTCAAGGTATACATACTTATTTAGTTTTTTTTTTGCATATTGTTCAAGATCCTATTCGGCCAATTCCAAATAAAACATCTATATAATGGTCGTCAAATTTGTACACTATACATTAGTATACCATAGTCTCGAATGCACTAAGCTTTTTTAACAATATGAAAATTATATGCAAAAAAGAGGGGCATAAAATTAGTTATTACCTATCTTATTTACTTAGTTACGTAAATATATTTTTCTAGCGCCCTTTTTTTGGTATCGGGGGGAATACCTTCAAAAGGTACCGGACACCTTGGGAGAGGATACCGGGTTATGTGGGATTTGACCGCACTAAAACCCCCTCGGTGGCCTGCCTCTGCGTTTGAGAGGACTCCGGGATCTCCATAGGAACGTACCGGTGTCCTGCACGCGCGGCGTCCCAGAACGGGCACATCTCCGGGAGAGCAGATGTGCTCTCCTGCACCTTCAGGTGTTCACGGCGGCATGCGGCTACGCCTACACCGCCGTCCTTCCCGGGGCTGCTAGCTGGACGGGTCAAGCTCCCACTCTCACCGTCCGCATCCCCGGAAGCCCCCTTTTAGTCGTCTCTTACGATCAGGCAGAGGATACCGTAGCTCTATTCTTAATCCCGAAGCTCCTAGGCTTTAAAAACACACTTTCCAGTTTTAATATCCAGTTTTAGCGAGCTCTAGATAGTTCTAGATTCAGTTTCAATACTTTGACTAAGTTCACGTGTGGTAATTCTTATTGGCAGGTGAATTTTAACAGGGAATTTTTACCTATCATAGTGTCAATGAGTTTTATAATTTTTCGGCCGTATAGTAAATGGACGCTAACCATCGGTTAAAGGTTCGTTACACTTCGGTATTCTATACAATATTGGATTATTAAGATCGCCGATGAGGTAATCACTAATCATCTAGCGACACAGCCTCCAATTTACATGTTTCAAGTATTTAGGTTATGCTTAAATCAGTCAGTTAGGATGCTGTCGACTTTGCAAATAGGTGGCATTTGTAATTCTCGAAATCACTTATAGTTTAAAGGTTACGTTAAAAAAATTTTGAAGCAAATTATTTGAATTTTAGCGGGAACTGGAAAAACATTTATTTTCATTATCTTAGGGTATTTTGAGTTATCTTAATATATATAATTCTTGGGTGAGTGTGTATGTCACTGAACTCCTCCTTAACGGCTGGACAGATTTTAATGATTTTTTTTGTGTGTATTCAAATGGATTCGAGGATGGTTTAGATTCACAATTTGGGCCACTGGAAATGTTTTTTAATTATTTTTTTATTTTTAAGTAGTTTTCCCATATAAATTGTTCCTATCTGTCAAACGTTTCTATTTCGTGCCGTGCCGTTCTAAACTTTGACACATTCAGAATAACAGGACAGTTCGTATGTCATTATTCGTTTTATATTTTTGTTTGATAGTAACATGAAGTCTCTTTAAGATAATAAGAAAACAAATCCTCTTTTATTACTTTTAAGGCAGGACAACGTCTGCGGGGTCCACTAGTATCGAATAAAGTTGATAGCATTTTGTTCACATACCTATTAAAATACCGTGTAAAAATATGGCTTTCCGGATTGCCTCCAAATCTTTATTAGATACATTCTGATATAGTAGCTATCGCCTTAATCGGATATTTACGTTACCCAAAAAAAATGCATTGAAACATCTTACCATGGCGCCAGGCGGTATACAGCATCCTCAATGTCTTGTCTGATTTCGTCTGAAAAGGAATAAATAATTCAAAAACTATTCAAGGTTATTTACCCAATTGTTATTGAAACAGCTACTTCTTACATCTTCATCATATTTAAAATGAATTGTAGCTGTCAAATTTAATTATTTTATAATCGCATTTATGTATTTGACGACCTGTGTTTCTGTCTTTGTGTGTGTCTATGGTACCCACGGCACATATCGGCCTATATCTACCCAGTTGTGGGGCTATGAGTGTGAAACGTTAATATAAATTTGTGACTGGCTGCAACCCTTTTTACGTCTCACTGCTGGGCACGGGTCTCTCCCCATTACTGGGGAGGTCTGGAGCTTACTCCCCCACGCTGCTCTAATGTGGGTTGGTGGCCAACCCGCTGTAGGATGTTTTCAAACCGTCTATAAGGTCTCCGAAAAAGCGGTCCCGCGCATATTGTGCCCTCCGAAGCACGAAAATGCGCATGAATTTTTTTCCACTAGCGCTCACCCATCTTACCCGATCGCGCCCGTTTGGCTTAGTCGCATAGATCGCTTGCGTTCTACGCTAACCGCTGGGCCATGCGCGTTTTATGCCCGCGCATTCATAAATTTATAATCATGCATAACGCGCAAATAGAAAACTATTTCTGAATAATCCAAAAACATTTACACAAAGTCTTGTATTTACCGAGCAATAACTTTTATTTTCTATTCAATAGCTTGCTTTCCTAAACTTTAAGTAAAAAGTTATAACTTTACGTTACAAAACCGAGAGCCTACTCTGTCCGCATCCGTCCAAAACTTCGGTATGCTTCGAGCCTCATCTTTGGACCGTTCTTATTATTGAACTGAATTAATTGTTATGCGTGGTCTGTCCGTAGTGTAAAGTGGCGACCAATAAGGTACTTCTAAAAATGCTGCAAGACCTTGACCACAGCAAGTAATTCTCGACGAGTGACGCGATAATTTCTTTCCGGTTTCGAGAGTGATTTGTTGAAGTATGCTATCACAATCGTGTGCTCGCTACTGACCAAATGCGGTTTAGTAGACATTATTTTTATTTTTTACTGGTTGTGTCTTGTGGTTTTACCGGCGTTAAATAAATTTAGAAAGAACTAACGGAACTTTAGAAAAACGTTAGAAGAATCCACGGTAAAAAGTAACCTTTATAACTCTCCAACCAGGCGCGGATCCAGCCCTCTAATAGTGTTTTGCGCACAGTCACCCAAAAATCGGTCAAGTGCTAGTCGGAGTACGTAGGTACAGAAAATACTATGATTCCATGCTATGTGCACACTGTACACCTGACAAATGAAATAGTCACTGTCAATAGATCATCAATAGTTAGGCATAATATACAAGACTTATAATTATGAATTTGCTATGCAATGTTTCATAATCGCGTAAGATACAATACTTATTATATTCGTTATTATAACGTAGGTACATAATAATATATTGTGTATGGAACCTTATACTTTGAATCAAGATGAGTGAGTACCTACATATGTCGTAATTTACACGAATGAGATCAACAATATTGCCGTCTTGAATGATCCGTAACTAATCGATTCATCTTAAGAGTATGTTGTTAAATTGATGGTGTTAAAAGGGCTATTGCATCATTCACTCATTGTTTTTTTTAACAAAGATCAACCTTGCGTTTTAAAACGCAGCATCATGTTTTTCGAAACTCCATTCATGACTCATAGTTTATTGAGTTCTTCTCATTATTAATTCAAATTTCGTGAAATCCACAACTCAAATATCCTCTGCAACGTCAGCGTCGAAATTAATGACTTTAACTTTTAAAAATGACCTTGAGTCGAATTTTCAGTGACTCACTACTACTGTAGTACTAATCTGGATGAGGAAAAACGAGGCGTCTGTTACAAATTTCAACTTCCTAAGACTGCCACATCATTACCAATATCTTGATAAACCGGTTTAATTGCCTACAGCTGGACATGAGTCTCCTTTCATTTGAGATGAATCTATCAATCAGTCAATTAACTTTATTTGCCTGAATAACGCAATCATCACGAAATTTTGAAATGAAATAAAATAAAAATAATCTTTTGCACGGGACCAAAAATATATAACGGTCTACCGGAATTCCTCAAAATTAAAACGGGCAACGAATTTAAAAAAGGACTTAAAACGTATTTACTAAAAAAGGCGTATTACTCAGTCACTGATTTCATAAACGATAAAACGGCATAAAGGAATTCCATAAAAACCTGGGAGGTTTTTTTTCCGCCGGCTTTTTTTCCTCTCAGTGTACAAACACCCTGTGATATGGGTACCCAAAGCTGACGATCGGAACCGATCCGAAATATAAATAAATAACTATTTTAATTTTAATTTATAAAAGGCGCAATATGGGACAAATAAAAATAATAGTAAAATAGATGTAAATGTACATTTCGTAATTGTATTATAGTTTAGTTTTTTTCCTTTTATATTTTATCATTGTATATTTGCATACCTCATGAAGGTAAATATGGCGAACTGCTAGGCTAAACAGGCTAGAACCGCTTAGCTTGCGAAGAGACATAGGCTCGCTCTGCGTGTTCTACCGACTTTACTATGGTGAGTGCTCCGAGGAACTCTTCAAATTGATGCCTACATCACCATTCCATGATTATACCACCAGACGAAGGTTAAAGTTCCACCGGCACCATCTGGACTCGTGGCGGTCCTCCACAGTCCGCTTTGCACGCTCCTTTTTACCACGGACGTGTAGGTTATGGGACAACCTTCCAGCTGAGGCATTCCCAGTGGACTATAACATGGGGTTCTTCAAGAAAGCTGTAAAAAAAGCTCTCCTCCAAAGCCGGCAATGCTCGGGCGGCTCCCCTAGGGTTACCCGTGTCCATAGGCGACGGTGATCGCTTAACATCACGCGGCCCGTCTGCCTTATTGTTAGGTTTGTTTATAAAAAAATAAAAAAAACTAAATATATATAAACAACTTTGTAAACACCCATATTTTTGCAAATAAATGTCTTTGTCTTTGTCTTTAAAAAAGGCGCTTGGCTTAGCGGCTGGCGTAGATCTACGCAGCTAAGCAAAACTGGTGAGATTGTGAGTAAGATACCAGGCGTAGTCGCAGCCTTCAATTTTGGGGACACCAAGAAAAGGGTCACTAAGAAATTTGGGGGAAGAGGTGTCCTAAATTGGCTTGTTTCGCCTTCCATCTACGCATGACTAATTAATTTTCGGTGTCATGTCCCCTGTGACACCCAATTGGAACGCGCCTGTAAGATACACCTATTACTATGTGACCGCTAGAGGTAAATTTAATGAGCATTTCATCCATAATTTACATTTTTATGAGTCATTTAAGATTAAAGCTAAGTCATTAAGACTTTGCGATTAATCATCGTAGAGGGAGATGCATGAAAAAAATATACACCATCATACATTACTTATTGATTGCGCATTATTGTAAATTGGTTTTAATCTAACTTCGTTGAAGTTAACGCAAAGTATCGCCTGCTACAATTAACAATATCTGCACTTTTTTACTTTATTATAAACTTGCTACTTTGCGATTCCGCTGCCGCGTTCAAATTTAGTAATTCACGAAATCGACATGGAATTTTGGCGGGAAGTCGAAAAAGACATATTGTGCTCTTGTTTTAATTTCATTTTCTTGGTGTATTTTTGAGTTATATCGGATTAAGTTGATGGCATTTTGTTTGATATAGGTTAATTACAGTGCACTAGTGTTTGTGAAATAGAATAACAGTGCTAAAATATGTTTTTTCTGCTTGCCTCCAAAATTCCATCGGACACGTTCTAGTAAAGTAGCCATCGCTTTACTTGAATGTTGGACTGACTAGACTGACTGATTACTGACGACTTACTTACTGATTTTGTTATTACTTCGTCCGGTTTCATTGAAACTGGCAAAAAATTGATGCAAAAATTATACTTTACGCTGGCAGTATGCACAGAGTTTGCGATACCATAATTGAAAAAAAAAACGACATGCAGAATCCAAGCCGCTAAAACGCAGTAGCTTATATACCTCAACCCCCTCCCTGGTCACCATGATGACCCAGTGTGTGCCATTTTGACTGAGTTCTCAGGTTAAACACAACTCACATGTACTCTCCAGCCGAAATAGGTTGAAATTCCTCAGCAGGTAGTCGTGTAGGGTAAGGAACTGCAGGTTCAGCTTGGGCAGCGCGAGGCAGTTCTCCCCGCTAAAGATCTCCGTGGGCACCACGTTCTCGTCCCATATTACGTCCTCCGTTGGGTACAGCGGCATCGTGTTGAGCTCTTCTAACTGGGAAATGCGTCGCTCGTGTCTTGATATCTGCAACGAGGGGGATTTTGACGAAAACTTGTCGTTGCTTGAATTGAAGCTTTATGTGAAATATTTGATGTGGCGATTTACCCGTTTTTCGGTGTGGCGACGTGTCTTGCAAAACGACTTATACAATATAATCAGTAACATCGTAAGCGAGATTCAGAAACCGGCTAAGCGCCATCTATCATTTTTTATTTAAAACAATAAATATACATGATACACGGACACGTCATTTACCTTGTGTTGTTAAAAAGAAACACAAGGCCGCTTTTCTATACAAATGTAGTCCCCTGTTTGCTCCCTGGATGGTGCCGGTAAAGATGTAATTTTTTTCTGGATATGGCCACTATTAACATGTTCCTGTCCCTGTCATGTCCCTGTGATTTATTGTTTTTTCATAAATTAATTTTAATTGAGATATGAACGTCCAAAAACCTAAAAAATGGACAGATTTTCAGCTGTGTTCAAATATCTAGAAAACAAATTTGACTAGGTAGATTATATAAAATCCCTGTAGCTTCGGGATTAAGAATAGAGCTACGGTATCCCCTGCCTGATCGTAAGAGGCGACTAAAAGGGGGCTTCCGGGGTTGTGGACGGTGTGAGTGCGAGCTCGATCCGTCCAACCAGCAGCCCCGGGAAGGGCGGCGATGTGTGCGTGGCCGCATGTCGCCGTAAGCATCGGAAGGTGCAGGAGAGCACATCTGCTCTCCCGAAGATGAGCCCGTTCTGGGGCGCCGCGCGTGGAGGACACCGGTGCGTTCCGCCGGAGATCCCGGAGTCCTCCCCAAGCGCAGTGGCAGCCACCGAGGGGGTTTTAGTGCAGTCAAATCCCGCATAACCCAATACCCTCTCCCAAGGTGCTGGGTACCTTTTGAAGATTTCCTCCCCGATAACAAAAAAAGGTAGATTATGTAAAAAAATAAAACATTGGAACATAGCTCAAGCCTTTGTTAATTTTAATGAAAAAAGAACTGAAATCTGTTAAGTTTCGGAGAAGAAATCAGGGGACTAGGAATCGTTGATATTCTGTTATTTTAATAGGTATTTTCAGTCTAAGCTGCAGATGACTCCAGCGCGCTCTAGCTCGCTTTGTCGAGCACTGCGCGACAGCAAAAAAATCTTTTTTCTGCGCGACAGCAAAAGATTCTTATTTCAAACTTTTTATGTCCCAATTAGACACACAATACTCACTGAGACTTACTTAAAAATCCCAATATTTTTCATCAATATTGAAATAAGTAAGTAATAAGTGTAATTCATCATTATTGAAATAAGAATCTTTTGCTGTCGCGCAGAAAAAAGAATCGTGGAGCTGTGATGTAATTCGCACATTACAAATTTCTTTTGTCAGAGGTGCGCGTCGAGGATTTGAGCCCGGCATCTCCCGAGTCATAGATCGTGGTCCTTACCACTCGGCCATTGCTGCAGCAATAGATTTTACAAATAGCAATTTTTCATTTCTTTAGCTTTTGGTGTTTCCTTCTCGAGTTAAACGGGATAGAAACATAGATTTTACGACTTAAATATTTCTTTTACAATTTTAACTGATTCATTCATATTTATTTTCTTTACAAACCACACTTAATTATAAATATTTATAATTTAATAAATTCGAAAGTAACTCTATCAGTCTGTCTGTTTGTCTGTCTGCTACGCTTTCCCTACTACTGAACAAATTTTAATGAAATTTGGAACGCAGATAGAGTGGACCTTGGGAAAGGAAATAGGACGGTTTTTATCCTATGGGAACCTATAAAACAATAGAAAAATATGTTTCTACGAATAAATTGATTGTGTGTGAACTTACTACTTACCAATAATTCTTTAAGAAACTCCTTGTCCAGGCGATGCCATGGTGCCTCGTCTTCCTTCCCTTCCGATGGCACTAGATTCAGGTACGTTGCGATGGCTCTCAAGGCTTTGTCGCTGAAATGTGTCATCTAATTAGTATTTTAGTGTTGTACTGATTAGCAATTTGTAATATATGTACTTATGGGGGCTTCTCAGTTTTAATACTTTCAATTACAACTTTCTATTTGTAAGCCATTTGAAAATAAAATATCAAAATTTGTATTGTAGATATACTTGAAGACTATCTTAAATTATTATGAATATAATAACATTTTAAGAACAGAATATTCAAACTCAAATTCAATAAGTGATTTTATCGTATTGATTTATTTTATTTAAAAAGGAGCGCTGCGCTTCAATATACTTACATAAGTTTTACAAAAAAAAAAACTTTAACCCTTGTAAAAATAATATTACTTTTAATAAAGGTTTTTCATGATACTCTATATTATAGAATGTGACATTAGTGAAATATAATAATTAGTTAGTAAGTCAAGTGCTTTACTAATAAAATAAAACTGGTATTGTTCAAATGTTAACAAGCCATAAAACGTAGGATTATACGTGTTACGTGTTTGTTGTTAACAAAAATGGAATGATGACCACATATAACATTTATCTACGTGGTGTGACTATAACAAAGAACCTATTGTGATCATGTTAAACACGTTTATGACTATGTAAATAAAAGTTTTGTACATGTTTACCTTAAATTTCCGAAATGCTTTTGAAGTGATTCCCGTGTGTCAACACTGGCCACGTTAGCCAGGGCAAACAGTCGCAGGTCGGGGAATTTCGAGAACGCGGCCTTCTGCAAAAAAAATGAATGTTGCAGTCATTCTTATCAGTAACACGGATATTTTCCTTTGCAATGCAAGTCAAATAGAAAAATATCACATATTTGCACGTATGACGTGTTTGTTATATTTTAAGTTCCGCCGGGCGCACAGTGGATCCATAAACGATAAAAGTGGACGTAGGGAAAGTCCTTAGTTAAAACTGATATTATTCTGCAATGCCCAGCAGTGGGACACAAAAAGGGTTGCAGCCAGCTTAAAATTCCTTGGCGCGTCTGCCCCGCCCACATTTCCATTCTAACTTCTTTTAATATATAAAATAAGAATTATTATGTATTTCACGGTAAAAAAAAGCGTGGTCAATAGTATCTCAACGCTTTTTTTTAGAGTAAAATACATTTTCATCTTATTTTTTACTTTTTAGTTCGTATTTTCTAAAAAGCTTGTTTTCTTAGTTTTTTTAACTACATTTTTTTTGTTGTATTTTTTTTCATATTGCATTGTCATCGGCCCTTGACCCCTGTGTAAATTTTCAAGTTAATCAGACGCTTGGAAGTAGGTGAAAATGAAGTTAAAAGATTCCGTTACATACATACATAATACAGGTCAAGCTAATATAAGCGTGTATACAGCGCACCTGCAAGGATGTTATTCTGGAGTAATGCTGCAACGTCATGTCCCTGTCCGTCATCGGGTCACCAGTTTCGTCACTGATTTCGAACCGAGCGTAAAACTTAAGCATTTGTAAAAGCTGGAACAAAAAAGCAGTGTTAAGAAAAACTTTACAATCTATCTGATCGTAAACATGACATAAAATTGAAAAAAATTAAAGGAAAATATTAATTTTTCTAATGTGTTTAAAAACCGAAAATTTGCATACAAGACACGAGTAAATTTTGTCACAATACACATTGTATAAGTAGGTAGGCACAAGAAAGAAGAACTTCTTTATTATATGATTTCGTATTGAAACTGTAATATCTCAGAGGAAATTTTATTGTCTAAATCTACTACCACTACTACGATGGCGATTTTTCGGGTAGAGCAGACTTGATTTATATATATTTTAACTAAAAAGTTTAATATAATATCTAATACCTTAAAACTGAAAGCAAGCAATTTTTATGTACATGTATAGGTATACTTATACATATATCGGTGAACGAAAAAAACCATTATATATAATAGCTGAATCTCGGTTACAGCTTTTACAATTTTCACGAAATTTAGTTTATAGAGGTTTTCAGGGGCAACAATTCGATTTAGGTAGGTTTTTGTTTTTGTAAATATCATTTCATTTCATCTGTGTTTTCAGCGATTATCAAGTTAAACATTAACTGAAAAATATGACTCTTCCTGATATATACTGTTGGCGAGTATAGATATGTAATATTTACTTATAAATAATACTAAGTCTCTAAAGAAAATCAATTTTTTTATCCGGGTACTTTGTATTTTATAACAGTACTAGCTGTGCCCCGCGGTTTCACCCGCGTTAGAAAGAGAAGTGAACCAAACTTTACAGGATTACTCGTTGGACCAATCTGAAGATTCTCCGAGAATTTCATTGAAATCGGTCCAGCCGTTTCGGAGTCTATAAGGAACATACATACACACTTTCTCTTTTATAGATATGAATGATGATATATAGGTATGTCGTGACTTAATAGACCAGTGTCGATCATGTTGAAAATGGTAAAAAGTGAAAAAATATAGTAGAATGAAACCTATTGGAAAAGGTAGAGAATATAACAAAAATTAAAGGAAATAAAAATTATGGGCGATCTGAGTTCGGGAAGGGAGAGGGGGGGAGGGGGAGCTTTAAAGGGTAAAACACGGTTTATCTCGATTTTCGGCAAAACAATAGGTCCTATGAAAAAAGTTAATTGGCAAAGTTGTAGATAATAAAAGAATCTACAACTTTTATATTTAGGTACATTTTTTTCACATAACCTCAAATAAACAAAAAACAAACAACAAAAACAATATGACATTATGCAATCGTATTGAACCATTTACGGACAAGAGACTGTTTTTGGTTGTTGGACGTCGGTGAACCAGCGTGGTTGTTTACGTTGTAAATAAAACACGCTTTCCACTTCCACCCACTCGGTTCAGGTACACGGCGTTCAGTTAGCTTCAGAGTACGCCGGCGCCGGAGTCAGCCGGCAACCGGCGAACGTGTACGCGCGAACTCTTTACGCCAACGCATTCATAAATTTAGTTGTTCTGTTTACATGTCGTTATGTGCTAAATATAGAGAAAAACAACATATTTTTTTAAAAATGGTGCCTACAAAACTAATTTACCTCCTTTTGTTGATGACGTTCGCAGCAGTGAATGCGGTGCCCGATAGTGCCCTGTGTTGTAAGCCCGGAATGGGGGTGTTTCAAAGGGATGAAGACCTTAGCTTTTGCTGGGACGAGAAGACGAACAAAACTATGAATATATCGATACAGTGTGATATAGTTGAGAGTGAATTGCTAGAAATATTTGATGTTCATGTTTCCGATTCGGGTGTGTTTTATTATCTTACGCCGGCACGCATAGAAATGGAGTCTGGATCGTAAGTTATTTATGACAATAATGCAATTGAATTTGGTTGTTACTGATAAAATGTGATATTTAGAATTTTATATAACAATTTAAAATATTCAGAAAATATTATTACTAATAGAAAAAAGATAGCTACTACAGTAGACGTTTATTAAAAAACAACAGAAACAAGTTTTCCAACCGTGTTGTTAATCGGTCACTGCACCCTCTTTCATTAAACCTTTGAAATAAATAAGTAAACTTGATCTTATGTCGTTCTTAAAGAGGTGAGAGAGCAACTTTCACTGTTGAGTAAAACGGAACAAAAAAAAACAACGGGTTGCACTCCGGGAGTGTCGGCAGAAGTGAAAACTTGAACATTAACGTTGTGCATTTTTGATATTTTGGAATGGTTAGGGAATAATTTAGCACGAATTGCTTTATCAGTATTATTTTTCATCAAGTATTTTTAGTATGTTTTCATCTAGTATTTTTATAAACTCACTCACTCGTTTTCTTTTACTATATCTTCGTCCCTTTGTTCAATTTCCATATTTTAAACTAACTAGTTTCGCAACACTGGGATAGGTTTCTACTAGTATATATAACACACCACATACATATGTAGGTCTAAGAAAGGGACTCTTTATATGTATCTGGTAGGGTTGATGAGGAAGGAGTTATGAGGATGAGGATGAGGATATATTCATGAGGAAGGGAAGAGGAAGAGGAATGTTTTGAGTAAGGGAAGAGTAAAAACTATATAAATAAATAAATCCTAGTAATTCCCTTTGACGTGTGAACCAGGGACACACACAAGACAGATACACAAAAACCTAAACTTAGAACAGAAATTCAAACTCAACATTCAAATTTCCTCGTCGGGAATCGGAAATCGTCATCCGGAAACAGTCCGGCATGGTTATTATGGCGACACGGATCATCAAGCAGTTACAAAAAAAATTTAAGTTCCGTAAGATTTAAATAAAATAAAATATGCAGTAGGTATTTAAATTCAACTCAAGTTTTTATTAATGAAAGGTAGTACAGTTACAAAAGGTAAGAAACTTTTTAGTTGTATGCGAAAACAAAATTCCTCATAAATTCCTCTTAATTTAAGAGGAAGCGAAAGAGGATGAGGAATTTTTCTACTTTCCCTAAGAGGAAGCGGAAGAGGATGTGGAAGTACCAAAAAATGCGTAACTTCCTCATTAAGAGGAAGAGAAAGAGGAATCCTCATCATCTCTAGTATCTGGCTCTGCTTTACACTGTTAAATTGACAAGTTGAACCACCGGGAATGAATTTAGTTGAACTACCGAGTAGTTGGTCCAGCGGGAAAAAAAATTCCCCGTGGTCCAACTAGTTGAACCAACGGTTGGTCCACGGGGAACTCGCGAGCTTTTTTTGCAATCTGTCATCAGCATCGTCAATGTCGTCATTGCTCAAACTAAATCTAATACCTTTAAACGAGCAATTCTTGTATGTATCTAAATATATTTTTTGAATCTCGGAAACGGCTCCAAAGATTTTGATGAAATTTAGTACCCTGGTTTCGGGGATGATAAATCGATCCACAAAATTTTTATTGTTAGAAATTTTTAGCTGTATAAAAATATTTTCAATGAAAATCAATTTAAACATAAACTGATAAATACGACTCTTCCTGACATCTATTGGAGAGTATTAATAATATTGTGGCGTAAACGCTGTCAAACTGGGGAGCCCACAAGGCTCATTGTGGATTTCCTCAAGCGTCATCAGGACCTTGTGCTTTTTATAGGTTGGGTGGTAGGAAGATTAAAATATTATATTATTTAATATCATTATACTTAATGACGTTTTGCGTTTAACCGGTGGAGAGAGCGCCTATAGGTTTTCAAAATTTTTATACGAAAGGTACAGGTAAAATAGTATAATAAATTAAATGCATGCTAAGTCATATTTCAGTAACTTAAATACATGGTAAGTCATATTTCAGTAATCTGAAAATTTTAGTATGAATGTATACAAAACAGCGAAATAAAAAAACGGCATTTTGGCAAACTCTGAAGAGTTCGAATTTTTATTATTTAAAATTCATGGCTCAACGGTAACGGAGTTTTCTAATCTGACCATTTTGACATCCCAGAAGTAAGAAAAAAAACTGTACCTACATAGAAGGTCTTTTTTAATCGTGGCAGCACTGAACAGGATGCAAGATGTACCCCATATCTTAATCTGACGCGCTCGAGTAAATCCGTAAATCCCCTCTTGGGCTCCCCTATTACCATACGCCAATCCGACGTTCAAAGAAATGACAATGTCAGTTTGAAAGAACTCTATGAAAATTTCGTCCATTGAATTAAAGCTTTCGTGGTCGAATGGTTGCGTGAGTTGATTGCGGAACTAGAGACCCGGGTTCAAACCTCAATCAAAACCATATTGTGTATTTTTTATTTTTATGAAAATAACTATTTTTATTAGGAGCTATTTCAGATGGCGTTTTTAAGTAACGCTAAGCAAATCAGTATTTCGTTTGAAACTAAACCAAGAAAATAAATTGTTTTTATCGGAGCAACGCTCGGTCGTCCAGGTACTAGCTTATAATACAAGCCAATAACGCTTAGACTAATAATAATGTACTTACGTGTATAACGCTACTTTATAGATATATTATTTTAGTTTTGCGATAATTCCTATAATATTTACTTAAATTGTGTGGTTTAAAAAGGGAAATTAGGTATAATGTGTTTTCTCGTCCAGAATACCTCAGTGCCTGAAGTCGAAAGTTTTCGAGCAGTGTGTGTTGCCGCTAAAAAACTGAACTGAAAAGACGTTATAACCTTATACCATATAGACCTTATAATTCATCAATTACGGCGCTGAGACATGGTCTTTTCAGTTAGACTTTTCCATAAGCTCAAGGTTGCTCATCGAGCGATGGAGAGGTACGTGCTTGGTATTTCTCTACGCGACAGAATCCGTAACAACGATATCTGTAGAAGACAAAGGTTACCGACATAGCTCTTAAAATCTGCAAGCTCAAGTGGCAATGGGCAGGCCACATAGTTAGGAGGAACAATATTCGATGGGGAAGGAAGGTCCTTGAATGGCGGCCACGTCTCGGCAAAAGGAGTACAGGCCGCCCTCCAACTAGGTGGACTAATGACCTAAAGAAGACAGCGGGAAGCCGCTGGATTCAGAAGGCGGAGGACTGGGAGGAGAAGCCAACGTTAGGGGAGGCCTAGGTCCAGCATTGGACTATAAAAGGCTGATGGATGGATAAAGTGAATTTAATGCTTAAAGGTAAATAACACACGATACCTATTTAATTAAAGCATCATATCGTTTTCACCTTAATACCGTTCCAATTACCAGAATTACCTACTGCACTAGGTATTAGGTATGTGTTTACCAAAAATTGTATTCTTTTAAATAGTTTAAGCAGAATTTTTAGTAAAAGCAATAATTGACAATATTTTAGAAATATATATTCAACTAGCGGCCGCCCGCGACTTCTTCCGCGTGGATTTTGGTATATTATTCATAGCATGATGTTATAAAATATAGCCTAAAGCCTTCCTCGATAAATGGACTATCCAACACAAATATATTTTTTTAATTCAAACCCGTCGTTCCTGAGATTAGCGTGTTCAAACAAATAAACAAAAAAAAAATCAAGCAAACAAATAACCTTTCGGCTTCAGCTTTATATTATTATTTTTTTCAACCTTTTTTTTTAAGTCCCACTGCTGGGCACAGGTCTCCTTCTCACATAATTGAGAGGGATTTAGGCCATAGTCAACCACGCTGGCCAAGTGCGGATTGGTGGACGTCATGCTTTCGAGAAATTATGAATTTCTCTCAGGCATGCACGGCGATGGAGAACATCGTAATCAATGAAATATTACGATATTTTCCATCACCGTGGAGCAGCGATAAATTCGCACATTACAAATTTATTTGTCAGAGGCGCGAGCCGAAGATTTGAACCTGGGATCGGTCCCGTCGAAGACCGCGGTTTTTTACCACTCGGCCATCGCTGCTCATCAGCTTTGTATGTATAATAGTAATAGATTAGTATAGATAATAGCTTGTTTACCTATATAAGTTCAATTTTAATCGTTGGGTAAATAATATTTATTTTAAGAAGGAATGAAAAAAAACTGCTAATCTAAAATTTAACATTTGTTTGAGACGTTGCTGTTGGCTAATAAATAGTAACAGTAAGCGTAACCATTAGTGTTTACATGTTATCTCGAAATATTTAGCGTACAGAATAGATAACACTATCGAACCATCTTATGTGCACGATCGTTGACAAACTTCCACATAGTTTCTTAGTTCTTATTACTACAGAGGAAGCACATAATATTCTTTAGAATTGAGATACAGTTCTCCTCTAAATGAACGGAAACTTGTTATATGCCTTATGTTGCACTCACTTGTGAGACCTATGCCCATAAGGTACAAAATGTCCTCTTACAAGTGAGAGGAATTTAAGCAATAGTCCACCACACTGGCCAAGTACGGGTTGGTGGACATCATTATTCGAGAAATTATGACTTTCTATCAGGAATGCGCGGTGGTAGAAAACATCGTAATTAATTAAACATCACAAAATTTTCTATCACCGTGAAGCAGCGATAAATACGCACATTATAAATTCATTTCTCAGATGTACGAGGATTTGAACCCGATATCTCCGTGTCGAAGAACGCGGTGATTACCGAAACATCAAAGAGCTTTATCATCCATTGGGTTCGAGACATTGACTTGGATGCGAGCCGCGAGCGATACAGACCGAAATTCTAAATAATAAAAAAGGAGTACTGCTTTTATTTTTTTAATACAAGGCATAACAGCGTCAATAGTTTAGACATCTGATGCTGAGCGTTTCAGCATTACAACTATAAATAACATTACAGGTACTAAAGGTACCTAATTTAAATTACATCTGAAATTGTTTTGTAGGAAGATGTATTTTAAAATTAAACAAAATCGATCTTCAGTGACGGTTCAATGATAATTTTCTGTCTTCCTTAAACTGTAAATTGTATATTAGTGTAGGGCCATACCACATTTAGGTAACTTTAACCTACGAGATTTGGTCTATCTTTGAAGACGCTTTTAATAAATTTAAATATCTCTTTTTAGTTCATAACATTTTTGTTAATAACAGTGGAGTTGCGGCAAATCTGATTTTTTAACGCTAAAAGATATTTTGTGTGTATTTTAACAGTAATAATGAAATGGAGAATATTGCAGTACCGTGAAATACATCCATGAAATCTTGGCATTAATCTATCTATTAAATATGTATAATTTCTATGTTTTCAGAATGTGTCTGGCAAATGAAACTGTATATTTTGAAAATGGGACATCACAAATTGAAGAACTCGTAGTTTATTGCAACGAACCGAGTTTAAACAACCCCGCGCTCTACTACTGTATGATCGTTTCTGCTGTATTTCTCACACTTACTACAATAGTCTATGCAGCACTTCCAGAATTAAGGTAAATGCATTATTGACTTTGTAGTGTTTGCATCCATTAAATACATAGATATGTATATACATTTTGTCATGTACACCCGTGGGGGGGTAGACGACTAGATGTCGATCTGTCAGTCGTGTGTCGTGTAACGGATGTGGTACAGGTGAGACGTGCGCCTGCGCTGCACTGTGTCACAGAATACATAACTGTGTGTAGGGGTGAGCCAGTGATTTATTAGTGTCCTTGAACCGATAACCTAAGGACTAGCGACGAACACTACAGACTTATAATATAAAAGTCTGGATAATCGTCAGTTTTTGTCAGTGTCCCAAGTACTCATCATTCATAGAAAGAAGGATTTCTTTCTTATCTGGAATCTTTTTAAACGGCGTTAATTCTTTTTGTATCTCACCGTTGGGCTCATGTCTCTCGTTATAATTAGGGAGTTACCACCCCTAGTTACTTCAACCACATTGTTGTAATTGTAATGAGCGCATGTTGTAACACTAGCGAGTGCTCCTGATGAGGCGACGGCGTGGTAATATAGCCCATATCCGTTCGACAAGGGTTTGTAGAGGCATTAACCTGTCAATGATAAAACCTGCAGTGGGACATAAAAAAAATCATTCTTTTTTTATGTCCCACTGCTGGGCACAGGTCTCCTACTCACAAGTGAGAGGGATTTAGGCCATAGTCCACCACGCTGGCCAAGTGCGGATTGGTGGACGTCATGCTTTCGAGAAATTATGAATTTTCTCTCAGGCATGCACGGCGATGGGGAACATCGTAATCAAATAAATATCACGATATTTTCCATCACCGTGGAGCAGCGATAAATGCGCACATTACAAATTTCTTTGTCAGAGGTGCACGCCGAGGATTTGAACCCGAGATCGGTCGCGGCGGGAAAACGTAGGAGACAGACAGACAGAGTTACTTTCGAATTTACAATATTAGTATGGATTACTAGTTATTCTTTATACGTATTTATTTTTTGACAGTTTAGTGTAAGTCTGCACACGCGAAAACGTTACTAACGCGTTTGCGTTAAGAATTTAATTATCGACCTTTCAGGTTAAGATCTATCTGTCCAATTTTAACTCGGACGCAGTAGTAACGTTTGCGCGTTTACAACTTACACTAAGGGCTCTGAATGTCCTTTTATAGCTAGGAATTGATACGCAGCTTGCAGACAGATCTTCGTATGTTCGTTTGACTATGCGTTGGTTTGTCCGTAATCAACGTTTTTTATTTGAATGGAAAACGAAGAGGAAAACGAGCACGCACCAGCCAGACGTGGTGTTATGTGGTCACTGCAGCCCATGGACATCTACACACAACCTCAAGCAAGCCTTAGTCTTGCATGATGCAGCTGCGCTGTTACTTCAAAGGCCGATGATCGCCTTATGTAATCGGTAAGTCTGCGGACGGCAACTGCATTTTCTATCGAAACACAATAGAATTGATTTACGGGAGGAGTAAGGGCAGCTTTTTCGCGCGAACGATTTGTTAAAAAAATGTTGTTTATCGTATAATAGTTTCTTTGATCATGTTATTAACTTGCTTTCTATCGAATGTCAAATTACAGAGACCTGCAAGGGAAAAGCATTGTAAACTTTTGTGTCAGTTTAGCAATTGGATTAATACTAATGGCAGTGATGAATTTAGTAGCATACACAGACATGGGACTTTGCGCGGCACGAGGTAAGCCAATTTTGTCTCTCATATATATGTATGCACAGTTTGCATAGAAAAATGAAAGATAGTGTATGTTCTATGTCACGAAGTCCGTTCGACTGTACATCACAGGCGTGAGACGTGCACATGCACATTGCTTAGGTGTGTGTAACCTCGGGAGCGTTCAGTGTCGAGTAACATCAGCATGACAACTAAACGTAGAAGAGTTGTGTGACTAAGGTGTTACCTATTTTAAAAAGTTTTTTGACAGAGATGTTCAGATATCTTTGCTAACGCTTCCAAAGCTAACGCACACAAGCCCGTTCAAGCCAATTGGACTTCGTGAAATAGAAATGTGAAGAATGTAGAGAGTGAAGTAGAAATAGAATGTTGGAATGGTCATTATAAAATCAACGCCAAATATATTCAAATATTTTTCATCAAACTTCAACTATATTAGACTAACGTTTGCTATATGAGCAACTCTTCAATAAATATCTAACCTCAGAATATATAATAACATGTCCACTTTTTTATGTGATGCCTGCTCGGAGGTCCAAATAAAGTGCACCCCGATGCCTTGATTGGACAAGGCAAAAACATATTAAGTAAAAGAAAGAAAGTAATTAGCGATAAAAGGTTTGAATTTTGCAATAATACATTAAAATCAATACTTAATTTGTATGCGACGCTTATTCTAGCAATTCTTTCATCTTCCGAAGCTGAAAATTGAAATAAAACAAGATTTTAACAGTTTTTCAGGCGAATGTTTGGAATTTTTTCACTGCAGCGAAATAAAGATTATGTATCATGTATTCATATACTCAAATCCTTAGAGTAAAGACTGAAATAATACGTATATTATTTTCAGAATTTTATTATACACATTTTAAGGATAACACACAAACAAAAGTGTCATTTTTCGGAAACCCTCGCAAAATTTCGTATACGGCCTCATATGGGTCGTCATATCGCTGCTATACGTAGGGTTGCCAAGTTTTTTGCCTGAATATAGTATTTTTTTAAATAGCTGAAAATATATAGTACACTAAAAATATAGTATTTTAGTACGGAAAAATGAAAACTGACTAAGATATATTTTTATTCATTTATTTTTTTAAAACTATATACAGGTACTATTTGCCTTAAGTACTCGCATTATTTAACAATTTTTTTTTGCAAATTATGATGGACGCGTTCGGTTATACGCATACTGCATCACAGAGTACTGTTTTACATCTGTCTAACGAAAGACGCGTTCAAAATTTCAGGACCCGTTACTTTTTTTTAATTAGTTTTGGAGTTGCAAAATATAAATATTGATCTATTGTACCGAAATATTGATATGAAATGAAATATTCTTTATTCACTGTACGGTTCATTTACAAACTCTTAGTGAACGTCATTTTTTTTTGTTCTGTCTGCTCTGGGTGCGCTTAGGCAATGCTGAGCTGAAGAAAAGAGCAGAAGGAGAAAAACTTCAGCCCTGTTTTAAAATATGAGGTATACAATAATTAGCTTTCTTACAGAGTAGCTATGGGCAGATAAGGAACATACGTGACAGCTACCGCATGTGTCAATGTCGTCCCACAGCTATCTGTTAACATTGGCAGTTTGATTGATATAAGTCTATTACATCAGTTATAGAAACAGCCTTGTGGGACTACAGCTCAATCCCAAGCTTTTTTATCAATTAAATAGTCCTTAAGATCGTAATAAGCCTTGCGGCACAGGACTTGTTTGACTTTCTTTTTAAATCAGTGCAAAGGAAGGTATTGAACACTTTCCGGGAATTTTACTATATTATTATATTCTGATCGACATCCCGATAAAAGAGTGGCTCTTTTTGCGGAGCCTACACTTGGGGAATGCAAGTTTGTGGCCATTCCTTGTCGAAACACAGTTCGAACTATGTAAATCCAAAAAGGTCATAAATTCGTGTTTATTTTTACGAACATACATTATATTTTCATAAATATATTGCGATGCGATATTGTATTTTCGCTTACTATATATTTCTTCAACAGTACTCGCACATGGTACGGAGTACTGAAATACAGTACAATACTATATATTATACTCTTAGTACGGTTGGCACTAGCGCACTAGGTACTAGCTAGTTGACCTAGCTGTAGAGTTAAGACCAGAATCTATTCTCCATACCATTTCTTCTTTCTTACTTGCTTTTTCATCGATTTTAAATGCAGATAAATTGTCTTTTTCTTCTGACATAATGAATAATATAAATACATATTTGTTTGTAGGATTCTTTGTGTACTTCTTCATATTAGCAAGCTTCTTCTGGACGAACGCAATAGCTATACAAATTTTATTAAGCATGAGGTAAGCAATCACGTATAGAAATATGTTAAAATAAATTTTACAATGTACTGAAAGTATTTATTATATATTTTGTTCTTAATATTGAATATGTATAATTGTGTAGTCTCTTTTCAAATAAATAAGGTATGGATGTGGAGGCCTGCCTCGCCAATCGCTATACAGAGGACCCACTCTGTAAGTAAGCATCCGTCCATAAGTTCTAACAGTTTCGGAATCATTTTTAGCATACTCAGATCGCTTCTTTTTCGTGAATTAATAAGATAAGCGTTGTCATTGATGACATTAAGCTATTGAATGAATAATATTGCTAGAATTTCTTCAATCTAATCCAAATATAAGGCCCGAATATTCACTTAGTTTCGGATACGGGCGTACAGAGTGGGCCCTCTGACCCTAATATTAAAGTTAAATTATTGTAAGGGCATCGTTCACCATCTCCCAGTAAAGTGTTGATTAGTTACGTCCCAAGTAAAGTTAATTGGCCAGTAAAAGCTATGAGTACGGGTCAGTTTATCATATGATTAGTGCTACTCGAACATCGTGAAATTCAAATTGAAGTTACGGGTGGCTTTAGCCGACAATTAGCTTACTTGTCACTTTCCTTGAAGGTGGTGAAAGAAACCCTAAATCTAATAATATACGTTAAATATTTCAGTCGGCCCATTGTGAATAACTATGCCTGGAAGGAGTTCTGTTGGTACGTGCTGTACGCGTGGGGATGCCCAACTATACTCACTGTATGCATGGCAATAGTGAACTTCCATCCTGGCGACCATCTGAAACCTGGCATTGGACTGAATCATTGCTGGTTCTTTAGTAAGTAAAGCAATCTTTGCTCATAAAATTAAATTTAATGACATTATATAATTTAAAAAATACTTAGAAATGCCACTACTACTATCCATGTAATGCATGATTATGGCAGCTAGGAGCGAAAGTGCTGACAAATTTATGACGTATTTCAATTTTCTTAATATATCTTTTTTTTATTTGAATGGAGTAGCAGACGAGCATGCAGGCCACGTGGTGTTAAGTGGTCGCTGCAGCCCATGGACATCTACACACAACCTCAAGCAAGCATAGGTAAGTCTTGTCTGAGGTCGTACGTAGTTGCGCTGCTACTCCAGAGGCTGAGGGTCGCCTCATGTAAGTGTAGCCGGCAACTGAACCTATCCACCGAAACACAACAGAATTGGTTCACGGCAGAAGTGGGTGCAGCGGATTTCGGACGTATTTAACGCGTAGATATGCTTTCCTCATTTTTGAGTTCTTGTAATATTTTGTTGCCTTTCTTTTATCGTAAAAATGGAAAGACTACTTACTACTGACGACTAAACTTACATCAGAATAACTTATATTGTACATTTGTGATATACAATAATAAAGCCCAGAGAAGTAATTTTAGAAGCTTAAATTACTTTTATTATTACCTACATGATAATTAGCGGATTTTAAATAAAATATAAAAATGACAGTTTAACATAATTTTATATAAAAAAGAAAAACAAATTGCTATCGCTCCCTTCCTTAGCCTCAATGCTGAAATCATTGTTCTAGACCTCTTCCGCCCCTTTTTGGTTTCCAAATCCCACGTGGGAGTGCTATCGCTCATATTATGAAACACGTATATAGATCATTTTATTATTATTATTAGGTATATACACAGTACACTGCAAAAATTGTACTTCCCGATTACGCCCATAATTACGCCCATTACAACTATAATATCCAAAAACTATGAAGCGCGCATGGCCCGGCGGATAGCATAGAACGCAATCGATCTATGCAGTTAATCCAAAGGGGGCGGTCTGGTTTGAAATGGATGACCGCAAGTGGCAATAAAAAAAAACATGCGCATTTTCCGTGCTTCAGAGGGCACGTTAAGCCGTCAGTCCCCGTTGTTGTCGATAGATACCTTGTCGGAAGCCTTATGGGCGGTTTGAAAACACCCAACAACAGGTTGTCCACTGACCTGCATCTCTACAGCAACCCTCAATGGAGCAACGTGATGGCGTATGCTCCAGGCCTCCCCAATAATGGGGAGAAACCCACCAGTGTCCCAAAAAAGGGTTGTAGCCAACCAAAATCTGTACACAAAACTAATAAATTGCTCTTATTTAATTTCCAGACAAAAGACAACAATGGTACTACATGTACAGCGTGATGTCGATACTCATCGTGGCAAACTTATGCATTTTCATTTACATTTCCACGCATCTCTGGCGGGCTTCATTTTCGTCCAGTCACGTAAAAGCATTGAAATATAAGTAAGTAGTACCCGGATGACCGAGGATATACATATATATATGTATAAAAATTGCTCATTTAAAGGTATTAGATTAGATAAAATCATCTAAGTTACAAATATGGTATTCAAAAAGACAATATCTGCTGGGATCGTCTTTCATTGTTAAGTTGTCATACAAAAGTTTTTGTTCGCCATATTTACTTTCATTAGGTAGGAAAATTTTACAATTATTAAAAACTTAATTAATTACAAATATAAAAATGTACATTAAACTAGATTGTACGGACAGGTTGTTTCTGTATCTTGTAGGTGTCAGTTTATGGTAATATTAATTCATATTTTATTTTAAATATTATCGATTTAAACAATACAAATTAACTAAAAGAAGACAACAGTATTCAAAATTAATCCGGTTATATCTAAGTTCGTACAGCTTTCTGTTGCTGACCTTTTTCTTTAATAAATACTATATTTAAATTTATTACAACATTTATTTACTTATTCGATAGTTTATCCTATTGACATCTTTAAATTTCCTTTTTCTAGGTTCAACATGACTTTGCGTATGATCATAGTAATGGGAATACCGTGGATATTTGAAATGATAAGTTCTCTAATGCCAAAACATTTCATATGGTAAGTATTTTCATAACAAATGTTAAGTATGTATAATGTATATTATAAATTTTATTATCCTAGACATTAACAGGACAAAAAAAACAGAGCAAATACGAATCCGACTGTGTGCAACCTTATGCAGATGCAGATATTATCATCAATCTCGAGGATATATTTATTTATAAAAGTGTATTTTTACGTTATGAAACCACAAATTAACGAATTACCTACTTTTCTCCAAACTGTATAGGTATAGTCACTCACATACCTAATAATTTTTTGATTTTTAGTTTGTTTTTTTTACGACCACAAAAGATTGCAGACGCGCTGTTTGATATTAGCTTCAAGTTCAATGTTCTTAAGAAAAAGTGTGGACACAAAGACGGTCATATTGAAAGTCAGAAAGAAAGACATATTTAGTGTAGGATTGTCAAAAAAGGTATTCTTTTGCTGTTACATGTGTCATTTTGTATCTCTACCTATGCCATGGACTGACCAAATAAAGTCGCAGTGGGTGGCCTTATAAAAAATTGTACCAGAATGACGGTCAAGACAGAGAGATGGCGGAACGTCGTGAGGCGAATTCCATCTGCCCCCAATTCCTCTACTACATGACTAATATGACCGCTCTCTGTCAAGAGCGTATCAGATAAGAAGTGTAATTTTGAGTAGACAATAGAAAGGCCAAAATTATAGGCACGTCATGTCTTGTTATAATATAAAATTAAATATTATTTTGTATTGGTAAAAGACGCAATTATGACATTTTTTTTTTCTAATACTGTGCATGAATTTTTCTATTAATTAGGTCGTAAATGTTTGATAGTGGTCGTAAAATCACGTAAAAATTACTTCCAGGACCATACTGGACTTCGTCAACATTCTTCAAGGTCCTATCATCTTCCTGCTCTTAGTGGTCTTCAGGAAGCGAGTGGTCAAGGCA
Organism: Pyrgus malvae; assembly: GCA_911387765.1. NCBI lineage: Eukaryota > Metazoa > Arthropoda > Insecta > Lepidoptera > Hesperiidae > Pyrgus > Pyrgus malvae. The sequence goes on from OU426964.1 coordinate 9,869,095, forward strand.
TTGCTAAAGCGAGGCCTTCTAGACTGCATAGCCGGTCCCGTCGAGAAATACCTCGCCGTTAGAGACGACGATGAAGAGGGAGTCATGCAGCAAACTCTCGATGTCACCATGGATCAGAGAAACGGAATATAATCTTTTGATGGACTTAAAGGCGATTTTTTGTCACCAGATAAAGTTATTAGTCATTTAATATTATCGCTATCCTTTTCGTATGTCACAAGAGTAAAGCTATCATAGCGCTAACATTTATTCGACGAATACTTTTATCCAGGTTGGAAGAATCGGTCCTTAATGGGTTATCGATTCCATCCACATGTTTAAATACGTGTATCCCTGTAAGTAAATGTTTTGATTGTGTCTAGTCAGTTGAAGTTTTTAAGATGTTTAAAAATATCTCATATCTGCGATGACTTTTTTCTGTATCGGGGGAAACCTTCATAAGGTACCCGGCACCTTGGCAGAGGATACCAGGTTATGTTGGATTTGTACCGCACTAAAACCCTCTCGGTGACCTGCCTCTGCGCTTGGAGTAGAGCTAACACTCTCACCGCCCGCGACCCCTTTAGCCCCCTTTTAGTAGCCTCACATGATTAGGCAGGGGATACGAGGATTCTTATGTATTTATTTGGTCTAACAACGATTGTTAAATTATATAAACTTAAAGTAGTTCCATACGACAGTAATAAGAAGTAAATGCACTATTCCTAATAATAAAACCCAACATGATAGATGAGCGCTGAACAATATTTTCTATAATAATATGTGGAATTATCGTCAACTAAACTGTTAGTACCTGTTGGTTGGTTAACCGTTTTTACTTTTATTTTATTTTCGTTTTTAAATTAAAAGTTAAATCACACTAAAGAAGTTACTATGTGAAAGGCTTTAACCAGTATGTATCTCACTAGAAATATGTCAGTAATTCTAATTTAATTATTAACTACAATAAGCAAAACTAATTATAGTGACCGATATTAATTTTATAGTACAAGTAGTCTCAAAATTACCGCTAGATGCATTTTATTTTATCTGAAAAAAAGAAGGTAAGCTTTGACTATGTGAAGCATTAAAAAGTTTTGTTATATACTCGTATGACTACTGTCGTAGTTTTCTTTTAATTTAGCATAAAATCCGCAATAATAAGAGTTTTTTTAAAAAGAGCTTTATATTCCTAACTTATCTAATTAAATAAATAGAAGTAAAGTGGGCTTTCGAATTAATGTAAATCTTGCGTTCATTTTGGGACACGCAATATAAGATATATAATGTACTTAAGAAAACTGTAAATACCAAGGTAATAAATCTAATCTAGATTAAAATAGTATAAGTATGTTTATGTTTATTAAAAAATATATATAAAATTTATTTTGTTTTTGTTCCTGTATTGCAAGCGAAATATTTATGATCCATGCCCATACACGTAACACAGCACGAGCATTTTAAGTTTGTGTTTCGGTGGAAAGGTGCAGTTGCCGGCCACACTTACATGAGGCGACCACCAGCCTCCGGAGTAGCAGCGCAACTACATACGACCTCAGACAAGACTTACCTATGCTTACTTGAGGTTGTATGTAGATGTCCATGGGCTGCAGCGACCACTTAACACCACGTGGCCTGCATGCTCGTCTGCTACTCCATTCAAATAAAAAAAGTTGATTTTTTGTCCGACTGTCCTATCTGTTTTCGGAGTTAGAAGATGTTGCAAAATCCACTTTTACATTAACTCGCAGCTCTGCACCTAGACATAATATGGAAAAAGTGGAAGAAAGTGGCGTTGGTACTTTAAAAATATAATAATTTCGCATTACCTCCTAAAGAGACGCACAGTTTACCAGGGGAAGTGGTACTACTGAAATTTATGACTGGCATAGAACAATGCAGCTTATTTTATGATAGAAATGAAGTATTATAGTGTTATCGAGCGTTATACCTACTCTCATTACAATTTTGTGATGGAGTCTTAAAGATCTACTTTTATACCTTAAACGGAAGTTCAAAACCATTTCAGATAGGTTGTTATAATCTGCAAGCTTTTTTGAGATCAAAACATACACATATCAATATCTATAGGTATATATAAATAAAATTGGAGTGTCTGTTTGTAATATTAAAATAACCGCTTTTTACTACATGCATATGAATGTATATACGGTACATATACCAAAACAGCATTTTTTTAAAATTTTTGTCTATCTCTCTGTTTGTTCCGGCTAATCTCTGAAACTGCTGAACCGATTTTGACGGGACTTTCACTGGCAGTTAGCTGATGTAATAAGGAATAACTTAGGCTACTTTTATTTAAGAAAAAATAAAGTAATCTAAAACTAAAGTCCACGCGGACGAAGTCACGGGCGGCAGCTAGAGTGAAATTATGTTTGTTTGTTTTTGTTTTTCTGTCCTTTTTTGTCGTCACAACGGTGCTACGGCATAAGAATAAATAATAATTACATAGAACGGAATCTCCTTTGACCGGGTGGAAAACGCCGCTATTTTTATACCTACTTCCCCCTTCACCTCGTTACGCCCCTCTGTCGCCCAGGCGTGTTGACAGGGTTGTCAACTGTTAATACTGCTTTTTTATAGATAATATAGGTAGCTAAAATATAAGTTTTCCTTTACTTAAAAATCATTATTTTAGTTTAGTATTACAAAGTATGAGAATTACAAATACTTACCTACACTATAAATACCTGCTCATGAATAATAAATTATTATGAGTACCATACCAAATGAATGTAGTTATCTAACTTTTTTTTTAATAATTGAGTGAAAGTGAAACAATTGGCTACACAAAAAGAACTGGTCACATCCTTTTGATAAATTAGGTACGGAAAAGGAATAATATTTAAAAAATATTACTTATCTCACATCATCTTTGGGCAAACTAAAAAAACTTAAGTTTGGCATTGTTTTAGAATTGTTTGTACAACCAAACACACCACATTAACTTGGCGCCGTTATTGTAATTGACGCGCCCGTCCGAGACAGCCCGTCTTCAGTAGTCGGTTTAGCCGAAATTAAAGTGTAGGCTAATATCGTGACCTTGAGCCCGTTTTGAGCGGGAGTTTCCGTTCTACGTAGTATTATTTATTCTTATGGCTACGGATTGATCTTATTTGTACGGAGGTAGTTGGGAGGCTGAAGAGTGACATTAACTTCTTTTTACCTAGGGAAAATATCTCATTCTTATCGGAAAAAGGTATAGTCTACGCGGGCGGCTATTTAGAAAAATTGTATACATAATTATCAAGACTCGTTTCTAAAAACCAGCTTAGAGCTGTGTGTGTATTATGTAAATAAATTAAATTAATAATGCTTAATTTTAAAATTTGCATAGTTAATGTTAAGATTCTCCGTCAAACTCCAGGCCTCCCCAAATTGGAGTTTTAATAGTGAAGCGAAAGGTTTTTTGATTGAGTGAAATTCACACTGATTGATTGAAATTCACATTAATAATAATAATAATAATTCCTTTAATTCAGGCATCAAGCCCCATTCAATAAATACCTTACAGTCTAGCATACATAATAATTATAACTTGAAAACTACGTCACAATTTTTGCGGCGATGTGAGCGCGGGTCCGGTGACTTCTGGTGGTCGTCGACGTCCATGATACTTTCGGAACACGACCCCCTCTGGCCACAACTTCACGTCCATGAAAGTACTGAGAAATTCAGTGGGGACACGCACCGCAAACGAACTAAAGTTCACTGCGTTGCGTGACTCCAACTTCTCAACACTTAATACGAATTTTGTCTTCAACTTCAGGTACTCCACGACATCGGAGGCCTTCGTAGTGAAGTGAAGTCGAGAGACGTAAATGTACGTCGCTGGGATGGCGGGACGCAGCAGATTGTTGTGTCCAGTCGGTGCAGTGCCGCATTGGTTGCGACAGGGAGGCCTCCTCTTTTTCCGCTCCACTTTGATGAAGCCGTCCCTATCGGCCTGCCCCTTAGGCACTGCCCTACGAGGGGGTTCCTTGTGTATATTTTCGCTCCCACTCTCGATCCTCAATTTAGTCCGCTTTTCGGGTTGCTGGCGGACGGCAGCGGCGGCGTAGTCACGTTAAAGAGGTAACGTAACTTACGAAGGCGAAACCTCCGCGGGTGGAGGTAGCGGGCGGGCAGCGAATGCGACACCGCTGTCACGTGCGGGAACAGCGGCCGGTGACGCGTCAAGTTTCGCTGACTCGACGCTTGACGGCGAAGCGATGCATGCCCCGCGACGCGTGTTAATGTTATTGGCCTCAGGTGACCTAGTTAGTCCCAAAGTAATGCGCATTGTTTCAACTTCGGCCCGCAGGTCACTGATGGTGTTTTGAGACGCCTCTAACTTTAGCACAACATCCGCCAGGCTCGCCTTCAGGGATGTAACCTCCTTCAGCAGCCTAGTGACGTCGACGTGGTCGAACGTGACGGGAGGCAACTTATGTAGATTCCTTGCCACGAAGGTCGGCACGTCGTCAGGATCGGTCACCTTCAGTATGTTGATGATGTCCTGAAGGCTTCGCTAGGCTTTAAGCCCCAATCAAATTATTCTGTCTAATATTCTGTACGGCCACACCTATTTTTATATAATTAACTAGTGATCCAGCCCGGCTTCGCACAGGTGATTTTGAAAATATATTTCAAACCGCTAACTGATTAGGTGTGTATATACTTCTTTTTTAGGATTCCGTACCTCAAAAGAAAAACAAACGGAACCCTCATAGCATCACTTTGTTGTCCGTCCGTCTGTCTGTCTGTCAAGACCCTTTTCCTCATGAACGCGTGGAGGTATCATGCTGGAATTTATATCATACTCAGGTATACATCATACTGACTCTTGGAGCTGTGAAAAAATCAAATTTCTAAGCCAGTGCAATCAAAAGATACAGCCGTTTATGCCGTAAATTTCCGCAAATTTTCGACACTTGCAAGGGAATCAAAATCTACATGCTACTTTTCGTGAACTCAGAATCTTGAAATTTGATATTTCAAACCGCTAATTGATTAGGTATCCTATATACTCCTTTTTTCTATATGCATTTGATGGTTATCCTTCCCAATACGATCGGATTCATAGCGAAAAGCTCGTATGCATACTATAGCTATTTTTTGTAAAACATACTCATGTGTAATTTAATTATTACAGCGCCAAAGACATTAAAATTAATATTTTGTACAATTTTTACCAGTACCAATTTACTCATAATTTCATCTTCTTATTTTGCTACTATTGAGAAAAAACAAAATTTGTGGGTAGGTCACTAGCGAGTTATTGCATCGTATTTTCAACATCGATTAGGAATGTAATAAACGAATTGGACGAATGCAAGTAACGATACTAAAATAACCCATTGCCCATGTCGTTTATCTACTCCTGTGCCATTGCTGTGCCACTGATGAGCACGGATTCTTAAAAAGAAAACCCATTTAAAACGATTATGATAATCTCATAATATACCGCAACAAACAACTTTCGGAGTCATTTAGACAAGTAGGTACTTGTCTGACAACAGCGAGGTGGGAGAAGCGAGTAATGAGCATATATAATTTCACAAGCATTTGTTAAACTTGCGTTTGTTTTTGAACAGCGACATCAGAGTGATTAAGACGCCCGTCTACCACGATCGGAGTTCAGGATGCATATCCCGACGCCCACCTCTAAGAAATTTGTTATGTGCCTAATTATTACTGCAGTATGATGAGAGAAATGAGTATAATATGCGAGCGAGAGTGTAAGCCCGAAAGTTATATAGGATTAGTCGTTCCATATAAGATTGTCGGTCATTTTTGACGTGATAACGTCTTTAAAATCGTTTTAGTCGGGTGACATGTTCAGAAACTTGTGTCACACCAAAACCTCACGAGCGCGATCGCAGGTATAACGAGAGAGAGACGGACCGATCTCCCGTCTCATCTCGAGCGCTGCCAGTCATTCCGTGAAACTTGTCACGCGGAATCCTCACGAGCGGAGGCTGGCATAGCGTTCGAGTGAGTGGACCGATCTTCCGTCTCTCTCACTCTAGCGGCATACAAACGAATGGAGATTTTCTCGTGCGGACGTTATCACGTAAACATCTCGATCGTAAACCTACTTTACAAACAATTTGCCGTTTTTTTTCAAATTGAGCTCCTACTCCTTGCACCACTGACCGGTTTCGAGGGTTCATTTACTCGTATGAATGTATTAACGTAACTGACTTTCTTTACGCCACCATATCTTTGAAATTTTTACATCATCTCGTGATAATGTAAAAATTGACACTGGTTATGGTTTTTTTTTAAATAAATGTTTCCTCGAAACGGTAACCCGACCGCAATGTCAATTTAAAAAGTCAGGCCATGGCACAATTATTGTATTTATACAGGGTTACATGGTAAGTCGACGTAGAAGGTCCTAGAAGGGGTTTTAGTACCCATAATTTCTGATTGATTCCTGATGTATCTATTTAGATAGCTGGAGATACGCAGATATTTTAAAGCATACCTGCAACATAACTTTACAAATAGAAATACAAATATGCTTTATTGTACTGATTGTACACCATAGATAAGAAAATGACAACATAGAGTAAGAAATAGAAAATACAGTGAACAATAGGCGGCCTTATCGCTTCTAGCGATCTCTTCCAGACAACCTTGGGGTAGAAGAGATTTAGCTAAGTAGGATGCGGGAGAGGTGCACATAAAATCTAAAATTTAAATATACCTACATAGACATACATAAATATTTAAATTAATAGACATACATATACTTACATACTATAAATATATACATATGTATACATAGATTTATACATATAATACAAAAGTGGTAGTTATTCAAAACGCCATATAATTAAAAATAAATACCTTAACGTTCTTGATAATAATTATAAAGACGTGTCTTAAAAATAGCTAGCGATTCTGCTTGTCTAATAGACAAAGGGAGGGAGTTCCACATGCGGATAGCAGACACGGTAAAGGAGTTTCCAAAGAAGGTGGAAGAGTGGACAAGAACTTTCATAGACTTATTTTGAAATATCCTGAAGGGGAAAGAATACTGTTTACAAATTTACATAATTTCTTAACAATCAATAGTCTACTACGACCCAATTGGTTCAGTTACCTATAAGTTTCTATATTGATAACTAGCCTTCCGCCAGCGGCTTCGCCCGCGTGGACCCGTTTAATGGGTCCCCATAGGATAAAAAAATTGCCTATGTGCTATTCCAGGCTTCATTGCTATATTAAAATCATAGGAGTTTAGCCAGTTGCTTCAACCGCGTTGACTCTATTACCCAAATTCTCGTAGGAATGAACGATTTTCCCGCGGTAAAAAATAGCCTATGTTACTTACGGTGAATGAAGCTTTTTAATGGTGAAAGAATTTTTGAAATCGGAAAAGTAGTTTTTGAGTGTATTCATCACAAACATACAAAAATACAAATCTTTCCTCTTTATAATATTTGTATAGATAATAAAGCAACTTATCATCCATCCAAAAATGTAAATATAAATAAATAAGAGGGTCAAGTTGCGACGTAAATGGACAATAGAAAAAAAATCTACAAATTTTATAAAAAAAAACAAAGTCCAATATCTTGAAGACGGTTCAGTTTGGGTAAGTAAATTCGATGAATAAGTAGTTGTAATTACGATTAGTAGTTTCCGCTATGTTTTTAATGATTATAACTCAATAACGTGAGGCAACTAGATGAGATGGTGAGATATTATTAAGTATACAGTAAAGTTTCATTAAGTGCATACTTAAGAGTTACACAAAATTTCTCACAGGCATCTAGGCATAATGTCCAATAACCCGCATTCGGCCAGTGTGGAGGACCATTACCTGAATTGGTCTCAATTCCAAGAGGAGACCTGTCCCAGTAGGAACATTTAAAAAGAGTTAAAAGAAAGTCTTGACCAATTTAGGTCATGGTCCTCCACACTGGCCGAATGTGGGTTATTGGACATTATGCCTTAGAAAGAGAAGGAGAAGGAGGACCACGCAACTACCTACATACGATGCCAAGATCCAGCTTGATGTATTTCTATGGACGCAGCGATAGTTTAACACCATATGGCCTGCATGTTCGTTCTATTGTGTAAAAAATATAAGAAATTAGAAAATAAATAATTACGAGTAATGTAGAGTCAATAACCCTGACGGAGCTCTTGGGGCGAAACATGTGTTGATGGTGGTACGTATGTTGCAATGTTGGTGTATATTTTTTATTAGTGCATATGCATGTACCCTATGTGGGAGGGAGGTAGGAGGGAAGAAAAGTATACACCATCATACGTTCTGATTGCGAATTGTTGCAAAGTTGTTTTTACCTAACTTTATAACAATGGAGTTCCGCAAAGTAACGCCCGATTCTATTAATTATATAATATCGCATATTAAGTATATGCGATATTATTTAATTAATAGGATCAGGCGTAGGTTTGAACAAATGAACAGTTCTGAAATGAATAAACAAATAAGGAAATAAGTTTTTATATTTGAAAACATAAAAAATTTATAAGCATCCGGCGTTAAAAATCTGTTGTTTAAGGGTCATTGCAGTTTTTGTTATATTATGTCTTAGTCGATCTTATATATCGATATACACATGTGGACAATAATACATAAAAAAATAACTAAAATAAAATGTTTAGAACGCCAGCATTGAAATTATGTATCCAAGCCATTCCAAGCACGTAAATTAGTATTATTGAAAAACCCTATGTAAGTCCCATAGTCCTTCGAGATCGCTTGCTATGTGGCAACTGCTTAAAGGGAACCGGCTCCCGTACTACGAATGGTTAGGTTAAAAAATGTTTACTCCGTCGGTGACAGCAACACCAGCGCACGCGCAACTAATTTCCCCGCACACGAGTATCGATATCATTCAAGTCCTTATTCGATTAATAATAACACGATTACAAACAATATTCACTGAGTCTCGTCCCATTCCACCCAGGCCGGCGGTCGAGGTGACGTACATAGACAGTGTCATTTAAAAAGTGCCGGAAAGTTTTAAAATGAAGGTGAGTTTACTCATTTCTTGGTGAAAAAATACGAATTAGATAGCGATTTCAATGTTTCAGATAGATATGTATATATATACATAAAAAGAAAATAGAATAGAAAAAGATAATAGAGATACATTTTTATAACCATTTCCTAGCGTTGGGGGTAGAATTATTTCGCATTTACGAAATTTTCGATTGTGATTAGGTAACTTTATTTCTTCTATGTATAACTACACTATTTTGTTCTTAAAACTTCATAATTAATTTAGGAATTATGATACCACAAGGATTTTAGAATCATCTTATGCCACTTGGCAAGTCCGCCCCCTTCAAAATAAAAATTATTAACGGACACTTTAAATTATAAAACCGAAACCATTTTGAAATATAATTAATTAAGTATACTGCAGTTAGGACCTAATTATGTAGTAGTAAAAAATTCAGACCTTCCTTTTGTTCCTCTGAATCTTAATACTGTAAGACATATCGAAATATGTGGACAATTTTTATGGGTTGTAGGTTGTAGGTAGATTAACTCATTTATTTTTTTACTTAATTTACTGTACACCTAATATTTAATATGACACGAGACACGAGCGGGAGATGTAATTAAACATTAGAAATTATAAAAGGAAATGATGGTTATGTAAATTATATTCTAACTAGTGGCCGTCCGCGACTGCGTCCGCTTGGACTTTGGTATTAGTCATAGCATGATGTTATATAGCCTAAAGCCCTCGGGTGGCTCCCCTGGGGTTGCTCGTGTCCATAGGCGACGGTGATCGCTTGAAACCACGCGGCCCGTCTGCCTTTAAAAAAAGCCTTCCCCGATAAATGGACTATCCAACACAAAAATATTTTTTCAATTGGACCCAGTAGTTCCTGAGATTAGTGCGTTCAAACAAACATACAAACGAACGAAACAAACAAAGTCTTCAGCTTTATGTATAGATTAAAATATTGATTAACAGGCTAATATAAAAAAAGACATGAATAAGTCAAAGACAATACGATACTTTATTAATCTATGAAATTAAATAAGAATCATAAAATTTTTCTTTTCATTTAATATTGAATGGCTAAAAGGATTTTTATACAATGCTGCAAAACGAATAAAAAAAGAAACATAAAAGACAGACATGACAGTTTTGATAGCTGCGTCAAAATGTAAATAAACAAACACAGAAATTAAATAATTTTGTAAAGAAATAATAAAGGAAAAGCAAAGTACCTATAAGAATAAAACAAAAGTATAAGTTATAAAATATGATAATGGACGTGAACTACTAATTACTTACTTAATGCCATGTAGTGTATTTATAACACTACACGGCGCATTTCATTCATTTCATTTGTCCCCGTGGGAATGAGTCCCGCGGTAAAAAGTAGCCTATGTCCTTTCTCAACGTCCTTTCTATGTTTATGACAAATTTCATCAAAATCGGTTCTGTGGTTTAAGCGTGAAAGAGTAGCTGACAGACAGACAGACAGACAGAGTTACTTTCAAATTTATAATATTAGTATGGATTTATATTACTAAAACCTATGCTTAAAATGAATGTCTACAAACTGCACATTCATTACAAAAAACAGATACAAAAAATGCAGTGCCATATTTAATTAGATAATTATTTACAAATACAATATATTTAATAACGAAACCAAATGGCACATAATTAAATTGCATTCTGATAGTTGTGAGATAAGCCGAGTGTGATTGAACCATTCAATGTTATTGTTTTGTGACAATCAAACATAATGTTATGTTGACTAATTAACTGATAGCTTCAGAAAAATACACAGCCAATAACGAGGTTATTTGCCTAGTTTAAATTTGGCAAGTTAAAGTTATCAGCAGTTTGCACTTACATTGATTTCTTCATGAATATTTCAATCCTCAGATAAAGTTATTAGCCGGTTAACATGTCATATGAGTGACGTTTACGGCGCATACATTTATTCGACGAATAGTTTTATCTCAGTATGAGAAAGTCGACTCTTAATCTTAAATTAGCAGTAAAAAAGAAAAGATGAAAGAGCCCTTAAAGCAATCATGTTTAATTTTAGCTTGCCTCTTAACTATGACCGATCACATTTATAAGGGAATATTAAGATAATAATGGCTGATAAATGTAAATTATTACTGAATTAAATTACTTTTCACTGAACTTCTTGAGTGTTAGTCATAAGTAGTCATAACGTGTCACCAAGTGAAATGTTTGCGACGATTGAACTAAATATATACCCTGAAACGCGAAATAAAAAAGTTCTTGCAGCTTATTTGAGAACTAGCGGCCGCCCGCGACTTCATCCGCGTGGACTTTGGTATTAGTCATAGCATGATGTTATATTATAGACTATTGCCTTCCCCAATAAATGGACTATTCAACACAAAAAGAATTTTTCTATTCGAACCAGTAGTCCTGCGATTAGCGCGTTCAAACAAACAACTCAAAAATCTACATTTTTCTGCAAAATAAAAATAAGTCATAATAATTTCACTAATTAACATTGTCAGAAGATCTACTTCTAGTGAACGACCTGTGTACCTATAGTGTACCTATCAGTAGGCAAGCGCGTCAACCACAAATAAGTAGAGCAAGGGACCTAAGGATAAGGTGCATAAGAAATGTGTCCTTAGATTTATAAATAAATAACACTTGAAGATAACATAATAACATTTTTTAACACGCTTTTATTAGCTTGACCTGTATGTATGTGACGGAATATTTAACTTTATTTTCACCTACTTCTAGGAGTCTGATTAACTTGAAAATTTGCACAGGGGTCAAGGGCCGATGACAATACAATAATATTAAACAAAATCCAACTAATAAATTAAAAATAAATAATGTAGTTTAAAAAATTAACTTGAATAAAATGCGACGTAGTAGAACATTCGACCTTTTGACTTATCAGATTTTTAAATATGTAGGATATTATAATAATTATAGCTATAAATAGTTACTCGATTTTCCAGTCGAATATAATTTATTCTCAATCAATTTAATGTAAACGATTATAATATTTTTACATAAGTAGCTTTATTTACTATGCGAGATAGTCTTTAGCTGACAGAAGTAATGGAAGGATATCATTATTGTTCTTAATTCACAATTTACAATTCTCCTGACTTTATATTTCAAATCTAAATAAAGTCCTATAACAATGTATTTTGACGACGACGCGTGGCGCAATGGTTACCATGCCGGACTGCCAATCGAGGGGTCTAGGGTTCGATTCCCGGCGAAACAGAAATGATGAGTATAAATTTCTGTTCTCGGTCTGGTTGTTTGTGTTTCTGTCTTTGTGTGTGTCCATGGTACCCACGACACAGGGTACATCTGCCCTACTGTGGGGCTATGCGTGTGAAGCGTTATAACATCTAGTCTAGAAGTAAAATATTACTTTGGTAAGCATTTTCTAGGCAATCGTTCTCAAAGTGCGCGTAGGATGCCAAGCATCACTTTCAATCAAATGTGACTTTAGTCTAACGCTATTACAACACTTATAAATAAATTTGCTAAATGTGCATCAAACTACGCGTTTCAAGAATTCGCTTGTTTCAATAAACAATTTATGGCTTTTCCTTTTTTATTTATTATTTATTATGTTATAGATTTTTTAGATTCGATACGAAGTTGTTTCTTTAATAATAATAATAACGTTTCACACTCATAGCCCCACAGTAAGATTATACCCTGTGTCGTGATTACCATGGTCACACACAAGACAGAAATACTAACACCCTAATCCTACGGTAAGATATAGGTAGGATTTTTTCCATCCTCCTTTCTCCATCTTATTGAAACCAGAACCTTAATAGCTATAATTCTATTTATTTACACTCAATATGTATAAAAATTGGCCGTGGAATCATAAAAAGTAATGAAAAAATGGCGCATTAAATAAACTATGTTGATTAACTAAACTAAGTTGACTACTCCTAGTAAAGGGTCACGATAGTTCGGAGCGGATCGTTTTACTGCCTTAAACCGGTCAGTCGGAAATAGAACCTAGAAGGGACCCGGTTTATTGAGACACCGATGGCTTTAAACAATTATACCTTGTCCAATATATAAGCCGACTTTTGATAGTTGTTATGAGACAGATACTCACTTTGGAACTTCCATCGCAGCTGTCGGAGTATAAGATATAGTCTAGCCACCCTATCCCAGAAAATATCTATTCATTCAATGATTAAATTAAAAACATTATAGCCAATCTAAAAATGTCCCTTAGTAATAATATAAATACACGGTAAATTTGTCCTCATTAATGCACCACTCAGGCGCGGTCCCAGGGGGTCAAGGGGACATGACCCCCACCAAATCTATCAATCATGCGTAGATGGAAAGCAAAACAAGCCAATTTGGGATACCTTTTCCCACAAATTTCTTAGTGACCCCCCAAATTGAAGGCTGCGACCGCGCCTGGTACCAGCGCCCTCAATATTCTGACTTGTATCAAGCACTTACTTAAATCTAAGCCCAAAAATAAATTGCTGAAAACTTTCCAAAATGGTTGTAATGCCCTATTGAAGAAAACCTACCTACCTACAAAACCTAGTGTGAATTAACATGTTAGAAGTATTGCAGCATAGAAACGAAAAATAAGTGAATGAAAGAGTTCTTATACGTAGGGAGAATAAGTAAGTAAGGCACTATTATTTAAATTCAGGTTGAGAAGCAAATTGACTGGACTTATGTACAAAGTTGCGTCCGGTAGTTATATTGCTAATAGAATCTAAATTGTAATGGTATAATATATCCGGCTATCCGGTTCTCTATATTTATCTGAAAGTAGTCGACCCGTGTATTACATGAGAAGCGTGAAGAGTAATTTGTACGTTGATAAAACAATTTCTTATCATTCCTGTAGCAGCGGCCCATTACAAAGCGATGACCTTTTGTTTTACAATCTGATTTATGTTTTACTGTGTATCAGAAGAAAAGGTCAAAAATAATTCCAAAAGTACGGATAATTATGCTGCATAACTAACATTACCGTTAAAGTAGTATCCAGTGTTTACATTGCACCTGCCTTGCCTACTTCACTTTTACAGAGTGTAAAGGTGAAAGTGCCTGTAAATACTGTGTATTTTGTCTACCACATAGATTGTGCTAATACATAAAAAATACATTTTCGGCGTTTGTTGGTCGATTTTGTGGTTGTTGCATGTAGACAAGAATAAATTAATAAATCACAACACTTTAGTAGCTGTAGATTTTTCAATAATTACATTTGTTTACCTTAAATACCCAAAATTGCTGTATAAATATATTTGCAGTAACGCTTAATTAGGTACTGGCTCTTACGTACGTATTGAAATCATCATGAGTACAGTCATAAAGCAAATAGTATTATAATAATTTATTCACCGGGGATTTTCCTTTTTTTTTGAACAAAACCTAGAATTATTAATGATTACGGGGAAAGTGACGTGTTTTTATAAACAAACGTATTATTCGGCAAAAAATATTGTATGATTTTATGAGGACTAGAAAAGTAGGTTTAAGTACTTACATATTATGTTATTGTCGTTATCTATTCAAAACAGAAATCTTGCTATCGATACGAGCATCAGTATACGTCGCACACAAAATAACGAGTCATGTATATTATTATAGTCCGATTTTTAGAATTGTAATTAGTAAACAAACGATGATATAGGTAGGTAAAAATATTATTATGATGAGTAAAATTTCGAGTAGTACTTGATTCTCTTTTCGTTCATATGTAAACATACTAAGTATATGTTAGTGGTGTAAATAGAACAGTTTTTGGACAATAAACCACTAAACTAATTCGGTAGTTGACTGCCAAATCAATTGAGATACTTTTAAAGAGCTGATATAACGCGACATCCTCATACATTTTGTATGAGAAAAATATTTATGACATCACAAGATGGTATATATAGTCAATGATTTTAAAATTAAATAAAAATCATTAACAAAAATTTATGAATCCCTAACCTGGTATCCAAGCGTTGGGTAATTTAAGTGAAACCTTTTTTTTTTCAATTATGGCATCGCAAACTCTGTGCATACTGCCAGCATCAAGTATAATTTTTGCATCAATTTTTTGCCAGTTTCAATGAAACTGGACGAAGTAATATCAAAGTCAGTAGGTAAGTCATCAGTAATCAGTCAGTCTAGTCAGTCCAACATTCAAGTAAAGCGATGGCTACTTTACTAGAACGTGTCCGATGGAATTTTGGAGGCAAGCAGAAAAAACATATTTTGGCAAAGGGAGACCTCCCGCCGGGCGAGGTGGTCATGCCCGGGGAGCGGCCGCGCTCCAACTGACTCAATTCGGAGCTTGTATATATGGTAGGATATTCCGAAAACTTCGATAGCGTGATGGCGCAGGAAGCGGATAGCGGAAGGTCGCTACATCACCCCCTGCTCAGACCGGAGGTCGATGACTTCAGTAATCCAAGTGTAGTCTTCGCTTACAAGCGCCTGGAATGCCCTCTATCTGCGGTGAGTCGAGATGTGAGGGTGCAGACCTTGTGTAGCCCTCCGTCCTCGGTGAGTTGGGATGTGAGGGTGAAGCGAAGAGTGGAGATGCCCTCTATCCACGGTGAGTCGGGATGTGAGGGTAGGATGTGGAGGCGAGTAATGGCTACTCAAGCCGTCCATGAAGTCCTTGGAGGCAGCTGTGTCAGGAACAGGAAGCGTGTACATGGTGCGCTGCGATGAACCTGACGAGCTGGTGAAGTGATGCTGCAGTCCATCCAGGGAGTGAAGGTGCGACTGATGAAGGTCAGAAGGGACGTAATCACGTCGGGGTCACCAGTTTGGCAAAGGGAGATCTCCCGCCGGGCGAGGTGGTCATGCCCGGGGAGCGGCCGCGCTCCAACTGACTCAATTCGGAGCTTGTATATATGGTAGGATATTCCGAAAACTTCGATAGCGTGATGGCGCAGGAAGCGGATAGCGGAAGGTCGCTACAATATTTTAGCACTGTTATTCTATTTCACAAACACTCGTGGACTATACTTAACCTATATCAAACAAAATGCCATCAACTTCATCCGATATAACTCAAAAATACACCAAGAAAATGAAAATAAAACAAGAGCACAATATGTCTTTTTCGACTTCCCGCCAAATAAAAACCTAGTGCAACCTTTTTGAGTGAATTTTTCTGTACTTAGTGGCAGCTACCCAATTATGACAACCTCTAAAAACGGACAGTAGTATGTGATTGCGACGTACATACATAATGTACCTACAAACCCGCGTATAATTTCAAGTAATGAATTCCCTTTTCTGAACGATTGCAGTTTTTTTCGTTGAAAAGCCCTGTTACATTATAAAGACAAGTTAATCTAAGAGTAAGCTACAGCGCTAAAATTTATTTGGCAAACAATTTTATCCAGGGATTGAAAAGTCAGCTGTTAAAAAATAAATCCGACCACGTGTAATTTTATTAAATTTTGATAACTCATAATCTTTCCTTAACATCTTGGCATCATAGGTTTACATGTGACATTATTGTCAACCAAATCATAAACAACTGTTGAACCTTTCGCTGTAGTTCAATAAAAAATATATATTATTTCATATTCCTATACTTAGAAACTTTAAAAATTACTTTATAAGTTATTATCGTATCGTATGTTGTAACGTTATATACTATGATAACATGAAAAATACTATGACGCTAATACACTATCTGTCGGAAATCCTTTAACTGATGTGTAATTTTCCTGTTTGCCGACAGTAATAACGTCAAAGGTGATATTTCTTTATATTTTATACTACGATAAGAGTAGGGTAAGTAGTAGACCGACATGGAGATACCGTTTACCCCCGACATACAGTTTATTCCTGCTCTGCGGGAAGGGAACATTTTGTGATATTTAATAACGATGTTTTCCATCACCGCGCCTCTTTCATGCCTTAGTCTCAAAGGCTTGATGCCTGCCTCTCGAAAGCTTTATGTCTACCAATTTGCACTTGGCTAGCTATGACCAAAATCCCACTCACTTCCAAGAGGAAACCTGTGCCCAGCTGTGAGACATAAAAAAAGATTAGAAAAAAATAGCAGAACTGGCATGGTTCTGACGGGGCACTCCCCCGTCACTGCTGCACTCATATGTGTCTACATAATACGCGAAATAGACGCTTCAATAGAACGGTGCGGTTGCCAGCATGGAATCATCAGCAAGGGATCATTAGCCTCCTTAGTAGTAACGCACCTACATACGATCTAAGACAAGATTCTTCAGTAGATTGTAAATAGAATAGGAACTGTAAGCACGGAAACAAGAACAATAGTTTAGCTGGTTGGAACATGTGCAAGTAAAATGTGCCCGTGGTACAACTAGTAAGTTTTTGTTCAAATAGTTACACGGAACGGAACACAAGTAAAAAAATAGCCCGCGGAACAACTACTCCAACAAAGTCCTTTTATTGGACTACGGGTAAAAAGAGTCGTCCGTGGTACTACCAGTTGGACCAAGCGGTTGGTTGTACCACGGGCACAGAATACATAAACGGACAACAAACCGTGACGTGCCGTGGCGTGGGTAGCGCTTATTTAAATTCACGTCGCCTGCACTAAGCTCGACTATTTTAATACGTACATACAATCGTACGTTTGAATGTTTGAAATACCTACCTAATAAAATTTTCAGTTTATAAATAGGTTTATATATAGGTTCCCGTAGGATAAAAACCATCCTATGTCCTTTCCCAAAGTCCACTCTATCTGTGTTCCAAATTTTATTAAAATTGGTTCAGTAGTTTAAGCGGGAAAGCGTAGCAGGCACACAGAGTTACTCCTACTTTCGAATTATATTATATAATATTAGTAGGGATTACATTTTCACTAACGAGACTTATTGATAGCGACTCAGACTACAATAGTACGTTACTATTATAAAGTTTCAGGAAAACATTATTACACCATTGTTGCCTGTCACACAATAATCTTGTAGTAGTTAGGGTGACCAGGCATTCGAACTGAAAAGTGCATTTATTCATGGAATCCATTTCAAAAATGAAAATCTATCTATTTTATTATTATTATACATATAATAAATCTGTAACAAGTCGGTTTCTGTACATTGAAGATATTTGAGAAAAACTGTCACTAGGGCTATTTATTAGCGTAATAGAACCCAAAACAATGATTTTTAGAATTATTGTCTGTTTGTCTGTATGTCTGTTTGTCTGTTCGTTTGTGCGCGCTAATCTCAGGAACAGCTTAACGTAGAAGGATGCGGTTTTCACTGGTGTGTTGGTATTTTTTTGGATTAACATTTAGTGTATGTTTTATTTAAATCGGTTCACAAACAAAAATTACGTCAATTTCAAGAATGATGAAATGGATGAACGCCTGCACGCTGACTCTGCGCAATGAATTGCTGATTCACACACTCCGATGCTAATGCATTCGTACAGGAGCACTCCCCTTCCCCTCTCAACATCTCTCTCTCTTGCGTGAAGTGTGTGTTATAATTTTAAAATCTCATAATAAACTGTTACCGAGTTATTCTGGCCTTTGTGTCATTTCATCAGGTTATGGGCCCAGCACGCTTCCACTGCGGCACTCTGCTATGTTTATCGATCAGTGTTTGGAAGTATCGTTGTTGATTTATCGAAAACTTAAGTTAATGTATTGAAGTTACAGTCCATTAAATGATAACATGAAACTTATAAATGAAAGGAAAAATAGATAAAGTACTTATAATGAAACTTTAAGTTGGGTCAATTCTGTACATTGCAAATACTTAAATTTAAAAAAATACTTCTAGGGGTCCTTTTATAAATAACAGAACCCAAAAAAAATTTTTATTTTTATTTTTGTCTGTCTGTATGTCCGTTGTTAGACTTTAACACAAATACTAATAGACTTATAATGAAACTTTCTAATGAAACTTTTTTCGTTGACATTGGTCCTCGCTAACATATAGGAAATATATAGAAAATTTTCAAAATTATCCTTGAAGGGTTTGAAATAAGAGATGAAAGTTTCGTAGAATAGATTTTCTTGATATTTAGTATAAATATTTTTGACTAAAATAAAGAGATACAACGTACCTATTTCAGTATTATCCGAAATTCACCCTTTAAGTGTAATTTTTTTTCGAAATTCTTTAAAAACTGAGTGTTCAGACTTGATTTATAGAATATTTTCTGGAAAATTATTTCACTTGAAATTTTGTATTTGTAATCTTAATTGAAAATAATAAGACACCTATTTAACCTTTTTTCAAAAATCATCCCTTGGTAGCAAATAAAAAGGATTCAAAAGCTGGAAACTGAAGGAAAGAGTAATAATGATAATTTTATATTTTATTCCCAAATTCTTTTCCCTTCTTTGAATGCAGATTTATTGATATATGAATGAATTACCGAACATTTTAGTGTGTATTTCACATCAATCGGTCCATAAACAAAATTAATTATGTCCATTTAAACAATACGCGGCATAAAATTGAAACGCGCTTTGGTGGATTTAGATGAAAGTTTTGTTAAAAGCTGTTTAGAAAACCATAATAAATACTTTACAATGAAATTATAAAATAATTATGGTTCCGAAGGTATAGGTAGGTCAAACGTAAGATGAATTTTTATCAATATCGTCGACCATAGTAAAAGATCGGTGTGATCAGGGTAATGCTTCGTTGGCCGAGAACGGCTAGCCTACAGGTATAAAGCGCACCGCGAGCCCGGAGAATCGTGAACAGGCTATGACTGAAGCGACCATTACAGATACAAGCTATAAATAGCTGCATCCTTTTAACGTCCCGCTCCTGGGCTTCCCATTATTGATTATGATATTATCTCGACCCTACTGTGGGGCTATCAGTGTGAAACGTAAAAAAAATCAAAGTGTTCTCCCGACTTTAATATATGCTGAGCAATCTTTTCAAAATGATACCTACATGCCTACGTCACTATATCATGATTACAACACCAGTCGAAGGTTAAAGTTCCACAGGCCGCTTTGCACGCTCCTTTTGACGTTTGAACGGATGTGTAAGTTATAGGACAACCTTCCAGCTGATGCATTTCCAGTAGTGGACTTTGACATGGGGTTCAAGAAAGCTGTAAAGAAAGCTCGGGTGGCTCCGCTAGGGTTGCCCGTGTACATAGGCGACAGTGATCGCTTAACACCACGCGGCCCGTGTGCCTTTTTGTTCGGTTTATTTATTAAAAAAAATATTTCGAATAAACGAATAAACAATTGCATAGGGTCTAATAAAAAAACTGTTATTGAAATCAACAGACGTTTTCAGTGGTTAATTTAATGAGAGCTATTACATACATACGTAGTACTGGCACTGGTGTTACAATAATATGCTAAAGCGTCACGGCAGCAGCACGGCATGGTGGTCACGCCCAGAATAATATTAGTAATCGATATATGTATCGAGGACTTACTTTATTTCTGATGCTGTAGAAAGGGTTGTTAATAGGACGAATTGACAACTAAACTCAAATTTATTGCGCCTCTTAATCGCGTAGGGGCTGATCCGCTCACGTCAATTCAGGTTGATGACATCTTCATTGTTAGAGGCCTAACTGCTGTCGCAAGTTTTAAATCGCTCAAAAGAGCTCCATTAAGTATGAACGACGGTATATTATCGACAATTGCAACCAACGTGCAAGCAACCAAGAATTAATTTGAGTCCCAACTACTAACCACGCTTGACATAGCGTAGTTGTATAGTTCTCCACCTTTCTGCAATAGATTGAAGTTACATAATGATAATGAATCTATGCATTATTTGCAGCACAAATTATTTAATTATAATGATACTTTCCGCGGGCACAGCAGTACTATCTAAACACTTTAAAAACAGGCTATTGTAATAAGTACGTTTAATTTGTAAAGAGAAACGACAGAAAAGTCGATATTATAAGAGGAGTACAGTAAGAACTATAAGGACTCAGGAAAAATGTATCTACTCAACATAATAATATGAAATAAGCAATTTCATAAAAGGTAACAATAATCCAAGGGACAAGTGAGGGCAAGCGGTCACGCGGGCACTCACCTACGCGTTAGACAGACATTATCAAAGCTGCAACACAGACCTATATAGTCCAGAGTTTTCGAGATGCTACAAACCGCAACAAATGGAGACGCATCGCGAGAGCATCATTATCCAACGAAATTGCGAGGTTGCAATCAGCCACGACCACTCTGTCAAGAGTGAATGACTAAGGAGGAGAAAGAACAAATAATTAATAACTTTTGTACAAGTCTCTATCTACGCGGACGACGTCGCGGGCACAGCTAGTAAATAAATAAAAATTTCTGTGTAAACTATAGGTACTTCCCTCTTAGAATAATAGATCTAATACATCGATATAAAAAGTAGGTAGATTCACAGTCGCCGCATAAAAGTGGCACCGGCAAAAGAAGGCATAACGGCAGCGATATGCCTTCTTTCGCTTTCATTTGCTAAACCGCCACGGACGTGTCGCACGTCTGATGCGCTAGAGAACAAAGTCAGTAATGGAGTCGCCATTTGTCTTTTATTTAAAAAAGGCGTATTGTTATTTTAGTTTTCCGAAAAATGAAATTCAAAAAGAAAAGTGGAAGTGTCTTAAAACCCACGGCGGACATAATAAATTTCATTCATATACTCCGCAGATTTCATATGTCCTAATTGAAATGATTCGTAGGTGGGAGAAGCGTATAAATAATAGCAGCCAAACGCGACTTCATTCGCGTGGACTTTAGTTTTAGATTTTCCAAAAATAAAAGTAGCCTAAGTTACACCTTATTACATCAGCTACCTGCTACAGAAAATCCCGTCAATATTGGTCCAGCCGTTTCAGAGATTAGTGGGAACAAACAGACAGATAGACGGGAATCAGACAGACAAAAATTGTAAAAAAAAATATTTTGGTATATGTAGTGTATAAACATTCATATGCATGTAGTAAAAGGCGGTTATTTTAATATTACAAACAGACACTTCAATTTTATTTACATATGTATAGATGTAAAATGTGAATATTGTAAAAACTGTTTGCTAGCGAAACAAAAACTACGGTTCCATATATTGATAGATATTAAAGATTTAGGCGGATTATGTTATGCATCAGAAGATGTGTATTTAATATATGAAAAAAGAGAATATGTTGTTAGGAAATTTCTACACACTGGTGAATGTATAAAAAAATGTGCATTTCATTTTAAAAAATGTATTTGGAGATATAATTGAACACTGTCAAGGAACAAACTTTGGCTATAAGATCGAGCTGTTAAAGGCTGTTATTGAAAAATATATTGACATACATTACGTCCTTATTATGCCGGGAAACTAAAAACCGCTGAAATCAAACGCAGATTGAAAAGGCAATTATTTAATATATTTTTGTATCAAGGTACCTAAATCTTTGCTGGGAATAGAAACCGGGACCCTAACACACACATGCGTATTATGATCACTGTGTTCATTTCATAAAATATAATGTTTATAGATTCTAAAATTTTTCTGTTGTCTGCTCGCATTAGAATTTTAAATAAATAAAAAAGAAACTCCACTCCACTGTCTATGTTCCAAGTGGTGTAAATATGGCGGTAAATTAATCTTGTAAACGAATTTGTGCTTTATTGTAATGCTTTTGGTTTCATTTCTCAATAAACTCCTATTTCGTAAGTCTAAAGTCGTAAAATTTTATTGCCGTATTATAAACATCGAACCAGAAGGTGATAAGTAACAATTTAACATGGACTTATAGTCTTACTTATGTTAGTAACATAAGGTTTAAAATAGATAAAAAGTAAGATACCTTAAAACATTTTTTTGTTTAGAATACTTGTAAACATCTATAATAAGTACGTTTTTACGCGGGGCCACCTTTTGACTCAAGTTTGTATGGGAACCTTGCATCTACCTACTTTTTATATCGATGATCTAATAATAAGACTTCCCTAAAATTATTGCAAACATGTGCGTTGTGTTTTGATTAAAAATCCATTTTTTTTATAAGCACAAGAAAGTTTGGGGTGAAAACTGGGTCACATATTCACTAATGTAATAGGTAATGAGCTAGATATACAAAATATAGCTAGTAACCCGTAATATAAAGATTATAACGATTACACTGGTATGTGAATCGTCCAAATCTGTTCAGAACTTGGAAATTACATTACAGTTAGAAACACGCACACACATGAATCATATATACCTACATAAAAACATGCTTATAAAAGTATAAAAGAACTCTAAAACCGTTACGTTCCTTTTCCGAAAAGTCGTAACCAATAAATCGACCTTGCAAAATTTATTCACGCGATTACTTACGCATTGAGATTTTCGACAACGCATTTAAAATCCATTAAGTGTTGACCGGGAGATGCGATCCTGATGCCTGCATGACCTTACAGGCGTCAGGCAAATTACCCTCCTTAATTCTAATTATCGACCGTTTATTATGCTTTGACCCAGTTCTTCTAAGATCGGGTGACCTATATGACAACCTAGTGAACTATATTAGACGGTACCCTCATTTGCAAATTAAAATGTACAAACCCAGGTGTTTCAGTTGCTGACACGATTTTGTCTGGCAATTGTCTACTACTGACGACCCGTGTGGCGCAATGGTTACCATGCTGGACTGCCAATCGAAGGGTCCCGGGTTCGATTCCCGGCGAAACAGAAATATGAATGATGACTTTAAATTTCTGTTCTCGGTCTGGGTGTTTGTTTCTGTCTTTGTATGTGTCCATGGTATCCACGACACAGGGTATATACACTCTACTGTGGAGCTTTGAGTGTGAAACGTTATTTTACTACTAATTCAATGAACTTGATTTAAAACCAAAACATCGTTTACATACGAACAATGATTGTTAGATCTACGATCTAAAGATGCGTTTTATTTGTTTCTAATAGGGTCTTGGACACTATGCACAAAAAAATTCAAAATCCTTACCTTAAAAAGGTTGCACTAAATCACGCTTGGAAAGCAATATAATTGTTAATTATTTTTTATACCTTACATGAATTTTTTACCGCTTAAATCAATAACAACAAAGTCAATTGACTATTATATGATAAGTGATAAGTGACGTCACTTATCATTTTCTCATACAAAATGTATAGGGATGTCACTTTTTGACAGCTCATTAAAAGTATCTCAATTGACTTGATAGTCCAAGACCTGATTCGTAGGCTAGTGTTACTAAAACCTAATACGACAGATTATCCTCATCTAAAGATTGTCGGCCCTAAAACTAAGGATATTATTTTATTACTACCTACCAGGAAATATTTATATTGTGCAATATGTTCATGATTCACTGAATGATAAGAAGATAAAGTACCACTAGTGATACGAAAAATGAGATGATGTTAAAGTAACTAATCAACTATCGATAACCAGCAATTCTAATAAACATTAAATTCATAATGATAAAATAAAAGTGTTTAGACTGTAACAGGAAATCTTCACTCTTAATTTCTAGAACACACATACGAACACGACATATACTACTCGATTTATTTAGTTACCAGTGGTGATTGATGATGATGAAGACCTTAATTCATGCTAATGCGAATAAGAGTTACAAAACACATTGTGTTTATAATATTTGATTATTAAAAATTCTTTTTAATTTAATTCAATTTTTATTTCTTAATGAGGCAAAGCAAATCAAAATAATGTGCTAAAGAAGAAGATCGAAAAAGGTTTAGTTTAATAAAATGTAATCCCCCTATTTCTGGGATGATCTAGCAAACTATTTTAATTTTAATTTTATTGAGAATGTTCGAGAAAGCTTCTCAAATGATCTGGATTTTTTTTATAATTGTAATCTTTTTTCGAATGATGTGGAGATTTTTAAAATAATTGCATTTTTTTTATAATTAATTGAGAATATTTGAGAAAGCTTCTCAAATGATCTGGATTTTTTTAAATAATTGTTATCTTTTTTCGAATGATCTGGAGATTTTTTAAATTATTGCATTTTTTTTTATTTATTGAAAATATTCGAGAAAGTTCCAGAAACTTCTCGACTGATCTAAAGATTTTTAAAATAATTGCAAACTGTTTTAATTAATTGAGAATGTTCGAGAAAGTTCCAGAAATTTCTCAAATGATCTGGAAAATCCTACTAATATTATAAACGCAAAAGTTTGTGAGTATGGATGTTTGTTACTCTTTTATGTAAAAACTACTGAATGATTTAAATGAAACTTTATAATAATATAGCTTATACATCAAAATAACACATAGGCTACAATTTAACCTTTTTTTTTTAATTTTTGTCCAAAATATGACGATAAGTGTCAAGTAAGTAGGAAAAAATCTACCATCTGCGAGCTATTCTGGCGTGCGCTGCCAAAACCGCTAGAGTTACACATTCGTAATGTATGATGGAAATATTTATCTTAAATAGTCCTACAAAAAGCCGGTCCACGGTACTTCAGAATGGACTTCACTTTATTCTAATGATCCTCTCTAACGCGGGTGAAACCGCGGGGCACAGGTAGTAATTAATAAAATTTACTTTATCGAGGGCATCAAGAAAGCATTAACAAAGATTGACAAAAACAAACATGATGCAGTTCTATAAAGTGAACAGCTGCTTTTAAGTTGTCGACGCATGTCAATAAGTGATTGCAGCTAAATCTTATAGACACGATATTGATATTCCTGACCTTAGCCCGCGCCTGATAACTGGGTGTTTACGTCAAAGAACGCGGTGGTCCCCCAGCTACGGACTGAGCTCTAACATTGAGATTATAGGTACTCGTATTTCGCTTGCATGCCCTTTATTCAGACCTATGCATAACTGATAATGATGTGCATAATGTAGCAGTACAAGACAAAGAAATAATGAAAACGATACTTTAAAATGCTATTGTGAATTGTGGAAGGCTTAAAATAAGTGATAAGAAGTCTTTGAATGTAGTTGACAAACTTAAATTAAGTAACCGAGGTTTGTCTAGATGGTGATGGCAAAGTATCTGTAGTAATTTTAAAAAATATTTCTTTCAGTTTGGAATACGAATAATAATATAATATTAATTAAATAAATATTAATAATTATTATTAATAATAATATTATAATATTAATAAATAATAATTAAAAAATATAATATTTTGAAAGTTAATTTTTTAGCCGTCGTCGGCTCTAGGTGCCCTTATCGGCAATGCTTTGAGCTAAGAAAATAAATCCTTAGAAGAAAAACTGTTAGCAATATACTCTTTTAAATGACCATATCAATAGACAGTATGGCCATGGGTCAACAATGAACACACACGTGACAGCTATCATTTAGCCGCCGTATTCTTGTTCTGTTATTTTGTAGAAGATGAATGACTTATAGATGGTTTAAATAGGTCATTAAATAAACGAATAACCTAATATATAACAATATAAACTATGCCCGTCGTAGACCTTATTAATAGCGTAGTTGGTAAAGTGTCATTTGCTCTACTTTCAGGAGTTAATACTCGTGCTGCTGGTTTGTTGTGGACTGAGCTTTTCTGCCAAGCCATGCTGTCCAGATAACGATTATGTAAGACCAAAAGGCTATTGTGGAAACACTACCACCAAGGTCAACATGAGTTGCCCGTACGGCAAGATGGTACTCAAGGACATAATACTGGATGGTGACAAGCTTTCTACTGCTGACACTCCAGGTTTCATCTTTGCTGAGGATCCCAATTTGTAAGTGCTTCATGAAACTTATACGATTTTAGTCGCTTTAATAGCGATGGATAATATAGCATGCGATTCTTTAAAGACCAGGAAATACTGTTTTAAAATTCTAATGGAAGACGAATTTAATCTGTGTATGGTAACATCTAAAACAATGACAGATTTAAACCCTTCAACTATTAAAAATCTCGACTGCTTTTCCTGTAATAATCATTTCAATTGGGGTACTGAATAAACTGAATAGACACATTATCGGCCGTCAATAGCATTAACAATATAACAATACTAGCTTTCCGCCAGCGGCTTCGCCCGCGTGTACCCGTTTTATAGGTTCCAGTAGGATAAAAATCATCCTATGTCCTTTCCCAAGCTCCACTCTATCTCTGTTCCAAATTTCCTTAAAATTGGTTCAGAAGTTTAAGCGGGAAAGCGTAGCAGACAGACATACAGACAGACAGACAGAACGACAGAGTTACTTTAGAATTTATAATATTTGTATGGATAGGTACACAAGACCGTCGTGATCTTCTTATTTTTCACTTATTTATTATTATTATTACATTTCAGATACTGTATATCCCAAATGTACAGAAACGAGTCGAACCACGCAGAGGGCATGGGCAAAGTAGCGATAATTTGTTTCGACGAGGCACCCTCGTCGGACATAGAAACCGGCGGAACTTTGACCCTGGTGTCCGTATTCTTCCTGTTCATCACATTTGGAGTCTACATGTACCTTCCGCAAATGAGGTTTGTATTTTACGTTCGTTCTCAATCGTATCGTATCACAAGGCGTACCAGTTACCACCATTGTTACCAACCGTAACTTTTTTTTTCTTTACCGTACATTTTTTATTCTTTTATTCCACACGGCCTCACCACCAAGCAGTAATCCCTACTAATATTATAAATTCGAAAGTAACTCTGTCTGTCTGTCTGTCTGCTACGCTTTCCCGCTTAAACCACTGAACCAATTTTAATGAAATTTGGAACACAGATAGAGTGGACCTTGGGAAAGAACATATGATGTTTTTTATCCTACGGGAACCTATAAAACGTGTACACGCGGGCGAAGCCGCTGGCGTAAGGCTAGTATATAATAAAATAGGTATGACTTGCGATTTCGAATGGTTTTTTACCTCAAATTCGGTCGCCTACGTAATGGCTGCAGATAGTCGCGCATAGATTATAGTGCAATAGGCGTCCCACTGCTGAGCACAGGTTTTTCCTTGTAATGTATGATATAATAAATGTATGAAACTTGAAACATAATAATAACAACCTTCCAGCTTAGGCATTCCCAGTGGACTATAACATGGGGTTGTTCAAGAGAGCTGTAAAAAAGCTCTTCTCCAAAGCCGGCAATGCTCGAGTGACTCCCCTGGGGTTGCCCGTGTCCATAGGCGACGGTG
Source organism: Pyrgus malvae (assembly GCA_911387765.1). Classification (NCBI taxonomy): domain Eukaryota; kingdom Metazoa; phylum Arthropoda; class Insecta; order Lepidoptera; family Hesperiidae; genus Pyrgus; species Pyrgus malvae. Next base: position 9,897,144 of record OU426964.1, read on the forward strand.
ATCGCTTAACACCACGCGGCCCGTCTGCCTTTTCGTTCGGTTTATTTATATAAAAAATAATAATAACGATTGACAAATTAACTAATTTTCGTCATATGATGTTTGAGGTCATAGGTTTTCATACTGGTGGACCAAGGTCAAACTTTACTCACAAATATCCAGTAAATTTCATTAAGTAAAAGTCATACACTCTCAATCATATTTTTTTTCAGAGATCTACAAGGCTTATGCTATATGTGCATGTGTATAAGCATGGCTCTCGGATATCTATCATTGGGAGTATTGCAACTAAATCCGGGGTTCAGAGGCGAAATTTGTACGCTTGCTGGTAATATCATGTAATTGTTTAATGTACTAAAGCTCATTCATACAATTACTTAATGATGATGTATTAAACATATTGTCTTTTAGGTTTCTTGGTATACTTTTGGATGATGGCAACATTTTTCTGGATGAATGTTATAAGCATCAACACGTACCGAACAGTTCAGTAAGTGTTAAGAATATATTTTGAAAAATTTTTAGGTCTTCACAGAAGATTTTATAAATATTTTAAGTTATTAATAATACTAAGATATTGTTGATACAAGAGTTTGTTTGTGTGAAGTCGCTAATCGAACTACTGGTTCGATTTGAAAAAATATTTTTGTGTTGAATATTACATTTATTGAGGAAGGCTATATAATTAAGTTTAATTAAATAAATAAATAACGCTTCACGCTCATAGCCCCACAGTAGGGAAGATACACCCTGTGTCATGGGTACCATGGACACACACAAAGACAGAAACACAAACACCCAGACCGAGAACAGAAACTTTAAGCACATTATTCAAATTTCTGCTTCGCCGAGAATCGAACCCGAGACCATCCTTTCGGCATTCCGGCATGGTAACCCTGGGCCACACGGGTAGTCAAATTATATAAGTAGATTCAATTTACGAACCTTGTATATGAAGCGAGTATATTAGCTTATTTTATCGTAAATACTCTCAATTTCTGTTCACCTTTTTAACTCTAAGTAAAATATAAAAATAGTGGCTCCTTTTGGCACGTCCGTATTGTTAGCAATGGATTTTCTGCACTAGCTTCGCTATAAGCTAGCTAATTGTTCTTATAATACGTATAATTAATAACATAAATGTCTTTCCAAATTTCAGGGACATCGTCTTTTTAAAGAATAGCGAAAGGAAACAATTCACGATCTATAGCATTTACGCGTGGGGTTGCACTATATTCTTCCTCATCGTTTCGCTCAGTACTAACTTTGCTGAAGGGAACCATTGGAAGCCTGGCTTCGGCAAGCAGTCTTGCTGGTTCAATGGTAAGAGTACGATCAGTTTCAATAAATCTATTATGACTACCTTGACTACGATTGTGACAAAAGTATGTCTTGAGCTACAATATAGGGGATATACCAGCACCAAACGAACTTCCATTGTAAAGTATGTTTTGCCTTTTCATGGAATTTCGTCATTGTTGGGCACACTTTCATGAGTTCCACGTAAAAATAATGTAGTTTAAAAAACTAAAAAACACGCTTTTGTGAAAATACGAACTAAAAACTAAAAAAATAAGAAGAAAATGTATATTACTGTAAATAAAGCGTGGGGTGCATGGTGTCAATAGTATCTTAAAAACCACCCCACGCTTTATTTACAGTAATATACATTTTCTTCTTATTTTTTTAGTTTTTAGTTCGTATTTTCTCAAAAGCGTGTTTTTTTAGTTTTTTAAACAACATTATTTATTTTTTTTTTAAATGGATTTTTAAATGGAATAATTTTATCAAATTAGTGTATTGTCATCGGTCCTCAATAAATCTACAAAGTTTGAACGAAATCTGGCCGTTTAAAGTGGGTCAAAATCGCGCCCAAAGAAGTCGGTTACAAACATACAAACATACAGGTGAAGCTAATAAAAAGCGTGTAAAAATTACCTGACTTCCGAACGAAATCAACAGACTACACTCGCATACGGCCTCAGGGGCTTGCATTTTGCTTGTGAGTTTGTTTACGCTTGTTTTGTAACAACTGCCACCATGGGCGTCGATACCGTCATTGCTCTTAGTGTTAAGGCCTCCTCAGTGATATTCGTCACCATCATCATCGTCAATCCATTACTACATACAGGTCTCAATAAGCTCATAGGCTGGTCACTGCATCAAGGTGTCCTATTTGGTCACTGACTTGACTGACGATAAGAATAATTCGCTAAAGAATTTGGAGATAAAATCCTCGGAGATATTTTTCGTGCCTTTTTATCTCAGTGTACAAAAACCTACACGCGTTTTTGTATACTAGGGTGGACCGGGTGCACTAAGCTGACCGTTCAGTTCAATTCAAATACTTAGCATAAATTATCTACTCGTATATGCTCTCTACCAACTTGCATTGGAGCAGCGTGGTGAAAGAAGTTATTGGCCTCCCCACTAATATCAGCAGTGAGACACAAAAAAGGGTTGCAGCCTTGTAAATACATGTACAACTTTATATTGACTAATTAAAATTGTTGTAATGTAAAATATTTTGGTAACAGAAGGTTTGCAAGCCGATTCCTGCCAATCTACTATTGAGCAACGAATGATTGCATGCGCTGTGATGTGATGCTCTAAGTTATCTGACATATATTTAACGTCTTCTTACGTTTCCACATTAACAGGTCGCACGGAAACCTGGATTTTCTTCTATGGACCAATTGCTGTTTTGATTGCTTCAAATATAATGCTGTTCGTGTCATCTTCATTCTACCTGTGGCGCCGCACGAGGAAGTACGAAGTGAACAAGTTAAACAATCTTAAACACAGGTGCGTATTCTCTAGGGATTTTATGTACTTGTTACGGCTTCTGTTAGATATTCCTGTTATTGTAATATGTATATTCGTAACTTTATATATCATACCTACCCTGGAGCCAATACAGGCACTGCAACCAATTTTTTTAACACGCTGTTATTAGCTTCATCTGTATGTTTGAGAGCTTGTTTGTAACTCTCCTTAGGACTCGATATTGACCCTCTTTCAACAGACAGAATTAATTCAAACTTTGGACACTTATAAAGAATCGGTGGCAAAACAATAATTTCATATGATTTTTCAGAGAACTTGAAAAAATTGAACACAATTATTTCATATAATTATCGAGTAATTACTTAGATCCAAATCACCAATAATAACCTTCAGCTAAAAAAAGCTAGAAATGTGAACTGTTATATGTTGACCACTGATAGGTGTGTGATTATGATTAAGGTACCGGCTTGTACACCAACTTTAATTTTAAAAAGTTAAAAAAGCCACTCACTTCACTTCACTTGCCAAAACAAGCTTACTCTACAGGTATTAGAACAACAGCTTACTAGCGCAAATTACTCACTCACGCATTCATTTAAATTTTCAGATTTTTGGTGTCGTTAAAATTATTCCTAGTCATGGGAATTTCTTGGATATTTGAGATCGCAAGCTTTGCACATGGAGTGTCTCATATAATTTGGTAAATAAACTTTATTTTATTGCAATTATACAGTCAGGCTTAATTTTTATATCGCTATTCAAATAACATTCTCTTTTGCAGGAAGATAATGGACACCTTTAACTGCCTTCAAGGTATTGTGATATTCCTAATTCTAGTGGTATTCAGAAAACGTGCTATGAAAGGATTGGCCGACGAGAATTGCTGTTTGATTATCACGCGACCACTGGCTGAAAAACTAAGTCCACATGATGACGCTGATAATGAACAAATTCTCGCAGATGAAACCATGGAAGTTAGGTTGAATTAAACCAGCCTTAGTTCAAATCCAAAGATATTATTTTCTATTTTTCATGAGGCTGAGCCTTAACAAAATCTTTAGTTATAAATCGGATTGTGAAGCTAAGTCACATTATTTAATAAATAGTTTTAATCAATGCAGGTTCTAGCTTTATTGATATTATAATAGGCATGAACGAGTATAGTCTGTTAAGTGTCATGACACCTATGAACTACAAAAATTTGGTAAGATCAGCGTCATTTTAAGTTAAATTTAAGATTCTGCGACAAATACCTACATTATGTAGATAATAGTAACCCGTCTGCTTTACTAGTAGGTTAAGTAAGGATCTGAACCGAATCTTTGAAAACTTTTGATGCTGATAGTACTTAAATAAATTACCTACTGGTTTTGTAGATTTGTTTATTGTAAGTATCTACTATCTACTAGTTAGAAATTTAAATAAATATTTACCTACTGATTTATTTATACTATAAGCGTAATTTTATATAAGGTAGCTGTTACTTTAAAGAATCTCTTGTCTAAGTAGGTAATAAATTTAAACAATAATATTTTTTAAATGATGATATCAATCAGTCGTGATTTTATAGTTGACAATTTTTCTTTAAGTAATTATGTACCTATTATCGCGTGCCATAATATCATCTCGAAATTTAAACATTGCCTACTTAAAATAATAATTAAATTTATTTTTATATTGTTGAGTTTTCTTAAAAGTCACTAGCATTTACGCTGTGTAAATACTAGGGTATCGTTTTGTCGAATACTTTTAAGTTGAAACAGTTCCTTTGAAATGTATCAAGATTGTGCATGAAATGAAATTGTTTTATGGATACATAATAAAATGTTTTAAAATACTATTTGTTTTTAGTACTTAATTATAAGCATTGTACTTATTATATTTTTAAATTTAATTAGGTTTACACGCCTAATGCTAAGCTCCCAATGTCCCTGCACACCAGAAGCCTTGCTTCCATAGTAGTATAGCTTCCCATATTGAAGAGGTAGAGCTTAATATACATATGTATAACACCATACGTAATGTATTAGTACACTACTCTTGGAGTTAATGGCGTTAACTTCAGTAAAACGTTTTGTACTCATTTTATTCGATATAAGTTAATTACAGTGCTCGAGTGTTGTGATTTGAAATAACTTCGAAAACATGTTTATTCCGCTTGCCTCCAATGCGCTACCAAACATGTTCTAGTAAAGGAGCTATCACTTTCCTGCGACACATCGATTGATTTGATTTGGACTATTATCGTACCTATCATATGGTTTCAACGAAACTGACAAAAACTTGATACAAATGTTTACTGGACATTTGCAAAATGTTAAAACAAATCAGATGCAATTCGTAAAGAATTACACTTCGCTAACACTTAAAATCGTCCCTGTATAGACCTTCCACAATTGATGAAGAGATGGCGCCCGTGGCGACGTCCTGCAGCTTCGTAGTTTATTTTGACGGGACCTTCTATGCTCTAAGAGTTTATACGAATAAGTTTTCTTTATAATGAAGATTTTTTTTAAATACCTACTTCAAAATGTTTGACGAATTCTAATCATTCGAAATAGTTACGAGCAACGAGAAATTGTGCTCCCTGCTACTAGATTTGGTAATGCATTACACGATTTACAGGGCCTGTACATCGGGGCCGCTCGATCGACCTGTGAGTGGGACCCTGTTGGCCTACTTTAAGCGCGTCATCCGAAGTTCATTACCATATTTTGCAAACTTATAAAAAAATAATTACCGATATTATGAACTATTTTGTTTCACATTCTCTATAACTACTATGTAGTATTGCAGCCATGAAGTAAAGGGCCATAAAAGGTTCAAAATTACACTCAAAAGTATTCGAATCTTCGGAAAGTCGCGCTTAGAGTAGCCCTCCTGCTTCCCTAAGATTTATGAGACGATCCAAGTGGAGCAACTATTACCATAACGGATGGCCAACTAACGGTCCCGGGTTCAATTCTTGGGACATTCAACATTGGACTATGAGTTTAATTTGTGTTCTCAGTTTGGGTGTTTGTGTCTTTGTGTGTGTCTATGGTACCCACGACACAGGGAATCCTAGTGTGAGGCTATTACTGTGTAGCGTTATTTATTATACCACTGTGTCTCTGTGGTCTATGTGGCAAGCCTTATTTCATAGACCTTTAGGTCACCAATTTTATTTTATATTGTATTATATTTTACGTATTATTATTTTTTTAGTAAAAACAAGAACTTTTATAACATTTCAAAGAAACTTATACATAAGCAGCCCATAATCAGTCACATATTGTCGTCACTCTAGTCTATCTGTTAAATAATTTTTAATCTGCAGTCGAACGAAAAAAAAAACAACTGACAGCTCTGTAGACATGACAACACTTTTGATTTGCTGTCTGTTGTAGAGGTGAGACGTACTAGGCAAAACGCGTACTGAGTCTTGCGAGTACGCGTCCACAAAAATACTAGATCCAAAAACTAGGTCCACGAGTATTTACGAGTACGGGATTCAACACGTACACAAGTGATTCCCGTAAATGCGGGTCTTGCGAATACGTACTAATTTTTGTAGTTTGAAGAGTATCGAAATTGTACGACACGCTAATGTCGGATGTAGCGAGTGTTCCAAAGCAAGTTTGGTCTAAAAAGGTACATACTTACATTGGTAGGTACATACCTAAATATTGACACTTTAATTCTGTTTCTTACGATACGATACGACTAAACATTAACATTTCCACTTCCCTTCGTACTTCATATGGATGGATGGTCTACAAATTTAAATATGGATAAATGGGAATATACATTTATGTACGTAACGTAACAAGAAAATGTATACACGAGACTACTTAACAAATTGGATAAAACGACTTCGGTATATAAGTATATAGATTTTTACACTTTCTTTTTTTATTCTAATATAAATAACGATCAAAAACTTCCCTTCATACTTTATGCAGGCTTAGGACTGCCAGCAGTTTCTGTAAAAACTTCAATCTAAAAAATAATTTGTTTTTAAAATTGCTAATTCGAAGTAAACCAAAAAGTAACATCAAATCAAAACAAATAATTTTGTCAAAGAATACAGAGCCTTATTGCGTTTTATCTAAGTGTTATTTACGCAAACAATAACTCGCCCCTAATTACCGGAATCCATCGCGACTCGACGACTCGCATTACCCGAAGTGCGGCGACGTCTTCCGACGATTACTTCCGAACGCGCGTAGGCAGAGTCGAGTCGTCGTACTCCTAAAGACTCGATACGCTAAAAGACGCGCGGACGGGAACGCGTACTTACGCGTCCAGGCCAAAACCTATTCCAAAAACCTATTCCAGTAAATACGTCTCACCTCTAGTCTGTTGGGTTGTCGTTGTCATGTCAGTCAAACATGGTCAAACTTGATTGATTTGATTGTCTTGTCTGTCAAACAGCGGCATAGAAATGATAGAAAATCGACACCAAGAAAGAATCAAAGTTTTTTTATAGTTGATTACCGAAACCGAAATCAAACTGAAAACGACTTACTCATACGGGGCTATAAATATTATTGATTGTTTTAATAAATAGTGACTGTCTAAAACACCAAAGAATGTTAATAGAATGGTTCATTAAAATTAAATATATGTATCTATATAGCATACTCGCAGTTTCGTAAACAAGTTTTTACGTTTATGTTCCGCGGCATTCCATTTTTAAAAAAGTTTAGAACAAAGTTTCTACTTTGTAGCAGTTTGTGATGAAAGGAAAGTGATTTAAGTGATTTTATTAGGATAACAATGTACTTCCTTCCTTTAACTATATTATTGACCGTACTTCGAGTGAAGAATTCAAATTGTGAAGTTGGTGAAGTGGATCTCGACGATGTATCGGAGAAACAATACTCCATCAAAATAAGCAAATGTTGCGAAAGTGACCAAATTTGGGTTGATTCAACATGCAGATTTGCAGCTGACTATAATCAAAGTTAGTATAAGCATCTTAACATCACAGCTACAGTAGCTAAGAATAAACTTCACTGTGTGTCGAATTACAATTGTTTTGCACGGAATCAATGTGGCGTAACTCCTAGAAATTAATTTACACTAGTTATTATTAGTATAGTTTAATTCTACTCCAATTATTGAAAATTGATTGTATGGGCTATATGTAATCTTTTTGCAATGATATTTTAAACTAGAGATATGTTACGTTCATAGTAATACGTTACGTTTTAAATCTGTTCTGAGCAATCCAAAACTGCACACATTGACAAGATTTACTGATAAGCAAAACAAAAGATTAACACACAATTGAAAGAGATATAATTTTAATGGTTGCATTTCCTACCTACACAACCTACGCTCGACGCAAACATCCCATACAAGACGTCCCAATTGGGACGTATTTGAATCTTCACAGCGCGCGCTTATGACATATCTGCTTCTTGTTTTATATAAATAATATCATTGTCTTTTTGTATGTATTATGGCTGAAGACTCGTAACACATGAGTACAACAATTTAAATAATAAATAGTTGTACTTTTACCTGGTACATAAACATATTTCATTAAAATTCTAATTTACTATTTAACAATAAAATAATGATTGTATCTTCTATAATTCCAGGTGTTTGGGTGCCTATGTTTAAATCTGAGGATGGAAAAGACACCAAAGTTAAATACTTTAAATATGTACTTGGTACACCTAACTGTGCAACTACACAGCAGAGAGCAATATTTGATTTGGGAAAGTCAGAGGATGAGTAAGTTTCATTTGTCATTGGTTGATGAGTCATCAAAAGGTTTTTATATTGTCATATATTTTGCATGAACTTGTTGAATTGAGGTTATAGTGTGCTTACACACTAGAATATATATAAACATGTTGTTAGGCATGCAGTATTTACATTGTATTAGTGTGCATAACCTCAAGAGCACTAGGTCAGCTTGACAACTAAATGTAGAAGAGAGAAGCTTACGCACACAAGCGTGCTTATCAGTACACAAGAGCCGATTAGACTTCTTGAAATAGAATATGTGTAATACTTTCAAATTGTCAATGTTTTGCCTAACAAAATGATAAACTTTTTAAAAATTGCATCAGTGCAGTGCAACAGTGGGATAGAATTACAGTAGTGTGTATCCAAATTAATTGGGGAACATGGAAGAAAGAACATGTTAAGAAAACCAGTTTATTCGGATAAACAAAATGTATTGATATAGCCATACATATTTATCCATAGTTGAATGAAAGCCATATTTATATATTACTATCTTTGACAAATAGGAAAAAAGTGAATGTTTTGCAACAAAACATATTCTAGGTACAATATTGATGAATATTGAATATTTTTTAATTTAATATGGGGTGTGAGGTAGGTAAGCGTGAATTGGGAGGTTGTATAAGTGATTGTTCAGTTGATCAACGTTCTGATAATCAAAGCTCTACTGCAATAAATTTATATTTAAACTTTCTATTCATTACATTAGTATTGTATAAATTTACTTAGGACTATTTCTGGTTTATGAATATTGCACTTAAAAGTGAAATAACTTTGTAATTGGCTAAAAATCGTTCACTAATTTTCTAGGCTAAATTTATTGGTAGACGGACGCCTGAAGCATTTGATACATCATGAACATAGTTCTGTGGTTATAAAGGATGACCCATTGGTGACAAATACATTTAGCATTCATGAGCCAATTGCAATTCATGAAGAGAAAGAACCATCATCATACATCCATGATCAAAACAAATATTGCATAGATAAGGTAAGGATGCATCATTTAAAAGTTAGTGATCATTTTGTTTATCAGTTAAGTTCATCAGTTGTTTAATTTAGTAAATAGTTTTTACCAAACTTTATGAAATATCTGTTACTGTTAGCTGATCAATTGTCATCACTAAACAGTCAAATATGAAGAACTATCTAAAAGATATCTGGCTCATCACTAGTTATCACAAGCCTGTAACTATTATAGCATATTATTTTTTTAAATATTATTAAGACTGAATTCTGAATTCATCACAGACAAAAATCCAATGACTGAGAACATTATGAAACTATGTGTATGAAGCGTCGTCGCGTTGGGGGACCGCTAAACGTGAGGAGAGACGACGTTAATGGTTGTGTCAATTATGTGAATGTTTTTGAGAAAATTCTTTTGTAGCAATCTGTGACTACACCTGTTTATCTCACAGCGGTCCCCCGACGCGACACCATTTGGAAAATAAAAATATTTGAACTTACATAATATATGTGACGATAATAATTATAATAGGTTTAAAATATTTGTTAGTTTTTGGAGCTTATTTTTTTGGGTCGGGATTTTTTAAAAGTTTTCAATTTTATAAATGATTCTTATTAATTTAATGTACCTCATGAAACTAGTTATGAAATCATATTTGTTGTCCTGTTTCAGATTCTTATACAAAGTACAAATACCACAGGACTATATGCAATAGTCTGTGTACCTGAAGTGAAAATAAATTGGAGGGAAACAACTTTTCTTATGAAGAAAATACTAAACCCTTTATTTCATGCCATAGCTATGATCTTGTTTCTGCTTGTGGCAATAATATATTTTGTGTTGCCAACTTTACGGGATCTAGCTGGTAACATCATTACAACCATAAATGTATGTCTGATAGTCAGTCAAGCAGCTGATTTAGTCAGAATATTTACAGAGTTCAGCAACCATGTTAGTTTTATGATTACTGGTGAGTTTTTTCTATACTATTTCACAATTTATTTAAAAAAAAGGCCAAGTATAGGTCAATTAACTTGCGCTGGCCCTTACCCACACATTTATATGATGGTGTGTGCATTATCTGTGAAGTCTGTTCAGATAGAAAACACAAGCATAGTGATAGTGACATTACCTATGAGGTCATACTGTCAAGGCAACATGCAAAATCTTTTTGTCACTGTCACTTGTTGACAAACCTACGAGAGTAACAGAAACAGAGAAGAATCACCTGTGATGACAAATCATTATTGTCTATGGATTTATTGTTCCATTTTTAAAAGTTACATATAAAGGATGATGTTTAGTTTGAGCATCGCCATTATGTAGGTGCTGCAAGCCACCAAAGATAAGGCTCAGAGTTAAATTAAAAAAAAATACCAAAAAATAAAAGTATATTCATTAAATTGCTGATAATTTTGAGGGAGCAATTAAATTAGTTAAGACGATTTGATTTGTCCTAAGCAATTGATTTGTTTTCCTTAAAAATACACAAAATATATAATAATACCTATAATTTAATTGTTAATGCAAACATATCAAATTCAATTTATTTTTTCTTTGCATTCAGTATAGGTGGTCTATTTACATTTAAAAAGTGAAAGGCATTTGGCAAATGTAATTTGCCTTGCTATTTCAGAGTAACGTTAATAATAAATTAATGGTATTTTTTTTTTATAATTGGTGTATTATTTTTTTTAAGTAGGTACTTATAAACCAAGACAGAGACAATTTTTCTGCCCCTATAAATGGGCCGATTTATAAATATGTAAACAAATTTTGCTTCTAATTTTCTATCAATTTTAATTTTAATCACTGCTGCTAAGTGCGGAACCTAATTTAAAAAAATATTTCGTTTATCAATTTTCAACCAGAACAATATAAAATACATGCAAATTACCATGCCTTGAGATGCCTTGAGTCTATACAGTAACAATAGTCATATACCTAATAGGCACTATTTAAAACATGATGTGTATTAAATTATATTGGTGAGAGTGCTTTGAACGTGCCAGGTATAGTAAAGTTAATCAACCTGTACTGGTATTACTACACACTAAAATGAATGACTTATGGAGTATTTAACAATAAATTATATAGTAATATTGTTGTACTGCTAAGAGTGACAAATAATTATAATTTTATAATTAAAATTTTATAATTGAAGCGCGCATGGCCCGATGGTTAGCGTAGAACGCAAACGATCTATGCAACTTAGCCAAACGGGCGCGGTCGGGTGTGAGATGGGTGACCGCTAGTGGCAAAAAATTTCATGCACGTTTCCGTGCTTCGGAGGGCACGTTAAGGCCTCGGTCCCGGTTGTTGTCGATAGATAACAGTAGTTAAACCTTGTCGGAGGCCTTATGGGCTGTTTGAAAACATCCGACAGCGGGTTGGCCACTAACCCGCATCTCCACCAACCCGCATTGGAGCAGCGTGGTGGAATAAGCTCCAGGCCTCCCCAATAAATGGGGAGAGACCCGTGCCCAGCAGTGGGACGCAAAAAGGGTTGCAGCCAATTAAAGTGCAGTAATCTAAGTGGTATAGTAGTTATTGTAATAGAATGTAAGAAACTTATTTATATCATTTTCAGATATAATCTTGTATGTAAGTTTACTGGGTGCTTTCTTCTGGTTAAACAGCTTCGGGTTCTACATTTGGAAGACATTTAAGTAAGCATCAGATGGATATTTTATGATCAAATAACAAAATATTCTTAGGAATAATAATGACATTAATCTGTGTAGGTCAAGAAATGTTTTTCTAAGGGTGACGGACGTCCGAAAGTACTGTTATTACTCGAGCGTGGTGTGGTCATGTGTGGTTTTGATGGCGGCAATGGCCATTTGCGCGCATTTTCTTCTTGATACTGGGACTAATCCATACAGAAAGACAAAAACACAGTTTTCCTCATCAATACTTATCGATGACGTGGAACAAGAAACTATTGGTAAGATTATATTTAAATACATTTAATAAATGAATTAATAGAGACCCGTAATAAAACCCAAAAATAGACTCTTTAATTTGTCTTACAAAATAATAAAATCTTAAAATAAACACAATGTACTGTAAAGTCCTATCAATTTTTTTTAATGATGCCATGTTATTTAATATTGTTTTTGTTGTGCAACAAAAGAGAAGAAACTTAAGTTAATCTAGTTGAGATTGACAGTCAGAAAAGCGAAAAAAACATTGTGTACACCTTTCTATCAAAATTATATGCATGGCATAAGTTACTACTTGTAGTGATATTTCTACCCACTCTTTTAATGAGCTGGGCCTCGTTCACCATCTCCAAGTAGTGTTGATTAGTTACGTCCCAAGTAAAGTTAATTGGCAAGCTTAAAGCTATGAGTACAGGTGACTTTAACCGACAACTTGTAACTTTACTTGAAGGTGGTGAAAGAGGTCCTAAAATTAGATTTTAAGAAAATCAATGTTCTCTTATAAACTTTAATTTGACTATTGTTTGCATTTCAGGTTGGCTGGGTATTGCAATATTTTTTACACCTGTAGCCTTCACTATTATCTTCAACTTATTCTTTTACATCACGACTTTAAATGTCATTAAGAGGATAAACATTTATGGGAGAATTCACTATAAGCTGAAAGGGTGGTATGTACTGTACATCTATGTTATCAATTTTGCATTATATATTTGTCAATATTGTATTTTTGTGCAATACAACAGTGACAAATTTCATACTGATCAATCAAAACATTAATATTGTACAACTAGCTGCCGGCCGCGACTTCGTCCGCGTGTGGACTTTAGTTTTGAAATATCTCTAAAATTTAGGTAGCCTAAGTTACTCCTTATTACACCAGCTACCTGCCAGGGAAAGCCCCGCCAAAATCGGTCCAGCTGTTTCAAAGATTAGCCGGAACAAACAGACAGACAGATAGAAGGATAGAGACAGACAAAAATTGTAAAAAATGTTATTTTGGTATTTGTACCGTATATAAATTCATATGCATGTAATAAGCAGATATTATAATATTACAAACAGACTTCATGTTATTAACTGACTAATTACTTCATCTAGGGATTGAATAGAATGGGAATCAGTCCCTAGTCAGATATTGGATACCTTAAAAATATTAACTTCTTAAATCATATGATTTTTGTTTCAGTTTCGACTTGTTCCTCCAAATGTTTTTGATAATGACAACCGCGTGGCTATTTCTAATGCTCTCGTGGCTAAACTTTGATGGACTGATATATGCCCACATCGTGGTGAACTTATTACAAGCGATTCTCATGTTCTACGTGTGTGTTGCGCGGCAGTCACACGTCACGTTTCTGTTGAGAAAGAGTTGTTGCTACGCGGAGCCTGTGCCTACGGGAGAATGGGGGGACGAGATGACGCATATGAATGGTGGTAATTACTAATGGCTAGCTTCACCAAACTTTCGTTTGTAGAATAACTTATTCGTAGAATAATCATGTTAGTTTCACTGTATCTTGAGTGAAATAAAACTTATCGGATTTAGGTGAAATTGATCGATTTGAAAGTAATGCAGCCTTCACCTAAATTCAATACTAGAATCTCAGTAAGGTAGAAAGTGTTATACCAGATGGCTGCAACCCTTTTTGCGTCCCACTGCTGGGCACGGGTCTCTCCCCATTATTGTGGAGACCTGGAGCTTACTCCACCACGCTGCTTCAATGCGGGTTAGTGGTCAACCTGCTGTCGGATGTTTTCAAACCGCCAACAAGGTTTAACGGCTGTTATGTATCGACAACAACCGGGACCGACGGCTTAATGTGCCCTCCGAAGCACGGAAACGCGCATGAAATTTTTTACCACTAGCGATCACCCATCTCACACCTGACCGCGCCCGTTTGGCTTAGTTGCATAGATCGCATGCGCCGCCGAGCCATGCGCGTTACACCTGATAGACATAGCTAAATTCTATTGCAAAATTACTTAGATATTGCTGCAGAAAATATCTGTAAATAATTATGATAAGTGTTAAATTTGTGTGCCTTAAATTGTAACAAAATTGTTGAAATTGTTGATTGAGAGTGACAAGGTTATAAAATTTTGTCAATTGTTAAGCTAATATCATGACAAAATATTGATACATCAAGTATCACCCTGTGATTAAATATCGAATGCTCATGAAGGATACTTAATTTTTTATATTGTTAATTAAGAATTTGGACCAAAAATATTATGAATAACATTTAGGACTTCTTTGTACTAATATAAAACTCTGCACATTATATATTACCATTTTTAAATATTTATGTATATTTAAAAAAAAGTCGTAGGTAACATTTTTGTTTCGTAGCATTCCAATAGCACTATATTAAGCACCTTAACCATTATAGAGTTAAAGACTGCAAATTTTAACACAACTATTGGGGCCTAGCTTTGTCCGTCCTATTTCTGACCACGAAATATTTATCAGGCATCTAGTTGGTAGCTTTAATAAAAAGATTTAGAAGAATATAGTATTGCTCTCTTTGGCACAAACCATTTATAGCTTTCTCACTTTTACACTATATTTTAAATCATCTATACAATGAATTTTAGGTAACATTTTTGAATTAAGTTACAGGAATCATGAAATATAATTTTTGCATTTACATGTATGTTTTGTAAACATTTATGTCAATAAAGTACTTTATTGAGTCTATTTCTGTGTTTTATTTGTCAAACCTTTTGTCCTAAAATGTGAAAAATCATACCTAAGGCAATTTTAAGGGACCCAAAAATTTAATTAATTAATCATATTTGTTTGTTTAGTGATCAACCAGATATATATAGATAAATGTATTTGAGGTTATAGAAAAGTCTAAAATTAAGTTTCAATACTGCAGTGAGATTAACTACATACTACATAGTTTTACTGATATCTAGATGAATTTGATATGACTCGTCGTCATAATCGTTTTTAGTGTTCCGAACCTCGAAAGGAAAAACGGAACCCTTATAGGCTCACTTTGTAGTCTGCCCATCTGTCTGTTTGTCTGTCAAGACCCTTTTTCTCAGGAACGCGTGGAGGTATCAAGCTGTAAATCAAATACATACTCAGATCTACTGCCCCTTGGAGCTGTGAAAAAATCAAACTTCCGAGCCAGCACAATCAAAAGATACAGTCGTTTATGCCGCTAATTTTCGACGTTCGCAAGGGAATCAAAACCTATAGGGTCCTTCCCATATACTCAGAATTTTAAAATTTGGTACGAAGCAATGTCTTATAGCACAGATAAAGGAACAATTGCGAAAACCGTAAATTTTTAGTAACATCATATATTAATATTTTACGGAACCGCCGGTGTACGAGTCCGATTCGCACTTGACCGGTTTTTTATAATCTAGATTAATCCAAAATTCTCTTATCAGTGGACGATCACGCAAGCAGTTTTTTTAACTCTACTATCCACTGTTAGCAAATTTAATAAAAAAATACAGTTTGTTTGGAAGCTAGATACAAAAAACAATATCGAGCTACAAATTAGTGTCTACCATTGTCTGTGTGTAGTGTGCTTGATCAGTTACTATAGTGACCAATAAATTATAGTTGCCTGTTGATAATCAACAGTCATCTATCAGCTACCAATAACTTACTACATTTAGCAAAAAATTACCGTAGTTACCTGACTGACTACTCCAGTAAGACTGGCTTATTGACAGATTCTTAGGAAACACATTACACACACGATGACCATATCCACGTAGATATGTCGTAGTGGGATTATATAATCTGCTGTATTGCATTACAGCTAGCCAGAACCATTGTGCACTGGCATTCGTGAAATAAACGAACTATACCACTAACGACATCGTATATAGCTTCCCAACATTCCGTTATTGCGACTTACCTGTGCGAACAGTTGTCCCTCTTGCCTCCTGATGAGCGGAGCCAGCTGGCAGCGAACGACGAGGTGGCAGTCGTCCATCACGGTGTTGAAGAACCGCCTCGTGGGCAACAAGGCCTCCAAGTCGATCATTAGCTCCAGGAAACGTTCGCAGTATCTACGAACGCAATAAAATAGCTATGTTAATATTACTGTCACCAGGTTGAGAATTTTGAAGTAGAAATTGTGTGGTTTGAATACAGAAATATCACTTAGCCATCATGAAGACAAAAGAGGAAATATGCCAAAACCTTTACAGTTGCTAGCACTTACAGTTCGCCCGGAAGGTCACAGCAGCATCAAATTCTTCTATGGAAAATTTTGTGTTTTGACAGAAAAGTATGGTTTCTGGTCGGACTGATATGAGGCGATCATCAGCCTCCAAAGCAGCAGAGCAACTACATAATATCTCAGACGAGAGTACTGATGATTGAGGTAGTATGTTATATTAAAGGCGCGTTCTTGGGCTGTAGTGACCACTTAATACCAGGTGAATGGAGGACGCTCGTTTACTAAACTATTGAAATAAGAACCGGTCAAGTGAAAGTTTGACTCGCGCACGTAGGGCTCCGTACCATTATGTAAAAAAATCACGTTTATTGTATGAGAGCCCCCATAAATATTTATTTTTTAGTATTTTTTGTTATAGCTGCAACAGATATATATAATCAGTGAAAATTTCTAATGTGTAGCCATCACGGCTCATGAGATACAGCCCATTATCTAAAAAAATGGTTATTGTATGGGAGCACCCTTAAAAAATTATTCTAATTTTTAGTATGTAATGTCTGTGAAAATTACAGCCTGATGACAGATAGACGGGCAGACGGACGGACAGCGGAGGCTTAGTAATAGGGTCCCGTTGGCACCCTTTGGGTATGGAACCTGGTGCATGGTGGTACTTCCCCAGCTGAACCTTGAAAGTTTTATAACCTACATAGATCAATCACCTCATACAACTTTTTAATTAGTAGGTTGGTTTTTTCATATTTCAAAAAAAAAACATGCTTCAGGTTTTTTCATATTACAATAAATACATACCTCAGGTGACTTGATGTGATCTTGGTAATAAACTCTCGATAGTGTTTTGAGAGAAAAAAAAAACAATTTTCGTAACGGTAGATTCACAATGGGACTCCGTTCATTCTTTTAATCATTTAATCATTCTATTCAGTAATTACTCAATCGAGGTCAAGCTAAAGTTAAGACGAGAAATTCTTGTTTATACTCTGTTCTCTGAATCTCAGAAACGGCTCCAACGATTCTTATGAAATTTATTTTGTAGGAGTTTTTGGGGTCAATAAATCGATCTAGCTAGGTTAATTTTATTGAAAATATCGTTATATCTGTGTTTTCAGCGACAATCAACTTAAACATAGACTGAAAAATATGACTTCCTGACATCTGTTGGCGAGTATATGTAATACTGTTTTTTTTATTGGGAGCTGCTTCAGTAGATGGCGTTGTTAAGCAACACTAAGCCAATGAGTCTCTGATGAACTGTACTTACATATTAATTTAACAATAAAAAAAACTACCTTATAGAATGAGGATCAACATCTTCGGTTTCAGGAATGCTTTCCAGTATGCGCATGAACTTTATCATCAAGTTCTGCAGAAATCGCCGCTCCCAGTTTAGCTTCTCGAACATCTCAGGCTTGTCTTTCTTTTGTATAGCGCGCCAATATTTCCGCCATTTTGGTACGTTCTTGAATTCTTGATTTCTTCTTCCTGAAGAGGATAAGGAAATGATATAGTTTTTATATTTTAATAGTAGGATAATAGTAATATTTATAGGAACACAACGCGATAGTTATTTGTTTATTGTACCATCCCAATGATAGGTACCTGTTAAACTTAGAATTCCCTCCCTAATTCCTATCCTTATACATATATTATTATGTATAATAGTCTATGCTGAAACTGTTTGGCTTCGCGCCCGAAATGTAATACACATTTTATATATGTAATACTAGCGGCTTCTCGCAACTTCGTCCGAGTGGACTTTAGTGTTAGTATGATGTTATGTAGCCTAAAGCCTTCCTCGATTAATGGACTATCAAACACAATTTTTTTTTTCAATTCGAACCAGTAGTTCCTTCAAATAAACAAATTCTTCAGCTTTATATATTTGTATAGAAGTACATATAGATATAAAGTTAATGAAAACAATAGGTACTATTGGATTGGTATTTTTTTTTATAGTGGACACCACTAAATATCACTATCATAATGCGCCATTAAAGCTATCCTTATCTACTGGGTACATGTTTCCTCACTGAATTGAGAGGAATATAGGTCGTAAGAATTTAGAATTTAATTTAAATATAACAATATATATAGTTAATTTTGTGCAATAAATAACAGTAAAATCAAATAATCTTAATATATGTATATATTTCTTGTGTTCGTGTATATAGTTAAACACTATAGTCAAGTTCTGGAGGTAAGGCAAATTTTTGAAAATTTTTGTATTGCTTTCAGGCTGGACAATGATGGAAAACTGAGTATTGAAATTTAACAATGTTTTCCCTTTACATGAAGCAATGATAAATAAGAAGAAACCAACAAGAAATAAGATTAAAGCTGTAAAAAAGCTTTCCTGCAAAGCAATGCTCAGGTTGTACTGACTGGTTGTACTGTCTATGGACACAGGGAACTGTAGTTGCCTGTGTCCATAGACAATGGTGATGGCTTAACATCACGCGGGCCGTATGCCTTATTATCCAGATCTTATATAAAAAATGTGGTAATAATCACATACCTTCTTGCAAGCTGATCCACATACTAAGCGACACAAGCCTCTTAACCTGGTCGCGGCACAGTTGCACCTCCATGCTGCCAAAGCAGTGGTTCAGGAACACCAACAGAGCGGTCTGCTCGCGCATGTTCATCCCCTCTTTGTCCTCGGACACACTCGCGCGAAGTACTTGTTCGAAGAAAGCTGGGAAGTGATCTGGCTTTTTCAGGAACGCCTGAAAGTAAATTAATCAAATTATTGCTCACAGCAGTACAGTGAAAAGTATTTTAGTGATTGGCTGGCTGCAACCCCCCTGACGACCTTTGTGGCGCAATGGTTACCATGCCGGACTGCCAATAAAATTGTCCTTTGATTCCCAGCGAAACAGAAATTTGAATGATGAGTTTAAATTTCTGTTCTTGGTCTGTTTGTTTTTCTGTCTTTGTGTGTGTCCACGGTACACACGACACAGGGTATATCTACCCTACTGTGGGGCTATGAGTGTGAGCCGAAAACAAATGCAACTTTTGGCCCATTTTCTCTTATGATTGACTAAGTTCAATTATTTTTTTTACAATTTTTTTGTACGTGAATGGTAAAAAGTGATTAATGTACTGTATAGGCAATTTTCACACCAATACATAGCATTTTTTTCAATCCGTTTAGGTTTCAAAATTATTCAGTAATATGTAATATTCTATATCTATTATAGCAAAAATTCACAAAACTGTCACTGTCTTCGGGTCTATTAAGCAAAACAAAGTAATAAAAAAATTGCTCATGTATTAGATTATTATTGAAATGATCTGTCGTCGTATTGTGCCATAAAACTTATGAAAATACTGTATTTTAACTGCAAAAACTCATGTTTAGAATCCGGTAAACCAGTAAAATTGGCAAAGTTTTGTATACGGTCTTTAGTATTTGCCACAGATTGTTTACCACATCTATCTCCTAAAAACTGATTATATAATTAGAGTGATTTGGCTTAGATTCACTGGGGTATTTGAGTTAATATTATTACACTTACCTAATCCTCTAATATCTAATATAATTGAGCAACAAACATCTCTATTCAAATATCTAAACTTATGCATTTTATTAGTATGGATATGTTGAGAAACGTTGACTACTAACTAGAATGGTTTCAATCATACATAAAAGAATATTATACCTGCCAAGCGGGAACTCTTTCCCTAAACTTCTCATTTATCATTACAATGATAGACATCATGTGGGCGTGTGATGCTTTCTTAGCTTCATAGTGCGGCCAAAGGTAGTTCTCAAGGTACTGAGAGAACTCTAGCATCATAATTCTGCGGACTGCAAAGCTGTAAAATAATATTGGAATGTAATTATTGTCAATGCCCTTGATGTTTGTTGTCATTACAATATTGTAAATTAGGATGATTCCCACTAGTTCAACAACTATAACACTTCTTCTTATGTTACTATTTCCTTTCCTATGTAACGTTGAGGTGGCCAGGCTGCCAGAAATAAGTCCACTGAGAATCAGGGATTGATTCCCAAATGGAGATCCTAATTTACTATTAGAATATTACGAAGTTCGGACTACCTAAAATCGGATGCTACATAGTTTGTTTTGTAGGTTGACAGAACTGGCGAGATATATTGTCGTTGATGTCATCTTGTCTACTGCAGGGCACCATGTAACTCCCAGGCATAAGTAGTTCAACTAGTTGAAAAAGGGGGAATAAAAATTCAAAGATTGTAAATAATACTTAGGAAGAGGCTTTTTATAATGGGGTAGGTGGCTGATACATGATGCGTGTCCGACCACGCCTTGTTTTGGTGCTTGATTTAAGTTTGAATTAGATGTTTGTCAAGGGTGAACCTTATCCTTAAGTGCAAATAAATTATGTAGTATCAGTTTCAAAATTTTTAGCATTACAATAATATTTTTTAGGAAGTAACAAAAAAATATTCCTATTATTCATATTTCTCTTAAATTACTTATTAAATAATTTCTATTAAAAATATATGTATGTTAAAATTGATTATGTTCACAATAGTTATAAAGAATAATGTTAAATGCATTAAAGTTAAAAACAACAGTTATAAGACTGGCAAAATTCAAAAAAATAAATAGGTCAATGCACTAATCCATTAGGCCATTGACCCTGAATTCTTCACTTGTTAAATTCAGTGTGGCTCTGATGGAAAGAAAGTTATTATTTGATACAAAAAATTATACAAAACAAAGAATATTTACCCAGATCCAACAATTTCTGCAAGATATATAGATTCCACAATTTCTGCATCATAAGGTAAGTGATTTCTTGTTTGTGGTGACCAATACTGACTCGCAAGCTGTGAACACAGTCAACCATAGGGATTTACCAATTCAATGAGACAAGTTACCTAGATTTGTTTTGTGTTTTTGCATATAAATACCAGTTGGCCAACTGTTTATTAATAAATAAGATAGGAATATGATGCAGCCAACATGATGACAGTTATATGCTATTAATAAAGGTAAATATTGTCTAAACTGCATACAATTATTATTTATATGAAATAGCTAAGACTTATTAAGTCTTCACTCAAATAACAATAAATGGTGATGTGTAGTAGTCAATTGAATTGTCAGAAAACATACTTTCTTCATGTGGGTTCAAATCCCTTACATACTCTAAAACATTTATATCTAAAATCATACAAATCAATCACCAAGAATAACTTTTTTTATAGAGCTCTAAACAATTCCAATAATGGAATGAAATAATTTGCCACTCAATTTTGGTAAAATTGAGAACTCTCAATATTTTTATGTGAATTAAAATGAACATTGAACTAAATACTAAATTTTGTAGAATGGAAAAAGTCTTTAAACTTAAGTATTAGCAAAACGTGAGGGTATAAGTGAAACAAAGTATATCAGTTTTGAAAATATACCAAGCCACTTATTATATGTGTGTTTCAATGAGGGAAAACGCTTTCAAGCCTATAGCGTAAAAATTTGAAGTGGAGTGTCAGCAGTCTTGAGTCTTTAGAATAGTAGAAATGTAACGAAGAAAACTACTCATTTGAACTTTATTTATTTCCATATATTCATTTTATTGCAAAACTATGACTATACAATACAAAAATGAAATAATGATTCATTAATTTAGGAAAAATTATAAACATTGAGCAATAACATTCTTAACCTCACTTTAGAAACTCACCTGCGTAATTCGATCCGCATTTATTTGTGAAAGTGTCGGCAAGGGTATCTTTGGTTTATCCGAAGTAGATTTATCTATTTCAGGTTTCATTTTCGCGCGTAAAATTTTATTTTAGAAACAATATTATGCCGACAATTCAAACATCAACAATGCTCAAAGCTCAAATCAAACAGGTGTTGTGTCATTTTCAATTTGACAGCTTTTGACAATGACATTGATCGCTGTCATAGATATAACGTTCGGAAATAGAATAGAAACGCGTTTATTAACGTGAAAATAGGAAGAAAGGGTAGAAACTTATAACGGGTTGACTTATGTTTTTTCAGTTTATAAACGCATGTCGAACGCTAACAAAAAAACTAGCACGCTGAATTTTTTTGAATTCAGTAGATTAGTGTTTTACATCACTATTTGTATATATCGGGAATCGGGATAGATGGCGCTATATACATCAATCTATATAATTATTTTTTTGGTACCCCCAAGAAAATATTTTATTTGGGGGAGAGACACGTGCCCAGCGGGTATATATTTATCTATGTGCCCGGCAATGGGACGCAAAAGGGTGGTTGTCAATCAAAAAATAAAGACAAAAACAAAGACAAAGAACTTTATTTGCACAAATATGGGTGTTTACAAAAGTTGTTAATACATATTTAGTACGCCATATTTACCTTTATGAGGTATGCAAATATTACAAAGATAAAAGAAAAAACTTAATAATAACACAATTTATAAAAATGTACCTACATTATTATCAATTTTATTTTTATTTGATCCCATATTGCGCATTTTGAAAATTTAAATATTATTTCTTCAATTACCTACGTATTTATTTAGTTCTTTGTTTATTTAATTATTTATTCATATTTATTTGTACTTCGGATCGAATCCGATCGTCGGCTTTGGGTACCCATATTGCAGGGTTTTTGTACACTAAGAGGAAAAAAGCCGGCGGAAAAAAACCTCCCAGGTTTTTATGGAATTCCTTTATGCCGTTTTGTCGTTTAAGAAATCAGTGACTGAGTAATACGCCTTTTTCAGTAAATACGTTTTAAGTTCTTTTTTAAACTCGTTGCCCGTTTTGATTTTGAGGAATTCCGGTAGACCGTTATATATTTTTGGTCCCATGCAAAAGACACTATTATGGTATTGTTCCGTTTTAGAAGCAATTGAACATAATTTATTAGGATGCCTTAATGATTTAAGGGTTTCATATTTAGCTATTTCATTTTTGACCATTAAAGAGATTTCGTAAATATATAAAGAAGGAAAAGTCAACATTTTTAAATTTTGAAAGTGTGGCCTACAAGTATCCGTTTCCTTTAGCAATAAATTCTTTAGTTTTACAGACCAGGAATGATTTGTTTCAGGTACTAACAAAAATTATGTTCGAGTTGCCGTAAAATATAAAGATTCTTCACGTACAATATTAAATACTTGTGTTACTAATAATACCTTTAATATGATCTTTTACGGACTAAGCATTATTTGTTTCAGACATTCAGAACAATGATGTTCGATCCGCCAGATTATCCATATAAAGAGTTATCCGAGACACTGAGGGAACACTATGGCCCAGATGATCTCTTATTTGCGGACCCAAGTGGCAGCAATTCAATATTGCTAGACAAAGAGCTAGTAGAAGTAACAGAACAAATTATATCATCAGTTGAGGGTGAATTGTCATTCAATTCAAATTTGATGAGTCGATACTTTAATGCTGAAAACACATCACTTCTGGATGTTGCCTCTAACGATCAGATCACGGAATTATCTGTAGTGCCGTCGGAGAATTTATTTAACTATGAGTCTACTTTGCTAGATGAGAATACTGTTAACCAATTTTTACTTCCTTTGCAAGCGTCGTCAGAAAAGAACGAGGTTAATTTTTTTAACATAAGCTACTTATTATATCTATACTCATAAAATAGTACCTACCTACATTATGTTCGGTAATAGAATTGTTATTGACGTTCCGGCTTTTATTTTATTGTATTGTCTTTTTTGTTCACACAATGACCATCTAAGGACAACAATCAAAATAAAATACCTAAATAATATACAGGAATTTTTTGTTGTTTTTATTACAATTTTAAAATTAGATCTTTTAAAAGTAAGAGTACCTACATGTATAGCATTCAAAGTTATATGGTTGTTCAAATTACAAATTCTTGAATTCCAGGATACTGAAAACAATGGACATGACTTGTTAGCTTTGCACTCATGTGTCGTATGTCATGAAATATTTACCACCGATGTCGACCTACTCGACCATACGATTTCTATACACGCTTCAGACACTGTGTCTGATGGAAATCAAAATGATCTTATGGCTACTAATATTCTGGAGAATGGAGTCGCTACAGGTATTTATTTCGCAATAAACACGGTTACGGTAAACATAGAGACTGATTCCGCACAAACGTAAATAGACGATGTTTTAGTCCATGTTTAATGGATTATATAAAATCAAGTATAACATATTTTAAAGCTTTTCCTCAGTCTATTAATTAATTTTTTTAGGACCATTATTATAATCTTAAATTAGATAGCTAGGTTATAATAAAGTTAGTCCCTGTAGCTTCGGGATCAAGAATATAGCTACGGTATCCCCTGCCTGATCGTAAGAGGCGACTAAAAGGGGGCTTCTGGGGTTGTGGGCGGTGTGAGTGGGAGCTCGATCCGCCCAGCCAGTAGCCCCGGGAAGGTCGGCGTTGTGGGCGTGGCCGCATGCCGCCGTAAGCATCCGAAGGTGCAGGAGATCACATCTGCTCTTCCAAAGAGGGGCCCATTCTGGGCGTCGCGCGTGGAGGTCACCGGTGTGTTCCACTAGATCCCAGAGTCCTTCCCAAGTGCAGAGGCAGGCCACCGAGGGGGCATAGTGCGGTCAAATCCCACATAACCCGGTGTCCACTCCCAACCTTTTGAAGGTACCCCCACCCCCCCCTCCGATACCAAAAAAAAATTATTATGTTACGGGTGTATAAAGAACCTATTGAACCGTTGATTATTATCATATCCATGTTTAATGCGCCCTTTATACTTAATATATAAGTATAAAGGGCGCATTATTTATTAATTATTATTAGCGCAAAGTAAAAATCCGAAATATCTAAATATCATACATCCGTAAAGTTTGTACGTTTATTTTCTTTGAAAATTACCTAACATTTCTAGTGCCATGAATGAAAACGTTACTACTTGTGGTTTTAGACTCAAATAATGGCAGCGAGTGTTTTGAATGCGAATGGCTCGTGTGCTGCCTGTGCGAGCGAGTTTTGTCGACTGCTTTAGAAACGGAACCCACAGGTATGTGTCTAATTTTGAATATGTACTTCGCAAAAATAGAAATCTTCTAACCACCTAGTTTTAGGAGCAACAAGGTTTATTTATCATAGTTCAGAAATAATAGGTATGGTAACTATGGAACAGAGGGCGCTGTATGAGTTGTATGACGATTTTATTCCTATCTTTCTTATGCCCGCTCCACACGTCAGGTTTTGTAAACGCGTAAACGTTACAACTGCGTCAGAGTTAAAATTGGACAGATAGATCTTAATCAGAACGGAATAAGGTCGATAATTAAATTCTTAACGCAAACGCGATAGTAACGTTTTCGCGTGTGCACACTAAGGCCTCTGATCTATTTGCGCAGATTTTTCGCATGGGGCCCCGCTTGTGTTCGAACGTACGTATCACGGAAATCACGCTTCATGCAATAATATCTATGCTTCTCGACTTGTTTTTCTTTAAGCACATAATTAGTCCCAACAACGCTAGTGTGTCAACATCATTTTCCATCGTGGATGACATGTTTATTGTGTGAACTTGGCGTGTGGAGGGGGCGTTCGATTTATCTGTAACTAACTCTAAAATCTAACGATTTATCGTTATATGTGAGGCGGGCATTACAGTAATGGCGTACCGTTGCACGATCTATGCATTTTAATTTTTTTTGCCGTTATGTTAATCCCGGCGTATATTAATATTCAAAATCAGTCAGACTACTTTACCTAAACGTGTCTGATAGAGTTACGATTGTTTTAATCCACGACTTTCGGGCACCCTGAATTAACCTGTATATCGAACTCATAAAAAAATTTAAAATAAAACCAGACCACTCCATGATTCTTTTAAGTTCCTGCCAAAAACTGCATTAAGGAATGCCGCGTAGTGATACATGTTAAATCTGAGTATGATAAAATTGATAACATTCATTGAAAATTTAATCATCTGAAACCCCCTTCATAAAAATAACAGCAACGTAACCAACCTCATTCATTAATTAAAATATGTTTTGTCTCTTTCTTCTTAATGAGATATACCTTCCGCGTTAAAAGGAGACAAAACGTATTTTAATACGTTGTGAATAAATTTGTGATTAAATTTTCATTAAATATCATCAAACTCAGATTTTTACTGTCGTATCGCAGCTCAGCATTGCAATTCACAAAAAATACATACATGATGAAGTTTTTGGGGTTTGTTAATTGAGATAAGGAATATGTTATGTATGCTGACTCGAATGTCTCGAATTGTTAAGCAGGTATGAACTTTATTGATATCAGGCGCGGTCCCAGGGGGGTCACCTGGGTCACCCCCCAACCCATCAGTCATGTGTGGAAGGCGAAACAAGCCAATTTGGGACACCTTTCCCCCCAAACTCAGTGACCCCCCCCAATTTCTTAGTGACCCCCCCCCCCCCGCCCCCAATTTCTTAGTGACCTCTGATTGATATAATAAAAAAATATGCTTTACACTAATAGCTCTACATTGGATTTCCGAAGCGCAATGTTGCGTATAGGCCAGGGAAAGATACCCAAATTCATCCTGTAGACTTCTGTCTCCTTGTCAATAGAACCAAATCTCATTCTATTTTTGCAGAACAATTATGCTGTATCGATGGCAGTGGAAAGAGCAGCGTGGCTTCCCGAAAGCTCAGCAGCATGTTTGTGTGTGATTCGTGCAGCTACCTCTTTGCTGACAGTGAAGCCTTGGACCGTCATAAGCCAGCATGCTTGGGTCAAGAACCAAATTATACCGAACAGTTGGTAGGTCATATTAAATATGTAATTATTTTGCAAATGATATCTCCAATAATAAAAGTGACAATTAATTCTAAATTTATAAATTTTAATTTTACAATATACATATATAAATATATCGCAATATGGCAGAGTAAGCGCACTATGTATGTACAATTATAAAAATAAAAAACACGCTTTTGTAAAAATACGAACTAAAAAACGAACTTTTTCTTATAGTATAATACATGTTCTTATTTTTTACTTATTTGTCCGTATTTTCACAAAAGTGTGTTTTTTAGTTTTTTAAACTATATCATTTATTTTTAATTTTTTAGTTGGATTATTTCTCATATTATTTGATTGTCATCGGCCCTTGACCCCTGTGCAAGTTTTTCAAGTTAATAAGACGCTTAGAAGTAGGTGAAAAAGAAGTTAAAAGATTCCGTTACATACAGGACAATACATACATTGTACATACATACATATATTGAGCAGCGATGGCCGAGTGGTAAGAAACCGTGGTCTTCGATACGACCGATACCGGGTTCAAATCCTCGGCGCGCACCTCTGACAAAGAAATTTGTAATGTGCGTATTTATCGCTGCTCCACAGTGATGTAAAATATTGTGATATTTAATTGATTACGATGTACTCCATCACCGTGCATGCCTGAGAGAATTTCATAATTTCTCGAAGGCATGACGTCCACCAATCCGCACTTGGCCAGCGTGGTCTACTACTTGAAAAAAAAATACATACATACACGTCAAGCTAATATAAGTGTGTTAATAATGACTGTCCATCCAACTATTCACCTTATTCTACAAATAAATGATTTAAATTTGAAAAATGTTGATCCACCAGCCAGCGACATTAAGTTTAGTGGTGACGTCACAACAAAATGTTGGACTGTAGCAGCACAGTATGCTTTACAATAATGCGTTACAATCGGCATAATGGAGATCAGTTTATAACAACCAACTTACGTGGTTGCGTTTGTCATGATGTCATTGTTTCGGCTAAGTTCAAGAGGAACTTCAGGGGTTGGGATAGGATAACGACGGTGATGGTTATTTGTATAATTAATACTAGCGGCAGTCCGCGACTTCGTTCGCGTGGACTTTATAAAACCCTCCCTGACCTGCAGTTAGACGCAAATAGGGTTGCAGGCATGCAGAAATTTTTTCACTGGTAATTGTGAAAATATACATTTGAGGTACCTGTCACACTTTGAGCGTCTAGGAGCTGCAGCGACCACTTGTGATTGGTGCACAATCTGAGAAAAAATCAATTTCTTCCACAGGCGGATCTTACCATACATCTTCCCGAACTCTCAGAAACATTTCCTTGTTCGGTATGCAATGGACAGTTCGAGTCAGCAGAAGCTCTGGCTGCTCACAGATCGGAATGCTTAAAGCCAGCACGAAGACGCACCTTCACACACGGCAACAACAACAAGATGTGGAACTGTGGTTCTTGTAATCAACTATTCGCTACAGCCAGGTTATCCATTTTTTAGAAGTGTAGAGGTTATATCAGGTCAATTTTACATAAAGAAATAATCGACTTCAGAAGTAGAACAGATCTGCATATGATCTTGGCTACTGATATGACCGTTTAACACGGTTTAACTTTAGCGTAGGTACTCAATTGCTGCTCAATTTTATGAACAAGTTCTGAATCTACAGAATCTTGAATTAAAATGGACATCAACATCGACTATAAAGCAAGCCTGGACCTTTTCTGATGTATTTTGTAGTTGCATCTCCAAATGCAGCTTTGACACAATTAACACTGGATCAGGGACGAATTTAGCATCCGGCTGAGTAGGCCAGCCTAAGGCGCCAACTTATAGCGATGATGGATACCTTTTAATTTAAAATGTAATGAGATTTCTGTAAAGGAACACGATAAGTTGTCACGTGTGCCCTGCCCATTATCAACCCATAGCCACTCTGTTATCTCACATATATAATGTACTTT
This sequence comes from Pyrgus malvae, assembly GCA_911387765.1. Classification (NCBI taxonomy): domain Eukaryota; kingdom Metazoa; phylum Arthropoda; class Insecta; order Lepidoptera; family Hesperiidae; genus Pyrgus; species Pyrgus malvae. Next base: position 9,926,458 of record OU426964.1, read on the forward strand.
TTTTAAAAGTGTGCTGCTGGGAGTTTTTTCCGCCGACTTTTTTCTCTCAGCTCAACATTCAGCCCAAACGGGCACCTAAAGGCGATGACCGGGAAAAAATGACATTAATTAAGCGAATATTTTGTATTCCAAATATGAAATAATATTTCATTTTTTTTTCTTTCTTTCTTTCTACTACTTTCCTTTTACAAAAAATGAAATTAAACTTATTCTGTGTAATTGTAATTTAGAGAACTGTACCGTCACAAACGGGGAGAGGACCGGCCAGAGGGCGCTCCGGTGGTGGCGTACGCGTGCGAAGACTGCGACAAGGTGCTGGGCAGCGTATGCGCCTTGCACACGCACAGGAAGATGCACAAAATTACCAAACCAGTAAGCGAAATCTGCGACCCATTTGAGAAGATGTAGAGTTTTAGAAATAGAAAAAAAAACTAGGCCGCTGTCTTAAGTACCTACGAAAACGCGCATGAAATTTGGTCGGTAGTAATTTAAACGGTAACTTATCATACCTAACACACAAACTTCTTTATTTTTAATAGATCTATACGAGCATGCAGGCCACGTGTTGTTAATGTCAAAATAAATATTTAACTTTCTATCAATCATTAAAAACTTATTGATTTATACAAAACTTGTCAATACGGTAAAATGATTCAGTAACTAGCTTCCTCCTGGTAATGTACTAAATAATTCATAATGAATATTATCTCAGATCAAAACCGTCAGGAGTGTTATGTCGGAAAACGGTTCCTTGACCTACTTGTACCCACAGTCAGGCGGGTACCCGCGGGTGACACAAAACTGCCTTAAATCAGTTAGAAAAGCGACTTACTTCTGAAACGCTTGTCAACTTTGGCTTGAATTTCAGAAAGGATTTACGAACAACATAAAAGAAATTTGTTCACGTATGTTGATTTTTGGTTTTCGTTTTTGAAATTTTCTAAATCGTAAATTAGGTTGTGCGGGCGCCTGCTAAAACTCCTCTATTCAAAAGTAAGCTTATTCAAAATCTTCTGCATAGATGCACTCAGTTTATGTCATGACCTAAAAAACATACAATGTCTTTCTGTATCTATAGACAGATTGAAGAAACTTTAAAAAATCGGCCAATTACAAGCCAGGCTCGCGCACGAAGGGTTCCGTACCTATATCCGTATCTATAAAAACTGCAAAAAAAACATGTTTGTTATATGGGAGATCGCCTTAAATATTTATTTTATTCTATTGACAGACAGACGGAGGCTTTTTTTAAATAAATAAACCGAACAAAAAGGCAGACAGGCCGCGTGGTAAGCCGCGTGCGTGGCTCAGTAATAGGGACCCTATTACTAAGCCTCCTTGGCACCCTTCGGATACGGAACCCTAAAGAACATCGCCACTAAGTAACGACTTGCATAATTTAGGATTATATTTTCTTAAAATTAATTTTATTGTTTTGATATTTTAAATTAGTAGGTAGATATAAGTCGTGGTAGAAGGTAAAAGCTAAACAAACAAAACTGGCTTAACGTGCCCTCTGAAGCACGGAATCGCGCATGAAATATTTGCCACCCATCTCACACAGGAAGGCGCTCGTTTGGCTTAGCTGGATAGATCGTTTGCATTCTACACTAGCCGCAGGGACATGCGCGCTTCTTACTCATTGAGCAAAGCATTCTCCTTTTTTTAAAGAACCATCGTCAGTAAAACTTTTGCTGTCCCCAGGGCTATCCATGTCGCGTGTGCGGCCGTCGCTTCAACCAGTCGGGACACCTCGCGATCCACATGCGTATGCACACTGGTGAGCGGCCCTACCCTTGCGACCTCTGCCCCAAGGCGTTTAAGGTTAAGGTAACTGAGTAGTTGTTATACCTAATTATAATGTATAAGACCTATCGCATGGATTCTAGGCGGTACATAGATAGATAGAAGATTTATTTATAGCTATTTAATTAATAATGCAAAACAGAATTAAAAAGTAGGAAAATATAAATTAATTTATTTAAAAATACAAAATAAATATTCCATCCAATAGTTAGCCTTGCATTGCCACTCGGAACTAAAAACTAAATCAGCAAAGTAGCTGCCAGGACCCTGATCACGCAAAGCGAGAATGAACTTAGTCGGCACTCGGCACTTCGTGTACATTCGTTACAAACGTTACGTTACACACTACATACATGAAATTTTTCATATCATTCGCCATGCATGAACCATGCAACCATTGCAAGCGCAGCAAATAGATATCTTTGTTTTTCACAGGGTACATGGTATTAGTAAACTGGTATAGAGACAGTAGCAAAAGATAATACAGCTAAACTATTAATATCACCTGGCACCTCGTCTCGGTAGCTTGAGCAATGATGGGGCTCACAAACTTAAGAACCTACGCAAAGTGTAATTTTTTTTAATAAGAATGCATCTAAGAGGGTTCCTAAGTTTGTGGATACTTTGGCTCGATCCCATTTTTATTGACAGGAAGGCTTCGGGCAGCAGGCAACCATGCAAGGTGGGCATGTGTCATTGGACACATACAAAGACACAAACACCCAGACCACCGGGAATTGAACCCCGGACCCGTGTCGTCATATCACGTTAGTTTAACGATGAGAGACTTGAATTGAAAGCCCGTACACCTTCTTATAGTGAAAAATAAAGTCAGTCAATTTGCTGGTAGAAATAGTAACAAAAACAAGGACATTGAGATGTTACATGTGCCTAACATATTCAATGCACACGGCCGACCTTACCCTTGCAATCTCGTTCTTAAAGTCAAGGCGATACTTATGTTCTGCTCCTTACCTAAACGATAGTGAAGGTTAAACCGCTACCTGCCAACTAAACAATGACCGCAAGTAGGCCTTAAATTTGCTAATAACTATGTCCATATTCTTGTTATGTTGGTAAGTTTCACTGTTTCACTATATGTAATGTTTCACTTTATGTAATGAGTAACTTGGTGTATTTGGTAGGTGGTACAACGTCACTTCTACCGTGAACCAATTCTATTGTGTTTCGGTGGAAAGGTGCAGTTGCCGGCCACACTTACATGAGGCGACCACCAGCCTTCGGAGTAGCAGCGCAAGTGCATACATCAGACAAGACTTACCTATGCTTTCTTGAGGTTGTATGTAGATGTCCATAGGCTGCAGCGACCACTTAACACCACGTGGCTTGCATGCTCGTCTGCTACTCCATTCAAATAAATAAAAAAACTGGTTCACTGTTACTAAGAAGACCTATATAGAACTCATTCCACCACGCTGCTTAAATATGAGTTCGGTTATACTGGTTTGTTGTCAACACGCTGTCAAATAATGTTTAACGTTTGACACATAGCCCCACAGTACGGTAGATATACCTTGTGTCGTGGGTACCATGAACACACAGAGAGACAAAAACACAAATACCCAGACAGAGAACAGAAATTTAAATCATCATTCAAATTTCTGGTTCGCCGGGAATCAAACCCGGGACCCTTCGATTGGCATTCCAGCATGGTAACCATTACGTCACGTGGGTCGTCAAACCACCCATAGCTGCAACCCTTTTTTACGTCCCACTGCTGGGCATTGTCTCTCTCCATTATTGGGGCAGTCTGGCCTGGAGCTTACTCCACCACGCTATTCCAATGCAAGTTGGTGGAGATGCGGGTAAGTGACCAATCCGCTTTCGGATGTTTTCTAACGTAAATAAGGCCTCATTGACGTTCAACCATCTCACACTTGACAGCGTGCGTTTGGTTTAACTGAGAAGATGACTGCGTTCTACGGTAGCCGCCGAGCCATGTACTCTTTACCACCCATAAGACTTAACAGGTTTTTGACGAATGCTGACTATCGATATATATCGGGACCAAAATACTTACGAAATTATTTGCCACTAGCAGTCATCAATCTTACTCCCGACCGCATCCGCTTTACTTAGCTGTACGGATGTGTCACAGGACCATGCGCATTGCAAATATTTTAGATAAGTTTTAACTAAACTATTGGTCAGTAAAGGGATTTATATAGACAGGCGAATGACGAATTAATCCTTTAGAAAAATCAATTAAATCTACCAATACACTTTTATACTTGTAACCCTGACGCTTTTCCCGTATTTAATCTAAGTCTGCCAGTGACTAATGTAAAGTGAACCCCATTCTATTGTTCCAGAATTACCTCCGCAAATAAATAGTTGATATTTACAAAAACAACAATCAATAACACTCCGTGCGAAGCTCGGCTCAGTGCTTGCAAGCTTTTATCATAAAAAGCTACGTATTCGCAATAGCCATCCGCTGTAGAGGGTTCCCATAGTTTTTTAGCTAACGATGTGTAACGCCGGCCATACACATTGGCGCTATTTATTTAACTATTCTTAGGTGAATTCCTTATATACATAGTCACTGTTTTTTTATTGAAATTTATCAAATACTCTCATGTCTCCATACAATATTTTTGTTACTTTGTTAATGGACCTGTCTAAATATAGTGTGTGTACCTGTCTAAATATAGTGATACGTTTTCGATTTTCGCTACCTGATAACGTTACTGTCGATTTGAAGACTTTAGCGGGATAGTAGTGTTTTTGAATGAGTTCCCAAAACGTAATTTAATCAATATAATTTATATTTATGGCTTACGTTTATTTTATTGAAATCTATGCAAGTTAACTCCAGAAAATACTATATATTAAGTTCATGCTTATTTTTAAACACTTAACTTTTCCTTGACATTATTACAATACGCCCATAATTTATGAATAACACCAAATGAAATAACTACAAATGTAGAATGTGTCCCATGTTTCCTATCAGTGATAAGTCGGTTCTAGGAGTTCTACATTTGTATCACTGACTGTCTTGCTTAATTGGATCAAGGTAAAAAATACATGTAGGTATATCTGAGAGAAATTCATAATTTCTCGAGGGCACGAAGGCTTGGATTAGTATGTCCAACAATCCGCACTTGGCTAGCCTGAACTATGGACTTGTGACAGGAGACCTGTGCCCAGCAGTGGGACACAGTTACGGATGAAAAAAAGAAATACGCTAATCGAGAAATTTACTTCCTAAGACATTATCATAACTAGAATAAAGTGAAAGCCACCAAATAAGAAGTCACTGAAAACTTAGAAATATTAAGTATCTAATACAGCTAATACAGATTTTGCTGTTGGGAGTTTTTTTCCGCCGCCGTTTTTCTTTCAGCTCAATATCTAGCCCAAACGGGCACCTAAAGGCGATAGCCGGGAAAAAATGACATTCATTAATCGAATATTTTGTATTCCTTACTTAGTGTTATCAAACTAAAAGTCATTTTCAACCAAACGTGTGTGCCAGACGTACAACGCTAAGGTGTTCTCAGGTGGAGCGCGACGACCATAGGCGGACGCACACGGGGGAGCGGCCGTTCGCGTGCGTCGCCTGCCCGAAGACGTTCACCGCCGCCGCACGCTTGCGTGAGCACGCGCGCATACACACCGACCAGAGGTTACTCAACTAATGTGTAATAATATATAGTATAGAATGTATCAAAGTCAAAACGAGAAATGAAAAAAAGTATGGTTTCTATGGGATGGATTAAAGTCAAACTTATGAGGTCCATCTGCTTGCCCTCCAACGTTTAGTTGCGCCACCAGGCGCGCAGTAACCAAACAGAGGTTACTCAGCTAAGACGAACTTATATTGCATAAGAGTAGGGCTTCTGTGAGAAGGAGCAAGCTTTCTATGGAATCTTATGATTTGCTCACGTAAGCAGCACAAGCGGCGCACATCATAAAGTTCCACCATTACGTTCGATACGCGTGGCTATATAGCGACCGAGACGAGAGAAAGAAGTTATTAAAGGTTTAACCTGTAATAAGGGTTAACGTGTTAATTACATGTACTTACTTGCAAATAAATAAATAAACATGATATTATTATGATAAACTAAATAAACGAATATACTAACTTACCGGTGCTTCTGGACCTAATTTTTATCAATCTTTTTTATGCCCCACTGCTGTGCACAGGTTTCGTAAGTGACAGGGATTTAAGCCATAGTGACCATAGTCCAATATACTGGCAAGGAGCATGCACGGTGATGGAAAACATAACAATTAATTAAATTATACATTATTTTCCCTCATCGTGGGTATGTGGTATATGGTTCCTACATCCTAAGAAGCTGATTGGAGCTTTTATTAATTCATGTGAGTCCCACTGCAGGCACAGATCTTCTCTCGGAAATGAGAGTCCATTTGGATTTGAAGTATTTTTGGTTTATTGGTTGGCCATTTTCCTTGTACGGTTTATACACTATTTTTAAGACAGTGTCCGGGTTCTACACCGATAAAAAATCCTTTGAGAGTCATTGTGGAACTGAAAATCTGGGTAAATTTTAGTCACGGCCTTTTTCTCTTAGAGTTAAAACCCAGTGAAGTATGTAGGTGCCGAAGAATTTTGAGAAATTATATTTTATTCTTACGTTAACGTTGTAAGACGAACCTTGTCGAAGACAAGACGGGTCGGATCGCTGAAATCTGGGGTCTTTGCTAAACCTCTCAGTTATCAGCACTTAACTTTGAAGAAAATATCTTACTTGGGAGTTGCCCATATCTTCATCGTCATCATCAAAAGGAAATAAGCTGTTAAATTGAGTATTCTATACCTTAGACATTACATCGGACATCGGCGATTTGCGTGTGCATCGATAGATGCTGCACCACGTTTTATTTCTTGGACGCGGATGGACGCGGCATTGGCATCGTCCATTTCGGATGCCGAATCGCTGCCTTTAGCGAATAAATCGCCAATCGCCGATGCTAAATGTTGTATGTATCGTATCATTTACTTATTGTATTTAATATATGTGATAATATTATAATATACATTTTTACTACACATACAAATGTTACAACAGACACTTATGTTGCGTTCGCTATCACTCTTCTCTCTCTCGTTACACTTGCTTCATTATTATTATTTCTTATTCTCTTTTGTTACCGCCTTCATCCATCTCCCGCTACCTTAAGGTTGACTGGTAAAGAATGCTTTGATCTTGATTTCAGAATGATTTTGATTTGTGAAAAAGTTTAAATAAATAAATGTAGCTAGGTTAATAAGTAAAGTAAATACCTTCTCCGTTCCCAGGCCATACAGGTGTGACATTTGCGGCGCGGCGTTCCGAAGGCCGTACGCCCGCACCGTGCACATGCTCATCCACACCGGGGAAAAACCACACGAATGTGACGTATGCGGCACTGCTTTCAGGTACCTAGCTACTACTAGCCTGCTGCTCCGCCCTTGTGGTCTACATAACTATATCTATACAAAACATCAGGTCATTCAATTGAAAGGACAGACAAACAAACAAACACATAAACAAACTAATACACTTTCACATTTATAAAATGTTAATCTATTTATTTGGTTGGCTACTTGCTAAACCCACATAGAAGCAATGGATATAATTCCACGGGCCCCCTTTCAATGACACTCGTGCCCAGCAGTAGAGTAGCAGCGATAGCAACCTTTTTTCGTTAAGGTCACTTATATTGTGATATTAGGTATGTTTGTTATATGGCTGAGACCAACCCATTTTAGATATTTATTCTGTGCATAGAGGCATAAAAACGTTGAAATGTCCATATTTTTACCCATTCTAATCCATAGATGAACAGTACATTTTTAGGATTTCATTGAAATCTGTACTACCATATACAGCTGAAGAAATTGTTTGTTTGTTTGAATGCGCTAATCACAGGAACTAGGTACTGGTTCGAATTGAAAAAATATTTTTGTGTTGAATGGTTAATTTATTGGGGAAGGCTATATAGCCCATATAACATCATGCTACTATGACTAATACCAAAGTCCACGCGGACGAATTTGCGGGCGTTTTAAATATTTGTACTTGTAACTTAGGTCCCGAAAATTTTAATATACCTAATTACCTACCTATATAATATGTATTATTGTCGTATGACTATAATTCTTCTCACATTATTTTCTTTCATAGGAGGTCCGGTGACATGTGGAAGCACAAAAGAACATTGCACGGCGTCCAGGGCACCAACCTTGAAGCTTAGACCCACAGGCTACTAGGATAACGCTTAGACCTGCTTCGTGTAACTACACCAAAGAGTAATGTTAAAGTGAAACCCACACCGATAAAACTACGCCCGGAAAGAAATGAAAATAATTAATTCGCTAAAGTAAAAAGGTTTCCACTATTCTGTAACAGATGGCGTTACGAGTAGCGAATTATGTTGTCGGGTGTTTTTATTGTATAGTCTAATAAAGATTTTTTTTTTCTTTACTAAAGTTTTTCCTACCCTTAGTTTATCTAACCATAATTTATCGCCTGTTTGGATATATTTTAAATAATCCACTTAGCACATACTGACTTTTAAAGTATGTTTTGACACTCAATCATTGGATTTTATTGCCAGCCAGTTCAAATCTTAAGTTGTTGTTTTTAAAATCTGTTATCGGTTATTTTTTTCGTAGGTGTTCTCTTCATACAACTCACTAAACCCACTTATGGCCTCCTTTTTTTGTTTGCAGGGTGGCGGTTGCAACTTAGCTTTCGATTCTGTGTTTATAATCTTTGGGAATTATAGGAATAAAAAACAGATGGTTTAAATGTATTTAATACTGCGAAGTTTAGTTTCTAACATGATGTAGTGAAACAGTCTCTGAAGAGACATATTTCGGCGTCCTTTTTCCTTTGCAGAACACAGCTAAAACATCTCAGGTAGAGCCGTAGAGTATAGTATTTTATGTACATATGTACATAGTACATATCTTCAGTCAATTACATAGTCTGAATTCGAAATCTTTATGCCCATTACTAACACTAGAGATATTTTATGAAAAATAATTGTCTCATCGTTTTCTTTTCAATTAATTGTATTCTAGGCATAAATAAATTCCTCTTGGAATTGAGAGGGACTTAGGTCATACATCGTCAGTCCCTGTAGCTTCGGAATTAAGAATAGAGCTACGGTATCCCCTGCCTGATCGTAAGAGGCGACTAAAAGGGGACTTTTGTGGGGGTTGTGGGCGGTGTGAGTGGGAGCTCGATCCGCCCAGCCAGCAACCCCGGGAAGAACGGCGGTGTGTGCGTGGCCGCATGCCATTTTAAACACCTGAGTGTGCAGGAGAGCACATCTGCTCTCCCGAAGATGGGGGTTCTGGGGCGCCGCGCGTGGAGGACACCGGTGCGTTCCACCGGAGATCCCGGAGTCCTCCCCAAGTGCAGAGACAGGCCACCGAGACGGTTTTAGTGCGGTCAAATCCCACATAACCCGGTATCCTAGCCCAAGGTACCGGGTACCTTTAGGTCCCCCCCCCCATACACAAAAAAAGGTATTCGTCCACGCGTGCCAAGTGTGGGTTTGTTGACATCACACGATTTTAAGATCTATAACTCTCGAGTGATGTAAGGTAGACCTGGAGAAAAATCATGATGAAAGGTTTTCCCTCACCGAGGAAGTTGGAACATCTACGTATGTACCGAATTTCTTAGTCAAATGTGCGTAACGGAGATCAAACCGGGACCCCCGTGTCGGAGTCCGGTGTCTTAAACCACTTGGCTATCGCTGTGATTAGTATTGACTAAATACTATTTAGGTTAACATCACAACGTACCTCAGCGTAGGTATCATTCTTGAATTAATTGAATTTCTGAACGGGGGTTTTTCCCGCTAAGATCAATAATTTGGCCAAATGATTCACTATGTGATGTGCCCCTGGTTTGTAGTATTCGTGGACTCAGATGAAATTACTTTTTTCAGCTCCCATTATGTTAGTGAGTAATAGCAGGGGTAGTATAAATAATATTACTTTATTTTATTTGAGAGTGTATTATATTATGTAGTAATGCTTATATTTTAATAGGTACCTATCCCTTTTACAGTGTTTGCGACCTAGTCTAGTCTAGTCTAGGTATGATAAAACTTACTGAAGAACATATCTACTAAGTTCTTTTTATTTTTTATTGTGTGGGTGTTATAGGTATTGTCCAAAAATAATTTTGTATCTACCATATAAAACGGTGTAGGCAGTGTAGGGTGTATGTTAGGGTTAATATAGGTTATACTGCTTTCTTCTTATATATAATGAAACCAGTTGATGAAAATGAAAGTCAAGTTTCTTCAACAGTAAATATTTATTATAAAAATTGCTCTTATAGCCACATTTCTGTTTCTATAATATATATAATATTTTATGTTCATCTTTGTGCCATTGTTTCACAAAATTATTCCTGTTCTTGTTATTTTCGACACAACAGCTTAAACAATATTTATATTACAATTATATTTCTTACATTAGACAATTAGAGAAACAATTCTGAATAACTTATAACAGAGGAACGTCCCAACAATTCGATGTGCATCAGCTTATTCAAAATTGCTTATACAATTTTCTAATGAGTATTTCGTCTAGTAATATAATACACGAATGTTTCAATAAAAATCCTGTCATTTTTGGTAACCAATGGCAATGAAAACGCTAAGAATTTACACTTAAATGTAGTTATAAAGTTACGTATGTCGATGTCGCGGGCGACTCTTTGAGGGGCCCGCGACGAGAAGACGGATGAGCCCCACTGTCAACATTTATTGCTGCTGGTCACAACACCGGTGTCCAACACATACATCTGTACAAAATTTACATCTAAAAACAAAACGACGTCGACTGACAATTTAGAAAAATTACACAATTGTGGTAAGAAAATGACAGGATGAAGTAGCACATAAGTTGATCATGTGGAGCTGTTTGAAATCGAAAGTTTGTACAATATTGCAAGCATCCGGAGCGTTTCATCTTTTTGTCAACAGTCGTCAAATGCCGGTCGATACCAGCCGTATAAAAAATAAAAAGTTTGATGCAAAATATTCAGTCTCAGCTAACGCAATTAAGTACATTCGATTAGAAATGAACAAATTCACAAGTTTGACAAAAAGAAGAAACGAAACTAAATTTGTAGGTACAAATATATTTATCATAAGTATATATATACGTCGAATAGAGCAGTTTTACCCATTACTTCTCTAACTTACTTAAGTAAACCATCACAACCAACCATACGGACATGTCAACAAAAATGTAGGAAGATACAATGCGAAGCAATGTAACAAAACGGGGAGGAAATCAACATTCATAACTTTCGAGTGCATTACTTAAAGAGTTTAGAACCCAAATATTATCACTAACTAGACATCCTTCGAGTACTGGCAATAATTTGTGACACCTTAATATTAAAATGCATTATATTATGTAACTTGTAAATCTGCATGTACTTGTTGAGTGATTGGACAGAATAGAGGTTGTATTATACAACTCGGCTTTAGTCGCCGGGCCTAAAGTAGGGGAGCCCACGATGCTAAATGTGGATGTAATCGAGCTCCGTGGGGTGTGGATATTTCATTAAATCTAGATTTCAATAACGATATATGTTACATTATTTGAGCTGTGAACAATAAACTTGCGATAGAAAAATTGTATTTTCCAAATTTTGGAGCTAGAGCTAACTTTTATTTTGTTTTTATTTACATGGATGTATATAAAAAATATCATAATCTTCTGATTTTAACAGGCCAAATTAATAAATATCATCAACATGTTGTCGTTACAAAGCATACATCATATACTATGAAATATCTTAAACAGACGCACTCGAGTAACCCCCAAGACCCCCTCCTGGGCTCCCCTACTACAAGTGAAGTCTCGATAGTCGACATCAATAAAATTACTTTACAAAAGTATTTACAACGGTCGCGTTCGCCGCGCCTAATGCCCAACTGCGTATATAATATGTACACTAAATTTAAGAACATAGAGTTTTCTCTCATTAGCTACCGAATCACAATTCATACTTGAGTAATTGACAACGGTGGACAAACATGCGCCGAAGCACTCGCATCTTATTATTGAAATTTGTACTTTGCTATTAACAGTCGTGCTATGTGGTATGTTTGGTCCATGCAGTCGCAATTCGGGGCCGCGTTATGGAGGTCCGTGGCGGAGTCATAGAGATCAGTCTTTCATGTTCTACCTACTCAACCAAGTAACTGGACAAACGGCAGGAATGCTACGAGTATCTTCCCCCTTTCCAGAGGTACCGTCTTCGCCTAGTACCGTTCGCAGCAAAGATTTTTGCACGGATAACTTTTTTTATCGTTTTTTTTTCATTTTCTTGTAAATTTTGTGTAAAATAGAGGAGTAATTAACTATTCATAAAGGATGACCAAAATATAATAATTTTTCAACGGATTATCAACACTGAATACACCCCATAAAGTTAATGCACTAGTAAAAATAACGAGAAAATAATTAAATCGGCATGTAATTGTTTATTCTGCTATCGGTACTATCGATATTCTATCGATGACGTCATACGCGCCTATCGTCTAGTTAGTTTGGTCGACGTTACCAATCGATACACTGAATAAGTCACTGGTTGATGAAAGAGTGAAATACGAGTTGATTAAAATTTGCATTACATGAAAACAGGCCGTATTAAACCAGTTTTTCGCTCACATTTCGGCGAAACATGGCCCCTAGGTCCCGACCGCAGATCCAGGCGCCACAGACACATTAACTCCATTTCACGCGAGCTGCTCACAACCCGATGTTACTAATGAGAGAACATATCATTACTACGCCATCATATTCGATACCGCAGCACCCTTACTGACTAGATCTCTCGTTTTAGAAACGACGGGTTATCGCATAAGTATTACAATGTTTCAATAAATTCATTCGATGTCTCAAATCTCATTGCATTTACAACAATTTAGGCTAATTTGACAATTTTGACATTATAAATCACGCTTAGTAGGGAATCCAGTAGGCTGCGTTCTCACCAAAGTATTGTACTACTTCGATTCAGTTGTATGAGTCAATTAAGTGTAGCAGTAAATTGTTTGACAATACTTTTGATGTAAACTCAGCCTAAAAGCGACGACCTTCTAATAGGACGTTTACGAAACTTAACTCCTTAATCTTTGCACATAAATAATGATTTTGCTAATAGTTTCATTATTGTTTATTAGGAACTGTTTCAGTGTTAGAGTTAAATTGTAAGTAGTAACGAAAACGAAATAAAAGCCATTGGTCTCAAATCTGAGTAACATGTAGGTCATGCCATCTAGTAATCAAAAACGTTCATTAGAAGGTCGCCGTACACCATAATATGTCCATACTCTTGCATTTTCTTTTTCAACTTTCAATTCAACTAGCGCCGTTAACTTCTAGGACGCGTATAATGCCATAATTATGAAATAAATAGCGCAATACTTGCACTTGATCTATAGAATGATGCTATTGAATTAAAAGTTGATCGTGAAACAGGTGTGGACATACTCTTTGAACAATATGCAATTCCAAGGTTCCAGGGATGCTTAGGTACAACCTCAAACTAAGTTGTTTACAAATTCCAATTTCACAAATGCATCCATTTATACAAACAAAAAACTTTCATTATGTGTGTAAGGCTGTTTAATTGACACGCGCGCGGAGCCGCTAGGCTAGTAGCGCGGAAGTAATGAAAGTTCATCGGTAATTTAAGTACTTACTAGATATTTAATATAATTTGTTCGACAACGTTCACGTGAACTAATTGAAGTGTTCGCTTCTGCAGTCAATAAAATCGCAGCGTCCAAAATTTAACGCACACGCGCTACATAATTGATCGGCACATGTCCACACACGGGTCCGACATGGAGCTCCGACCGGTGCAGGTGCGGTCTTCGAGATCACGGTGAACAAAGACGAGGGTAACGTAAGGACTAACGAAGGAAGTATTTATGTATTGATGACTCTATGAAAATTAAAGACCACACATCCACGGGTCGGAACTCACGATTACACTTAACCCATCCCAATTCACACGTTGCTCCAATTCAATAGATTGAAAATATCAAGACAGAAATAATTTTAAGTCGTCATCTCCTCCCTTTAACGTAATAAATATATAGCATTTATCTAATTAATTACACAATAATTTCAACAAAAATTTCAAACACCCGAGTTTCTATCTAAACCATAATAACGTCATCTGCTAAGTCACTTCAGTTTCTGCTTGGAATTCACTTAAAGAAATAAAACTATCAAAAATAACTCGGCTCGCATTTAAGTCCTGCGTCACGTCCGAAGCTAGCACCTTCCCATTAGTGATTACATAATACTAACTACTGACTGCTCATTGGCGTCGCTCGGCGCGGCTCGGCGCGACCGGGCGCGACTCGGCGCGACTCGGCGCGGCCGGCGGCCGGCGACCGACACCCGCGCGGCACGCGGCCGCAGCCCCGCGCCGCGCGGCCCGCCTCAGCTGGCGCCGCGGGCCGCCGGCGTATCACAGGCGCTCAGGGGGGCGCGGGCGACTCCGGCCCGCGCGCCGTGCACTAACTCGTCGGCACCAGTAGCCGCACGAAGCTGTCCTCGCTCCAGCCCCAGTCGTCGGGCCACGCGTCCTCGGGCGGGTCCAGCGCCGACCGGGACGACAGGCTCAGCACGGAGCCCCAGTCGATGGTGCGCTGCTCCTCGTCGCCGTAGCCCGAGTCGCGGTCGGGCGGCGGCGGCGTGGGGAAGGGGGTGGCGCGGCCGGCAGCCGGGTCGCGCGCGCCCAGCAGCTCGCAGCGCGCCGCGCCGTGGGTCCCGCACGCCGGCTCGAAGGGGGCCTCCTCGGCGCTCTCGCGCTCCATCTCGCGCTCGATGCCGCGCAGCGTGTTGCACACAAGCACAGACCGCCGTAGCGAGGGATCCGCCGTCTGGCGGAAGCGTGCCAGCTTGAGCGCGCACAGGTTCATCATCTTGAGCCGCCTTTCGCGGTAGCAGCGGCGTGAGGCACAGCGGCCGGCGGCGCGTCCATCGCAGCAGGCCCGCGCGGCGGCGCCGCCCAGCTCGAGGTAGGACTTGCCGTTCTCGGCGCGGATGGTGTCGTGCGCGCCGCACCAGCCGCCGCACCAGCGCCGGCGGCACGCGCGCCTCTCGTCCTCCTCGGCGCGCCAGCAGTCGGGGCCGCCGGCGCCCGCGGCCACCGCCTCCAGCCGCGCGATCGAGTCCTCCCAGCGCGCGACCTTGCCGCCGCCCTCGCACGGGGAGCCGGCGCGCCGCTTGGCGCCGCACCCGCCACCCGAGCTCTGGAATAACAAAAAATTACACGTTAATATACGATGCCTTCGACTTGATCAGTGAGAACTTAGGGATAAGTGCGTATTTATTATGTAGTTTATTAGTTGCTCTATTAGTACCTGTAAGTTATTGTATGTCCATAATCTCGTAATGAATCACCATTCAAAGGATGTAGATGTGTTTTGACTTTACTTTCATTGAAATATTAAATAAGATGATGGGCTAAGTAAAATCCTAAACGTTCATAAACACTATATAGTTTCTAGCTACACCGTAGGTAGTATCATTTCTATAGGGCCATCCATCCATATGTAAGTGTATGTATATTACTGGTTCAGCTATCACGTCGACCGATGCAGTATGAAAGTACCGTAAGTTACACGTGCCGAGCGCCGCATAAACCTCAAATGTCACTACATACGGTTAAAATATATTTGCTGGAGGTATGCTGTAGGCGCAGCGTATTACGATACCTGATTTGCATATTTTATCGTGTTCATATCTCAAGTTTGCAATTGCCACCAGAGCCATAACAAATGTAGGTCTATTTTGCTATTAGATGACGGTTGACTGAAGAATCTGATGAGTCCCTAAATGTACTGAATTTCATAGAAATCAACTAACCCAATCTTGAACAAGAAACAGAAAAGACAGCATGATAAAATACCAACAGAAGAACAATAAAAATGTTCAAAACCCTGGGCTGTCCCTCGCGTACCTGGACCCGAGCCTTTGTGCGCTCCGACCCTCGTCGGTTTTTTTGGGGCATAATGCGCTCCCGGGATGCAACCCCCATAGGGGTCCGACCAGGTAGAAGCTCCGTGCTACAAAATACGACTGTGGGATTTACCGACCCCAACTGCTGTGTTCGCCCGAAAATATTCTCGATACAAAAGACTTGAACGTGTACAATGACTCCGAATTTTATGCCATCACGAAATTATTACTTCTTCGTCTGAAGCGTAAAGTGTGTCAACAATTACGATTTCTTATTAGATCCGAATTGTGTGAATACTGATAGAGCTCTTTGTTATTAAAATAAAGTCGAATTATTTTAATATGCGAAATTATTTTTGGTAGAGTTCGTAACATTGAAAAGTTGTATAAAATATGAATTGATTGAAAAATTTCAAACTATTAGCCTTAGCTATGCTATGCTATGTGTTTTAAATTATTTTTAACTGGAACGACTGGCTTCGAGACCGCTAGCAGCTGCGATGATCAGCGACTCTACATACACTAAAAATGAAATGACGGACACGCAGGTAACAAGGTCCGTTGACTTTTACCAAGGCCTTAAAGCTAGCGTAATACATTGCTAGTTCAGTTGGCAAATACTTAGACACAGCGCTATGTTGCCAGTCAACGGGCATCGCTTAGGCGATACCTGTGGCGATACGTGTAAGGCTTAAAAAATAAAATGGTAAAAGGCAAAGTCCAGCGAACGGCAGATGCCTCCGCACCTGCCATACAATTAGGTGGCACACGTTCACCCTGGAGTTAGTGCTTGTACTTGTGCAGACGTTTTTAAAAGTATTTTAAGTCCTTTATAATTGCCACAAAAGAAATGTCTATTTCGATCGAATAAAATTCGTAAACGGTTATGTATAAATGAACGGAATGCAGCATATTATATTGCGATATATTGTGTAGTTGCAAAGTCGTTCAGGACGGAGCGGTTACTCCGTTGACTCAGCGGCTACTCATCGCAACGCTGCAAATAATCATTTTGCGTCACCCCTTTATCGTTCCGCGAAAACGTGTCGCTCCACTCGCTCCATTGTGTGCTCGCGGACGCCACTCGCCGGCCTTATTGGAGTTTAAATCGAAAATTATAACCGCTCGCTGCAAGTTCTAATATGCAGAAATAGACAAATCCAAGAGGTATCATCGGTATCACGCGGCGAGCGAGCCGTACGTATAGTGGAGTCGTCGCCGCCAGCGCGAGCGCTCATGAAAATAAATTTAGTATATGACGTCGGCGGCCCGCGTTGCCGCTCCGTGCCCTGGAACGTGGCCGCGCGACGTTGCCGCTCCGCTCGCTCTTTCTAATCTTGTCGTAAAGTTCTTTTTCTGATGCGCAACGCGTCGCTCGTTCTGTCCGCTCGAAACTTGGAAACGTCTGACGTTTATTTTATCGCCGGAGCCAGCTATGCGGCGTTTTATAACCGTACCGACGCTGGGTTCGTCGAGAAGTTACTGCTTATTCAAAATTACAACTATAAAGAGCGTAGTTCGAAGTCGACGAAGTCGTAACGCTAGCTGCAATAATCGGCGTGCCTATTTCGAGTCGACTGAGAAGGTAGGAAAAGTTCGATCGGCGAGGCGAGTCGAACGGAGACTTTCTATGGCATTGTGAAGAACGAATAGATGGCGGCGCGGCATTGCCTCAGAGCGCGCTAAGCCATGTCGTGGAGCGAGGGTCGGCGCGGGGGTTGCGGGGCGAGGGGAGGGCGGGGGTCCGTGCGCCTGTGTGCGAGAGCGTCGCTACGGCGCACACAGGCGCCGACATAATAACATCGTACCGTCCGCTTATATCTAGCTCCACAGCTACCTACGCTCGTATTATAGCCAACTATAAAACGGGGTAGATAGCGTGGGGTGTACTCTGCATTATAAAGCTGGGCTATAAGAGAATATGCTGCTGCTGTTCTAAACTTCAAAGGTTTCCCACGAAAATGACATTGTAAGTTTCGGTTTGTTTTTCGACGAATAAAGACGTTGGCACTTACGTAATTAGATTATTTTGAATATACATAAGTTAGGTTATATTAGAGCACGATGTTGGCATTGGACGTTAGTGTTCAAATGAAAAATAAATAAATTCTTACAAAAATACAAGTTGAGGTTTAAAGAGTTTACAGCTCTACATCGACAAAAAAAATCCCTCATAGGTACGTATTTAGATTCAAATCATCTCATAACTACCAAAAACTTATTAAAAGCAATGTTAGTAGAAGAAGAAAACGAACTTCACTAACGCAAACTCTACATTTTGTAGAGTTCAGCTCTTCAAAACAGAAAAACAAAACTAAGCAACAATTAAATCAACGTACGCAGACACAACAAACCGCAAACTCATGAAAAGCCATTTAAAAGTAAACAAACTTTTTGGCGACCTCTACATTGTTGTAACACAATCGTGCCGAAGATAATAGAGACGCGCGATGTCATAATTTACTACTCTACAAGTGATCCACATAGTATTTTTTTGCCGTTCATTCATAAATTTCCAAGGCGGCGTGAAGAGGTGTCGTTAATCCACAATATCGGTACAATATATCGAATTGGAGAGCGATCGAATGACCGATTAATATTTATCGGTCCTTTCAGCACAATAGGGCGCGTGATCGGCGCCGGTAATTTCATTCATTCGATCAAAGGCTTCTAACCTGTTTACTGACTTGTTTACAGGTTGTGGATTACAGATTAGAGATCAACCTGGCATCCAGCCATCCATTAAATCATATGCGGTAACCCATTAGACATGAGCGTGAAGTTTATGAGGCAGATTCATTGCAAAACAGAAGATCATTGTAATTTTAGTAAACATTGTGTTCGCTTTGGTAAATTTGTTTACCTGTCTTGTCATTTATTACATTTTAAGTAACTGAAGAGTCATATCTGACATATTCCTTCACTTAAATAAAGTCGAAATTTTAGGATATAAACGAAATAAAATTATATTAGACGGCATATAAAACTTTTGTTTGCATCATACATCGATGTCGTTGGTTCGGTGACCAGTTTTGACTTAAATGGGTACCTATTACGTAACCTTAAATTCAACGAGATTTCCCATGAATTTCCCCGGCACTTTTAAACCACTGTGGCGCTAAAACCCGTGCCAAATTCTAGCGTTTTGAGCGCAAAAGGCCCGTAAATATAGTCTGTAATAAGGTGAGCAAATTCGGGCGCTTATTCGCGTAGCCAAGGCAGCGGCCGGTCGCGCTGGCACGCACATTTCCGTGAGCGGCGAGCGGCGAGGCCGCGCGCGCCTGTGTGCGTACGCCGTTCGTACGCGCTGTGCGTGTGTGCGCACAACCAGTCCCACATCCTGTTTGGTGGCCCGACTCGCAGCTTCGACTGCCTCTGACGAGCTTTTTATTCGACACTGCTACGTATGCGCCTCAAAAATATCATATTGTGTTCGCTGGAATGCGATTTCAGGTCGGTTCTCTCGGTGTAATTGTTGGTTCGCTTTGCGTTCTTTGCTACTCGTTAGTTAGGTCTTTAAATAACCTATTATTAATAATAAGCGGGAGTAAGTCTTGCGGTTCCAAATTACCTGGTATACTTAACCGCAGTATTATTTTTAGTACTTGATTCTTCGCTGTATTCAGCGAATAAAGGATCGTCAGTGTTAAGGAACGCTGCTTTTTGTAAGCAAGTGTACCGTTATGCAACAGCGCGTAGTCAAATACGGAGGTGACGAGCAAACAAAAAAATGTACAAGTGGACCGTACAAAGCAAACAAAAGGAATCCCTGAGGAATGCGATCCCGCATAAAAAGAGAGGGAATTCCCGAAACGCATTGTTTACAGCGCGGACGCGTGCGAGACGTTATGCGTTTATTATGATGAGCATGCGATGCAATGAAAGGGAAAATTGTGTTTTTGTCGATGAAGCGCGAGATGTCGAGATGACGCTCGGTTCCTCGAACGCCGCGGCCTGAATGGCAAGAATGCCCGCTCGCCTGGCGCCTATGCTTGGAAGTTTCCGCCACCAACATACAATTAAAATTGCTCACTCCTCGCTTAAATCATCAGGCAACCTCCTCTCACATTGAGAAGGAATTCACCATGCGGGCTAAGTGCAGGTTTGTGGATGTGTTTTTTAGAAATTTCATACAAATATATTTCCCCCATATAATGATGATGATGTACATATGTCTCACTTGAATTCCGTTCATTTAAATTGCTGACCACATTTAACCACGTACGGTCATCTCAAACTTGTCGGATCTCTACTTTTGATGAAAACTCTACAAAATCTAAATGAAATCCAAATGATAATTATTTTGCAACTCACAATACTCGAATATATCTTCAGTTTCTCTATTCTTTAACAAGTCACAGTTAAAATGGCTCAGTCTCCAGTAGTGATGACAAACGCTAGTACATATATAAATCAATATAATATAGAACAGAATATAATTTATATTTATGTGAAGAGTAGGTTCTTCTCATTAGCTCGCCTTAAAGAATACACTCAGATTTTGAGTTCCTTGAACAGGTTTATTGAATTAAAATTGTAGAGTCAGTTGGTACCTAAAATCTAGAGCCGTTGATAAATTTGATAGGAAATCATTTGTTTATTTTGTATACATTTTGGCAGGGATAGAACCTATCTCCGTCCCTTTTGGAGTATATACTAATACTCCAAGTATAGAAGAATCAATTAAAATAAAGAATTATTGTTATAAGATATAAGATATATTGCAATAAGCATTTTTTACTTAAAAGTTTGACTTGATAATTAGCTACAGGACAGTTAAGTTGATCACCGTCTACAAAGTTCTACCGCAACGCGCCATCGAAACCACAGCCTCTGGCTCTGTGGTCTCGTTTAGAGGCAAGAGGTGGAGTACTAGGTTCTAGTTACTGGAGCGAAAAAATACCTTTTGAACCATATACAAATATAGACAAATAAACGTGATTGATTGATACTACGCTTGTTGTATTACGTGTAGTGTGTATGAATAGTATGTAGTGACGTTTAAAGGTTGGTGTTTTACCGCAGCGCGTCAATGAAACGGCAATTAACGGCATCTTCTGCGGTGATGTACTGGAATTGGTGTACTATGGTATAAGGTTTGAAGAAGCATAATCGTTCTTTTCTGCATTTAGGAAAGTATTGTGAAAAATTTACTTTCTACTGAAAATTTGCTTAGTATGAAAGCAGAAGTCTGGGTTTAGGTCTAAACACGCAAGCACTTACATCACTCATCAATATTCACCAATCAATGAAACTCAGTATCACTAATCACAGAGGTATCTTGGTGGCTAGACCATGATACAAACGTTTTCATAGGGTTGTATGAAAAATAATCACCTAGAGATAATAACAATGAACGTGTTTTGGTATTAGCTACCGCGATCAAGAAAAATCAAAATTTAAATCCTTGAAGATTGAATGAAGACGTTTGAATGGCTGCAACCATTTCTGCTTCCCACTGCTGGGCACGGGTCACTCCTTATTATTGGGGAGGGCTGGAACTTATTCCACCACTCTGCTCTAATGCGGGTTGGTGGAGATACGGGTGAGTGGCCAACCCGCTGTCGGATGTTTTCAAACCGCACATAAGGCCTCCGACTAGGTTTAACGACTGTTATCTATCGACAATAACCGGGACCGACGGCTCCAAAGCACGGAAACGCACATGAAATTTTTGCCACTAGCGGTCACCCATCTCACACCCGACCGCGCCCGTTTTGGCTTAGCTGCATAGTCGCTTGCGTTCATTCTACGCTTGCCGCCGAACCATACGCGCTTCGTGGAAGACGATTGAATGAATGGTGCAAATTAGAAAAGGCCTAACTACAATGCGTAAGTACAGTTACATAGGATTTAGCTGTACTATTATAATTATTAGTAGTGCTTACTTTGTCCGGCTCGTTGATATCAAAACTACTATACAATTCTATGATAAATTGGTCACGAAAAAGTTTTACCTTTTAATAGTGATTTAAATATTGCAGGTGCTTACTCCTATATACTTGGTCAATATTTGAAAGTTATAATTAATCACTAATAAAAATCAAGTAGCATGATGTCAGTCGCTCAGTGATAAATTAGCTAGAAGATAATTCAGGTCTTACAAAACTTTGACAGACCTATATATGAAAAAGTATTTGTGGGTGTGTTGATTTGAATCGATATGCAAACACATTTATCTTGCGAGTCGAAAGGCAAAAAATTGGAAGAGGGCGATTGTTTTTACTATATTGGGGGTTCTGTACAGTAAATGGAAATTGTTCGTGAAGATCTTGTATCGAATACTTTTTTGTGAGTAGCCTTAAACCTTAAAGTTCAAGTAATGTACTAAGCTTTAGACTTTTAGACCTCCCCTTTAATGGGAAGGGACCTGCTTCTAGTAGTGAGACGCACAAAAAATCGCAGCCAACCACAATTTCGAGATTTCAGCCTTTTCTTTATAGGTGTTGTAAAATTTATAGTTTTAGATCAATGAATAGATCTCGAAAGGGACTTGATTCCCTTGAAAATTTATAAAATATGCAGAACGGCCGATAGCGTGACCTTTGATCTTTTCAAATATCTATGAATAGACAGCGTGCAACGAAACGACCATCATGCATGGTTTCGAATTCTCCTTTTTATTTTTGGCTGGTAATGAACCCTAAAAAGGTAAGTGCTCTAAGTGTGTTAGACTTAAGTTAGTGCGGCAAGGAACCGGTCCAAGAAGTTTTTCAATAGTGACATTGTTGAGAGCGTGCATACTCAGTGCATAAATCACTGGAGTCCGTGGAACGGAGTGTCGGGCGGGCGGTTTTGAGATAATAAATCAGGGACCGGAGCTGGCGGGCAGATAATGACGTCATCCGCACGTATCTCGGAGAATCCCCGGAAGAGAGTGAATAAAATAAAAATGTCACGTAGCGATCAGCTGTCGGGGCGGCGGCGCGTCGGGCGCACCGCGGCGATACGCATAACGACTCCGCAATAAAACTTATTTTTATGTTTTTCGCTCACAATGGCCGCGCGAAGGTCGAGCTATCTAAATGGGTCAATACACTCTGCGTAGTACGAGCGTCGAACACGTGGTCCCGCGTTTGTAAATAGCGAGATATCGGCCGATTGTTGCAGTGATTAATGGGGGAGCGTAATGACTCGGCGCCGGCCGCCGCTCCGTTCGCTCCTCGCTAATGTGCTCATTCATCGCTCCGACACTATTATTATTTGAGATGGTTCGCATTCCGCCAATCGAAGCGACATTAGGGCGGCCAATGTCAAGGTTGCACTTGCTATGCGCCCCGCATACACTTAATGTCTCTACTTTCCAAATTTGGGTTCGAGTGCCTCAGTGCAATTATTTTTTGCCGTATAAGATCGATTACGTATTTACTTGAGTATCGAGGAATAACGTAAACTTGTTCAGACGAGACGTTGACATCAATTACGTCAAGTATGCTATCCATTTTCGTGCAGCTTATGATACCTACATTGAGTAGTCTACATTCCTCGTCAACTTTATTTCTATCTATGTATTTCCTTAAAATAATTTGCCGCCAATCGATGTACCGACGAAGAATCTGAGCACGGCTCTTGTTTCTAGTTGCATGTATAATGTATCTTAAAAAGTATGCATATACATACAATATTAATCTGATTTAATTGAAAGTTCTACAAAAGCACGGATTAGCTATCCACTTGTCGGTTAAGACTGTTAATAGGACCTTTGTTTAGCTACACAATAACAATTGGTTACTTCTCACGTGACTTATTTATACAAGTACCTACTCCTAGGAATCCAAAATCTTGCTATAGCACAGTAAGGGCTCTTTCACCACTTTCAAGTAAAGTGACAAGTACGCTAATTGTCCGTTAAAGCCACCCGTAACTTCAATTTCATGATGTTCGAGTAGCACTAATCATATGATAAACTGACCCGTACTCATAGCTTTTACTTGCCAATTAACTTTACTAAGGACGTAACTAATCAACACTTTACTTGGAAATGGTGAACTAGGCCCTAAGAGTGCAAGCCTTACTTTACCCAGCAAATAACTTAAAACACATTTCTTGAGTTAGTACAAATAAGTAAGCTAATTTATTTATTTATTATCTAAAAATGTAGGCAATACAGATTTTAAATCCAAGGCGTTAACAGTTTTTCAAGTATCTCCTAGCCGTTATGCGAAATACATCAGGTGCAGAAAAGAACAAATCTAGACTTTAGTCAAATTACCGAACCCCATTAAGAAGGGTCAGAGCACTATGAGAGGTGACTCTCTTACCAATTGCATCCTGCAACCCGGTACTGCGAACAAAGAATTTCGACTAACGTGGACATACTTTGGGAAGATCAGCGATATCAGACTTAGCATTGATAGGTTACAAATATTGCATGTTATAACGTTACAGAAATACTCCAGGGATTTCTTCTTTTTTCTAATGATGGTCAATACATTTTTCCTACGCAGTTCGGTTTCGAAATCGAAATCATAAGTGGTCAGTCACTCGTGACAGTCGCCATAACAGCCCATGAAACAATGATTGATCGACGAGCTATTGTAGGTGAGGTGTTATGAAATGCGAGCGACTTCGGCATAGCTGAGCGATAAGGGCGAGGTCACGGTTATCAATGGAGGTATATCTCCATACGCGCATCGCTGCCGGCCACGACATCTCGCGCTCATTCACTATTAAGACGCCCCCCTGACCCCGCACCTTCCCACCCGCACCCTCCGCGGTGCATCCATGCAACAAGTTAGGACACAGTTTCTGTCTTGTAAGGAACTCCGGAAGACGACTGCGTCTCTCTCAACAAACGACCGCTCTAACGATGTATCGCTCGCTAAACTTTTTCTCCGAAGTACAACAAAATGCAATTCGCTCCCCATAACTGTTTCCCCGAACAAATCAGTGTAATACCGTAGATAGCTCGTTAACTAATAATCAACCAATTTGTACTGAAAGTCAAATTTGTAATTAGCGTGTACATACAGTGTTCCCAGCTGAAGCGATGACACGGCCCGTGTTATTCAAATAAAGTTCTCGTAAAACATGGCGGTTCAAACATATTTTCAGCTCCGTGATGCCCAATTAAATATGGATGTGATTGAAAAACGCGTGTCCGGTAACGAGCGTGTACATAATTGGTGGGCGGCGGTGGAAGGCCCGGAGTGACCCAGTTGCGTTGCCCGGCGACCCGGGGCTCGCCGCCCGCCAGGCTCGCCCGCCCCGGTCCCCCTCACCACTAAATAACCTGCCCGAAAGCGACACCTTAACAAAGGTCGTTCAACCATCACAGGGTACCCGCTATTTTTGATACGATACACGACGCTCGCAGTACCTACTTCAAAACTCAAAAAGACTCAAAAAATATAATTGAGCTCTCCGTTCGCAATCCTTGAAAAAACGAAAGAACTCCACCGAACGGGACACCTACGATGCACCTGCCACGCTGCTCTTCCTTCCAAAGCCTATTAGCGCGACAAGATCAAAAATGCAGAGGTGCCGTTGCTCCTTTTATAAAGCAAAATAGAAAACCTGAGAGCGAATAAACTTAATTGTTATAAGCCGGGTTTGCCGACTGCCACCCCTTAAAGACGCCCTCGGAGGGCGGTGGGGGATAGAACTGAGTTGTATTTCTCCGAACTTGTGCTAAATTTCACTTTCTATGAAGACGTTGTGCGTAGAGTTAGCCACCCACCTCGTCCCCGCACTTACCGACAAACTTTAGAAAATAGTTTTGCAAGAAGGATCTGCCTACTCAAAACTGAGTGATCAAAGTTCTTTGAGCTCGAAATTTATTTATAACTACCTACTTGATTACAAAATATCAACAGGCTAAGACTGCGACTTGTTTTTTCATACTTTCAAAACAACTAAACGAACGTATTTCGAAACGAAGATCATTTCACTATGTGAGGTCGTTATCTTAGCGGACCCTAACCGAATAAAGCATAAAAAAATGTACGTCAAAAAAGTCCTTCCACTCACAAAACCCTCCTCCTCGTCCTCTGAAGTTATAAAACACTGAAGGCGGGCGAGCAAGCGAGGGCGCCCGGCGTTTGGCCCTCATCCTTCGAGTGGAATTTGTTTCGTATCCTCATCTCGTAAAGTTCAAAGTGGTACGTCTGCGGAGCTCGCACACGAAAGTCTCGCGGCTGAAAGGCGAGCACACGAGCGTGGAAGCTTTAAAGTAAAATGAAAGCCGACTCACTCTTAATTCACCCACACAGGGACGAAGCGTACGAACGTCGATGGAGCCCCAACCCCGAGCGCCCGCCTCCACTCGCCGGGCATAAATAAGGGGGGCCAACTCCGCTTAACAAGAGAGTGAGCACCCTCCCCGCGGCAGCGCTGGAGGGAGAATTTAGGGGGCTGCGGCGAAGGACGAATTAAGGAGATGAGAGAGCACACGTTCTCGAGACGCGAAACATCGTGCCGCTCCAAGAATTAAGTTTGAGAGCTCACAGTCGAACGTCATATTTGTCTTTCTTTGTCCATGGAATTTAGAAAAGTTTTCTTGTAAACCTTTTTTTTGCTTGAGAAGCTTCAAATATGGAAAAAATATATAAAAGTCTATGGAAAAATCCGCATAGATTTCATGCGAGATACATGCGAGTTTGTTATTATTATCTACACACAGTCATTTTATACTATACGAGCCTTCTACAATACTGAGAAACAAAATCGTATTGCTGCTATGTATAAATTTATTATTAGTTTAAGATCATAAATAGCTCTTTCGACGATTGGAACCGCATCGTATTCGATTCAGCCATTTCTCTAAAATGCGTTTTATTTCAATTTAATCTTTTGGTGATAATATTGAAACACAATAGGTATGAATGGACTGACAAAAAGAAAAAAAAAACTATTTAAACTCCAATATTAGACGATAGACGGGCTACGAACCTCGTGACGTCACCGCTGCGTTTCGTAGCACGTGAGTCACCACGGCTCATAAATTACAAACTATATCCCTCTGGAGTTAGGGTTTGTTTTCGGGAAAATTACTGGTTCTCCTTTGTCTTGCCGCTGCTGTCGAAGAGACCTGTACCTTATTTTACGGTGCATTAGGTTCAGTTCGTGCTGGCGAGGTCGTAATATTCTTGGATAGAGAGGGTGGGTATAAATTTTCTATGGGGGTAGACGGGGCGACGTCGCGAGGGCGCCGCTGAGTCACGGCGGCGGGCGGCGGAGGCACATATTGTAAGTATGTACCCACTCACATGTCACAAAGTTTTCTCCGCATCGGGAAACTTTGTTAACGTCAACCGAGCACGTGGCCTTCGATATTATACATAATTGCTTCGGCGTTTCCCGCGCACCAAAACATTGGAGCGAAACTTTTTTGTGAACTTCAAATGTTTGATTTTGAAATTTGAAGTTCACAAAAAATATTTTTTTATTTGACTAGCCTATGGTTATGTTATGATTGTGAGATTTTGTTTTCTTTTCATTGTTCTTTTCAGTCGCTGATAATTCTGTTTTTATTTTGGTAGAGCAGCAGAGAAAACAACAATTTCAACTGATTGAAGTTCTAACTGATTAGTATAGCGGATATGTTTGAAAACCACGATTATCCAATTACTCTAAAAACTGATATGACATAACTTAAATACATAACAATAACATCACAGAATGACAATAATTGTGTCAATCCAAGTCTGAAACGTTTATATTGTGTAATATTTCAGCAGATCGTAAATCGCGACCATATCTAGTGACTTCGGACCGTCACCTTGAGGCCGATAACGTTCTGTGATAAGAACCGATAGTCGGCGCGCTTACAACATAGTGGCACTTAATGACAAATTGTAATTGTTTCACTAAATCTGGGTTTGATGTACCCAATTTAGTTATTATACATTATGCTTTATTGTCTTCTACGTACTTATTTTGTTTCTTGATAATTTTTGGTGTATAATTAAATATGAGTGTTTCCAAATATGCATATCAACTTTATAAAATTAGATCAAATCGTACAGATTTTCATTTTATTATGACTCTTATATATTCTATAGTGTTAAATCATTTTTTACAATGCTCACTACAAACAATGAGCACTGTAAACCTAGAATGTATAGTACCTATGTATATGTAGAGTGATTGTTATATGTGATTTTGAGTTCCTATGTTGATATTTAATACAATCAATTTTCTGATAATATAATTATTTATTGTATTATTTTCGTAAAAGTTTTGTGTATAGATATGTGACGTATTATGTACGTACATAGGTACACCATTCAAAACTGTGTTCGCTTTGCGATACCTGAAAAGACGAAAATCGCAAAGAATACAAAACCAGCCACCTTTTCGTGAAACGCTAGAACGAGAGTAGAAATAAAGTTAGAAAACATTTCGTTTAATGCCATGCATAGAAGCGAGCGTAATGAGAACGAACTCGTAATTCTTGAACCCCTTGTGGATTGTGGAGGCTGGAACGTCCGTCTCGGAGCAAGCGCCCACAATACTGAGCCGAGTTCCAATTACATTATGTACAGTACAATAGCGAGGCGAGGAGCGAATGGGACCTTATGTACCTTCCCCTCCTCGCGAAAACTCGCGGATTCAAAGCGCGGGAAGGACTTTTCGCGCGTAAACTTATCGCTCGCCTGACGCGACACTTTTCTTGGCGAAGCTTATGCCAACGACGTCGTTCACGGAATAAAGGAAAATTGCCTCAAAAACACTAGGCCCCTGCAGCGTTCTGCGTCAGCTTGCGCAGGTGTTAGTAGATTCAAACCGAATTATCGGGCCAGATTTGAAGCTACAAAAGCAAAGGAAACCCACGTCATCGATTCGTGTAGACAGGTCATCGTTCCTAAACAGAGAAATGTCAGCCTAAATATCCAAGTACGTTATTTCAACGGTACGCAGCCGATCCCAATGAGACAAAGTTTAGAAGCGACCCTTGCAGCCGTACAAACGAAGGGCCCGCGCCCGAGGGAGCGCACAAAGATCAACCCCCAAATTTGGTAATGGGCTCCGTTAACCCAGCCAACTTGCAGATTAGGGCCCTTTCTAGCTTTTGCGTATTCGTTATCAGACTTTGTTGTCATT
This sequence comes from Pyrgus malvae, assembly GCA_911387765.1. NCBI lineage: Eukaryota > Metazoa > Arthropoda > Insecta > Lepidoptera > Hesperiidae > Pyrgus > Pyrgus malvae. The sequence continues at coordinate 9,955,313 of OU426964.1, forward strand.
CAAAAAGGATTAGCGGGCTCATCAAGACTTCTGTCGGATCGATACGGTAAGGTCAATGTTGGTCTCCGTCGGTATTGACGACCACACGATACCCTGACATGGTGGTGAGTGCTGGTGCTTTGCATAAGTAATGAGGCACCCCTCCCGCGCCCCGCCCGCCCCCGCTCTAGGCCTATCGATTGCGGCGGCGCGAGGGCGGGCCGCATCGTCGTAATTGTCACACCGAGCGAACTGAAAACTCCTCCCGCACAATATCGACCTTACTACCCCCGCATAAAATCTACTCTCCTCCAACAAAATTGTGCGATTGAATATCAAATGCGTTATCGTCCGCTCTAAGTTTGGAGGCGTCCCGTAATAGAGCCTTCGAAGAGTCTATGACAGAGCTTAATTAGACAGGCGAAATAGCAACAAATGGATTTTACTTGTTCGATGTTTCGACGCGAATTAAAGCGCAAATTTCAGTAAAGTAACTGTTTAAAATTAGGCTCCGGTACGGGCATGGTGTGTCGTTGATCGCGCTGTTTGCGAACCGAATTAGCAGGCGAACCTCTGCTGCCCGGATCGTGATGATTTGTTTGGCACATGAGCGAATATAACTCTATTTGTTCGGAATATGCCGACTGACCACTGCGCATGTTCTACCTATAATGATATGAAATCTTTTCTATCAAAATGTATAAATGAGAATTAGAGTCGGGCATGCAGGACTCGTGAATCTAAAATTTCTGCTTCTTTAAAGATAGAGACATGTCCTTCTTCTGCTGCTTCTCCAAAGGCTAATAGTCGCCTCAGATTAGTCTGACCCAGCAGCGCCTAACAGAACAGAATCGCTTCAAGCTTCAAGGCAGAAATGGATGCAGCAATCGACGTTCTCCTGCTTGTTGTAGGTAGATACTTATAAGGTTAAAGTTGAAGTAGTGTTCAGTCTTTTCGTAGATGTCTTTGTCAAGCGCGAGGCTTCGAAGGCTACTGCTGAAACGAACCGGTTTAACTTAGAAAACAATAATTCCGTATCGTTTCGCGCGACAGAGCGTGCAACGTCGCATCGTAAGTATTAATAGTAGTCGTCTAATCGCGCTCCGTTTTTTAGCGCACCAGCAGCGACGAAAGTATGGTGAAAGTGGCTTGACGTCACCCACACACGCGCAATACACGCGTGCCATACGTTTGCTGGTCGACGTGACAGCCAACCGAGCCGCTCTCTGTACCCGATACCCGTCTTACTACACGATTGCAACACGACCGCTCCGCATGAGAAATACGCCGCTCGACCGGCCCGATATGCCGTGGCCTCTCTCGACACGTTCGCTTGACGCTTACCCAATACGAAAATACTTCATGCAAGCTCGACTCGACGGCCAAGAGATCAGAAACACTCGATAAGCCACCGACTCGGCGACCGAGGGCGTTCCCCAATCCAGATAATTGAATCCATACGGGCTTCGAATGCGGGCGGCGATGAAAAATTCCACTCCTATTAAACCGATGCCTTTAAGTAGAGCAGGCAGGACCTGACCGACCTGCAGAACAATGAGCGTAGAACGTCACAATACTTCTGTATTGCAGTCCATCGCGATTGTCACGAACGGTTAAGAAATCGCCATTGTCGGTCGCATGACATAACGGAATAAATTGATAGCGGCGTGAAAAAAAACGAATAAGGTAAATTGCTCGAAGAAAAGGAAAACAAGGCTACGCGGGCAACGTCTGTCCGTAGCTCGGGATTAGATTAGACTAAGATCAAACGTGGTTCATTCATAATGTAATCACGGAGAAGGCGATGGGGTATGCGATCGTACGGTAAAGGGCCGAAGCAACTAAGTTGAACGGCTACGCCCGGCGCCCGCGGAGACCAATTAATTACATAAAGTGCGAGAGATGAAAAGTAAAATAGCCGCCGATCAGCTGTTGTGATGCGTGCATCCAGAATGTACAACCCCGTCGAACACCCGTTAATCTTTAAACCTGTTTTGTTTAAGTACCGTTTAGAACCAAAATTATGAAGTTGGTTCTGATGATTGTGTACTAATGATTTAAATTCAAGCACTGCCTCTCTAGTAAAAAGTTGATAAGGAAGATTTATTAGGTACCTACATATTACTTGATTTATAATATAAAACTTTAGACACACATAAAACACAAATATTTTTATTATTATTTTCTATTTTAAATTCCTATTTATCCAGCGTTGCTTATTTAAAATTGAAGTTTTATCCAGAATACGAAGCAAACTTATCTTTGCTTTAGCGAAATAGAGAAAAAAAGTTAATGGTGACGTCACGAGGTCGGCGGGCGGACTAAAAGAGATTAGAATTGCGGGGGAGGCTCGTGCGGGGGCGGCGCGGCTGACGCCTTCGGATCCATACCACGGTACCCGCTGAAAATACTGAATAACTCGACCTGAACTCGAAGCAAACTCGATGGTGAATGAGAAATTTTTTATTTTTCTTTGTGTTGCTAAATGAAATTGTGATCGTCAGTGATAATTACATACAAATAGCTACATCTGTTGGACTACACATTTTGTTGAAACTTGCAACAGTACGAATGATTCTAAAGAAAAGGGGTTACTTATAAAAAATATCAATTTTTAATAGTACCCTTATGAGATATACCAAAGTACAACACTTCTTTAGATTGGGGTTGTTTGTAACAACTAAAGTTGACCCATCTTCATATGACTGTAATGCAATAATAAAAGTTATTAGGTGTAAGCACGTGAATGTGGTGAAATAAAGATGTCACGTATGTTTCTTATAGTTATTATTTTACTTGAATAATAAAATAAAACGTACGAATAATAAAATAAATTTTTAGTGGTTTTTCCCCACGGGGTTAGTTGTGCATTTAACATAATATAGTGTAATATCAATGTTACTGTGCAGCAAGTTAAGGTGCCCCAATTAGCGGTTGTTCGATGAAAATTATAAGTCATTAAAAGTGGAACATTTATCCGAAGAGTTACGTCAATGACAATATAATGAAATAGCAATTGTGGTGTAACTTGAAATTAATTTATAATAGTTTTAAATTCTAGACTGAAGTCTAGTCTTCTCTTTGTGACGGCGTGGAATAGTTGTTTGTTGTTTCTCGCAGTTTGGTACTATTTATATGTATTCATTAGTTGCCAAAATGACCACGCCTAGTCAGCATTCCAATCAACTTATTTTTTCTTAAATTCGAGTTTATCGAGAGTAACAAATGGTAGGGAATTCGTAGAGACAACCCGGTGTGAGGGTGTCCCCCCCGTCTCCCCAGAACGTGTCGAGACCCACACACTCGAACTGTACATTACGGTAATTATCCAATTATGAAAAACTCTTATTTATAGACGCTCCTTTAGCACTTAATAGCTTTTAAATACCCTATTTTTTTAATAACGGATAAAAAAGTTCGTAAAGTGTTGGAAAACGATAAAAAAATATTAAATATAAATAAGTTAGAAATTGAAAGAGTAATCAGGTTAGTTATAATTATTTTAAGTTAAAATATAATAATAAATAAAATCTAGAAATTGCATTTTTTTCATCACGTTCAATAGTAAATTTAAATGTTTTTTTCATGAAATATGATTTTTTGAAGTATGTCAAGTACTTACTTTACTTTTGCTTTGTAGAATAGATATTCCAATAATACTATACTAATAAAACCTGTCCACGAAACCAACACTATTTCTTAGATAACTTCTGTCTAAAATCAACGATGACTTCGCACATCTAAAGAAGTAAGCAGCAATACTAAATAATGAGCACCAGTAAAACGTGCCACTACCCTCCCCTCGACTGATTACGGGACTTCGAAATAAGAATGAATTTTTAATGAATCCCGCCCGCCCGAGCCCCCCTTGCTACGCACTTAGAAGATTAGTCCCAGGAGCCCCTACCTAAATGACTAACAACCTCCTACAGGTCAAAGAAATTATTTTATGATTTAATCTAAACCCAATCCATACTCGGATGATTCGCGTGAGAACAAAGGACCTCACACTACTAAGCAGTATTGGATTTTCACATTTTTCACATCATTCGCAGTTTCTTTTCGAAATGAGGACTTTGGTATAATTTTGAACGATAAATATTATTAGTCGCAACGCACTCAACTAAATGAGACCTAAGTAAAAAAACAACAAAACAAGCTCATCTCTTAATACAATAACACGCATGAAACAACGTCTTAACTACCACTATCTGAATGACTATCAATAAATCTTAGCTATGATTGACACGTAAATAAACAATTGGTTTACGCATCACGCACAGGTATGAGAGCTAACGCCAAAAGCAATAAAAGATAAGGCGACGACCTTGTTGCAGTTACAATGTAAATAGAGTTTTATAGTGTAAACAAAAAGAATATAGATGTTACGCGGCGTTACGTCAGAGCACGTCACGACGACGTCACGGGCGGAAGTTCACACTAGATATATTTACTGTAGCCTCGCACGGCCGGGTTCAATGTCGAGCTATCTATCGGCTATCAATCAGCAGTCCATCCGATGGCGGGACACCCGCAAACATTCTCGACTGCCGCCCACTACTACCCACGCACTGCACACACTAAACGCGAGCTCTAATTACCGTTAGATTACGTGATAACGTCACAGCCTTACGTAATAACTAATAACTCATTATGTACGCGTTAATCGATCCCCATTGATTCGGTGTAAATCAAATCGATCTGTGCAAATAAATATAGGTACAACTATAGGTCATTTACTGATTTGAACTTTACGTAGTTTAATTTGAAACAAATTTCTTGAAATCCTGTTGTCCGTCAGGTTGGATTATAGGCAGTAGCCAATAGCGTAATCTATAAAAAGAATAGCCTATTGTACCAGATTTCATTGAGTTCAATAAAGTTTTGAATAAATAAACTTCGCTTCCGAAAGTTCGATCAAATGTTTGTCGAAGATTTGTTACAGTTTGCGTACACACGTACAAAGCTGCAAGAAAGACCGCGCAAACAACTTTACAAGTAAAGCACACAATCGTAGGCGTCAAAGATTAAATCGCGGCTATTGGGAAAGTTGAGGTATCGATATCTGTGCGTGACTAACTGACTAACGGTGCCGGTGGTTCTGGCGTCCGGGAGCAAGGCCGGCGGTGTTTACAAACTTCCGTCACGAACCGCGGACGCCTGTCAACGGGCGTTCCTCGCGCACCTCTACGCAAATAATGGCGAGCCCTCCGCTGACATTGTCCCAGTTACACTGCCCGCCCGTCTAGACTTGAGATGCGATCGCCGATACACTGATTCGATCAGTCGAACATTGTTACATACGTTTACATAGCACATACATTGCCAACATGATAGAAATTACATGAAAGTGAAGTACCTACCACCGCTAGAATGTCACGGCTTAAGTAGAAGTAAGGATACCATTACGGGCTATATTATTCGACCTGATACCTTCAGAGTAACAGCGCAACCTATGTTATATAGTTACATGCTTATGGTTATGTGATATGGATGTGCAGTATGGACTACTGAAGCGAACTTAAAACATCTTGGTCTGAATCTATGCGTAGTCTATTATTTATAAAATGGCATATCAACACCGAACGTTGCTCCTAGATCCTTCTAGATAGGTCGTTATCCTATTCCCTGTTAACGCAATGCTAATACGCATTTGGGTGCCGTAAAGTTTCCCAAATAGACCAATTTTCATGTATTAATAGGGTGATTGTATTAAACATTGCACTTTGACGTCACGCTGCAATAGCTAGAACGTAAACCTGTAGCACTGGACGTTATTAAAGGTTTTACGAACAGAAGATAACGTTAGAGAATTCTATTCTTAATTTTCAAAGCGACCCTCGGCGGGCCCTGCAAGGGGAGCTAGGGGTGAGTGCATAGGGTGGCCCCCCAACCCCGGTGCAGTAGGCGCGTAGTACTGCAATAACGGAACAGTGAAAGTGTCGCGGGACGCTTCAACCGTCAATGGGTGAAGACGTACCCGCACCCCGCCGTCTTCAGCTCAAACTTGTAGTTAATAGTAAGATATTCGGATAAGCAACACGTATGCCGCCTTCGCTGCTCCACGATTCTCGCGTTGCAAGTTTGCAATAGCTAATTTAAACTGTTGCATTCGAATTAAAAATGCTACGCAAATGTTGTAGCATGCAATCCCTTTGAATAAGCGGTAAGGGATAAGTGAAGTTTAAATCCACTGCTTGTAATACATTCGGCTTTAAATAGTAAGCACAGGTTTAGTTTTATTAATTTTAGATACTAATTTATCAAATGATTTTTAGAAATAAGCATTTGAAAGTAAGATTTGGAAAAACTTTTGGTCATTCAGATGTAATGTGTCCGTGGCCTGAGCTCTTATTTATGAAGGACCCGAATTCTGAATAATGATTTGCCCATGATGGTGTGGTGTGATATTGATCATCAATTCATCATACAAGTAATTATTATTAATATAATAATCTATAATGATAAATCCGTATTAATTTGTTGTTTTGTCTGCTAATATATTTGAGATAAACTGAAACGGCTGGCTCATAAATAAACTATAAGGGTCTTACAACGTCGCATAAGAATGCAACATAAATCATAAGATTCCTAAGCACGCGACATATCCGATACGGCCGCGCGTTAGGTGCGTTGCAGCCCTCGATAACCACGGCAAATCGAGTATGTAAAACGTGAGCGACAGCCGACATCGACAAACAGGCGGAACGTACATACGTCGTCATTATCTCGACTCATGAATGAAAAGGAACGTAAATTGAAATGTATCGCGTGCCATAATCCGTGCATTAATCTCACTCAAACGCCAATCGTTGCGTAACATTGAACGGCTCAAGTTCATTGATCCACTTAGCACCGCTAAATGTGTCGTTGTAGTGGAATGTCAAAACATTGTTACATAATTATAAGCGTTTACATGCCATCTGCGCACGTGTACGACGGTACGTCCGGCGCCACTTCCGAATGATACGTCACAACGTTTATTTATGAGCTTATGATTATAAAATGACGTTTAGTCCATGATATCGTTGACCGTATAATAAGTATAATAACATTCATTCATAAGTGATTAATAGTTACTACCTACCGAATAGATTTGTAGAATTAATAAAGCCATTATCGTCATAATTATACCTAAACAAGATTTTACGCTAGATCGCAGTCTGTAGTAAAACATAATTTGCAACTTTGAAATTTATTTACATAGCTGTCTCGAAACGTAAACTGTTTTTTGCTTACATAAATAAATATCTATGGACTTATTTGATTGAGATCACTGACTCATCATAAGTCATAAGTAGTCATAACTCATCCCCGTACAACGTAAAGTAGTTACCACGTTTTAAGACAGGACACAAAAATGTTCTGTTTCAAATCAAATAAAGTCTACTCCTAGCAAAGCTACTGTAATAAAGAATAAGAATTGCAAACATCAGATCGCGGTGACAGCAATAACTCAACAAAGGCCCGCCTCGGAATTTATTATAGTTGTTAAACTTTCACCCCGTCCCGAACTTGACCGTCAAAATAAGAAAAGGCCAATAAAAAACATCACTCTTATACAATGACGTGAATTTACATAAATTATTATTGGCGGCGGCGCGTCTCGGGCCGTGTTTACCCAGATGCAGTGTTTACATAGGACGGCATACGAAAGTAGAGTTCAACGACACATATATTGTTTTATAGCCAAACGTAATTGGGTCGCGGTGCGCCGTTCAGGCTATGGGATTTATTTAGCGGTTCGCGAACGTCAAGGATTTGTGTAATGTACGTTTAAGCGCCTCCGCGTTTATTTTCACAGACTGCACGGTATCATTAAAGTACGTCTAGACGAGTTTTACTTTCGTTAAAGATACTGTCGATAAGTACACTCATAAATAACATCACGGGCCGATGGTATCGAAATTGTGTAAGGTTTGTGACGTAGCGTGCTGAGATAAAACAAACGGTACAATAAATGTGCGACAAAAAAGTAAACAAACGCACGCAGCCGGTAACCCGATACAACGGTAATAAAAATATAATCGCCCGCATTGAATTCGGTACACCTGATGGCTAAGCATCGTATTTTTTCTAAACAGGTGTTAAGAGACGGCTCGTCCATTCATTCGATAAGTCGATGCCCTATATTATTGTAGTCTCTCAAGTTCATTGAGTCACACAATAGGAATATAATTGGTCGTAAACGTTTATGTCAAAACATGTCGAGCACGATTCATAATGTTTTACATAATTAGGCTCGTTTGCATAAGCGATTATTATGCGTGTCTTCGCCGATGACGTCCGCCTCGTTACGGCAAATTCATTCATTTCTTTATGTGTTTACTAACTTTTACTCCACGTGCTCGATTGTAAGTGGTAATGAGGTAATGTGTAATAAAATTACGAGATGTGCATTGAGATCATGTATTACAAAAACCGCGTATCGCGATGTATCGCTGTCGCGAAGCGCGGTCGGATCGTTTTGTATACGCGTTTGCTTAATTGCTACGATTGTCTTTATATTGACTGAGTCTATGAACATGACTGGTAGTCTAGATTAATTGTAAAATGGTTGGATGGTTAAGAATGTCCCTGAAAACAAAATGATGCATCAAATCTTGTGATATCTAAATCGCGAATCGGCTATTTGAACCTTCAAGCTTTAAGTAAGCCCAACTCGATACACCTATGATATTATGATAGCGAATTTTCATTAGTGAGCTTGATTTAATATTTTGCAGTATAAATGACAAATTCATATAAGAAGTCTTATAACTTATAAACACCTACACTCCATAGTAAATTACCAAATCCTTACACCCAGTATAAAGTATTTTCAATCGGTCTACTCAAAAGTTGTATCAAAATCAGTTTAGTAGTCCTGTATGTAGGTACCACAATTAAGGAGTGAGAAAATAAAATGATAATTCCACTTTTTGTGAAAAAAAAAATAATTGCAACGACAATCGACAGTCAACTGTATACATATGTACAGTATACACATGTACAGTATACAAATATAATACATTTCATACAATTCTGGTGTGCACATTGATTGATCGTCAGATCTGATCAGAAAATGATTGTTCCATTTCTTACATAAAAATAGATACACAATTTGAAATAAAACAACGGTTTGCACTCCGGTAGTGCCGGCAGAAGTAAAAACATGTACATTAACGTTCTGCATTTTTGATATTTTGGAATGGTTAGGGAATAATTTCGCACGAATTGTTTTTATTATCAGTATTATTTTTCATCTAGTATTTTCAGTAGGTTTTAAGTACTCACTCATTTTGTTTCACTATTTTTTCGTCACTTTTTTCATTAATAGATGCACTTTGTTCAGTGTCCATATTTTAAATATGTACTTGATATAAACGAATTTTACAAGTAGAGACAGTCAAGCCGTCATCACCTGTCACCCCTCCGTCTTACGAATATTCGATCAGGCCACGTATCCTGACGCGAGTTTAACATTTTTTACCCATCCCAAAAAAAGTGCACAACGCCGCTAAAGAAGTTTTCACTTCAAAAAACATAGTTAATAAGCTTTCACAGTTATCTATTCATTAGAACCCATATTTTTTTTAATTGCACGAAGACAAGGTAGTTGCCGTTTTTCGGCCTTTTTGAAAAGTTGGACATCATGGATTTATCACGTTTTGTTCTGTCACTCCTCAATTCACAACACAGTTATTGGCGTGGTCCAACAAATTATCTACTAATATTTGTCTGATCAATTGACTTCGTTAATTACGATAGTTCGGTGTTCACAAAATGACATGTATTTGCAAAAATTAACGAACTAGTAATTGGATTATCTTTCATGCTAACGCGTTTGATGAACTTGTTAAGAGCCAAAAATTTTAATGGCGTTTTTGTGTTTGAACGACTGTTTTAGGCTATAAATTAGCTAATGATTACCTTTTAGTGTTTTGTTACTGAATTAAAACTAGAACTAAATATAGGGGCGTCGCGGATATGCTTTTTTTAGGTTTTTTTTAAATTTGAATGGAGTAGCAGACGAGCAAGCTGGCCACGTGGTGTTAAGTGGTCGCTGCAGACCATGGACATATCTACATACAACCTCAAGCAAGCATAGGTAAGTCTTGTCTGAGGTCGTATGCAGTTGCACTGCTACTCCGGTGGCTGGTAGTCGCCTCATGTAAGTGTGGCCGGCAACTGCACCTTACCACACATTTTTACTTAAAATATTTCCAACTTTAATAGTAGTAGATAACTTCATAATTATTCACAAAAGAGGGCACGGGGAGGGTATAGATTATTTACCTGTTTACCAATGTTAGTTCAAGATTTCGCGATTTGAACAATCAACTATCGGAAAATACCAAAAATATCTAGAACGAAATTTTCAGTAACAACAAATTTCTTTAGTAAGAAGTGTGCGCCGGACTTGGAACTGGAGCCTGTGTACGAGTATACCTTCGGAGAGTGATGTCATAACCTTGGCTGTCTCCGCTTAAAAGCTTACTCATGGCATATAACACAACGCATGCATATAAGGACATGTGAGGAATGCACGTGCGGCAACAAGTAGTAAATTCCTCCCCCCTTTCCGCTGCAAGGACGAACTTTCCAAGTAGATAACTTATAACTTTGGAAACTATCGGGAACTTTGTACGTTGCACACTTGCCTCTTTGCTTTACTATAGTGCGCTACAACTAAATCTGTACTTAGTTTATTCTTTAATTTTTGTGTATAAATTTCTTTTATATAGGATCAATATAAATATATTAAATAATTTACCTTCCTCATTGTCACTACATCTATATAGAAGTAGAAAACTAGCATATAAAAATTACTGACCTAGGAATTATAAGGCGAATGGGCGAATTTAAGCCGTAATTACCGATTTTTAAGCGTACACCAATATAATTTGAAAGCAATGCCATCAGATATTAAAAACAAATATCAAAAGTAAAAATACAATTGAAGTTATGTCAGTATGATAAAAATATTTTTTTTAAAGAAAGAATTCACATTTTCGCTACGACAAACGGCAACCAGTACTACGAAATTGTAGAGTTCTTTGTCCAAACTCCGCTACGAATTTGGGTGTTTTCTGTTCGAACTCTACATTCCGTAGTACCAAAATCTCATTGCGAATGTAAGTTGCGGCACGGTATACATAAAAAAAATCGAAAGATATTTAATTGATTTATTAAATTATCCTTACATGTTTATAGTTTTAAGACAGTTTAGAATTAAGCTGCTATAATAACTCTGTAATACTACGTTTATCAAATTAAACCTGTGTTTAGGAGCGGTTGAATTTACAAGGAAAATATTGAAGGAGGAAACGCTGGAATTTGGTTAAAAATTTGTATGGAGTTTAGTTGTAAAATGTATAAACTGTGTTCAGTTAATTGGAGATTCAAACTTGCATTTTTTTCTTCTTGCGAGCAAAGTCTAAGCTGCTTCATATGATATTACAGTTAATATTTTTTAAGATAGGTAGTGTTATAGGTACAATATGTAGGTACATTTTGTCTACTGTACCTAAAAGTCTTTTTACCGCCGTGTAGTAAGTGATTTCAATGTATACAGCTATATGAACTTTGTAAATTAAGATTAAAGATTATTGTGTTTACGCCTGTCAAAACAAAGAAACATGTACTTGAGAATAAACCGATTAGAAAATTGGCTATTTTGCGAACAATTTGATACGTTCTTATCGATTTTATCAAGATAAGGCTCTAAATCGCACACTAATGAACCCGTGGTATGCAACTTATCTTTAAACGAATAAACATAAAATAAATTCGTGAATTTTTGTACAGATTTTGCACAGACTTGAGTGTTTATCTGGGCGTATCGCCTTGATAGGGTATTATCGATATCAAAAATACCGAATGTTGCGATAAGGTTATACTTGGTAAGACATGGTAGGATAACAAAGTGGTGTGTAGTGGTAGCCATCGGCGACTTGGAGTCGAAGAGTAAATCTCAATAAGTGGAACGGAGGATCCGTGGTGGCTGGGCGGGGCGCCCCAGCCGTTACCATGGCGACGCGCCCCTCGCCCGCTCGCAGGAAAATCCAACGACCTCACATAAGCGCGCTACTAAGACCTAAAAAACTTAGCAATTCTTTATGATCGAAGCTCTAAATACTGTTAGCCTTTTGCGACTCAAAGACAAAGGCCTTATCAGCAGCTCAGTAGGTATAAGCGACGTACTACGTTATACCTACCTACCTAACGAGGCTTCGAACCCGACGTTTTTGCTATTTTGTTTTTTCTATGTTCATGTTGCTACTCATGTTTTCGTTACTCAATTTCGTTATATAAAACTGCCGCCGAACTGAATTCAACTTAACAAAAATGTTAAAAGTCATCAACCTTGTCCCCATTTCATATCAAGTCAAATAAACCGAAATGTAGCATCTCGACGGACTTTTATTCTTTTCTATTCGTCAAACTTTAATCCGCGAAGAAACATAGCGAAACAGCGCCGAAAATTGTATAAAGAATCCGTAATAACGTTGGAATATAGAAAGTAAAGTGCGTTCTCGCTAGCGAGCCAACTCGGCGATAATTAATGTGGAGTCGAGTCGAGCGAACGGCGCCGGCAGCCTCGCCGCGCCGACAAAAAACCCGCTCCGACACAAAAACACCCGTCGCAGAGCGAGACCGACCTATGCGCCAGAGAGGGACGGCGACACCTACGTATTTCTGTGACGAGTTCTCGCTCGCCTCGAGCGCCGTGCAGTTATCGAGACTCGAGGCAAGTAGCGCTTTGATTTAAAACTCCACCAAATGCGCCCTTCTATACATCACATGACGGCTGACAGACCGCCGGAAAGCGGAAACGCGCCGAGATGTCAGATTTGAAAAAAGGCGCGCATCGCCGAATGCCAAAACAACGAAACAACTAATCGACCCCTAATGGAAATTTGATGAGACTCCCTAAAACTACTGCGAAATAATCAAACTAATGGCTTACGAATAGAATTGATACAATGCTAAGGTAGCCAATATTTTAGTCAACAACAGCACAGTTATACGAAATTCCTTTACTAGAGCTAAAAATACCAAAACGTGTACGACACAAAAGCTATAATATATAAAAGTGGTAAAAAAAGACAAAACGACCAGAAGAATTCAACTTGCTACATGAGAACACAAATTTTATAAACTTCTTAAAACTATGATCATAGGTAGTTTTAAAATTAAATTAAGCTATAATAATCGCAATAACGGCAACGTAAAATATCCAAAAATTCAAGAAACTTAAAAGTTTACTAAGTATTATATTCTGAACGAAGGTTTTCTTTACAGCCAATGATATGTAAATTTACCTGTGGAAACCAGTCAACGAAACTTAAATGACTATCTGTTGGTTAAAAATTCCCACTTAGAAAATTTTATAAGTCCGAGTTACGATATCCAAAAGTGAATAAAAGTCATCAAAGTACACCAAACAACATGTTATTCCTACACAGTTATAAACTAAATTTAACTTCTACCCAACTTGCGACAAAAGCACAAAAATGTGAAGTTACCAACAAAAGGCAATCTTCATACCCAATGCGTTTTACAGTGTACACAGCTTAAGAACTACAGAACTAGCACTCACCTGAAAATCACTCCACATTTTCATGGGGATACACCATAGTTCCGATACGAAAACATCACACGATCACGATAACAAACTGTCAAAAGTGTCACAGCAGGGCGTCACTATCACAAGCGTACAGTGCGGGGGCCAAGCGCAGACTGAGGCGTTCGGCGGCCGGCGGTAGCAGCAGCGATGGCGGTTAGGTCGTTCTTCCCCGGGACGAAGCTCGCGCGCGCTCGGGCCCGTTCGGCTGCTCAGCCCGCAGCGCCCACCTGCGACCAGGGCTGCCGTTCAGCGAAGATACCGCTGGCTACCCGAAATTATACAAAACTAGCCCTACACCAGCCCACGTTGACTTCAACCTGTGGCCATAGGAATCCCCAGGTACTAAGAGGTCTATGTCACTCTCTATTCCATACAAAAGTGAAAGAAGAAGATACAAAAAAAAACTAGCGAACACGTTTTTGCATTTATAATGTGGACTAGCTTTCCGCCCGCGTGGGTTTCTCGTTTTTTGCCATAGGACTGTGATATTTTCCTGAGCAATAAGGGGCCTATATCATCCTGAAATCGTCTCCATACAAGAAATCAGGTCAATCCGTAGTACCGTTACGACGTTAAAGAAGGACAAACAAACAAACACGCTTCCACTTTTATCCGTTTGGTCACTGCCAGACTACTAATCGAGTCTGTCCCGGGTTCGATTTCTGTTCTCGGTTTGAGCATTTGAGCTGTCTTTGTGTTTGTCCATGGTATCCACGATACGTAAGCCTCGTCAATTATAGGGAGAAACAAGTGCTCAGAAATATGATGCAAAAAAAGCAGAAATATGTATCTTTGTATAGTTTTACCCGATTATACACGACGATCTTTCCAATCTATAAATACCCAACTATATAAACTGTATATACGAGTAAAATTATACAATCTGACAGCCCTAGCGACTCAGTACGAACAAAACAAGGCACTGCCTGCCCAGCACAATGGCTCACCCCTACACCGCCTCCTGGAATACCGAGCTTCAGCTGGCTGAAGGCAGCACAAGACAACCCAGCTCCATTCTGTTTCACATTTCTAAATGAGATGCGAATTCCATTTCGTAATTTGCTGATAGGTAACCAAATAGAAAGATGCATCGACTTTTCGATATGAAAAAGCTTCATGGAAACAAAGACTAAGCGTATCTATCGTAGTCGTAGCTATCACAATAATCAATAATGAAACCTTTATATTACTATCTTCATATTTCTACTATCAATAAAGAAACAAATGAGCATAAACCGACAGGGATTCCTCAATAGCGCTTGATAAGGAAAACAATCGACGATCATAAGGTTCAACTTTTTACGCGGCTGATAAGAGAATGTGACAAATAAAAGCTTTCGGAACAAAGTTTTGAGTGCGGGGCGCGACGGCCGCTACGTAGCAGGAAGTTCGTAGCAGTAAAACTTCGTAGCGCTCCGTAGCGTGAAAGTTTTGATTTCAACGATTTGCGTTGCGGCGCAGAGGGCCGCGAGGCCGCACTAGCTCTGGCCCTGCGCCTCTACTAGGCATCGGAATCATCGCTGCGTGCGTTCTACATTGCTGCCTTAGTTTCAAATGAAGCCGGCCCCACCGAAGCGAGATGTCAATGTACGTCACGTAGAACTCGTGAAAGTTACATGACATATTTTTAAGATTTATCTGTTCACCCGTATCTCACGAGAGTGCGCTACTTGACTTAGCAACTACGCCTTTACTTGGAGACTACCTTGTTGATCAGTTGATGACAAAAGCTGGATTCAGTAGCGATCCATACTTCGTTCACTTCGCTCTCGTCGCAGCAAGCGTCGATTATACTCTGCAGCAGTGGCGACGATCGATACCGTTGTCCACTTAGCGATACTACAAAACCGGGGAAAACTCATTTGGCGGCAAATTTAAAGTCAGTCTCCACTATCACGGCGTCACAATAGAAATGTTTCAAAGTATTCGCATTATACTGAAAATCGAATAAGTTAGAGCGAAGCATGAAGGTATAATTCGGTTGGCGATTATAAATACTTATTTTGCTTATCGCCATGACCAAGCACGTTCGATTAGTGCAAGTGGGCGAGTTTGAGCTGAATAAATAAATGTAGATTTTTTTATAGAACTCGTTGAGAGCGCAGTACTTGACACGCGATCCTCAATTATCCCAAATTTCATTACCAAGCTAAATATTTTTCATTCCTTGCGTAGTTTTTGAACAAAATGTGGCTGCAACCCTTTTTACGTCCCACTGCTGGGCACGGGTCTCTCCCCATTATTGGGGAGGCCTGGAGCTTACTCCACCACGCTGCTCCAATGCGGGTTGGTGGATTTGCGGGTTAGTGGCCAACCCGCTGTCGGATGTTTTCAAACCGCCCATAAGGCCTCCGACAAGGTTTAACGACTGTTATCCACCGACAACAACCGGGACCGACGGCTTAACGTACCCTCCGAAGCACGGAAACGCGCATGAAATTTTTTTGCCACTAGCGGTCACCCATCTCACACCCGACCGCGCCCGTTTTGATTAGTTGCATAGATCGTTTGCGTTCTACGCTAACCGCCGGGCCATGCGCGCTTTGAACACAATGGCACATGCTAAAGCCATGTGAACTAAATTTTAATACTATTAATGATATGACTTGTAAATAAGTTCAAATACGTTTCCCGTTATCTTCGTGTGCATTGTTATAATACAAATGTTTGAAAAGAATAGACAATCGATGATAGTTGTCCTCCAAGCAATTAGAAGTCGCGTTTAGAAGTGATGAGCGATGTATGAAAAAGAGCTAAAATATTAATTTGCTTAATAACAGGGGATTATCGGACTAAAACTGTAATACTGACAAAAAAATTAATACATAATATAATGAATAAAAAAAACGTTTCACATTCATAGCCATACAGTAGGTTATATATACCCTGGGTCGTGGACACATACAAAGACAGAAACACAAACGCTCAGACCGAAAACAGAAATTAAATATCATCATTCAAATTTCTGTTTTGCTGGGAATCGAACCCGGGACCTTCCGATTGGCAGTCCGGCATGGTAATAATTGTGCCACACGGGGCATAATATATAACGACAATATATTTGAGAATATAGATATAGTAAGAGAAAGCAAACATCGAAATTGAATATTACTTACATGTTATCGCTCACCGTGGAGCAGCAATAAATATGCCCTAATAAATGTTTATTTTTGGGCATATTGCATAACAGATACACAAGATGCGCGCCGGATTTAAACTCGCGGTCGTCGATTGTAAACCTATGCCTTTACCACTCGGCTATTGTTGCTCACATTGGGTACTTATTTGCATAGATAAATTGTGAAACGTAAACTAGTGTCTTAGAGTATGACTCTAAAACCAATATATTTGTGTATTTATTACAAAATCTGTTGTTTGTTGTTAAATAATAAAATAATAAATATTTAGATTTTTTTATTGGAAATGAAAAATAAAGAAAAATATATGCTTATTATTGTTTATTATTACCACGTCTTTCCTCTAAAAAAGAAAAAGAAGTTACTATTGCTTAATTGGATACAGTGATGTAGGTATTGCTACTTTCCCGGCCAAAACCTACATGTTCACCATCTCCAACTGCACCTTTGGACAAGTGTTTTTAATTTCTATCGAATCACTTTACAAGTTTCATAGCCTTTCCACCGGTCTCGTAGGGAACACACGAATACATTTAATGCGCAAGGTGCGCACGCGCATGTGCAAACCGCCATGTGTGGATCGCCCGGTGTCTCCGACATGACACATTTTGCGCGTTCCGAACTCCAACGCAAGAAACAGAATCTACTTATATATGCTTCAACAATGGTCTCGTTTTATTAAATAATAAAGTATTGTATTATTTAAAATGGTTTTATTTTCTTATTCATATTACGAGAAGATACAGAGAAGATACATATTATTCTCCACCAACCCGTTGGAGCAGCGTCGCGGAGTTAGGCTTCGCCAATAATGGGGAGAGACCCGTGCCCAGCAGTGGGACGAAAAAAGATTTGCAGCCAAATCTAGTGCTGATTTCTTCATACTCCCAACAAGCTTCCAGTAGCTGGTTTCCATAGCCATTCTTAAGTCTTTTTTATTTACAAATATTAGTAGTTTAAGACATAAACAGAGGTATTCTTCTACGGGTTCTATTTGCGTTACAAGGTCACGCTTTCCTTAATTAAAATGGTATAGATAATACACACACACGCAGCTTTCCAAGCGATTATTGTCTTAAAATACATTTACACAATATCACAGCGCTAAAAATCAGTTACTATACAAGTATATCATAAGACTCGTAACTTTAAATTTGATGCAGATATTTATTACTTGTCTTAAATATTACATACGTAATAAATTTGCATTTCATATGAATGTAAAAGTGTATCTCTTGAACTATGGATAACTCTTCTGACTTTTTTCAAAGTTTCAGTGGCTAAAGGATTTTTTATATTCAACATTAAACATGCTCAATACCTAAACTTGTATTCAGTTCTCTTAAAGTCCCAAGTATGTGCAGTCGTGAGCGCATCGTTGTTTTAAAACCCTAAATAGTGGTCATGGACATGGTATTTTATTCTTGAACCTTCAGGTGTTCACGGCGGCATGCGGCCACGCACACACCGCCGTCCTTCCCGGAGCTACTGGCTGGATGAGTCTGTCGAGCTCCCACTCTCACCGTCCCCAACATCGGAAGCCCCATTTTGGTCGCCTCTTACGATCAGGCAGGGAAAACCGTAGCTCTATTCTTAATTCCGAAGCTACAATGGTCTAGTCATAGTACCTGCCTATATCACAATTAAGTAATACCGATGGTGATCACTCACGGTCTACTGACCTGTATCTTTCTCTTATTTATTTACAACAACTTCATTTTAGAATGCATTACGCAATACTAATTGTAATACTGTATCTACTACGCGTGGATAGAATAAACGCTGACTCTATTTTTTAGTGTCACTTTGCAATACTACTTGAAGAGCCACATGTATACTACTGTGGTCTGTGATAAAGTGATAATATAAATTTATTTGCCTTCCTCCAGTTGCTTCAACCGCGTTGACCATATTACTCTTTTTCACGTAGGAATGAAGCATTTTTCCGCGGTAAAAAGTAGCCTATGTTACTCAAAATGAATGTAGCTTTCCAATGGTGAAAGATTTTTTGAAATCGGAACAGTAGTTTTTGAGTTTATTTATTACAAACATACACACAAAAATACAAATCTTTTCTTTCTTTTCTCTCTATATTTTCTCTTTATAATATTAGAATAGATTTAATGACAACTTTTTGTAAGGCAGAGATCGAGCATGGATAAGTTCCACTGCTGTACTCTGCATGTGGTTGCCGTCCTCACTTGCAAGAGGCCTTCGAAAATCTCAATTATACACAAACAAATTGCTTCAGTACATAAATACCAATGGCGGTGATATATACCTATCACCTTCTGTATACGATACTATATACCTTCTGCAAATAATAGCATCAGCGTAATGAGTTTTTTTTTTCATTGTAAACATCTGCGTCATTTATCAAGACTACAGTAAAAGAAAACTGAGTTATTTCTCCTATCAACAACAACTCCTTGCAGCACTCTTTCGAATCAAAGGCTTGTGTGAGGGCTCATAGACGAATACACTAAGATGAGTGTATTCGGCAACGCAACTTTCCACTGTAGAGTAAAAAAATTACTATAGGGCAGAAATGGGATTTTTTTGGTATTGGGGGTGGGGGCCTTCAAAAGGTACCCAGTACCTTGGGATACGATACTGGGTTATGTGGGATTTGTACCGCACTAAAACCATCTCCATCTCCATTGGAACGCACCGGTTCACGGTGCACGGTGCATGGTCCACGCGCGGCGCCCCAGAACGGACCCATCTTCGGGAGAGCAGATGCGCTCTCTTGCACCCTCAGGCGCTGACAGTCTTAGCCCCCTTTTAGTCGCCTCTTAAGATCAGGCAACGGATACCGTAGCTCTATTCTTACTCCCGAAGCTACAGGGACTATGGGTAGTACTTCCCTGCTTGAACTATGCTAGTTGTACTATCTAAAATAACGAATTCAACTGTTTGACGTTGATCTGTAACTTTATTACATGATGCACTAATTAAATATAAATGTCTCGTAATGGGACACTGCAATACGCTCGTCATCAGTTCGGCCCATAGATACACAAAAGCTTACTTCGCAGTAGGTGTCGTTTTTCATTACCTTATGAGAACGTGTTGATACCTTACATTCGTTCTCGTACATTTAGCACATCTTTAGTTATGATGGCTTGTTTATTATAATACCTTCAACCTAGCAACTCGTGGATTCGTTTGCATAAATGAATATTTTTGTAGGTCTTGCTATTGTCTTCATAATTTTTTTAACTAGAAATAAATAATAAGCCTATATTAATTCAGAAAAACAGAAAATAACATTGGATATATTAGGAACAGTATTTTGTTACAATTGTTAGGGTTTTGATTTTTTTGTCTTGAGAAGAAGAAACAGATTTTTTTTAAATCACACATTTTATTTAAGTAAACTTAAATTTAAACTAACAAAGGTAAAAAATAAAAATTAAATATAAATAAAATAAAAAAATAACATTTAAATATAAATGTAATGGGACAAAATTTATTATAAATTTTTTTTTTCAATATTCACTTCAAAATAAAGTATTTAGGTAAGTAGTAAATACACACGGACAGATATCTTTATTTGTAGATAATTTCAGTATCATCATTAACGCGGCTATAAAAAAATCTTCGACTCTAACATGGGATGAAAAATGGAATTACATTAACGGTTTATTAATAAATATAAACAATGGATATGTTATAAATACAATAGACAAAAGAATTATTTATTTGCGCCTCCCGCCATTTTGCTTGTGAACTCATTAGGTGTCACTTTTCTGCTTTATGAGTGAGTAGGACATTGCTACGAGGCAGATTCCGTACTTTGATCTCTGATCCATAATACATGCGCAAGTTACTACTTATCTCTCTCTCTCTCCTTTTCTCTGTCTATGTTTTCACGCCTTAACCACAGAACACTAATTATAAATATAAATTATATTTTAATATATTAGTGGACCTTGGAAAAGAACGTAGGATAGTTTTACGGGAAAATGTAATGCTCCCGTGGGGTAGATTTGTTTAAATAATCATTATAAATACAAATCGAGCGAAGCCGGGTCGGATCACTAGTAATTTTATAAAGCTTATTCATTAATATAGGGCGATCTTTAATGGTTTGACTAGGTATGTAAGTTTCTGCCATTTCTGCCGTATCCACGTGGACATGTTTTAGAATTTTTCTAGAATAAACGTAGCCTACATTACTCCTTATTACATCAGCTACCTGTCAGTGAAAGTCTCGTCGTAATTTGTCCAGCCATTTCAGAGATTAGCAAACAAACAGACAAAGAGACAAATAGACAAAAAATGCAAAAAAATGTTATTTTGGTATATCAGCTATATGTACCATATATACGAGTACATTCATTCAACCCGCACTGGAGCAGCGTGGTGGAATAAGGCTGTAGGTTTTGATTCTCTTGCGAGTGTCGAAAATTTTCGGATATTTGCGGCATAAACGGCTGTATCCTTTAATTGCGCTGGCTTAGAAGATTGATTTTTTCACAGCTCGATACCTCTACGCTTTCCTGAGAAAAAGGGTCTTGACAGACAGATGGACGGACAACAAAGTGATCCTATAAGGGTTCCGTTTTTCCTTCCGAGGTACGGAACCCTAATAATAACCATTTGATTGACCATGATAGCAAAATTTAACGAGTGAAAAAGTCTGAGTACTAAGTTAATTATTTACAAGCAGTTGCCAACGTAGAGCTTTGATAAATCTGTTCTAATTTTTTAATCAATCACTTAATGTTAACTTAATTGCTACTTTGGAGCCAGGTTGTAATAGTTTATTTGTTTGTTAGTTTAAGGGCCTCTTTCACCACCATCAAGTAAAGTGACAAGTACGCTAATTGTCGGTTAAAGCCACCCGTAACTTCAATTTGAATTTCACGACAATTAGCGTACTTGTCACTTTACTTGAAGGTGGTGAAAGAAGCCCTAAGCCCAGGACCAGTCTTAGTTCAGAAAGAAAATATAGCATGACCTAATTAAATTTGAAGTATTTGTGAAATAATGAATCATCTAAACTTAAGAAACGCCGTCAGGTCTGTCCTATTATTTTTCTGAACAGGCCCTAAGTATTTCAGATGCTAAACCATAAAAAACTTTTTACAAGCAAAATTAAAAGCTTATTTTTTACGAAGCTAGAGATAGCCAATACCCATCATTAACAAATAAAATACTTTATTTAGACTTCTGTTGTTTAGCGACGGTCCCTAAGCCCATTGGCTAATTAGTTTCTCAAAATTTGAGTGAATTTCCCGAAACAATGGTATTGTGTTAAATAGGATAAGATGAGATAAGATAAGGAAAAAGTGTCGCAGGTGGATTATCTATGTTATTATTATACACATGAAGTGTGCCCGTGACTGATGGATAAAAGTGTATTTTAATTACATATATAATATCATACTAATTAAGCGTAGTTATGTAGCGAATATGGCCCTGAAGCTGCCGTAAAACCAAAGCCAAACGAGGTAGGACTGTATCAGATGGGTGACCGCCAGTGTTATCCAATGACAAAAATGAAAATACATATTTATTTGTTCTTTTTATTACTGGGTATGTTGCAAAATATTGAAATACTCGAATGAAACACATGTACACTGTAATGTAAATAATGTTTACATTACGCGAAATGGCAGTAATGCCAAAATTCATTTTAAGTAAGACGCTCAATGATTTGTTTGTAATTCTCGGTAACTACTCGGTCTAGGTGTTTGTGTTCATGTCTAGCTATGTGTGTGTCCATGGTACCCACGACACATGGAATCCTAGTGTGAGGTTATGAATGTGTAGCGTTTTTAATTTATAATACTATCTTATAGAGTGGGTGGGGGAGTGGGTCTCTAAATGCAGTCCCTGTAGCTTCGGGATTTAGAATAGAGCTACGGTATCCCCTGCCTGATAGTAAGAGGCGACTAAAAAGGCTTCCGGAGTTGTGTGTGGGTGGCCGCATGCCGCCATAAGCATCGGAAAGTGCAGGTGCACATCAGCTCTCCCGAAGATGGGCCCGTTCTGGGGCGTCGCGCATGGAGGACACCGGTGCGATCCATTAGAGATCCCGTAGTCTTCCCCAAGCGCAGAGGCAGCCACCGAGGGGGTTTTAGTGCGGTCAAATCCCACATAACCCAGTATCCTCTTCCAAGGTGCCGGGTACCTTTTGAAGGTTTCCCCCAATACAAAAAAAGGGTATCTAAATGCGATGACCCGAAGATTCGGATCGCATGTATTTAAGCATTATTACTGTCCATTTCTGATTTACTTTAGAGTCGTTAAAATGGGGACTTTACACAATAACGATTCTTTTTCTTTAAACTTTACCATATCAAAAATCGTAAATAAATAACCCTCGTCCTGTTAATCTAAGCCCAGGACCAGTCTTAGTTCAGAAAGACATGCCTATTTTAAATTTAAGTATTTTATAATATTAAATTTAAATTAGCATGGCCTAATTTAAATTTAAGTATTTTGTCAAAATAATAAATCCTCAAAAAACGCCCTCAGGTCTATTACTAAATCACAATCACATGGAAACCACAAAATACTATTTACATGCAAAATCAAAGGCTTATTTTTAACGAAGCTTGAAATAGCTAATATCTATCATAAACAAATAAAGCACTTTGTTTAGACTTCTGTTGTTTAGCGACGGTCCCTAAGCCCATTGGCTAATGAGTTTCTCAAAATTTGAGTGAATTTCCCGAAACAATCGTAATGTGTGATAGATAGGATAAGATGAGATAAAGAAATAGATTCACAGGTGGATTATCTATGTTATTATTATAAATATGACGCATGCCTGTGACTGATGGATAAAGTGTATTGTAACTACATAATGTTATACTAATAATGCGTAGTTACATATGTAGCAAATATGGCCCTAGAGCTGGTGCAAAAATAAAGCTAAACAAACGGGCGCGGTCTTTATGAGATGGGTGACCGTAAATGGCAAAATTATCGTGCTTCGGAGGGCATTTTAAGCCGACAGTCCCGGTTGTTATCGATGGATACCTTGTTGAAGACCTTATTAAAATAAGGTTTGAGAACGTCAAACAGCGGGTTGGCCACTAACCCGCATCTCCACCAACTCGCATTGGAGCAGCGTGGTTAACGGTGGTTATGTAATAAGTTGTGGTTAGCCTCCCCAACAACAGGGAGAGATCCGTGTCCAGCAATGAACGTGAAGGGTTGCAGCCAGTCAAGAATTTTTATAATAACAATAATTGTCAAATAGCAAAACTAAAGTTATTTGTTAGCGTGACCGTGCTCACAGCCACGCGGCGAGTGCGAGTCGTACGAACGCGCGCGTTGCGTGCGCCGCCTAGCGGTGAACCGGCGAGGTATCGAGATGGACGAATAGCTTATTAATTAGATGCTCCTATGAAAACATGTCTGTATATAGAATCAGAATAGGAAAGAAGATTAAAGTATGATATTTGCAAAATAATTTACAATTGGTATCAACTCATATGAATAAAAAAACGGGTTGAACTCAGGTAGTGCCGGCATAAGTGAAAACTTGAACATTAACGTTGTACATTTTTGATATTTTGGAATGGTTAGGGAATAATGTCGCACGAATTGCTTATATTATCAGTATTATTTTTCATCTAGTATTTTCAGTAGGTTTTTATCTAGTATTTTTATAAAGTACCCACTCATTTTATTTCACTGTTTCTTCGTTACTTTTTTCATTAAAAGATGCACTTTGTTCAATGTCCATATTATAAACACTTGATATAAACGAATTTTACAAGTATAGATAGTCGAGCCGTCATCAGCTGACACCCCTCCGTCTTGGTCTAAGAGCCGGTGAAGATCGACCTTCACCGATCTGATAACTCGATGAGTCATATTTTTTTATGAAATATAATTTATAAACATACATGCTTATGATAACTTGCCTATCGAAAAGTGTTCATAGCTATTTTTAATATAATTAATTTCAATCAATTTTCTTTCATCACCTTACTCTTGTATATATATAAATAAATATAATAATAATAATATTTATATGTTTATAAATTATATTTGATACAAAATATGTCTCATCGAGTTATCAGATCGGTGAAGGTCGATCTTCCACGTCTCCTCTACTATCTTACGAATTTTCTATCATGCCACGTGTCCTGACGCGAGTTTAACATTTATTACCATCCCAAAAAAATTGCACAACGGCGCTAAAGAAGTTTTCCCTTCAAAAATATTCATTTTTGGAATACATAGGTATATGTATATATTCTATTAATGACTTTCAATCTTTTTACGGTCATCGGCTCTAGGTTGGACTGAGAGAAAAGAGCTGGAGGAGAAAAACTCTGAACAGTACTCTTGACATGTTGTTTTAATCCCACTAGATTTAGTACTTACTATAAAATAAATATATTTGATATATTTCATAATTTCTTCGTGGATGAATAAAAGTTAGAAAGGCATTTTTTTATTTTGAGCAATACATTCTTATTTAATAAATAAATGTACATTAGAAACTGTCACAATAATTATTTCGTCACTTGTAACAGGTATTGTGAACGTGGACTACGTTCACATAGCTGTAGCTTCGGATTTAAGAATAGAGCTACGGTGCCCCCTGCCTGATCGTAAGAGGCGAATAAAAGGGGCTTCCGAGGTTGCGGGCAGGTGCAGGAGGAGATCTCATTTGCTCTCCCAAAGATGGGTGCGTACTGAGCACCGCGCTTGGAGGACACCAGCGTTCCACTGGAGATCCCGGAGACCTGAGAGACCGAAACCGCGGAGGCAGGCCACCGAGGGTGTTTTATTGCGGTACAAAACCCACATAATCCGGTATTGTCTCCCAAGGTCGGCACCTTGGAACCTTGCAACGTTTAGAATTCCCCCCCCCCCCCTCCCCGACACCGATAGAAAAAAGGTAATAAGTGAACGTACAAGTATAAGTCCGGTCCTCCGGATCCGACCATCCGGTACTTGGACCTAACATGCAGAATCTTATATACATACAATTGTATATGTTGCGCCCATTCGCATACCTATATTATTATTTGATAAATTTTTAAAAGACTAACAAATTAATTATAATATTAATTGTATGTTATAATAAGACTCAGTAGTGCGAAGATTTCTTTTAATATTCTTTACTTTCATATAATTTAATTATCATAAACTACTCATTGCATATGGCTTTGAGTTTACCGTATGAGGATGAATCATATTTAAAAATATTATTATGATGATAAAATGTAGATAATGTGTATCATTTATTTCGGCGGTGATGACATACAAGAACTTACAAATATGTAATAATTTTGGTCTGTATTCTTCATTGATGAATAAATAGTACTAGGTATGTGTATATATTTATAATAGATACTGTTAATTATTAGGGGACTTTAGGGGACGCTTATGTAGACTTCTAAAGGCAGATAGGTAAATGGATTAATGGACGATATTATGTATGTATTTTATTGTTAGCAATTTTAGATGCTTTACGAGGGCAGAAAAAAGCTTGAGAAATATGCGTAATAAAACTACACCTAAATTCATAAAGTGTTTCCAGTTCTACTAGTAGAAAATACTCGTAACAGAATTTTTATATTTATAAACAAAAACTTACTAAAACCGACGTTGTAAAATAAATTTATTTTTCTACTTCTCTACGTTAAGGATCGAACCTACCAAATGTCCTTTATTGTTTGCTCTATAAAATATCACATGATTTAATTTTAACAATTTTTAAAGGCCTCTATAATGTAAATAATTAGTTATTAATTTATACATAGTTTCATGCTCGTGCATATTTTTGATAAACAATATTACTTGTTTAAGACCTGACTTTAAGACAATTTGAATTAATAATTCAAATAAAAACAAAATAAAGGTAAGGTATAGAGGACCGATCATTTAACAATAAATTAATTTCCCCATTTTCTATTAACTGTTTTTTGTTTATTTCAATAAACGCAGAGACAAGATTTTTAACAAAAACTAAATAAATATCTCCAGACAAAACGGGGTATTTTCACAGCTTCACGGAATTGCATAATCATTGTTAAATTTTTACCCTTTCTTGACAATTTAGATTATGGTAACGTAACGCATTGGAGCAGCATGGGTTTGTATACTTATATCAGTACCTAAATAATTGTCAGTTAAACGATTTTAACCATAGACTTAGGATTTTAACAATGTTGCAGAATTTCTAGATGTCACCACTGTTGCATGTAAGACTGTAATAGGTGTATAGTATAGATATTATACGTGTACCTATTGCGTTTTTAATGTTATCGCAAGATTAAAGGTTCGTTTATTTAAAAAAACACTTGACAAATGTATTACGCCAAAAATTATGAAGTTTTTTTACAGCTTGTACATAATATGTTGTACATATTGTGCAACTTAACATTAGGTACTTTCTTTATGCATATAATTTTTTTCAGCATAGATTTTTTTAACTGTGATATTATGCAATGACAATTTAACATAAAAAATTGACATTTAAAATAATTGAATTTAAATGAATATTAGCTACCTTATTAAATAAAATCACAAGAATTAAATAAAGTTTAAGAGAAATAGAAATTAAAATATCATTTTCATCATTATTTATTCAACCCGTGTTTAGATTCAATAATAGTATCAAAAAGTTATCATAGTGACTTAACCAAATAGGCTAGTCTACTTAATAAGTTATTCATTCTCGCAGGCTTTAGTTAATAATAGTGGAGTAAAAGTTTCCATGCCGGCCGGACTGCCCATCGGAGAGTCCCGTGGTCGATTCCCGGCGAAGTAGAAATTTGAATAATGAGTTTAAAGTTTTTGTTCTCGGTCTGGGTTTTGTGTTCCTGTCTTTGTGTGTGTCCATGGCACCCACGACACAGGGTATATCTACCTTACTTGAGGGCTATGAGTGTAAAACGTTATTTTAATTTTATTATTTGTACGTTATCCGTTCTATTATTGCAATTTCCTTAAGAATATATAATATTTTAATTGTTTTTTCTCACAGTTTAGCTTCCAATTGGTTAAAACATGAGCAAAATCAGTAGGTATCACCTTTACCTGCAGAGCGTGAGGAAAGTCGTCTCGTATCGTCTGTTACAGACGTATGAGGCCTATGATGATGAGTAGTTGCAAGACCTTATGGATACTATGAAAAAAAACTTTCGTCTTTATAATATGTAGGTAGTATCGTCTTTATATGTAGGTATATATATATATATTCAATATATATTTATATTCAAGTATAGAGTATAGATATACCTATATGAAATATAATTTTTCGTTCCGAATAATACCGTAGCTATCACACCGTAAGCAACACTAAAAATTCCACAACTAACAAAACACGTTGCCCCAAGTAAGGCGCTGCCTCCACGGGCGAGAGAATCGCGACGAGTCCGCGCTTTTATCGTCGGAGAATCTCCACGAACGAGCGATAATTACGCCACGTATCGTCGCGACTCGTAACGGAATCGTCGCGTTTCCGCAACGACTCGTAACGGAATCGTCGCGTTTCCTTGACGACGCGTTGTGAAAGAAAGAATTCAGTTATGTGCCAGACGAGAGCGAAATAAGTAGTGTCTCAGTCAATAAAATAATTCTTTATTATGGATATAGTGTTGTGGGGTGCTTCTGCAAGTACGCTAGTGAATATGCAGTTATTGTTATTGTTAAGAAGGAAAAAAAAGCGCCGTTGGTGGACACATCCCATGTTGCTACGTCGTGAAAGTCATGGACATTTCCATGTGAATTATGAAGAATATCGAAATCATCCAGAATGGTTTGAAGATGAATATTTAATGCCAATTCCTGTTTTCGATGAACTGTTAAGTTTACTATCAAGACACTTATCAAAGCAAGATACTAATATGAGGAAAAGTATCGGGCCATGTGAAAGATTAGCAGTAACACTACAGTAAGTTTAAAGCAGATTTATTTTACTTAAACGCTTACATAAAATCAAAACTTATAGTTTACATTTCATCAAAGTGTTCTAACATTTGAGCAATATCGTCCTCGCTTGTTGGTGTGGATGTACGAGAATAAGAGTCTAGCAGTGTATGTGATGATGGTGTGTATTTCTTAATTACGGCCATAATCTCAGTTCTGGCATCAATTAAACAGTCTTCTTTTATTTTGTCCATAAGTGGTACCAACGAACGGAAAAATGCCTCATTTCCACGCTCGTCACGATACTGTGGTTGAACATTATTTCTTTGTATATCTATACTTTCGCGCATAACATTCGATATCTCTTTATTAGATTCCAGAAACATTTGTACTAATGTTTTCTTTTTATTAGACGTGGATGGTTCCGTGACACTGGGGGTGGTATTAACCGAACTGTCGTCGTCCTCAAAAACATCTTGACTATCCTCATTGAGCATGTTTGACGATGTTGAAGCGTGTTCTGTGTGTTTCTTTAAAAAAAGTAATGCATCATAATGAATATACTTTCGTCGTTTTGAGGCAGCTTGACCGGATTTTGAACATTGCTGCAACTTTAACTCCTTACGAAATTGATCCCTTAAAGATTTCCATTTTGTCATTAACTCAAGTCCTGAAGCAAAGAAATAACTTTTAATTTAAATATTATAAGTATATATAAGTATACATATATTAATTAACTATTATGTATTTTAATAAAAAAACAACACAGATTAATAAATCCGAACGCTTTGATGGAGTCTTCGTTTTTCATCCCATTTAAAAATAAACTTTCCGTCAGGTGTGATTGCAAACAAACGCGAGCCTATTCTATATAAAAAAAAATATATGATAAAGTATATTTTTAAAATATAATGTCATTTTCCAGATATCTCGCTTCTGGAACAAGTTATAAACGCCTTCAGAATAAGTACAGAATTTCGAAAAAAACGTTGACAAAATTAATAAAAGAAACATGTGGAATTATATGGAAAGTGCTAGCACCTACAGAAATGGCAGCCCCGAACAAAGAATCATGGAGAAGAATCTCAGAGGGATTTAAAGACAACGCGAATTTCCCACATTGCTTGGGAGCGCTAGACGGCAAACACATTCGAATTCAGTGCCCCCGGAATTCCGGCTCTCTATACTTTAATTATAAAAAGTACAACTCAATCGTTTTATTGGCTTTGGTGGATTCGAATTATTTATTTACTGTGATTGACGTAGGTTCTTATGGTCGTGAAAATGATTCTACCATATTTCAATCTTCAATTCTAGGCCAGAAGCTAAATGAAGAAGCTCTTGATTTGCCGGAAGAAGAAGAACTGGTATTTGGCGGACCCAAAATGCCATATGTGATTGTAGCTGATGAGGCCTTCGGCATTCATCGAAATTTAATGCGACCGTATCCAGGTCGATGTCTTCCTACGGATAAAAAAATTTTCAACTACAGACTGTCTCGTGCAAGACGTTACGTGGAATGTGTCTTTGGACAAATCACCTCAAAATTTCGCATATTTCATAATACAATAAATCTTCAACCAGACAGTTCAATTCTTGTAATAAAAGCAGCTTGCGTTTTGCACAACTTCATAAAGCGTCGAGCATTAAATGCCACTGACGGGGAAAATGAAGACATATCCAATCAACAAAATATGACACCCGTACTTCAAAGGACAAGGAATTCGGGGTTGCATATTCGAAACTTATTTAAAGATTATTTTAACACAGTGGGCGCGGTTCCTTGGCAAAAAGACTACATCATTTAATGAAAATTATCTTTCTTATAATAATAATTATTGTTGAAACAACGGTTTCGTACCGACGAATGTATTTTATTTTGTTACACCATAGACAATAAAAACTAACAATTATAACAACAAAAATTACCTAAAAATAAATAAAATTGTACGCTTACCTTTTTCTTTTTTTTCTTTAGAGGTTAGATCATCCCACTCTGTGAACATAGCACTTCCCACATCATACCAATACTTTGCTTTAATTTCTCTGTTTCGATACTCAGCCAACTGAACATCGTAAAGGGCAGGTCTCTCTCTCACTTCAAGTATAAACTTTTCAATGTCAAACATTGTACTATTGTTTAAAAAACTTGTCGAAATGTCCTTGCTTGACGAGAGGCAACGCTGAAATGACGCTGCGTTTGACAGTGCGCCCGCTGCGCGCTGGTTGCGAGAGCGCCACGAGCGCGCGGCGGGCCCGCTGCTAGTCGCGACGGGCTCGTGGCGATGTAATGACGTATCGCGCCCTCGTTGCCACTCGTCGCATCGCCGCGATAATATCGCCGTGTGGAGACGGCTCCATAAGAAATACGTGGCACGACGATAATATCGCCGCGATTCTCTCGCCCGTGGAGGCAGCGCCTAAGGTCTATTACAGACCGGTGTGAAAGGCAACACGATCATACAATACTAAACCTTGTGTTTATATCATACGGTTCTAATTTGCTTGGCATGTAATCGTAGGTTGCAACAGCATTGCGACGTATTGTTATTACTGCAAGTTGTTTTGAACCGTATATTCAGGCGTATAAGGTTTGGATTTCTGTTTAGTTTACCAGTTGGATACGTAACAAGTCTTGCGTTTATTTTTCTTACTCGTGTCTTTCAATGACTGAGGATTGTAATTATCCAGATAGATTTGAAATACCAATAAAAATAAGATCAAATCTATTTTTGCGGTGACTCCAATTAAAGTGTATCTATAGTTAAAGGACAGTAAAGCCTTGTGCTCAAGAACTCTGTAACTCTATAACTCTATATGCTTACTTCTTCAATGATTTCTTCATAAAGGGATGTGGCAAATGCCTTCTAGCAATACTAGCTAAGTTTTATTGTTAACAGTTTTCTAATTAATTTCATTTTTTTACAATGAATCTATATATTATTTGTTAATGTAATGTCTGCCTGCAGACAGTATTAACAGCTACCATGCTTATGTTGTGGCAAACTTAAGATATGGAGTAATTTTTGGGGTAACTCAACTGATAAAGAAAAGGTATTTAAAGCCCAGAAAAAGTGCATAAGAGCAATATTTTGCCTCCGAGTAAGAGAAACATGCAAAGACTATTTTATAAAATCAAAATTATTAACACTACCCTGTATTTATATTGGAATTTACTATTTGTTAAAGTGAATATGCAACTTTTTGAATTTAAATCACGAACACGCCATAATGACAATTTAGATAAACATATTTACTTTAAGTATATTCTGCATGGCTCCAAAAATTTATAGTAAACTAGTGGACCCCGCAGACGTTGTCCTGCCTTAAAAGTATTGAAAGAGGATTAGTTATTTTAACATCTCAAAGAGTTTATATGTTACTGTCAAATAAAAAATATAAAACAAATAGTGACAGACGAAATTTTATTCAGATTATGTCAAACTTCTGGACGATGGCGCCACAGGCGTGAAGAAACAATGTTTGACAGTTAATAACAGTTTATATAGGAAAATAAAATACTTGTTTGTGTTGTTTTACTATTATTTTTGGCAATTTTTCTATATTTTCTCATCATTTAAACCTTCCCTGGACTTCTACTAATATATCAAGACCAAAATAAGCCACATTGGTTCAGCCGTTCTCGAGTTTTAGCAAGACTAGCGATTCTAGCGAACAACAATTAATTTTTATATATAGAGAAGATTACCAAAAAATATACGTATAATTTCAGATCATCAGATGTCAATAAATTCAAAAGAACTCTACATGAATTCATAATTAATTACATTTTTATAGTGTCAATAAATTTGTTGGTTTTCTTGTTTTTTTTTTTGTTGTCATTTTCTCTACTTCTTTTTAAGTTATTTTTTACACGCCTTAAACTGTTAATGTACGCCTAAATAAGGTAAGGAGAACTGTATTTCTTCTGTACCATCTGTAATGTACTGACCCTGTCCACAATAAAGAATATTTGATTTGATTTGAACATTCAATAATGTACACGTTATTATGAAAATATATCTTGTTCTGCCCAGATATACGCTATTAAGCTAAAGTATTGAAAAAAAATTACATTTCTTAAGCTTTTTAACCAAAATATGGTTCGTCAGTGACATAATAATATCGTTCGCGCTAACCCATAAAGTTGTTACTTAAAGTTACAAAAGTTTAATGAACAAAAACAGACAGATTAAGACTGGCACAATCTAAATCTTTTACCTTTAAACGAGCAATTCTTATATATATACTAGCCTTCCGCCAGCGGCTTCGCTCGCGTGGATCCGTTTTATAGGTTCCCGTAGGATAAAAACCTATAAAACTATATATCCTATGTCCTTTCCCAAGGTCCACTCTATCAGTGTACCAAATTTCATTAAAATTGGTTCAGTAGTTTAAGCGGGAAAGCGTACCTAGCAGACAGACAGAGTTACTTTCGAATTTATAATATTAAGTAGGGACTAGTGGCCGCCCACGACTTCGTCCGCGTGAACTTCGGTATTAGTCATAGCATGATGTTATACATATAGCCTAAAGCCCTCGGGTGGCTCCCCAGGGGTTGCCCGTGTCCATAGGCGACGGTGTTAGCTTAACACCACGCGGCCCGCCTGCCTTTAAAAAAAAGCCTTCCCCGATAAATGGGCTATCCAACACAAAAATATTTTTTCAATTGGAACCAGTAGTTTCTGAGATTAGTGCGTTCAAACAAACATACAAACGAATGAACGAAAAAACTCTTCAGCTTTATGTATAGATTAAAATATTAATTAATTGTCTACGTGTGGGAACACTGGGAACTGTACGAAAAAGCGTGAACACTATTTCGTACAGTTTACCATATTATTGCCAGCTCGTCTTATGTTAGTTTTTTTTTATCTATGTATTATCTATTTTTCTTTTCATTTATAAGTTTCATGTTATCATTTAAGGGACTGTAAATTATAAAACTTCAATACATTAACTGAAGTTTTCGATAAATCAACAACGATACTTCCAAACACTGATCGATAAATTCTAAAAATGGTCGTTACTTTTTATTTGTGAACCGATATAAATAAAACAAACACTAAATTTTAATCCAAAAAAATACCAATACATCAATGAAAACCGCATCCTTCTACGTTAAGCCGTTCCTGAAATTAGCGCGCACAAACGAACAAACAAACATACAAACAAACAGATAAACAGGCAATAATTCTAAAAATTATTGCTTTGGGTACTATTACGCTAATAAATAGCCCTAGTGACAGTTTTTATCAAATATCTTCAATGTACAGAAAGCGACTTGTTATAGATTTATTATACCTATATGTATGTCAGACCACCAATGTCCACCAACCCGCATTGGAGCAGCGTGGTGGAGTAAGCTCCAGGCCTCCCCAATAATGGGGAGAGACCCGTGCCCAGCAGTGGGACGCATAAAGGGTTGTGGCCATATGTATGTATAGATATATACATTATGGAATTTGAATATCGGAAACGCCTTTAATGATTTTCATAAAATTTAGTACCCAGGGGGTTTTGGGGGTCCAGCTATCGATCCAGCTAGGTTTGATTTTTAGGTATCCATATTCTCAGCGATAATCAGCGATATTAGAACGCCGTCAAACGTCAACCGCCGTTCAAACAAATGACAATGTCGATTTGAAAGAGTGTCATCGATACATTGCATGCATGGATAGAAGATTGAACCTGGGTCTCTCTAGCTCCTACGTTACGCTTATGTTGGCTACGTAAATTCAGCCAAGGAAGCTATAAATCGATGAAGCTCTTTAAAATCAACACTGTCGTTTGTTAGAGTGTTTTGTTTGAAATAAAACCAAAAATATCATTAGTTTTCAAATAAAAAAGCTTTTATTTAAATGCTCTAAAAAGCAGAAAATAACATTTTCTTTTCATTTATATGTTGATAGTTAAAATTTTAAAGGGAAATTGTATTTTCTTCCTTTTAAAGCATTTAAAGAAAACCTTTTTTTAAAGTTTTTTTTTCTTTATTTATCCGATTTATCAGTCAGGTCAGGAACGCATAAATATTTTGATATTCTATTTCGATTAAAAAAAACATGAGTGGCAGCAATATGTTCAGTGGTCATTTATACTAATATTATAAATGCGAAAGTTTCAATGTAACTAGTGTTTTGATGGATTTTTTTTACTCAATCAATAATTCTACTACTGACAAGAAACCTGAACCAAAAATTCAAGCAATATTTTTCCTTCTGCTCATTATTTAAAATGATAAAATTGTTTAACACTTAAGTTTGAGGTTCAATGAATAAATTGAGCTCTGAGATAGTCACGGCGATGACTCACACCCGACAGGACAATTTGATGGTGTGACGACTCCGTTTTATTCACCATCAGCGTTCATTGGCTTGATTAGTCTTTGCTATGTCTTCATGGCTATTTGTTAAACAAATCTTTATTTAGCTTTTGCTACTATAGTTCTATTAAAGTTTTAAGTAAATAAAGCAATAGATTCAATTAAATTCATTAATTTAAAAATGGCAACATTAAGAAAATTAAGGGCAAAGAAAAAAAAAAGAAAAAAAATTTGAAAATAACTAATAAATATAAAATGTATAATCCAAATTGCTATCCTGAGGTCAATATTACCTAGCTGAATAGCCAGTGCTAGTCTTTGACAAGGGCAGGCTGCAGCCCTCAATTCGCATGTCACCCGGATCAAACGTTCAAATAGATGATGACCAACCTGCTATTGAATC
Organism: Pyrgus malvae; assembly: GCA_911387765.1. Classification (NCBI taxonomy): domain Eukaryota; kingdom Metazoa; phylum Arthropoda; class Insecta; order Lepidoptera; family Hesperiidae; genus Pyrgus; species Pyrgus malvae. The sequence continues at coordinate 9,990,619 of OU426964.1, forward strand.
TTCAAATCTATAGAACCCAGGTTTAAGAACTGTTATCTGTCACTGAAAGCTAAGAACGACGGCGTAATAATATGTTCTTCAAAACACAGTTCTTCGCGCATTGAATTACCCACCAGAAGCCAACCACCGAACTCCCGACATGAATATAAAAAAAGATTTTTCGAATTAGGGAAGAAATTGGATGCAGAGAAGTGGAGCATTCAATCTTCTTTCCTATCTCCCTCTTACTAATACCCTACAGGAGCGAATTCAATAAATAAAATATGTATTATTATGGAAAATGGTAAAGAAAAATCTTGGTCCATTGCGTACTGTTGCCATTGAAGATTTTATCTTTTCGCCTTTGCTGTTTGGCCAGAACATGGCTATTTAGCTGCAACCCTTTTTGCGTCCCACTGCTGGGCACGGGTCTCTGCCCATTATTGGGAAGGCGTAGAGCTTACTCCACCTAGTCGCTCCAATGCGCTCCAATGCAATGGTGATGCGTGGTCTTTTCTCTAAGCCTAAAATAGTCCAGAAGTGACCAGAAGCGTTACCTTCCTCAGTCACATTTATCACTATCGTGGAGGCAAGTAGACACCGAAGCTCATGGATCTACATCCAATCTCAAGCTACATCAAATCTTGTTAAAGGAAGTGTAATTGCATAGCTTTTATCGAGGCTGATGTCAGCCTAATTATGTGTAGCCATCATCCTGAACTTCACCATAATCAAAGAAATGCTTTACATAATAAATTGATGCAGCGATGGTACTTTCCTGGTTGAACTAAGCAAGTTCTACCGCGTAGAACGTGAGGAAATATGTAAAAGTCTGCCCATCCAAGTTGTCTTCAGCCGACCGGTTTATCTTTGTTCAAAAGCCAGGCTGATGAGCGAGCGACTAAATTTGCTAACATATTCTATAAGCTGAATTTAATTAATGTTTAAAAAAACCAAAAAGAACATCTCGCGATCACTTTCTGGGACCTTAAAGTTAGTCAAGGTCATTAATTATTAAAAAAAATATTTTTAATAAAATCATTTTTCACCAACTAATTTTCGGGTTTTAAAAAGTACACAAATTCAGAAATTATTATTAGGTAGTAAAGAATAAATAACAGAAAACCAACCATTTATAAATGTTAGATAACTGATAACAGGTAATAGACACCTTTACCTGACCACTGTGACGTAATAAAAAAATCAGCTTTTAGAAAATGCTTGTAAATTTTTGTCGCTTGTCTCTCCGATTTTTACATCTATAAACACTGGAACTACTACTTCTCGCGGCCTTCGAAGCCCGGAAGCTTCTTTGCCACTATCGGTCATAAATCCAAGGTCCACTCTGCACTGTGAATATGTTCGCTAATCTGACGTATCATTGGCGATGTGCTCCTGACTCAGGACTATACCGTACAAAATACTATACATACTATGACTCTAATACTTGTATCTTGTAGTACTTGTATCTTGCCGTGACTTCACTTAAAGGATTCTGCGGAAGACCAGCGCTGGTTGCCCTCAGCTTGCTGAGTAGGAACCCTTTTGTGTCGTGAACGCATACCGATTTTCGTTTTAAACATTTAGTATAGGATATGTATAATATTTTTTATCCAAAAATTTGTATGTGTGCATTTCGCAAATAAATTATTCTTATTCTTATTCTTAATATAACGCTACACACTTATGGCGCCATTTTAGGATTCCCTGTGTCGTGGGTACCGTGGACAATCACGAAGAGATTGTACACAAACACCTAGACCGGTAACAGAATCTCAAAGTCATCATAATTCTAATTTTTGCCTCGCCGGAAATCGTACCTTCTCGGGACCTTCGATTGGCAGTACGGTATGGTAACCATTGCGCCACATGAGTCGTCAGATCGTCAGAACGGTCGCCTTTGTAAGTGGTCGTTTTACTTAGTGGACATATATATTTAATTATTTATTTAAAAACTTTATTGAACCCATAATATGTGGTACAATAGGCGAGCTTAATGCCAATTGGCATTATCTACCAGCTTACTGAGCTTACCCAAGGGAGTGCAGAGAAATTTGAAGGCCGTTAAGGAATTAATTATGTATTTACTTCCCACGACCTCAAGCAAGCAAGCTCTTTCTGTATGTATAACCATTGAAGTTCTTAAACTATTTTTAATCACATTAAATTGATGAAGAAAATGGGGCACAATTTCAAATAGACTACATAATTCATTTATTTAACTCTTCATTGGCAGTCGAAATAATCACTCGCCGTTTCTGTGCATGCTCGAGCTCGAATTTTGCTATCAAAAAATATGAAAACATGCCTAAAGTAACAATAAATTGTTTATAATAAACTAGCGGCCGCCCGCGACTTCTTTCGCGTGGACTTTGGTATTTGGCATAGCATGATGTTAGCCTATGGCCTTCCTCAATAAATATACTATTCAACACAAAAATAAATTTTCAATTCGAACCAGTAGTTCCTGAGATTAGCGCGTTCAAACAAACAAATAAACAAACTCTTCAGCTATATAATATATCAGTAGACAAATTAAATATGACGTCTAACAAGTGTGTGGTGATAATATATGCGTTATACTTTTCTATATTTTTCCTGTTACTACTCGTAGTACCACGACTGCATTCACATGTGACGTAAGCGGGAGTAGCAGCTTGATGCCCTACGCTATGTTTGCTTGATGTTAAGAACATAATGTACGTTTATAGGAGAGGTCACTTAACACCTCTTGGATCTCTGTTACTCCATTTTATATGAAAATTATAAAAATTTCATCAACAGGTTCTCCTTAACAAATAAATAGTCCACCAGTGGGCACGAGTAGAACAGTCGTGTGACATTGGACATATGTGTGGAGGCGTAAATTATAAAATTGCAAGACGCTGACTGACGCCAGTGCAAACGGATAATGCCATGCACTGAGTGCATAATACGATCATGATGACGTAATGAATTATCGTCATGTAACCGTGTAAGCGTTTCATGAGAGAAGCGTCGTATTGTGAATATTAAGAGCTCAATCAAAGTTAAATACCTTTTAATATTTTTACTCGACCGTGTTGGACCTTGGTACCCGCATTGGAGAAGCGTGGTGGAGCAAGCTCTAGGTCTCCTCAATATTGGGTAGAAACCCTTGCCCTGCAGTGGGATGCAAAAAGGGTTGCAGCTAAATAGCCGGATACCGTAACGGTCTACCTATTGTTACTCATCCTATAAGAGGGTTACAGGTGAATTTAATGCACTATTAACAGGCCCAAATTCGACAATATCTGTCCCTGTTCGCGGATGATGCCGTCTCTACTTATCCTAACAGAGAAGAAGGTTATATTACGTAGATACCTTAAAGAAACTGCCTTAAAGGGGCGGTCACAGCACTTGACAACAGGTTCAATAAATGGAGAATAATGAAAATTCCAATAATACAACGGCTGTACTATTCTTCTGAACGTCACATGGAGATAGGTCCAAACTCCAGCCAGATACCATAAAACTGTTGGCGCAGTTCAAGCCTACAGCGTAAAATACTACGATGCTTGACCCGAAATCCGCAGCCTTCAATTTGGTCACTAAGAAATTTGGGGAAAGAGGTGTCCCAAATTGGCTTGTTTCGCCTTCCGTCCATGCATGACTGATGGATTTTGGGGGGGGATCATGTCCCCTGTGATCCCCCTGGGACCACGCCAGTGTCAGATACTCCACTACTGTCCGTTACTCAGCTACTCCGGAGTAGCAGCACTATTACGATCTCAGACAAGACTTGAACCTTACTTGAGGTTGGGTAAATATCCACGGGCTACAGCATAAAACATTACATGACCTAAGTACAATACATGTTCGTCGGATACTTTGTTAAATAAAAAATGGAGGAAATTGCAATCCTTTTAGCGCAGTTCATAATTGAATAGAGTTCAACGCAGTTTTTCAGTTGGAGCCTTCAAATTATATATAATAGCCGACCGTTTAAAAGTAAAAAACATTTAGCTACTTCAGTAATGTTTTTTCTTATTTTCAGAATGAAAACTAGCTGGAATAATACATTTCTGGCTACATGGAGCAAGATCGAAATTATTTAGTTTTCCGGACGTGCGGAGCCAAGATCTTGGCAGTGTAGACTATACTGCGGCGCCCCTTCGCTGAGATACCTAGATTTAAAAAAAACTTTAGATATTATAACGCAGACTTTTTGCAAAAAATATTTCTCACCATAAAAGTAGGTTACGGATTCAAGGTCAACAAAATTCGGGTGGCGGGTGGATATTGCGAAAGTTTTATATGGTATCATTTCAACACGCAGTGTGGTCTCTGCAACGCACATATAATTTCAGCTACGACGAGATTTAAATAAGTTTTATCTTTGGACAATTCACACAACACCATCTAATTCCAAACTAAGCAGAGCTTGTACTATGGTAATCAGAAAGCTGATAAACGTACTTATATAATTCTAAGTACATACTTAAATAGATAAATTAACACCCAGATACAGAACAAATAGCCATGTTCATCACACAAATATTTGTCTTGGGTGGGAATCGAACCCACGACCTCACGCTTCGCAGTCAGCTCATCACCCACTACGCCACGGAGGCTGTCGAAGACATTGAAGTGACTATCGAAAGACTTTCTCGGGGAAATTACTTTTTCAGTATTTACAGCATTATAGTACTTACATGAAATTAATGCAAGCACTAAAATGCTGTAAAAGCAAATTCAATGACAATCGGCGTGGCGCAATGATTACCATGACGGACTGCCAATTGAGGGGTTCTGGGTTCGATTCCCGGCAAAAAAAATTGAATGATGAGTTTAAATTTCTGTTCTCGTTCTGGGTGGTTGTGTTTTTTGTGTCTTTGTATGTTATATGCCGATTGTCGAAAGTTTGCGCACTGACACTACTCATACACAAATGCATTTTCATGTATCGACGGGCGGCATGCTTTATGCTCGTGTACTGCGAAAAGCGTGCTTCACATACAACACACATTCGCAAATGTGAATGTGTTGTACATGCCAGCTTCTATTAATTGACCTGGAACACAAATAAAATTATTGTGTAAACAAGAAGCGCTTATGTTTACAATTTCAGACCACTAAAAGACCCTCACGCCGGTTGACTGGGTTCAAATCCCAGCGCGCACACTGTAAATAAAATTTGTTTCATGTGTTACAAGAACATGTTTTAAAACGTACATATTTACTGTCGGAAAAAGTCTTATATACTTTTACACTAAATTTCCTTTACCATAATGCCTGAGAGTTACAAATTTCTGAGAGTCAGAGAGTCGTGTCGTGTTACCCTCCTCGGAGGGAGGACCCAAACCAGAAACAATTAAAAAGATACTCTTTTTAGTCCCTTTTTACATTCAGATCACGTAACAAACAAAACATAGTATTATTTTTAATCGTTCTTGCGTAATTGAGTAACAACCATCCATCCAAACATATACATATATGTACAAACTTTAGATTTACAATATTAGTATAGATCACGGAGAAAACGAATGATTGTAGACGCGCCCTATATTACTATTTGTACCAAAACCAGTATCGCTATCGAATAGCGTGAACTCGCCAGAATTTAGACAAGTTATTTTAATATTTTTAGACTTTGTTCTCATAATGGTAAGGGACTTTTTCGAATGTCGGGAGTAACATGTGTTTTTGCAATGATTATTTAGGAACAACTGTCGGCCCTAAGTGTGCGGTGTCAGTTAGCGCAGCGCGATCGCGCTCACCTATACTCATGCTAGCGATACTTCGTGCCGTCTCCTCTGGGGGGTGCGTTATTTGAAACCAGTGGCGGCTCATCCTAAAGAGCGCTGGTGCAGTGCACTCCCACTTTAAAATTTAAATATTACATAGGAAAATTACATAGGTAATCTATATTCCTTCATAATACATACTATCCTTACATTACATCTATCATCTATCCTTACTTACATTACATCTACGCGTACATTTATCGTCATATTGTACGAGTGGAGCGCCAGCGATTGCGCTCCTAATGAAACGAAGTTTAGTACGATTCCTAGCGCTGTATTCAATGAGTGCGAAAGAGAAACATCGCAGCACATAGCCGACGCGTGAAACAAAAGATTTAGTATGAGAAATTAACTTAATCTGGAGCGCCGCTCACGCGCGACGTTGCCAAACCGTGGGTTCGGCCGTGACGCGTGCCGTGGGGCGTGGCCTCAACCTGCTTATGCGATGTTGCCGTTCTTATGTATACAAACAAACGTGTCGTCGGCTTTGACAGTTATATCGCAGTTTTTCTTTAAATTAAAAATAAAAAATAGTTTATGCACGACATTTTGTTTTAAAAATGGAACAATACAGTGTATCTTTTATTAAAAAGTGTCAAAAACTATAGAAATACGCCTTGAACTAAAAGCTAAAGGGTCCTCAAATTGCACTTACACAAAAATGTAATACAAAAACTAAATCTTTTACGCGTGTTTTTAAGTTTGAACAATATTTTAAAACTCCTTGGTTGTGTGGTTGTAAAGAGACCAATAAATTATTTTGTTTTCCGTGTCTGGTGTTTGGAAACTGACACCGGCAGTGGAGGTGAATCTGCATGGATCACAACGGGTGTTGACGATTTAGCGCATCTTTCAATAAAACTGAAAAAACATTCGCAATCTCGATTTCATGTTATGTGAAGTGCAATTATTGGCATCGATTGGCCGACAAGATAATTCATAAAGCGCTCGATTCTGCGTATCGAAAATCTATTCGAGAGTTCAATGAACGCGTTGATGAAAATCGATATAGGTATTTTACGGCGTTTGATAGATTGTGTGGTATTTTGTGGTGCATTTCAAGTTGCTTTACGAGGGCATGATGAATCTACGGAATCCCTGAATCCCGGAATCTATAGAGGTTTGGTTAATTGTGTATTAGGTATTTTATTTTTAATTTTATCTATTGTGAAATGTGTATTATTATATTGAATTTATCTGATTATGACATGAAACAACATGATATTCTGACATGACATACATTTAATTAGCTATTTAATAATTTTGACATTTTGACACGAAAAACTATGGCGCAAGAACGTCTCAATGCATTATGTATGATAACAATGATATTAAATAAATATGATAAGCATTGAAAAACGATTAATTAATTCTATATCTGATTTTCACAAGAAAGTCATAGATGTCTTCGCTCGTCAAAAAGACCGGCGAATGAATTTTCTGTATAAATAAAATAAATGGTAAGCTCTAAGTTTTTTTTTGTGAACCCCCATCAAAAAATGTCACGAGCCGCCTCTGTTTGAAACTCCGTGATATAGATAAATGTATACAGGCTGCTGTTTTGTCTATCTTTTTAATGAAAGAGCTAAGTGTGAGTCAAGAACGAGCACAGTAGGTTCCTTCAACTTCCGTCCCAGCAAGAAATTCAGCAGCTAAGCACGAGTCCCATAACTATAGCTTGGAGATTATTTTCACCACTCTTCCAATCCGAATTAGAGAATATTTGGTTTAGTGGCTAAACTAAACTGTATTGTCGGTTGTTTTCAAACCACCTACAAGACCTCCGACAAGGTTTATTGATTGCTGTGTATAGGTAATAAGCTATATAGATACAGATAAAATAATGGGATAACGTACTATAAAAGAAACCATGATGAAATTGTTTGTTTTTGGACACTATGCACGAAATAATTGAAAATCCTTACCTTAAAAAGGTTGCACTAAATCACGCTTGGAAAGCAATATAATTGTTAATTCTATTTTATACATGTTTTTTCCGCTTAAATCAATAATAATGAAGTCAATTGGCTATATGTGATAAGTGACGTCACTTATCATTTTCTCATACAAAATGTATGGGGATGTCACGTTTTGACAGCTCATTAAAAGTATCTCAATTGACTTGGTAGTCCAAGACCGGATTACTTTAAGTCATGACTGTACGTTAACAGAAGTACACCATAGTTTTTAGTTTTCCTGTAAAATGTACGAAACAGCATATACTGCTATATTATTGGGTTTTTATTGCATTAACAAAAAATTTTCACAGCCTTGATTACATATTTAATGTTATTTTCAATTTGTACACCTTTGTATCCATACTTTAAAGCTTCCTTCAAGGTTCCAACCTCATTGGAAGAAAGGGTGCTATCAGAAACACGTACATGCGAATGGATGTGATCTATTATGGGCTTATTCTATTGCGGATAGAAACCTAAAGACAGCAACAGTTGCTACAGAATTTTCTAATGTGAGTCGTCTGAGTGAAGCTTTAGCAATCATTGCTGGCTGAAGTAACCTTGCACGGAGTGCAATCTTGAATTTATAATTTTTCCTTATTTTTAATAATACTTCTATTTGTATCGGGGTACTCTATTTCTTTCAGACCAACCGTGCGCAATTGAGGACATAATATTTTTGTACATGTGACATAATTGTTTGTATTGTGTTTGACGACCCGCGTGGCGTGATGGTTACCATGCCGGACTGCCGATCGGAGGGTCCCGGGTTCGATTCCCGGCGAAGCAGAAATTTGAATGATGAGTTTATAATTTCAGTTCTCGGTCTGGGTGTTTGTATTTCTGTCTTTTTGTATGTCCATGGCACCCACCACACAGCGTACAACTGCCCTACTGTGGGGTTACTAAAATTAAATTTACGTAACTAGGAACTGTTGTTATCGTTAGCGAACATTATAAACTACAAAAAATACCGCTAACGCCACCTATTAATACGTGTATGCAATAGTCAGCGACTTCCGATCAGTAACCGGCGTAACAGTGTGTAGGTAAGTGATTTATTGTCTTTTGAAATTTCAAGTGTTTCTAATGAATATTTTTTGAAATAAATAATTAAATCGTTATATAGGCAAAGAACAATGTGTTTTACTAACAATTATTTAGTTATTTGTACAAATATCGCGAATATTCGTTATGTCTACAAATGGAGACAATATATTTTGCTAAATTTCCCACTGAAATGGCGTATTTTACAGGTTCATCATTATGAGATAGATGATGCACAGCTCATGTGCTTAGATTTATAAAGCCACCATTGCTCAGTGATAAGGAACCAAGAGGAAACCAGGCGTTACAAGATGGGAAGTACCGATGAGGATGTTACAATAGTCAAATAAGAAGCTAGCTATCTTAGCATCTAACTTTATTGGCATAGAAGATAAGGATATGGTGGAATGATGGTCCAAGACAGAGAAGAGATTTGTAGATGTTGAGAGGCCGGCCTGAAATCGTGAGGAAATACAATCACGCAATGGAATGGGTTGATCTCCTTGATCTATTGAACTATTAGAGGACTTTCTCAAAATCAAAGAAGTACCGTTTAACACTCATAGTGTCATAGGCTAGATATACTCTGTGTCGTGGGTACCATGGACACATATAAAGACAGAAACACAAACA